>CM057450.1:1604083966-1605485466 GCA_016271365.2 Neoceratodus forsteri
CTGAAAGCAAGCATATGGAGGGTTTTATGGAGGAAAATGCACGGAAGCAAGTCTCTGTTCTACATAGTAATGTACAGCAAGGAGAGGTATTAGATTCTGAACTGGTGATGGAGGAGGAGAAAAATAATAGCCAAAGAGAAGGCACATTTTGAACAGCAAACAACATTGCTTAGGCAAAAAAGGTCATCTCCAGTAGGGGTTAAACGATAACAAACCGGAGAGCAGTCAGATTCAGCAGACAAAAGAAGAAAAGACACTGTATTGGAAAAAAAACATTTTGGGATGCTGACAGTTGCAAGCAGACAGAAGAGCTGTCAAAGTCAGGTGAGAGGATTGACACAGCTGCATCAAAGTGGCATTTTCAGAGCTGTGAAACACAAACAATGAAGTTCCTAAAGGAGTCTGCTGTCAAAGCAAATTCAGCCAGGCATGCACAACAACCATTTCTAGGACAGAAAAAAGTCTCAGTGAAACAAATAAAACAAATACTGGAGTGAAAGCGGGAACTACAAAAGAAAGCCGACAGCTGGGATTGCAGCCTGGTCATCGGTCATGTACAGATACTAATGACAGAAGATGAAAGTTTGTGGTCTGTTTAAAAGGCTCTGACAGGAGCAGGATGAGTGAGAGATAAAACAGAACAATGGCAACTGATTCTGGAAAAGAATCACAGACTAACTCTTTTAGAAAATATGGAGGGAACTGTACCAGCTGAAGAAGTTTCTATAACAGGGAATACAATACAGCCTGATGTCATTATAGCAGCACCACAAGAAAATCATGTAATAAGTGACTCTAATGATTCTAAAGTGACGTGCGATTAAGAGGGCATAACTTGCATCTGGTGGGAGCCAAGTTTAAAAGCAACGCTAGGAAGTACTTTTTCACTGAAAGAGTGATAGACCCATGGAACAGCTTGCTACCAGAAGTGGCAGCATCAAAGTCAGTAAATGAATTCAAGCGAATTTGGGACAGACAATACGTGCATTTTAGAAATCAAACAATCTATAACTAAGGGGGGTAGACACCTAGGGCAGACTAGATGGATCACACAGTCCCCATCTGCCGACACTTTTCTTGTGTTTTTATGTTCTAATGTAATCTTAATGGACACAGATAATAATTTGACTGAAGATGAATTAAATAATGCTGCAGTCCCTGCTGTATCTCATGTGGCTAATGCAGATAAAAATGAAAATATGGCCCATAAGAATATTGTTGGTGAGGTTAACAAACAATATGAGAACTGTGTACAAATGGCCCCTCAGGAATCTGTAAAGGAGGGAAATGGTGAACTATTACCAGTAGAAGTTGACTCAGAGGGGAGCCTACCATGATCTCAAATGTCAGTGGAAAAAGCTTGTTGACAACCAAGAAAAGACACCAGCAAAAGTCTTACGACCTGCAATGCAGGGCCCATGTATTGAAATATAAAATGAGGATGACATTTTAGAGTTGTTTTCAGCAAAGGAAAGGCCCAGTATTTCAAAAGCGCATTCCTCATTGGGGGGGGGGGAGGGAGTGGAAAATGAGCAGGGTTCTAATGTGGGTTTAAATGAAGCACCTTGAAATAGTAGATAGAACCTGGATTCAGCAAAATAAATAAATTAATAAATAAATAACCTGGCAGCACTTTGGAGCTATAGATGCTTTTTTTCCTCTGCACCTTCTCCACTCAAAGATGAAATGCTGTCCATGTAAGATATAGAGCTGGCATGGAAGATTTGCCAGACAGACAGTATGTGGGGAGAGTTTTCTTAAAAAGCTTCTATGAAGTTTTTTACCACAGAAATATAAACACTGATCCGTACTCCAAGAGATGTGATATTTGATGTTAGCTTTATGACCATAAGCTTGTTGGAAACATTTGGAAAAATATATAATGAAATGAAATATTCTGGCCCCTGTATATCTTTTCAAATGATTCCTTTAATGAAACTAACAATTAAAATAGTCAATATTTTATTTAGAAATGGAGGGGTCAGTGTGTTTGACATAACATATTGGTTGATGCAGAAGTGCAAAGTTTTAGCCTCTCCTGACCAAATAATGGACAACAAACAAATATGGGCAGGTTGGTGGGAGTTTTGAGTGAAACCACCTCATAAAGATACAGCAAATAAGCACCTTCCAATTTTCTTTTCATGGGATGGGACAGAGGAAATTGGTTCTGTGCTGAACTCCCTAAAATATGTTTTAAATGTGGGCCATTTAACCACCCTAGCAATGCCTGCAACAAAATGCTATGTAATTTTTGTTTAAACTTTGGACATATTAGAATTCACTTTCCAAATGAGTTATGATGCAATTTGTGTGAAGAAATTGGTCACTATTTTAGAACCTGCCAATAGGCTATGCACAACAGGGGAGATAGTCTAAATCAGGAAGACTTATTAAATACTGCACAAAAGAAATGGTATCGACCAAAGGCAAAACAATAGTGGAACAAATAGCCGAACAGCACTCTAGGCTTTCTCTCCCTAGTAGGAGGTATATACTGGAGTATTGGATCCTGCACTTTCTGAGACAGATGTTCCTGTATATACAGAACAGCAAGTCCTTAGTGCTGGAAAGGACTACCATCTACAGGAAGATGCAGAGGAAAGAGGACTAGAAAAAGAAAAAAATGAGGATATGAACATACTACAAATAATGGATGATACCACTGAGACAGTGTCTAATGTGAGAGGGGAAGATTAAATAATGCCATCCCCTGAAATTACAATGGTCACTAGAAAAAAAGCAATCTAAAAAGAAATTAACCTAAATCAAAACTTATATGAACTGATGTCTCCGATCCAGACATTACAGTAACAAATAAATCTGAGATGTTTGTGGGGGGGAGGCATGGCTAGCAGCCGACTGAATCTTTGTCTTTCACTCAAGCTCCACAACACTGCAGCTTAAGCTCTACTTTTATATGTTTTAATTTTAATATTGTGGAGGAAACACCGTGCAGTATTGTTCTCTACACATCACTCTGTTTCGAACAGCCGAATTTCTCTTTGTTCCCATCTGTTTTGTCCCAGAGCCATGGGATGACCTAAGACTGTACAGCAACAAGGGCAGCAACAAGGCGCTGACAGAGGACCCTTGACTGGCCTGTTGTTGAAGGTCGACAAAGAGCTTGAAGCCTTCATTAAAGAACTGGATAAAAAAGTCAATAGTTGCACTGTGAGAGTTACCACAGTGGAAACTAAACTGGATTTGGTGGCTTCAGACTCCAAGCAAGCACAATCGCTTGTGGAAAAGGCAGAAAGTATGACAGAGAGCCTTGTACAAGGAAATAAACTTTTGTTTGTATGTCTCAAGCATCTTGAGAATGGGTCCCATTTGTCTAATGTTCGGTTACTGGGGGTTCTGGAGGAGCATGAGGGACTGGACTCGATGGCCTTCATCATGTCTACATTGGCCACCATGACTGGATTCCAGCAGGATGGTGCCCTTCTTAGGGCTTATTGAATTAATCCACACCTTCGCTGAGCACAGGAGGAGATGCCTCAGGCCATACTCATTCTTCAGTGGGACCCATGGTGAAGAAACAAATCCTACTGGTAGCAAAGGAAAATGCCACTTTTACCTCCTGGATGGAACTAGAATTTTTATTTCCCTAATCTTTCCTTTTTGGCTCGACACAGGAGGAAATCCTTTGATGCCCTAAGAGTGGAAATTGAAGCTGTTGTGACTCTCCAATGCCCTTTTAAACCCTGAAAAATGTCAGGTTGCCTATGCTAGTAAAACGTATATATTCAATGATCCTGCTGAGGCAGGGATGAGGCTTAAAATTAAAATTGACTTTACAAGCAGGGGTACTGAAAAGGACATTACAACTGAAGGGGACTGATGTTCAGTGTCTGTGTTTTCTCTGTCTAGCCTTCTCCAGTGTATAATCCCATTCTCAGCTGTTTCACTACAGTTGTTTACCTCTGTGATATTTGTTACTGTTAATTAATAACTAATGTTTGTTGTCACCGTTGGGCTTTTTGTCCACTTTCAGAATATTTTATGCCAGTAAACTGAAATCAGTAAATGTACCTATATTAAGTGACTGTTCTGAATATTCTGTTTTACACATTGTTGTTACCATTTAAGAGACCCTGATGCATATATGTTTTATTACCTGCAGGGGAAGGCTTCAGTTTTGCATATCTGCCTTATTTCTTTTACAGTATCCACAATTGAGGTGTTCTGGGTGGACTTATATGGAAGTCATTGATCTTTATTATTGGGACATATTTTCTCATTACATGGACTTCTGAGGGGTCATTGTGACCTTTTCAAGAGTGTTTCACTCAGGGACTTATTGAAATTACAATTTTTCAGAATATAGTCCATGGTCATGGCACAGATGGCCATCTTTGAGTATTTCCAGGACACTGTATCTTTTATACTACAGTAATACCATTCCATGTTGTAGCAAAGGGAAATAAGTTATTAGATCCTTTACATAACCTTTTTGTACAAACATTTCTATTTTGTTGTGTCTTGAATATGGATATTATGTATGTCTTGTCATATACAATATACATAACGTTTATAAAACAAATCTGAGATGTTAAAATCAGATCATGGAGACTCTGAGGTTACATTAGATTCTGAGGCCTCGCCAGTACATTTTTTACAAAGAATGGCCTCTTCAGACTCTGTTGAAGATTCACATAGACCCATAAATGTAAAGAAGAAACAAAAATTAGAAATCAGAACAAGGAGTGGAAGACAGCATCCAAATGTAACATAATTTACCTGGTGAGATCTCTTTCTGTTGCCTCTCCAAATGGCCAGTTACATATCCATTACTATAGCAACAGTTAATGTAAATAGCATAATGAATCCAATGAGAAGATTGCTTTTGTTTTCAGTAATAAAAGATTTTCCTTTTGAAACTGTACTACTATAAGATACAAGATTAATATTTCTGATATAAATCAGGCAAGCATTTACGGCACTGGGGTATATCATTTTGATCATTTAGTGAAGACACGTGATGGGATGAGAATTGTATTTAAAAATTGTAACTACAAGGTGTCTAGATTGGTAGACATTGTTCCAGGGACAGTTATATTGTTAGATATTTCATTTCACTCTGATAGATTATGTATTATTAATGTACATGCTCCCCAGACAAAAAATGGTAGAGTTTATTTGTTTTGATTAATTATATATTTTCTGTTTATGTCTAGAAAGTTAATTTTAGTGAGAGATTTTAATTGTGTATTAAATACTGCAGACTGAGGTGCCAAAACAGAAAAATTATTTTGTGGTTCAAATGTTTCAACAAACATTATATCAGTGGCTGGACTAAAAGATGTTTATTGACAATGTCATCAAAAGTGGATATACACAATAAAAGAAGAATTTAGCTACAAGAATTGATTTTTTTATATATTTCTGAAAATTTGGGAGTGCTAAAGATGGATATTGTACCTTTGGACATTTCTAATCATTTTATACTAGGGAGTAAGTTTGGGGAAGGAAGGCAGCATATAAAAGGTAAGAGATCTTGGAAGCTAAATAATAAATTACTAGAAGACTTGGCTGTAAAGAATAAAGTAAAATAATTACTATTAGCAAGACATACTGTGGCATGTATATATGAAAATATAGGGGTGTGATGGGCAGAAACAAAACAGGAATTACAAAATATATTCCAAACAGTGGCAAAAAAAAAAAAAAGAATGTAGTATATGAAATATTTATCGCTGCGATCACATTTGTTGATGCTAATATATTTTACATAGTAAGGAATAGGAGATTACAGTGACCAAATATATAATATAAAACAAGAAATGAAGGCATTACAGTATGGTAGGATGACATCCTTACTTATGAAACACAGGAGTTAAACTCATGGCAAACAAGGTTCCAGTAATACTGTATGTTTGAGAGTTGTATGAATACTTTGGAAAATATACATGAAGAAATATTATTAACAGCAATGAAGGGAATTTGCAGATTTTTCAGGATTATGACAATAAATTGTGGTACAACAAATACAACATTACAGGATTCAACAGAGGTTTTACAAGGGTTAGACATGCCCAAGCTATCTTAAACAGAAATTAACAATTCACAAGTGCACATTTCTATAGAGAAAATTACATTAGCTATAAAACAATTTGACAAAAATCACAGCTTCTGGGGTAGGTGGTATGTCACTGGAATTTTTCAGGTATTCTTTCAGGAAATATCTACAATATTGCATACTGTTTTTAATTAGATATTATTTGAAGGTTCTCCTGAAAGTTTCTTTGGTGCAGCTTTACAACTATTTTTATATAAAAAGGGGACTATGACTAATATTAAGAACTCTCAACCTTTAAGTCTATTAAATAATGATTTAAAAATGTTTATTAAAATCTTGTGCCAAAGGCGGTGGAGCTTGCCAGCTAAGAAGGTGGCAGTATAATTCAAGTGGAGGGGACCCCTGGGAACATAATCTTGCCCATCCAATAATCCATCTAGCATAATGACAAGAACTAAAATCAGAACTTGCATCCTCAGTTCATGAGTTGCCAAACAATACCTTTTTGAAGTAAGTCTGGTCCCGGGGGACAGCAGAGGACAAGAAAAGAAAACAGCTGGCATTTACCTCATAGGATTTGAAACTGACAAGGCCTGAGTCCCTGATGTTCCAGTACTGAGCACAGCTGGCAGGAGGCTCCACAGAGATGAACCTACTCATGCTGGGCAGCCACAGGAAAATGGCACAACCCACATTGACCCCAGCAGTGAACGAACTGGCAAATATTACAAAGCTGCTTAATCAAATCCTGAGTGATACTATGGAGCTTAAAGATTTGACCACATGGACAAGCCAAGAGGTACAACAGTTGACAACAATGATCATGGGCACTGAAAGGATGGTTAAAAGCCATGAGGAGATTATCCATGATCATCATGGACAACTTCAGGAGCACCATGGGCAAATTCAGTCCTTGCTGCATGAGATTGATGACATGGGTAACAGGGCATGCCATAAAATCCTCTGGATAATTGGCATGCCAGAGGGAGTGGAGGGTAGAGACCTAACAGCTTTTTTGCAAAACAAAAGTTGAGATACTGGTGTCACTCAAAACCAAGCTGAAAAATGATTTCATCAAACCACTTTGTAAAGTTAAAATAAATTTATTTCAAGATGGAAAATTTGTAAACAGTCAGTTTCACCCAGCTCATACTGCCCCAGCACTTACATAGAAACATAGAAACATAGAAGTTGACGGCAGATAAGGACCGCAAGGCCCATCCAGTCTGCCCATTTCTTTTTCTACCTTATAAATGTGCCATCGGCCTTTGCTCTGTCAGTGACCTATCTATTCATAGTCATTTGTATTGCTCCCTTATGCCTATCCCATGCCTGTTTAAAGCCCTGCACTGTATTCATAGCCACCACTTCTTGTGGTAAGCTATTCCATGCATCTACCAATCTTTCTGTGAAAAGAATTCCTCACATTCCCCTTAATCGGCCTCCCTCTAATCTCATGCTGTGTCCTCTTGTCCTGCTATTTTTCTTATATTTAAACATGTTAGACTCTTTCACCTTGTTTATGCCCTTAAGGTGTTTAAATATCTCGATCATATCACCTCTCTCCTCCTTTGCTCAAGGGTATACATATTGAGTTCCATTAATCTGTCCTCATATGTCTTCTTGATGCAGTCCCTGCACCATTTTGGTTGCCCTTCTCTGGACTGCCTCAATTTGCTTAATGTCCTTGTGAAGGTGTGGCCTCCAATACTGCACGAGTACTCCAGATGGGGCCTAACCAATGTCTTGTACAGAGGATTATTACCTCCTCTACGACTTGTGAAACCCCTACTAATACACCCTAACACCCCTAGCCTTCACCTACTGCTTTAGAGGTCTGTTGGATGATTTTAGGTCATCAGTGATGATGCCCAAGTCTCTTTCTTCCTTTGTGACTGCTAGCAACTCCCTCCCAGCCTATAAGTGGCTTCAGGGTTTCTCTTCCCTATGTGCATGATTTTGCACTTCTTTGCATTAAATCCCAGTTGCCACTCTTCTGACCATTTTGCTAGTTTATCCAGATCTCTTCTCATTCTGCCCACCCCATCTGGATCATCTACTCTGTTGCAGATCTTGGTGTCATCTGCAAACAGACAAGCCTTACCTCTAGTCCATCTGCAGGTCACTAATGAAGATGTTGAATAGGACTGGCCCCAGGACTGATCCCTGAGGTACCCCACTTGTGACTTGCATCTCTTCTGACTGTATACCATTTACCACCACTTCTGTTTTCTGCCAGTCAACCAGTTTGCCACCCAGTTGACCAAACTTCGACCCAATTTTGAGCCTACCTAGCTTATTTATCAATCTTCTATGTGGAACAGTGTCAAAAGCTTTGCTGAAGTCAAGGTAGGCGACATCAACTGCTCCCCCTTGGTCCACCACTCTGGTTACCCAGTCAAAGAAATCTATGAGATTAGTTTGACAGGACCTTCCTTTTGTAAACCCATGCTGTCTTGGATCCTGTGCCCCTATGGATTCCAGGTGTTGCACCATCTTTCCTTAAGGAGTGCCTCCATAATCTTGCCCACTACTGAGGTAAGACTGACTGGTCTGTAGTTCCCTGCCTCCTCCCTGCTACCACTCTTGTGGAGCGGGATCACATGAGGCCTTCTCCAGTCTTCGGGACCTCTCCTGTGCTCAGAGACTCACTAAACAATTTCTACAATGGCTCTGCTAGTTCCTCCTTTAGCTCCTTGGCACCTGGGATGTATGCCATCAGGTCCCATTGCCTTATCCACCTGGAGCTAGCAAGCTCTTGTAGGACCCTTTCTTTGTGAAGGAAGTAGTGCTCACCTCCTCCCCTGTGTCCATGATGTTGAGCTGTGGGCCCTGCCCTACCTTTCTTCAGTAAATACTGAGCAAAAGTATCTATTTAGGATAGATGCCTTTACAGGGTCCTCCTCCTCACATGCTCCTTTTCTCCATTAAGCTTAGCATACCCTCTGGACTTTCTCCTTTCACTAATGTATCTATAGAAAGTCTTGTCACCTTCTTTACTGTTCGTGCTAGTGTTTCCTCAGTTTGGGACTTTTGCCTGCCTTACTGCCTTCCCTGCTTTCCTTAGGGCAGTTTGGTATGCCTCCCATCTTCATCCCGGCTGGTTCCTTTATATTTCCTGGAAGGCCAGCCTTTGGCTCTGACCTTTCTGCTACTGTATTTGAGAACCAAAGTGGTTTCCTTCTTTGTACTTCCTTTCTGTCTAACACAATGGGATGTTGCTTCAAGTATTGTATCCTTAATGCTTGCCCACTTTGCCTGTACCTCCTCACCTGTGTTTCTTTTTGCCAGGGCTAGCTTAACTCTGTTGGCCATCTTATCAAAGTCAGCTCCTCTGAAGTCCCATATTTTTGCCTTGGAATGGGATGATTTAGATGTAGTAGCCAAATTGAACCATACCATGTGATGGTCACTGGCCCCCAGGTGACCTTCTACCTGGAGATCTGTGATCCTTCCTTGTTAGTCAGTACTAGATCTAGGATAGCCCTGTCTCTTGTGGGTTGCTGTACCAGTTGTTTGAGGCCCTCCCCCTGCAGGGAATCCACTATGTGTCTAGTTCTGGCAGATGTTCCTGCTGGTATTGACCAATCTGTATCTGGCATGTTGAAGTCTCCCATTATCAGAACCTCCCCTTTAGCTGTCATGTTTTGTATATCTTCTAACAGTAATGTGTCTATGTCCTCCCTCTGGTCTGGGGGCCTGTAGACAACCCCAGTTCTTATGGCTGTCCCATTTCCTGTTTCCAGGGTGACCCACAGTTCTTCTGGCTCCTTATGTGTATTCTGAATTTCTGTAGCTTTGATATTTTCATTAACATACAGGGCCACTCCTCCCGCCTTTTTGCACCTCGGTCTCTTCTGAACAATACATAGCCAGGTACTGAAGTCTCCTAGTGTGGTTACTGGTAAACCACGCTCACTAATTGCTACTATGTCCAGTTTAGCCTCTGACATTATTGCCTGCAGGTCTGGGATTTTATTTCCAGGCTGTGAGCATTTGTGTACATGATTTTCCATTGGCCAGATTTTGGTGTGTTAGTTGTTGGGTGAAGTTTGGCATTACCCCTGTGCATCGTATGGGAGACAAACCTTTTTCTTACCTGGTGATGCAAATGAGCGCAAACACGCTGAATTCCTGTTTGACCACTAGCTGAGGGGAGGGTGTTCTTCCCATTCGACGATGGGGTGCTGCACCTCTCCCCATTTGCTAGTTTAAATATTCTGCAAAGACGCCAAACTTCTGCCCCAATGCACTGACTCCTCTTTAGTCAGATGCAGTCCATCAAATTTAAAGAACTTTCGCTCCCAGAACTGTTGCCAGTTCCTACAAATCTGTGTCCTTTTTCCTGGCACCAGTCCTTGAGCCACGTGTTTAGCTCCCCTATCTCCCTCTTCTGACCTTCCGTCCATCTGCTCCTTTCTCCCAGACTGGCAGGATCTCAGAGAAGGAGATGCCGGACGAAATAGATGATAGTTTGTCACCCAGCTTAGTCAGGTGTTCCTTGGTCTCCACAACTGACCGGGTTGGCGAGATCATTAGTCCCTATGTGTACTAGGGCATCAATGTTTTCTCCTGCTTTGTGAACAATTTTAGCATGCGGTCAGTGTCTCTCCATGCTGATGTACCTGGAGACATCTGACCATCACCCTGGCTGAGATGGGTATCAACTCCCGAATCATGGAGTCTCCTATGATCAGAAGTTTTTGGATTTTTGTGCTTGTTTAGTTCTGGTTCCTGATTTGGGCGAGTATTGTTGTGTTAGCTCCTGTGCTGCAGTGTCCTGTTTCAGTAGTGTCTTCTGCCTCTTTATTTGATTTCAGAGATAGAGGCAGATACCTGTTTGTAGTGTTTATATGGTTTTGGAGGTAATGTGTTGAGAGCAGAGAGTGATGGGGCACCTGATTTGTTCCTCCTAACCACCTGCCAACCTCCTGGACCAACTACCCTCTGCGGTCGAGGTTTTTCTGTTGGATGCTGGGGAAATGGCGGTGGTTCTTATAATGTATTTCCTCTTCAATATGAAATTTGAGGCGCACGATCTCTGCCCATGCTGCCCGGAGCTGAGACCTAAGATCTCCAAAGGCCCAGCATGTAGGACAGTGTCCTAAATCCTGTAAGACTGTCCTTCTGAAAATTGTTCCACAGTACCTGCAGTTAATGAAATCCATTCCAAATAAGTTGCTGGGTTTGTAACCTAGTCAGAGTAATTAGAAGGAAAAAGGAAAAAAATGCAAGTAATGGTTTAATTGTGCTTTGTTTAACTTGTTATAACAAGTTAAATTACTAGTGCCCCTGTAAATGAGATCACCTTGTGGAGGCCCCACTGATCCGCCCCTTCCTGCTCTGCCACAGGAAATGTCACAACTGTGGTACCCTATAAAAGGAGTGTAGCGTGGGGTGGTTGGCTGGGCCCTTCCCCTGCCTAAAAAGAAGAACCACGGACAAAAGAACAAGGAGGTAAGAGCAGAAACAATCAGTCAACAACAAATGCACTTCAGAGTGTGGTCTGAGGAAGGCTTGTAGCTGAAGCCCCAAGGAAGGGATAAATAATGGGCCAGGATACGCCACACAATTGGATCAGACACTGGGGCCTCCAAGATAGCCAAAGGAACTGTCAGTGCAACCATTTTGTATAATGTGCAATGGTAAAGACTGTAGTTTATAGTATAGCTCAAGGTCTGCAAAACACTCCACCTGTGGGGGGTTTTGGAAGGAGAGCACTGATCTCTCCTACTGACAGTTAACTGTTTATCCTCTTGGAAGAAATTACCAGCACCTCAAGCACAAACTGGCTTCTCCCTTGTTCTGGCAGGGAGGTATGACAGTCAGGAATAGTGCACATTGTGTAGAAAATGGACTTTATGAGTCCTCACCATGGTCACAGGGGTATTTCCAAAAACACAACAGAGCTTTAACTCACACTGTCCCTCAGTATATGTCTAAATTTGTTTGTAACAAGGTTTTCTTTTCAGGAAGAGCAGCAGCTAATACGGGACTCTTTGGGGTGCTGCAAGCTGGCCACAGCTAAACAGAGCATAGAACAAATACAAATAAAAGAGGGGCACAAATGTTATGTTGTTCCAGGGGTCTGATATACCTAAATGGCAACAACTCCGGTTGAGTTATGACATGTTTTGCCTGTTCATGAGAAGTTAAAGTTTGCGAAGGTTTATATATACAGAGAGGGGTTTGCTTTGCTCCAGTACTCCAGTTATGGTTCTAAAGGGTGACTGATGCAAATAGTGGGGCATATGACTATAGATGGGGCAAGCAGTAAAGAACATGAAGAGAAAGTAGAATTCTCCCTTTTCAAGGGTCTGGAGGTTGGGTTCCTGAGTTCTACTTAACATAGAAAAAAACCAAGGGAGCACAATATAAAAGGGAATGTCCCATGATGGTGAAGTGAACAGTGCTCAAGAAGGGTCAGGTACCCAATGTATGAGCACTGGGAGTGCATTATCCAATCTCTTTACTGCCCAGGAGAACAGATTTAAACAATACTCCAAGCATTGCTAGGGGCCCCTCTTTCCTGCTTCCATGGATGAAACATGCCTAGAGGAATGGCAGTCCTCAAGGGACTTCTGATGGAGAACTGAGGTGTGCAGGGTGTAGTCACAAAAGGGAGGGGTTGAGAAGGGAGGGGATGAGACACTTTAAAATGAGAAGGACATTTAATGAAAAATGGGATGAATAGGACTAAATGGCTGGCACCTTCCTTAAGGGGCCTAGTCTGAGGGAGAAGAATACCTCCCACACCTGAGGGTTGGATGCAAGAGCAAGAGGTCCCAATGCAAGTGGGCAAGGACATGACCTTGGTAGAGGCCTTTGGTCCCCCCCAATAACTAATCTCAGGGATGATACACAGCAGGTTGCACCTGTTAGAGATTAGGAAAGGAGGGAGGAGAACAGATCATATTAGCTAGCACATCCATATACCTGCTATGGACCATATTTGTGGAAAGGGTATTGTTGTCCCTAACCTCCACTCCCCCTCTCCCCTTGGGCAAATATGTTAGAAAGTGACTCAGGGATCCTATATGACCACCCCCTTCCACCAGAATGACAGTCAATGCGGGTCCCTGGGGGCCCCATATCCCTCTCTGAAATCACCTCTGACATAGACCCATAGGCACCTTACCTCCCTGTCCCCTCCACCTGACAGTTCTACCCTCCTAATGATTGAGTCCCCTACCAGGAGGTGTTTCCTTTCCCTGTAGGGTCTCATGCCACCCTCCTCTGGGTCTCCTATGTGGAGGTTCCCAGCATCCTCCTTGGTCTCCACTGTGGGTGCCTCCATAGAGGAACCATGCTCCACCAGAACAGCATATGAACTGTGGAGAGGTACAACTAGAGGTATGCACCTCTGATCCACCACTCTCACCCTCCCTGAGCCCATCGTGGTCCAACCACTCCTCTTTCTTGGTAACCTCTGAGACAGAAGCAGTGGCCCTGGTGGTTCCTGGGTGTGGGGAGGAGGTTTCTTGGCAGCAGGCAACCCCTCCCCCCCAGCTCCCAAGGCTCATAAAGTGCAATTCCAGCACTGCCCAAAATACACATTTTAGAAGGGATAGAGGAATATTTGGGGACAAAATAATGAACAGCTGAGATTCCAAGGAATGTAAGAAAATGCATCATATTCTTGTCAAAAATCCGATATTAAGTCCCACCCCCCAAGAAAAAAGGTTTTCCAAGGTTTTTGAGTGTAATAAAAGAGAAATGGGAGCAAAAGGATGGGTGCTTTACAGCTGGAGAGAAAATGATGCTACTGCAAGTGAAACAGAGCTTCATTCACATACTTACCCCTACATTTATTTTCATATTGACAGGATCGTATCTGTGTCACCAGATACAGCTCAATATTTCTGAGCAATGCCTGCCATGAGTGCTTCTGAAAATTCCTTTTGTGGGATCCATCAATATATCATTACAGTGCCACAGTCAATCAGTGGGCAGACATTTCCCATTACTTTGCTGCTTGTTCCCGCCCACCGCTAGTCCGAGTCATTTCACCTCTGCTAGTAGCACAGCACTAGAACTGTCAATCCAGCATCTGCAGGTACAGCACGATAGGGCAGTGAGGGACTAAAGGGAAGCAGAAGCCAAGGAGGGACTGGGAAATGTGTCATTTTTTGGGAAATAACATACTGTAGTATGTCATGAAGAATGAAGAAGACTGAGCCAGGTCACCTTCAATAAGGGTGTGGGATTGGGGAATGCTGTACTGTCATTTTGTCATAACTATTTGCGAGTGGAATACTGGTGTTATCAGTTTAATCCAGAGGAGAGGGGGTTGAGGGGCTGGGTTGGGGGTATGACAATAATGTGTTCAAAAGGAGCACTTCTTCCAGGTTGCTTTTCAAACTGACTCATAAAGTCGGTTTCCTAATAGTGCAGTAGATAAGTTCTTGGTAAAGCCGAAATCGTTGAACAGCTTTTTGTCAACAGGGAGACCTAAAGATGGCAAAACAGAAGTATACTATATGCTGTTCAGTCAAAAAGTGTGGGTAACTACTAAATCACAACTATAGCCTGTCCTGGGACCTTTTTTGTCTAACTGCTCATAGATGACCTTCAAGTAGGAATTCAAAATAAAATAAATTTGCTGATGATTCAAAGTTAACTGGGGAAGTTGATACTAACATTACATATTTATCCATTCTGAAAGACCTTGAACTAATTGCTCAATGGACTACTGAAAATAAAATGGAATACAATTTTAATAAATGTACAGTAGTTCACTTAGGACGTAATAACCCTCAATATAATTACTTTATGGGAAATTACCAACTACCAGTGGCTTCCACTGAGAAAGACTTTGGAATAATAATTGACAATTACCTTTCGATGCATGGCCAGGTACATAAATCAACACAGATAGCAAATAAATATATTAATATAATTTAAAAGTCCTTCATTTCTAGGGATGAGCAATGCATAATAAATTTATATCGCAATTATGTTAGACCCCACCTAGATTATGCATCAGCATTTTGGACACCATACAATAAACAGGCAGTTATCTGAGAGAAAGAGTGAAATGTAAAGTAACAAAACTTCTACCTAGACTTAAAAATCTTCAATATGACATAGGACTCCAGCAACTAAATCATATGTCTCTTAACGAAACAAGTACTAAAGGTGACTATCGTCTGTTCTTCGCTATAATAAATAACGACAAGCTCAGAACAGGTTGTAATATTGTTCCATTAATAAGGGATCTCGAATTAAGATCACATAACAGAAAATTTGTAGTTCATAAAACTAACACAAAACAAGCATTTGTCAATGCCGAATGTTTGCTTGCTGGCATTGGCAATGGTAGTGTAGAAGTTACAGAGCTGCGTAATAGGAATGGCAGTGAAGTACTGAACTGAAGCTAACCCCACCACCACCCTGCAGAGAGTGACAGGCATTGGGGTGTGCCTTTGGGTCGTCAGGCATAACGGCCAGGCCATTTCACCACACCCCACCCTGCAGACACTGACAAGTGTCACGGTGTGCCTTGGGGTCTTTGGCCCTGATGCACACCCTATTCCATCAGGAAGTACAGTGAGATGGGTGCAGTATAGGAGAATGGGGTGAACTTTGGGGCCGAAGAGTCCAAGGCATACCTTGATGCCACTCACTGGCTGCAGGGTGTGGAATGGTATGAGCATTACAGGCAAGAATCCCAAGTCACATCCCTGATGCCTGTCATTCTCTATAGGGTTGGGTGTTATGGTTGGAAACCCTAACACCTCAGGCATTCGTTGGTATTTTCACTCCAAATTTTCAACATGGTTTTTTTGTGACCCCACCTCATGAACAGTGGCAATATCAGTTTGTTGGCAGCTGCTTATGCACAGCGACTATGGCATTTAGCACCACAGGTGCAAAAACATTTGAACAGGATGTAAAAATGACAGCTGTACTGATCATGGGAGGTGTAAAAAATGGCAATGTTGCAAATCTGCAGTAAAAATATTAAAAAAACTGGTGAAGTCACGAGCGTGCATAGAAACTGTGCAATGCACACCCGTAATGTAATTAGTTTGGGGATTTTTTACAGCAGATTGTCAACACAGGCATTTTGGGACCTCCGATCATGAACAGTGTCACTGTGATTTTCTTTATCTGTCCCGAACAATGATTTCCCACAGTGACCACGCATCTCTGCACTGAAAGTGTGAAAACACATTTTGGCCATGTTGTGAAAAATGACAGCTATACTGTTCATAAGGAAGTGTGGAAAAATGCCACTGGTGAAAATCTGGACTGAAAATATTACAAAGTCATGAACTTACGAGGGTGCGTGGAAACTGCGCAATGCTCACTCGTAAAACAGTCATTTTATGGAGTTTTGTCACCAAATTTTCAACAGACCCATTTTATGACCTCTGCTCATGAACAGTGTAACTGTGATTTTCTTAATCTGTCCCAAACATTGCTTTCGCACACCGACTGCACCATTGTGAGCTACATGTGCGAAAACACATTTTGGGCAACATGTGAAAAATGGCAGCTGTACTGTTCATAAAGAAGTGTAATAAAATGGCAATGTTGAAAATCTGAAGTGAAAATATTGAAAATTGCAACTTACGAGCAGTGAGGAACTGCTAAACGATGCTTGTAAAACAGTCATTTTAGAATTTTTTCATCAATTTTCAACATAGCCATTTTAAGACCTCTGCTCATGAACAGTGTCACTGTGATTTTCTTAATGTGTCCCATACATTGATTTCACACACCGACTGCGCCATTGTGCGCTACATGGGCGGAAACATGTTTTGGACAAGATGTGACAAATGACAGCTGTACTGCTCATAAGGAAGTGTAATAAAATGGCAATGTTGAAAATCTGGATTGAAAATATTGAAAATTCGCAAACTTACAAGCGTGCGTAGGAACTGCGCAACACACGCTCGTAAAACAGTCATTTTGAGGAATTTTTTCACCAAATTTTCAACATAGCCATTTTAAGACCTCTGCTCATGAACAGTGTCACTGTGATTTCCTTAATGTGTCCCATACATTGATTTCGCACACCGACTGTGCCATTCTGCGCTACATGGGTGGAAACACATTTTGGGTGAGATGTGAAAAATGACAGCTGTATTACTCATAAGAAGGTGTGGTAAAATGGCAATGTTGAAAATCTGGAGTGAAAATATTGAAAATTCGCGAACTTATGAGCCTGCGTAGGAACTGCGCACCATGCGCAAATAACAGTCGTTTTGAGTTTCCACCAAATTTTCAAAATAGGCTTCTTGAGAGCCCACCTTATGAACACTGGCAGTGTCGTTTCATTAATCAGTCCTGAAAGGTGATTTCGCGCAGTGACTGCAAAATCACCCTTCGGGCCCGAATAACGCCATGACAGTGACATCATTCATGAGAAAGGGTCCCAAAAACCCCATGTTGAAAATTTGGTGCAAAAATTCCAAAAATGCCGAGATATGCAGCAAAGTTGAAAACCCCCTATCTTTCCCATTATACAGCTTACCGGCATTTCTTCAGTTCGCGGTCGGCTTTGAAGAGTGCAGACGCATTCCTGGTCCACCAAGATCGCTATGCGAGGTCTGGAGGTAAGTATGGGTGGGGTGGGAAGGCAGGGTGCGCAGGGTGGGTGCAGGTTGTGGGAGGGGGCAGGGAGAAGTGCCGAGGGACAGTTTTTATTTCTAGTTTTTTTTTTAAATGACGACACAGGACGTTTGCCACGCGGGTGGCTCACAGCGTGCAGGCCAAGGACCTGCTGGTTGGGGGCATGTAGTCGATGGGGATTGGGCACTTCGTCGGCCATAGCATCAGCCGTTGCTGGGGTGGGCTCCCCAGCGTGGCACCCGGCACTTGGGGACAGTGGAGCCGATAGGATTGGGCACCCCGGCCGGCTATATCGATGAGTTGCCACGCTGGGGTGGGCACCCAGCATGGCATGTGGAAGGCTTTTGGGTGAGCACAGCCAGCGGGGATTGGGCACCCCGGCTGTACAGTGTGTGGGTGGGGGGGCAGCACGCAGTGCTGGCGTGTGTAACAGTGTAGGGGAAGGCTGCATGAGCAGGCGATATCTTATCGCTGCTCACTGAAGCGTAGCTCCCCTTTCAACTGTACTCCACTGCATTTTGGAGCTGTCATAGACAGCTCCAGCAGGCATTGGAGAACTGCGGCCGCGTCTGCCAACACACTGACTGAATTGGAAGAGGGGGTGACACACCTCCGAAAACTCGTATGATGGCACTATGTTTCTTGCACATGCATGCAAGCAAACATAAAAAGGCAAAACTATTTTACAATCAGGGCACCTAGACTGTGGAACAAATTACTACATTGATTGTTGAACATCACCAATCATATAACATTTAAAACAGAATTAGATAAATATATGGGCTACTAGTGTGAAATGTTCCACATTGTGTGGGAGACAGAAATGATGGGCTGACACCTTCTTCTGTCTACAATTTATCAAGTTTATATTAACATTTGTTTTAAATTAACCATCAGGACCAAACACCTTGGTAAAACCCTGATTATTATAATTAGATTAAAGGGACACTGTCAACCTGGGTTTCTCCAATTTTTGTTGGTGTCTTTTTTTATCCCTTATCTGTTTCATTGATGTAGCAGAAATGTTTCTATGTGTTTTTTTTTTTTTAATACAATACCTTATTTTCTCTTTTTGATGAAAATGCATTCCGTTTCTCACGGGTGTTACCAAACCGCTCTGCGGTTACTGTTTACATTTGTAATCTGTGTATGTGCATTTGCTGACAGGGGCTGTCCTTTGTGCTCGTCCCCGGCATTGCTCCCCATGACACCATGAAGGCTATTTAGTATCTCAAGCCTGTGGGTGTCAAACTTCAACCCTCAGACACCTGTGACAGACAGTGAGGTAAATTTTGATGCTGTCAGTCAGGTCTGCAGTTTTCTTTTTTCAGTATACATTGTAGTGCAGTAGCTCATTATGTGGGTTTGTGTTAGTTGAAGTTGTTGTCCAGCTTTGAGGTTTTTTTTTTTCATTTTCCTGGTTTGCTGATTATCCTTTTGTTTATGTTCTCTTGCCTAATGGGGAACGATCATTGCTGTATGTTGATGAATGGCACTGTATCTTGCTCCATGTTGTAGATAGTTATGTTGCTTTGTGTTTTTTTTTTGTTAGACTAGTTATGTGCTGTTGTTCATAACTTTTTTTCTATTTAACATCTGTCTGGTTTAGTCTATCTTCCCCTTTCCCCTTCACCATTCACCTGAATGGCAAGGTACATACATTCTTTGTTCCTTTGAATGAAGTTAGATCTAGTGAATTGTGTCTAGGGGCACTGATGGAAGTTTTTGTGACCATGGTAAACTATTAGGATGGGGCCCCACCCCATTCCTTATCAACTCATAAAATGAGTGTAATGGCATGCACAAATCCCTTCTCCATCCTGCAGTTGGCTTGCAGATCAGGGAACAAGTAAATAAAGAATGGAATGATTCATCACAGGAAGAGGTCTGACTGTTACCCTGCCACAAACTAGACCACCCATCCAACAATGCATGGAAGACCTGATTAAATTCCTAAACTAGATACGTTTAGTGGCCTGTCCTGCCCGTCTCTGTTATCATACAGTACCCCTCCAGTACTTCATTGTTCTCTCGGTCTGACTCATTGATGTGCCTCCGACTTTTGCTGCAATCAATCAGTGTTGATGAGGTGCAGCATAGTAGCCAGCAAGAATGTTTGTCATGGTTATTTTGGTTCTATCATCCTAGCCCTATCTGTGTTCTCTGATCTATCCTCTCCCTGCTGGATAGCTATTGTCATTGTGTTTCCTGTGACCTGCCATCCAAGTATGAAAATTCAATTTAATGAATATCAGGGGCTGTGCAGTCAGAGCAATCTGCTGAGGGTTGTAATAGCAGGAAAGTTCACTCCACCTTACCCAAAGCATAATGTGGCAAGTGCCTTGAGTCTCTTGCATCTAGACTGTGTCTCATGCTCTTTGTGGATCAGCATTGGACGGCAGAACTCAGCAATGCATTGAATACATTTCCCGGTGGCAGATCTGAACATGGCTGAGCAGCTGATGCACAGAGCTGAGCTGATGAATACCAGTTTCCATCAGTCCACACCCATATGTCAACCAGACCCCACTGCTCATTACCAAACATGCAACCATACTTGCTTGCATTCAGCTCAGCTCTGTTAGCTGCTCAGCCATGTTCAGATCTACCACAGGGAAATGTATTCAATGCATTGTTGAGATTTTACATCCAAAGCAAATATACACAAAGGAAGAGACACAGATTAGATACAAGAGCCCCAACAAACACTTGTCACATTATGCTTTGTGGGGGGAGGAAATGAACTAATTTATTTCTATTAAAATCATCAGCAGATACCGCCTTCATCACTGCATGGCTACTGGACAACAAAAGGGGTTACCTTGACACAGGACTCACTATTAGTCTAGGTGGCCCCACCCCCACCACAGGGCCCTAATATTTGTGTATTTTACTTATTTAACATTGAGCAGCAAATCAGGGTCAGAACACTTACACAGGACAGCAGGACAGGAAATGACAACTCTGAGAATACAGAGAGGAGTCAAATGACACAGCCCTGCTGACCAGAACACAACTTCATGCCATGCTGCCTGCTGCACTGAGCAACATCATCATTGATCAATTGATGCTTAGGTCAGTGACAAGTCAGCTGGATTGGTCAGAAGGCTGAAACAGTTGGGAAACTGTTGGTAATTGGCACAGGCCAGACAAAAAATAGACCACTACTACACAGCTCAGTAAGTCAGCTCACCAGGACATTGGGAGATGTATCATCTGGTAAAGTAGAAGGAAAATGGACAGCTCACGGGTGGAACTATACTTCTGCGTGAGCCTGCTGCACTTTATTTAACTTGACATTTTTTGCCTAACAATTGCTGGGTAGAGAGGGGTGATCTGCAGATTGTGATCAGAGACAGAGATATGCTTAAAAAAATCAGGACTACAGTTACCACACAGAGAACCACAAACAGACATGTGAGCATCAAGGTCAGAGGCAAAGTGTCCCATTCTATAAAATGAATTAAGTAATGTTAGTCAGAAACACTAATGCATTTACACATGGCAGAAAAGAAAACATGTAACTTGACAGCATAAACGATGACAGCCTTCCATATGTATTTGCATACCACAGCATTCATTCAATGTCAGCAGTTTCAAGTATGCCCCTTAACAGAGTCTTGTGACAACAAACTACCCATTCAGGAAAACATATAGGAAGCCGCCAATTATAAAAATTTAAAAAAACTCCAGAAATACACTTATGCCATCTATCTCATCTGACAAAATCAGTCATTACTATACAAAGTAACTTTATAGCACTTTCAAACTACCTCAGGCATATCCATTACTGATTTTCAATCTGCTGTCACTTCTGACAGAAAACACTTTTGACCGTGAGATTGACAGCATGCACACTAAGGCAATGAGTGGTCTAGAGACAAGCGTACATGCTCACAGCAGCACCTCTACACTCTTGCAGACACACAATGGCAAAAACTGTAAACAAATATCTAGCAGCCACGTGGAGCCACGGTACAAAACAGAGCGTGTCAACAGCAATTGTCAACATTTCTTTATTTGACAACAACATCACAAAGGTAAAAAAAAAACATCATTTTTCATTACTATGGAAGAAAATATGAAATTTACTGTGCTCAGTTACCAGCGCATTTAACAGATAAATAACGGTTGATGGTGTCCCTTTAATACTGCTTTCAAAATGTTATTGCATACAATTCTAATGCTCGGAATGTGGAAGTAACAGCCAAAAAGTGCAGCTGTTACTCTGTAGCGGCTGACCGTGGCAGAGTGCTACAAACTCTGTTGGACTTTCGGAGAATACTTCCAAAAGTACAATGAGAGGTGCCATGATTGGCCATTTTAAGAAAGAGAATACAAAATGGCTGTAGGCTCCACTCATAGCCATAAAAAAACAATACAGCCCCAGGTATGGATGAAGTTTGTAATTCTATAAGAAACTCAGTAAGTAGCTAGCCCCTGTTCTAGCAGACCTTTTAATTACTGTTTGAAAAAAGGTTCACTTCCAGAGTCTATGATAAAGGCCATGCTGATCTATATATACAGTACAAAGAAGGTGATAAGGCTGATTTATGGAACTGGTACCCTTTAAGTGTGCTTAATTCAGACTACAAGATTTTAACAAAGATCTTGGCAGACAGGCTTGCAAACATCGTTGAGATACTTATAAGCTCCATAAGACATGCGCTATTAGAACACAGCATATACCAGACAATCTAATAACATTAAGGTAACTATTCATGAGAGGCTCAGCAGGCTATCGAAATGGTTACGTCCTAAGTATTGACCAAGAGAAGGCATCTGGCAGGATAGCACATGAATATTTATTTGAAATGCTTAGACCTTTCAACCTACCAAACAAATTTATAAATTGGATATAAAGTTCATATAAGCATGCACTTGTAATTTCAAATATTAATGGGTGGTTGGGAGTGCAGATTTTACTCAAAAGGGGAGTGCACCAGAGCTGCCCCCTAGCCCACTCTTGTATATGTAGTCTAGACCATTTGCTGAGGCATATACACTACAGTCCAAAGATAGTAGGTATTACTATTAATACCAGTAAAAATCGGGCACTCACCATCACAAATTAAAAGGACACTGAGCTCCCAAAAATATTGGCTTCATTGTCTTTATTGACAATCCAATAAATAAAACATGTTAAAATGCTTAAAATACATTTAAAACATGGACATACACATAAATGCCCACCTGATGCATTTTGGACCTGCTGGTCCTTTATCAAAGGTATTACTATTACAAAGGATAGTCCTCAAACAAAGATTTTAGCTTACACAGATGATACAATGGACACAATACAAGATGAAAACGCTGGCATTATGATTTTAGAAAATGTGGGAAACTATGCAGCAGTTTCAGGTTCAAGTAGTGATGAAAGTGAACAGGAACACACAGGAACTCAGTTCCTGTACCCTTTTTGCAGCAGGAACAAGGTTCCAGTACTTCTTCCCACTGACACTGGAACTGAAATTCTTAAACTAGCAACATAGTGACAGTTTCTGACCCTGTGACCTGACATCAAGGTTTCCATAACAGCATTTGACTTGTATAGCAGTGCTATGTTGCTAGAAATACTCCAGTATCTATAACCGAAGCTACTACTGTCTAAGCTGATAGATGTGTCTTCACACAGCTGTCCTTCAGATTGAAGATCCTCATTCTGCTTTTCATATTTGCCAGTGCCTGAGTTCCTGTACTTCTTGTCTACCACTTGCATCACTAGGTTTAAGTATACATTTTGACAACAGTGTTGGGTATCCCTTAGGTGCAACAGCAGTAAATCACTCATTAAGCATAGCTTCTGTACAGATAAAACATCAGGATATAAAAATTCCTGGAATAATTTTAGTACGGAAAATATGTCAGAAAAATATAAGAAGCCATATTTAAAACTAATTGAGCAAAAAGGAAACGTGGAAGTACAAGAGAATACCAAAATTAAAGCATATTTTACTGACAAAAAATGTATTATTGCCCATATGTTTCTACATTAGTTATATTTTCCCTCCTGCACAAAAGTGGAGGCAAAACTCAATGTGTTTTTTCAGGCTTTTTGGGCAGTCTTCTCAACCCTGTAGAAAGAGAAAAAACGTACAGTACAATAGAGATGGGTGGCGCAGGGATAACCAGCCCTGTGTTGTTTTATTATAGCTTTTTTTATACAGTAATATAGTCACAGTAGTGAGAAAAGTGAGAGACAATGGACTGAGGCAGTAAAACAATGGATGCAGACTTTTTTATCAGCATGGCAACAAGGTACTTTGAAGGTGATTAGGAAACAAATGTTTATTCCACAATATATAATAGAAGCCTTTCAAAAGACTAAAAAATAGAAGTTGTCATTGTACAGTTTTTAACTTCAAATAGGATATATCTGTACCAGCATATCATGGGAACTAGTTTTAAAATAGAAATAATGGACCCGATTCACAAAGGTCAGCGCAAGCTGCTGCGAAGGCAGCATGTGTCAGTCAGCAGTGCGCTAGGGATCCTGTACTCGATTCAATATTGGGTAGGGTCCCGGTGGCAAAGTTCCATGGCTTGTGGCAACTGTGACCCTGCACCAAATGGATGGCTCATCTGGAAGGTGTGCTGCAAGCCATGGGGTGGCCATGCGGCAATAGAACCATGGATAGCAGTCCCTGGTGGCTAGTAGCCCCCTCATCCCTGATCCCCATCCTAATAGAATGTATCACATACCTAGGGGTCTAGTAGTCACCCAGCCCCAATCCCCTTATAATAAAAATAATAAAAAAAATCACATCCATGGTGGCTAGCTGCCCACCCCTGCCCTGACCCCATTCTTATTACTGCAATCACATCCCTGGTGGTCTAGTGGACCCCACTCCCTCTCCCCTGTCTGCCTATATAATTTAAATATATCCTTCCCTGGTGGTCCAGTGGACCCCCACAACCCCCACCCTAGCAGACAGTGCCCCCATCGTCTTGCCCCCCCTTCCTATCCCCAAGTTGGTGACCGACACAACCCTCCACTCTCCACCATGGTCAGCCACTGACTGAGCTGTCAAGCAGCACGTACTGTATACAGTACGTGATCACTGATTGACAGCTCTGTCAATCAGTGAGCATGTACTGTATACAGCACATGCTCCTTGACAGCTCAGTTGGTGACCTACCATGGTGGAGAGTGGATGGCTGTGTTGGTCACTGACTCGGAGATGGGACAGGGGGAGCAGAGTGGTGGGGCTCTGCCTGCCTCCTGGGGTGGGAGGTGAGGGGCCATTAGACCACCAGGGAAGCATATATATAAATTATATGGGCAGATCAAGGATAGGGAGTGGTGTCACTAGACAACCAGGGAAGTAATTACAGTAATAAGAAGGGAATCAGGGATAGGGGGACACTAGCCACAATGGACATGATTTTTTTATTACAAGGGGATCAGGGTAGGGTGGGACTGCTAATCACCAAGGACATTATTTTTTTTTATATTACAAGGGTATAGGGGATGGAGGAACTGCTAGTCACCAGAGATATGATGTTTGTATTTAATAAACAGGTGATCGGGGCTGGAAAGGGGGAACCGCTGCACACGTTACATGCTCACTAACCCTCCCAGAAGACACATATCCAAATTCCCTTAGACCAGCCCTGGCTGGTCCAAGGGTACTTAGTAT
The DNA here is from genome assembly GCA_016271365.2 of Neoceratodus forsteri. Classification (NCBI taxonomy): domain Eukaryota; kingdom Metazoa; phylum Chordata; order Ceratodontiformes; family Ceratodontidae; genus Neoceratodus; species Neoceratodus forsteri. The sequence continues at coordinate 1,604,109,209 of CM057450.1, forward strand.
TTTTCCCTCTGGGATGATTTACGACATACAAACATATGAATTTGCCAGCAGAGTCTGCTCAAATGTGCAACTAACAGCCCTTATACTGCAACTGCCCCTCCCATGACCCCCCTTACCCTGTTCCATTCACTTTTGAAGCAGTCCACTGTTCTACATGTAGCAGCCCCTCTTGTCTCACTCACCTGGGCTGCCCTGGAGCCTCAGGGTCCTCAGCTTACTTCCCCAAGGGGACCGGGTCTGAGTCCTGGCCAGATCACCAGTGGTGACTTGATGCCTCCAGCTGGGGGAATGGTATGGCCTCCTGTGTGCAAGACAGGTTATCACCCCCCAGGAACAATGATATATCCCCTTAGTGACTGACCCCTTTGGCACAGTTAGATCAAAACTCCAGCCCTGCAATAACAATTACCGAGCACAAAGCACAAACACTTACATAAGATGGCAAATGATAATCCCTCTTTATTAAAAATGATCTAAGACAGAGGAGGTGAGGGCTACTCCCTTGAACCTCCATAAAATCAGGCACACAACCCAGTATGAGCTCCCCTTCCTCCCTTGGGTGCACCCAGAACAATCCCAGATGGTGTGTACCTCACCATTCTCAGTTCCAGGCCTGCAGTCTCTCGTTGGGACCCTGGCAGAGCAACACAGCTTCAAAGAAAGTCAGTCTGTCATTGAGAGTGGGGCTCTTCCCCAACCCTCCTAGCTGATGCAAACAAAGAATCCCCACAACTGCAGCTCGGGGTACTCATGGCTCCCCCAGGAGGGTGATGGTCTCCCTGATTCAGAGATATGCACGGAGGGTGAAGGAGACACTGTTCTTCACCTGCCTGGCATTTCCAGCTTCGCCCAAGGGCCTTTGCATACAGTATTCACCAGGCAGGCCTGTTCATCCTTCTATCTCTCTCTCTGTCTGTACTGCAGCAGTGGATCCACACTGAAGACACAAGGTGGATAAGCTTCCCCTCAGCCAGACCTGGGCTAGTGGCCCCCAGCTTCCAGGGCTCTCCCCTGGCTGGAATTCAGGGACCCCTGCACGGAGCAGTCCCCATTCCCCAAAGCCCAAGGCTCACTTTAACTGTCCTTTACAGTCCAGTCAGTCCCAGCTCCCCTCAAAGAAACCTCCTCTCTCCTTTCCTGCAGCTCAGCCTTTCACCTCCTCTTGCTTCCTGCAGTGGGGAGGGGTAGCCAGGGAGTCTCCCTCCCAGCAGGCAGCCTTTCTTCTCTCTCGCTTTTTGGAGGGGGGAAGGGAAGCCAGAGAGCCTACATCCCAGTAGGCAGCCTTTGTAGCTGCCTTTTCTCTTGGTCCCAGCAGGTAAGCCCATTTTAAAGGGGCTTACACACTCCCCTGGCTGAAAACTTAGCATCCCGACAAGCCCCTTTTACCCTTTTTAGGAACCCATAACAAGTAGCATGCACTTTTCTAGCTAGACACCTGGTTCCTAACTTGCACCAACAATAATCGCATTCATAGCTAGGCTTGTATCAGGTCTAGCCACAACAATGGACTATATACAGGTAAGAGAAGGTGTGCACCTACACTTTCCCCACGGCCTCCCTAGGACAACACAATGGGGGATAGAGAACAGGAATCAGTGACTTGTGGATGGCATGAATGGCAGGTTTGTGGACTCACCCAGGGTGTCGTACGTGAGCTTTATAGTTGGCCATTCAGGTTGGCCCAATCATCTAGGCAGGGCATCGTCAGACACTGGAACAATTCACTAGTGTGGGGTTTTCCTTTAGGCTCATAGTCTACCGTCCCCTCCTGGGGCTGACCCAGTACCTCTATGCTATCTGGAGTTAGATCAGGAACAGGGGCAGGGGCCGGAGCTGCAGCTAACTCACTGTCTGGTGGAGGAGGGCATGCCGGGTGGCCTTCTTGACTACCCAAAACACTACCTAGATTGGGCCCCAACAAAGGAACAGCAGGACGGGCCTCTGGGATGAAAGGCTGGGCCTCAGGGTTCAAGTAGAACACAGGATGTGGGTGGCTGGTACTCGTGGAAGGGGCGGAGTTTTGGCAGTATCACTTCCATTGTGGGGAAGGAATGTCCAAATCTGTCCCTCACTGAGAGCAGGCAGAATCCTCCTCCTCACTTTCATCGCTGGAATAGTCCCCCCGGCCCTTCCTGGGGCAGCACGGGGTCAGCATCAGCACCAGAACCCCCAGTGGTGTGGCCAAGAGGAGAGGAATGGGCTGGCCCTCTCTGCTTATTCTTCCCCTGGGTTACAGGCCATCTTGTTGACTGCAGGTTGGGACCTGGGGCAGGGTTTGGCATGATCTCCCCGATGGGGAGTAAATGATTTCATTGCACTGTTTTCTAGAGCCCACGACCCTGCTCCTGCTTTATATGGTACACTGGCAGGCTAGACAGTTTTTCCACCACAAGGTAGCTGTCCAGGGCCCACTGGTCCTGGATCTTGTGCTTCCCCTGGAGTCCCAGATTATGCAACAGGACCCTGTCCCCCACTCCCAGCTCTTGACTGTGTACTCTGGCATCATACCTCCTTTTGTTCCCCTGACAACTACGAGCCACTACTTCGGAGGTGAGCTTGTATGCTGCCCGTAGCTGTTCCCTCAGCCAGATGGTATACGTGAAGTACGACTTATGGGAGGTCCCATTAGCGGATACCCTGAAGCAAAGGTCCACTGGCAGCCAGGCCTCGCGACCAAACATGAAGTAAATGGGGGAGCACTGGGTCGCATCATTTTTTGCACAGTTATACACGTGCATCAACTGACTGACCTTTTGACTCCAGTTCACTTTGTCTGCGGGGTCCAGGGTGTCCAACATGTTCAGCAATGTTCTGTTGAAACATTCAGGCTGTGGATCCCCCTGAGGGTGGTAAGGGGTGGTGTGGGATTTCTGTATGTGATAGGACAACAGAAACTCCCTCACCAAAAGGCTCTCAAAATCCCGGCCCTGGTCAGAATGGATTCTTTTGGGGAGGCCGTAATGCTGGACATACTGCTGCAAGACCTTAACTACAGTGCTCGCCTTTTGTGGGGAAAGACTGCGCTTAACGGATGTAGTGATCCGCAATGACCAGTATGTTAGCAGTGTTTTTTCTGTCTGGTTCCAAGGACAGAAAATCCATGCACACCAAATCCAGAGGCCCACTGGTGCTGATGTTGCCCAGAGGAGCGGCCTGTCTGGGCAAAGTCTTCCGCTGGATGCACCGCAGGCAGCGCTTGCAGTAGCTCTCCATGTCAGCTTTCATCCTGGGCCAATAGAACCTAGCCCTACATGTGTCTAGCGTGCGGTCATAGCACAGGTGCCACAAATTATCATGTAGGGACTTGAGGACAGCCCCACAGTATACCACGGGCAATACCAACTGCTGCTTAGATTGGCCTGGATGGTCCTTGTCCTGCACCGCATGCAGCAGCATTCCATCCCGCAGGACCAGCTTGTCCCACTCACTTAGCATGTGGCGGGCATCAGGGTGACTGCTCTGCACCTGTCGAGGGGATTTCCCCTCTGTGACAGCCCAAAGAAGGTCTCATATGCTGGGGGCTGACGCCTGCTCCTGCGGCAGGTCAGCCTTACTAGGCTGAGGCAGGGACAAGAGATCCAGGCCTGAGAAATTTAGATAAGCAGGTGGGATAGCTTCAGGGGGGAGGCTCCCAGTACCTCTATGCTCTGGGTGGCAAACATGACGGTATCAGGAGGGGACCCTACCTGTGAGCAGAGCACTTGAACCAGGGCCAGTCTGAACTGGACTGAGGGGTTGGGGGTGTCACAGTGTGGGCATTGGGATAAGGCTTTCACATCCACATTGGCTCGTCCACTCTGATACTCTAGACTGAAACTGTAGGTGGAAAGCGCTGAAAGCCATCGGTTCCCCACCGCATCCAACTTCCCTGTGGCAGTGACATATGTCAGAGGGTTGTTGTCAGTAGGAACAGTGAACGGGACCCCATACAGATACTCATAGAACTTCTCAGTCACCACCCATTTTACTGCCATGAATTCCAATTTATGAACCAGGTAATTCCTCTCTGAGGAGGTCAGGCCATGGCTAGCAAAAGCCATGGGGTGGAACCCCTCAGGATGCTCCTGATACAGAACAGCACCCAAACCACTCAAACTGGCATCTGTGTGGAGGGCTTCGGGGGGGGCAGCAAAAGCAAGGACAGGGGCCTCTCCCAGCCTCCAGATAATCTCCTTGAAAGCAGCCTTACACTCCGGAGTCCATCGGTTCCCAAAAGGTTCCCCAATGCACAAGTACCCCTTAGGGGGGTGTGACCCCTTCTTTTAGTTAGCCGGAGGGTAGCATTGCATCAGGTAGTTTAGAGAACATACCACCAAGAAGTAATCCTTCACAAACTGACAATAGTAGCCACAAAATCCCAGGAAGGACTGCAAGGCTCGCAAGTAGGTGGGCTGGGGCCATGAGTGGAGGGCCTCCACTTTAGCCGGGTCAGTCTGCACACCTTCAGCCGAGACGATGTGCCTGATATACTTAACTGTAGGCTGACAGAACTGACATTTGTCAATGAAGACTTTTAGGCCAAACTCTTCCAGCCAATCCAGGACCTTCATTAACTGGGCCTCGTGTTCCTCCAAGGTCTGCCCAAAAATAATGAGGTCATCCAGGTAGACTATGACCTTGAGCAGGTTCATGCCTCTCATGGCCCTCTCTATCGAATGCTGGAAGGTGGCAGTGGCTCCGGATATGCCCTGGGGCATATGCTTGAATTGGTAGAATCCCAGCAGGCAGATACAAGCTGTTTTCTCTTTGTCCTCCTTGGCCATGGGTGTTTGGTAGACCCACTCCGGAGATCTAACATGGAGAACCACTTGCTTACTGACAAGCTGTCCAGCACATCCTCCACTCGGGGCACCATGTACTGGTCCGGGATAGTCCTCTTATTTAGCAAGTGGTAGTCAATGTACATCCTCACTGCTCTACTCTTCTTCCAGGCCACCACAATGGGGGAAGAATATGGGCTCCAGGACTCCGTGATGACCCCAGCATTCAGCAACTCTAGCAGGTGCTTCTGAACATCTTTCATGTCACCAGGGGCCAACCTCCATGACCGTTCTCTGAACGGGCGGTCGTCTTTCAGCCAGATACGGTGTTCTTGCCGGTGACACAGCCCATGTCCCACTCATGTAGGGAGAAAACCCACCGGCGCTTCGCTAACTTGTGGCTTATGTTCAGCCTATAACTGTCGGATATAGGGGAGCTTCCGAAGTTGAAACAGGACTGGTCTATTTCCTTCCCTGGATCTTCCCCAAGGGCAATAGACATGGCTTTGTCACATCAAAAAATAGTGGCCAACACACAACCCCCCTAGATGGTCACTGGCCTTTTGGACTCGTTCCGAACCCTCACAGTAACTCACCAGGCACTGGAGCTTTCAAGGGAAGGCAGCACTCCTCTCTGGACCAGCAGCCCATGTGGCAGGCTACCCGAAGGTGGGGCATCCAGTATGAAAGCAGCCCCTTGGTGGGAACAGTCAAGCCGAGTGATGCCCATCATGTGTCATTCGGTGCCCGGGGGGAGGGTTAACTCTCTCCCAGCCACCCGGTGGACTATCTCGACCCCATCTCCATCAGCTCACTAGGGTTGCTCTACACCTCCTGCCCCACCCATTTCATGGTGGCTTTAACAGTGGTGCTGGTGAGCTTGTCTATCCCACCCCAGCCACAGCACATCTGGGCCAACTGCTTGAACATATTGGCATTGGTCCCAATAAGCATCGAGGATTCAGACATACACTTCAGCTCGGGGCAGACTTCCGCGAGGGCCTCTATATTGCTGTCGGGGTTCCCTTCCCCCATGTCGGGAAGGAAATGCTGACCACACAATACCCATCATACGGGTAATCTGTGCTACCTATACCCCACAGGGACAATCCAGACAGGGGTAGGAGAGGTAGGTGTTTTAAGTGTTGATCATAAAAAGGCTGGTAGATGATGGTGACCTGGGATCCACTATCCCGTAAAGCGAAAGAGGTCACTCCTTCCACCATGACTTCAATGTCTGCTTGAGGACCGGTCAGGCCCCTCGGCACACCATGATTGGGGGTACTTGGGGGTCTGTCCAAAGGGTGGAGCAATGCCATTTTGGGAGCACAGACCACTCCGTTACCAGTCTTTTGACGTTTCCCTGTTCCCTTTGTTTCTCAGCCACCAGCTGCGGATTCTCTTCCTTGCAGCAGCCTTGCCATATATGGCCATCCTACCCACACTTGAAGCAGAACCATCCATCTTGGGGCTCCAGGGACCGTCGAGGCCCGGGCCTGGGGGCAATATAGGTTGGGGGTGGTCGCCGGGCATCAGGTGCTGCCCTGCCAAGGAAAGGGAGGGATTCCATGGCCAGCTGCATGGTCCATACCATGTCCTTCACACTCTGGACCTCCTGCAAAACCGCCCCCAAGTCCGGCAAACCTGCCAGTTCGGGCGGGGTCAGATCTTGAGGCCGCACGGTGGCTCTGGTGGCTGTAAGTTCTGGCAGCAGGGCTCCTACCTCCTATTGGGCTTCCCCCTCCTTTACCTCATCCAACAACTGCTTGAATGGGGGGGGTCACCTTTCCAGTCCTGCAGCCTGAGGGTGAACACAGTAAATCTGGAGTGCACCGCATCTTTTAGGATCTGTTCAAGCTGCATCTGCGCCACTGCTGACGGTGGGTCGTGCCCAGCCTCGATAAGCTTACACACCACGGTCTCCATCCTGGTAATATACTGGGACAGCTTCTCACCCGTATGCTCCGTGGTGCCCCAGAGCTGGCCCAGCACAGGCTTCCTCTTCTCAACCACACCAAAAGTGCTCCACAGGATGTCCAGGTAGTCGTGTGGAGCACAGTTGGGCTGGCTGGCACGTGAGGGCCAGATCGCATCCAGTGCCATACCCCGGAGGCTTTCCAAGACCCGCTTGCATTTCTCCACCTCAGAACACCCCCAGACCTGAATCATCTGGGTGGCCTGGCTGCTCCAGGAGTGGAAGTCATCCTCCCCAGCAGGCGTGGGGACAGCCCCGGAGAAGGTGCGCAGCTGCTTATACTGCTCATGGGCCACCCCCAGATAGGGGTCAGCCCACCTGACAGTGTCATTGGGAGCATCCTGCCTCCAGGGAGAAGGGCCCTGAGATCCTGCAGGGACTTCCCTTCCTCTTTAAGCCAGGAATTAAACTAGGTTTCAAAGCCCTTCCGCTCATCTCTCAGGGGACCAGAGGGGCAAGGCTCTCCTGAGGGCAGGTCGCTGGCCATCCCTTTTTTCAATAAGACCCAGATCTCTTGAGACATATACAGGGTCACTTTTGTGGGTACTTCCACATGGCCCAAGTCCTTTCCCGTCTCCACTGTTATGTCCCTGCACCCCTTAACCTGGTCTGTTGCCACCTTTTGAATCTTTAACGCTCCACAGTTGGGCAGGGTCCTCCCTAAGATATCTAGAATATCCTCTTTTTTCTGCTCCACTGCCACATTGCGCACTAGCGGCATTCTATGGGGGATAAAACCCTCAAAGTCACACCAATCCTCTACATCTTGGAAAGCCATTTTCCTGGTATCTACCCGGGGGAAAGAGCCACCTTCCAAATCAACCCCAAACTGAAACACAAAAAAAGGAAACAGAAGAAAATGGGGGGGGGGGTACCAAAAAGTCAACAGTATGTCTTTTTTGGGGTAAAAGGGCAGTCTCAGGGTCAACAGAGATCTCAGCGGTGCCTCCACTTGTTACAGCCACTCTTGTCTCACTCAGCTGGGCTGCCCCAGAGCCCTTGGGATCCTCAACGTACTTCCTCAAGGGGGCCGGGCCTGAGTCCTGGCCGGATCACCAGTGGTGACTTGGTGCCTCCACCTGGGGCAATGGTATGGCCTCCTGTGGGCAAGACAAGTTTCCACCCCCCAGGAACAATGATCTATCCCCTTAGGGACTGACCCTTCTGGCACAGTTAGATCAACACTCCCACCCTGCAATAACGATAACCAAGCACGAAGCACAAACACTTATGTAAGATGGAAAACAACAATCCCTCTTTATTTAAAACGATCTAAGACAGAGGAGGTGAGGGCTACTACCTTGAGCCTACATAAAATCAGGCATACAACCCAGTATGAGCTCTCCCTTCTCCCCTGGGTGCACCCAGAACAATCCCAGATGGTGGGTACCTCACTGTTCTCAGTTGCAGGTCTGCAGTCTCTCACTAGGGCCCTGGCAGAGCAACACAGCTTCAAAGAAAATCAGTCCATTGTTGGGGGTGGGGCTCTTCCCCAACCCTCCTAGCTGATGCAAATAAAGAATCCCCACAGCTGCAGCTCGGGGTACTCATGGTTTCCCCAGGAAGGTGATGGTCTCCCTGATTCAAGGATATGCACAGAGGGTGGAAAAGGCACTGTTCTTTATCTGCCTGGCCTTTCCAGCTTCATCCGAGGGCCTTTGTATAGAGTATTCACCAGGCAGGCCTGTTCATTCCACTATCTCTCTGATCTCTACTGCAGCAGCGGATTCACATTGAAGACACAGGGTGGATCAGCTTCCCCTCAGCCAGACCTGGGCTAGTGGCCACCCAGTTTCCAGGGCTCTCCCCTGGCTGGAATTCAAGGACCTCTGTGGGGAGCAGTCCCCATAGCCCGAGGCTCACTTTAACTGTCCCTTCCAGTCCAATCAGTCCCAGTCCCCTTAGGGAAACCTCTTCTCTCCTTCCCCAGCAGCTCAGCCTTTCACCTCCTCTTCCTTCTTGCAGGGGGGAGGGGAAGCCAGAGAGTCTCCCTCCCAGCAGGCAGTCTTCCTCCTCTCTTGCTTTTTGGAGGGAGGAGGGGTAGCCAGAGAGCCTACATCCCAGCAGGCAGCCTTTGTAGCTGCCTTTTCTCTTGGTACCAGCAGGTAAGCCCATTTTGAGGGGCTTACATACAGGATACCACTTCCACAGCCAACGTGTTCCACCTAGACACCACCCTCTCTGTAAAAAAGTGTCTTCTCATTTCCCTCCTGAACCTCCCCCCCTCCAGTCTCAGATCATGGCCTCAAGTGTCCCTACCCTCCCTTAACTTGAACAACCCCTCTGTGCTTATCTTGTTTATTCCTTTCATGTACTTGAAGGTTTCAGTCATTTCTCTCTTGTCTCTCCTCTCTTCCAGTGAGTACATGTTCAACTCCCTCAGCCTTCTCTAGTAGGGTATTTCCCCTAGCCCTTAGATCATCTTTGTTGCACTGAGCTGTACCCCCTCCAGTAACTTAATGAACCTCTTCAGGCACGGGTGCCAGTACTGCACACAGTACTCCAGATATGGCCAAACCAGCAACCTATAGAATGACAAGATCACCTCCCCTCTCCTTGAGGATATAACCTTGGCAATACAACCTAGCATTTTGTTGGCCTTTGCAGCTGCCTTCCTCCATTGTGCCGAGTTGTTCATTAAGCCCATAATGATCACCCCCAGATCCTTCTCCTCCTCCTCCTCCTCCTCCTCCTCCTCCTCTGTCACGGCTAGCTGACCCCTTCCCCATCTGATAGCTCCTCCTTGGGTTTTTTGCTCTGAAATGTATCACCTTGCACTTTTTGGCATTGATCCCCAGCTGCCAGGTGTCTGACCAGGTCTCCAATTTTGACAAATCATCTTGCAACCCCTGCCACTCTCCTAGGTCATCCACTACTGCTCCCATCTTGGTGTCATCTGCAAATAGACTGATCTTGCTCTTGATGTCCATAGAGATGTATGTTATGAATAACCCAAACAACACCGGTCCTAGCACTGAGCCCTGCAGTACCCTGCTTGTCACTGCCCTCAGAGATGAGAGCTCTCCTCCCATCACCAACCTCTGCTGTCTTCCCTGTAGCCAGATTACTACCCATAACACTATCTTTGCCCCACCCCAGTGCCTTCCAGCTTTCTTCCTAGCCTCCCATGTGGCACCTAGTCGAATGGTTTGCTGAAGTCCAGGTATAAGACATCCACTGCATGGCCCTTGTCCAACTAGCTAGTTACCCAGTCATAATAATCCACCAGGTTGGTCTGACAGGATTTGCCTGTGACAAACCCATGTTGCCTGCTGTCCTGTAGCCCAATGGTCTCCAGAAGGGGCATCAGTCTCTCTTTCAGTTTGTCCACATTGGATGTGAGGCTTACCGGTCTGTAGCTTTTCAGTTCATCCTTGGGGCTGCTCTGATGGAGGGGTACCACATGAGCCATCCTCCAGTCCTGAGGTACACTTCCTGAGTCCAGTGAGGCATTGAATAGGTCTGTCAAGGGCCTCACCAGGATTTTAGCCAGTTCCTTCAGTACCCAGGGGTGAATGCCATCTGGCCCTGGTGCCTTGTCCACTTTGAGTGCCCTCAAGCCCTCCAGTACCCTGCCCTCTGTGATTCCCCCATTTGTCACCTCCTCCCCCCTCCTGCCCCCACCCCCTTGGTATCGCCCCAAATTTCTCCTTAGTAAACACTGAGCAGAAGTATTCATTAAGCGCTTCTGCCTGCTCTGCCCCTGTCTCCACCCACCCCCATCCCTCTTAATCCTTACTATCTGGTCCTTACAACTCCCTTTCTCCCTGATGTACCTGCAGAAGTCCTTCTCCCCCTTCTTAATGCCCTGCACCAGCCTGAGCTCTTCAGACATTTAGTGAATCCTGATTTAGGGGATATGGCAGCTTGCATATGCCGCAAGACCCCCTAGCACCATGTCGCAGCCCATTTTGTGCTGCAAGTCTGGTGCAAGCCCCCTTTTATGCATGCAGCTTGCGTTTGATGCAGGCTGCTTTTATGAATTGCTCCTGGTGCATCTTTTGGTGCAAGCCGCACCTTGCAACATTCTTTGTGGTGCAAGCCCCTTGCGTCATTCAGGGGGGCTTTGTGAATCAGGTCAAATGTTTCCACAGTCTCCTAGGGAGAACATAACATCTGCACTGCCGTATTTACAGAATCCTCAAGTACCCCATTTTGCATGGAATGTATTATGGGTCAGCAGCCATGGAAAATTAGGTGTCAGGAATGTGCAGAAATATAAACAAGTAAGTGAACGATACTGCCCAAGAGAAGAATGTATCACTATATTAGAGACTCAGGAGCATTTGTATCTAGAATGCCCCTATGTGCAGCAGCTCTGATATTACTTAGCTTTATAATGGAGGGCACCTGTTTTTGGTTATATTAATTGTATGGAACTACTATTGAATATTTTTCATAGAAAAATTACTATATTACTACTTTACTAAATTATATATGGCAAGCAAGATATTCATGTGTGTTGCAACAAAAACAGGTCTCACATTCAAAAATAGTTAGGAATGTTGTACTACTGTTACAAAAATGTGTATGCACAAGATGAGAAAATGTGTTCTAAAGCTAAGGTAAGAACCTTATGAAATAAAAGCATTTCTTTTTTGCAATAAGAGAGATTACAACAAAATTAAATTGTGATGGAAACATGCACAATAAGGCAGAAATGTAAGACATAGGTGGTATTTTGTTTATTTTTTTGTTTGTTTATTTGGTGATGATCTTGTTTGTAATTTGTTAAGGGAATTGTAAATGAAAGTATATTATGTATCATGTTTCTTTTATCAATAAAAATTCCCCCACTCCTCATAGTTAAGTGCCATGAAATCTTCATCTTTTACCTGGACAGTGACCAGAGATGGGCAGAATGGACCTCAGATTAACATCTCATCCAATGGAATTCATTATTATTCACTGCTGAGCATTTCATACTATAATTAATTAAAGAATCTCCTTAAGATGAGTCATTTTATGTGCAAACAAGAAACAACAGACAAAATGCACAGAAATATAGCTGAAAAACCAAATAAATCATCCCAGAGTTGCAACCATGAAGTACCTGTACATATGGGGAACCCATTACTCAACACCAATGTGGCAGAGCAGCTGCATGGAGGAAAATACAGGCTGCAAGCAAGCAGTGGACATGCACCAACTCTGTGCATACAGCTTGAGCTGGGCAGGGGCAAACCAACACAACCAGAGACAAAGAAGCAGAAGGTTTACACTCCAAAAATATTCAAAGGCTGCAATAAGCTAGGTAATGCAAACTCATGATTTATTTGGGTAAGCGCATTAAAGAGTCACACAAAGCCCCATTGCTTCAGGTCTACACATGACCCTTCCTCAGGGAGTGTGATTTACAAGTAACTACTCTTCATTTACACAGTATTTAAAGTTATGTTGACCAGTGTAAACAGAAGTCAACATTTACCATGTCAGCCACTACATAAAAATAATGAAAAAGAGTACTAAAAAAGCAGTGAAAATGTGAACAAAAAAGCGTAATGAAAAATAACTGAAAAGGAGCAGGGAAATCCGAGCCTCCCACCACAAAACATGGTGATTAGTGAGGTAAACACCTAGGTACATAAGTTATTTGGGAGCAGAACAGATTTAAATGTAAAAAAAGGCAAAGGCAGTAAGGACAGAAATGGGGCTAAAAGGGGTAAGGCTATCAAAAAGTGGAGGGTGATGAGTACCAATGCCCGTAGTCTGTGTAACAAGCTCCCTGAACTAGTGGCCTTGATGGAAGAGGGTTGCCTGGATATTGTGGCAGTCACAGAAACATGGTACACAGAGAACCATGACTGGGATGTCAACATACCAGGATACACAATCTACAGGAGGGACAAGGAGGGTAAAAGAGGAGGAGGGGTAGCTCTCTATGTAAAGGAAGGGATCAAAGCAACAGAACTAAAGAGTAAACAGGGAGCAGATGAGGCACTTTGGGTCACCCTGGAGACAGGAAATGGCACCACAATCCGTATGGGGGTTGTATACAGACCCCCATCTCAGAGGTAGGGAATGGACAAGGAAATGATAGAAGGCTTTCTTAGAATGGCAGAAAAAGGGGAGATATTGTTGATGGGGGACCTGAATATGCCAGATGTTAACTGGAGCACCTTTGCTGCAGGCACATCCAAGAGCAGGGTCATTCTTGATGCCTGCAGGCATGCCTCAGACAGCTAGTATTGAACCCCACTGGAGGGAGCAATCTTAGACCTGGTACTCTCAAATGGGGATGGAGAAAGAATCTCAGATTTAGAAGTGGGTAGCCATCTGGGAACAAGCGACCACCAAACAGTGTGGTTCATTATAAACACAGCCATACAAAAGCAAGAGTACTGGACTTTAGGAGGGCCGACTTTGGAAAATGAGAGGCCTCAGAAAAGCACTAGCAAACAGGCAAGAAGGGGGGTGGAGGAACAATGGGGAGGATCAAAACAGTCACACAGAGGCAGCAAGCCTTGTGTAAAGCAAATCAATAAAACACAACGAAGGAAAACCGCTATGGTTCTCAAAAGAGGTGGCAGGGAAGGTTAAGGAGAAAAGGACAGCATTCAGGAAATATAAGGAAACACAGAAGGAGCAGGACAGAGAACTTTATCAGTTAAAGCAGAAAGAGGCTGGAAAGGCAGTCAGAATAGCAAAGGCCCAAACCGAGGAAAGGATAGCCAATTCTGTTAAGAAGGGGGATAAGACCTTTTATAGGTACATTAGGGAGCAAAGAAAGACCAAAGGAGGGATACTGAAGCTTAATAAAGGGGAGGGAATGTGGGTAGAGGGTGACAGTGAAAAAGCAGGGATACTGAATGAATATTTCTGCTCAGTATTCACAAAGGAAGAGGAGGGGGAGTTACCTAAACCAAACAAGAGAAACACTCCAAAGACGGGGGTCGATACCAGTCCATTTACAGAAGAAAGGGTTCTGAAAGAACTGATAAAATTGAAGGTGGACAAAGCAATGGGGTCTGATGGGATTCACCCAAGAATTCTAAAAGAACTAAGGGTAGAACTAGTGACACTGCTGACTACCTCTTTAACAAATCATGGGAGGATGGGGTGGTACCCAAGGACTGGAGGAGGGCAGATGTGATTCTCTCTCACAAAAGTGGGAGCAGGACAGAGGCAGGAAACTACAGACCAGTTAGTTTGACCTCAGTGGTAGGGAAAATGATGGAATAATTTCTGAAGGAAAGAATTGTTGAGTACCTAGAGGCCAGTGAGGCACAGGGCCCAAGGCAGCATGGATTCACGATGGGAAGGTCGTGTCAGACGAATCTAATTGATTTCTTTGACTGGGTGACCAAAGTAGTAGACCAGGGAGGGGCTGTGGACATGGCCTACCTAGATTTTAGCAAGGCATTTGATACAGTCCCACACAAAAGATTAATTCACAAAATAGCCAGCCTTGGAGTGGGTCCTAAGGTGGTAGCCTGGATAAAAAATTGGCTAGACAACAGGACGCAAAGGGTAGTAGTAAATGGAATACACAGTGAAGAAAGGAGGGTTACTAGTGGGGTATCGCAGGGTTCAGTACTGGGACCGGTCCTTTTTAATGTCTTTATAGGTGACATTGCAGAGGAACTGGAAGGAAAAGTATGTCTCTTTGCAGATGACACAAAGATCTGCAACAGGGTTGATACACAAGATGGAGTGGAAAGGATGAGAAGGGACTTGGCAAGGTTGGAGGAATGGTCAAATGTGGCAGCTCAGATTCAATGCAAAGAAGTGCAAGGTAATGCACATGGGAAACAAAACCCAGGGAAGTGTACACAATGGGGGTGAGATACTGACAACAGTAAAAATAGAAAGGACCGGGAGGTAATTATATCAGATGACCTAAAGGTGGGCAAGCAATGTGAGAAGGCAGTAAGGAAGGCAGGGGGATACTGGGATGGCAGAAGAGGCATCAATAGTAGAAAACAGGAAGTTGTTATCCCTCTGTACAGACAGTTGGTGAGACCCCATCTGGAGTACTGTGTGCAGTTCTGGAGACCCCATCTCCGCAAAGACATAGACAGAGTGGAAGCTGTCCAGAGGAGGGCATCCAAAATGGTGCAGGGTCTCCACCAGAAGACATACGAAGAAAGACTAAAGGAGCTTAATATGTATACCCTAGGGGAAAGGAGGGAGAGAGGGGACATGATAGAAACTTTCAAGTACCTCAAGGAAATTAACGAAGTCCAAGAGGGTGGCATCTTCCAGAAAAAGAGATGTGCAGGAACAAGGGGGCACGATTTGAAGATGGAGGGAGATGGCTCAGAGGTAATGTGAGGAAGTATTTTTTCACTGAGAGGGTTGTGGATGCATGGAACGGCCTCCTGAGGAGGTTGTGGAGTCAAGAACAGTGGGGACTTCAAGAATGCATGGGACTGGCATAAGGCTGTCCTAGTGGGGGGTAGGAGGAAGTGGGCTGTTGGTTAACTAGGATTTGCAGCTTATCTGTTGGGTAGGAAAATGGGCAGACTAGGTGGGCCAAGTGGTCCTTATCTGCCGTCAAATGCTATGTTTCTATGTTTCTATAAAGTGGGCGGAATCGACTGCACAGTAAGAGGAAAACGTAAGCACTAAATGTACAGTAAGTATACTGGCAGTATAGTGTAGAGGTTAAAGAAATGAGCTGCTAACAAGCTTGGTACATCCAGCAGTGTGGGGTTTGATTCCAACAACCTCCACTTGCATACTGTGTGACTCTAAGCAAGTCACTTAACCTTCCCAGTGCTCCCAGGTTGCCGCAGGAAACAGGCATGTGTGCCAAGTAGGTCTTACTCGGTTACCAAAAGAATATAAAAAAAAAAAAAAATAGGGGAAAAGGGTCAGAGCTGCCAAAAAAGTCAGTGTTAAATCATTAAAATAAATGGAACCAAATGAGTCCTGTGAAGTTCATCTAATCATAGCATAGCGTAATAAGGATATCCGCAGATTCATAGATTCACAGATATGGGTCAGCAGAAAAGGACCTTCTTGGCCCATCAAGTCTGCCCATTCCCTCCCTCTTTATTTGCCTCCCCCCAATAGATTCTACCCTACTTTCACTTGACAACCCCTTGTGTTTGTCCCATGCCCTCTTGAGTCCATCCACTGTTTTGGCCTCCACCACCTCCTCCAGCAGACTGTTCCAGGGTGCCACCACCCTGCCAGTGAAGTATGCTCCCTCATGTTTCCCTAAAAACTACCCTTAAACTTGTTTATTATTTTTAATTTCTAAAGTATAACTATAGCAGCAAGAGTTTAAGGGGATAATAAAGCTATTTGTGAGGAAAACCTAACATTAGTCAAAAATATAACTGATGTATACAGCGTAGGTGTGAAGAGAGGAGTATAAAGGAGATAAAGACCAGCTCAGCTCTTTTGGACTGTGGACAGGCTTCTCCATCCTGTCTGTCTGTAGCGAAAAAGAGCTTTTTCAGTAGTATTATGTGAAGAGTTTGCTCTGTTCTTCTCTGACAGGGTATCCTCCATTCGAGCCAGAATCTCGCCAGAGGGTCTGGATCAGTCCCTCGGGGTGGAGTCTGGGTGGAACAGGGGCACTCCTATTGTCTGGGCAGAGTTTCGGCCAATGGAGGCGGCCGAGGTCTCCAAGGTGGTTTTGAAGCTGCAGCCCACTTACTGTGAAATGGATCCTGGCCTGACACATCTCTTAGTAAGCTGTGTAGAGGATATCAGTCCAGTGATCACCGGGAATATCAGGTGTTCATTTTTGGAAGGGGTCTTCCCTGATGCTTTGAAGGAGGCACTGGTGAGGCCCCTTCTGAAAAAAACATCTCCTGAACCTGATGTCCTGGCAAATTATAGACCTATCTCCAACCTCCCTTTTTTAGATAAAGTTGTTGAGAAGATAGTGGCTCTGCAGCTCAAGGAAGAACTGGAGACCTTTGACATCTACGTGCCATTCCAGTGCAGGGTTTAGGTCAAAGCACAGCACAGAGATGGCACTAGTCTGGGTACATAATGACCTCCTCCGGGCAAGAGATCAAGGGGAACAGTCAATTCTCATTCTCCTTGATCTGTCATCCACATTTGATACCATGGACCGCATTGTGTTGCTGGATCACCTTAGACAGTATTGCAGACTCACTGGTACTGTCATCAACTGGTTTGAGTCCATTCTCTCAGGCAGGAGGCAGGGGGTAGTGATGGGGAATTTCTCCTCCTCTTCCCTGATACTCCTGACCTGTGGAGTTTCTCAAGGCTTGATCCTGTCACTGATGCTGTTCATGGTATACATTCTGCCCCTGGGGAGGCTCATCAGACAGTACAGTCTGGGTTTTCACTGCTATGCAGGTGATACCCAGCTGTATATGTCTTTTGTGCAAGAGACAAATGGTGCTATTGAAGTGTTGAATTGGATGAACTCTAACTGGCTGAGACTTAACGCAGACAAGATGGAAATACTGGTGATTGAACCAGGTCACAAGTGTGATGGGATGCTTCTGTGATGGCAGCAGGTTTGGCCCTGGGGTCAGTCCCATTGATGGCATCCTCTAGGGTGAGAAATCTGGGGATTGTCCTCCATGACAAGCTGACATTTGAAGCTCAGGTGCAGGCTGTCATCAAAAGTGATTTTTATCATCTAAGGAACATTGCCCAGATTAAGCCCCTAATTCTGCCCGAAGACCTGCCATCACTGGTACATGCTTTTGTAACATCCAGACTTGACTACTGTAATGCTCTTTACCTCAGGGTCAATTAAAGGAAACTCCACCAGTTGCAGCTGGTGCAGAGTGCAGTGAACAGGTTACTGACAGGGCTATCAAGGTCATGTTATGTGACCTCAGTCCTGCGGGGTCTGCACTGGCTGCCGGTCAGCTGGAGGATTCTCTTCAAGGTGGGCTTGCTCACCTATAGGCCCTATACAGATTGGGGCCTGGCTACCTGTAAGACCTCCTTACTCCTGCCATCCCAGCCGCTCCCTTCGTTCCTCCACTGAGGGCCTCCTGGTAGTTCCAAGGAACAGGCTGAAAACCTTGGGTGATCATTCCTTCAGGGTGGCTGGTCCGGTCCTCTGGAACTTGCTGCCAAGACCTTTGAGGGAGGCCTCTACAGTGGAGGAATTTCAGAGGGGCCTAAAGAATCAGCTGTTTAGTCTGGCTTTCCCCATTGATCTCATTCAAGATAGAAAACTGTTTAATTTTAATTTGTGATTTATACTGTTTTAAATGTTTTTTACCCTGTCAAATCTATGTACTGTATGGCACCCAGAGCCTCCAGGACTGGGTGCCTGAAAAATAATAAATTACTTAATTACTTACAGTGCTTACTAAAGAGGAGGAGATGGTGGGATTCTATAATAAAAATCTATAGTAAAGTAAGATACTCTTGACAGTAAAAAGATTACTCACTAAACACCACTGAAGACACATTCATCAGTGACGTCTGGTTATCATCAGGTATTTCTTTAAATATGCTATCGAGAAAAAAAGAAAATCAAACAGTTAAACAGCTTCTAATGTATTCAAAATACATTAATATATACATAATCCATTTGCTCATACAGAATTCAGTTTCACAGAGAACTGTAAAGAATGTGGCCTTTATATGTCCTGAACATATTCAGAGAAAAGGTGGCTGAAAGTGGACATCATCTCAGCCTTTCTCATACTCAATTGTATTGTCAAAAATCAAACAGAGTGAACCATAGACAGTCTTTTGTATAAACCTTCTATCTGTGTTGATTGCTTTGAGAGGGCGATAAACAAAAAAGTCTTTAACAAACTAGTATATAAATAGTACACCAGTATTGCCAAGCATTACAATTTTTTGGACCACTTGATAACATGGCCAACAAAATTAAGACCTTGGATGGAAACATTGGTATAAAGTGTTACAGTTGTGAAATGTATATGCTATTCCCCACTGCCCCACTTAAGAAAGATTTCACCTGCGCAAAAATGTGTGCACAGTATAGATCTGCAGTCAAATATTGCCCTTTTCAGCATCAAACTAAAAAAAAAACACTGAAAAGGGCGAACAGGAGATGGCAGAGAGATTAACTACCATAAACAATAAAACACAAGATAACCCCAAACTGTATGATCAAATTTTAACTAAACATCCCAGTGTAACTCATAATGTGCACCCTATGCTGTTCCCCAATCTAGCCCCAAATGCAAATGATCTGGTAAAATGCCACAAGGCAGACGTAAAACAAAAAAAGAGAAAGGGATGATGATCCTGACTAAAGCATCTCAGAGGAAGATGGGTGCTCCATACCTAAGAACAGACACACAATCAAAAAGGGAAGAAGGGCTATGTATTTACTCTGCCACTAAGCAATCAATTCACCCCCTTTTTAAATAATGATCTGAGTATTGAAAGCTACCCACAACTGGGTTCCTCCCATTACACCCCAAAGAATAAGCCATCCTATGCAAACACCTTCTCCCCAGTATATTCAATTCCAGTCGACAATCAGCAAGTATTAATCCCCAAAACTAATGTAAATGCGCAAAATAATCCTTCTACACATGCAAACAAATTTCCTTCTGCTTCTGAGGAAAATTGTGAATCTACAGCTAAAAAAACTAGAGATGAAAATGTGACTATATCGTCCAACTCAGTAATGAATACCACATCAGGTACTAACTCTCCAAGGCAGATCATTGTCTTAGGAAACTCAATAACTAGGTATATTGACAAAGCTGATTCTAAAACAGTAACACCAATCACACCTGTAACTCATTCCAGGGGGCTACGATAAAAGACATTACAAACATGGTTGGTAATATTTTACACAATGCAGGACCAAACCCACTAGTAATTGTACATTTAGGTAGCAATAACATTAACAGGATGGATGCGGACAATATAAAACAAGAATACATTGATCTAAGCACAAAACTCGAAGAAAAGGGGAGCCAAATCTGCTTCTCAGAAATTTTACCTGTGCCTAGAATGGGAAACCAAACAAAAAAATAGAAAATAAAAATGGCAAACCAGTGGTTATAGAAAGGGTCTCTGCAAAAGGGGTACAAATGTTTAACTCACTGGTAAACATTTCACAATAGCTACAGCTTATATTCCTGGGATGGGCTGCCCTTAAATAAAAGAGGGAACTTGCACATGGGGGAAACAAATTGTGTCATTCATTGATCACTGTTTAAACTAGATAAGGAGGAGGACTTGGGAGCATCAAATCACCTTAAAACACCTTACGCAAAGATAGACAAAATAAATGACCACTCTAGTATTATGGTTACCAATGCACAAAGTCTAAACTCAATCAAAAAATCAGAACTGGAAGCCATCATACTAAAAGATAGACTAGATCTAGTAGCAGTGATCGAGATGTGGTGGGAGGATAGCATTGATTGGAACAAAGAAATCAAAGGTTGCATACTTTTCTATAAGAATAGGAACAACAACAAACAAGGATGAGGGGTGTGTATATATGTAACCCCCCTACAAATAGGGTTCCAATAATGTCTTCTTGGGCTTGCCTAATGCCCACTGTCAGAATGGTGTTCTGTGTCCAGCCATTTAAAATTGCCTGTATGAGAGTGCTATAGTAAGCCTCCATGTCTGTCCCTTTAAAAGAACCGTTATGCTGTGTTAGAAAATCAGTCAGGGCTGGGTCCGAGTAATTTAAGGCTCATGACCAGCCAGACAGCATGTATTTCTGCTCCATTCTGCAGTTGCTATTTGTGCAGAGGGAGCTCTGTTAGGAGAAGTACTCATTTACTATTTATTTGTTATAATAACAATGCTGTGGGAGTTTATCTAACCTGCTTCCATTTGCAGCATGAACATTTGGATTGGAACCACCATTTTGGTCCTGGAACTGCCAGTGTTGGACCAATCAGAACCTCAGGGGACCTAAGATGGCGACTGTCCCAAGAGATCTTCTGGAATTCAAATCTGTAGAAATTGCAGTTTTTAAGGTTTGTCGCCTAAATGGATCTAGAGGGGGAGCCAAACTGTGACAGGCAGCTTTCTCTGTCAGCCAAACCTTTTGGATCACTGGGAAAGCCCAGAACTGCCTGCAGCAGTGAATCAGTTGTGGGTTGGAGTTTGGAGAGTGAAAAGCTCGAGTCATCGAGCAGCTGCTCCTGCATAGGAGTGTGGGAGAATTGGAGGGAAGGCTTTGCTGGGCCTGTCTGTCATATCTTTCAATGGAAGAGCTGCCTTGAGAGTGAAAGTTGGATTTATCCAATTGCCTGATCAAGACCTATGTCTGAAGAGAGAGAAAGTGTGTTGATGCTACTTGAAACGGGACCAAAGATTTGCTCCAGAAGCAATTGGCCTGCCAGTACAGAAGTGGGGCCTCAGTTCGAAGGGTATGCACAGAGAATCTGCGATTTACAAAAAGACTTTATCCAAACTGTGGCAAGTTACTTTAAGTGTCATAAATTGGCTTAATGTGTGGCGTGGAGCACGATTTGGTTCCCCACCATGTGTTCTGTCATGCCAGCTGGAGGCTGTTCCAGCACTTAGCATGGATTTCATCCAAACTGCTAGCTCTGCCTGGACCCTGCCACCTCAGCCTAGGTTGTCGCTCCTGAATCAGAGACATTTCCGGCGAAAGACCCACTTGGGGATTAGGCCCCCTACTCAATACCACCAAACAGGTAGCGACCACCACGGTGAGTCATGTAGGCCCTGCTTCCACTTGCAATCCAGTATAATGTCCATGGAGTCTTCATCTCACCTGTCCTGCATCCTGGTCTGGGTAACATGAGTACAAAACAGCATAGCTCCCTGCAACAAAGCTGCAATCTAGTGTTTGTTCATCTGATTTTCTTGTGTTTGGGCTTATTGCAACGGACTGAGCCATCCCGCTCCAGATTGCAAATATTTGGGTTGAGTGCATGTTAACTGTGTTTTTTCTTCCTATGGGCCCCTACAACAGCTGCAATGCCAGCCTACCCCAGGCAATGCTTCAGGCTAGCCTGTTCACCAACTGAGTACTCAGGGTTGTGGGACTTGGTCAGAGGGACATACAGTGCATGCTAATCTACCTGAATTTAATCAGATTAGCCAATCGCTGCTAGATTTACACCCCACCCTTGTTCACATCCCCTGAATAAATCAGATTGTGGTTTTTCACATTTAACCTAGCTAGTGTGTACCTTATTGGTGAGGGTGCAGTACTGCTATTGTATTGTTGTATCACTGGTCTTATTTTCCATGGGGTCTCCAGAGAAATTGCTGAAGATCCAGCCCTGGTGGTAAGTGCAAGGGGTGTGAGCATATTATTACTGTCATATGGTAAATATGAATGTTTTGTGCTGAACTATTTGGGCCGCTAGAAGGGTTGGTGGGTGGTTATAGCATCCTGGAGGGCTATACCAACAGCAGTTACGCTATCCCAAAACCATTCCTCTGGGTGGAGGCATCCATTCACTGAACTCAGGCCCCTCAACCTGTGCCTAGTCACGTAGGCAGGGGTAGTAGCCCATAGGATAGTGCCACCTAGGGATTACATTTTGGAGGTACCACTGGAATTGGTGCCCTCTAGTGGCTCAACTACCAAATGTCTGACAATCAGGAAGGACTTGGTGCTAATGAGTTTCCTACCACTGCCCCAGAACATGGATGGTGTATTTTAGGATTGTCACCACCCTGATGGTGAAAAGGACTGGGAGACTTGGAGCCCATGCTGTCTGGATGGTGCACAATTGGCCTGGGACCGATGAACAGAAGTAGCAGGAAGTTACAGTAACCCTCCGGGTCCCACTTTATATGTCATTCGGGGTTTAATCCAACGAGTCCCCGTGATCTGTGTAACAGTACTTGATGCCCTGACTCTGTCTTCGATCCCGATAGGAATGAAGAGCTGCTCATGTGGAAGTTCAAGATCATGCGGCAACAACCTGGATAACTGTTGTCAGACTATGTTCTGAGGATGGATGCTCTCCTGCTAAAGCTAGTTGACAAAGTAGGGCTATCCCCAGAAACAGATCAGCTCCGAACTGGTCACCTACTGACACTGGTCGAAGATCCACGGTACTTGATGTTACAGCTACAGACACAGTAGTGCCTGGATAATGCCCCCACCTTCTTTTCGCTGATACGGGTCATGTGGTGGACTGAACAGTCACCAGAGGAGGAATCTACTATGGCACCTGAAACCAAAGTTCCTGCCAGTCTCTAAGAGAAATGGCAGCCAGAGATTATCTACAAAGATGCCGGGGTGAGTGGGAGTGCAAATGAAGCCACCTTGGAAGATCAATTGGACAAGCTAGAAGACTTGTTTGCCTGACTGTGTAACCTATTTTTGTATCTAATTCAGTGACCTGAGGTTCTGGCTAATGGTGAAGGCACTGATGTTGGGAGCCACCAAGCAGCTAGTTCTGACTCACCATCAGTGAATGCCCACTGTCCAGATGCTTATTTTGAGGATTTCATATTCTGTTACCGCAGTAGTCAGGATGGGCACCTGCCAGCCAAACCTTTTGGATCACTGGGAAAGCCCAGAACTGCCTGCAGCAGTGAATCAGTTGTGGGTTGGAGTTTGGAGAGTGAAAAGCTCGAGTCATCGAGCAGCTGCTCCTGCATAGGAGTGTGGGAGAATTGGCGGGAAGGCTTTGCTGGGCCTGTCTGTCATATCTTTCAATGGAAGAGCTGCCTTGAGAGTGAAAGTTGGATTTATCCAATTGCCTGATCAAGACCTATGTCTGAAGAGAGAGAAAGTGTGTTGATGCTACTTGAAACGGGACCAAAGATTTGCTCCAGAAGCAATTGGCCTGCCAGTACAGAAGTGGGGCCTCAGTTCGAAGGGTATGCACAGAGAATCTGCGATTTACAAAAAGACTTTATCCAAACTGTGGCAAGTTACTTTAAGTGTCATAAATTGGCTTAATGTGTGGCGTGGGGCACGATTTGGTTCCCCACCATGTGTTCTGTCATGCCAGCTGGAGGCTGTTCCAGCACTTAGCATGGATTTCATCCAAACTGCTAGCTCTGCCTGGACCCTGCCACCTCAGCCTAGGTTGTCGCTCCTGAATCAGAGACATTTCCGGCGAAAGACCCACTTGGGGATTAGGCCCCCTACTCAATACCACCAAACAGGTAGCGACCACCACGGTGAGTCATGTAGGCCCTGCTTCCACTTGCAATCCAGTATAATGTCCATGGAGTCTTCATCTCACCTGTCCTGCATCCTGGTCTGGGTAACATGAGTACAAAACAGCATAGCTCCCTGCAACAAAGCTGCAATCTAGTGTTTGTTCATCTGATTTTCTTGTGTTTGGGCTTATTGCAACGGACTGAGCCATCCCGCCCAGATTGCAAATATTTGGGTTGAGTGCATGTTAACTGTGTTTTTTCTTCCTATGGGCCCCTACAACAGCTGCAATGCCAGCCTACCCCAGGCAATGCTTCAGGCTAGCCTGTTCACCAACTGAGTACTCAGGGTTGTGGGACTTGGTCAGAGGGACATACAGTGCATGCTAATCTACCTGAATTTAATCAGATTAGCCAATCGCTGCTAGATTTACACCCCACCCTTGTTCACATCCCCCTGAATAAATCAGATTGTGGTTTTTCACATTTAACCTAGCTAGTGTGTACCTTATTGGTGAGGGTGCAGTACTGCTATTGTATTGTTGTATCACTGGTCTTATTTTCCATGGGGTCTCCAGAGAAATTGCTGAAGATCCAGCCCTGGTGGTAAGTGCAAGGGGTGTGAGCATATTATTACTGTCATATGGTAAATATGAATGTTTTGTGCTGAACTATTTGGGCGCTAGAAGGGTTGGTGGGTGGTTATAGCATCCTGGAGGGCTATACCAACAGCAGTTACGCTATCCCAAAACCATTCCTCTGGGTGGAGGCATCCATTCACTGAACTCAGGCCCCTCAACCTGTGCCTAGTCACGTAGGCAGGGGTAGTAGCCCATAGGATAGTGCCACCTAGGGATTACATTTTGGAGGTACCACTGGAATTGGTGCCCTCTAGTGGCTCAACTACCAAATGTCTGACAATCAGGAAGGACTTGGTGCTAATGAGTTTCCTACCACTGCCCCAGAACATGGATGGTGTATTTTATGGGATTGTCACCACCCCTGATGGTGAAAAGGACTGGGAGACTTGGAAAGCCCATGCTGTCTGGATGGTGCACAATTGGCCTGGGACCGATGAACAGAAGTAGCAGGAAGTTACAGTAACCCTCCGGGGTCCCACTTTATATGTCATTCGGGGGCTTCAATCCAACGAGTCCCCCGCATCTGTGTAACAGTACTTGGATGCCCTGACCTCTGTCTTCGATCCCGATAGGAATGAAGAGCTGCTCATGTGGAAGTTCAAGATCATGCGGCAACAACCTGGATAACTGTTGTCAGACTATGTTCTGAGGATGGATGCTCTCCTGCTAAAGCTAGTTGACAAAGTAGGGGCTATCCCCCAGGAAACAGATCAGCTCCGAACTGGTCACCTACTGACACTGGTCGAAGATCCACGGTACTTGATGTTACAGCTACAGACACAGTAGTGCCTGGATAATGCCCCCACCTTCTTTTCGCTGATACGGGTCATGTGGTGGACTGAACAGTCACCAGAGGAGGAATCTACTATGGCACCTGAAACAAAGTTCCTGCCAGTCTCTAAGAGAAATGGCAGCCAGAGATTATCTACAAAGATGCCGGGTGAGTGGGAGTGCAAATGAAGCCACCTTGAAGATCAATTGGACAAGCTAGAAGACTTGTTTGCCTGACTGTGTAACCTATTTTTGTATCTAATTCAGTGACCTGAGGTTCTGGCTAATGGTGAAGGCACTGATGTTGGGAGCCACCAAGCAGCTAGTTCTGACTCACCATCAGTGAATGCCCACTGTCCAGATGCTTATTTTGAGGATTTCATATTCTGTTACCGCAGTAGTCAGGATGGGCACCAGTAAAATGATTGCTGATATCCTGCTGAAGTGGGCGGGGTAATCAGCTACCTAATAGCTGATAGAAGATCCCGGCTATGTGACCTATCTCGATGAACCCCCAAATCAGGAAAGGTTCACCCTGGTCAGAGGCAGAAGGCCCCTTTGGCAACATACCAGTAATCGAAAGCTCTCTCCCCAAACTGAGCTATTCTGCTACTGCCAAGTTAATAGTCAAGCCCTCAGACCCTGGTGCCCCTGTGCCATGCAGCCCCCATATAGCTGATAGGGATGGGCCCCCATCTATATTGTTTAAAGCACGGGAAATAGTACAGACCTGAATGGTCAGAGTAGTGTGGCTATCTGTTTGAACTGTTTTTGAAATACTGTTATGTGCATGACAAATGTATGAAAACTGTTATCTTTACAGAGAATTGTTGCTATCATGAAAAAGTGTAGCAATGTTTAATGTCTGTTTTACTGATGCATCAGTCTTTTCTTTGTGGTATAATAATAATAACTTTATTTTTAAAGCGTTTTTCAAAATTTCAAAGCGCTTTACAAGTCGAAAAGCACAATATAAAATATCACATAAAACATATAAATACAGTAAATACATAACATCACATATTAAAAACCTACAATAAAACCATCCATACTATCCAAAGAATAATATTAACACTCAAATATCAATTAATCATCCAAGAAGGCGCTCCGCCACAGGTAGGTTTTCAAATTTTTCTTAAATACCTCCAAGGAGGTGCACTCCCTTAACTGGCGAGGTAGAGAATTCCAAAGAGTTGGAGC
Source organism: Neoceratodus forsteri (assembly GCA_016271365.2). NCBI lineage: Eukaryota > Metazoa > Chordata > Ceratodontiformes > Ceratodontidae > Neoceratodus > Neoceratodus forsteri. The sequence continues at coordinate 1,604,135,560 of CM057450.1, forward strand.
TACATAAGAAAAAGCTGTACTGCCAGAAGATTTTAAACTCACTCTTGGAATCTCTAACAACCCCTCGTCAGCTGAGCGTAGCGATCGGCCGGGGCAGTAAGGCACCAGAAGTTCTTTCAGATAGCTAATGAAACATGTATGTATCTTGTCTTATAATGTTTTCCATATAGAATATTATAGTATAGTATAGACTTGGTGCAGATGCCAAGTTTTTCCAGACAAGGAAGAGTGTAACCCCCCCTACAAATACGGATTCCTAAAATGTCTTCCTGGGCTTGCCTAATGCCCACTGACAGGATGATGTTCTGTGTCCAGCCATTTAAAATTGCCTGCATGAGAGTGCTATAGCAAGCCTCCATGCCTGTCCCTTTAAGAGAATCATTATGCTTTGTTCTAACACAGCATAAGAGAACCATTATGCTGTGTTAGAAAATCAGTCTGGGCTGGGTCCAAGTAATTTAAGGCTCGTGACCAGCCAGACAGCATGTATTTCTGCTCCATTCTGCAGTTGTTATTTGCACAGAAGGAGCTCTGTTAGGAGAAATACTTATTTACTACTCATTTTTTATAATAACAATGCTGTAGGAGTTTGCCTAACCTGCTTCCATTTGCAGCATGAACATTTGGATTGGACCCACCATTTTGGTTCCGGAACTCCCAGTGTTGGACCAGTCGTAACCTCAGGAGACCTAAGATGGAGACTGTCCCCAGAGGACTTGTGGGATTGAAATCTGTAGGAATTGTAGTTTTTAAGGTTTGGCACCTAAATAGACCTGGAAGGGGAGTCCTTACTATGACAGACAGCTCTCTCAGCCAACCAAACCTTTTGGATCACTGGGAAAGCCCAGAACTGCCTGCAGCAGTGAGTCAGTTGTGAGCTGGAGTTTGGAGAGTGAACAGCTCAAGTCATCGAGCAGCTGCACCTGCGCAGGAGTGAGGGAGAATCGGTGGTACGGCTCTGCTGGCCTATCTGCCATATCTTCCAGTGGAAGAGCTGTCTTGAGAGTGAAAGTTAGATTTATCCGATTGCCTGATCAAGACCTGTGTCTGAAGAGAGAAAGTGTGTTGCTGCCTATTGAGAGTGGACCGAAGATTTGCTCCAGAAACAATCAGCCTGCCTGGTACAGAAGTGAGCCTCAGATTGAAGGGTTTGTGCAGAGAAGTTGTGATTTGCAAATGGACTTTATCTGAACTGTGGCAAGTTACTTTAAGTGTTATAAATTAGGTGAATGTGTGCGTGGGTCGAGATTTGGTTCCCCACCATGAGTTCTGTCATACCAGCTGGAGGCTGTTCCAGCACTTAGCATGGACTTCATCCAAACTGCTTGCTCTGCCCAGACTCTGCACATCAGCCTAGGCTGTCACTCCTGATTCAGAGACATTTCCAGTGAAATACCCATTCAGGGATTCAGCCCCTGCTCAACACCACCGAACAGGTAGCGACCACCATGGTAAGCCATGTAGGCCCTGCTTCCCCTGGCAATCCAGTACAACAACCACAAGGTCTTCATCTCACCTGTCTTGCATAGTGGTCTGGGTAGTGTGTAGTAAAGTAAAGTAAACTTTATTTTTAAGCGCCTTTCAAGTACCAAGGTGCTGTACAACAAAATAATCAAACAATACAATCAAAATAAACATATATTAACATTATTAAAAACCTTCAGAAAAAGCTTTAAAAAACAAATAGGTCTTGAGCTCAGATTTAAAACTTGAGACGGTCAGGCATTCTCTTATCTGACGAGGTAGAGAATTCCACAGGGAAGGGGCAGCATAAGAAAACGCACGTGCCCAGATGTTTTTAACCAAACCCTGGGAATCTCTAGCAATCCCTTGTTGGCAGATCGGAGCGAGCAGGAGGGGCAGTAGGGAGTAAGAAGATCTTGCAGATACTGGGGTCCCTGTTCATGTAGAGCTTTATAGGTCAGTAATCCGACCTTAAAGGTGAGCCGCCACTGAACCGGCAGCCAGTGCAGTTCGTGTAGCACAGATGTGATATGACTAGTCCTGGATGTACTCATCAAGAGCCTGACCACCACATTCTGCACTAGCTGCAAGTGATGGATATCAACCCCTAGAAGCCCTAGGTAAAGGGCATTGCAGTAATCAAGGTGGGTGGTTATGAACGCGTGAACCAATGTAGGAAGGTCAGCTAGAGGAACCAGGCATTTCACTTGGGCGATATTCCTAAGATGATAAAAGAAAGATTTGACAACAGCAGACACCTGCGATTTTAGGGTCAAACCATCATCAAAAATAACGCCCAGGTTCCGCACCCAGTCTGATGTCAAGAGCTGGACATCATCAAGCCATAAGCCTGATGGAAGCCCAGCCCTAAGACCCACCTCAGGGTGACCCGGGTCCACAACCAACACCTCGGTCTTATCCGGATTTAACCTCAACCAGCTAGTGCTCATCCCATCTTTGATTTCGGCTAGACAGTTCTTAAGCACAGAGGTTGCATCATCCTGTCCGGGAATAAAGGACAGACATAGTTAGGTATCATCTGCATAGCAGTGAGTACAAAGCAGGGTGGCTGCCTGCAACAAAGCTGCAATCTATTGTGTGTTCATCTGATGTTCTTGTGTTTGGGTTTATTGCAACAGACTGAGCCATCCAGCTCCAGATTACAAATATTTGGGTTGATTACATGTTAACTGTGTTTTTCCTTCCTAAGGGCTCCAACAACAGCTGCTATGCCGGCTTACCCTGGGAAACGCTTCAGACTAGCCTGTTCACCAACTGGGTACCAAGGGTTGTGGGACTTGGTTGGAGGGACTTACTGTGCATGCTAATTTATCTGAATTTAATCAGATTTGCCAGTCACTGCTATATTCATGTCCCACCCTTGCTCACATTCCCCTGAATAAATCAGATTATGGTTTTTCATGTTTAACCTGGCTAGTGGGTACCTTATTGGTGAGAATACAGTACTGCTATTGTATTGTTGTATCACTGGTCTTATTTTCCATGGGGTCTCCAGAGAAATTGTTGAAGATCAAGCCCTGGTGGTAAGAGCAAGGGGTATGAGCATATCATTACTGTCATATGGTAAATGTGAATGTTTTGTTGCTGAACTATTTGGGCCACTAGAAGGGTTGATGGGTGGTTATAGCATCCCAGAGGGCTATACCAACAGCAGTTACACTACCCCAAAACCATTCCTCCCGGTGGAGGCACCTGTTCACCAAGCTCAGGCCCCTCAACCTGTGCCTAGTCATGTAGGCAGGAGTAGTAGCCTATAGGATAGAGCCATCTAGAGATTACATATACATCAGTGATAACATAAGCTGTCACCAATTTTCTTTTTCATCCATGGGTGATGAGAACAATATAGAGAGTGTCTGGCTAAATATAATTTTTAAAAACAGGCCTATGCTTTGTATAGGAAACTACTACAGATGACCTAACTCCAGTTACGATTACAGCACCAAACTAATTAATGAAATTAAAACAGTATCAGCTAAGGGAGATATACTTATAGGGTGGGATATTCAAAAGGGTTGCGCCATGCGCAATAGGGTTGCGCCTGCGCAAGTCCAAAAGTGCGCCATTCTGCGATATTCAGCAGGAAGCAGTTGCGCCACCGAAAACATGCTGAGCAACAGCGCAATGCAAATGACGGCATGTGCAACCGAAAGGGGTGGATCCATGCATAAAGAGCGCAATGCGATATTCAAAGAGTTAAGCAATGCGCAACAGCAGACCAGCCGAAGTTGCACCTGAGCGAAATGAGCCAAATAAAGGCTCAAGGAAGAGGGGTGCAAGAACGCCACAGGGATGCCAAGTGGGGAAGAGAGAGAGAGAAAGACAGACAGTGACAGGCCAGGGCAGGCAAGGTAAGCAGTGTGGGCCATAGGCTGCAGAGGCCAGCGGGGGTGCCGTGCAGTGGAAGTAGCAGTCAGGACAGCGGGGGTAACAGAGCAACATCAGCGGGGGGCAAGCCAGGAGATGGATAGTGGCAGCTTCCACATGGAAGCTGTAATGAGGGGGTGAGAATGCAGGTGCAGGGGACGTGGCCGTGGATGGGCCCGTCGGTGGTACGCCCCCAACAGGCAGTACCGTGCCCTCATCAGCTTTGAGTTGTACACAGATGTAGAGATCAGGGCAATACTGAGGCGGCTCTGTGAGCTGTGCAGTGATGTGATGCAGGCACCCTCATGACGGAGTCATGCTCTATCAGTGGAGACCAAGGTGACAGCCTGCATGTGCCTGCTCACCACGGGCACCTTCCAGAGGCCAACAGGGGACACCACAGGCATCACACAGTCGGCCACGTCACGCATCCTCACCCAATTCCTAAGCGCACTGTTGCCACATACTGCGGAGCACATCCATTTCCCCAGCACCGCGGCAGAGCGTACAGCAAACATGCAGGCGTTCCACAGGGTAGCACGTATGCCTGGCATGCTAGGGGCCATAGACTGCACCCATGTGGCCATTCGCACGCCACCTCGCCCCGATGGGGCCACATACAGGAATAGAAAGGGCTTCCCCAGTGTCAACTGCCAGGTGGTGTGTGATGCCACTGGGCGTATAATCAATGTCTGTGCCACACCCTGGCGGAGCACGTGATGCCTTTATATGGCATCAGTCTGCACTGTGCCATCTATTTGAGAGTGGGGACATCCCCACAGGCCATTTAGTGGGTGAGAATGCATAGGAAATGCAAACTCAGGGCAAGGGTGGGAATGCCACAGGTGCCGTGTGGTATGGCATACAGGATATGGGCAATATGGACCTGAACATGAGACTGATCTCCACTATCTCCACACAGGTGACAGCGGATACCCACTCCGTCCCTGGCTGCTCACACCGTACCAGTGCCCCATGACCCCATCGCAGCAACGCTATAATGAGGCACTTGCCGCCACACACAACATCATTGAGCGGATGTTTGGGATGCTCAAGGCATGCTTCCGATGCCTAGACACCTCCGGCGGTGCCCTACAGTACAGCCCCTCAAAGGCTTGTGGGATATTCCTGGCCTGTTGTATCCTGCACAACATGGCCAATGACTGTGGGATAGCCGTACAGGTTGAAGAGGGGGACAGCGGTGGGGACGCCAGCGGCGCCGGTGCTGATGGTGATGAGCATCCCCCCCTTGGACGGCGGGACCCCCGACTGATCCGGCAGGCCCAGCTGCACCGGGACACCATCACAGAGGAGCATTATGCACAACACAGGTAAGTCAAGGGGCCATGTGCAAACAACACTGTCCTGGCGCAACCCACAGGCACACAGAGTAACACACCAGGGTGCATGACGGCAAGGGGTGGAAGGGACCAGGCACACAAACACACCATCAGGAGGGGTGAACAGTCATATGGACACACACACACACACAAACACACCAGGCACAAAGCATACATGGGCAGGTGCACAGCAGAGCAGGAACAGACATGGCACACACAGATCCACAGACCACACCACCACCTGTACTGTCCAAGCACGTGTGTCAGATGCTGGGCACCCTTGCACCGTGGTGTACAGTACAATGCAGGCATCATCATGCACATGCACCTGTGGACAGCAGTCGGGATGGTGTGCAGGTGGTCCGTATGTCGGCGTGATGGGCAGGGCACCCACCAGTGCACTGCCCACCATGACGCACAGTGCACACAGGGCAGCAGCAGACAGGGCCCGCACTGAGAGACAGGTCAGTCATGTTGCACCGTTCCACAGCCACCGCAGATGCATGGACAGCCCCGCCATGACCCAACAGCACTGGCAGGCTGAGCAGGGCTACATGGGGTGGCACCGATGGACCACCAGGGTCCCATCGCGGATCGCGACCTGTCCGCAGTGGGGTCTGTAGGATGCCAAACATACCTGCACCAGGGGTGCTTGGGATGCCAAGCAGAACCCAGCATCGACAGGCCTGGTGTCACACGATGCCGGGAGCGGGAGTGAGGCGTATTGTGTGGGGCAGCGCGGTGCAGGAGCACCTGCGTGTGTGCCCAACGCAGCCACGACAGCGACCAATGCCTGGGTCTGCCTGTCAATGGCAGCGGTCACATCCATCCACATATGGACCATCTCTGCACAGTCCAGAGCACACTCCCTACTGTGCCGCTCCACAGCCGCACACAGTGCCTCCACAGACATTGCAACCCGCCTTTGCTGCTGTACTGATTCCCACAGCAGGCGGGTGTGCTCGTCCAATGGGTACTCTGCCACAACGGCATCCTGTCCCCCAGGGTGTGGAAGGTCCTGATGCACAACACCCCTTGAGGGTGGGCGCTGTTCACCAGGACCAGGAATGGGCATATCAAAGGGCGGCGGGCATGTGCCACCGCTGGACACTGTACCCCCAGACCTGGAGGGTGACTGCTGCTGCTGCCCCTCCAACCGCTCTGCCCCAGGGACCACTCATTCCACTGCTGTGGCCGCAACAGTGCCAGACACCTGCACAGCCACTGGTGCTGCCCCACCGGTGCTGACAGGCACAGCCTGGGACTGTGCCGACATGCTGGCACACAACTTGGAACCAGCAAGGCCCAGGGGCACGTGCTGGCCTGCTGTGTGTCCGTCATGGGACACACACATGTCACTGCCCATTACAGTCCTTGCATCATCAATGGTGCAGGTCGTGCACAGCCACAGTCACAGCGTGCTGGCATGCTTGCATGCCAGACTGCTGAGACACAGGCTGTGCACCCCCCACCCGACTCACCGACACCAGAGTTGGCAGCCCAGCGTGCATGCTGTGCAATGCATGCTGGCTGGTGACAGAGGTGGATGGACCCTCCTCCATGTCCAGCAGGTCATCCTCACTGCCTGGACCCACCACCACCATCTCCTGAAGACAAACAGGATCTGTAACAGAAAGAGAGGACATGTGAGTGCATGTGAACAACCTTCCCCCCCCAACACCACTACCATGTCGTACCGAGCAGTGATGGGCTTCCACCTGTCTGGAATCCACCTCCTGGTACGCCCTCAATAGCACTGCACTGCATTGATGCAGCCAGTCAGTCCTCAGCCAGGGTCAGCTCCACCACCGCTGGCTGGCCCCCGCCAGTGCCATCACGCGTCGCCCTGAGGGCTGCCACCTCTCCTTCACCCTATTGTCTGTCCCAATCTTTTGCATTCCTGCACAGAGCTGGTGGCTTCTGTGCAGGTTCACTGTCCGGCTACCCTCCCATGCAGCCCGACGGGCCTGAGGGTGCCCTCACGATCCACTCAGTAGTGACTTCTTCTCCAGGTAGGCCTGGAAGAGGGCCTCAGTCTCTGCCGTGGTGAAGTTGGGCCTCCTCCTCCTTCGCCCACCATCCTCACCCTCACCTTGGCTCTGCTCGGTCATGGCAATCTGTATGGGTGGAAGTGGACACCTGTCACTGTGCAGTCTACAGCGTTATCCCATGCCCATTGTCCAGAACATCCCACAGCATGCAACCCACCTCTCACCTGCAGTAACTGAATCTGGCCAGCGCAGCCCAATGTCGCACATTTATAGCGCAATGCATGCAAATTAGGAGTGGAGCAACTGTAATGAGATGCAAATCGTGCCACTGCACCTTTGAATGGCTGATCGGATGATTGCGTTGATCGTTGAATATCGCGCCTATTGCGCTTTTCGTAACACGGTTGAGCGGCTGGAGCCAATAGCGCAGATCTGTGACTGTGCGGTACACTGCATTGCGCATGCCCAGGTAGCCACGCAGGCGCCTGCCGCCTGATGACGCAGGCCAGCGCGATCGGGCAATTCAGGCCATGGCCACCATTGTGCCAGAGGCGCTACAGCACTGTGCACTATATGGCGCTGTGGCAGTACTGCGCAATAGTCCACTGTGGCACTGGCACGCAGGTGGTCGGTCGCGCAGGATGCATAGACGTCAGATGGCGCTCTGCGTGGCCTTGCATCATAGACCCCTGACCTGGTGTCCGATCTTTGCCCCCTGGCGCTGTTCGGCTGCCATGTGTACAGCCCTATTGCGCTGTCTGGTGACAGCGCTATGTGAACCAATGGTGCTGTACGAACAGCGCGATTGGAACCTATGGTGGTCTATTGCGCAACATTTCCACGTGGGGTTGCCATGCTGTGGGGCGCCATATTGCCTGCTGTAAAGTTAGAACAATGGCACACAGGAGGGCACTCCAATGGAGCCCGGTGGAGGTGGCCAACCTGGTGGCCCTGGTAGAGCCCCACTATGGGGCACTGTATGGGGAGGAGCCGCTCACCATGGCTCGAACCCAGGTCTGGCTGCAAGTGGCCAATGACCTGGTGGGGGTCACAGGGCAGCGCCGGTCTGCCGAGCAGTGCCGGCTCAGGTACAGTGACCTCCGCAGGAGGGAGCCGGAGTTGCATGACAGGCTACGGTCATGTGCCAGGAGGGGCACTGTGCCTAGGCCAGGTGGGTGTACCATCTATGCACCTGTATTCTCCGTAGGGGTGTGAGTGTGTTTTGGTGGCTGTGCATGGGTGATGGCTCTGACATGGTTGGCTGTGTCAGTGTGTGCAGGTGTGAGATGCATGGGTCTGGCTGTGTGGGCAGGCACTCTCACTGGGGCAGGGGCAGTCTGCTTTGGAGTCACACTGATGTTTTTCTAAACATTTGTCTCCCACAGGCCAGGCAGAGAGGATGCAGGCATGGGATGAGGAGGGCCATGGCAGGGCCCGTGGCGGTCGGTGGTGCTGCGAGGTGGGCCACAGCAGCAGCAGCAGCCATAGCTGCTGTGAGTGTTAGTATCATTACATCAGGATGCTATTGCATGCTGGAGGGGTGGCATGACCACCAGCCATGCACAACACAACCATGCACGACATAGGCAATATTCATCACTGTCCAGTGTCACTGCACGTCTGTGTGTGCGTCACTGGTGGTCCATGCATGCACTGGGCACATGGCTGTGGAACTGGCATCGCACCACATTGCCACGTCACTTGACAGCCTTGTTTGTGCTGTGATGGACATGGGCAGTGTGTGTGTGTGTGCAGTGGTGCACATAGCTGGTGCCGCCTGGTTGGGCTTGTCATGTTCATGGTCACTGTGGGTGGGTGCATACCATCACAGGTGCGGGACATTGGGCTATATGGCTTGCAGGTTGGGTATTGTTCAGGGTTGTGGTCAGTCACAGCCATTGACTGTGTTCCCTTTTCCTAGGCCTCATTGTGCTCTGCAGAATTGAGCGGGCACTGCAACAGCTGACCCGGGTGTCCCTGGAAAACCGGACCATCCTCCAGGATATACAGCGCCATGGGCTACGGAGGAGGCACAGCCAAGCAAGACGGCACCAGGCAGCTGAGGACCAGCCTGCTGGGCCTTAGGCCGGCTTCCCCTTCCCACTTCACCCATCCCTCCCACCCTGCCTTCCTCTCAAGTTGTTCATCCCTACCCTTGCCCACCCCTACCTTGTACCCCTACCCCCCTCTTGTAAATAGTTTTGTTGTTGTTCATTTTGTACTTTACATTTTTCTAATATATAGATATTTTGATATGAATACTGTGTTGGTCTCTGATTTGCAGCTGGCTATGGTTGCTCAGTTGCAGTGGTGTGCATGCCATCTGGGGTGGTATGGTCCTGGGTGTGTGTGTGTGTGTGTGTGTGTGTGTGTGTGTGTGTGTGTGTGCATGGGGAGGTGTCTCCAGTGTGGCAGTGACTTTCTGTTGGTCTTGCCATCTGCTGCCACCCACTGCTGGGTGCACAGGGTGGGTCTGGCTTGTATGGTTCTCTGCTGCATGAGGTTGATGTGTGCCGGGGGGGATGCATGGTGTTTCCTGCAGTGCCAGTCACTGCACATGGGTGGTGTCTTGGGGTCACGGTACAGGGTGTGCTGTGCATACGTGGGGCTGATGTGCACTGTGGTTGTCAACCCCCTGTGTGTGGCAGTCTCAGCCTGCCAGTGGTTGTGCTGGGGCATCATGGCCCTGTTGTGCTTTGTTGGCTTGTCCTATGGGCCAGTAGATCATCCGTCCCACCCCAGTGATGCTGTGCTTGGGTGTGCAGGTGTCTTGTTGGTTCTGCAGTGTGTTCCTGTGCCCATGTGTGGCATGGCTGGCGGTGGCCCCAGCCTGCCTCCCTGGTTGTGCAGTTCCATTGCTCTGCTGGGGGGGGGCTCTGCTTGCGCTATGGCACCTCTGGACTGCTCAGCTGGACTGGCCTTGTTGCGCTATGGAGCAACCTTTCTGCTCAGCTTCCCCTTCCTGGTTGCGCTATGGCGCAGTTTGTGCGATATTCAGACGTTGGCTGCTTGCGCAATTTGTTTTGCTCCATGTTCGAATATCGTGTCTGTTGCACATATGCGCAATTGAATTGTGCTTGCTCCTGCTGTTGCGCACATTTTGGGAGCAGTTTGAATATCTGGGCCATAGTTGAGAATTTTAACTTCCCAGGGATTAACTGGGAAAATCTAGCTGGAACAACCAACCTCAAGAGCGAATTTCTAGACCTATTAGCTAGCCAAAGTCTTCAGCAACTGGCAGCAACCCCAACTAGGGGAGACAATATTTTAGACTTAGTCATAATCAATCTGGATGAAGGAAGTACAGATACTGTAAAAAATGGCCCCTTGAGAGGCAGTGATCATAACTCTATAAAATCTAACTGCATGTACAGTAGATCCAAAAGAATGGGTATACATTATATCACAGACTACAACAGGGCAGGCTTCAAAAGTATAAAGAGCTTGCTGATAAATACAGATTGGGAACAAATGATGCCAAGACTAACAGTAGAGGAATCTTGGATATTTGTAAATAACTTAATATTAAATCTAGAAAAAATGTACATACCTAAAAAAAGATATATAACTCAAATGGTAAAATTCTGTTATGGTTAAACAATGCCAAAAAGAGGAAAATAAATAAAAAAGAATGAGCATTCAAAAAACTCAAAATTAACAAATCTGCAGCTTTTGTTACTAAATACAGATCAGAACAAAAGAAACACACACATATGATAAAACAAGAAAAAAGTAAATTGGAATTTAGACTTGCCCACACAAAGAGAAACAATAAACTATTTTTCTGTTATGTACTTTCTTATAAAAACAAGCCAAACGAAATTGGCCCTCTCTTTAAAGATGGTGTAATTACTGAGGATAATTTATTAACTGCAAACGAGTTAAACAACTTCTTTTGTTCTGTTTTTAACGAAAAACTAAAACTCCCTTATCACCATTATCAAGGTAGTAACAGCATTTGTTTTCTCCAAGGGAGAAATTGAGGTTGCAATGCATAAAATGAAACCTAACACATCACCAGGCCCAGATAACATCTCTGCAAGACTCTTAAAAGAGACGTCAGCTGTCATCTCATTACCTCTAGCTATCCTATTTGATAAATCAATGGAAAAGGGGGAGCTGCCCAAGCTCTGGAAGATGGCCATAGTTGTACCTATTTTTAAAAAGGGAAACAAGGGACAAGTCAATAACTACAGACCCATAAGTTGATTTGTTTATGCTGCAGAATTATGGAAAGATTAATTAAGGAGAGAATTGATACAGAAACCCATTCAAAATAATTAACTGACAATAAACAACATGGGTTTAAGATTGGTCATTCATGTACCATAAATCTTATTTCATTTTACAATACAGTAAGTGCAAGTATGGATAACAACAAACCTGCTAATGCCATCATGTTGGACCTGGCCAAAGCCTTTGACAAGATCCCAAATTATGAGCTGGTGTCCAAACTAATCCATTTGGGACTCAACAATAGAATAATTAAATGGATAAATAAATGGTTTGAAGGTCGCACTTAGTCAGTCCATATAAATGGAACATTGTCCACCCCAGGTGCTGTTACCAGTGGGGTTCCACAGGGTTCGGTCCTCGAACCAACCCTTTTCAATATATTTATTACAGATATAAATAAAAACATTAGCAACACACTTCTTAAATTTGTAGATGATACTAAACTAGGGGGTACACACAATCGAAAAATATAATACAATGTTCAAGGATTTAAGACAAAAAGAAAACTGGGCAGAGAATAATAAAATGGTATTTAACCTAGATAAGTGCGTGGTCCTGCATTTTGGGAGAAACAACCCCCTATACCCCTATACTTTGAACAATAAGATCTTGACTCCAGTGGAAAAAGAAAGAGATCTTGGAACTTTTGTAAACAACAAGTTATCATCCTCAAGTCATTGTAAAAAGATTGCACTAACAGCTAACAGACTACTAAACTGTGTCAAATTCTCATTTACAAACAAGAGCGAGCAGTGCATACTACCATTATACAGGTCATACATCCGTCCACGCCTGGATATGGACTCACCCTTTTCAAGTCCATCTCTCAGAAAGGATGTGGAATTGCTGGAGAGGGTTCAGAGATGGACCACTAAAATAATTACCAGACTTTCACATTTAAGCTACAACGAGGACACACTACACTGGTTAGCCTCGAAGAAAGGAGAAAAAGGGGTGATTTATTGGAACTTTATAAGTTATTATAAAATCATGAGCTACAAACAGATTGCAAATTCAAATTCATAGCTCCTCAAAATAATCTTAGAAGCCATGACAAACAACTTGAGGTCCCCAAGGCCAATACTACCAAACGTGATAGCTACTACACCATAAGAGTGGTAAAGGTTTGGAATAACTTACCCCAACATGTTGTAGAAGTAACAACATTTGATATGTTTAAATCTAGATTAGATTTATTCCTATTATGGAACTGTAGAGAAAACTGATACACCCACAGTGCTGTGGGAGACTTTCTAGATGGGCGCAAGCCTACTTATGTCTTACCAAACAGAGAACCGAGATGTTTCGTCTGGTATTCTGCAGCAGAACATGGGGACATGCACTGAAGCTCAACGGTTGTGAAATCAAAGGTAACATTAGGAGACAATTTTCCCCTGGGGTAGTGAACCTATGGAACAGTCTACCAACAGACACAGTGAACATGTAGACAGCACAGGCCTTTAAGGTGAGCCTGGACAAATTTCTGTTTACCAAGGGAATCACAGGGTACCCTTGGTAGTAGATTGGGTGAGAAGCCCTATAAATAAGCATGATTGCACAGCATACTTATTTCATCCCTCATTATGAAGCAGGGAGTGGACATGATGGAAGGTAGAAAGGGTGCACACTTACAGGAAATAACACAGCCAAAATACCACTTGAATAGTAATTAATGTAGCATTTATTCCAAACTTGGAGGACTCTGTAAAAATGGCCTCAGCGCTTCGACCAGCAAAAGTCTTTCTCAGGGGGCGTGTCACACAGTGGGAGGTCCCCTCAATTTATACTGGTTCAGAATCACGTGTTTTAGGTTTGGTTATCCACCAACTGTTTAAGAATGCTGGTTCAGAATCAGAATATATCATTCCAGTCAGTGAGCAGTGCTAGAGGATGGAATGCTAACAGGGAGAATTCATGCACTGTGGTTATCAGGTTGTACATGACAGCATAATAGAGAATAATGTAAGGGTCTTAGAATGCTGACAGAAAATCAGATTGCATCATTTCCAAGACCCTTTTTATAATGTACTTTGTGAAGTGTGAGCCAGAAAGCAGGTTACATGACTGAACTGATGTCTAAATTGCAGGTCACATGGTGCACACTGCAGAAGGACATTCCCCATGGGGTCATATGCTTATTCAGTCACAGAGGGAGAGCAGAAGGAGAAAGAATGTGTCCTTCAATGAACAAACATCAATCTTATTTGATCAAAAAAAACATAATGCACAAATCTTTTTCAGACTGACTGTGAGGACTTAGAAGGAGTGATTTCAAATGCTTTTATTTAGAGCAAAAATGTTTTAAGCAGATCTTTTGACAAGTTAAATTGTGCTCATTCTCAGAGGGCAATACATGAGAGCTGGTGGTGCGAGTTAACAGTCAGTTATTATTTGTGGGGGACTGTTAAGCAAAAGTCCTGTTGTAAACCTCATTGCTCTGTTACCTTTTGTTTATACAATAGGCTCCAAACATTCACTTTCATGATTGCTCAGCTGCTACTTTATGCTGTGGGGTGATTTTGTATAACCATAAAGTACTAACCATTTCACTTTAAAAAATGTAAAATCACTGCATGCAACACGCGTAGCGTTCCAATATATTCTGGCAAAGCTGCCATTTTTTTCTCCTGCTAATGGTGCCATTGAGGAAAAGTGACAACTAAAAAAAAGCCACATCGAATCTGCAATATTGAAACTGGAGACAACCCAAAGCTAACCAGCAACTCTAAAATCAAAGTGCTGGCATTTTCAGTTATAATCGTTCTGGTGGTGCTCAGCACATTCAGGTTGTAGCCAGCTGTCTTCACAGGCAAGGGGAGGGCTTCTGCTCAGCAATAAGGAACTATTTTGTGTAGGAGGAATGATATTTTATTAAAATCAGCATACAAAATGTCCCCCCAAAAAAAGCTTTCCCTTCACTTTTTTGTGTAAATGTCATCTTTCCTAATTTTGTCATTGGAATTATCCATGATAGAGTGTGGGTTGAGTTGGGATTTACCCACACCTGGCATAGTTGGTCACTCGGTCTACCACCATGTGACCGAAGCACACCAAGTGTGGGTAAATCCCAACCCAATGCACACCTTGTCATGGATTATTCTTTAAGTATGAATGCTGATGATATGATGACAAGGGTTTAGAAACATAAGAAAAAACTTTTACTGGTTTAAGAGACACTCTAGTTGCCATACAATATTTATTCAGTGGCAATGTGAATAGAAAGTCACACACATCTAGATTATTTTTGTTTGTCAGGCACCTACAGTGAGCACAACATCATATCCTCACTCTAACTGGATGACAAATAAAATGTTATCACTGTACGTCCTTCAGAATAGAGCCTGACATTTAATTAATTCAAGGACTCGATCATACTCAGAAAGTTCTGTTTATAAAAATGTTATTTTATCTTCTTTGTTGCAGCAGCACATTCAGCAGTTTTGTCAGAAAAAAACCATGCCACTGCATAAAAGAGTGATTTCACCACTTGTGATTTGATGGGGTCATGGACTTCTCATAAAATATCAAGTACAGTACCTTATTATTACTCCCATGTTATAGCCTTTATTTACAGTACTGTACATGTTCATAGCAAAAACAAAGTATGTTAATGTAATGTTACAGTTCCAAAGCCACAAAAAGAGGAAATTATAGCATTAGTTTTTTTCCAACCCAAATGCCCACTCCCCCCAACCTTGTGACCCAAGGCCAAGCTACAGATCGAGGGTCTTGCTCAAAAGGTCTGCTGCTTCAAGCTACAGGTCCAGAGCTGTGCACTACAAATCTGGTGCTTAACATAGGGCCCACTGCATCAGTCGTAACTTTCTTTATACTGGTACCTATGCAAAGCATGGGAACAGCCATTACATTCTTCACACAACCATACTACATGGATGATTCTTATTCCCCATAGAAAAGGCCATTGTTTATTTCCCTGTATACCTGTGTGTAAGATCATCAATTCAAAATATATTTCTACGCTAAACAATCAGTTAAAAGTATATACTGTACCAATACTAGTTAAAAGTACAATATAAACTGCATCTAGAGTTCATAAAACCCTTTGTTGTCACACTAATTACCAGTTACCAAATTAATTAACAAATGAACTCATAAATTAACACACCTACTAAACTACTGTTATTGCACAAATTTCCATTCTAGTTAGCACACCTACCACAAGACATTGAAAAGAGTCCAACACCTGCAAAATATACCCTGTCCAAAAGTACAAACATCTCATAATATCCAATAGTCCCCCGTCTCTCGTCAAACAGTCATGTTACTCAGTGCGCCAACTGTCTTCTCAGACATTGTACTCTTCTTCCTACTGCCACTGACTCTGACATCCTATAGCTGCTGCCGTAGTCTCCATGCTGCTGATACTAATGTTGAGTTCCTACCATTCTTGTGTGAACAAACCACACTGATTCTGGTCCAGATGGCACACAGAGAACATTTCTGACAGCAAACAAAACATGCTGCTCCCTACAGCATATGCCACACTCCTCCGATCACCCATAACAGTCAAACTAAGTAACAAACTGCAAGAGCCACAGCCCCTTCTATAGAGTGTCCCTGCACTACTGAAAAACAACTGGGACAAACTACTGCCCACAGCAAAAATGTCACTGCTCCGCAGAAGACAACTGAACAATAAAAAAGGCAAAACCGAAATGATCACTAATGTGATATATATGTAAAACATGATTATCTCAATATGATATACAGTATAAAACAAAAGATGCATAAGTGTGCTATACTACATAAACCAGTCTTGGGGGGCTAACAAGATAATATAGAACCCTGCCCTTCAGGTTCATGGCCTTACTTGTCTAGTTATCCTCCTCATTTGGTTTATTTCCTTCTATACCACACTTCCTGATCATTTATTCAGATAGATAGCTAGACAGATAAACAGACAGACAGGCAGATAACATCTGATGGCAATATCTGATGGCAGAGTGTTTTAGACAAAGAAATATTACCCCTGAGGGTGGCTTATTAATTCAACAACACATGAGCCTCATGGACTAGTGGGATTCTGAGCTAACTGCCCCCCATGGTAATATTTACTAGTATTCAACACTTTGCCAACAGATATGACATAGAAACATAGAACCTAATGGCAGATAAGGGCCACTTGGCCCACTCAACCTGCTTTTTTTTCCCTGCCTACATTCCCCTGCAGACCATACTTGATTTACAGCTGTTTGTTCATTCCCCTTCCTTTTCACTACAATTTCCTTGTGCCTATCTCATGCATTCTTGAACCCCAGCACTCTTTTCACCCCAACCACCTCTGCTGGAAGGATGCTCCATGAATCCACCACTCTTTCTGTGAAGAAGTATTTTCTCACATCTCCCCTGAAATTATACCCTTCCAGTTTCATATCATGTCCCCTTGTTCTTGAACACTTTTTTCTTAAACATGCTTCCTTCGTGCACCTTATTTACCCCTGTGAAGTATTTAAAGGTCTGTATCATATCCTCCTCCTCTCTTGCAGAGTGTACATTTTAAGGTCCTTCTGTCTCTCCTCATAGGGCTTTGATGCAGATCCAGTACTATTTTTGTTTCCCCTCCTCTGGACTGCTTTCACTCTGTTTATGGCCTTCAGGAGATGTGGTCTCCAGAACTGAACATAGTACTCAAGGTGGGGGGGGGGATCTTATCAGTGATCTATACAGGAGTAACAGCGCCTCCCGATTTCTGTCTTTCTGCTGGTGATACCCCTTCCTATGCACCCCAGCATACCACTAGCCCTCTTGACTGCCTTATTGCACTGTCTGGCCACCTTTAGGTCATCCGATATGATTACCACAGACCTCTTTCCTGCTTGGTTGTTGTTACTACCACTCCTCCCAGTTTGTACTCCACTTCTGGATTTCTGTGCCCCAAGTGCATAATTTTGCACTTTTTCACATTGAAATCAACCTGCCATACCCTTGACCACTCCCAAGTTTTCCCAGGACTCTGCTTATCTTTTCCAGTGCCCTGGAGGACCACCCTGTTGCAGATCTTGGTGTCATCTGCAGAGAGGCCAACTTTCTATCTCCAGCTCCTCTGCAATGTCACTTATATAGACATTTAAGAAGACCTGTCCCAGCATTGATCCCTGAGGTACCCCTATGGTCACCCTCCCTTCCTTGGAGTGAATTCCATTTACCGCCACCCTGTGTTGCCCATTCCCTAACCAATTACTTATCCATTTTACAACATTTTTACCCATCCCTAAGCTAGCCAGCTTGCTCACTAGTCTGCTACATAGAATGGTGTTGAAAGCCTATTATGCTATGTATTACCGTAAATTAGGTTGGTTGTTCAAAGTATTTGCAACCATGTCTGCCTTTTTGGCGTTAGTTTAGTATTTTCCCATAGTGCAGTGTTGTACCATAGTGTAGTAGTATGCTGAGGTTGATTTTTCTGAAGTGTGATGGCATTTTTTCCACAGTGTAGTGTAGTTTTTGGCATTTGTATTGTTTTGGGCTTGTACATTTTCCATGGTGTAGGGGCCACCTAGAAAAAGAGATGTGACTCAGATGGTCATAGATACATAGATATGTAGAAGGTGATGGCAGAAAATGCTACACGGTCAGCCAGTCTTCCCTCTAGTTTGATCAGGATTGGGAAAGGCATGATTTGCCATCTGGAATGGCTTTCAGAGTGTTGTCAGGAATGGCAGCTCAGGTGGCATGTAGTATGTAGTCCATTGTGTAGTCCAGAACAGTGATCAGTAGGAGCATGGTGTTTGCAGTCAGGAGCCTTGTGGGAGTCTACAGCAGCTGTTTGCAGTTAGCAGCAGCATGGAAGGCCTGTAAAAGAAAACATGGGCTTCAACATCAGGGGACATGGCTGTTTGATGAGTGAGGCTGAAGGGCGGTGTTGGATAAGCAATAGGCTTTTAGGCTTTGTACTTTTTTTAGGTTGAAGTTTTTGGCTATAATTTGCTTTTCAATGGCTGTAGTTATGAGAGGTTTATAGGTTTTTAGTGTGATTGTTACATGTGTTAAGAAGGTGTGTTACATTTGTTATTCAGGTGGTTGTTACATGTGTTGTTAAGGTTGAAATAAGGTGATTCACAGTGTGTTTATTAGGTATTATTGTGTTATTAAGTTGTTA
Organism: Neoceratodus forsteri; assembly: GCA_016271365.2. Classification (NCBI taxonomy): domain Eukaryota; kingdom Metazoa; phylum Chordata; order Ceratodontiformes; family Ceratodontidae; genus Neoceratodus; species Neoceratodus forsteri. The sequence continues at coordinate 1,604,154,099 of CM057450.1, forward strand.
AAACACAGTAATATAGTGGTAGTAGTTAATTGATTGTGTATTTGTTAATTGGGTACCATCAGATATAGTGAAATATCTGTTGCCAACTTCTTATGGAATGAGGTTCCAACTATGATGTATAGGATAGATAGATAGATAGATAGATAGATAGATAGATAAATAGATAGATAGACACACACACACACACACACACACACACAACAGGCGTAAAAATAAGCTTGGTCTACATCATGTTTATTTTCGTGAATTTGCCTAGCCTGAATCACTTACTGGTGAGTACAATATAAAAACAAGTCAACCCTCATTCCTCGCCAACCATCTCTGTCTTGCTTTGCAACATATATTATGCTACTCTATTATACAGTTCTATGGTCAATATCATGATACTGTATTATCCCCACAACTGATGTTATTTTCCAGGTAGCATCATCCCAGTTTCAGTCAGTGCCCATGGTATAAATATGATTTACCATAAGGCATTCAGGAATAAGGGTTTTTCCATTTTAGTTGCCTAGCACTCAAGGCTAGCTCCTTTTTACTTTAACACATGGTGCTGAGCAGAATTATTGATAACATTTCAGAATGAATGAAAAGTTTACTCCTGTATGCCCATTTATGTAATCCAGCATTGAAATTCACCAAACAACTTCTGTGGTAAATGTTGTACAACTTGACTAGTTAATATATAGTATGGTTTTGTTAATAATACTGTTGCCAAGTATACAAAGGATGTAGATTTAAATGTCTTTTACTGTATGCTTAACTTGATTCAAAATAAAAAATAATAAATTAGATTTCTGAATTCTTTCATGAAGTGGGAAACTTCTAAAAAATTATATAAGAGAAGAACATGCTCTCAGTGTTGTATAAGGCTATATGTTTAGCTGATATATTGTGCTTATAAATTGTGTTTATCTTCAGCTAGTAGACAGTGCTTCATAGTTCATGAAACATTCAGGAATTAGTTTACTTGTAAGACTGTATCTGTGACAATTAATGTGTTTAGAGCAATAATTCATGAACATTTCCTTGTCAAATTTGTCACTTTTAATTCCAGGAAATATAACATTGGTCTTAGTGACATGTTCAGGAAGGGTGCTCGTTAAAGAGGCAATGATATTTCATGCTGGTACAACAGTGTCTGAGAAGTTTGCAAAGCAGTGACACTCAGCATACTGCTGCAAAGTGAGCCATTTCCATTTTCAGCTTTGGAGATGCTGAAGTAGTGGCCTTGGCTTTTCCAGTTGTTCATGTCATCAGACACGGTCTGCATCAGCAACCTAACATGTAAGTTTTGAAAATCTAGATAGTCTTGGCCAGTTTCTACTTTTTACAACAGGCTAAGCTGTGAACTGGCAGCGGATGTGCCAGTTATTGTGCTTGGACCTATAAAAGAGCTGTTTGTTATTCAGAGTGTGGGAAGAATTTGTTTAATATGTATGAGAAATTATGTCAGTACCCATTCAGTCAAATACCATTTAAAGATTGGAATTCTTTTTTTCTGATATTTTGGACAGAATAGTGTCTTGTAACCATGGAGCTGACACACCCCATGAAGCAGTGGCTTTGATAGACCAAGGGTTAATTACTGCATGCCAGATTATATAAGAAGCTTCGCTATTCATTTCATTAGTTTACCCTTGACATCTATGAACATGTTATCTAAAGAAGCTAATTGATGGGTCTACAAAAGGTAGAATTATTCTCAGAAAAGCAGGCAGCTGAGTCTGGTTATGAAACATGCACCTTCAAATGTTTGAGATACTTGAACTTCACAGGTAGTGTTCATGCTACATTTCTCCTGCTGCCCTTTCCTTTTGTGTGAAGAAATAAAACTCTAATAGTTAAAGAAGCAGTATTTGTTAGCAGCAGTATGTAGTGTGTTTTATCAAGAATGCATTTTTTACATCCATAGATTCATAATCTGAGTATTTTGTATTTCCTCAGATATTTTTAAACAGTTTTTATCTGTAATTTTGGAATTAATGACTCAAGTCATAAAGATGGTTGCCACTGTTCATTTTTGAAATAACAAACTCTTCTATTGAGGATATGTTTTGATTGTATAAAATGAATGATTCAAGATAATAAAAATGTCTACCACTATTAAGTAAAAAAATTTCTTCAGTTGAGGATACTTTTTGACTGTAAAAACTAGATTCATACTGTGATTGTATTTGGATGGTGCAAGCATTTCTGATGTCAACTGTACCACACACCCAGCTGTTTAATTTAATTAATTTATTTTATTTATTGATTACACTTTAAGCATCTGTTTGAATGTAACTAATCATTAATGACATGCAACAAGGTAATTACAGTGTAGTTACATATTTGTTGCATGCAACTACATTGCAATTGCAATGTAGTTACAGTATAGTTACACTATTCAAACTTTTACTAGGAAAGATGCCCTGAGCTGCAAGCTCATTGTCAGATGTGTCCTGAGGGGAATGGGAAGGGAGAGTGCAGTGTAATTACACAAATATAGTGTTCAGAAAATTCAATAAAATATAAATAAGAAAAACACAATGAGCAAATTCGTAGACCATGTTTGTGAGCAGAAAATATGCACTAATAAATGTGGAGGAATAGTATACAATGTGCAACAATGTGATACTAAATAGGGGTGGAGGAAATGGCTGAAAACTGGTGGAGTCGGAGAAGGAAGGGCTGTGCTAGTGTCAGTAATGGGTAGAGGGCAGCAACATTCAAAAAGACAGAAAGGAGGAAAGTCCATGGCCCAGTGTCAGGGGCAACTGCAGTAGTGAGTATTGAAATCATGGAGGAGATATTTCAGAATGTGAAAGGAAGGAGTAGAGTGTACTGAAGTGGGTAGAGAGACCCAGAGTTTAGGGAAGTGGAAAGAGAAGGCAACTTGACCAGCAGAGGACTTCATTGGGGTAAGTGAGAGTTCAGAATGAGTAAGAGATAATGGGTTGGAGGAGGTAGGAAGGCATGGTAAGAGGGGAGGGAGACAAGTCAGAATTTAGAGATAAAGGAGGCACAGTGGGCAAAGTACCTGGCATCAAGGGAAGGAAGGAGAGGGAGGTGTACATGGCATGTGGGGTCTGTCCAGGGCAACTCAACAGAAGGAGTGAAAGAGGGGGTCAGCCTAACTAAAGTGAACTTGGGAGCAGCACTGTAAACAGTGTCGCCATAGCTGAAGTTGGAGAGCATCATCTTCAAGAGGATCTTTCTGCTGGCAGGAAGTGGGAAACGCCTCTTATTCCTGTAAAACATATCAAGTTTGGTGTGGAGCTTCTGGTGGATGGCATCCACATGAACAGAGACATCAAGGTGATGGTCCACCCAGACCCTGTGGTACTTGAAGGAGGAGACATCCTCAATCACTGCACCATCTAGGGCATGGAAGGAGTGGGGAGGGGTGAGTCAAGCAAGCCTCTGCCTAGCACTAAAAGTCATAGATACCATTTCTTGGCATTGAGTTTTATTTACTTATTTATTTACTGCATATTCAGAATTACAAACCTTTGAGTCACAGACTCTTTTGCAAAGGCTCCACGTCGGTTACAGAGGGTGGAGGGAGAACAAGAACAGGGAAGACAGATGGAACAAGGAATTATATACAGATTTTAGTTCAAACATTTTATACAATGGCTCCATGGTGGTCACAGCGGGTGGAGAGACATAAGACAGTATATGAACAAAAGGAACCAATTTTATATACACATAAATTATTTATAGATTACTTTTCTGGCTTGATAGCAGAGAGTAAGTAGCTGGGCGGGCTGGGATTGGGTGATGGGAGACGAACAATGGAGCTGGTGATACTGCAGTGTTCAAGGGCCTGCGAGCGCCTGGGCTTGAAAACTCAGAAGCACTGTGCAGCAAGTTCCCTGATGTTCTCTCAGTAATTCTCTAGGTCACTTATTTACACAAAATCCCGTAGTAAAAGCAAAAACAATCCCCCTGGAACCCTCACAGTATTTCCCCCAGTCACTTAATTTCAATGGAGTCCCGCTGTAAAAGCAAAACAATCCCCCTGGAACCATCACAGTATTTCCCTGGGTTACTTAATTTATCTGAAGTCCCGTAGTAAATGCATACAAATTTTAAGATCAGGGTAGTCCCAAACAAGATTGCAGGCAGGGGACTAAAACAGTGCTTTGGAACTCCATGTAGCTCACAGGGAGGCTGGATTTAAATAAATACTATCTCTACAGGCTGCAACAGTTCAATTCAGTTTGCATTCCAATAACTTGCACCTTAGTACCCAACAGTAGGGCTGGTCACCAAGTTCTCTGTTTAGCTCCGTTTCAGCCTGTGCAGGAACTCGCTGTGCAAGGCAGCCTGCTTTAGGCTGGGGAGACGAGCGGCAAGGCTGGGGGCAGGAGGCCGTTTGAAAATGGCACCAAAGGATTCCTTGCAGGTAAGCTGAAAATTACCTGGGTTGGCGTGCTTCTTGGGCAGGGAAGGCTTCTAGGCTGGCCCTCACGACCTCCGGTCTCCACGGGGGAGGGGGTGGTGTTCTGGGTCGGCGTGCTTCTTGGGCAGGAAGGGCTTCTAGGCTGGCCCTCATGACCTCCGGTCTCCACGGGGGAGGGAGGTGGTGTTCTGGGTTGGCGTGCTTCTTGGGCAGGGAGGGCTTCTAGGCTGGCCCTCACAACCTCCTGTCTCCAAGGGGGAGGGGGTGGTGTTCTGAGTCGGCGTGCTTCTTGGGCAGGGAGGGCTTCTAGGTTGGCCCTCATGACCTCCAGTCTCCACGGGGGAAGGGGTGGTGTTCTGGGTTGGCATACTTCTTGGGCAGGGAGGAATTCTAGGCTGGCCCTCATGCCCTCCAGTCTCCACGGGGGAGGGGGTGGTGTTCTGGGTCGGCGTGCTTCTTGGGCAGGGAGGGCTTCTAGGTTGGCCCTCATGACCTCCGTCTCACGGGGAGGGGGTGGTGTTCTGGGTCAGCATGCTTCTTGGGCAGGGAGGGCTTCTAGGCTGGCCCTCATGACCTCCGGTCTCCACGGGGGAGGGAGATGGTGTTCTGGGTCGCCGTGCTTCTTGGGCAGGGAGGGCTTCTGGGCTGGCCCTCACAACCTCTGGTCTCCACGGGGGAGGGGGGTGGTGTTCTGGGTTGGCATGCTTCTTGGGCAGGGAGGGCTTCTGGGCTGGCCCTCATGACCTCCGGGTCTCCACGGGGGAGTGGGGTGGTGTTCTGGGTCGTGCTTCTTGGGCAGGGAGGGCTTCTAGGCTGGCCTTCATGACCTCCGGTCTCCATGAGGGAGGGGGGGTGATGTTCTGGGTCAGCGTGCTTCTTGGGCAGGGAGGACTTCTAGGCTGGCCCTCATGACCTCCGGTCTCCATGGGGGAGGGGGTGTTGTGGGTCGGCGTGCTTCTTGGGCAGGGAAGGCTTCTAGGCTGGCCCTCATGACCTCCGGTCTCCATGGGGGAGGGGGGTGGTGTTCTGGGTCAGCATGCTTCTTGGGCAGGGAGGGCTTCTAGGCTGGCCCTCATGACCTCCGGTCTCCACGGAGGAGTGTGGTAGTGTTCTGGGTCAGCATGCTTCTTGGGCAGGGAGGGCTTCTAGGCTGGCCCTCATGACCTCCTGTCTCCACGGGGGAGGGGGGTGGTGTTCTGGGTCGGTGTGCTTCTTGGGCAGGGAGGGCTTCTAGGCTGGCCCTCATGACCTCCGGTCTCCACGGGGGAAGGGGGTGGTGTTCTGGGTCGGCATGCTTCTTGGACAGGGAGGGCTTCTAGGCTGGCCCTCATGACCTCCGGTCTCCACAGGGGAGGGGGGTGGTGTTCTAGTTCTGGACATTTTTCAAGTCTAGCTGAAGCCAGGCCATGAGGTCAAGGGCAGAGCAGTCATAGGGAAAACATATCATGTCATCTGCATGCATGTCAATAGATATAGAAGAACAAGCAGTGGGGATGTCATTTAGAAAAAATGTAGAAAATAATTTGGCCAAGGATGGGCTCTTGGGGGGGGCCTGAGCAAAGTGGGAGTGAGGGGAAGGGAATCTTCAATACAGACAACTTGAGACTTGCTGTCAAGGTTGGGGCAGAACCACCCAACTGAGAAGGAGTGACCTGCTGCCTTGAGCTTGTCCCAGAGAATGGTATGGACAACAGTGTTGAAAGCTTTGGTCAAGTTGACAAACATGTTAGAGGTGACCAGATTCTATTCCATGCCAGAGAGGATAGATTCAGTGAGCCAGAGGAGTAGATGGAGTGGGACTTCCTGAAACCAGACTGGAAATGAGTGAATGAATCTGCAATACATGCAATCATTCTGCAGTTCAATGAACAGTTCTGCGGAATTTCTTTCCACAGTTTAACACACTATTTAACAATTCAGAAATACAAACTACTCTCAGTGCAGTTTAACCCCTGTAAGGTATATTTTTAAATCAAGGATGGAAATGAGAAAGGAAAAGTGTGGCACACTGGTAACTGACCCTCAGACCTCTAGTATGCCATTCTAGCACTCTAACCATTAAGTTATAGGCTTACTGGCTAAAGTGTCTGAAGGACTTCCTTACAGCCACACACTCCTTTTCTTAAATATGTTGTGAATCCTGCAACAGGAACATGTCAGAAATACAAACTACTCTCAGTGTTGTTTAACGCCTGCAAGGTATATTTTTAAATCAAGGATGGACGTAAGAAAGGAAAAGTGTGGTCCACTGAGAAATGAACCTCAGACCTCTCAGACACACTCCTTTTCTCCTACAGGATTGCACAACATATTTGAGAAAAGGAGTGTGTGGCTGGAAGAAAGTCCTCAGACCCTCTAGTCAGTGAGCCTGTAGCTTAATGGTTAGAGCACTGGAATTACATACCAGAAGTCTGAGGTTCAAGTCCCAGTGGGCCACACTTTTCCTTTCTCATTTCCATCCTTGATTTAAAAATATACCTTGCAAGGGTTAAACTGCAGTGAGAGTAGTTTGTACTTCTGACATGTTCCTTGGTACAGGATTGTGCAACATATTTGAGAAAAGGAGTGTGCGGATATAAGGAATACCTGAGACACTCTAGCCAGTGAGCCTGTAACTTAATGGTTAGCGTGCTGGAACAGAATACCAGAGGTCTGAGGTTCAATTCCCAGTGGGCCACACTTTTCCTTTCTCATTTCCATATTTAACAATTAATGCATTCACTCTATTGTTCTAAGTCAGAATTTCATGAATGTTGCCAAAGAGCATTTTGAAATTTCATGAACATCAAATTCCATCTTTTGTAATAATTCTGCTGGCAGAATTTTATTTTCACACAGCACTAAAAGGAGAGGTTGAGGAGGAAGGTGCTAGGGAGGGCAATGACATTAGCAGAGAGAGATATAGGAGTTTGGGTTGAGATCATCAGAGCCTGCACCCTTGAGAGGGTTTAGAGACAAGATGGCTTTAAAAGAGGCAGCAGGAGTTGTGGGAGAGAAGGAGAACAGGGAGAGGAGCAATGGAAGTTAGAGGACAAGAGTGGTGGTGAGGAAGAGATGTGGGAGTGGGCACAGGAGGCAAAAAATTAGTTGAATAAGGAGGTGACTGCAGTAGGGTCAAAGATAGGAGAGTTCCCCACCTAATGAACAGGGGAGAGGAATGAGTCAGAGGAGAGAAGGGGGCATGGGTAGCATTTCAGAATTTAGTGGGGGCTAAGGTTGTTCTTTAGTGTGAATATGAAATATTCTGATTTTGCAAGCCTAGTAGCTCTAGTATAGGTGTTGCAAAGGACCATGTACTTAGTAAAGACAGAAAGGGAGCCAGTGGACATATAGGTCAACCTGGCTAAGTCACACATTCAGTGACAAGTCAGCAACTTGGCTAAAATCCCAGGGACGTGTGATCCTTGGACCCTGGTTCTTCTAAGGAGGGCGTATTGATCCCAGACAGACATTAATTTTGAGGTGAAGAATTGAAGGACAGTGTTAACCTTGCCAGTTGTAGAGATGGGGAACCAGTTGGTAGCTACCAGAATAACATGGAGCGGGTACAAGACCAATGACTGGAAAAACAGGATCTGGATGAATTTGGGGGCAGCTTTGGGGCGATGAATCTTATACATGCTGTAGACCATATGGTGGCCACTTAGGACATCAGGAGGGTACCATCATCCACAATATGGTGGGGATGGGAGGAGAGTACACAATATATTTTATTTATGTAATTTTATTTAATTTATTTATAGTGGGTATGGTGAGCAGGCAGAATCTTTTAAGAGCTACAACACAATAGAATAGAATACAATTCAGTACAATACAATACAATACAATACAATACAACAATGTACTTTGGGTAATACTTTGGATTGTGAGATGGAATAAGACAAAATTGTCCATGCTGTGACAATCTCCTAACTAAACAATAAATCCCTTATAATACTGGTTATCCATCCAGTTGTCCAGGTCCTTTTTAAATGTTATATTATTCTTACTGTTTACCTGCTTATCTGGTAAATTGTTCTCACGTTTGATCACCCTTTGTGTAAAGTATTTTTTTCCTGATGTTTATCCTAAAATGCTCCATTTTCAATTACTTATTGGCCCAGATATTCAAAAGGGTTGCACATGGCGCAACAGTGTTGTGCCATGCTCAACCCACTGATGCACCCGGTGCGATATTTGAATGGGAATTGCGCCTGGCACAAATCCTGATGCACCGGAGTGCATCAGTAATGTATGCAGGTGCAGGTGGGGGGGCGTGCCCATGCATACTCCGCACATCCCAATATTCAGCCCGGGATGTGCTTAGCCATGCATGTGCAACCCCTACCTGCGCCACACAAAGTTGTTCCAAAAAAAAAGAAGCAATGGCTGGCCACCCACAGGTGAGCTGCCGTATTGCAGGGCACTGCCACCTGTGGGTGGCCACCCAAGCTCCAGCTGCACCTCCGTGGTGGTGCCCCCCCATGCCCGATTGTGGGCATTGTTATGATAAAATAGAATCCTATATCCCTGGTGGTCCAGTGGACCGCTGTCTGCCCGATCACGGGCTTAAGTAAATAAAAATGCATCCTATATCCCTGGTGGTCCAGTGGACCACTGTCTGCCCGATCGTGGGCTTAAGTAAATGAAATGAATCCTATATCCCTGGTGGTCCAGTGGACCGCTGTCTGCCCGATCGCAGGCTTAAGTAAATAAAAATGAATCCTATATCCCTGGTGGTCCAGTGGACCACTGTCTGCCCGATCATGGGCTTAAGTAAATAAAAATGAATCCTATATCCATGGTGGTCCAGTGGACCACTGTCTGCCCGATCGTGAGCTTAAGCAAATAAAAATGAATCCTATATCCGTGGTGGTCCAATGGATCCATTCACATATCTGGAATGTGTAGCACAGTATGGGCTGCATGCCCATTAGCTCTCACTGTGGACCAATGGGCATACAGCCCTACCGATGGTGTCAGTCGGTGGGTGGCGGGGCAGCAGGTGGGTGGGGTGCTGCCGCCCGCTGCCGGCTGGGGGAGTGGGGTGGTGGGGATCAGTGGGCGGGTGGGAGGGGGTCCACTGGACCACTAGGGATGTAGGATTCTGCTTTTTACTTAATCCGTGATCGAAGACAGCAGTCCACTGGACTACCAGGATATAGGAGTTCATTTTTGTTTACTGAAGCCCGCGATCGGCTGACAGCGTCCACTGGACCTCAGGGATATAGGGAGTCTTATTTATTTTACTAATGCCCGCGATCGTTGTGGGGCTATTTCTGTACTGCAGGGGGCATCGGTCCCCGATGGCTGCTGCCTGGCAGGGCGCCAGGTGCAAGTCATTGGGGATTGGCACACCTGCATGTAAATGGGGCCATAATGACATACAAATGGTCCCATTTGTGCCTTGCATAAATTATGGCCCCATTTGCATGTGCACTTTTGAATATTGCAGTTGTTGCACCTAGCAAAATGGAACTTGTGCTAGTGCATCCCCCTGCTCCACTCTGACCACTTGCGCTGGTGCAGTGCCACTACGCCATGCGCACTGCGGGTAGCCAGGGTGCGATATTCAATGATGCTGAGCCATGGTGCAGCTCCGTTGAATATCACCCAGCCAACTTCCCTGTGCAGCCAAGTTGTGCTGCACCCAGGCTTGCGCCACAGCCTGGCGCAGTTTGAATATCTGGGCCATTGTGTCTTCTTAGGCTATAAGCATCCTGTGCCCCAGTAAGATTTAGCACTTTCATTAAGTTCTTAACCTATACTGTAGTTAGGGTTGCATGGCAACTTCAATGTTAAACCCAATATTTTGCACTTTAACAAGTTTGCAACCGTTCAACTGATTTGCCAGAAATTTGGCATGTGTCATCTGGTACCATAGATCTCTTGATCAGGCAAGTTTTGCTCTGGTCAGTAGTGCAGTTGCAGAGCTGCAGAGTGCCAAAAAATGTGAAATGTGCCATTTAGGTGCACATTCTTTGCTCATCCATAAGTCCAAAATGGTTTGGGGGTCTGGTCTGAAACTGTTAGGGTATATGGGGTCTAGGTCACTGATTTGCCTTTTGAAGGTTTTGTGAAAAAATATTAATCCATTCAAATGTTATTAAAGTTTAAAGTTTCCCAGTATAGCCTACAGAAAAAAATTAGATGTCTAGTGTGAAAGCAGTTTTTGCTTTCGCAAAAGCAAGTTTTACTGCCTCAAATGGGTTCAAAAGTGTTGGGCTGCTGCCATCTTGTTTTCAGTTAGCAACAGGTAAAAAACAATATAACTCAAAAAATACTCTCCCTTTGTAAACACCAACAGTTGTTTTACCTAATCGTGGCCTGAAGAACATGATCATGGTGTTAGATTTTAAAAATAATACTCGGAAATATATTTTTAAAATTTGGCCATTAAAAGTGTCACAAATTTGCGAAAGTATTTTTGTGAAAGTTTTGCAAATTGCAAAACTTTTGCAAATGTAGATTCACAAAAGTTGCAAAACTTTCACAAAAACCTTTGCAAAATTTGCAAAATTTTCACAAATTTGTGACAGTACTTTCAAAGAATTACTGTTTCTTTGGCACTTCACTGCAAAAACCGGTTAGGACTTTTGGGATGAAATTTGCAGAACAGAAAGGGCTTGCACCACAGATGTGCCTTTTGCTGGTTTGGTCATAAAAGTTATATCCGTTCCATAGTTATAACATTCCAAAGTTTAGAAATTTCCCACAGGATAACATTGTGATGGTTGCAGTACCTTTTGGCAGCTATATTTCGAAAACGGTTCGAGATATGGATTTTTCAGTAAATGCAGTTTACTAAGCAAAGTATGCAGGTTGCCAGTCCATGATTAGAACTGTGGTTGAATTTTTTCCAGTGATCCTGTGGTTACTGTGATATTGTGCCATTTGCAGCAGAAGGATTACTTGGAATGTCTCTAGGCCTGAGCTGTGTTTCTACACTTGTGGGTAGATGTGGATACCATTATGCAGTAATGGGAGTGCAGGGCCCTCCGTTATGCAATACTGGGAGTGCAGGGCCCAGAGGACCCTACACTGCAACAGGGAGATGAAGGTTCATTACAATGTCTCTACACTTATGGATAGATGGGAGTGCAGGGCCCATAGGGCCCTGTGCTCCCACAAATGGATACCATTATGGAGTGATGGGAGCATGAGGGAGATGAGGTTTAATTACAATGTCTCTATGAGTATGGTTACATAGGAGCCAGGGCCCCGAGGGCCCTGTGCTTTCACAACAAACTATGGACTGGTGGGAGTGCAGGGTCCTTGCCACAACCAAATAATGACAAGATTACACTGTCTCAAAAAATAAGGAAATTCATTGCAAAAAACTCTGCTACTGAATCAGTTAAGATTCCTATTACAGTGACAAAAATATTGAAATTTGGTGTTAGGGTTACCAACCCTACCACCCCATCCTACCCCACCACCCTCCACAAACCAACAGGCATTGGGGTCTGTCTTGGGGTCATCGGACCAAAACTCTCACCCTATTCTCCTATACTGTACCATCTCAGCTTCCTTACACATGGAATGGGGTGAAAGTTAGGGCTGATGACCCCAGGCACACCACGATGCCTGTTGGTGTGTGGAGGGTGATGGGGTGGGGTTGTAGAGTTGATAGCCCTAACACCAAATTTCCACACTTTTGTCACTGTAATAGGAACCCTAACTGGTGTATTAGCTGTGTTTTTTGCAATGAATGTATATTATATAACATTAGCAAATCACCTCTTGTTCTTCTGTGTTCCAATGTATGAAGCCCCAAGTGTGTCAGCCTTTCCTCGTAGCTTTTTGTTTCCAAGCCCTTTATCATTTTGGTTGTTTATGTTGTGATCCTTCCAGTTTCACACATTCTCCAACTGTCAATCTGCCCCATGCTTCTGACACATAATGTATAATTAGCTTAATGTAATTAATATACAATGGCAACAGTACACTTTCTGTTTTGTGACTGAAGTGTCTTCTAATGATATTAAGCATATGATTTGCTTTGTTGTAGATCTTATTAAGATTATATTAACTTCCTTCTTATTACTTAAATTTGTTATGGAAATATCAATATCCTTTTCATTCTCAGTCACACCTAATCTGGTACTGTTAATGTGATATGAATGCTTTTGACTGCTCCTTCCTAGGTGTATCAACTTGCATTTATCACAATTAATGGTCATATTCCATGCCATTGCCCAGCTGGTCAACCTATGTAGGTCTTGTTGCAGTGCAATCACATTGGTATAGGTATTTACTTTGCCTTTAACTTTGCATCATCCATTAATTTGTTGCAGATATTCTGGATGTTGTTTCCCAGGTTGCTAATAAACAGTCAAGATAATACCAGCCCCAGGACAAAGCCCCGTGGGTCTCCACTCAACACTTTCTGCTCCAATGATACATTTCTTTTGACTCTTACCTTCTGACTGAAGTTTCCCAACCATTCAGCTATCCAGTCTATACAGTATGTCTACTATTTATTTCCAGCTGGGTGATTTTCTCAATGAATTTAGAATGTGGTACTGCATCAATCGCCCTTGCTGAAGTTGAGAAATCTGACTTCCATGTTATTTCCTGCATCAAGCTGTTTACTGACATTTTCATAGAATGTTAGGAGCTTAGTGGTGCACCATCTACTAGATATAAAACCGAGCTGTAATTTATCTTGTATCCCATTAGCTATTCAGTCCTTTTGTATTCTGTTTTTGATACATTTCACCATTACTTTGCTGACAACTGAGGTCAAGCTCATAGGTCTATAGTTCTTATGTTGCAGTTTACTCATTTTTTTAGATGGGTATCACCTCAACTGTTTTCCATTCTTCTAGAATCTCACAATATTTTAACGATAGATTTAATGTATGTGTTATTATTTGCATTACTTCCTGTGTCATCTCTTAAAGTAACCTCAGAGCCAATTCATCTGGCCCTGCTACCTTATCAGCTCCTAATGCTTTTAGATATTCCAGCACTTTGGTATTCAGTATCAATGCTTCAGCCTTCTTGCCAATCTCTACTACACCAGGAGCATGGCTCGGCATGCCGTTGAAATGCCTTTCTGCCACACTCAGCTGGGAAAATGTTCATTTACAGTTAGGGCTGCTGGCTGGTTAATTGAGCTGCATGATACCTTTCTCAGTCTACTTAAGTCTGACCACTTTAACAGAGCACTACAGGCAACCCAAAGACTTCACTGCAACTGAAACTTCTAATCATCCTAATTACAGATCCTCCTGGTATGCTCTTTGACCTGTGTCAGATTCTGGATCTGAGGCCACGTACCATTACTATGCTTGTTCTGCACTGATTCTGTCTACTTGCCTTATTGTAAAATTGTATTCAATTGATCAAGCCTATTTATTTGTATGTGTTCATCTATATTTGTACGTGTTTGACTTCATTCCTCTGGAACGCGTTTATTGTATATGTGACGTTGCTTTGTAATGTCTGCTATTGATGTGAAACCTTTGTAAAACAGCAGTTATGCTCAAAGGTATTCTCTGAAATTTTCAATAAATGAATAAAAATGTGTGATTTCCACTGTAGGTTTTTATGTTGGTTTTATCTAATTGTGCGACTCCTTTTGGATGTTATAATGCACAAAAATATTAGATCAACTCATCTGCTGTTTTCTTAGCTTCAGAAATTGCCTTATTACTAACCATCATAGGCCCAATACTAGTCTCATCCCCTTTTTATGGCTGCGTGGGTGTATCCCTGCAGATGAATTACTAAGAAGAGGGGAAAGGGACAATGGAAGCAAGTGACTGGATATCTCTCTGGTATGCTTCCACAGTGCTGCTATGATGTCCACACTGTTGACTTTCCTGTGACCCTCCACTATGCGGGCCACACAACCCCTCCTTCCATGTGGGCTGTGACAGGGTTCATCCCTGCCACTGTTAAAGACCCCATTCTTTTTTTCTTCTCAGGTTGCAACCTGCTATCTTTCTTTCTAATAAGGCTATCCCTTTCTTTCCTGTTTGGAGGTAGACCACCACCAAGCATCATCCCCCCAATCTTCTTTCAACTCTCTTTTGGTTTCTCTTCCTTTCATGGGTCCACAGAGATATGCAAGAAGGTAAAATTAAAGTGACCTTGAGTTCACAGACATCTTAAAGGAATGTATGTAAATAGATGTCCAGCACCATTAATATGGATGGCTAGTTTATTCATCATTATGAGGATATGATGTAACTTGGAAGGTACCAAAAGTAATATATAGATTACACAAGCAGCACCCCCTTTCCCGTTTTCTTTTATGTATCCTGATGCTGTTTGCTTACTTGTGTATAGAAGGCAATTGCTAAGTCATGTATGTAGTTGTGAATGTATGAAACTCCCTTTTATTCATTCTTGCTTAAATTTTCAATAGTTTTGCTAGGGGAAGATTCCAGAGAAGAAGAGAATGAGATGAATCTCTTTTTCTGTAATGAAATGTTCAATAATATGCTTCTTTCTTGCCTTGCAGTGCTTCTCTGTCTTATTGGGAGAAGCTGTAGCCAAGAAAGTGCTGTTTTGCCACCTATGTGAGAGTGTGCATACTCGAGAAGCGCTCACGAATGTTTGCAATTCACAAAGCTCTAGAGCTATCTCAAACGGCAGTCCTTGTGGTTTCTTTAATTTCCCCAGTATCTCCAGATGGACCCAGGATGTTTAATTGAAGATAAAAGCTCAAACAGAGCTGTCCACAGTTTGGAGAGTGAAGCCTTTGCTCCCAAAATAGGAGCAGGGAGAAAGTGAAAGTGTCAGCTGTCAGCTTGCCATTTCAACCAACAGCTTGACATTTCAGTGGTCGGGTTTCTGCTGACTATCTCTGCAGCACAAACAAAGGTTGCAATAAACATAAATAATCCCTGGGGCCAAGTTAACAATAAACCTATTGTATATGGATCTACTAGGTTTACAATGGAAACACTGTTACTTCCACAGTTGCCCCAAAAATACCAGAAAAGATATATACAAAACCTAAAAGTTCCCCATAATAAGGAATAATGTTGATGTCCAGTACCTTATGTTGGTTTATTGTTTAGAAAGGGTCCTTTCTGCCTTAGCTTCCTGTGAGCAGTCCTGTAGGTGGGTCCCCCCTTTAACACAGGACAAACTAAATAAAATGCACTTTCTTAACTTTAGCTTACACTGCAGGAAAAGGATAGGTGTGGTCTCTCCTAGCTCTTCAGCTTGACTGAGCAACAACTATAGGGAAACAGTGGCCCCTTGTGGCCCTTTCTTATACCAAAGTATATGTTAATCAAACTCTGGGGAGATTTGTGTTTACAGAATTGTCTTAAGAAGGTTGTATTTTTATATTATCAATACAAAAGCCGTATGTAATGTTATTTTTAAGTACTTCTGGTCTGCTAAAGCACACTAAGTGGGGCTGAATAAATTGTTTTAAAATATTGATGATACTGCATCACCTGACTCAGGGAGGTGGGTATTTAAAGCACTACCTGAGCAAGTAACAGTCAGATAGGGTCAGTATCTTCTGACTGGAAACAGGTAAAGGACGAAGGAAGTCCTATGTTGCAGTAAGAGGAATAGAGTAGATTCTTCTGAATTTCATTCATTTATTTTGATGTTATGATTGCTTTCTTTTCTGCTTTTTATGGTGTAATGGTGCAAGACTGTTAATGTTTATGCTGCTTCAATAAACATCCCACCAAGCCAACAGTGGGTTGCACCTGACTTTTGAGTCAGTGTCCATCTGTATTTCCCACACCGTAACATTTGGTGTAAGTAGTGGGATTTACTGCTGTTGGTGTCTTGCCAGGGTAGGGAGACATCATAATGCATACCACCCGGTATCCCAGATGGGCATATAGCAGAGGGAGGCCAGGCAAAAGGCATCCTCATCAAGAAGATGTCAGCACAGACAGGAGCCCAACTATTGGTCGGTCTACCAGATGTGCATCCCAAGGTGAAGAAATAACCATCAGAGGGGATGGAGTAACATAGTGAACACATGGAAGAGGATCCTGTAGACAGATTACCTGGTCAAGAAGGAGAAGACGTGAACACCTCCTGTCCTGACTTTGAGAATGCCACTCAGGAAGATGTGGGCAAAGTGCTAAAATAGTTGTGTGTCCAACAAGTCCAGTTGGACCAAGAAAGAGAAGTGTAAAGGAGGAGACAGGATGCCAAATGGGCTGACATAATGAGGGTTCTACAGACCATACATGCGGGGACCGTGGAGCATCCTCAAGGTCCATGAGACATTAAATTAACCCATTTGAGGGACACAGATATCACAGAGACATACCTCACGACATTTGAGAGGGTAGCTCAAATGTGTGGGTGGCCTCGAGAGCAGTGGGTGGTGCGTTTAGCCCCACAACTAACTGGCTGAGCGCAGCTTGTCTACAGTCAACTAGACATCCAGGTGGCTCATGACTATGATCATGTCAAACAGGAGATCTTAAGATGTTATGACATTAATACTGAGACTTATCATCAGCAATTCAGATCCCTGATAATGCAGGCTACCAATGTCCTGAGGGAAATCTTTACTCACCTGAAAGACCTGAGCCATAAATGGTTACAACCAGAGAACAAAATAACCCAGCAGCTGATGGAGGCTATTAACATTGAACAGTTCATCAAGATCTTTCCTCAGGATGTACAATTATGGGTCCGGGAACATAAACTGGAGGGAGCTGAGAAGACCATTGCCCTAGCCGAGGATTTCCTGGCTGCCAGACCTACCAAGGGGAAGAATCAAGGGGGACTCACACCAGCCACCTCCACCAACCCAGTAAGGGTGAATATTTCTTATATTAATGAGAATAGAAATTACTGGAAACAAGAAAGAAGAGGGAGTGTGCTTCTGTCAGAGATTGTATGCCATGGTTGTCAGAAAAAGGGACACATAATTAGAAACTGTCGAACTGTAAAAAGAGACTTTGGACATTTGGCACTGGCTAACTGGGCTCCATATGTGGCAATGGTGGAGGTGGGACAGAACAATATTATAGGCCTCATTGATTTAGGGAGCCACCAGACACTTATCCAGGCTGATTTGGTGAATGGATAAGAGAAAACGGACATGGTACCATGGTGACATGTATACATGGGGATACACATTATTATCCAACTACCCCTCTGGAAATGACAGTCAATGGGGAAATACATGAAAAATCTGTTGGGGTGGTACCTCATCTACCAGTGCCAATCATCACTGGACAAGACTACCCCAGTTTTTGTAGGTTGCTTGGTAACTCAGACCCCTCTAGACTGGTAGCTGTGACTGCCCGTGCCCAGGCCAACAACAAGCTGAGCTGTCAGGCATTTTTCCCTTTTCAGATGAACTGTATGACAGCCCTGGTAAGGATCAAAAGGGGAAAACAGTAAAATGGAAAGAAAAAAAGAGACTGGCAAGAAAGAACCAGGGTCTTGGACCCAAGTAACATGAATGAAGGGAGTATGCAAAAAGAACAGAAAAATGATGTGATGTTAACACCATTTTTTCACAGGTGGGACAAAAACAGGGCAATGAGTTCCCTAGATGTGTATTACCAAACAGATTATTATACAGGGAGTGTGTGAACCCCAGGAATGGTAATACAGTGACCCAATTGCTAGTTCTTCACAAATGCAGAAAATATATCATCCAGTTGGCCCATGATATTCCCCTTACAGGGCATACAGGGAGAGATAATACTCTCAGCAGAATCCTGAATAGTTTTTTTTGGCTGGGTATACACAATCAGGTTGCAGAATATATACAGAGTTGTCTTACATGTCAGAAGGTAGCTCGGATAGGCAGGAAGGACATGGTACCCCTCCAGAACATCCCCATAGTCACCCAACCATTTGAGTGCATCACTTTAGATGTGGTAGGCCCCTTGGAAACCAGTTTCAAAGGCAATCGGTTTATCCTTGTGATCTGTGACTATGCCACAAGGTCTCCGGAGGCAATACCCATGAGAACTGTAACTGTCCAGAGGGTAGCTGAAGAGCTGGACAAGGTATTTAGCAGAATGGGCATCCCTAAGGTTATTCTCACTGATAGGGGTACCAACTTCACCTCAGTAATATTAATCGAACTGTACAGATTGTTGGGAATACAGGCAATTAGAAACTTTCCATAACATCAGCAAACTGATGGACTGGTGGAAAGATTCAATCAAACCTTGAAGAGGATGTTGCAGAAGTTGGTAAATGAGGAAGGTAGAAATTGGGAGATCTTTCTATCTTATCTCCTTTTCTCATACAGATAATTCCCGTAAGCATCCACAGGTTTGTCCCCTTTTTCCTTGTTATATGGCCTCAACCCTCAAGGGCCCCTAGATGTCATTAAAGAATATTGAGAAGAGAACAAAAACATAGGGAACTGGGGGGGGGGGGTACTGGAGTACCTGGCAGCCTTAGGGAAAAGGGTCCTGAAATACATAGGGCTAGCCCATCAGTCCTTATTGGAAAAACAAACACAGCAAAAGGCTGAGTATGATAAAGGGGTGGGGACTAAACAGTCTGCAGTAGGGGAACAGGTCTTACTTTTAGTACTTGATATTGAACCCTCGAAAGTATTCAGTTTTTATGTGCACTCTAATAAAAATTCATACTTCAAACCCGTTTATATATTTGCCATCTCGGCAGTAATTTATTTAAGGGATATTCACAGCGATTTTAATATTAAATTTGTAAGGCGTTTTGCCCAACACCAAGTTACTGTCCTTTGTTACTGCACTTTATCAAGACAAGGACACTTCCAAATTACGTGTTAAGGTCAAAAAATATATTGCTAATATGGGCGTTTGCTGATTTGTATTCCATGCCACTGTGTGTTCGGCCCAAGAAAATAATACTGGTTTGGGCATTTGCCTGTCTGTATTCCACGTAAAGTTTAAAAATGTGGCTCATTTGCCTAAATTCTTCACTAAGGAAATGTGATGATGGTATACACAATCTAATAAGTCTATTCGTCTTGAAATGATTAAAAAGATTAGAAAGAATAAAATGTGTAAGAATGTGTAAAAATAAAATGGGAAAACAGGACATCTGTTCAGCGAACTAACAGGGAGGTTAGACGGGAGTCCCCCAAATGATGATATGATCAAGAGGCAGGATAAAAAGCAGGAAGGTGCAGTTCCTCTCCAGCTCTGAAGATGGAGTTAGATTAACTCTGAAACATCAACATATCAAGTCGCACACACTACACCTGGTAGAGGTACAAGCAGGTTGGTGCAAGCAAGAAGGAAGGCAGAAAGAGGTTGCAATGGCCGCCTGAGATGGAAAGCATGTGAAAGTGAACAGTTGGCTTCTATTTTACCCACAGAAGGCTTGATTTGTATTGGCTGTTATGAGAAGAAGCTAAGGGGAAGAAGCGAAGGATTTAGACAAATGAGCTACGAAAAATGAAGCCGGGCTAAATGCCCAGAAAAGTACTTTCACATTTTTAAACCTTACATGGAATACAGATGGGCAAACGCCCAAACCACTATTATTTTCTTGGTCCTGAACAAGCAGTAGCATGGATTACAAATGGGCAAATGCCCATATTAGTAATACGTTTTTTGGCCTTAACACTAATTTTGAGTGTCCTTGTCTTGATAAAGTGTAGAAGCAAAGGACAGTAACTTGGTTTTGGTCAAAACGTTTGCAAATTTAATATTAAAATCGCTGTGAATATCCCTTAAATAAATTATTACCAAAATGGAAAATGTATAAACGGGTTTGAAGTGTGAGTGGCTATTAGAGTGCACATAAAAACTGAACACTTTCAAGGGTTCAATATCGAGTATTTTAAATTCCTGTTGTGATGCACCTAGTCCTGTGGTCCCTTATATAGAGGTCTGAGCACCATTACAACATTTTTACAAAAAGGTCTTACTTTTATTACCTGCTACAGAGAACAAGCTGCTGATGAAGTGACAAGGCCCTTACAACATCCTCATGCAAGTAGGTCCTGTTACTTATGAAATCCACATGCCCAACAGGAGAATACCTAGACAAATATACCATGTCAACCTTCTTAAGAAGTGGCATGAGAGACCACCCCAAGTGAATCTAGTGTGTTACATTCAAGGGGAAACACAGGAGTCAGAGTTGGAAATAGCCTACAGCAGACTAGAGCAGCCTGGACACATACAAGAAGTGAACATAAATCCAACACTAACTGATCTGCAAACTGAGCAGGTGCAGAAATATTCGACAAAACATGCAGGCACATTTACCAACTTCCCAGGGTGAGTGACTGGTATAGAACATAACATTAGGGTCACCCAAAGAAACCTTATTCACCAAAAACCATATAGGTTACCCATGCAAGTTAGGGAAGAAGTGATACAAGAGGTGAAAAAGATGGAATGCATGGGTATCATTGTTCCTCGCAAAGTGCCTGGTCATCACCAGTTGTAGTGGTCAAAAAGAAATGGGGGGTTATTCATCTCTGCTTGGATTTTGTAAAGGGTGCATGCAGACTCTCTCTTTGATGGGTATCCCATGCCCAGAATCGATGATATTATCGATTGTTTAGGACATGCAGCATACATCTCCATGCTAGACCTAACAAAAAGATACTGGCAAATTCCACTCACACAGCAGTCCAGGGAGAAAACAGCATTTAGCACCCCTATAGGCTTATTTCATTTGTCTCTATGCCATTTGGACTTCATAGGGCACTGGCAACTTTCAGTGCTTCATGGACCAAAT
Organism: Neoceratodus forsteri; assembly: GCA_016271365.2. Lineage (NCBI taxonomy): Eukaryota > Metazoa > Chordata > Ceratodontiformes > Ceratodontidae > Neoceratodus > Neoceratodus forsteri. The sequence continues at coordinate 1,604,175,124 of CM057450.1, forward strand.
GCTTAGACCCCATGCAGCTTTCTGTGCCTCCTACTTGGATGATGTAGTGGTGTTTAGCCCCGACTGGGAAACACATCTACAACATCTTGAACAAGTCATATCGTCCATCCAAGAGGAAGGTGTCACCATCAACCTTAGCAAATGTTCCCTGGCCCAGACAGAGACCAGGTATTTGGGATTTCTTATAGGGAATGGGGTTATTAAACCCAAAATAGACAAGGTCACTGCAGTATCCAATAGTGTGCTGCCCACAACCAAAAAGCAGGTACAAGCCTTTTGGGGTTGGCAGGATACTACAGATGATTCATACCAAACATTTCAGCTGTAGCATGTCCACTGACAGATTTATCTAAAAAGAAATATGCCAACAAAGTCCAATGGACACCCAAATGTGATGCAACCTTTAGAAAGATAAAGGCTAGTTTATGTGCATACCCAGAGCTGAGAAGCCCCAATTTCAGCAAGCCATTCCCTGTACAAACAGATGCATCAGGGGTGGGCATTGGAGCTGTGCTAACCCAATATGTCCATGGTGAAGAACACCCAATAATATATATTAGCAGAAAGCTCCATGAGAGAGAGCGAAAGTATGTCATGGTGGAAAATGTCTGGCACTCAGATGGGCAATAGAATCATTAAAGTTCTATCTGTGGGGAACAGAATTCCAAGTTGTCACTGACCACAACCCACTTTGCTGGCTACAGCAGATGTATGAGAAAAACTCATGCATCCTGAGATGGTATTTGGCCTTGCAGCTATATTGTTTTACTGTTTCTCACAGAAAGGGAACTGAGCATACCAATGCTGATTATTTACCAAGGTATGGAGCAGGTATTGAGGAAGTGAAGAGTGTAAAATGAATATTTTCTGCTCAAAGGACATGATTGAAATGTATGGTTCAAATCCATGAGATAAGAAATGTTTTGAAGATCCCAGGGTAATAGTTAATGATTACTGCTTGGCTAGTAGCCATATTTTAGCTATGACTAGCCAGAGAATGTTTAGTATATGGGATTCTGGGATGGAGCTTAATGAAGAGGGTGAGCCGGAGCTCCTCCAACCACTTCTTCTGTATGGTAGGGTTGGGCTTCTATGGAAGTCAAGTGACTTATATTATTGAGTTGTGTTAAATGTGAGTGATGTGTGTATTACCACATCTTCTTAGTCCCAGGGTATTCAATTGAGATACTGGTAGTGTCCTTCCAGTATTCTGTGTATGGGACCCTGGGATGGAACTCCTGAGAGTGGGTGGGTGGGAGTTCCACTCTCTTCCGGGGCATAAAAGAAGGATGACATATGGAGAATGGTTTCCCTCTAAAAAAGGGGGAGTAAATGTGACATAGTTCGTCCCTGCTACTGTTTAAGGACCCCATTCTTTTTTTCTTCTTAGGCTGCAACCTGCTATCTTTCTGTCCACCTCCAAGCATCTCCCCTCCTCCACATTTATCTTCTCTCAACCCTCTTTTGCTTTCACTTCCTTCCATGGGACCACAGAGATGTGCAAAAAGGTCAAATTAAACTGATCTTGAGTTTGCAGACGTCTTAAAGGAATGTCTGTAAATCAGTGTCCATCACCATTAATATGGATGGCTAGCTTATTCAACATTATGAGGATATGATGTAACTTAAAAGGTACCAAAAGTGATGTATAGATTATACAAGCAGCACCCCCTTTCCCTTTTTCTTTTATGTATCCTGATGCTGTTTGCTTACTATCACTGTGTATAGAAGGCAATTGGTAAGTCATGTATGTAGTTGTGAATGTATGAAACTCCCTTTTATTCATTCTAGCTTAAATTTTGAATAGTTTTGCTAGAGAAGGATTCCAGAGGAGAAGAAGAGAATGACAGGAATCTCTTTTTCTGTAATGAAATGGTCAAGAAGTGCTCCTTTCTTGCCTTGCGGTGCTTCTCTGTCTTATTGGGAGAAGCTACGGCCAAGAAAATGTTGTTTTGCCACCTGTACAACAGTGTGCAGGCTCGAGAAGTGCTCATGAACGTTCGCATGTTCGCAAAGCTTTAGCACCATCTAGGACGGCAGTCTATGTGGTTTCTTTCATTTCCACAGTATCTCCAGATGGACCCAAGATGTTTAATTGGAGCTAGAAGCTCAAATAGAGCTCTCCACAGTTAAGAGAGTGAAGCTTTTGCTCCCAAAATAGGAGCAGGGAGAAAGTGAAAGTGTCAGCTGTCGGCTTGCCATTTTAGCCAACGGATTGACATTTCAGCGGTTGGGTTTCTGCCGACTATCTCTGCAGCATAAACAAAGGTTGCAATTAGCACAAATAATCCCTAGGGCCATGATAAAATATGCATATTGTATATGGGTCCACTAGGTATACACTGGAAACACTGTCACTTCCACAATTGCCCCAGGAATACCAGAAAAGATATATATAAAACTGAAAAGTTCTCCAGAACAAGGAAGAAAGTTGTTGTCCAGCACCGTATGTTGATTTATTGTTTAGAAAGGGTCCTTTCTGCCTTAGCTTCCTATGAGCAGTCTGGTAGGTGGTTCCCCCCTTTAACACAGGAGGAACTAAATACAATAAACTTTCTAAACTTTAGCTTGCACTGCAAGAAAAGGATAGGTGTGGTCTCTCCTAGCACTTCAGCTTGACTGAGCAGCAACTTTAGGGGAACAGCGGCCCCTTGTGGCCCTTTCTTATACCAAAGTACATGTCAATCAAACTCTGGGGAGATTTGTGTTTAGAGAATTGTCTTAAGAAGGATGTATTTTTACATTACCAATACAAAAGCCGCATGTAATGTTATTTTTATGTACTCCTAGCCTGCTAAAGCATACTAAGTGGGGCTGAATAAAATGTTTTAAAATATTGATGATGCTGCATCACCTGACTCAGGGAGGCAGGTATTTAAAGCACTACCTGAGCAGGTAACAGACAGCTAGGGTCAGTATCTTCTGACTGGAAGCAGGTAAAGAACAAGGGAAGTCCTGTGCTGCAGTAAGAGGAATAGAGTAGATTTGTCTGAATTTCATTAATTTATTTTGATGTTATGATTGTTTTTTTTTCTGCTTTTTATGGTGTAATGATGCAAGACTGTTAATGTTTATGCTGCTTCAATAAACATCCCACCAAGACAACAGTGGGTTGCACCTTACTTTTGAGTCAGTTTCCATCTGTATTTCCCACACCATAACATGGACACTATACTCGGCAGTCTCTTTTCTCATGCATGTGCAGTGATAGCTTATTTTATTCCATCGAGAGCTCTGTGACTTTCCAGGATTGTGTGGAATTACCGGTTTGTGTGGCATTTCAGTCCTGCCCCCCTTTCTTTTTAGTTTGCCAGTTCATACTATTAGCCCACATTGACAAAGTCTCATGGATATGTTTACATTTTTAGTAATGATTTTATATGCCTACTATGGCTTTTTGCCACCCTGGTTTCCGTGCCCCTAGGTTGGTATATCTAGAGTGATGGGACTCGTGCAACATAATCGGGGCACGAGAAGCATTTGCTACTTGCTCAACTGGGTTGCCTACTGCTTTTTTAATTTTTTCCATTTTACAGGTCCTGCGTTATTTTTGCTTTACTTCGACTTGTTCTTTCTACTTCTCCAGCTTGCTTTTGTGGCACTGGCAGAAGCAGTGTGCAGTGTTGCATCTCCCTATGGGCAGCAGCTGCAACGTGGTCTTTAACTTTCAATTCAGGTCTTTTCTTTACAAATTCCTATGAACCTGACCCACCTCTGTGCTCCCAAGAGCCACCCGTTGTTTGCCTTTTGAGGGAGAGTGCTTTGAAGTTTCAGGCTGGGTGAGGGTTGACACTGTTCAACCACACCACCGTCCAGAGATGCTTCACACTGTGCACATGCCCATTTAATTGCTGTATTTCCTATCCTTTGTTTGCAATGTTATTTTGACCAAAATCAGGTTTGCACAGCGCGTCACCTTTCAAGTACATTACCCTTCCATAAAACTGCCATTGTCTCAATATGTTTTAAAATACTGTTTGTTGGTTTTCTTGTAGTGCGTAACTGTTGATTTAAACTTTATATTTGCTTCAGACATGAGATTGGGCTGTTGCACTAAACTGGTGTGGGTTTGGAGTATGTTTCGACAAGTTTCCTGCTTCCTTTTTTCTTTATTTATTGTTTTTTGTTGAATTGATCCAGCGGATTAGGCACTGTATTTTTGAGGTTTTCTGTTATTTTCTTCATTTTTGTATTCCCATTGCACCTCCCCTTTTTTTTGTTTCAGTGAGAGTTCTGCAATCTGTTTAGAATGTGTGGTGATGGTGAGCTGTGTTGTGCAATGCTTTTTCCCCCTTTTTCTCCTCTAACAGTACTTTCTGCCTTTTAGATTATATTATTTTAGCCAAACAAATGATAATTAATTTCTAGAGCTCATTTCTAATGGAGAGCATGACTTCTGCCTGCCTTGGTCACTTAGTGCTTTGGCTTTTTGCCTGCTAGTGATTCGAACCCATGGTTTTGTTGTAATATTCTTCAGTTTCTTTACTTTTTATTCCCCTTTCTTTTTTTGTTCAGTTGAGAGCTCTGTGACTTTCCCAGACTGTGTGAAATTACCGATCTGTGCTGTGTTGCCCCCCTTCTCTTTAGTTTGCCATCTCCTATTAGTAGCCCACGTTGACAAAGTCACATGGATATGTTTAAATTTTTAGTGATTATTTTATATGGATACTATGGCTTTTTGCCACCCTGGTGTTAACGCCCCTAGGTTAGTATATCTATGTCAATGGGACACATGCGGCATAATAGGGACCTGGGAAGCATTTGTTACTCTGGCACCTGGCTTGCCTACCGCTTTTCTTTTTCTCTTTTTTTTCTCCATTTTACTCATTCTGCGTTGTTTTTGCTATACTTCAACTTGTTATTTCTACTTCTTTTCTTGACTGACTATACAGCACTCTTACTGGAAACATCAGTACATTTCTTGTTTTCAGTCTGTCTCTCATATTGGCAATGTAGTACTTTGCAATAACTTGCATGAGTTTCCACAGCTGACCTTATTAATTCTTTCTCCACCTTTTTTTATTTTATTCTTATTTCTATGTTGCCATTTCTCTATTGTACATTTATCTCAGATGCCTCTTTTCATCTTCATGTCTTTACCTTGTGAGGCTAACTCTCTATTTATCCCCACTCTGTTCAATTTCTGCCCTTGCTTCCTTCACTTTTTTTTTCCCCTATGACGTTGTGTTGACAAAGAGCTCTAGATGACAGTAAGGTCTCTCTCTATTATCTACATTTTTATAATATGAAGATTTATTATTACATTTCTTACTTACTTACTTACTACTTGCCAGCAGAAACAGGCCACACGGTCTATCAAGTCTGCTTGAGTGTGGAGCTGGCATCCCACTTGCAGTTGCCCCTCTCCCTGCTTGACCCCCCCACACACACACACACAAATGAGTGCCAACTGACCTTGAACCTGATTAAGCTGTTGGTGGTATTTCCAGTGAATGTGGGAAATTTGGCCAGGACACCTGGGAAATTCACCTACTCATCCTGTAAGGGGAACCCTTGGTCGTCGATAGCAAGATGGCCACTTTCGCAGAATTTTTGGAAGAGATGGATGTTGTGGAGACAGGGAGTGAGCCTGCTGCCCTGTCCTCAGTAAAAAAGAGGCTGTAGACCTAGTTTTGGTTGCCGCAGATTTTTCAGAAGAAAATATGGTGTTCATGTCATCGGAAGAGGTACAAATTGATTCGAGTGCACCTAGTGCACTGTCAGCATGATTAAATGAGCAGGTTTCCCCTGCTCCCTCTACTTCTGGAACTGTGTCAAAAAAACTAAGCAAACTTCACTCCATATGGGAGTGGCACTTATGGAAAGTGAAGGAACTGGAAGCAAAATTGGCTGCCTTGCAAAATGTCTCCACTAGCACAGAGAATTTTGTCTCACCACAGACATCAGCCCTGGTCCCACCTGTTCCAGGGGCGGATCCTGCATCACCCAGTGTCACTGTTTCCCCCATATCAAACAGAATGTGTGCAGCAGTGGACTAGGTCTCGATGGAAACAATGGCTGGCAGTTCAGATGGCCTGCGGGCTGTTTCCCCAGAGCCACAACAACCACATGGTGTCTTGCAGATGAAAGCCCCTTCCAGAAGCCATCTTGGTGCCAGTCAACCCCCCCATAGAATTGACCACTAGTAACATGGTATCTAAAACCTCTGAAGGCATGGACTCTTCGGGGGAGAAGGTGTTCTTTTTCCCCAAAGCTCAGAATATGCCTAGCTGGAGTAAACCTATCCAGCCCCCTATTCCTCCTGTCTCTACCCTGCCATTACCAAGGAACACTAAAATAGGGACTGGGAATTGGTCCCCGGTTCATGCACTTGAGGACGCCAGATGGATTCAGAGTCAATCTGGAGTTTGGGTTCCCGACCCAGCCACATCACCCTATAATCCTCCCTATTGAAGGAAACAGGATTGCATCGAAGCTACTACTGCAAATACTACGAGCTCCTACAAACCCTGGGGTAATGCTTCTATTGAAAAAAATATTAATGTTGTTACTCAAGATAGTTTTGTTGTTTCTGATACAGTCTCTACAATACCTGTTTCTAGCGGCATGCCTTGGCAGGGTCAGGATTTGGTTTGTACAGATTTAGCTGCAGAGGGGCCAGTTAGGCTTGAGCATCCCAGTACTGTATTACAGGACCCTAGGCAACTCACTAATTTGGCACCAATGTTTAAATTATATGATCTTTTCCAAAACAAAGGTGGGCCAGCCCCTAGGAGAAACGCGATGTGTCTCCTTTATAAGGGAGGGCTGGAAACACCACCTGATAGGCTTCATATTGCTAAAGTCCTTTTGAAAGGATCAACAACATTTTTTTCTTCAGAGATCTTTGCCCTCATTACTGTAGTTTGGGGAATTCAAACTTTGATGTTAGCTTTAAAACAGTTGCTAGTCTTAATAGATTCTGAGCTCAATAGCAAGTGTAAAAGAATAATCCCATTTGGTCCCTGTTCCATGCTATTCCTCTAACTAAGCCCCTTGTAAAACATATCATTGGCATGTTCAAAAATGAAGGGGTTAACATAGAGGATATCGTGTTTTGGTTGAGACAACATTGTGAGGTAATGAGTAAACCTTCCCCCTCTTTGGATAGTGAACAGATTTGGGACAGGAGCTGGAGAGTCAGAGTCAGGAGCTGGAGAGTCAGAGTAAAACTTTTTTCTACAAATGCTAGCCCTGTCCATCTCTCCAGCAGTTTATTTTTGGGCAAGGATCAGGGATCCTTGTTTTATGCTGGACAACCTTGCTCATGTTTTAAATGTGGGTCCCATAGCACTTAAGCTCAGTCTGTGATGCTTCTAGCTGTAACCACTGTTTGGATTATGGCCACATTTCTACCAATCGCTTGAATTTATTCAAGAGCAATTTGTGCGAGAAGACTGGGCACACCTATATGGCAGGTGTCCATGGGCATCTCATAATAGAGAGGATTGTCCCCCTCATGAGGGCCTGATTACTGCCACTAAGCAACAATTGGCAAAAAAGTGGCAGAACGGAGTTTGAGGGCTGCACAGGAAACCTTAGCTCGGGATCAGCCCCCCCCTTCTCAAAAGGCCTCCTCCCCCTCCCCTGAAGCAGTTAGGGAAGTTCTTGTAGTTGCCCCTACAACAGCTCCTGTAACTTCTGTTGACATTTCTGATTTCTGAGCCTAGCTCCCCCCCCAAATCCTCAAGAGGTTAATATGGAGGTGGTTCAAATGCCCCCCCAGCTGCTACCGAAAATCCATTTAAGACAGTTGCCCCAAAGAAAAGAACAAGATTTGGTAAGACGGTAACAGGAAAACATACAGGGGGAGTCAAAAGACAACAACTCCTCAAGTTCTTTTGTGGAAACAAGGGAATACATTTGCAGCTCTGACAGATGTGACTGGAGACTCAGCGGAGGAAGGCACAGACACCTCTTCCTTGGCTTCTGCTATGGACAATGAGTATGATGGTGGTGGGGGGATTCAATTGACAAACACACTAGACAGTGTAGAATGTTTAAAACACCATAGTTAAGCTGAGTCCTCTTTTTGTTTTCTCTCTTCTTATACTAATGAGGTCCCTTACCATCACCACTATCAATGTGAACAGTATTTAGAGTGATAAGAAGAGATACAAGGTACTTTCTCCCTAAAGGGCTCTGCTCAAGATATTTACTGACTCCAGGATACCAGACTCAAATCCCACGGAGAATTGCAATATGCTTCTAGATATTGGGAACTAGTTCTCTCATTCTGGTTCATAGAAGAAGAGACGTGATGGTGTAGGGATCCTGTTTAGAAACCCATTATTTACTCACATGATTAATTGACCTATGTCCAGGTAGAGCTTTCCAATCTTAATGAAAGATTTTGGCTGATTACAGTCTATGCCACACAAACCAAGGCCCTGTGTGTTGCACTGTTCAGATTAATTCAACCATACTAACACAGCTCCTGACTGGTTTTCTGGGCAGGGGACTTTAACTGTGGCTAAAGCCAAATAGACAGGGTACTACATCCCTCTAAATTATTTTGTGATTCTTCTGCCTAGAATCAGGTAATTTCTTCTGCCAACCTGATTGATGCCTATCATGCATACCACCCCTCAGGAGGTCACACCTATTTTCGTAAGACACTTAAAACCCACATTGATTTCAATTTTGTCTCCTCGGTATTATACCCTAAACGTTCATACTCAAGCCCTGGAATGTTTTTTTTTTTTTTTTAGTCTTTGGTAACCAGGTAAGGCCCACTAGGCACAAGTGCCTGTTTTCAAGGGCAACCTGGGAGCACTGGGTGGTTAAATTACTTGCTCAGAGTCACACAGTATGCAAGTGGAGGTTGTGAGACTCAAACCCAGGTCTGGTCTGCTGCATGTACCAAGCTCATTCACACCTCATTCCTCTAACCTCTAGGCTATACTGCCAGTCCGACCGTGTTGCCATATCACTCAGGTTTACCTGGGAGAATTCTCCCTGGTGTAAAAAAGGTGGCTGGAGACTCAATTAAAGTCTTTTACAAGATCCAACTACACTTCGAATGTGGAGGCAAGAATGGTCGGCCTGGTTGTCCATCATAGAATGGTATGACTCCATGGCAGAATGGTGGTAGGATATCAAGCAGGCTTGGCATCAGTTATTTCAGAGTAGAGCTAAGTTTATTTCTAATAGGGATTACCTCCAGTACCTCAGGTTAAGGCAACAGCTTCAGCACATTATCTCCATAGCTGACATATCTAGGCAGGATTACTCTGATCAGATTCGGGTTCTTAAAGATCAAATGTATAAAATACAGTATAATAGGGACAAAAGTCTGGAAAAAGAACTACAGTTTGGTACCAAATTACAGAAGGGATCTGTTAACCCTTTCAAAGAAAGCAAAGCCCAGGTGGATAGTCAACTTCTCACTGAAACTGACCTTCCCTCAGGTGATGTGGTTACAGACCCAGAACAAATTCTTCATTTAGTGGAGCACCACATCAAGTCTCTATCTGGGCATAAGCAAACTCCTCCCAATATTCAAGCATATTTAGCCTCCCTTAACTTTCCTACGGTCACAAAATCTGATGTGGAAGACCTCACAAGGGACATTTCTCCAGATGAGGTAAAGACAGCAATTGCTTTTTTGAAATTTGATATTGCTCCTGGATCAGATGGGTTTAGGACAGTTATGTACAAAGTCTTTTCAGATGAACTTTCCCTGTATTAACTCCCCTATTTAATACTTTGCTTGCAGAGGACTAATGCGCGGCTTCCATGAATGTAGCCCTTCTTGTTCTTTTGCACAAAAAGAGCCCTAAATCAGATCTTAGTAACTGCATGTCATTGAGCCTCCTGAATACAGACATGAAGATACTAAGCTAAATCCTGCTTGCAAGGCTTTCTAGAGTGTCTACCTATTTAATCAGCCCTGTTCAAACTTATGCTATCCCTGACAGGAAGCAGCAAGACAACTTAATTGTTTTACATGAACTATTTTCTAGGAGTACTCAAGACAAGATTGAAGATTTAATACTTAGTATTGATCAAGAAAAAGCCTTTGACCAGCTCTCGCATGATTGTTTGTTCACAATGTTAGAAGATCTTGATATACCCTCACAGTTTATTGCTTGGGTTAGAGCTATGTATACAAGTGCAGTCATCATCCCACAAGTAAATGGTTGGATGGAGCATGCTATTAAGGTTGGTAGTGGTGTCAGACGGGGTATCCCCTTAGTTCCCTCCTTCATGCCTTTAGTATCGATATTTTGTGTAGACAGATTATGGCTGCCCCCTCAGATCCATGTTTTTTCTCTTCCCCCAAATTCCGTTCCAGTCAAAGTGTTAGCGTATGCAGATGACTTAGTTCTGAAGGTTTCTTCACACACTAGAGAGCTCACAGTTACTGCCACTCTACAGTCCTTTTCAGCCATGTCAGGCTCCAAAATTCATTTTGGGATAAGTAAGGGAATTATTCTTGGAAATAGCACGGCTCCACCCTAAGGGAACTTTTCTGGTATCGTAGCCTCCCCTGATCCAGTCTCTATTCTAGGCATCTCCTTTGGCCCAGGGGCTATTGCTCATGAGAACTGGGCCGCCTTCTTCACCCATACAGACAGGCTTATCTCTGGCTAGACAGGACAGTTAATCGCAAAGAAGAAGAGGGTAGTATTGAATAAAACCCTTCTCATCCCTATGTTCCTTTACCTTAGCTTGATTCCCCTTCCCCCAAAGTCTCTTAACCCGGTTGTTAAGTATATTCTTCCAGGCCTTCTGGGGATCACATTTAAACTCAGTAAAGAGAGAATTCACATATAGAATTCTACAAGAAGGAGGGGTGGGTATGGTACACCCCATTGCTTTTTTCTATAGTCTATTTCTAAGTTATAATTTTGGCCTTACATTAAAACCTCACACAGAGTCCTGGAAGAATGTTGTGTTGGACTGGCTCACCCCCTGTCTTCCCTTTTGGGACTCTGGGTCTTGGCGACCCCTATGTAAGCTTCACTCTACTTCACCATATGGGTTGGACAGTATAAAATCTGCCACAAAATGGGGAATTACTCCTACTCATCTCTTGACCATGGAAAGGAAGACCATATATCAAACCACAGTTAACTACGAACAGTCATCTGATATTTCCTTTCCTATGTGTCCTGAATATGATTTGCTACACATCTTGTCCCAGTTGTCCAATCCCAGGTTACCAGATTTCCTCTGGGATTGTGTCTGGCTGGGTAATGTTGGAAGGCTTAGTGTAAAAACCAACAATAAACATAAAGCTCCTCGGAGAGATTTTGTCCCAGCGATACTTGTCCCCAGATCTTAGAGACCCAACAGCACCTGTTTTTTGGACTGTCCCACTGCTGTTTCTTTCTGGGAATTATTAGTGGACAGATGGGAAGAACCTTGCTTCCTGACACTAGATTATGCCACATTAATGTATGGTTCTTTATCTGGCTCCTGGGGAAAATATCATGTGGATATAGATTATGTTCTTATGGTGATTATTAGGTATTACATCTGGCAAGCCAGATGTATGTAGGTGTTACAAGAGAAAATTGTGTCTAACACTGAGATTATTGCCAATGTAGCTCTAGAGTTTATGAATCAGATTTAGTATGGTTTAGTCTTGAAAAGGTTGCATTTCTGTGGATCAGTTGTGACAGATGGTTTGTATCTGTTCCTGGGTCCCAAGCAGTCACACAATTCCTCATTTTCCTTTTGTATCTGGGAACTACTAGGATTTGTTGTATCCCTTCTGGTGTGTCAGGTTTAGGAAATATGATAATTTTTTGCATAATGAGGGGTGGTATAATGGTACATTGTTTCTAAATATAGTTTGGGTTGTTTTGTTTTCCACCACATTATATGATGTAACAAAAATCTTTTCTTGGTAAAGTAGCAGTATTGATTACTCATAATGTCATTTTTAAGTAATAATGTGTTTCTGGCAAAAAATATCACTATACCGTTTTTGTTTTCATTCTGTTTCATACCTGAACTGGGACATCTGATTTGGAAAATGTTAAAAGTTCTTGTTCTCTTGCAATGTCTGTCATGTAAGTAATAATACCCAAAAGGGTGGGTGGTATTAGCCTGTTCTGGACTACCCAGGGGCATAATGAGGCCCGACACTGCAGGTGGAGGGCCTTATAGCTCCTGGAAGATCTGGTATAGCCCATACCATCCACCTTGGAAAGTATTATTGGACTTAGAAAATGGCCTACTCTATTATATATGCTTGAAAAAAAAATAATGCCATGTTTAAATGTCAAAACACTTAGCTGTTTCATTTATTTTGTAGTAAAATAGCTCCTCCTCCTGCAATAGAATGTTGTGATTTTTTAGAGAATGAGATGTGCATTGAAGGAGTTCTAGTGTGGTGGCAGAGAAAACAAATTAAGCCTGTGTAAAGCAGATACTCGTTTTCAATTTACTTTTGCCTTTGCTGTGCAGTGTGAACCTGTGTTACTTTGCAGGGGTACTTTTTTGAGAGTTCAATGATTGGGACAATCAGCCCAAGGAGTGAAAACATACAGTTCTGAGTTTAACTTGGAATCATTCCCTTTGTTGCTTAGATTGAGTGTGGCTGTGACATAAAAAAAACAAACCTAGCAGTACTGAGTTTAATATTTAGTATGTGGAAGTAGCCTGCGCGTGCCCTGATCTGGACTTGCAGTGTTTTTTTTTAAACAACCAAGAAATGTTTTTTGTTTAAATCCTGTGGTCTTTTTTTTTTTACTTTTAGTCACTGTGAATGCTATCTGTCATGTTAGCCATTCTGTTTGCAGAGTTGTTCAATATCTTCAAAGTGAGACAGCGGTCTCTCCGACGCCATTGGTGTACAGGAGATGAGCAGTATTTTCTTTGTTTTCCATACCGCAGATGGACATCCATCTCCAGTATGGAAAACTAAGAAAATGCCTCTGCTCTTAGGCACAGTAGTGGTATCGGAAATACCGCTCTCTCATGCTGAAGATATTGAGCAATACTGCTACTGAAATAGTTGCCTATCATTACAGATACCATTTAATACCTACATCCATTACTAAGCTTGGATAGGGTGCAAGGGGAGAGCGGCCCAGCTGCTACTTCACAGCTAATTTTATGGGTGTCAAAAAAATGGTGGATGGCGAGACTGGAAATTTGGGGTGCCCTGTGACATGTGGAGTAATGGGGCACCCCGAATTGGCACTTGTTTTCAAGTGGGCTCTGTCAGAAAATAAATGAATCTCTACACAGTGTATCAGCCAATCAGATTAATTTATTTTCTGAACCCATTTTCTAAGAAACAGTTAAACACCTTGGTGTGGAGCAGTGCCATATACCATCTGACTTATGAGCTACCACCATCATAACACATCCAAAGTATAAATCCAGTACTTATAGCCAAATGGTATCCTCCACCCTTTGATCACCATCCCTGTAATTTATATAATGATTCCCTGGTGTCTAGTTGCACCCCCACCCTCAAATTGCCATACCATTGTATACAATAATAATAATAATAATAATAAACTTTATTTATGTAGTGCTCTTCATGAAGTATCAAAGCACTTTGCCTAATCTTTGCCTGGTGTCTAGTGGCACCCCTACCCTCTCATCACCATCCCCACTGTACAGTAATGTTTCCCTGATGTCTAGTGGCACCCCCCTGCCCTCCAATCACCATCCCCATTGTATGGTAATGTTTCCTTGGTGTCTAGTGGTACCCCCTGCCCTTCAATTGCTGACTCAATTGTATAGTAATTTTTTCTTGCTGTCTAGTGGCAACCCCACCCTCTGATCACCATCCCCATTCTATGGTAATCTTTCTCTGTTATCTACTGGCTCATCCTGCCCTCTGATCACCATCCCTACTGTATGGTGATCTTTGCCTGGTGTCTAGTGGCACCCCCCACCCCCCAATCACCATCCCTATACATATATGTGTGTGTATATGTATATGTATATGTATATATATATATCCATATATATCTATATATATATATATATATATATATATATATATATATATATATATATACATGGTATCTAGTGGCACCCCTCTCTGATTGCCATCCCCATATTACTTTAACCTGTTTTAAAGAAACCCATCCCTCAATGTTTTTTTTTCTGTGAACTTGTAACAAAAAAATGGTCCCTCACTGATCTGACCCCTGCCACCCTGACCGTCCACTCAGCAGTTACCACCTGAAGCCCCAACACCCCCCACACCCTCACTCACCTGAACATGTCCCAGGGTGAAGATCCACTCTACACTTGAAGACAGGTCTTTACTGCTGGAACCACCAACTACGATATGAGAAACTAAGCTAAGTGTGGTTCAATGTATTTCAATGGGGTTTTGAACTTTAAGACATAACTTTGTCAGTTTTGCATATTTTTACTCCAAATTTTCAACATGGCCTTTTTGGTACCCCATCTTATGAACTATGGTGGTGGAATTACACAACTCAGGCCTGAAAGGCAATTTTACAGTCACTTGGTGAAATCACTTTCAGGGCAAAATTTGAAAATTTTCACCACCTCTGCTCATGAGGTGGTGCATAAGGAAGATACGTTGAAAATCTGGAGTCAAAATATATACAAATGACAATGTGAGGAGCGTACATTTAAATTTTTCAATGCTCACTCATAACGTCCGTAATTTTAAATATTATGACCCCCAATTTTCAACATAGCCATATTTTCACACCACCTCATGAACTGCCATTTTTCAAATCCTGGCCAAAATTTGTTCTTGCACCTGTGACTTGGCATGATATTATGGTGGTGCACACTCACATTTCGGTAGGGATTTGAACACTTCTCACCAGTGTGGCTCATGAGGTGTGGTAATATGATGGCTATGCTTCAAATTCACCGTTTTTCAGCAATACTGGCTCTGACCAGAGTTTCTCTTAGTATTGACAGAACTATAAAATGTCTTGGGATTTTGCTTACTGTTTGTTAGTTTTATCTCATGTAACCTCTTCTCTCTTCTAATCCTGTTTAAGCAGCTTAGTAAGTATTTTTAGTTTTCGGTAGTTGCCCTCATATTGGATATTACTTTGTTAATGTATATGCTTTCATTTTCTTTCTTCTCATATTACCATTTTTTTCTATTAAACTACAGGGGGAGTTAACCATAATTGTATAATAGCTTTTGTGGTACATGCTTATTTCTCATTTGTCTAATTTTTTCCAGAAATACATCCCAGCATTCCTGCATAATTTTTCCCTTGATATTGGCCTTCCAATCCCAAGTATTTATCCCCTCCCTCATGTTGCCATAGTTTACTGCCTTATAGTTTTATAATATGGCTTTACCCCTGTTGTCCCATGAATGAGTGTCCATCTCCAATACAATTACTGAGTGATCACTTGTGCCTAGTGGGTCCTTATTTTAATGTGTAGTATTTGGGGTGCTTTTTGTTAGTGTTAGGTCCAAGATATTTGAAACTCTTGTTGGCAAACAAACTAATTTTATCAGGCTACATTCCCTCCTTGTGTCTAACATTAGATTTCCCTCATTCCCTTCTGCGCCTGTTTTTTTTTTTCCCAGTTTTCCTCAGGTAGATTGAAATCCCCAGGTATTATAATTTGCCTATTTCTGATTGTGTCTGTGTTTCTCCTAAGTATGAGATGAATGTTTCCCTGTTTGTATTTGGTGGGATATAACAGCTTCCTGTTGTTAGGTTGCTTGACTTTATGTTAGTTATAGTTGCCCATACTAATTCAATTTTTTCATCACAATGCTTATTTGTGATCTTGTTTATCTGTAAGAGGTCCTTTATATATAATGTGATTCTTATACCTCTGCTTCCTCTTCTGTTCTTGTATAATTTTTAGTAGCCTTTTATAATGTTGTCCCACAAATCAGCTGTGAATCCATTGGAAGTCACTTACTGTGTACATTATGTTGCTTTGTAATTTCTGCTATTGACGTGGAACCTTTGTAAGAGCACTTGTGCTTAAAGGTGTTCTCTGAAATGTTAAATAAATCAATAAATAAATATATATTTGTAACTTCCTCAGTAAGTTCTGTTTTGGTTTTATCTAATGGTATTACTCCTTTTGGATGGTATACTGAGTAATAATATTTCATTAACTCATCAGCTGTTTTCTTATCTTCAAAAATTGCTTTATTGTTAACCATTATAGGCCCAATACTAGTCTTTCCCTTTTTCTTAGTATTAATATAGCTATAAAATGCCTTGGGATTTTGCTTATTGTTTGCTAGTTTTATTTCATGTAGTCGCTACTCTCTTCTAATCTCCTGTTTAAGCAGTTTAGTCAGGATTTTTATTCTTCGGTAGTCACCCTCACATTGGATATTACTTTGTGAATGTATATTTATTTATTTAGATTTTGTTTACCAGGTAAGCCCTCTGAGACCAGAGATCCCTTTTTCAGGGGCGACCCAGGGTTGAGTACACCAACCACTTTACATTAGGATACAATAAGACAGCTTCAAAAATACATATACAGTTTGTACATACATATACAGTTTGTACATAAGGCAAGGGTACAGTAAGACAGCTGCAGAGGACATACAGTAAGAAACTGTGCCAGAGTACATACATTGGCAGTGGGGTACATTTGCCTACAAAGATATTAGCATTGGAGGTTAGCTAGTCCAGAGGGAGCAAGAGTTGTGTCTGGTACCAATGTAGAGGGGTGAGGTTGGGTGCATTAACTAGCGGTTGCTCTCCTTTTCTTCCTTCTCATGTTATCAATGTTTTATTAAACCACAGTGAGATTTTATTATAATTGTATAATCACTTTCAAGGTACAGGTATATGCTTATTTTTGTTCTGTATAATTTTTCCCAGAAATACATCTCAGCATTCCTGCATGTTTTTCCATTGATATCGACTGTCCACTCTCAAGTATTTATCTCCTCCTTCAAGTTGCTATAGTTTGCTGCTTTCTAGCTGTATAACATGGGTTTATCCCTGTTGTCCATGAATGAGTGTTCTCTTCCAATGCAATTACTGTGTGATCACTTGTGCCTAGTGGTTCCTTAATTCTGAGTGTAGTATTTTGGGTTTTATTAGTATTAGGTCCAAGATGTCTGAATTTCTTGTTAACAGATTAACTAACTCTATCAAGCTACACTCCCTCATCATACTGTATCTAAGAATAGATTTCCCTCAGTCCCTGCTGCTCCCCCCCCCCCACCAATTTATCTCAGGCAGATTGAAATTCCAGAGTATTATACTTTGCTCTTTTTCAGATTGTGTCAGTATTTCCTCTAAGTAGAAGATGAATACTTCCCAGTTTGGATTTGTTGGTCTTTTAACAGCTTCCTGTTGTCAGGTTGCTTGACTTTATATTACTTATAGTCACCCAAACTAATTCAATGTGTTCATTATCTTGCTTATTTGTGATTGTGCTTCTCTGTAAAAGGTTCTTTATATATATAATGCAACTCCTCCAACTCTTGTTCCTCTTCTGTCCTTGTGCATCAGACCATAGTGTTTTATATTGTTATCCCACAAATCATCTGCATCCCACCAGGTTTTTCTGGCAGTTGCTATATCAGGCTTCTCCTCTGCTAATAGGACTCTGAAATATTCATATTCACCAGCCTTCTTAGGTTTATTGAAACTAGTTTTATATTCCTTTGAGGTTTGCATATTCCCATATTCTTTTCACCCTGATTAATTTTATTTGGCTCCTTACCCCTCAAAACATGGTTATATTTTTCTGAACTGCAGCCTCAAATCTTTCTGCTAATGCCTCACCCCTCTTTGCATTAAGGTGCAACCCATCTCTAGCATATAGCTGGTTATTATTCTACAATTGATCCCAATGATTTACCAGTATAATATATTCTTTACTTACCCATTCATCCAGTCAGCAATTAATTTTAATTATTTTTTGCCTTTTCCATTTTGATTCCCTAGGCGCAAGTAGTATCTCAGATATGATTGGCTTGTATGCAAGATCTTTGAACTTCCTTCCCAATTTTATATAGTTGCCTTTAATTTTGTTTTCCCTTTTTCTGCATAAGTCATTCACTCCTATGTGAATCAACCTTGAGGGTTATCTCCTGTGGTTGATAATATTACTTTTAAATTCTCTTTCATGTCTCTTATTTTTGTGTCTGGTAGGCATGTGACTATTTTTTTTACTCATATTCATTTTGCACACCTCCCCATCCAGGAGTGTAGCCAGGGATTTCAGAGCTGCACACCAAGTGGACTCACTGCTAGCCCCCCCCTTGTTAGGGTGAGCTACCTCCCCCCCAAGTGTAGTCAGATGTACACCAGGACCATGTTTGTTGCCTCATTTGGCACAATAAATACAATTTTTGTATCTCATGACAATGGTTGTTGCCATGCATGGGTAAATACAAATGTCATGCATTGTTCCCTAAGACACCCACATACCAGCCCAGAGCCTGTAAAGTTGTATTGTCCTTGGGATGCAAAAAAAAGTATTAGTGACCAGTCCTTCTAGTTTTGACTCCTATGAATAAAATTACAGAAAGGTTCAGTATTTTCTTTGTTAGTTTTCATGGAAAAAGGAAGCAGTTTGGAGCCTATTTGCTACCCCCCTTAAATAAAATTGCACACCATGGAGTGTTTGGAGTATGCCTGCCTACATCCATGTCCCCATCTGTATATCTCACCACTGAGTCTCTCATAATTACAACATTTTCTTGTTCATTTGCATTGCTTTCTGATTCACTTTCTATTACCTTAAAAGGTCACTAGCTGTTCTGTTTGAACAAGGTATGTCACTATTGGTCTGAAGTTCAAATCTGTGTGCCCTACTACCCCTTTTAGTACTCCTTTTATGTTTAGCTACCACCCAGTCATACCTCTCCTCCTCTTCACCCCATTGTTCCAAACTGTTTCAGTTTGTATTGGATATTTGCACCTGTTTCATACCCATTGGTATTGTGTTCTCATCTGTGTTTATGTGTCTGCTCATATTATCTACAAAGTTTTCTAATGTTCTGATCTCCTGCATGATTCTTAGTTCAGCTTTCAGTACCACTATTTTGTCATTGAGTGTCTTAATTTTGCTGCAGTACAGACAAATAAAATATTTCCCAATGTTCATTGCTATATATTCCTTTTTAATTATTAGTTTGCAATGAATGCATTCCAAACCTTTGTCCCCATCCACAAACAGCATCACAGTTGCTTCCATGTGTGAGTTGTTCGCTTACTGCATGTTTTGGTTACTTTCCTTCCAACAGAGCTTTATGGCCTCCTGTCCTCCTCAGGCAGACATGGGTAGACACACGCCTCAGCCTGTGTTGCCTCTGCCACGAACTCACCAATGCTTGCACTGCTGTCAGCATTTATTCTTGCAGGACCAGAAGTGAAAGCACTCTCACCTATGGTTTGGTGGTCCCTTTTCTGAGTTCCCTTTCTGCCAATTAATGTCTAAAATATGGTATAAAAAGCACCTATATTTAGTCACAATCCCTACTGATGGAAATTTGCTAGGCAGCCCTTGTAAGTGCTATCTATACAAAATGGGCATTAGTGCCCTTGATCCTAGCCTTACCTATACAGTCCCTTCTGGAGTTTATAGGGGTATATTTGTTTGCTTGTTTTTTTTCCTTTTCTATCTTTTATGTGGTATAATAGAACATAAGTAGTACAGCTAATTCACACAATATACTGCAGCATGATAGAGAGCCTTGCTGCTGTCTTACAGCCCCTGAACCAGCCAATGCTCAAACTGCTGTCAGCACTTAGTCTTGCAGGACTGAAAGTGAAGACTCTCTCAGTTCCAGTTTTGTGATCCCTTTTCTAAGTTCTTTATTTGCCAATTAATGAATAAAAATGTTTGAAATGTACCTATGGCGCAGTCATAATCCCAAATTATGGGAATTTGCTAAATAGTCCTTATAATGGTTATCTATCTGAATATTCTTTTTTCTTTTTATACTTTTTATGTAGCATAACAGAATGTAGGGAGTACAGCCAATTCATATAATACACTGCAGTAAGGCAAAGATCCTTGCTGCTGTCTCACAGCCCCTGTACTATTCGACGCTCACACTGCCGTCAGTGTTTATTCTCGCAGGTCCACAAGTGAATGCTGTCTCACTTCTGGTTTCCTGGTTCCTTTCCTAAATTCCTTTTCTGCCTATTAATGACTAAAAAATGCTAAAAAACCACCTATGGCGCAGTCTTAATCCCAACTGATGAGACTTTGCTAAGTAGACCTTAAAAGGGCTATCTATACTAAATGGATCTTTGTGCCCTTGATCCCAGCCCTGCCTGCTGAGTCCCTTCTGAAGCCAAAGCGGAAGTATTTTTTTTTCCTTTTTATGTTATATAATAGAATGTAGATAGTAGAGCAAATTCATACAAAACACTACAGCAGGGTAGATAGTCCTGCTGCCATCTCACAACCACTGTACCCACACATTAGATTACAATACAATACAGTGCAATACAATACAATACAAGCTGTCTGGTGTAGTGGATCAGGTGGTGCACGAAGAGGCTCCGCTACACTGACTGAAAGATTTAAGCTTACTTTATATCTTGTTTTGTATTTTAGTAGGAGCAAAGGGTTATTGTGTAGAGGGACTGTCGGAGCAGTGAGTGAGGTGAAACTGAACCACAGGAGCAGCGGGTGAATGTGGGGTATAGTAGTAGCCACAGACACTGCCAGCTATTTCCTGAACTTTCTCTGATATTTCCAGAAATATCTGATGCTTTTTGCATTTAAACAGTAGGGGCAGCAGAGAGAAACCCTTCTGAAATTTCGTGAAATATCTGGAAATAGCTGGCAATGTCTGTGGCTACCACTGTAACTCTGGAGAATGGATGGAAAACTTGTGCTCACTGTATTCTCTGTTGCAGGTTACTTTGTGCAGGGAATGTTGAATAACCCTACTTGGAGTGCCTGATTTTGTTTTTCAGTCTGTTCATTTTCTTGCAGCAATGGGCAGATGCTGAGGAGGCCCTGCCACCCACCCTCCTGGCTCATCTAACTTTAGCGGCAAGCACCTGGTGTGCATTTGGTTACTTCCTGTTCAGACACAGGAAGGGGCAGGAACACACTAGCATCAATGGAGAAGGAGGAGAAGACATAGTGAAAGGAGAGAAAAGGGGGAGTTCACAACAAAAAGACTAGGTGGGGAATACTACATTTGGGAGGTAATAAGGTATTGGTTACAGTAGTGGCAGAAGAAACGTATCCTTGCAGCAGTTAGAATAGAATGCATAAGACAGGAAAGTAGGGGGACAATGTTGGGAGTGGTGCAGTGCAGTGGCTGTGGGGCAGCAGTCTACAGAAGAACCTTTTGGATATGACGGTGCTGCTTCATCTGTAGGCACCTCTCTGGGCTGAGGGAAGAGGTTGCCAGTCTCTGGGCCAAGTTGGCTAGGATTTGGGAGGCCTCTTCCCCACCCAGAGGCCACCATATCTGCACCCACTACCACAAAGGTTGCCCAGCAGGAAGAGTGGTTGGACTAAGGTGGGATCAGGCAGGGTAAGGGGAGGTGGGTCAGAGACACATCCCCAGCTGGTTTGACTGAAGAACTCCTGTGCTGTGTTGGAGGAACAGGAAGGCCCCACAGGGCCACCTAAAGTTGCACCCAGGGAGAATGTGATAGCCCTCCTCAAGGGAGCCCCAATGGTGGATGATAGTGGACCCCACAGGAAGAGGAAGCTACTCCTGGGGGGAACTCCATAGATTGGGGAGTGGACATAAGGGAAGATAGCAAGTGGGAGAGGGAGGTAAAGTGCTTACCAGGATGCACTGCTCCCAGGGATGGAAAGCAGATCCAGGGATTCACTAGGGCAATAGCAAGGAGGGCAGAACTGGATGTCATTGTCCATCTTGGGACAAATGACCTGGCTGGGAACAGTTCACAGATAGGAAGGGTTCAGGAGGAGTTCAAGAAGACGGGGAGGGGCCTGGGGGTTGGTAGCACACTTGGTATCCTTCTTGGAGGTGCTGCCTGTTCATGGCAAAGGGGGAGGCTAGAGATCTCCACACCAGGGACTTCAACACCTGGTTGAAAAACTGGTGCAGAGAGCAGGGATTTAGCTACACTGGGGACTGGGGACCTACCTGTGGGGTTGCGGACCTGTATGGGGGAGACGGTCTGCGTCTTTCCAGGAAGGGGACTGATGTCCTCAGTAAATGGTTTAGATGCTTTACTAGCAAGCATTTAAACTGGCTGGGGGGGAGAAAGGAAGCAGAGTAAACAACACTGCCACCCTCACAAGATTATATATCCAGCAGGGAGAACCATAACATTACAAAAGCACCAGGGAAGACTGGTAAGGGCAAAGGGGGAGCTTGTAGAAAGCACAAGGGGAAAAGATGTGAAGGCAGGAGGGGGGTATGTAAAAAAATGATAGGCCATGTGTGCAAATGTCCACAGCCTGGGAAGTAAAATCCCAGACATGGCAGCCTTGATAGCAGAGGAGGACTTGAATATTGTGACTATTACCAAAACATGGTACAATGAGAACCATGAATGGGACATAGCTATTTCATGCTATACTTTATTCAGGAGGAACAGGAAGGAAAAAGGGGGTAGGAGTAGCTCTTTTCTTCAAAGAAGGGATAAAGGCAAAGAGGCACAAGTAATGCAGGGGAAGCAGAGGCACTGTGGGTCACCCTGGAGACAGACAATGGCACAGCAATCAACACCGGAGTGATCTACGGACCCCCAGTGCAAGGGGAGGAATTAGACAGGGAACTACTGGAGGCCATATGTAAAATGGTGGCAAAGGGAGAGGTGATGCTGGTTGGTGACTTTAACCTACCAGACGTATATTGGAACATCTCAACAGCAGCTACAGCTGGGAGCAGAGACATCCTGGACTCCCTGCAAGGACTAGACCTCAAACAGCTAATTCTTGAGCCAACCCTGGAGGAAATGATTTTGGGCCTGGTAGTAACAAACAAGGACAGAATTACAGATGTCAGGGTGGGAGAACACCTGAGGACCAGCGATCATTGCATGGTGTGGTTCAAGATAAGTACAGAGATAAGGGTGAGCCACACAAAAGTGAGGGTCCTGGACTTCAGTAGGGCAGACTTTGTCAGGATGGAAATATATCTCAGGAAAGCCATGGAAGGGGGAAAGCAATAGAGGGGAGTTGAAGACCAATAGGCCAACCTAAAGATAGCCATAGTGAGGGTAACAAACCTTTACATTCGGCAAATACACAAAGGCAGGAAAAAAAGGAAACCACTGTGGTTCTCATGGGAAGTGGCTGGGAAAGTAACGACAAAAAAGGTGACTTTCAAGAAATATAAGGAAAAACAGAAGGAGGAGGAGAGAGAAGTGTATCTAGAGAAACAAAGGCAGGCAGAAAGAGTGGTCAGGAGTGCAAAGGCACAGACAGAAGAACAAATAGCAAAGGAAATGGCTGAGGGGGACAAGATCTTCTATAGATACATTAGCAAAAGTAGAAAGTTGGGGGGGGGTAAGGATAAAAGGGGAGAAGGGGGACAGCATGGAAGGAGACCAGGAAAAAGCTTCAATCCTGAACAGATATATTTCTGTTCAGTTTTCACAGAGGAAGGTGTAGAGGAGAAACCACAGCTAGGAAAGAAAATTGGAAGGGAGGTAGACACAGGACCAATCACAAAGGAGAGTGTCCTAAGGGAACTCACAAAACTAAAGGTGGACAAAGCAATGGGACCAGATGGAGTACACCCTACAGTATTGAAGGAGTAGCGGGGGTACTGGTGGCACCAGAGGCAGCACTGTTCAGCAAGTCTCTGGATACAGGAGTAGATACAGAGGACTGGATAAGGGCAGATGTAGTCCCTCTCCACAAGAGTAGAAGTAAGAAGGAGGCTAGAAACTCTAGACCTGTCAGCCTGACCTCTGAGGTGGGGAAAGCTATATAAACATTACTAAAAGAAAGGACAGTGGAGCACCTTGAATCCAGCAGAACACAGGATCCAAGGCAGCATGGATTCACATCAGGATGGTCATGTCAGACAAATCTGATATATTTCTTTGACTGGGTTATCAGGGAAGTGAATCCGGGGGAGCGGTGGATGTGGCCTACCTGGACTTCAGCAAGGTGTTCCACACCGTTCCACATAGAAGGTTGATAAACAAGCTGGGCAGCCTAGAATTAGGACACAAGGGAGTGAACTGGGTTACAAGTTGGTTGAGGATAGAAATCAGAGAGTGTTAGTAAACTGAGCTAGATTTGAGGAAGGGAAGGTGACCAGTAGGGTGCCACAAGGATCAGTTCTAGGACCAGTCCTGTTTAATGTGTTCATCAGTGACATTGCAGAGGGACTGGAGGGGAAGGTATGCATCTTTGCAGATGACACAAAGATCTGCAATAGGGTGGATACACCAGAAAGGGTGCAAAGAATGAGAAAAGACCTGGAGAAACTGGAAAAATGGTTCAGAGGGTGGCAGCTAAGATTTAATGTGAAAAAGTGCAAAATCATGCACTTGGGGGCACAGGAATCTAGGGGAGGAGTACATGATGGGAGGAGAATTGCTATCACCCACGAAACAGGAATGAGACCTTGGGGTTATCATATCTGATGACCTTAATGTGGACAAACAGTGTGCCAAAGCAGTGAGAAAAGCCAGCAGGATGTTGGGGTGCATAGGGAGATTTATTACCAGCATAGGAAATGAGGTGGTGATGACACTATACAAGTCTTTAGTGAGACCACATCTAGAGCACTGTGTCCAGTTCTGGAGACTACATCTCTGTAAGGACATAGTCAGAGTGGAGGCAGTTCAAAGAAGGGCAACAAAGATGGTGCAGGGCCTGCACCAGAGGTCATACAGAGAGGCTGGAGGTGTTCAATATGTATACCCTGGAGGAGCAAAGAGAGAGGGGGGAGACATGATAGGGACCTTCAAGTTCCTAAAGGGAATAAACAAGGTTCCAGAGGGCACAATCTTTCAAAAAAGGAGTTACACCAGAACAAGAAGGCATGACATGAGATTGGTAGGGGGTAGGCTAAGTGGCAATGTGAGAAAGTACTTCTTCACAGAAAGGGTGGTGGAGGCATGGAACAACCTCCCAGCAGAGGTTGTGGTGGTGGGGGGCAAAGTCAGTGGGGGAGTTCAAAACTGCAAGGGATAGGCATAGGGGAACTCTAAGAGTACAAAAGAGGAGATAAGACCTGAGATAGTACAAGGATCTGTGCCTTTGTGTAGGAAATAGGGGAAAAAAGGGCAGACTAGATGGGCCCATTGGTCCTTATCTGCCATCAAATTCTATGTTTCTACAATACTATCAATGCAGTACAATACATCACAATGCAAAATACATAGAAACATAGACAATGACAGCAGAAAAAGACCCATGGTCCATCCAGTCTGCCCAAGTTCCCTATTTAGCCCTGGGACCTACTGTCCCTTCAGTGTTCTAGCCCTCCCCAGCCTTTCCCCCATTCTCTTTCCAGTTTTTGCTACTCTGAACAACCTCTATACCCTCTGTTCTGTCCTAACCATGCTTAAAACCACCAATGTTTTTGTACCTGCCACTTTGGCTGGTAGACTGTTCCACGGCCCCACCATCATTTCTGTAAAATAATACTTCCTCATGTCCCTCCAGAACCTCCCTCTTGTTAATTTCTACTCATATCCATGTGACCATGAGCTAGTATTCTAGCTTAATATTTCCCCACAGTTCACTTTATTACGAACTTGAAGGTCTCTATCATATTTTCCCTCTCCCTTCTGATCTCCAGAGAGTACATGTTCAGTGCCTTGAGGTGCTGCTCATAGGACCTCCAATATTGTCCCTGAATCATTTATGTCACCCTGTACTGCACCATCTCCAGCCTGTTCTTATTTTTCCTGAGGTGAGAACACCAGAACGGGGTGCAGTACCCCAGGTGTGTCCTCACTAAGGATTTATACAGGGGAAGTATTACCTCTTACCTTCTGATATCAATATCCCTCCTGATACAACCCAGCATCCTACTCCTTTTGATATGTGCCTTGTTGCACCGACTCGATTGTTTGAGGGAGTCACTGATGATAGCTCCAAGGTCCCATTCCTCAGCTGTAGTGCTAAGTCTCACCCCACCCATCCAGTACTCTGTCCTGGGATTCTTGTTCCCCAGGTTCATTGCCTTGCACTTCATGGTATTGAATTTCAACTGCCAAACCTTAGACCACCCCTCTAGCTTTTGTTCCTGATTCCTTCATCACTATCCACCCTCCCAAAGAGCTTAGTGTCATGTGCAAAGTGACACAACCTGCCCTGATTCCCTCATCAATGCTGATGATCATATTGAAGAGGACTGGACCCAGGACAGATCCCTATGGTACCTTACTCATGAACTCCCTCTCTTCTGATTCAACACCATTGACCACAAATCTCTGCTGTATCCTATTTAGCCAGTTGCCTACCCAGTTTACTTTGACCATAGCCACACCCATATCCTCCATCTTCTTCAGCAAGCATCTGTGAGGTACCAAGTTGAAAGCCTTGTTGAAGTCAAAGTAGAGCAAATCCACAGCATGGACCCTATCTAATTCCCTCATCACCCAGTCAAAGAAAACAATCAGGTTAGTCTGACAAGACCTCCTTGCCATGAATCCATACTGCTTACTATCCTGAAGCCTGTTGTTCCCCAAGTAGCCCATGAGGACCTCTTTGTCCAATGACTCTATCAGATTCTGTACAGTAGAGGTAAGACTAGCAGGTCTGTAGTTTCCTGCTTGTTCCTTGTCCCCTCCCCCCCTTTAAGGAGCAGAACCACATGTACCATCCTCCAATCCTTGGAATCACCCTCATCCCCAGTGAGCTGTTGAATAGATCTACGAGGGTTCTGGACAGTTCTGCTGCCAGTTCCCTGAGTTACCTTGGATGCAACCCATCTGGTCCTGGAGCCTTATCTAATTTTAGGGCTGTCAGCCCTTTCTGGATCCTTTTGATTGTAAACGCTGGCTGTCTCATCTCCTGGACTTCCTCAGTGGCCGCCTTGATGCCACTCTGGCAATGGCCCAACATCCTCCCTAGTGAAAACTTAGCAAAATTACTTATTGAGCATGGCAGCATTTTGTTCATCCTCCTCCATTACCCTACCCCCTCAACTATCCTTATGATTCCCTCTCTTCTTTTATTCCTTTTCTCCCTAATATTTCAGAAGAACTGTTTTTCTACACTGTTGACACTCCTGTAGTATGCAACTCGGTGTCTCATTTTGCTTCCCTCACTGTGTTTTTTGTATACCTATTTTTCAGTAACTATTCTCCTCATTTTTCCTCCCCTGCATTTCTTTATACTTGTGGATGGCCTTTTTCTTGCCCTTGCCACTTCCTTGACCTTTGCTGAGAACCATAACTGTCTCTTGAACCTGTTCTTTTTGGTTACCATTCTCATGCATACATTAGATGCCCCACATCTCTCTTCTGCCCCTCCTGTGCTATCCACCCTAACTAACTTTTCCCTGACCAGCTTATACGAGCATACAAACATATGACAAGGCCAGCAGAATGAGGCCATGAGGTCTATCTACTCTGCTCATATTGTGGGGTCCTCAACATAAGCTACTGTTCCTGCTTCCACTCCCCAATCCACTATTCCCCACCACCTGCCCCTGCTTTGACCCTTATTTTCCCCTTAACTCTTTCCCAGCCTCTTTTGAAGCTGCTCACTGTTTTCAATGAAATTACCTCCTCTGAAAACACATTCCAACCTGCCCCTACCCTCTTCATGAAGAAATGCCTCATTGTCTCTTTCCTAAACCTCACTCCCAACTTGAAACTGTGACTCCTTGAGTTATGGTTCCCATTAAGTTTGAAGAGACCCTCCTTGTCCAGCCTAGTTATTCCTGAAGGTCTTAGTCATGTTCCCTCTCTCCCTCCTTTCCTCTAGGGAGTATGTGTTCAGGCCTCCAAACTCTCCAAGTACGTTCTACCCCACTGGTCCATGATCATCCTCATTGCCCTCCTTTGGGCCATCTCCAGAAGGTTTATGTCCATTTTTTTTTCAGTTCTATTTACCTCTGGTCACCGCTGGCTGAGGCCCCTATGGTCATCTTACCTTATCCCCTCCTGCCTGAGGTCCTCCCATCTGCACCTTGTTTCTAGGCACACCCGCGACACGCTGCATGGAATCATCCCGCCAGAAAATGCCTCCCGGAGTGGGGCTACCTTCTGCTCCTCAGCACTTTCATCTGGTGCATCCATGAGCGGAGGTGACACCAAGCACAGGTCAGAGTGGGCAGGATCCAGCTCTGGAGGTGGGGGTAGGTGATGTCTACCCCCCAGCCAATGGGTGTTTTCCATTGTTCTAGTAAGCTCCCTACTACCCGGGACCTTGGAAGCAGTGGCACATGCGCCCGGAGGCACACATGCGCACCACAGCTCCAAACTAGGTCCCTTCCACCCTCCCTGTAACATCGGAGCTCCTCATGAGTGGCACTGTCTCCCCGGTCTCCACCAGGGGGCAGCCAAGCTCTGGCAGACTGAAACCCTCCTCCCGAGGCGGAGTGCTGCCAGCTGACAGCTGCTCAACATCCTCTCCCTCCGCCCCTGCCAGACACCAACAATCCTGGCTCACTTCCAAACCAGGGTCACCGGCATGGCGTGAGGTGTGGCAACCAGTGCCTCAACCCTCAACGCCACCAGGCCAGCATGGTTTATGTCCATTTTAAGGTATGGGCACTAGTACTGTACACTGTTCTCCAGATGTAGCCTCACCAATGACATGTTCAAGAGCAGCATCACATCCTCTTGCCTGCTGCTGATTCCTCTAGCAATGCAGCCCAACATTTTATTTGTCTTTGCTACTGCTTTCCTACATTGTCTAAGTGCTTCAGGTCAACAGTGATCATCGCTCCCAGGTTCTTCTCCTCCTCTGATGCAGCTACATTGACCCTTCCCAGGCTGTACTCGGTCCTCAGGTTCATGTACATGACTTTGCATTTCTTTGCATTAAGGCAAAGCTTCCAAATCCCAGACTACATCTCTAGCTTTTCTAGGTACCTCTTGTAGGTGTTGTATCCCTTCTGTTGTGCCCACTTTCCCACAGAGCTTGGCGTCATCTGCAAATAGGCAACTTTTGCCATTAATGCCATCTCCAGTATCAATGAAGATGTTGAACAGCACTGGTCTGAGCACCAAGCCCTATAAAACACCACAAGTGACCACCCTGGTGCTGGATAGCTCACATTCCACCACCACTTCCTGGGTTCTGTCCTTCAGCCAGTTTTGCACACACCTGGTCAACTACTCACCAGCCCCTAGATTCACCAATATCTTGACCAATCTCTTACGGGATACAGAGTCAATGGCCTTGCTGAAGTCCAAGTAAAGCATGTCCGCTGCTTGGCCTCTGTCCACTGTTTTAGTGGCCCAGTTAAAGAAGTTAATCAGATTTATTTGACATGACCTCCCTCTCACAAACCTCTCATAAACCCATGCTGCTTCTCCTCTTGAAGATCATTTTCATCTTGATACTTTTTTATTTATTTATTTAAATCTCGGATTACAATTACCTTTGAGCTAGGGGCAGCTCATTTACAAGGTTCCACATCAAAGGAAAGGGTTACAATAAGGTTGGGAGGTATAAACAACATTCATGGTATCAACAGAGGCACAGACAACATTCGTAGCATCATCGGAGCACAGCAAGTCAACTGGTTACTAAGTGGGAACAGTGCTACACACTCAAGATTACAAGCAAGCATAGAAAACCATAAGGTACATTTGAAATAACATTGCTAATCAGAGGTAGGGGGGAAGGGGAAGAGTAAGGAAGGGGTAGGGGAGGTGAGAGGGCAGAGTCCAGATAGAGAAGGAAAAGAAAATATGGCAGCCAGAGGCCTTGTCATAAGGTGAGAGGGAGGGGACGGTAAGCTGGGAGAAGGGCTAAAAGAGGGGAAAAGGAGGGTGGATGAAGGGGAAGAAGATAAGGAAGAGTGGGGACCAGGGGGCCGGGACAGGTCCAGGAAGAGGAGGGGTCAGTGGGATAAGAGCAAGGAGGGGGTGAGGTAAGGGAGGACGTGGCGGGGGAAAGGGGAAACTGTTCTGTCAGGAGAAGTGAAACAAAACAGGAAGCCAAGTAAGAGATTCAGACACTGTACTAACCTTTCCTTAAGTATGATCTCCATGAGCTTGCACATGATTAAAGCCAGACTGACTAGTCTATAATTCCCAAGGTTGTCCATGGGACCACTGTTTTGGAGGGGCACACCTGACTCAAATGAACTATTGAACAAGTCAGCCTAGGGATCTGCAAGCTCCTCTACCAGCTCCCTTGGTGCCCTTGGGTATATGCTGTCTCGGCCTGGAGATGCCCTCAATGCTAACAAGCCTATTATCACCTTATCCATCTCTATCAAAGCATCTGTGCTGCTCCCTGCCCCCACTTCTCCTCCCTTTCCCTCTAGTGGCACTGGTCCATCTCTTTCCCAGTTGAAGATGGAACAGAAGTGCTTATTCAGTATTTCTGCGTTACCCCCATTCACCTCCACCCACCTGTCCATTTTCTTGAGCCTAACAGTCTTATCTTTCTTGTCCCTATTCTTGCTAATATAGTGAAAAAAAAGGTATTTTCCCCTTTTTATTTCCTCTGTTAGCTGTAGTTCCATCTGAGTTTAAGCCCACCACACTATCTTACCTGCTACACTAGCCATCTTCAGGTAGTTCTCCCCATTTTCCTCCCTCTGGCTCCTCCTGAATTTCTTGTAGAAGACGTCTTGTTCCTTACTGCCTGAGCAACATTTGTTCTACACCAGCTGGATGCTTTGGCTCTCAAGTTCTTCCCTTTGATCCGAATGCACTCCCTTGCGGCAACCATTATTCTATCCTTGATGATGGATCACCTTTGGTTCACCCCCATATCCACTCAGATGCTTGCCAGGTGACTCCTCAGTAGCTCGCCCATCTTTTCAAAGTCCACCTTTCTATAATCCTGTATTCTAGTCTTAGTGATTTCAGGGAAGGATGAAGTTTATGGGGCACAAATCCTGTTCTTCCCTTAACCTAGTGAAGCCTGCGCCTCTAAGATGAAGGACTTCAGCTTTTGATTGGGGTTTACCAGACCCAAGGAAAAGTTCACACCAAATAGATTTCTGGTTGCTGTTCCCCAATACAATACAATGCAATACAGTACAATACAATACAACACAACACAACACAACACAACACAACACAACACAACACAACACAACACAATTTGATGGACAGAAGGAGTAGGTTAATCCTTTTGGGTCTCTCATACTCAGATAGTGTGAATATAACTCATAGTCCCTCCAGTAATCAAGAAACTATCCAGCCTTTCCTTGAATGTGTTCAGATTGGTTACCTCTACTATCTCTGTGGGTAAACTATTCCAAAGCCTTACCATCCTTTCACTGAAGAAGTATTTCCTAATGGCTAATCTGAATCTGGATCCCATAATTTTATATTTGTGGCCCAAAGTTTGACCAATGCCCCATAGCTCCCAACATTCATTAGATCTAATATTAATAATTCCTTTGATTATCTTAAATATAGTGATAATGCCTCCTTAATCTTCTTTATTAAAGGCTTACCTTTCCATTGAAACCAGTCTATCCACGTACAGTACTCTTTTCCTCTTATTCCCTTAACCTTTCTAGTATACCTCTTCTGTTTTCTTTCTATTTCATACAAGTTCTTCCTTGCTCATGGGAGACAAAACCACATACAGTATCTCATAATTGCCATCAACAGAACTCAGTTCCACACAGATCCCCCCCCCCCAACCGATTTAAATTTCAGGGCTTTCCTTTTTTATTACAAACAGAGGATTACGATTTCATGGCAGGACTAGCAAGAGGGAAGGATGAAGTTTATGGAGCAAAGAGCCTGTTTTAATGCAAATGTTCTTAGCAGTAAAGATTGGAATGTTAAAAAAATCTCATTCCCAAAGTCAGTAACTGGAAGGATTAGGCACTCAACCAGACGTTGGCGCATAACCAGGGAAACACAGTCAATCACACAATAGAAGGTTAAAAGCTTCCTTTATTCTTCATTATTCTTTATTCCTTCTGATTTGGAAACTAGTGTCTGGATATCGGAAAAGTTAAGATAATTATCCAGAATGACACTAAGGCACTTATATGCAAATACTGAGGATAAGGAGGCACCGAATTAGGTATTGATAGTTAGAGCAGGGCAGGCAGCAAGAAATCTGTTTGTACCAGTGAGCATACAGACAGTTTTGAATCAACCAAAAGCTAAGCAATACTCCTTAAATCAGCCAGAGAATGTGTTGAAGTCTGCTTGCAGGGCAACTGAGATATCGGCTGGACAACACCCAGATGAATAAAGGATAGTGTCATCAATGTACATATGACTATTGTAGGATTTTGCAGACTATGGCAAGTCATTTATTAAAATAGTAAAAAGGAGAGGCCCTAGAACATAGCCTTGTTGTACCCCCATGGAGATTTGTCTAGGTCAGATAATGCTGCACCAGTAGGGGCAGACATGGTGTTTCCAGAGATGAATGATAAAATCCAGAAATGGGAAGAGCAGGTAAGGCCAGAGGCAGTGAGTTGATTAGATGAAGAGAATTGTCAACAGTGTCAAATAATTTAGTCAAATCAAAGAATATAACACTAATTTGTAGATACTTCTGCCTGTT
Source organism: Neoceratodus forsteri (assembly GCA_016271365.2). Taxonomy (NCBI): domain Eukaryota; kingdom Metazoa; phylum Chordata; order Ceratodontiformes; family Ceratodontidae; genus Neoceratodus; species Neoceratodus forsteri. Next base: position 1,604,207,632 of record CM057450.1, read on the forward strand.
AGAGAGGATAAATCAGTGAGTCAAAGCAGATGGGCGAAGAATGCGCTGCACAAAGCTCAGAATGGTAATTGGAAAAGAAATGATTGCTTACTGAGGTAGGCAGATAGTTCTTTGGCAACCAGTCTTTCGAGTAGTTTAGATAGAACAGGGAGTAGCAAGATAGTCTGGTAGTTTGCAAGAGGGTCAGTGGGTCCACCTTTTTTAAAGAATTATTGTAGCATACTCCCAAAGTGAGGAGAAATACTGGTGGTTAGGAAGTAGTTAATAATATTGGCCAGGGAGACAGCAATACCTGTCACTATCTTCCCTCTCCTTTGTCTCAACGCAGCCCAGCCCCTGCCTAGTCAATCTGCAATTCTTTTGGCTCTCGCCTTGATCTCTACCCCCCACTGTCATTCTGCCACCAGTCTCCCACCCTTTCCATTTCTATTACACTTCTGGTAGCCTTTATTTATCCCACCCTCTCCTTGCTTCCCTAGATTGCTGTGCGCTCCGAGTGGCACTTTTAATAAGAAGCGGCGCCTCCTTGGCCGCCCACCTGATTCACTAGCTCCTTCAGCCCTTGTGGAACCTGTCCCCAGACCAGCTCTCCAGGTACAGCTGCTGCTTCAAGCTCGCTCTGGCGGTGCTCCAATTGGCTGCAGCTCCTCGCATATGGCACCTGATTGGACAACCGACCAGCATTGCTCACCTGATTGGGGCACCTTTTCCAATCTATTTCTACCAGCTCTTGCTATACTCTGAAATGCTTGTAATCTGGTACTAATGGTTTTTCTCCCTTCCCAACCCCCTCCCAGGCCTCCTTTAAATACACGGTTGCCCCTCCTTCCTCATCTTGACCCTACTTCATTGGTTGTCTCAGACCCTGTTGCTTAAACCATCTTCGTGTGACAGGACAGATAAGCAAATTCTGATTAGCCATTTCTATCTCTGCCCATTATTTGTCCTCCCACAAACATGCCCTTTCTGCCCCACAGCACTCCTGTGCTCTCAGGAATATTCTGTTGGCCCAATCTCACACAAACCTGCTACTCAGGTTTACTTTTTGTGCTTGAAATTTCTGACACAAATAAAAAAAAATGATGCCTTCCACTCTAAACCTCGTCCTTCTGGTGTTATCAGTGCTCATTCTTCCCCCTCTGTCCCCTAATCCCTCACTTCCATCACAGAACCACTATGCCTTCCCTCTTCCTGTTTTCAATCAGGTTATCTCTCCAACTCCCATTCATATATCCTTGTCACACTCTCCCATTCGCCCCTGCACCTCTTTTGTCCAGATGCCTAAGTACTTTACTCTAATATGCTTGCTTAGCTCCTGCCCCCCTCAGCTATTAGTAAAAGCCACAGCTCCTGACAGCTGTGCATCCACTCTTGGTTCAAGAGTGCCAAGCTACATTATATTATTATTGATCTCCTACTCTCATTGGCTGGAGACATAAACCCTAACCCTGGCCCAGCTCAACCACCTCCAGCTGCTTGCCCTGAGTCATGACTCACAGCTCTCCCCCGCGGCTTAAAAATCCTACATATCAATATTCGCAGTCTCCTACCTAAAGTGGACCTGCTCCAGCCCCTGGTGGCTATGATCAACCCTGATATAATTATATTATCCGAATCTTGGCTAAATAAAAAGATCTGCAACCCATCTCTTACTCTCCCTGGCTTCACATTATCGCATCAGGACCATCTAGGGAGAGATGGAGGGGTAGCAATCTATGTCTCCTCATCCATCCAATTCACCTCTGTCTTTTTCAGCTCTGTACACAAAGCACATGAGGGACTGATGTTGCAAATCTCTCTCCCCTTCTCCAAACCTATCTTTGTAGCAGGTGTCTACTGCCACCCTGGCTTACAACCCAAAATTGCTACTGACCACCTAGTCACCCTAGCTACCCACTCTTCAGCAGGCAAATTATATATCATGGGTGATTTCAACATAAATTGGACGACCATACCCAACAAAGTGCAGCATGCTATACATGCGCTTTACTTAACTCAGCTTATCCACGACCCGACTTGGCTAAACCACAAGACGAGCAACCACTCCCTCATTGACTGGGCCCTCACACTCATAGGGTCATTAAATCCGGTACTCTAGCAGATGCCTTCCGTGACCATTGCATGACCTTCCTGGTGCGTAGAGTTCACAAAGTCAAAGCCCCCTATTAAACACTACAAATCCAAGTGTACAAATCCCTGAACATTGCCCCTCTTCTATATGATTTGACCTACATGAACTGGGCACCTATATCTGAAGCCAGCAACCTGGATGTTGCAGCTAACTACTTCAGAGACCAATTCCTTGAAGTCTGGAATCAACTTGCACCTTTCCGCTGTGCTCGAGTCTGAGGTACACACCTCCCCTGGATCTCTCCCAAACTCATTGCTTGCCAAAGAGCGTGTGATGCAACCAGAAAGCTCCATAAAAGTACAAAGCTTTTTAAAGATTATAATGCATTCTGGGCCCTCAGAAACAAATGCATAAAAGCCACTCATTTGGCTAAGGCTGAGTACTTCAGCTATACCTTTAACTCCAATATAAATAACCCGTCCAAATTCTGTAAAGTAATTCACACACATTTCTCACCGCAGGCTCCTCCTCTCTCCCCCCTCCTCAAAATAAACAATACTGTCATCTCTGACCACCCAAGTGTTGCAGCAGCTTTCAACTCACACTTCATAAGCACAAAGGTGTAAAAAATGTTTCCTATCATGGCAATAAATGACCATACTTAAAATTCAGAGTTGAAAAGATTAGGTTGATTTACTGCTAATGGTCTTAACAGCAATACTTTACATGTCCTAGACAGACTGGTTTCACAAAGAAAGGCCTGTGACTAGTGATATCAGAACTTTTTGTAACCTGGACAAAACCTCCTCTAATTGATGGATTCATTGGGCCTGACAGGGGCTATTACCACTGCAACTCACGAAGTGGGACACTCATTGGACTTAATATTTCATCTGGTGATGGTGGTCTGTGATGTGGAGGTGGAGCCACTTGTTCTGGCCATCACATCCTGAGATTCAGTTTCACGGGCCCCTGAAAGAGGCCTGCCCCTAAGGAGTTGGTTCAGTTCTGTCCTTTGAGAGGAGTTACCTCAGAAGGCCTAATCATGGAACTGGACTTCTCGGGATTGCCAATGGATAGTACTGAGCCAGGGCCCCTGGTATTGGCCTATAATAGGGCTGTTGTGGGGTCCCTGGATGTCATTGCTCCAACTTGAGTTTGCCCCCTTATTCTGAGTCTGTGGGCTCCCTGGTTTACCTGGGAGATCCGTGAGCTGAAGAAAGGGGGGCGAAGATTGGAAAGATGATGGCGGAAAACTCGCTTGGAGGTGGATAGGCTTAGATTGTTGGATTATACGGTCTACCAATTAGCAATATCCCATAAGAAGGCAGAATTCCTGTCCAGGGAAATTGCTACAGTGAGGAATAGACTGTCCCAGCTTTTCCAGACTGTGGACAGACTGTGCAATCCGGCCTGTCTTCAGTCTGATTGAGCCTTGTCACAGGCACAGTGTGAGGAGTTTGCAAAATTCTTCACTGATAAGATATCCACCATCAGAGATGAGATTAGCCAACATATTCCCATTGGGCCTTGCACTGATAAATCGGGTGGTATTGATGCCCAGTCAACTTGGTTCACCTTTAGCTGTTATGGATATAATGATAATTATCCAGACTCTGCGACCTACCTACTGTAGTCTGGATCCAGGCCCTACTCGCCTCCTAGTGGGGTGTGTAGAGGTTATCAACCTGATCCTTATTGGGATAGTGATGGTTTCATTGGAGAGAGAGAGAGAGAGAGATCTTTCCAGATCCCGTAAAGGAGGCTGTGGTTTGCCCCTTTGAAAAAGCCTCCCTTCATCCTGACTGCCCAGAAAACTACGGGTTGTCTCGAACTTACCCTTGTAGGGAAAGTTATCGAGAAGGTGGTCGCTTTGCAGCTGGAGGATCATTTAACCAGCCATAATATCTATGACCCTCTCCAATCCGGCTTCAAGAAACGGCATAGTACTGAGACAGCCCTTGTTCGGGTGCTAAATGACCTCCTGTTGGCAAGAGATCAGAGACCCCAATCCATCTTGGTTCTCCTTGATCTCTCAGCAGCATTTGACACTTTGTGTCATGAGATGATGCTCGAAAACCCGTGTTTTTTCTGTGGATTGAGGGGGGCAGTCCACAGTTGGTTTCGATCATTGTTGGAGGGCAGGTCTTAGAGAGAGTGGTGTCTGAGATTTATTCCTCAGCCCCTCATTGTCAGCCCTGTGGTGTTTCACAGGGTTCAGTGTTGTCTCCTATGTTATTCGTGGTGTACATGCTCCCCCTGGGGGACATTATCAGATGGTATGGGCTGAGTTTTCATTGCTATACTGATGATTTTCAGCTCTATATGTCTTTTATACCAGAACGGGAGTCTGACTCAGATACAGTGTTTAACAACCGCCTACTGGAGATTCAGGATTGGATAAGTGCCAGCTGGCTTTGGTTGAACTCAGGTAAGACAGAGGTATTGGTGGTGGGTAGAGATACAGCGAATTTAAAATCCGCAGGAGAAGTGAACGTGAAGTGGTCACTTCGCATTAGTGCAATGCTACGTGAAGTGGCCATTGAGGAGTGCTCACTTCGCCTTGTGATTATGACTTGACTTCACGTTGTTATTCTGCCTTAACAGGAAGTAAGGTGGAATGACAACAATAGGCACTTTAGGAAGCCCCCCCACACACATCACATGGCTTACAGTACTGTAAGTCACATGCTTTAGCCAGGCAGGAAAGAAGTGAGTCATACCAGCAGATACTTTCACTTTCTCCTTTGCAGAGGTAGAAGGAGGAAGGGTAGTGTAGGAGAGGAATGTTTATTTGTTGCTTTCTTAAACTTCATAAAAACAAACAGCTTTTTTAAAAGCTAATTCTTTAGTTTTTGTTGTACTTTTTGTGAGTTCTTTTTTTGTGACTGATTTATTTGTTTTATAAGTTTTGTTTTGTGTAAGTGTGTGTGTGTCTGTGTGTGACTGTGTGTGTGTGAGACTGTCTGTGACTGTGTGTGAAGTTGGACGTCGTCATCACGTGACGCGTCGGAGTGGAGAGGGAAGGAGACTTTTGTTGGGTTATGGACCAGGGACAGTCTGTGGCCCGTGGTGGCCATAGGGGAGTGTGGACACGAGGGGTTCAGCGTGGGTGGGTGTCGCTGGACCACTCCTGATTATTTGGTCCTGCCACCCCTCCAGAAGCAGCAGCACCACCAGTGTCACCGCCATATCCAGCAAGTCTGCCACCGCCACCACCACCACCACCAGTACCAGCTGCAGGAGCTCCAGTAGCACCACCTCCCACTCAACAGCAGCAGGTGGAGCCCCCCTCCAGGTGCGTGACAGTGCTGTTGGCAATACATCTGCCCCTGTTGTGCCTGGTCCCTCCCACAGCTCGATAGTCTGGCAGTTTTTCAGCTGTGTAAGGGGGGACAGGAGCATTGTGGTGTGCCTGCTTTGTGGTGCGAAGGTGTGCCATGGCCCCCGTGGGACACATCTGGGGACTGGGGGACAGAGGACACACATGCTTAACCACCACAAGGTGGAGAGGCAGGCTGCCACAGAATGAGCCAGGCCTCCACCTGCTGGCCCTTCTGTGGCAGTGGCAGTGGGTGCTGCAGCTGCGCATCACCAGAGCAGGAGGAGGGCCACAGCAGCAGCAGCTGCTGCTCCACCACTACCCCCACCACTACCACCAGCACCACCCTCACCTCCACCACTACCTGCTTTTCCTTCTGCAGCAGTGGACCCCGCCACAATGCTTGTAACACAGTCAGAAATAGTACTGCTGTAGGCTGCAATGGAGGAAAGCAATCAGAGGATAGGTGCTGTCCAGCAGCAGTTGGAGCGGCTCGAGCAAGAGCAGCTGCAAATAGTGTCGATGCTTCATCTGCTACTGGAACATCATGGGATCGAGCATTAGGTTTTGATTTCTGCACACCTCCCTGCCACTGCTGTACTGTTTTGTGTTTTGTTTGTTTCATACCAGACAGAGACAAGGCCACAGTATTAGTTTAAAGGGAAGCAGGCAGCAACAGAAGCACCTGCATCCTGCCCCCTGCAAGGCTTACCCTCCGGTTAAACTTTTTAAGTATGTTGTGACATTTTTTTCATGCCCAAACATAGTTTGTTGTACTAGAATGTCAGCAATACAAAGTATGACAGATGCTATGGGGGCTTCATGTGTAAGGTGCAATAGCACCATGCACTTCAATACAAAAGTATTTGAAGCATATGGTGCATCTCTGCTGCACCTTTCCTTTACACATAATGAGGCCCCCATAGCATCCGCCATCCTTCTGGGTAGCTGACCTTTCTTTATTAAAATGAAGTATGTTGTGGCACGAGAAAAATGCTGCAACATACTTAAAAGGCTTAACTGGAGGGTAAGCCTTGCATTGGTCTGGACGCAGGAGCTCCTGTTGCTGACTGCTTCCCTTTCAATATATACATGCCCATACAGTCATACATGCTCCTTATATGGGTGCCTTACCTCCAGGGTAATCTTTCTTGCTCCACATGTCCTTACATTCCATAGTGCAATATGTTTCTGGCAAAAACGCTCATAATTTTGGTAAACCGGGTCCTGGAGGACTTTCTGTTCTGAAGAGCCACCCAAGTTCTGCCACCGCGCTCAGCAATGTTATGACATGATGCCAGGGAGAGCATGGGGGCGTGCTTTATTATAATGAATGGCTGGCAGCTTTCCGAATGTTTCTTTATGTTATAATGATCAGTTTGTGGTGAATCGTGGGAACGTCTCCACTAACAAGGCTCTTGTTAGTTGAAATGTGCCCATGTTTCACCACAGCGTTGATGAGCACGGAGGAGGAACTTGGGCAGCTCTTCAGAACAGGAAGTCCTATGGGACCCAGTTTACTGAAATTATGAACATTTTTGCCAGAAAAGTATTGCACTATTTAAGGACATGTGGAGCAACAAAGATTCCCCTTGAGGTTAGGCACCCATATATTGGGTGCAATACCATAACTATGTAACTTGGTGAATCTCCTTAAAGCAGCAGTGCAACAATCTGTTGAAAATTTTGACCTATTTTTTTTATGCTATTTTACATTGCCACTTTACGTACATCCTGACTTGTATGATACTATCCTTTCCAGTATTTGAGTCTGCTTTAGTACTTTTTTCATGTCTGAGATAATAAAAGGAGCACTTCTTTTAATACGGTGCAGCCCAGGTCTTCATCAGTATTTTGTGCTGTTGTTATATATTACTTCTGTTGTCAAATTAACAATTATGCAGCAGGCAGTGTTTTATGACCTCACAGAACAATAGTTGTTCAAAAACAGCTGCAAATAGTGATAAGAACTTGTTCAGAACAAAATTAAATGGCGTGCTCCTTTTTTATTTTCAGACATGAGAAAAAGTAGTAAAGCAGACACAAATTGTGAAAAGAAGGATATCATACAAGTCACGAGGTAACTAGTGGCTGGCAATGGCGGCAATGTAAAATAGCATAAAAAAATATAGGTCAAAATTGTCAGCACATTGTTGCACTGCTGCTTTAATTTATAATTTAAGTAAGACATTATGTGCTCACAATCACAACACACAAAATGCATCTGTCTTCTGTCCAGAAAATTGACAAGTGTTAAGGAAGTGAAATGGGAACATCACACCACATGCAAAGTCCCCCAGAATTTATTGCGTAGTCACTCATGGGCGCAGTGGTCACACAGAGTCCCCAGATTTTTTTCTGCATGCCCAAAATGCATCCTTCTTGTGTGCAGAAAATTGACAAGTGGTAACACAGTGAAATGGGAGTGTTTCAGCACATACAAAGTCCCCCAGAATTAATGGCGCACTCAGTCATGCGCACAGTGGTGGCACAGAGTCCCAGATTTTTTCTACAGGCCTAAAATGCATCCTCCTTGTGTGCAGAAAATTGACAAGTGGTAACACAGTGAAATGGGAGTGTTTCAGCCCCCACAAAGTCCCCCAGAATTAATGGCGCACTCAGTCATGCGTGCAGTGGTGGCACAGAGTCCCCACATTTTTTCTGCATACCCAAAATGCATCCGTCTTGTGTCCAGAAAATTGACAAGTGGTAACAAAGTGAAATGGGATTGTTTCAGCAAATACAAAGTCCCCCAGAATTAATGGCACACTCAGTCATGCACGCAGTGGTGGCACAGAGTCCCCAGATTTTTTCTGCATGCCCAAAATGCATCTTCCTTGTGTGCAGAAAATTGACAAGTGCTAAGGAAGTGAAATGGGATCATCATGCCACGTACAAAGTCCCCCAGAATTTATTGCACAGTCAGTCATGTATGCAGTGCCCCAGAATAAAATGATGACTGTGAGCGAACTGTTGCTGGTCCACTGTGTGCTGCAATTCAAGCAAATGCAATGTGATCATCTCAACTGGATGGAAGGGTGCCCTTTTTCTGTACACTAATAGTAGCCTTGGTGAGTTGATATATATGTTTGTAACACGGCATTATTGAAGGCTCTAGGAGGGCACCCGGGATGGCGCCAGCAAGTCACGTGGTGCAGGAGCAACACGGCATTGTGAAACCGATAATGCCGTGTTGCTGTGCTGCTGTTCGATGACTCAACACGGTATTATTTCTCACGCCGTTGGGCCTCGAATCACAAGAAGAGCAACACGTATTATGAGAACAATGCCGCGGTTGGAGTCGTGAACGCGTTTCCCAGCACAGCAACACGGCAGCTCCTGCACCACGTGACGGGCGAGCGTGCCTATCGCGGCGCCTCAGAGCCCTCAATAATGCCGTGTTATAAAGCAACAATAAAGTCTATGAAGATCTCCCAGTCTCCGCGCCTTTTTTCTTAATGACTCTGCTTGTCCTAGTATACATCGCGCTTGTCCGTAGTTACAAGAGCATTACATCGGTGCGCGTGGCCTCTACGTGTGATTAATGCCCGCTGGAGTTGAACCTCGGAGCTCGCCTCATGCAACAACGCCCCCCCCAGCGGGCATTAATCCCCGGTAGAGGCCTCCTCTGCCGGTGATTAATGCTTACATAGATATATCGTTCTGTATTCTGTGGGTGAGGGGGTTTAACATGGACATGTACTCATGGTATTGATTGCATGGGATAGACATATAGGAATTCTGGAGGTCAGGGGTAAGGGGCAACAGACTTCTTGGAAAACATAAACTGAACTTATAAGCTTAAATGGGCAGACTGGGTGGGCCATAGGCCCTTATCTGCCGACACTGTCTATGTATCTATGTATCTGTGTATTGTTCTGTATCACAGTTCACAGATACTGTTGGTGTACACATTCTAGTGCTCGATGAGAACTTTTTGCATAGAAATTTGCAATGGATAACTCTCAAGCACATGAAGGTAAGTATTTTCTTTTTTGGAAGCATATTTGCAGGTTTGTCTGTAATGGTTTCTTATTTTGTTACTTCTTCACAAATTTCATCTGCATCCTTCACAAGTCTGGTTGTTAATGATTGTCATGGTCATCTAATAAAATGACTTCTACGTGTTGCATGTGTGCCCCAGCCCGGGGGTGGGGCTTGATATTGAAGAACTTGTTTGGATAAGACCACTTTGTCAGAACAACAAAGCATCTGGAAGTTTCCTAAAAAAAGAAATGATTGACTTCTTACAACTTAATTGCTATGTGTCCCTCCCTGGTTCTCAAATCTCAATCTCTAAAGTCAAGTTACATTTCAAACCCACATCTTGTCAACTAACACAACCTGTGTGCAATGTTTGCTGCAGTCTCTACAAAACAATGAAACAGATGAAATAAAATCTTCATATTTACCAGAATGGATTTCACATGGATATTACATCACTTCCTCTCTGTACGGTACAGCTACAGTACCATTCCCAATGAGTTTTAGTGATGGAGCCTTTTTTTGTTACCCTGTAAAAGAAACAAAAGAAGTGTACTGTATGTGTTTTACCAGTGCGGGTCTGAAAAGCTACAGAAAACAAAACATACAACTAAAGGAAGAGAAGCAGCATAACAAACATGAATACACATACTCACTTCATGGTTTAAATATTAAGAAGCTTTGTGCCTCTGGCTGATGGATGTGGTGGTCCGGACTAGGGTTGTCAGAACCCTCTGAAGTTCTGGGTTCTAGTTCTAGTCTAGAACTTTTGAAAAAGTTCTAGTGTTCTAATCTTTTTTAGAACTTTTTAGAACTCGAACCCTATTTTTTTATTGTGCTGCCAGTAACAAAGATAGTAATAAAATACATGTAAAGGAAAAACTGTTCAAAATAAGGGGGAGAGAAATTATCTTGTGTGACATTGATAGGAATACAACTAGGTTTATCTATAGTTTCTTCTGTTTGCTAAAGTCAGCAACTTAATACGTAACAGGCCCACCCACCCACCCATATGTTAAAAGTTTTCCTGCTGCAGCTGCATCATAGTTCCTTAGTGAAAGAAAGAGGAAACATTAGCCATTTATGTACTCAGCTAAATATACTCATCGTCATGAATTAGGAGAAAAATAACTGATATTACCTAATTTCAGCTATTTGCTGCTTTCTGTTTTAAATGAGTGAATCAAAAGTTGCTATGTTTAAAAGAAAGCTTTTATAACAAAGTCAAGCCAAGTACTACAGCAGCAACATGTGGAACTGTTACAAAACATATTATGTCATAACATATTCAGTCAAGACATTGGAATAAAAAATATTTGCAGAAACCACAAGAAGGCTGCTCCAATCTAAGTTGTGCCTGTGTGAAAGCTGAGCACCAAGAACAAAAAGACACAGCACCAACACTTCAAAATATACTGTATTATGCGTTTTAACTGATAGCATCACAGTACAGAAATGCCATGCAGGATAAAATAGTTTAAACAGAAACGGTGTCCTTTGTCTGTTTAAACAGTTTTGTCCTGCATGGGCTTTCTGTACTGTGATGCTATCAGTTAAAACGCACATACAGTATATATTTTGAAGTGTTGGTGCTGTGTCTTTTGTTCTTAATAAAAAATATGCCAGTCATTGTTGCTGGCAAATGCATGCAATTTTCTAAGGTAATGCATACATATACCAACATTTTTGTTGGCAAATTGAAGTAATATATACAAAAATTCTAAGATGATGCATTTTTGCAGCTGATACTTCAATAAAATCTGTATTTCAGTCACATAAATAAAACAGTGGTTTCTCACCACATACTAATTTACTAAGGAACATTTATAGCTGCAGCAGTTGGCATGTGATGTTTAAGGGACAGCGTCTGTCAACCCCATTATGTATCAAATTATCACTACTTATAAAGCAAAACACTATGATACGTCATATTCTGTGAAAACTGCTGATGCAGATTTTCTTTATTTCTGATTCCTTTATTCTTTTTTAAAGGGACAGGACAATTGTGCTAGGTGGCAGCAGTTTTCAATGTATTTAATAAGAATATATATTATGTGTACAGTAGGTTCGGTCTGTCATCATTTTTTTCCTCACCATCCCCAGCTGATCATGAATCTGTAAATGAAAGAACTAAAACAACACCCACCTTTCACCCCATCACCCATTCCACTTTTCTTCCACCACCCTCATCTGTGCAGTAGCACCCATGCCACCCTTACACCCATGTTAAAACCAACCCACAACCCTCACCCATGTACTAGCATCCATTTTTCGTTTATGGCTAACATTTCTGTAATTGAAAAAATAATAAACAGCTACCAATTAGAACTCATTGTTTTGTCCTCTTTAAAATTGAAAATAGACCGCCTCCTGTCCCAGCCCATGCTGATGCACCACAAAGTCACAGAAGGTAAATCCAAAAATATATGTTTGCACTTTAACTATAAATAATATGATACAGAAAGGATTGACATGACAGTGTCCCTTTTATGCCAAATTTGGGCCTGTTCCACTGATGTTAAAATTGCCCTGTATATAAAACTTGTTGACTTTAGTTTAGACCCTAGCTATAAAGCAGTTTGCCATGAAATGGTGAAAGTTTTGGGGGTATATAGTCCAAGGTAGTAGATCGAGAAAGGAGAGAGATGACAACCAAAGTCATCACAGTCTGTAAAAGTTTTTTGGTGCAGAGAGTCTGTCCCACACAGTATTTTTACCAGCCACCACCATCTGAGTTGTCATCATCACCATCAACATCCACAACATCAATCACTTCAGGATCAGTTTGTATACTCTGTAGGGATACAAAATCTTGACTTATTAACTTTAATAAAAGTTAAGATGTACATTTTCTGACAGCAACCTATTTCTGGTGTCTGTCACAATATTGCCAGCTGTACTAAACATGTTCTGAAGAGACACTTGTTGCAGGACAACCAAGATATTTACAGGCTTCATCATACAGCTCTGTCCAAATTGACTTTTTGATCTCCAGTATTCAAAAGGGCATGCATCAATAGGAATAGGCAGTTCTTGCAGGTAACTGTCTACCATGTTGGACAGAGACGCTCAGAAGAGGAATCAGCAGAAGCAGCTGGTATGGCAGCAATTTGGGAAAGGTTTTGCCACAGATTTAGCTTGCTACTAAGGGCTGAAGAAGTGGCAGTTGTGGAACAACTACTGTTAATGTTTGGTGACTTTTCCAGTTCTGTATCCTTTGTGAAGATGAACCTGCATGTTGTGGTGATGACAACCTGATGGTACTGTGCGTGTCTGTGTTTGACTACTGTGAGTGCTGCAGCTCATCTAGCAACATACATTTGTACTGCTCTATATCATCTGTTTTTGGAAGATGTATAGCCTTGAACCTGGGATCTAAGAGAGTTGCAAGGATGTAGTGTCTTGATTTCGTCATTGCAACTAATTTGTCATTGGTTTTGAACTGCTCGCTCATTCTCTTTACGAGATTCCCATGATATAGGCGTACATGTTGTCTGCGCTCAGATCTGTCTTTTTCTATTTGTAGATTTAGAACACTAAGATGATGTGAAATGAGCATTATGAGTGGGATAACCTGACTCACAGATGCACCTTCAGAAGACATGTCCCTTGTAGCTGTCTCAAAAGGAGCTAGGATACAGCACACTGTCTCCATTAATTTCCACTGCAGCACAGACAGCATAATGCCATCTCCAATAATGTAATTGGAGCAGTACTCATGTACAGCTTGCTTTTGCTCCAAGAGGCGCTGCAGCATATAAAGCATTGAGTTCCAACGAGTGGAAACATTTTGAATCAGCTTTTGCTGGGGCAGCTTGTGTTTTTTTTGCAGTTCGGACAATGTCCGTATAGCCTTGGTTGAATGTGAAAAGTGAGTCACAATTTTTTTGCAAACAGCAATCATACCATCCACTTGTGTTTCGTTGCTGAGAAATCCCGTGACAATTAAGTGTAAGCAATGTGCAAAGCAAGAAGCATGCAGAAATCCTCCATCCTGTATTGCTTTTAAGATGTTGGCTCCATTGTCACTTACTATGAAGCCACATTTTAGACCGTGAGAATAAACCCATTCGTCAAGGAGGTCATTTAGTTCCTGCAAGATGTTTGCAGCAGTATGACTTTGCCCAAACTTCTTTATATGCAGCAGCGCCATCTTTTGGGGTGTCTTTGTTTTTGAAGAAGCACAAGAAAACGTGACCCAATGAGCTGTAAGGGACATGTAATCTATGTTTTGAGTGCTGGTCCACATATCTGTTGTGACATGAATAACCCCACCCTCTGCAGTTTTAAGTGCAAGCATCACTGTCACTTTTAAAGCCTGATAAATGTTTGGTATTTCAACATAGGAAAAGTACCTTGATGAGGAACATTGTAACGAGGCTCTGCTAATGTCATGAGCCCCTAAAATCCTCATGATCTACCAAAGAGTATGGGAGAAGGCTCGGCCAATAGAGTTCACCAATTCGGTGATTAAGATGAAGGGTCTTTGGATGATTTCTAGTAAAGGTATTCTTCCTTTCAAATGCCTGAGACAGTGTTAGCTGTTTGCAACATGTCCCTGCTGGTTTATTATACACCGTGCTTCGATGGGCAGATGGACGGAGATGGTGGACTAGGACTTATACATTCAGTGCCATCACTGGATGTGCAACTGGTACTAATGGTGCTGGCATTGGTGGTAACAGTGATCCTAGGGCTGGCAGTGGTTCTGCCTGCATCAAGTTCAGACAATTCAGTATCCATTTCAGATTCCTGATCCTGACCCTTCTCAATGCGGTCTGGAAGATGGAGGACATGGGTTTTGGTTTTGGATGATCAAGCAAAACCGAATGCTTTTCAGATGGCGTTTAAGAGCTGTAGTGCCAAGGCATGACACAACTTTACCACGGCTTACACTCTGTTTACACAGGAACAAATTGTTTTGCATGGATCAGTTTTACTGACTGAGAAATAATTCCACACCTCAGATGTGACAGATTTTGTTCGAGTGCTAGGAAGATAGCTAAAGACTGTTTGTGTCTTTTCACCTGTCCTAACAGAACCTGGGACATGCTCCTTGGTGCTAGAAGAGTAGACAGAAGACTCTGATGGATTTTCATTGCTGGCCAACACAGAAGTGGTGGATTCAATGGATATGTCCTTTTCATTGCCAACAGTGCTGGATGTATTTGCAAGTGCACTACCTGATTCATTGTCAGCAGACTTGCTCATTTCACTTTGTTGAGGAAGTAATGATTTGTCACGAGACACAACAGTGTGAGACTGAGACAAAGAGCTACTGTCTGAGTCAGAGAGGGACTCACTGTCACTTGCATTATTGCTGCTAGTCACAGGGATCTTAACGGCATGAATGGCATACCTTATGGTGCCCTCTCGTGTGACCCCAGCAGCTGTACAGGTTTTCTTAAAAGGTCCCCTTTACCACACTTCACTGTTGCTCTTTGCTGTTTGTTGAATTTTTATCACGTGAAACATTTTGGTTATTTCTGTTAGCACCAGCAGGATTACCACTACCACCAACACCTGCTCCAACACCAGCACTAAATGCTTCATCTATGCTGGTGTCAGCCATAACAGACAGTAAGTACCAGTACTACCAGTCCAGTATACTGCAGTGAACACACCAACACCCAAACAATTCCTGTGTAACAAAGCAATGTGATCTGTAATCGCTGGCTACAACTCCAAAATTTTATTTTGGTTGTGTGACACTGTGATACGTGGACTGAAAGTAATTGAAGAATATGACAGTTTGCAACTAAAGGATCCCAGGTTCAAGGCTTACAGAATGATTGGGCTGCTGGGCATAGGCATACACATAGCAATCAAAGGGCACACAGCAGCAGGGTGATGGGCTGACCACAGGAGACGGAGTCACATACGCAAACCAGGGAATGAGAATTATATTTCTACGTTTCTGTCATGTAAGGTTAATGCCACCACACAACTGGCCACTGGGCTTCTCTCGGTAACACACACACTGGGTAGGGTACAGTGCAGTCAAAGGGCACACAGCAGCAGGGTGATGGGCTGACCGACCACAGGAGACGGAGTCACATACGCAAACCAGGGAATGAGAATTATATTTCTACGTTTCTGTCATGTAAGGTTAATGCCACCACACAACTGGCCACTGGGCTTCTCTCGGTAACACACACACTGGGTAGGGTACAGTGCAGTCAAAGGGCACACAGCAGCAGGGTGATGGGCTGACCGACCACAGGAGACGGAGTCACATACGCAAACCAGGGAATGAGAATTATATTTCTACGTTTCTGTCATGTAAGGTTAATGCCACACACACACACTAGGGTTCAGAAAGATTTATTTGCCTTTTTTTGGCCCCCTACGTTTCTGTCATGTAAGGTTAATGCCACCACACAACTGGCCACTGGGCTTCTCTCTGTAACACACACTGGGTAGAGTACAGTATGCACACACTGGGCTTCTCTCTGTGACACACACACACACACTAGGGTTCAGAAACTTCAGAAAGATTTATTTGCCTTTTTTTGCCCCCCTACGTTTCTGTCATGTAAGGTTAATGCCACCACACAACTGGCCACTGGGCTTCTCTCTGTAACACACACTGGGTAGGGTACAGTACACACACACACTGGGCTTCTCTCTGTGACACACACACACACTAGGGTTCAGAAAGATTTATTTGCCTTTTTTTGCGCCCCTACGTTTCTGTCATGTAAGGTTAATGCCACCACACAACTGGCCACTGGGCTTCTCTCTGTAACACACACTGGGTAGGGTACAGTACAGTGCAGTCAAGGGCACACACTGGGCTTCTCTCTGTGACACACACACTAGGGTTCAGACTTATTTAGATTTATCAGATTTATTTGCCTTTTTGCCCCCTGTATGCTTGTTGCTGGCAAGCTGGTGTGTGCAGTGTGCTGCAGTTTCAAATAATCACACTTCACAAAGGTTCTTTTCTCTCGAGTCCTCCTCCAGTCCTCCTCCTGATATTGGTCTCTCATCAATCCTCTCCCTATTCCCCACTCCCCCAATCTTGATTAATCCTCCAGAGTCCCGATTCCCTCCTTCTGTCCTGAACCGCCCTCAGTACTCCCACTCCCGTCTCCCAGTCCCCCGATTTTTAGCTTTTTCTGTTCTCGCCGGTCTCACAGGAGAAGAAGTGGCACTGGCCACGACTGCTGGACAAAAGTAGCGGACGCTGCTAACTGCTTTTGCTACAGTTTAGTGGGCTGCTGGTGCTGCCTGCTGCTGCTGCCTCTCGCGATGATCCTGAGTCAAATGGCGCCCTCCTCGTGGGCATCTCTTTAATACCCCCACAGATCCCGCAGCTCGCGTTGCTTACTCGACCCCACGTCGTCTCGCGTCTCGCGGTGATTCGAACCCTTTTGCGAACCGTTCAGTGTTCGAGTTCTAAGTTAGAACTCGAACACCAGGGTTCGAGGAGGGTTCGAATCTTTGCCGAACTAGTTCTGACAACCCTAGTCCGGACAGACTCATGCTGGCAGTGGTGGCAGTGGCTAACATCCATCCCGGTGGTGGTGGTGGTCTGGGAGGCAGACAGATTCATGGTGGCAGTGGCTAATATCAGTCCCAGTGGTGGTGGTCCAGGGGTCAGACAGACTTATGGTGGCAGTGGTGGCAGTGGCTAACATCGGGCCCGGTGGTGGTGGTCCAGGGGTCAGACTCATGGTGGCAGTGGTGGCAGTGGCTAAAATCGATCCCGGTGGTGGTGGTCTGGGGGGCAGACAGACTCATGGTGGCAGTGGCTAACATCAGTCCCGGTGGTGGTGGTCCGGGGGCAGACAGACTCATGGTGGAAGTGGCTAACATCAGTCCCAGTGGTGGTGGTCTGGGGGGGGGCACACCGCCTTTTAAAAATTTCAGTTAAAACCTGCCAACATTAACCACATCATTATCCTCATAAAGAAAGCTGCTCTCACTGTCATCAATGTCTGAAGTCTGACCACTGGGAAATTCTTTCTCCATTGTGTCATCATCTAGGTCAGTGGTGGGTTGTTTCAGGCAGCCTCTGCCAGTGCCACCAGGATGCTTCATTTCCACATCAGCAAGACCATCATGACTAGGGTGGGGTATGAATACCAAGGTTTCATTCTCTGCTGGTATGAGCCTCTCATTCATTTTAATGAATGTTAGCAAACTAACATTTGCAGGAGACAGGTTTGTCTGACGATCCCTGATTATTGCACCTGCTGAGCTGAATACCCTCTTAACACTTACACCGGAGGATGGGCATGTGAGGTACTTCAGTGCCACTGCAGTCAGCTCTGGCCATTCACTGACCTTTCCACTCCAGTACAAAAGAGGATCTTCAGTTATTGTCAGATGCCTGTTTTCAGACAAATATGACTCAACCATTCTCTGTACCTCACTAAGTCCAATTGTTGATGCATCATCCTGTTCTCCCGAATCATTTATTTCACAAATACCCACTTGGGATAAAGCCTCCCAAAGCAGGTTGATGCCAGCCACTTTGGATGACTGACCACCTGGAACTGCAGTCCCCTTCCCCTTGCAGGATATGCTTGATGGTCCTCCAGGTACACCTTCAGCCAGATTATGCTGCTGAGGTTTGCTGATCTTGGCATGTGACTTCTGTGCCCCATGAACCAAGCACACCACTTGACCACTGATATTTTTTACCTGTTCAGGCCATCCCTCCAGTACTGATGCAATTCCACATTTGTATCATGGGTCCAGCATTGTAGCTATGGCAAAGTTGTCACTACACTGAATGCTCACAACATGACGATTCTGGTCGAATACTGTCAGCATGTGTTGCAGCAACATACTGCTACCATCGTCTCCGGCAACATCAAGGTTATGTTGTACATTCACGAATGTCTGCCTCAGCACCTGCAGCAGTGGAATTGATTGGCTAATGGAGGCAGACTCACCACTCACTGCCTGTGTGGCATGTTCAAAAGGCCACAAAATTGTTATTACAGAGTCCATGAGGTGCCACTGTTTAGTCGTCATAGACATGGAGGCCCCAGAGCTGTCACGGCTAGTGTGCATAACAAGATATTCTGAGATGGCTTTGTATTGTTCATACAACCTCTCTGCCATGTATAAAGTGGTGTTCCATCAGGTGACAACTTCCAGCTTCAAGCGGTGCTGAGGTAGGCAGTTTTGGATCTGCAACTGCCGCAGTTGGTTACGGGCCTTTCCAGATCTTGAAAAGTGAGAGCAGATATGTTGTGCAATGGTCAGCATTTCCTTTATACCAGGGTGCTGCAGAAACTCCTGAACCACAAGATTTAAACAGTAGACCATGCATGGATCATGAAAAAAGACACCATTCATGATGCATTTTACCACATTTGACCCACTGTCACTTGCTATGAACCCAGCTCTCAGGGACAGAGGGTTTAGCCATCTGTCAATTTCAGTCAGTACCATGTCCAACATGTTCTCACCAGTGTGTGAACAGGTCACACTGCGCATAGCAATCGTTGCATGCTGTCGGATTCCTGGAAGATTGCTACCGTGACAATCCACCTTACTGCACTGATTATTCTTACTACCAACATCACAAACAACCCCCGGCACCTGCGCCCAGTGTGCAGTTATACACAGATATGAACTCCCCGCTGTTTTGCCACTTGTCCACATAGCCATACTTAAATGGATGAATGGAGAAGAGGAATGTTGAAGGGCATGTCTTACTGAGTCGGACACAGTGTGGAACACCTCAGGGACAGAATGGGTAGAAAAGTATGTCCTGGATGGGACTTTCCATTTTGGACAGGCACGTGCAGAAAACCGCCGGAACCCAGAATTCTCCACAAAGGAGAAGGGCAAAAGATCAATTGCCAGCATTTCCGCTACAGCAGCATTGAGCTCACGTGACACTGTATGATTCGGGGGGGTACTTGAACTTATGCGCAAAAACACTGTAACGTGGGCTGACTTAAACATTTTACACAGGGTGTGTTGATCACAAATGGTTGTGCTCTGTGATTAATGGCATTGGCAGGGCATGGAGTGTGGACATTTGATGAAGACGATTGCACAGGTGATGATGACAAACCCAGAAATGCTGTTATTTTGCCAGATTTGCCAACCGGGGTTGATGTACCACTTGCACGAGACATACTGCATTCACCACCTTCACCACCACCATCACAAAAGCTGCTACTCTCACCAGCACTGGACAACATTTCATAGTCATTATGGTCCTCCACCTCATCATACCTGTAGTAATCCTCTGCTCTTATTACCACACTACTGCACATGTTTAATTTCCTACTGGGCTTAACAGTCATGGAAGGGGATAACATGCTGGCTATGGTTGCCAGTGACGCATGTGAACACCCCACTGTGGTATTAGCTGCCAGCTTGTGCTGGGTCCACAGTGCCAAGTGCCTATTCTTAAGATGCATATGCTGTCCTCCTGTGCCCAGATGGCTCCCCTTTTTACCTCGACTCACACGAACATGGCAAACCTGGCAGATTGCAACTGAATCATCATTTGCATCTTGAACAAAAAAATCCCGAACAAGGGATTGTGATACTCTGCTTTTAACATGTCCATGATATGGCTTATTTAAGTTCGTTATTTTAACCACTGAAGTGGGAGGGGCACGTGATGTTTCGGGCACTGCACACCTGGACTGCAACTGACCACTACAACTACTTAACATATTGATTACTGGGTCATCATCATCATCATCATCGACTAAAACCTGTAGATCACAAGTTTTTACGGGGGGGGGATTCCTGCAAACAGACTCAGACACGGCCACTTTTAATTTATTTTTCTCCGGTTCCCAACTGGGGTCAATCACATCATCATCATCATATTCATCAATGTCACACACATCCACATCTTCTGCTTGGATGCTAACATGTGGACTGCATGTTGCAACAACAGCAACATCATCATCATCAGCATCATCACATTCATCATCAGCATCTACACCACCATCACCTGATATTTTTTCACCACACTGTGAATCGCTCATGGAAAATGCGTGACGTTAAGTGCCATGGTGGACGGACTATCACATTGTATGCAATCGTTGACATGATCATCAGAATCCTCAGGTTCAGTTACTGGGATGTTACTGGAAAGTATGACATAATCTACGCTGCCACTCACTTGCACTGCTTCACACTCAACATGTTTGGATACGGTACACTGCTCAGAATTAGAACTTGATGCAACAATACTAATACTACCTCCACCACCACTAACACCAGTAACACTAACACCACCAGCTGGGAAAACATCATCTCATCCAACTATGAGCGAAGCTACTGATTGGGCTGTAAAAAACATTGCAGGAGAAATACCTTTCCTCACATCAGCAATGTACTTCTGCGTCTGCGTACTACTACCATATCCACAGACCATCTTACTGTCAACATTGCCATGGCGAGAAACGGCTTTGCTTGCACATCTCTTTGATCTCTTTGCAGGCATTTTGGGGGATCAACCACAAATATTATAACCAAATTCAGACTTTGATACATTCACTCTCTGATTGGAGGGACGCTGGATGTGAAGCCAAATAAACAACTGTGGCTTCAGCAACAGATAAGAGACTACTCTGAGACTGTCACGGAATTAAAACAACTTCAGTAACCAGTGGTGCTGATGTGGTACTGACACGGAATTAAAACAACTTCAGTAACCAGTGGTGCTGCTGATGAGGTCACAAAAACAATCCAATCTGGTAAAAAATACCTTTTGAATGAGGGGGTTGGGGAGAGCACTGAATGCAGACAGTGCAGATGTTTATGGCACTACAAGCAGCAAAACTAAGAACAGATACCACGACCGCAGTACAAAATCAGGCAGCTGCAGTGGATAGCAGGTTCACACTGCTGCACCTGCAAAGGCTGCAATTACACTAGTCTGTGGCACAATAAAAGGGGTATTATTTGATGCACACAACACTGCACACACACTCACACACAGAACAGTTTGTGTACAATGCTGAAAGAGGAATGTGTCGCAAATGCAACAGTTCAGTACTATACCACGTTACGTATTGTAAATTTGTAATGTAAACAACCTGATCTTATGAACTGCTGCACCACATCCGCACAACAAACAGCAAGAACATTTCTACTATTACTGACAATATTACTGTGTGTACATTAACATAGTCAGTTATATAACAAAAATATAACCAAAAAACAAAGAAATCACTATTTCTCCAACTTAAATCTACCTACACCACAGATACGCCCCTTCCCCAAAGCACACTTTCACTGTGTTTCACCACACACACTCAATGTTGTAAATTAACATTCAAAATCCACACAAAAACAAAAATGCTCGATGATATGAGCACAGGAGGGTTTCCTACAATTGATGAACTAAAGATGGATCCCCCCAAAAGAGCAAAAATGCTATTTGAACAGCTTTTACAAGATTCCTATCACAGACAGCTATCAGAGCACACTGTCTCCTACTCATACTACCCCGAACTGAGGCTGTGCAGATCAATATAGAGCCCATGTGACCTGAAATCCTATGAATCATTGCAAAATTCACCTTTGGAGCTCAAAAACAAGGTGAAGTGAGGCAAAGTGCACTGCCTGCAATGCACTTTGCCTTAAATTTGACAGAGTAGTGGCCTGGGGAGGCGGAGTAATGCTAAGTCATTGCTTCCAATGGACTTTGTGTTCCTCATTATAATGCAAAGTACTCCGCTTCACATTGCAGAGCACTCTGCGAATCCGTCTTTGCTCCCTGAATCGCTTCATGGAGCGGATTGAGCCCACTTCACCCACCGTTGGAGGCATGGGCGGAGAAGCCCTCAGGTTTATAGTTGGGGGTGACCCCACTTATGGCCTCCAACCAGGTGTATAACCTAGGGGTTATATTTGATCAGAGCTTGACCCTGAGGGCGCAGGTGTCGGTTGTAGTCAAGTCTTCCTTTTTTCATCTAAGAAACATAGCCCAGGTGAAGCACCTGGTTCCGCCTGAAGATCTTCCTACTTTGGTCCATGCCTTAGTTACCAGTCATCTTGACTATTGCAATGCCCGCTATCTAGGGCTACCGGGAGTGGATGTCCGCTGCTTGCAGCTAGTGCAGAACGCGGCAGTCAGGTTGTTGACTGGGGTCTCTAGATTCAGTCATATGACACCTGTGCTGCAAAATCTGCATTGGCTGCCTGTACAGTGGCAGATTACCTTCAAGGTTGTGCTGCTGACCTACAAGGCCCTACACAAGTTGGGACCCCTCTACCTGAAAGAACTCCTGTCTTCTTATTGTCCCTCCCACTCACTCTGATCCTCTGATGTGGGATTGCTAAAGATTCCTAGGGTAACCCTGAAAACATCTGGAGGGAGGTCGTTCACCTTTATGGCACCTACCCTGTGGAATTCTCTACCCCATAAGATACGAGATAGCTTGACTGTAGAAAGTTTTAAAAAATCCCTTAAAACCTGTTTGTTTCATGAAGCATTTCATGACACTTGATATATGTTTATGTATGTATTTTATAATGATTGTGGATTTTAAATTATTGTGATGATTATTATAAGGGTGCCCTGAGCTCAGGAAGGGAGCCTTATATAAATAAATTTTACATTACATTACATTACATACATGCAACAGTGAATGATTTGATGCAATCAGTTTTTCGACTACCTGAGCACTCAAAATAACCCAAAAACTGGACTACATTTAATCAAAACTGGATGACCATATAAGGACACTGAAAACTGGATTATCTGGTCTACAACTGGACAGGTGGCAACCTAGAACTGTGCTGCTCTTGGACACAGTCACAAATATGCCTGCCATGAATACTGAGTTAAACAATGAAAGAAAAATGAGAAAGGATCTTTAAGAGCAAAAAATTAAATCGGTAGTTAGTATAAAATGACAAAGGTTGTAAATGCACTACACACAGACATCTATATTTTTTTTCATTTCACTAATGCTAAGGCAGCACATAGTTAAACCTCCATGGAAAGGACCTGGCTTTAAATTACATAAGTTATATTTATGTATTTGTTTGTTTATTTATTTGATACCCATCTTAAGAATGGAACTGCAGCTTTCCACAGGAGGAATTGCACTAGCCCAGCCAGGCAAGTAACAGATTCTGCGCTAGCCCACAGCAATCTGCACTAGTACCCGGGCAAGTAAATGAATGTCAAGGTCGACCCCTGCACTCCTGCCTCCCGCTTCAGGCAAGGCATGAACTGGTCCAAAAGATGATTCTCCCGATCATCGATTACTGCGATGTCGTCTACTGCTCTGCTCCCGCCACCTCCTTAGCTAACTTGGATACACTTTTTAACTCCTTCTGTCAGTTTGCTCTTGATGCTCCTCCCCTAACCCATCACTGTTACCTTTACCGTGCTTTAGCCTTCCCATCTCTAGCTAATAGGCAGCTGCATCACTGTACAAAGTTCATTTCTAAGTACTGGTTTGGCATACTCCCTCCTTATCTTACTTCCTCCATCTCCCCTCCACCCACACCCTCTCACCTCCTCAGATCCCATAACCACAGAACTCTGTCAGTTCCCCAGAGATCCACCTTAATTGGCCAGTCCTCTTTTTCCTACCATCTCCCTAAACTGTGGAATGCTGTTCCTACACAAATCCGATTCTCCTCCTCACCTGGCTCAATAAATAAAGCACTATATAATTTCTCTCTGTTAATTGCACCTGCCCCTAACTCTCCCCCTACTAGTCCAACAACCAGACTGCTGCCCCGTATGTCTAAGCATAACCTAATCAGAGCATTTATAGTTTTAGCACATAGTTTTGCTCCTAGTTGTTTTACTTGTTGTAATCAGTCTCTCTAACGTCTATCTTCTCGAAGCCTGTGGGACTCGCCATGGTCTTCTAGCTCAATCTCTGCTACATTGCTATTTTCCTCACATGGTACTTTTTACTATTAGTCCATGAATGTAGGCCGTAGGAGTACTTGTACTATGTTAGCCACTATTTGGTCACCCATAAGGTCACCTTATATGTTTAAACTATTCTACCTTGTAATCTATGCTTTATGCGCTTTGTGTAACTTGCTTGTACTTTATACTATGATTGTAACTCCCATTACCCACTCCCCCAGGTCATACCGGGAGATGAGCAACTTGTTGTTCATTGTAACTTACCTGGTGAAACTTTTCAATAAATAAATAAATACCAGGGCACCAAAGTTCAGAAGTGGGGGGGGGGGATACCATCAGATCTCGAATGACAACTTGGCTTGATATGGAACAGCTTCCAGAGAACCTCAGAGGAGGTGATGCAGGAGAAGGCAAATTGAACACCAGCACTGTGAGGTAGGCCATGAGGGGGAAGAGAGCTATTCCTGGGAGGAGGGGGGTGGGGCAATCATCATGGGTTCTCCCACAAATTGGGCATTTAAGGTATTAGCTATGGAGTGAGGATCAGTGTCACACCAAAACTGCACATGAGGCTGGTAATGTCTGAGACAGAATGTGAGGGGTAGAGATGATTATTGATCACATTCCAGAATGTGTATGGAGTGGTGGATACCCTAATAAATTTGGAATAGAAGTAAAAGCTTCTGGCTTTCTGGAAAGTTTCGGTGCACAGATTCCTGAGTCTGTTGTACTGTTCTCATTTGGCAAGAGTACCAGGAGCCTTGTGGGCTGACCAGGCAGCATCTCTTAGTTTAGATAGTTTAGTGTAGTCAGAGGCGATCGAGGGAGATGGGCCCCCCTTACTTTGGTTGTCCTGATTAGGGCGTGGGTGTCACAAATGGGCACGAATAAGGAACAGAAAATGGACAGCACCTTTTCAAGGTCAAGGGGTTTATACACTGCATCAAGAGGTCAGACATGACATCTGTCAGAGTAACTAGGGAAGGAAGGAATAGTCATAATGTCAGAGTAACTATGGAAGGAAGGAACAGTAATAATTTTAGGTGGGGCCTTATTCATCCTGATTTTCCAGTAGGTGATACAATGATCATTGAACAAATCAGGAAGGGTGTTAGCAACAGCAATATGGTGGGTTGAGAGGACAGGATTCAATCTGTGAGGGAGTGGTTAGAAGACAGGAAATTGAGTCTGGTAGGGTCAGTGAGTAAGTAGTGAAGACTGAGAGCTTTGATTATGGAGTGGAGAGTGGAGGCCTCAGAACCTAACCAGTTACAATTTAGGTCACCAAGGATGATGTGTTCATGTCTTGGAGTATTAATGTGAGCTAGGTGACTTGAAATAATATCAGCAATGGTACTGTCACCCAGTAAGCTATTAAAACAGATGGCTGCTGTGATGGGCTTACTGTCTGCAGCAGCATCTCTGACTGAGAGCTGATATCTCTTTTACTTGCTCTTACTTGTTTCTATTTGCTTTATTTTATTGTTTTATTGCTTTTACATGTAGTAGTATTATATAGTTAGGGAGCTCAGTAAAGTAGTTAGACTGGTATATAGTATAGAGTCATTTATTTTTATTTGCTTTTACCCTCATACGGCGATATTCAAACTGCGCCAGGCTGTGGCGCAATGCAGCGCCAGCTCAACTTGGCTGCGCAGGGGTGGACTGGGCGATATTCAATGGAGCTGCACCATGGCTCAGCATTGCTGAACACGCAACCCCGCCACCGCAGTGCGCATGGCCAGCGGCACCGCGTCGGCGCTTCAGCGGTCAGCGTGGGGATGCAAGAAGAGATTGCCAGGCAACGCCGATATTCAAAGTGATAAATGGGCCATATCAGGCGCAATGGAATATTTGCATTATGGGTTCCCCATTTGCATGCAGGTGACTCATCCTCGGTGACTCTGCGCCTGGCGCCCCCGCCAGGCAGCAGCCATCGGGGACTGATGCCCCTGCAGCGTGATTACTGTTTCCCCAGCCCACCCGCGGCTGCAGTAAAAAAATAGAATCCTATATCCTGGTGGTCCAGTGGACTGCTGCCCACCCGATCGCGGCTAAGTAAAAGATTAATCAATATCCTGGTGGTCCAGTGGACCGCTGCCCACCTGATCACGGGCTTAAGTGTGAATAAACATATTACTCCTATATCCCTGTGGTCCAGCGGACCCCTCCCACCCGCCCACGATCCCACTGCCCGGCTCCCCAGGTCAGCGGCGGCGGCACTCCACCCGCCTGCCGCCCTGCCGCCCACCAACATGACACCATCAGTAGGGCTGTCGCCCATTGGTCCACAGCGTGAGCCAATGGGTGTGCAGTCTATAATATTTTCTGAGTGCTCCAGATCTCAGAATGAATCCATTCACATATCTGGAATGTGTAGTACGGTATCACATCGGCAGTGGTCCACTGACCACCAGGGATATCGGCTTAAGCTTTTTTTTACTTAGCCTGCGATTGGGCGGGCAGCAGTCCAATGGACCACCAGGGATATTGGAGCAATCATTTTATTCACACTTAAGCCTGCAATCAGGTGGGCAGCAGTCCGCTGGACCACCTGGGATATCGGATTAATCTTTTTTTACTGATGCCCACAGTTGGACGGGAAGTGGTCCACTGGACCACCAGGGATATTGGATTGATCTTTTTACCTGGAATGTGCCGTATGGTATGGGCTGCACACCCATTGGTTCGTGCTGTGGACCAATGGATGTACAGCCCTACCGACGGTGTCAGTCAGCAGGCGGCGAGGCGGCAGGCAGGTGGGGTGCTGCCACCCACCGCTGACCTGGGGGGAGCGGGACGGTAGGGATCAGTGTGCGGGTGGGGAGGGGGGTCCGCTGGACCACCAGGGATATGGGGGTCGGTACTAGTTCACTTAAGCTCGCGATCGTGCAGACTTTGGTCCACTGGACCACCAGGGATATAGGAGTAATATGTTTATTCACACTTAAGCCTGCGATCGGGCGGGCAGTGGTCCACTGGACCACCAGGGATATAAGATTCTTTTTTTTTTTTTTTTTTACTGCAGCCCACAATCGGGCTGTGGGGCACATTGCCGCCCTGCAGGGGGCATCGGTCCCAGACGGTTGCTGCCTGGCAGGGCGCCAGGCACAAGTCATCAGGGATCGGTTCACCTGCATGCAAATGTGGCCATAATGACATGCAAATGGCCCCATGTGCACCTTGCATATATTATGGCCCCATTTGCATGTCGACTTTTGAATATCGCGGTTGCTGCACCTTGCGCAATGGAACTTGTGCTAGCGCATCCCCATGCTCCACTCTGGCCACTGGTGCTGGTGCAGTGCCACTGCACCATGCGCACTGCAGGTGGCCAGGGTGCGATATTCAACGATGCTGAGCCATGGTGCAGTTCCGTTGAATATCGCCCAGTCCACGCCCCTGTGCAGCCATGTTGAGCTGCGCCCAGGCTTGCGCCAAAGCCTGGCACAGTTTGAATATCTGGGCCCCAGTGTTTTGTAGTGCTCTTGTGACCTGTGCAAGAAGCACTTGTTGCCCTTACTGACCTTGCAAATTGTTTGGATTCTGGTCCCTTTGCATTCTGCTTTTTTCCACCTTTTTTGGCCCACTTCCACTTTACTGCCATGATTCTGCCAATCAAGAAAATTGGTTTTGACTACTGCAACTGTCTCATAAACTTTGTGAGCTACAGGTGGTGGACTGTGCAGCAATCTTTCTGAGGCCTGCCCCGAAGACCAGTGAGTTGAATTTTTCAACAGCAGTGCAATCTGTGTTTACTTACTTTCATCTGACCACTGCCCCAATGGAGTCTTTGCACTACCCTATAGATGTCTGGAAGATCTCTTGATTTATTTACTGGTGGCACTGAATTATCAGCCCTGTGAGTGTGGGAACAGAACTGTTTGCAGTATTTTGGATTAGACTGCTGCCTGAAGGACCTGGAGCATTTAGGCAGTCTGTGCTATTTTCATTTTAGGGCTATGTGGGTGGAGCCCTGCAGTCCTCTCGTGAGGACTAGTAGAAAAGCAGTCTGTGAATGAACAACTTCATGAGGTGAGAAAAGTTGCCTCCGCGCCTCTGCACCATGTCCCACTGTGTGCTTGCACTACTTATTGCTTTTTGTTTTGTTTGTCTCTCATTCACTTTTCCTTTAAATCAAGAACTGCCTGTCTGTCTGCAGCTGCTGACACCAGACCACCAGCAGCAAGTGTGAGAAGCGACTGTGGGCACTGCAGTGAGAAAGAGCTTGGGCAGTACTGGAGGAGTGGCAGTGGTGAGAGAAGCGATGGCAGGCACTGCAGTAAGAAAGAGCTTGGACTGCACTGGATGAGCATCAGTGAAAGAAATCTAGAGAACTGGCACCTAACTGTTGCAGCAGCCCTTCTGAGTGTGTCAATAAGCAGCAAGACTGAGCAGCTGGTCTCAGGGCTGCCATCCACTGCCACTCTGCTCCCCATGCTGGCCTCACACTCGCACCTGGCCACCATGGGAGAAGCGACCCCAGGAGCACTAAACAACAGCAGCGGAGCTCTGACAACAGCCCTAGAAGCTTGCACCTTTTCCTCCCCCCCCCCACTGTCACAAATACTAGGCCCATGGGGCTGGAACACAGTGTGGCTTCTCTTGCTCCCACTAGAGAAAGCATCTGCATGTTACTCACCCGTGCCTCCCGCCAACATTGTTTATTTAAATAAAACCCAGTCAGGCCTGTTAAAGTTAGAGCGATGAAACTTTAAAAGAAAGCATGACGGGAAAGCACTCATTGCCTCCTGATGGTACCTGCCCTTGGACCAGCAGCAAAATCTTCCATGGGGCACATGTAACCACAGTGAGGAGGCGATACTAAGGAGACTGACAAATTCACGTCTCAGTCTCTCTTTCTATAAACTGCAGCCTACCTTCGCTTCTCGTGCTTCAGAGCCAGTTAGAACAACTACATTTGCAGCCAAAGTGTTTGCTTGATTACATTCGGGAAGAGCTCCTTCCACCTCTCGAGGAGTTTTTGTCCTCTCCTGCCTGCATGGAGCAGGCCACAGCCTGAGCTCCGTAGTGGCTGGGAGTACAAAGTGTTGCCTGAAACTAAATTTTACTACGGTATAGCTGCTGCAGCAGCCCCAGTGTGTCCTTTTACCTCCCTTTCTGAAAAAATAATACGTGGCCGAGAGACCCCTCACCCCGACCTCAGGGAAATTATTATTTTAATTCACTGACCACCCATAAAACCAGCCTGCCAGGGATATTGTTTAAATTACTGGTCCCATGTGAGACAACAATGGCATCCTGGACCACCAATGCTAAATTTGGCTGGGGCAACTAGCCAATGTGTCCTCAGTAGCCCACCTAGGTCACTGCTTTTAATTACTTGACACTAAGCCATCCAGGGTTTTAAATTATTTTTGCTGCACTCCCCCACACCCCCCAGGAATCAGCAACATTTTGGCCTTTTTTTTTTTCTCTCTACGTAATTTTTATGCTCCCCTGGCTACAGACCTACAGACTAGGACCTCCTTCTGCTTCCTCCTAAGCAAGCTATCCTCCCTACAGAGATCTGGCTACAGCTACTCCTGGTCCTCACACCCACCTGTGACACAGTCCTGTGCCTCCCCCCCCAGCGTACCCATTGGTGCAGGGTGCACCAGGGGGTGAAGGTGTGGATCCAATCCAGGAGTGTTGTAGCTAGGGTCTGATGTGGGAGGGGGCTGCTACAGGGGCTTCATCTGCCTGGCCATTGCATGCTGTTTCTATGTTCTCCACACTACTCCCCACCAGGAATGCACATAAGAATTGATGGCTTGCAAAGCCTGGGGCAGCCAACCCATGGGGTTGCTCTAAAGGCCCAGCCTATCTCTTTTTAAATCACCTGCACCACCACCTGTGGGCAACCCAGGTGGTAGTAGACCAGTGGGATGGGAGTCCTTCCCTCCCCAGATGAGGAAAGTGTCCTGTCCTCCTCTCCCAGGCTGGTCCTCTGACCATCTTGGCTCATTCCCGAATTTGTGTCATCGGCATCATGAGCAATAAAGCTACCACTGTGCTGGTGGGTCAGCTCTTATCTGCTTATTACTTGATTTCCTTTCTCTGTTCTTCTGCCTTCATGCTTTATTCTGTCTGAACCTTTTTTTATCTAAATCCCCCTTTTATTTTACTGCTATGCTGTCATTATACCCCTTTCAAAATAATATGTGGCAGAGAGACCCCTCACCCCGACCTCCTGGAAATTATTATTTTAATTCACTGACCACCCGTAAAACCAGGGGGCCTTTTTATCTAAAGCCCCCTTTTACTTTACTGCTATACTGTCATTATACCCCTTTCTTATCTCTCCGCTCTCTGTCTCAGTCCTTGCTACTGTATTTTCTTCATATTAGCCTTTTTTTCTCTTTTCTTTATCAGGTCCAGCAGGATGCTTACTCTCTGCCCATCAGATAAGTATCACTCTACGTCTATCCTATCTATCCTTTCTGTTTACTCCCTAAGAACTGAGGATCCTTTGTGACCCCTTTCCTATATTTTATTTTGCATGTTCAGTGGATGTCATCCCTTCAAATCCTACTTCTGCCTCCCTAGTACCTAGTTAAGACACTCTCTGCATGTTAACTACACTTGTTGGATCAACTGTTATGATTTGGCTGCGCCCATTAAAGTGTGTGTGTGTGTGTGAATTAAGCAATAAGGTACAACCGGGGATTATGTTACTGTTCTAGTTAATCACCCCATAGGGTTGTAATGTAACATGAGGCACCTGGGGGGGGGGGTGATTAACTTGAACATTAACATAACCCCTTGAAGTACCTTATTGCTATTATAACAAGCATTTGTCAATGCCGAACGTTGGCTGCTTATTAAACAATTAGTTTTTTTGTTTTGCAATTCTGACTCCAAAGTTTAAAGGTCAGTGGGGGATGCTGCAACAGAAGGTAAAGCCATCAAAAAATGGATAGCAATGAGAACCAGTGCCTGTAGTCTGGGTAACAAGCTTCCTGAATTAGTGGCCTTGATGGAGAAGGAACATCTGGATATCATGGCAGTCACAGAAACATGATACACACAAAACCATGACTGGGACGTAAACATACCAGGATACACTATCTACAGGAGGGACTGGGAGGGTAAAAGAGGAGGAGGAGTAGCTCTCTACATAAGGGAAGGAATCAAAGCAACAGAACAAAGGGGTAAACAGGCTGGAGAAGAAGCACAGTGGGTCAATTTGGGGACAGGCAATGGCACCACAATCTGCACAGGGGTTGTATACAGACGCCCCCTCTCAGGGGGAGGAAATGGACAAGGAAATGATAGAAAGTATACTTAGAATGGCAGAAAAAGGGGAGATATTGCTGATGGATGATCTGAATATGCCAGATGTTAACTGGAGTGCAGTTGCAGCAGCCACTTCGAAGACTGGGGTTATTCTAGATGCCCTACAGGGGGCATGCCTTAGACAACTAGTATTGGAACCCACTCAAGAGGGAGCAATCTTAGACCTGGTTCTCTCAAATGGAGATGGAGAGAGGATCACAGATGTAGAAGTGGGTAGCCATCTGGGAACTAGCAACCATCGAACAGTAGGGTTCACAATAAACACAGCAATAGAGTCAAGCCATACAAAGGCAAAAGTACTGGACTTCAGGAGGGCTGACTTTGCCAAAATGGGTGAGTGCCTAAGGAATGCACTAGCAAGTGGGCAGGAAGGAGGGGTGGAAGAACAATGGGGAATAATAAAAACTGCCATCACAGAGGTAACAAGCCTTTGTGTGAAGCAAATAAACAAAACAAAATGATGTAAGAAAGCACTATGGTTCTCAAAGGAGGTGGCAGTGAAGGTTCAAGAGAAAAAGAAAGCATTCAGAAAGTACAAGGAATCACAGAAGGAGCAGGACAGAGAATTGTATCAGTTAAAGCAAAAGGAAGCTGGGAAGGCAGTCAGAACAGCAAAGGCCCGAACCGAGGAAAAGATAGCCAACTCAGTTAAGAAGGGGGATAAAACCATTTATAGGTACATCAGGGAGCGAAGGGAGACCAAGCGAGGGATAGTGAGGTTTAATAAAGGGGGGGGTGAGCAGAGGGTGACTGTGAAAAGGCAGAGATTCTAAGCAAACATTTTTGCTCAGTATTTACAAATGAAGAGGAGGCAGTACCTAAAACAAATAATAGAAATACTTTGGATACAGAAGTTGATATCAGTCCATTTACAGAAGAAAGAGTTCTGAAAGAATTCTTAAAACTGAAGGTGGACAAAGCAATGGGGCCTGATGGGATTCATCCCAGAATTCTAAAATAACTAAGGGTAGAACTAGTGACACCACTGATTACCCTCTTTAACAAATCATGGGAGGATGGGGTGGTACCGAGGACTGGAGGAGGGCAGATGTGCTTCCCCTTCACAAAAGTGGGAGCAAGGCAGAAGCAGGAAACTACAGACCTGTTAGTTTAACCTCAGTGATAGGGAAAATGATGGAATCACTTCTGAAGGAAAGAATTGTCGAGTATCTAGAGGCCAGAGGGCACAGGACCCAAGGCAGTATGGATTCACAGCGGGAAGGTCATGCCAGACGAATCTGATAGATTTCTTTGACTGGGTGACCAAAGTAGTAGATCAGGGAGGGGCTGTGGACATGGCCTACCTAGACTTTAGCAAGGCATTTGACACAGTCCCACACAAAAGATTAATATACAAGTTAGCCAGCCTGGGAGTGGGTCCCAAGATGACAGCCTGGGTAATAGTAATAGTAAATGGAGTCCACTCTGAAGAAAGGGGGGTTACTAGTGGGGTACCACAGGGTTCAGTATGAGGACCAGTCCTCTTCAATGTCT
The DNA here is from genome assembly GCA_016271365.2 of Neoceratodus forsteri. Taxonomy (NCBI): domain Eukaryota; kingdom Metazoa; phylum Chordata; order Ceratodontiformes; family Ceratodontidae; genus Neoceratodus; species Neoceratodus forsteri. The sequence goes on from CM057450.1 coordinate 1,604,240,638, forward strand.
TTATAAGCGACATTGCAGAGGGACTGGAAGGAAAAGTATGTCTCTTTGCAGATGACACAAAGATCTCCAACAAAGCTGATGCACAAGGTGGGGTGGAAAGGATGAGAAGGGACTTGGCAAGGTTAGAGGAATGGTCAAATGTATGGCAGCTTAGATTCAATGCTAAGAAGTGCAAGGTAATGCACCTGGGAAACAAAAACCCAGGGGACGAGTACACAATGGGGGGTGAGATACTAACAACAGCAAAAATAGAAAGGGAACCTGGGGGTAGTCACTTCAGATGACCTAAAGGTGGGCAAGCAATGTGAGAGGGCAGCAAGGAGGGCTGGGGGGATACTGGGATGAATAGGGAGAGGCATCACCAGTAGAAAACAGGAAGTTGTTATCCCTCTGTACAGACAGCTGGTGAGACCCCATCTGGAGTACTGTGTAGCAGTCTCAGAGACCCAATCCAAGAAGACATGGGCAGGATGGAAGCTGTCCAGAGAGGGAACTAAAATGGTGCAGGGTCTGCACCAGAAGACATATGAAAAGAGACTAAAGGAGCTTAATATGTATAGCCTCGAGGAAAGGAGGAGGGGGACATGATAGAAACTTTAAAGTACCTCAAGGAATCAACAAAGTCCAAGAGGGTAGCATCTTTCAAAAAAAGTGTGCAAGAACAAGGGGCATAATTTGAAGATGGAGGACAGTTCAGAGGTAATTTAGAAGTATTTTTCACAGAGAGGGTTGTGGATGCATGGAATGGCCTTCCAGAGGAGGTTGTGGAGTCAAAAACAGTGGTGGAATTCAAGCATGCATGGGACAGTCATAAGGCAATTCTAGGGGGTGGGGGTAGGAAAAAGTAGGCTGCTGGTTAACTAGGATCTGCAGCTTATCCATTAGGTAGGGAAATAGGCAGACTGGGTGGGCCAAGCGGTCCTTATCTGCCATCATATTCTATGTCTATGTCAAATTCTATCTACTTATTTCAGGATTCACCTTATAGATATGACATGTGCCATTTATTATAGGGGCACGGTAGCACCCCTATAGTTAGGGTTGAGCAGCAGTTTCTAGGTTAAAAAAAGCAAAGTAAGGCAGCTACATAGAGCGCTCACCCAGAGCCACCACAAAGTATTCAAGAACAAAAGTATAAAGCGGGGCTACGACGAGTAGGTGAAAAAAACATTAAGCTTGGTTCTAGTTAAAAATCAGTTTATTACAAACTGACATAGCTCTGCATTACACTGTAGTTTCTAGGTTAAACCTCAGATTTTGCACTTTAATAACTGTGCAACTGTTCAAAAGATTTGCACGACATTTTGCTTGCACGGTCTCTTGGGGGAAGAGCTCTTGATGTGCCAAGTTTGTTCCAGTTGAATCTGCAGATTCTGAGATCCGGATAGTGAAAAAAAACTAAAATTCACCACTTTTCAGTTTTTTTCTTGTCACACTGCACAGAGACGGTGATGCATTTTGGTCTGAAATGTTCATGGTAGAAAGAGCTTGGGTGACAGAACAGCACAGCATTTATTTGGTGAACAAGTATTAATCCATTCAAAGGTTATAGCATTTTTAAGGTCCCATTATTTTCAAAAGGATTTTTATTTTTCATGGTAGCTGGATGGTACGACCCAGGGGCCAGTAATGGTTGGCCAGTTGTCAATCCTGGCTCGCCAGAAAAAGTTCCTTGTTTGTCAGCTGCCATCTTAGATTTTGATCCCCCGCCCCCCAAAAAAGGTCCAAAACTTTGCCCAGGGACGTGTCTTTAATGCATGAAAGTATGATTTCTAGTCATCGGGAGTAGATGAGCTGTGCTGTGTGGTTTTCCAGGTCCGTGTGCCCCCAGAAACATGCTTTTCTTTTTTGTTTTTTTAATCCTTGTTCACCACTCACTAAATTCCTTGTCCATCATCCTGGTTCATCAGTGGCAAACAAGGAATTTGGGTGACAGACAAGAATACTGATCTTGCCATCTGGTCATCCAAATTGGCCAACCAGATGGCCAGAATGGGATCCTTATTCACCAGTGATGAACCAGGATGGAGGGCAAGGAATTCGGCTGGTGGACAAGGATTCCTGTGTGGTCATCTGGTTGTCCTGATTGGATGACCAGATGGCCAGACTGGGAATCCTTGGCTGCTAGTCAATTGATGAATTACTGTGGTGGACAAGGAAAGAAGATGGTGAGCAAGGATTTCTTCGGCCGTCTCCTTGTTTAAAAAAAACTGTTAGGGAAGTCTTGCTGGACTGTGTGGTCCTGTATAAATGTATTTTTGTCACCCCCCCCTTTGCCCTGGTGTCTGGTGGCCCCCTCCACCAAATTCTTATACTATGCTGTCAGACCCCTGGTGGGTAAGTAAGGGCTTGGGGGGGTGCTGAGTGGGAGGATTGGATAGGGGGAACAGAAGTGCAACAGACAATGATTGACAGTTTTCTGTTTTACAGGGTTAAAAAAAAATGACGAGGGACTTATTGTATAATTAGGTAGTGAAATTGGGGATTAGGTACCCCAGTGCGGTATTATGTTTATGGGGGGGGGTGGTGGGTGTTGAGAGAGGGTCAGGTGGGTGGGGGACCAGTTACGGGATGCCTGCAACAGACATCCACTGATGGTTTTATTTGTTTCATCCAATCTATAAAAATAAAATTAAAAAGAAAAACTATGAGGACAGCACTGGGGGATTGGGTACCCCCAATGTCAATGTTATGTTTTTTTTTTGGGAGGTGTTCATATGGAGGGACCCAGACCACAATTAATACAAATGTGAGTACTGTGAACCTCCATATCAATGCACGTGCAGTATTCAAGAACATTTCTCCAGTATTTTTTGTTCTCAAGAGAGCTCCCATATCTTTCATTTTCTTCATTTGCTGTCTCGATGCTACGGTTTGTGATCACACTTCATTCACTAATAAGCCATTTTCACCCCCTCCCAATCTTTCTTAAATACCTTACTCAGTCTTAAAGGATGGAGGGGGGAGTGACTGGCTAATCAGTGAATGAAAAATGATCAGAAACTATAGCAGCAAGACTGCAAATGGAAAAAAATGAAAGATACAGTGGATCTTTTGAGAATAAATAATGCTTGAGATCTGTTTTTTTATACATGTACCTATATAGTGGTTTACTCGTACTAGCGATTGTATTAATGGTGGAACAGGGTTTCACAAAAATAATTTAAAAAAGGGATGAGGAACTTATATTTGAAATCAATGTCTGCATGAAGCAGTTCCATAAGTATATTAATTAAAAGTTAATGTAAAGCTAGTAGAATCTCTGCAACCAATCACAGTTCTCCATTGCCCAGGCCCTTTCTGTAATTAAGGTTAAACATACTCAGTACTTTTTTCCCATAAAGCATTTTGTCTTGTGGTCAACGCAGGTGGTCTCTCAGTCCTGTGCCCACCTCTTCCATCCAGAACTCACCTCCCTCCAGGTTCCCAGGAGATTAGAGCTGTCTGACAGATGCTCAATAATACCCCCCCCCCCACACACACACACACACACAACTCAAGCATGTTCCTGAACCCGGGTTGTCAGCTTGGTGGGAGGTAAGGAGCACCGTTCTTCAGCTCTCCAAGCCACTGGGCAGGCCTTATGCCACAGCAATTTTTTAACTGTATGAAAGTTTTCTCTCCTGTTCGGTGGGATGTATTCTGTGCTCAATTGTTGCCACAGCTGGTATGTGTGTGTGTGTGTGTGTCTGTGTATGTTTTATAAACTTGATGCAGGGAAACCTTGGGACTGTGTATAAGATGAGGTTACTTAGCCAGCACAGCAGTGCAGAGGACACAGGAATCTATGCCTCTCCTGCCACCTCACCGGTGACTTAAGTGACAAGCCTGGGTCACTTTGTGGTCAGCTGAGGGGAGCATCCCATAAGGATTCTCTCCTCCTGTGTGGAGGAAGGAATGTCTGGTCCACTGCAACATTGCCACCTAGGTGTCCATAGGTGGTGATGCATGGTTGGAGCAGTGGTTCTGGGAGACGAGATGCTCCCTGATGGAAGGACACCTAGCACGTCCTCGACGTACATGCCTTCAGGGCAGGTGGTAAGGCTATTGGGATGCTAGGGTGCATACGAATAGGTTTTTATGCAGAAGAAGGGTGGTTGTGTTGCCTCTGTATCACTTGGTAGTGAGACCACACCTAGAGTACTGCATACAGTTCTTGATGCCATAACACTGCAAGGACATTGACTAGGTGGATGTGATTTAGAGGAGGACTGCCAAAATAGTACATGTATTGCATGGGGATCTATATGAGATAGGCTGCAGGAACTCAGCATATACTACCTGGAGGAGAGGAGAGCTTGAGGGGACGTGACTGAGACCTATGAATACCCCACAGTGGAAACAAAGGTGCAGGAACAGAGTCTCTTTCATAGAAGGAGGAGCACCAGAATATGGGGGCATGCAAAGAAGCTTGAGTGGGGGAAGTTAAAAAGGGATGTAAGTTAATACATATTCTCAGAAAGGCATGGTGGATGCCTGGAACAGCCTGCAGTAGGAGATGGTGGGGGTGAAGATAGTGGGGGTCTTCAAGCATTCATGGGATAAGCGCATGGGCATAGTAAGTAGAAGAAATTGAGGAGGGTGGGACACCTGAGATCGGATTGGGTTGAGAGAATAGTAATAAGAATAGAAACAGGGCAGACTAGATGGCCCTATGATGCTCTGCCACTTGCTTATGATATTGGTATTATAAATACATGGTCTGTGTATGACATTTTCAGTGTGTGAGGAAGTTGGCCTGTGGCTACAAGGTGTCAGTGGTTGAAAACCACAGGATATTGTAAAACAGACCAGAAGAGCCATTTAATTGACTTCCTTGCAAAATGGCATTGCATTACCTTTTGAAACTAAATGAGTTTTATGACATCAGGGAAAGGACAACATTAGGCTGATTCCTGTTGGCTTTTTAACACCTTGGTACCAGTGTGGGATTGCTAAGTTCAAAGGGAAAATGTTTAATTAAAGGATGCCATATTTAGGAAATGTTTTTTTTCTTCTGATGTACCATTAATTTTAAAATACCTCCTGGTAGGAAATTACATTTGGAAGAATTCATTCTAAAAAGGAGGAGCTAGATGACTCACCAAGTGGGTGTGGAGATAAGAGTTGAAAATGTATCAGTGTATCTGAAATGGGTGATATCTCTTGGGCTCTGAAAGAAGAGGGGTAACATCTCTCTAACTTTAAAACACACTTAGAAAGGTAATACTTAGAAAGAAATGTAAGTCTTTTTGTGGTAAGAGTGTTTTGTCTGTAACTTCCTGTTTATTCTAAATGGTTGTACGATCTTTGATATTTGTTCTGTATTTTATCTTGTCTATTTTACAATTTTTAGTAAACTACCTTTTCTTAAGATACTGCCTGTGTCTTCCCAGGTTTTTTTTTGCATGTGGAGTGCCTGTATTTTTAAGTCTGATAATGGTTTAAAAGGCTTGATGGTGTTATTGAGCTTGGAAAAAGGTAAGAATATACTGAAGGTCTCTTACAGAGGTTTAAGGGTTCATTTTGGAGACCTGGCTTGGTGCCCTGGCGAAAGATTGTACTGCAGTCCTGAAGACAGTGCATATCTGAGCCTGTAATTCGGTATGCTAGCATAAGGTTCATAGTTTGAATCCCCCAGAACTTGAGGCTAAAAGGTGATTTGGACCCAAAGCAGACAGGAGGGTTACCCTGTCTGTTACCTGTTCACACTATTGCACTCTGAGGTTGGCACTGTGGGAGCAGAGGGCCTGACCTGTGGAGTTGTTTGTGACAGGCCCTACTGGTCCTTTTCCTGCAATCAAATTCTATGTTTCTGTGTTTCTAGAGTACTTGGATAAAGATGATTGGCACCCTTATACAAAAATAGTGCATATTCTACTCCTCCTTACAAAGAAATGCATACAAAATACATGGGTCTGTCTGCAGCAGCCAACTTTTGAAGTGTGGCACAAACAAGTTTTGAAAGTCTTGCCTAAGGAGAGACAAACATATGAGATAAAGGGACACGCCAAAACAATTTGAATGGCAGTGGAATCTCTCTATATATATTACCTACCTCCCCAGTTATGTACGATGTGCTGAAAGAGCAATATTGGTTCTAAACAAAGAAATACACCAGACACACCAAGACAAAATGAAATCATTTTCATTATACAGGCAGGGCAAGTAGTGTGATGCATGCTATTATTGTTTGCTTGTAATTTTCTTGTTGAATTGTTTGCTTCTTCTAATGTCCAAATATTGAAGTTTAAAAAGCATTATTAAATACAGTATAACACATGTAGTGCCTAGCTATATGTTGGCAGTATCACTTCCCGGTCTTAACTGCCAGCTGGTGGAGGCCTGTCGCTAGTGCAGGCTCCATAGGGCTTCAAAGAGTAGGAACTGCAGTTTCGCAGCACATGCGTGCCTTAAGACATACATATTGGTGTGTGTCAGTGGCCAGGGGACTGAGGACAAAAATGGAAAAATGGCAGTCAGGCAGCTTTATAAAACCCCACCCACTTTCTCTTGGCCCAACCCACCACTTGGTCCCTGGAGCACATCTGGATTGTGCTGGGTGGGCTCCTCCTCTGTCCCTGCCATGGGGGGAATCCATAGAAGATTCAAGCCCCTAATGGAGGTGGAAGCCAGTTGTGGGAAGCAGAGACAGTGCTGAGTAGCCACTCACCTGAGCTGTGGAAAAAACCTTCATGGCAGGAAAAAAAGAATATAAAATGGAACCACAAAGATAAGCTACAGGAAATAGCAGTCCCTAAAACAGGAAATCAGTGCATTAAAGAATATATCAGTTTCCTCCTTTCCATGTACAATAATCAGAATGGTTTCTACAATAATGTTCATGTTCATATAATTAACTATAGTAAGAAGCCAACTAACATAAAATAAGCCTGTTACATAGGAGGCTTCAATAAAGATCAGTAGAATGTAAAACAATTTTTGTGCAACAGACTTAATTTTGTTTTTAAGATTGCTTTGCTTTTTAAAGACTAACAACAGGTCTTAAACACAGACTTAACTCTTTTGTGCAACGTGCCCCTGTTCCCTTTCTTGTGGATGGTGGGTTTCATGTTCATGCTCATTTTCAAGTTCACGAAGAAGCACGTGCTGTCTCTCATTCTGCCACCCATCATCCCTGTGGTGACACTATATACACTGCTCAGTGAGTACATCTTTATTACTGCCCCTAGACCTGCTAGGTTAAATTAGGAGATGTGTCCTCTCAAGCAACACTTTCACCCATCATTGCATACTTTATATTATGGGCAACTCAAATGGTTAAGTCCTATACAAAGACAGGATTACTATATTAATAATTTGCAATGTTGGAGGGTATAAGAGGGATAATGGTGATCAGCACTGGGAATAAAGACTGAGGCTGAAAACAGAGGTCTTTATGTATGGTGCCCAATGCCACCTGAGTACTAACCCTCCAACACATAACATAGATATCAGCTATTTTATGGAGTTATCAGAGAGGTGTTACAAAGTTCAAATGAAGTAGTACTACATAAAGCAATTTATGTTTTCTGACAGCAGTACAAACTGTCAAATGGTATACTGTGTACAGGGTGACCGTAACTAAGTGATTACAAAATGGGTGACTCAATCATGGTGCCTCTGTAAATGGCTACCTGGCAGGGGAGCGAATGGATACTGGGTTGGGCAAGGTATGCGACAGGATGTATGCACATATACATGCATGTGGGGGGGAGGAAGGGGAGGGAAGGTATGTGGGATGGGGTGTGGCCAGCAGCTGCTGAGCTGGACCACTGGCATGGTGGGGTGGGTGCTTGCTTGGGAGTTGCAGGGTACAGGGTTCGGGTTCGGTCTGGCACTAATTTTTTTTGTAGCCAGGTAATGTTTTTTACAAAATTTCACCACCCCAACATGCACCCCCCCCCCCCCGAAGCTGAGAATCTATAAGTAGGGTGGTGTGTGGGGCACTTTAAACAGAAAACCCATAGGATTTGGGTGCCTTTCCTTCCTCGCTGCGAGGGTGCATCACTGAAATTCATTTTCGGCAATGTACACTCGACGTAAAGGCGACCGCTTTTCTGTGATTACCGTTATCACATAGAACCCCATCAAATTGATGCAATTTTTTGTTCTTTTTGCCAAATTTCTGATGTAAAATTCCTAAACTGAATGTTAAATTAGAAAGGAGTGCCGTTATGCACTCATTTATATCCTCGGAGTGCCCTTTTCACTCATTAGCATACTCAGAGTGGCTTTTTGTGTTTTGCCTTATTTACATGGTATTATCATCAAGTAATCCCTGAAAATAAAGAATCTGATTGGATGCAATGGTCTCACCTCAATATAAAATGTTTTATCTGTATTATTCAGTTGTAGACAAAGGAAGATCCCTGAATATGTCCTTACCCACTACACACAGTCAGATAGCACCCAAACACTCTGCTTGCCCTCTACCCTTGATTTTAAATTTCACAGGATTAAGAGAGTTTAGTAAGATTCTCACCCAACTCAGAAATAGAAATTTCCTCAACCATCCTGTCTTCAAGGTGAATTCAAGTCTAGTTTACCAAAGTTGCAGCTTGGATAAGTTGGAGCTCCCATCCCCATGATCAGAAATTTTATTCTTCATTTGCATGAAAAACTTTGTGGCTATCTGTGATGAACTGGATGGCCTCATACTCACTTGCAAGACTGTGACTCTTCTGGTTGGTATCTCTGGTAGGCCCCATCTCAGGGTACCTGTTTGTACCTAACTTGCATCAGGGAGTGAAGGAAGACCAAGGGAGGGATAGTGAGGCTTAATAAAGGATAGGTGGGTGGGCAGAGGGTGACTGTGAAAAGGCAGAGATACTAAACAAATATTTTTGCTCAGTATTCACAAATGAAGAGGGGGAGGTACCTAAACCAAACAACAGAAACATTCTGGGGTTAATACATGCCTATTCACAGAAGAAAGAGTTCTGAAAGAACTCTTAAAACTGAAGGTGGACAAAGCAATGAGGCCTGATGGGATTGATCCCAGAATTCTAAAAGAATTAAGGGTAGAACTAGTAGCACCACTGACTACCTCCTTAATAAATCATGGGAGGATGGGGTGGTACCTGAGGACTGGAGGAGGGCAGATGTTATTCCACTTCACAAAAGTGGGAGCAGGGCAGAGGCAGGAAACTACAGACCTGTTAGTTTGACCTCAGTGATAGGGAAAATTATGGACTCACTTCTGAAGGAAAAAACTATTGAGTACCTAGAGGCCAGAGGGGTACAGGACCCATGGCAGCATGGATTCACAGCGGGAAGGTCATGTCAGATGAATCTAATAGATTTCTTTGACTGGGTGACCAAAGTATTAGATCAGGGATGGGCACTGGACATGGCCTACCTAGACTTTAGCAAGGCATTTGACACAGTCCCACACAAAAGATTAATATACAAGTTAGCCTGTCTTGGAGTGGGTCCCAAGATGGTTGCCTGGGTAACAAATTGGCTGGAAAACAGGACAAAGAGTGTAATAGTAAACGTAGTCCACTCTGAAGAAAGGGGGGTTACTAGTGGGGTACCACAGGGTTTAGTACTAGGACCAGTCCTGTTCAATGTCTTTATAAGTGATATTGCAGACAGACTGGAAGGAAAAAAGTGTGTCTCTTTGCAGATGACACAAAGATCTGCAACTGAGCTGATACACAAGGTGGGGTGGAAAGGATGAAAAGGGACTTGGCAAAGTCAGAGGAATGGTCAAATGTATGGCAGCTTAGATTCAATGCTAAGAAGTGCAAAGTAATGCACCTGGGAAACAAAAACCCAGAGGAAGAGTACACTATGGGGGTGAAATACTAACAACAACAAAAATGGAAAGGGACCTGGGGTAGTCATATTAGATGATATAAATGTGGGCAAGCAATATAAGAGAGCAGTAAGGAGGGCTGGGGGATTACTGGGATGCATAGGGAAAGACATCACCAGTAGAAAACAGAAAGGTGTTATCCCTCTGTACAGACAGCTGGTGAGACCCCATTTGGAGTACTGCATGCAATTCTGGTGACCCAATCTCTGCAAGGACATAGACAGGATGGAGACAGTCCAGAGGAGGGCAACTAAAATGGTGCAGGGTCCGTACCAGAAGACATATGAAGAGAGACTTAAGGAGCTTAATATGTATACCCTTGAGGAAAGGAGGGAGAGGGGGGACATGATTGAAACTTTTAAGTACCTCAAGGGAATCAACAAAGTCCAAGAGAGTAGCATCTTTCAGAAAAAGAGGTGTGCAAGAACAAAGGGGCACAATTTGAAGATAGAGAGGGGAATGGCTCAGAGGTAATGTGAGGAAGTATTTTTTCAGGAGAGGGTTGTGGATGTATGGAATATCCTTCCTGAGGAGGTTGTGGAGTCAAAAACAGTGGGGGAATTCAAGAATGCATGGGACAGACATAAGGCAATTCTAGAGGGTGGGGGTAGGAGAAAGTAGGCTGTTGGTTAACTAGGATCTGCAGCTTATCCATTAGGTAGGGAAATGGGCAGACTGGGTGGGCCACTTGGTCCTTATCTGCCATCAAATTCTATGTTTCTATGTTTATATCAGTTGTGTTTTAGATTGACTGTCCTGGTTAAATCTGATCCGGAAAGGTTAGTTGGTGAGAAGGACTAACTGACTTGGATTTATGTAGTGAGCATATGCAAGGTGTCGGGATGGTGTTTCTCCAAAGAAATCCATACTCCACGGTCCTGGTGAGAGCATGGATATTGTGGGGGCATGGTGCCTAAAGGCGTAGGCTTAGGCCAAAGTAATCTTTTTCTGGTTGAGGACTCCAGATAGTGAGTGGTGAGGAGTCGAAGAGTGGCCAGACTGAACATCTATATTATTTTGGGACTCTTTTGAACTTTAAATTTATAATAGTGTGGCAGTGTTAGTTAACTGGGTTTGCATGGGTGTTGACAAATATTTTTTTTTATGATTTTGGATATTTTGCTATAGTTTGATATGTCTGGAGTGTGTGTGTGATAATTGGGTGAGTGACTGAAGGGTGTTTGTGCACATGCTTGGGTCATGAGAGATTTGACTGAAAGTAGTGGTGTGCTGATTTAAGGGGGTTATGGGTTTTGGGGTATTTATTTGAGAAAAGGTTGTTTTGGGGGTTAAATATTTTAATGAATTTTAGGATTAAGGAAGTTTTTAGAGGGAGCTAGTAGTATCCGACTCTCCTATTCCTTGGAGCAGTTTCTTTGACTCCACCCTTTCAACTTCTCCTTGGTCCCTCCCTGCAGTTGTTTTTTCCCAGTGCATGAAAGAGGAGATAGCTAGTAAGTGGGGTAACAGATGTAGGTTTTCTCATGGAATGGGAGATAGGGAGGGTAGGACCAGCAGCAGGATAAGGAGCTGCCCTGGGTTAAAATTAAACTGAGACAGGGATGCTCACTGTGTGACTCCTATCCCAAAGGCTCTTGAAATGTCATTGGAAGTGGTAGTCAAGCCCACTGGCATGGCTCCTCCCCTAAGGGCAATTCTGTGTAATGTCAGGTCCATCAGGAATAAGATAGCAATAATAGCAGATTTTTTCACGGATGCCTCGGTTGACCTGGTGTGCATCAGTGAGACCTGGCTGGGGGATGAATATGGCCCTGTGCTAGAGGTCACCATTCTGTTGGGCTAAACAGTGGTGCACTCCCCTGGGGGGGTGTGGGGGGGTGACCATCTGTTTTAGATCTGGTCTGATACTTACAGCCTAGCCAGTGGGTCAAACCAGGTTATTTGAATGTGTGGCTGTGCAGAGTGATGCAGGTGTAGGAGGCAGGATCCTTCTCGTTTATCATCCACTTGGTTGACAGAGAGGATTCCTGCAAGAATTTGAGAAGTTCATTGCTGTCCTAACTGTGGAGTTCCCAAGGCGGCTAGTATTGGATGACTTCAATATTTGGGCCGATGATGACTCCCTTTTGGTTGGTCAGCAATTCCTCTGACAAATGGAGCTATTTGGCTTCTCACAGGCTGTTGCTTCTGCCATCAAGGAATGCAATGTCACCTTGGACATGGTTTTTCCTCTGGGGTGCGATGCTTTTAATGTTGAGGTTAATCCGATCAGTTGGTCAGATTATCATGGTGTAAGTTTTCAGTTCCAGAATCCCCTGTGATTTCTTAACTCCCTGTGGAGTTAGTTCAGTACTTTGTAGGTTCATGTAGGTATTTAGCTGTTCAAGCTTGTTTCAAGTGTATGCTGAGGGGGTTGAGAGTGCAGTGGAAGCTTATAACATGGTGATCACTGCAGCTCTTGACTCTATCTCTCATTTTCACATACATTCTAAAGTCTCCCGACAGAGCTCCACCTGCTTTAATGGTCAGCTCAGAAGGTTGAAGACTAAAGGGCAGAAAATGGTGTGTTCTTGGTGGAGATCAGGTTTGTTGGAGGATAAACTAACCCTGAGAGCTCATTATAAGAAGTATCAGGGGATAATCACTCTGAGAAAGGCAGAGTTCCTGTTATGGGTGATTGCTTCAGTGGTTACTAGGCCAGCTCAACTCTTCTGCACTGTAGAAAGACTATTACTATACATCCAGCCTGTCTATAGTCTGGGGGAATACTGACATGTGAACAATGCAAAGAGTTTGGCCAGTTTTTCTTTAATAAGGTATCCTCTATCCATCCCTCAGCTTCCTCAAGTGGGCCATCATGGCTCAGCATGGCTTAGCCTATGACTAATGGAGGCTTTTGGTCTGCCTAGGATAAATTCTACCCTGTGTTGGCTGAGGAGATTCTCCAGGTGTTCATGAAGCTGCATCCCAACTTCTGTTCATTGGATCCTGGACCAACCTGCCTTCTGTTGGACTGCTGGAAGTCTATTGGTCAAGTGATTGCTAAGATTGTCCAGTGTTCCCTTGAAGAGGGTGTGTTTCCAATGGCCTTGAAAAGGCCTGTCGTGAAACCCCTTTCCAAGAAACCTTCTTTGGACCTGGACATTTTGACAAATTACAGACCATTCTCTAACCTGCAATTTTTAGGAAAGATTATTGAAAGGGTGGTGACAACACAACTGGAGATGCACCTGGAGGCTTTCTCTATCAATGAGCCATTGCAGTCTGGTTTCTGAGGACACCATAGCATGAGAACTGCACTTGTCAGCGTGCAAAGTGATCTTCTTCTAGCTAGAGATACAGGGGAATGTTCCACCCTAGTTCTCCTCAAACTCTCATAAATGTTTATGACACTGTGGATCAAGAGATTTTAAAAGATTGCCTAAGGGACTTGCTGGGGCTCGATGGTGTTGTGTTGAGATGGTTCAAGTCCTTCCTTTCCAGTAGGGTGGGCAGATTGCATGGAGGAACATTTTCTCTAGAACAGCTGCCAGGATCTAGTACTGACTAATGGGGGAAGGATCACAGATCTCCATGTAGAAGGTCACCTGGGGCCAGTGACAATCACATGGTATGGTTTAGTTTGGCCACTAGAACTAAATCATCCCATTCCTAGGCAAAAATATGGGATTTCAGAGGAGCTGACTTTGATAAGATGGCCAGCAGAGTTAAGCTAGCCATGGCAAGAAGAAATACAGGTGAGGGGGGTACAGGCGAAGTCAGCAAGCATTAAGGATTCAATACCTGAAGCAACATCCCATTGTGTTAGGGAGAAAAGCAAGAGCAAAAGAAGGAGGAAACCACTTTGGTTCTCAAAAACAGCAGCAGAAAAGATCAGAGCCAAAAGGCTGGCCTTCTGGAAATATAAGGGAATGCAGCAGGACCTAAAAGAAGCAGGGAAGGCAGTTAGGTAGGCAAAGGCCCAAACTGAGGAAACACAAGTACGAACAATAAAAGAAGACAAGACTTTTTTATAGATAAATTAGTGAAAGGAGAAAGTCCAGAGGGGGTATTGTTAAGATCAAATAGGATAAGGGGCAGTGTGTGGAGGAGGACCAAGGAAAATCATCTATCCTAAATAGATACTTATGCTCAGTTTTTACTGAGGAGAAGGTAGGGCAAGGCCCACAGCTCAGCACCATGGACACGGGGGGAGGGAGGTATGCGCAAGTCCCTTCACAAAAGAAAGGGTACTACAAGAGCTCGCTAAGCTCAGGCTGGACAAGGCAATAGAACCTGATGACATACATCCCAGGGTACTAAAGGAGCTAAGGGTGGAACTAGTAGAGCCATTATTAGAACTGTTTAGTGAGTCTCAGAGGAGAGGAGAGGAGAGGAGAGGAGAGGAGAGGAGAGGAGAGAGGAGGAGGAGGAGAGAAAAGGAAAGGAGAGGTGCCAGAAGACTGGAGAAGAGCTTATGTGATCCTGCTTCATGAGAATGGCAGCAGGGAGGAGGCAGGGAACTAAAGACCAGTCAATCTTACTTCAGTAGTTAGCAAGATTATAAAGGCATTCCTTAAGGAAAGGATAGTGCAACACCTGGAATCCATAGGAGCACAGGATCCAAGACAGCATGGGTTTACAACAGGAAAGCCCTGTCAAACTAATCTCACAGATTTCTTTGACTGGGTAATCAGAGTGGTGGACCAAGGGGGTGCAGCTGATGTCACTTATCTTGACTTCAGCAAAGCTTTCGATACTGTTCCACATAGAAGATTGATTAATAAGCTAGGTAGACCTGGGGTGGGTCAGAGGTTTGTCAACTGGGTGGCAAACTGGTTGGCGGGCAGAAAACAGAGAGTGGTGGTAAGCGGTATACAGTCTGAAGAGATGCAAGTCACAAGTGGGTACCTCAGGGATCAGTCCTGGGGCCAGTCCTCTTCCATATCTTCATCAGTGACATTGCAGATGGACTGGAGGGTAAGGTTTGCCTGTCTGTAGATGACACCAAGAGCTGCAACAGAGTAGATAATCCAGATGGTGTGTGGGCAAAATGAGAAGAGATCTGGAAAAACTGGCAATATGGTGGGAAGAGTGGCAACTGGGGTTTAAGGCAAAGAAGTGCAAGATCATGCACAGAGGGAAGAGAAACCATGAAGCTACCTATAGGTTGGGAGTGGAGTTGCTGGCAATCACAAGGGAAGAAAAAGACTTGGGCATCATCATCACCGATGACCTGAAATCATCCAAGCAGACCACTAAAGCAGTAGGTAAGGCTAGGGGGATGTTAGGGTGTATTAGTAGGGGTATCACAAGTTGGAAGAGGGAGGTAAAAATCCCTCTTTACAAGACACTGGTTAAGCTCCATCTGGAGTACTGTGTGCAGTACTGGAGGCCACACCTGCACAAGGACATTAACAAAATCAAGGCAGTCTAGAGAAGGGCAACCAAAATGGCATGGGGACTGCATCACAAAACATATGAGGACAGATTAACCGAGCTCAATATGTATACCCTATAGCAAAAGAGGGAGAGAGGTGATATGATCGAAACATTCAAACATCTTAATGGCATTAACAAAGTGAAAGAGTCTAGTCTAACTTGTTTCAATATAAGAAAAATAGCAGGACAAGAGGACACAGCATGATATTAGAGGGAGGCCAATTAAGGGGTAATGTGAGGAAGTTCTTTTTCATGGAAAGGGTGGTGGATGCATGGAACGGCCTACCTCAGGAAGTGTTGGATATGAATACAGTGCAGGGCTTCATACAGGCATGGGATAGGCATATGGGAGCAATACAGATGAGTATGAATTCCCTAGATAAGCCATTGACAGAGTTAAAGCCTATGTCACATGCATAAAGTAGAAAAAATGGGCAGACTGGATGGGCCTTGTGGTCCTTATCTGCCTTCAATGTCTATGTTTCTATGTTTCTGCCTGACCTGTGGAGTTCCTCAAGGGTCAATTCTGTTGCCCATGTTATTTGTGGTGTACTTGCTGCCTCCTAGAGTGGTGATACAAAGGCACAGTGTGTAGTTTCATTGTTATGTTTATGACACAGCTGTACCTTTCAGTTTCCCTGGTGTAAAAAATGCAGTGGGTGTGACAAATGACTGCATATCGATGATCAATGACTGGATGAACTCCAGCTGGCTCAGGTTAAATCCTGATAAGACTGAAGGACTACTGATTGAAGTGGGTATTGGGGGGTGACTGGCTTGAGTGGAGGTGTGGCTGGCCTACATCTGGGGCCTACTTAGCTTACAGACAGAGATAGAGTGTAGAATCTGGGTGACATTATGAATCACAAGGTGACTACGGAGCATCAGGTGTCTGCTGTGGTCTGCAGTGGTTTCTTTCATCTTAGGAACATTGCTCAGATCATGCCCTTTCTTAGCCCTCATGACCTGAAGTCCTTGGTACATGCCTTTTGTGACATCTAGACTGGACTATTGTAATGCTCTTTATCTCAGGCTGTCTGGAGGTGTGATGTGCCACTTGTAGCTGGTGCAGAACTTCTCGGTCAGATTAATTAATGGAGTTTCTTGCTCTGAGCAGATCTCTCTGGCTCTGCAGACATTACAGTGTCTGCCTGTGAGGTGGCACATCTCCTTCAAGATAGGTTTGTTACGGGGGTGTGGACTGGCACCTAGCATGGTGGTAGCTAAATAGTTGAGCTCCCACTGGCATTGGCATATTGTGGTAATGAAAGGATATTCTGAATCACTAAAATTGAAAGAAAATAGCAGGAATTTTTCCAAAGAATGATGTCATCTGTCAAATCTACAAAAAAGCAATCCACACTGTCCTTTGAGCCACAGGATCAAGGGGGGACCGGAGGACCAAAGAGCAGCACCAGATCACAGGCGGCCACGGCTGATAACGGAGTGGCAAAGGACACACCAGAGATTCCTTTATCGGTGCTACCTGCAATGACTGTTAATTTACAAAATGAAGTAAGAAATAACTTCACTAACATTACAGCTCAGATCATACATATTCAATCCATAGTTGCTTCTCTGACTGACACCTCTTCTGATCATACAACCCGACTTAACGACCAAGAGAAAAGAATTAGCAATCTTGAGGACTTGGTGACTGGCATGGCAAGAGACAAGAAGGCACAGAAAGAGTAGATGGAAAACCTAACTTTCTGTGCTGAGGATCAAGAGAATAGAGCCCGTAGGTCTAATATCACGATTGTGGAGATGCCCGAAGGCTTACAGGCAGAGCAGGGGGCTGTGCCATATAAAAATGGTTATCCCAGAAGCTGGGCATGGAGGTTGCGGTAGCTGAGTACAAAATACAGTGAGCGCATCAAATGGGCCCCCCCCAAGGCACAATTAAATCAAATAGTTAAGATTCCCTGAAAAAGGAAAAAATGTTGCTGCCAGTGGGAGCCCACAGTCCGATCCAAATTGAAAACGGCAGAGTATCTGTTTTCCAGGACTTGTCCCAGGATGTTCAACTAAAAAGGCAAAAGTCTGCCAGCGTTAAGTCAGCCTTACATCAGCGAGGGTAGGATTTTGCATTACTTAACCCTACAAAGCTGAAAATTAACAAACTTGGTTGCCCACCTCATTTCTTTGCTAACCCACAAGAGGCCGAACATTTTCTCAATTCACCAGAGGCTGTACAGAAGGAAGCCCTAGAAGCAGGGCTCAGAATGCTTCATCAACCTAAATGGCATAATTTACAGTATCTTTGAGGAATTATAGTGCCTGGTGACTTTGTTGTGGTGTGAAGGGGAGAGCCACTAAAATGACAGCTTGGCTTTGTATTGATTGTCTCGTTGTCTCAACCCTACTACGGTTGGTATTGAACCTTCTGTAGAAACAAAAAAAGCAAATAAATGTAGAAACTGATGTTCTAAATGGCACTAAATGGATTTATGTGTTCTTGTGTGCTCCTGACAGTATTGTTTAAAATGGCCATTTGCCATGTGCCCTAGCAGTGTACAGTATGGGGATCGCATGTCGAAGCTTTGTGGGCGGGTTCCTGAGTTTTCTCCCACTGCTAATGTTGACGAATGTTTGACAGCTGAAATGCAATGGAAAATTAAGGTGTTCAACCAGGGACTCAAGATTTGTGAATGACCCCCTTGGTGCTGTCAATTTCAGGACCTCGATCTTGGTTGCCATGGCAATCTTGGTCTAGCAGACAGGGCACTGAAAAGTTCAATATTTACTGTTTGTGCCTCTGTCACCTCATCTGGATTCTGTTGCCTGGGTTGCCATGGCTCATTATCTCCCTGAATAAATCTAGCTTCCCAATGGTGTACTGGACCCAATTGGCCCAACAGTAGTGGTGTGTGGGTGGCTGGTGGATCTGAGCCCCTTACATCCACTTTACAACCAGTTCCATGATGGATGTGCTGCTCCTCGACCATAGCTAGGGTTATGGGTAACATTGTGGAGACAGTCAATAGTTTACAAAATAAAACTGTCACTCTCTAGCCACCAATGGAAATAATACAGACCTTACCTAAGTCAGGTGGTTACTACTGGTTGCTGTAGTGACCAGTAAAAATCTTTTTCTGTTTAATGCATCCCGGGGCTGAAATCTTAGAAATGTTTATGTGGAGGAAACAGGTCTGGTCCTGAGTCCACTGATGCTATACTCCCTGTGGAGCACCCCAAACCCTTCGGTGGTCGGGGGGGGCATGCTCAAATAGAGAGCACTCATTGCATTTGGTTGATGCTTTGCTCGACTGCCGCGCACTTGTGGGGTGATTTGCGCCTCAGCATCTGGGAGGCTGGGGTGAACTGAGCTTACAGGCTAATACAGACTGGTACTTTGCCATCTCTGAACCTCAAAGGATTCCGATATTTTAGAGGTATCGTAACGCTTTATGATTAATAACATTCTCGGGAACTACCAGTGGGCTTTTGGACTTGGACCAATTCTACCAAAAGGGGGGAGTAGTGACCCAGGTGCATAGTACTATTATAATGAGTCTATAAGACTGAGGGATGACCAGATGATTTGGGAGGTAAAGGAATGATATGTCAGCTGGAAGAATTTATTAAAAATGGTAAGGATGCGGGTGCTAGATGGGGCTTGGGCTGGTAATACCACAATCTGGACAAGATGGGTTGGCAGGAGGGATTTCTGAATTACAAGGGCTCAGAAAGGTGTGCAGTGGGAACTATGAAGGGACACTGGGATGCAGGATTGGTGCCATTAGGAATGGGAGAGGGGATGCCAGTCATGGAGGGGGGCAGAAGGTCAAGGGAATGACATGATGATGGTGGGAAAACAGGGTCAGATAAATTCCGGATACTCTATGTTCAGGCAGGACAGGATTTCAAAACGGGGTGGTGGCTGTGCCATCTACCTGAAAAATACCCTCATGGGACATGTCATCAAATTTACTAACCCAGGATTCCCATCTCAGGTCCTCACTATCAAAATTATTCTAGAGGCCCATAATAAAAATCTTACTATAGCCTCTGTATACATATCACCAAAGGACCGGGCCAGTGGTTTCAACAGCATCATTACCTCATGGGACTAGACCATAATTTGGAGACCATAATTCTGGTGATTTTAATATAAACTGGCTTTCACCTGAGACCTGCACCTATAAGGATGCTGTCATGGCACAACACCTCACACAGCTTGTCCCCACCCCCACTAGGTGCAACTATAGGATGGGGACCAACACTCTACTTGATTGGATACTGTCAAACCACCCTGAAAGAATCTCTAAGGTGTCTGTACTCCCTGATACTTTAAGTGACCACTCACCCGTTATCTGCTCATGGGCTAACAAATTCACCAAGCCCCTTCCTAAAATAATACACAACAGAGTACTCAAGCAGAGGCACCTTCAGCTGCTAAAATCACATCTAAGAAGGCTAGACTGGTCGATAATTGACTCATTCAATGATACAAACAAAGCCTTGGAACTGTTCACCAGCCACTTTACGGTGGCCTGTGACATCCATGCACCACTTAAAAAAATGAAGGTTAAAGACAGGTCTAACCCATGGATAAACTCTGAGCTTGTAGCATAGCTCAAACAAAGGGACCACCTCTGGCACTGTGCTCGAGCCACATCAGCGCAAGGGGACATTCAAAAATACAAATCTGCAAGAAATGGCTGTACCCGAGCTATATGGAAGACTAAAAGCAAATATTTTAGGGAGGCACTCTCCAACTCCTGGGGAGATGGGAAAACATTTTGGAATAACTTGAAGGACCTCACAGGCAAGGTTACTAAGGCACCACCAACCTTGTTCAACATTGATGAAACACCTACGTGAGACCTTGGTACCATCACCAATACATTCAACAATGCGTTCTCCAACCTTGGCAGTGCCCTTCCACCTGATGTTTTCAATGTTCCCACCAACAATTCCCCCTTTGACACTGTGTCCCAAGTACACACAGCTCTGCAGTTCTTTTTCAAAGAGATCCCAATGCACTTAGCCAGAACCTATATATGCAAGGCTATCCGCAAAACTAGCTACAGTGGTGACTCACTCAACCTGAAGTTGCTTGTACTAGTCCTAGATTAAATCCTTGAAACCCTGACAAAGATCTTCAATGGTTCCCTAAGATTGGGTCAATTCCCATCACTCTGGAAACAGGCAACTATCACACCTGTACACAAAAGTGGAGACAAGTCACTGCACACCAACTACAGGCCCATCTCCATCCTCCCCCCTTTATCTAAATCTCTGGAACGAATAGTCTCAGACCAGCTTGTCAAGTTCCTGGACAAATATGAAATCCAGTGCCCAGAACAGCATGGCTTCCAAAAAGGGCATAGTACCACCACGGCACTGTTGGAATTTACCAGATTCATCCATGACATCCTCGACCAAGGAATCTGGGGGGGCAGTATTCATTGACCTGACAAAGGCCTTTGATACTGTTAACCACCCACTCCTACTCAGGCAACTGACCAGTCTCGGGCCCTCCAAGGATGCACTGCCCTGATTTGCTAGCTACCTCAGGGGAAGGGTCCAACGTGTTAGGATTGCTGGCGTCGCCTCTGATGGAAAACCAGTCCTCTCAGGTGTCCTGCAGAGGTCTATACTGGGGCCATTACTCTTTTCTCTCTTACTGAACAGCCTCCCTAGAGTCTGCCAACAAAGAATATTACTCTATATAGATGGTGCAGTACTGTTTACTAGCAATCAAGACTCTAAACAACTTGAGAGTCAGTTGCAGTGTGATTTCAGGCATCCTGAAGAGTGGTTTAGCTCATATAAACTCATCCTGAACTACAGCAAAACTAAAGTCATGACATTCTGCAATGCACGGAGCAAGTATAAACCTCTGTCTCTCACCATCTAGAACCATGTGTGGACTTCTCTTGAACATGTTCCTGAGTTTAAATATCTCAGCATCACCTTGGACAGTTCCCTTTCCTACATGCGGCACATTGGCAATGTAGCTAAGGCCGCTAACATACAGTACATATCGACCTGCTCCACAAGCACAAACACTGCATGACCACTGATGCCCTTAGACTGGCCATCTACAGCTCCGTCACCTCCATCATTGACTACGGTCTAGTCATCTATGGCTCTGCTTTCCCTACTGCCCTCCGGAGGATATTGGTGACACTCAACAAGGCCTATAGGCGTCTAACGGATGCCACCTGCCTAACACACACCTGTGACCTGTATGCCCAAGCTGGATGGCTACAACTCCTTAGCAGAATACAATACCAGACCTGCTTGTTAACCAAAAAAGTTCTCCTCAAGCTCATGCCATCAGGAGTGGCAAAGCTCCTTACTGCCAACAGCAGTACACAGCTTACATGCAGTGCTCTATATCAAACCTTCCTGGTCCCCAGATGCTGAACCACAATGGGTAAGAGGTTGTTCACACACAGAGCTCCTCAGTGGTACAAGACCCTTAACAAAGAAACACTTACAACTGCAACACTTGGTCCCTTTAAAAGGCAAGTCCAACTATTTCTCGCCTCTACCACTCAATGTGACTGCCTCTCCTAAGTAACTGCCTCCTCATTTTACCCTAGTCGAAGGTGACCTGTAACCTCCCTTAGAGCTCCACTTTTTTGATACCAGTTTCCCCTACTCTCACCCCTTACCCCACCCCCAAACCACACTGCCTTACCCAACCCCTCCCCTCTCTAATGGCACTTTCAGATATGGGGCTGTCCAGCCCATACACCTCATACTTTTGCCACCCGCCGACAATGGCCCTTTAGCCTGCCTGCTTCTTCCAGATTCCCTCTTACCCTATACTAACTATATACGGTTCATCCTGAAACTTGTCTGAAGCTGGCTTAAGTTGTCTTTCTCCATTCTTGGCTGTATAATAAATACTTAGACATCTTTGTGTTTTTAAGACTGTAACCATTGTTGACCTTTGTATGTATGTTACCCTATATCCTTTGACGTGGAACCTTTGTGAATGAGCAGTTCCTGCTCAAAGGTATTTGTAATCCTAGAGTTTAATCAAAAAAATTAATAAATAAATGAATAAAAATTTGGACTCTTGATTCAGCTCTGAGCACTTCTCTTGGTGTCACTGCAGAGTCACAAAAGGGGAACCCTAAGGGGGTGTTCAACCCCTTACTGTGGATCCTGAGGACTAAATAACCCACTGATGTCTAAGCCACTTTATTCTCTCTGATTTGAAATTTAAATATCTTGCAGCAAGAATAGCATAGTAATAAATCTGAATGCAACTCTGGAAATTAATACAGATAACCAATAGCTGGTTTAGCTGCTCCCGCCCCCTTTTTTCCCCTCTCAGTTGGTGAGGGAGATGATTATATATTTACCTTAAAATTTGGATAGTTTGTTGCTGCATATGATGAGCCAGTGTGATTTCTCTCTTTTACTGCTAAACAGGTGCCAGTCAGGCATGGGCAACCAAAAATAATATGGGAATTAACACTGTACAGTTACTGGTAAGGAGGGGGGAAGGGGTCTTGATAGTTTTGGGAAAAAAGTTGGGGATAGGGAGAGTGGGACTAGCAAGCCGAAATGGGGGTTACAGTTTGATCTTGTTTATGTTTTTACTAGTTTTTTTTCTGGTGTCAGAGTTGCAAAAGGTGTGAGTCACCTCACTTTCAAAAAATGTTTCAATCAAGGCTAAACTATGATAATAAACTAGGCAAGCCAGTCTCATTATTCAAGAATGTGAAGGGCAGCATAAGCAAATCAGGAAAAAATGGATAACAAATTAAATATCTGCTCTTGGAACATGACTGGCATGAAAACCCATTCAAAGAGAAAGAAGGTATTGAGTAGGATGAAGGCAATGCGGTTAGACATTGTATGTCTCTAGGAGACGCATATGACTAGCAAGGAGGGGAACCACATAGCCAAAAACTTGGGGGATGGTATGGATCCTACTTCACCTCCAAAGCTAGCGGTGTGGCAATTTAGTGAAGGCCAAGATTTCCCGGTGTGATTACTAAAGTCACGTGTGATGGTGAGGGTAGCTATGTCCTGCTGCAGCTTCAGCTGAATACTGGACAGTCCTTGGTAATACGCTCCGTGTATGCCCCAAATGTTGATAACTCCACTTTCTTTAACCATCTGTCAATAGAAATGTCTGGCTTCTCCGGACCATGGGTTCTTAATGGGGTATGTAATTGTGTACTGGATCCAGTACTCAATAGATCTTTCAGAGTAGGGGGGCAAACGAGAAGGAGTACTATGGCCTTACAGAGATTAATGAAAGATCACAGGCTTATTGACTCCTGGAGGCATGTAAACCCTACTGGGAAGGAATGTTCATTTTTCCACACTCAACTTGAACCTAGCCCTGGTCTTGCAGGCCTTTTTGCAAACCCAAGCATCAGTTATGTATGGCCCAGTACTGATTTCTGCCCCAGGGGCCTCTGGGTCTCTAAGATCCTAGAAGTTAGACCCCACTTTGCTAAACTGTCAAGATTTTGAAGACTTTATTAGATCCCAGAATACTGATTTTCTAGCAAATATTCCAAAGGAGGAAACTTCAGATATGATACAGTGGGACACACTAAAAGCAGTGCTACATGGGGGTATAATTTCTTTCTCAGACCACACAAAAGTGAGTAGAGAGCCATCAACTGACTACATTAGAAGACCAGATTAAAACATTTTAGCAAACCCACACAGATGATCCTACTCAAGAGAACTACCACTCATTACAAAAACTTAAGTGGCAGTACAACACAATAAATAAGGCAAACTTGGAGAGGGCCATGTTGCCTTCACAGTGTTGGTCAATGGGGTATCCACCAGGCCATTTGAGCTTATCAGAGGCACCAAACAGGGCTGCCCACTGTCCCCCCATTACACGTTATGTCCTTAGAGCCACTGGCAACTGTGATTCGAGGAGATGAGAGAATAAGGGGATACATAAGGGGGAAATTGTTTAACCAGGAAAGGCACACTAAGCTGGAGCTTGTTTCCAGGTTCGACCTGGGAGCACAAGGAAGTTAAGTGACTTGCTCAGGGTCACACAGTATGCAAGTGGAAGCTGTGGGATTCAAACCCAGGTCTGGTCTGGTCTACTGGATGTCACCAGATTTGCAGCTTAGAGCCTTAGACCACTGCATTATACTGCCTCCCAACAAGGGATATACATCATAAAGATGCCTGAGGTTGTCATTAATTTGAGACCAGCATCTTCTTGGTCACTTTATGATGTATATCCTCCTAATGATATGCTTATTAATGAGAGCCTTTGCAATAACCCTTACACTATTGGCAACGCCTTTGACTACCTTTTTACCTAGCTTCCTAATATCCCCCCCCCCCAATATCTTGCAGCTCCCGGACACCCCTCCTGTTCCTCTTGATGCACCCCCCCACCTTGGTGCCAGCTCTTGTCACACACCAGGAGGTCCTAAAGCTACTAAAAACCATTCCAACACATGGCAGTGCTTGGCCAGATGGACTAGAACCAAAGATCCCTAGACTTGTGGCCTCCCTTCTTGCTACCTCTGTAACAAGGCTATTTAACCAGTCTATCTGCTCTCCCATGGTTCCAATGGCCTGGAAAACTGCCAGTAGTGTACCAGTGTTTAAGAAAGGTAACTCTAAAATCCTGTCTAACTACAGATCCATTTCATTACTACCAACACTTAGCAAGTTGCTTGAAAAATTAATCCATTGCCAAATCTGCACACATCTACTCAATTTCAAACTTCAGTCCCCTGTCCAGCATGGTTTTTGAACTGGGCATAGTACAACTGCTCTTACTCAATTCACCAGTGATGTAAAGAACAACATGGACAAGGACTTACTAACTGGTGCCGCATTTATCAGCCTCACCAAAGCATTTAACTAGGTCAATCACCCACTGCTATTTAGTAAACTACAAACTCTTGGGGCCTCTGGATCAACCTTATCTTGGATCAGCAGATATCTTGAGAGTCGATCACAAATTGTCTCCTTCTGCAAAGTTCTTTTGTCCCCTGCCCCTATCACCTGCAGTATCTCACAAGGCTCCAAACTTGGCCCCTTGCTGTTTTCCATTTTTATCAACGATATTCCTACCTCCTTGTCTCACTGTCAGACCATTATGTATGCTGACGACCTTGTCCTCTACATTGCCTCTAAATCCATTGATGACCTCAATAACCATCTTTCATCTGCATTTCAACATCTTCAGTCCTGGTTCACCTCTAATTATCAAATCCTTAATCTTTCAAAGACTCAGGCCATGCTCGTCAGGTTATCAAGAAAAGTCTGTGCTGAGTCTCATAATCTACAGGTCCTTTGCTGGTTTGGGTCAGTGGTCTCGACTACCGACTCCTTCAAATACCTGGGAGTGACCTTGGATCGTGTAATGGACTTCTCCTCTCACATTAATGATGTATGTAGATCAGTCAAATTGAAGATTGGTGCCATCTATAGAGCGCGTCACTCCCTCACCCCCGCTGCCAGGATCTCGGTAGCTAGGGGTGTTCGGCTCCCCAGGCTCCTATATGCTCTCCCTATCTCTGCCTGAGCCAATGTAGGTAGACTCCGTAATTGGGACACCGCATATAACAATATCTGCCAGTTTGTCATATCGGTCCCCCCTGCCTAACTCACCACTGCCTGCTTTACTCTACTGGCTGTCCCCTAATGAGCTTTACTGCTATACTCTGGTATGTTTCATTGATTCACTGACCAGATATCCCCACCCTGACTCACTGGGAGCTATGCTAAACTCTGCACTTCAGTCTCGCTTTCTGAGGTCTTCTACCTATTCACTGCTCTCAGTACCGCACTGCTCTACTAGAATGGGTGAACAAGCATTCTCCCATTTTGCTCCCAAATTCTGGAACTCCCTTCCTCTTCATATTAAGTGTTCCTTATCTCATCTCGCCTTCAAGAATGCACTGTTCTCTCACCTATATGAACTTGGTGCTTGTGACTGTTCTTAATAATTTGCTTGGCTTTCTGTTTTATTTAGCGCAGTACTACACATTACATGTACTACTTGCCTACTTGCCTGTCCTCTGTGCTTCTCCATCCCTGCGTGGATGGTCTTGTGGTTGTCATGTATAATTCCTGCCTATCTCTGCATGTATAGCTGATGTAATTGTATGGTAAGACTGTCTGTTACATTATAATGTTAGATCCATTGTATTTTGTACTCTCCCGGGTTGTGCCTGAAAATAGGCAGGGCTATTACCTAATGCACTTACCCAGTAACCAAAAGTTATTAAATAAATAAATAAAAGAACTCCTGTATTCATATACTCCTGATCACCCTCTCCAGTCTTCAGAGACAGGCCTCTTGAAGGTCTCCAAATTGCATTTGTAGTAGTTTGGGGATTCTGCCTTTGCTGTAGCTGCCCCATTTTTTGGGAATCAGCTTCTGTGAGAGCTTCAGGTGGCTCCCTTGGTGAAGAGCTTCAAACGAGGACTTGAGCACTATTTATTTATTAGAGTCTTACCTATGATCCCATAATTTGCTCCTTGTATCTGTAAAATTTAATGTACCTTCTGCTGCTGTTTCTAAATTGTATTTTTACTACATAAGGCACCCAAAGCCTGCAGGATTGGGTACCAAATATATGAATATGCTACTTACCAGGGAGCGATTTTATACTTGTAGTGAATGGGGTTAACTCAACAAAGTCATTTTACCACTGATTATCTCATGGGATCCAGGAACACCTTCCTGGGTGGTTAGAGTAAAAGTAAGAACAGAGGATATGTAAAGGGCTACCCACCACATATTTTCCCTCTATCATATCAGGAAACAATAAAATTGGGAAGGGCAGTGTCTGAAGATGGAGTCTTGGTGGACAAGTAGGTATCAAAGAGTAGAAGAACATTAGGGATAGTCTGATTTACCCAAACCCTGTTAACAGTAATCTTTAGCAGAATGCTGTAGATATTAATGTAGTAAAGGTGGTGACCTTTAGGAGGAGATGAAGGTAGGGTGGAGGGTGAATATAAGCGGGAAGGGCCAAGATTCAGCTCGATATAGCCAATCAGTAAAAGCTGAAGGACTAACAGCCTCTTTGTAGTGTTAATATGCAGTCTAGCAGATGGTTTCTTGAACTGGCCTGTGCAAGTAGAGATGTGGATAGAAAGAGGTGTGACAAAAAAGAGAGGCATGAGCAAAGGTAATCACCATTAAGAAAACTGGCATGAAGAACAGAGTATGATACAGATTCAGTGGACATAGGAGTAAAAAGATAGGAAAGGCAGTGAGATGAGACAGAGAGGGCAGAAGATTAAAGGACAGAGTAATAACGACATGGTCCAATCTTAAAGCAAACTCCAAAGAACCCTGAGCCTGAGAATAATGGCAGCAATAAACAGGCAGCAGCTGCTGCAGCAGTAAAAACAAAACTACCCAAACTGAGTAATAAGGGGTACAGGCAGTACTGTAAGTCGTTAATTAAGATTGCGGAAACAAATAAAAACATGGCACAGTGAATACATTTCTGCACACCTTGTCTGCTCCTGGTGATTGGTCAAAGAGTGAAATATCAGCACATTTTACAAAAAGCCTCAGACACAGACTATACATAGCGGCATATAAAGTGTTAGTCATAACTATGCATAACAATTATGCACCATGGCAACCAGGCATCAGACTTGCATTGTCATTTATTTTTCCATTCTGCTCTGACATATAAATATTTAGTGCACCATAGTTTCTGATGTCACAATACAGCATTTATACACTGTATGTGTTGGTGCCAAGCACAGTTTGGGGCAGCAATGCACAGTGCACTGGGTTATAGGTTACCTAGTGTAATAAACACTCCAATATACACTCTATACTCCTAATATCCTATCCTTCAGTTTCTGGCTAAAGTACTTACAGCAATATTAGTGTTTATGAAATAGGCAAAAAACTTTCATGAATCTGATTGGCCGACACCTTGTTTCAGCCATGTACTTATCATGCAATAACTTTACAACTGGTACTTCTGATAAGCAAAATGGAGCACACCGAGAAATCAATATGTGCTACTTCTCTCCCACTACAGACCTGCAGGTAGTATCCCATGGCACCACAAAAGCTGCACCAGGAGAGCAGTGCCACACTACAGTAAAAATCAGTACTTCCATCAGAAACAGAGCCAACATGTTTCATATACTTTTCTAACAAGTCGCCAAGCCATAGCTCTCCTGGTAATTCCTCATCACTGGAGGAGCTTGTCTGCAGTCCCCACTGCGTTCCTTGACTTCTGTGGCCCCCACTGGGTGCCAGCATCACCCCCCCACTGACTGCCACCTGACACGTGACCCACGTTCCTCAAAAGCAGACTGCTGACTAAATTAAATGGTCACTCCAGATAGGGTGGAAATCCTTTTCCATTCCTATTCAAAAACGTGGTCAGTTAAAGAGCCCCTGACACCGTTGTGACAACTTTGAGAAAATGTAATGTTTAGCACAAGTGAGCTTATATTTTAATATTGTTTGTGTATTTCTAATTCTTCTTTATTACTGAGGACATTTGCATGTAAACAGGATCACTGCCCTATCTGTTCTGGCTGCTTTCCTACATATGACATCACAGTTCTGTTTATGACATCACTGTCTGTTGCTCTGGGGATAATTATGATGCCAAAAATTGGGGATTATTTATTTTATTTCTTTATTTAAAAGTTGGTAACCAGAAAAAAGCGCCATGACCAGAAACTCATTTCCAGGTGCAACTTGGATTATGATGTCATATGTAGGATAGCAGAAAGAGCAGATAAGGTGTAAGGGACATTAAGCCTCTTTCATTCATCTGTCCTCAGTAATAAAGAAAAAAGGTAAATAATTATAGAAAATACACGAAATATAAACTGAGCTATCTAAATCTTACATTTCTTCCAAGTTTTTCTAACAGTGTCAGGGGCTCTTTGACAAGACACACTGTAAAGAAAACACGCTCTGCACTACAATGGATGAAGAGGGATATGCTTGCTCCCTATCAAACTGCTGTTCTCAGTTTTAAACTAACACAGTTACAACCTGTATATGAAAGAAAATGATGTACACTGTGTGTGTGGATGAGACAATGGGGTACCTAGCCAGAACTATGTGTGTGTGGGGGGGTGGGGAAACCCTATTCTGGTAACCAAGCTAAATACAGTATACTGCACAGGACAGCACCTAAATGGAGAAACTATTTTTACTCATGTACAGTAGCTGCAAAACTCTTCCTGTCCTTATTTTTCTAACTTGAGCTGTTTTATTTTTTCATTTTTAATTTCTACTTGGGTGGGCCCATTTTATAAGTACAATAAGACACTTGGAGGTGCCTGATAAGAGCATTTCCCAGGTTCTAAAGGCACTCGGCACAAGTGCCCTGTGCCTCATAATGCACCTGGGAAATGCTTTTGTCAGGCACCTCGGAGTGTCTTATTGCGCTTATAAAATATGCTCTTATCAGGCCATAACCCACACCTTGGAATGTCTTATTGCTTGCTTATCTGGGGGGTCATTTGCCACTGCCCCTCCCATGTTTCCTGCCTTGGTGTTTTGCCCCCTGGTCAGTATTAGGCCCTTTACTCAGTCACAATGGTGTTTTGGTTTTGCAACCTAAAAATAATATTATAAAGTTCGTATTTATAGCACCAATTCAGCCAAGTGCACAAAAGAATTATGAAGTTGTTTCTGTGCATTGATGTCTGAAAGAGCACATACTGTATCCACTGCAGTAATCATGCCTTTTTTATTATAAAAGAAATATCTTAGCTGTTATGATTTAGAAGAGAATAGGATGTTTGAAATGTCAGTACTGAAGGAAAAACTCAGTCTTCTGCCACCAAAAACTGCTCTAAGTGGGAGGAAACATTGCCATAGCTGCAGCACAAAACTACAAAAGTAGGGAAATGTGACATTATGTTAAAACTAATTTTTGTGACTGTGCTGTGTGTGGTTCCTTGTAGTGTGAAGAATTGCCTGAAGCAGCTTTGGCATTACATTAGCCTTGACACGCTCTCCCAAAGCACTGGTATGTGAATACATCTCCACGCCTTGAAGACAGCAATTTTAATTACACAACAAATCATCACTTATTTATTTATTTATTTAGTGATTCGGAAAAGACCTTTGAGCGTAAGCTCTTTTACAAAGGTTTCACATCATAGATTGCAAAACAAAGTACAATAGGAGAAAGCCAAGGTACGTCACAATGAATGATACAGCTTGGATTCAGAACTTACATAAAAACTCAAAACATAGGTACAAGTTAAAATAACAAGAAAAACACTTTATGAGGGTGGAGGGGGGTGGGGATAAGCAGCCACAAAGTGCATTGCCAGTAGTTCAAAGGGATGGGAATAGCTGGCAGTTGGGTGAAGAAAGGAGGTACGAGAGAGAGGTAGGTACTGCAGTGGAGGAGAAGGGTTGGGGAAGAAGGGTGATAAGGTATAGGGAGAAATAGGGGAGGTGAGTGGAGGCTGAGCAGAAAAGACATGCTAGAGTAAATGGTGGGGTGTGAGGGGGCATGATCAGGCAGCTTGCATTAGTAGTGACTGTTAGGGAAACTCATGGGACTGGGAGTTGAGGGGGAAGGTGGGGTGGCGTGTGCCAAAGGAGCATGATGGGAACTGATTGCTGAGGCAAGTAATGAGAAGGGACAGAGGGAGGGGGTACCTGATGCCTGCCTAGTGCTTGCTGGGGGGCAGAGAGAGCAGGTGTGGCTGGACGTAGGGGCAGGTGCACTTAGAGAGTGTTATTAGATGCTGTTTGAAGTCAGTTTTGAATTGGGCCAGACAATTGGTGGCAAAGAGGTGCCCATGGAGTTCATTCATCCACAGGGGGGCCTGGTAGGCAAATGCACATTGCTCAAACTGTTATTAAAAGAAAAAGCATTGAGTGTAAGAACCAGTTCTGCCAGACGAGTTAGTGTGTGTGTGGGTGGCTGCTGGACTTCCTGCGTGTTCAAGAAATGCTGCAAAGCTGTCAGACCATCATCATGGGGGATCACTGTGTAAAGAGATTTGATGTCCATGGTGAAGATGAGCTGAACTTCCCCAGCTCTTTCTCTCCCATTATGCTTTATCTTTCCCATCATCACCTTTTTGTTTCACAGATTCTCTCTTAATCTTACCATTTATCACTTCTCCCTTAGCCTCCCCCTTCTTCTTTCTCCACATATATATCTCTCTCAATTTACCTCTCCTCTACACTAACTTGTTTTTTTTCTCTTTTAGATATTTCCTGAAGAAGACCTAAGGTCGAAACGTAGATTTTTAACTCTATTTTCTATTTTCAGCGTGCATTTAATATAACCATTTTGTTTTGCTATTATATTATATTGTTGTGTTCTCTTACTTATAAATCTTTGGTATCCAATTTAATTTTGGGACTGTTGCTCCTTCAGGAGACTGTTGTATTTGAATAGACTGGTTATTCGGGGGAAGGCATTTTCTGTTTATGTTTCACTTTGAACTCTATCTGTACTTGCAAGAAGGGGATTAATGTTTTGTACCCCTTGGCTCACTCCTCTTTTTGTTAAATATAAGAAGCCTTTATTCTGAGGGAGGGGCTGGGTATTTCCTTTTCTTGTTGTGCGCTTGTGTGCTCTCGCTCCTGTGCCACCAGAGGGAGCTCAGGTTACACGCCTTGCTGAATGGCACTGGTTGTCAATTCAGGACCTGTTTTCCACCGCAAGGCTCTTGTATTAGAGGTTGGGATTAATCAGTATATTTCTTACTGGGCCAGTGCTGGCAAGATCTTGTGGCAAATTGGCCCTATTTTGTACTACCTGTCATTTGCTGTTTTTTAGCAATCACGTTTTCTTGGCAGGTTGCAGATAATGTTTTAACTAATCCAGCACACTCGCTGAGCACATCCCTACATGTTATGCATTCCCCTCTGGTTGCCAGGAGCCGGCTAGGTACCAGATCTTACTATGGGATATTGCTTTTCCTCATATTTTGTTTTTAAGTAATTCTTTTCTGTGACAATTATGGGGGGGTTTACTGAATCTGTTCGGGACTGTGGGGTAATGTCGGGAGGCTGGGAGGAGAGGAAGGGAACCGGTATCTTGTTGAGTGTTGTTCGTGACAGCTGGGGTGGTTGGGTGGGCGGGATATTGTGTGGATTTAAGGGGCCTGGCAAATTTAAGTTACAGGATGATGGGGTATTTTACGGAGGTGGGGGTGGGCGAAGAGTTGGTTTGTATGGGAGGGTGTGGGATGGGGTGGGTGGTACAGCAGTACTAAAGATGTTTTGGATTCTGGACTCGTCTCGTTGTTACATCGAGATTATTATTATGTACTCATTGTTACCAATTTAGATGGTTAGTAATGTTCATTTTGCTACATGGAATGTGAAGGGGCTTAGGAAAAAATCTAAACAATACCAGATGCTTAAACATTTAAGTTTACTGCGTTCCCAGATAACGTTTTTGCAAGAATCCCATTTGCTAGACTCTGAAGCCTTGCAACTCAGGAGGCAACAGATTGGTAAGGGTCTTTAATGCAGCGGGGTCCACTAATAGGAGCTGAGTTATGTTAATTGTCAATAGGGGTATCCCTTTCATCTCTTCACATGTTGTTAGTGACCCGGGGGGCAGGTATGTTTTGGTCCAGGGCACTTTGTGGTCCATGCCACTTCTATTTGGCAGTATTTATGGGCCTAATACAGATGACCCTGGCTTCTTTATGAAGTTGATCACCGTTATTCTCCCTATGCTCCCTATAATGATTGTTTAGGTGGTGATTTCAATTTGGTCGTGGACCCTAGTATGGACAGACCTGACAGTGGAGTGAGGGGACTGACCCCTGGGCAAAGGGCTTTTAGGGACCTGTTGGATCAGTGCGGGTTGTGTGATGTATGGCAAGTATTGCACCCTAACACCAAGGAATATACCTTTACCTCGCCAGTGCATGGATCACAGTCTCGCATCGATCACTTATTAATCTCCCAGGGGCTCTTGCCAGGGGTTTTGTCTGCCTCAATCCAGCCTGGTCCCATATCTGATCATTCTCTGGTAGTATGCAATCTCGCTTTTCTTAATACGCCTAGGCGGGAGACCTGTTGGAAGTTAAATGAACAATTATTAAAAGGTACTAGGTATTGTAGCCTTATAAAAGAACAGATTGACTTCTTTTTCTCTACTAACTCGATAGATAGTGCGGAGCAGGATATTCTATGGGGCGCCTTCAAGGCCTATATGCGGGGAATTCCCATTAGTCTAGCTACTAAGAGAAAAAAGACTCAGGAATCAGAACTATTAGCTTTACTGGCCCAAGTACGGTCTTTAGAAGATAATTTATCTTCCAGTACCCCTAGTGAGGACAGAAAGAAGCTCCTGAAAGCCAAAGACAGATACTTAGATGTGTTAAGGGAAAAGGTTGAGCTAGCCATTATTCATACTAGAGCTAGTTACACAGATCAGTGAGAAAAAGCAGGGCGTATGCTTGCTTTAAGATTAAAGCAGCAGGAGTTTGCAAGATTTATCCCTCCGGTCCGGGCTCAGGAAGACGGGTCTCTGAGGGTATCTCCCTCTGACATAGTGCAAGAGTTCACCTTGTATTATGAGCAATTATACAGGGATATGGACTGTCCTCCTTCTTTGGAGAGGTTGGAGGAGTATTTAAGAGATTCCCATCTTCCATCCCTGTCAGAGGTGCATAGGACTTTTTTGTCTTCCTCTATCTCCTTGGAGGAAATTTCGGAGGTTGTTAAGGCCTTACCCTCTTATAAAGTTCCGGGGCCGGATGGTTTTTCCTCATTATTTTATAAAGTTTTCCAAGAACAATTACTGCTGGTGCTTCACCGGTTGTACTTCCATATTCTCTCCGGGGTTGCTGTAGACACTTACTTGTTTGAGGCCCTGATTGTCCTTCTCCCCAAACCGGACAAGGATCCTGAGTTAGTACAGAGTTACAGACCTATATCCCTGTTAAATCAAGATATCAAAATTCTTTCAAAGATACTGGCTGATAGGCTAACTCTGGTCCTTCCAGACCTGATTGGTATTTTCCAGGTAGGATTCATGAAGGGGCGGTCATCATCAGACCACTTGTGCACCCTCTCGCATGTCTTCTCAGAGTCCAGGGATGCCACCTTTCCGGCTGGGTTGGTCTCCCTGGACGTCGAGAAGGCATTTGATCGTGTGAATTGGAACTTTCTATTCCAGGTCCTTGAAGCTTTTGACTTCCCAACCATGTTCATAGACTGGATTTGAGCTTTATATCGGGCTCCATCTGCTAGGATTTCTGGAAATGGTGCATTTTCCAAACCCTTCCTTTTATATTCAGGTAACAGACAGGGATATCCCCTCTCCCCTCTTTTTTTTAATTTATATTTGGAACCTCTCATTCAAAATGTCCTTAACAATACAGGGATACAAGGTATTCCAGTGGGAAATCACGTGGTCAAGATCACAGCATATGCCGATGATCTTCTTCTTTATCTGGCCCATCCGAAGACATCTATCCTGGCCTTGTTGGGGGAAATTGCCAAATTTAGCTCCTTTTCAAATTATAAGTTAAACGCTAACAAATCGTCCTTTTTTCCCCTTAATCATAAGGTTTTTAAGACTGATATTTCCCCCTTCTGCTTGTATTGGGCACCTCGGGCTCTCAAATATTTGGGTATTAAACTAACACGTAACCCTTCTTCATGGTTTAAAGAAAATTTAGAACCTTTATCCCAGATGATTGTCCAAGATCTGGATAGATGGTCTAAGCTTCCGGTTTCATTATGGGGCCGTATCAATATAATTAAGATGAATGTTTTTCCCCATCTCATTTATCCCCTTTCTCACCTTAATTCATTCATCCCACTATCCTGGTTCCAGAAAATGCATAGAGTTTTTACTAATTTTATCTGGTCGCATAAACATCCCCGACTGGCATACTATAAGCTTGCTGCTCCGAAAGCAGATGGGGGACTGTGGATTCCTCACTTGGCTATCTATTCCTTGGCTAGTCACCTTGCTAAATGCCTGAAGTGGGTGAATCCGGGTCCCAAGAGTTTGAGACCGGCTTGGCTCAACATCGAACTAGATTTCATCCGGTCTATGAACATGGACCCCCGACTATGTTTTATGTTAAACTATCTCTTTTACAAGATACAAGTAAATGTCCCACTCTTATGACGTCACTAAAAGAATATGTACAACTTTGCTCCTTTCTGGGATATACTCCATATCTGGATCTGTTCCAGTCTATTTGGAACTCACCGGCCTTTACTTTAAATAAGCAGAGGATCTCCCATACATGGTTACCCCAAGTGGGCGACGGGATAGTATCCATGTTTTTGGATGACGAGGGAGCTTGGCTTCCTGTAGCTAAAATCACCCAGAAATTTGGTATTCCAGTATCTTTACAATTCAGGGTTCTTCAATTAAAGCACCTGCTTACCACAGTGTTGGGTAATACCCCCCTCGCTCTCTGGTGTTTGCACTGATTCCTGAACTTTCCCCCTTATTGGGTTCTTCTGGTGTCATTTCTAAAATATATCAAGTTTTGTTTCATCAACGGTACGGGGGCTCCTATGGCCTGACTAGATTCTGGGGTTCTTTTTTCCCTCAATATACCTTTAATTGGCCGGTTTTATGGAAGTTCTGTCACAAATATGTGTGTCAAGACAGATTATGCCTTATGCAATATCACATTTTGCACAACTTGTATTATACTCCTGCCAAATTGGTGAGATGGGGTCTTCTCGAATCAGATTTATGTACCAGATGCTCCCAAGGAGAAGGAACACTTCTCCACACATTCTGGACGTGCCCCAAAATAATCCCATTGTGGGATTCAATTAAAGACAACCTGGACCCCTTACTGGGTCTGCAAGATTGCTTCAGCCCGAATATTTGCCTTCTGGGTGACCTGTCCTCCATCAAGGTTAAAGTCTGGAGATTTCATATTTCCATGATCTCACTATCGGTTAAGAAACTCATATTAAGGCATTGGAAAGATAGGGTTAGCCCAACATATCAGGAATGGATTAATGAAATACTAGCTAACCTTCGTACAGAGAAGGTTATAGCTAGCCTCCAAAACCGGTTATCTAGTTACAAATGCATCTGGGATCCCCTTCACACTTTAATCATGATTGTACAGATATAGGTGTTGTTGGTTGTGAATTATTCTCGCTGGTATATGGTTATTGTTGCAGAATTTATGTTACAATATGGAATTATACTGCTGTACCGGGGGCAGGAGGATGGGGGCAAGCTTATATAAAACACTGTGAACAGGTTGTATTTGTTACAATTGCTCCCTCCTATATTGTGAAAATGTTTAATAAAATTTAAATAAAAAAATTGCCTACACAAGGCAGTGTTTTACCCAATAGATCCTTCTTCCCTAGGATACAAGTCTGGAATTTGACCCTGTTTCTTAATGACAGCCAGTTTGCACGTTCATACAGAGTACAAGTGTGAATGCCATGCTCGACATCCAGGGTGAGTCTGCAGGCTTTGTTGAGCACAGTCTGAACACTCTTGAGTGCTGTGTCTGTTGCCACCCCATAGACCACTAGTCCATAGTCCAAGGTCAATAATAGATATGATGGAGCTGTGGACAGAGAGGTGGAGGGCCCCAGGAGAGAGGTACTGAATGTGCCTGTACAGGACACCAATCTTGATATTGACTGTCTTGACTGGAGAGTCAATATGGTGTGCAAATGTGAGGCTATCATCTATTATGATCCCCAGATACTTGAAAAGTGGACTTGTTCCAGTGGCTCACTGCATGAGTTGGAGATGATGAGGGGGTGGTGCTTATTTTTGTTGTGGGGGCTGGATATAAGCATTGCCATGGTCTTCTTGTAGTTTAGTAGCAACTTATGACTACAGAACCAGTCCTCGAGTTTGGAGGAGTTCTTCAGCTCAGATTGTAGGGCACCCTGAGACATGCTGCTGCTCAGGAGCACAGCATCGTCTGCATATAGTATGAGTTTGGTGTCACAGGCTGTGGGAAGGTCATTTAAGAAGAGGCTGAAGAGTGGGGGTCCCAGTATTGATCCCTGTGGTACCCCTAATGATTCCTCTCTTGTGCTGGATACTGTTTGCCCAATTTTGACACATTGATTTCTCCATATCAGGTATTATTGGAACCAGCAAAGGGCATTTAGTGCCACACCCATGTTTTGCAGTTGGGTTAGTAATGGGGGGTTGACTGTATTGAGGGCTTCGGTGAGGCCAATAAAGACAGACCCCACCAGCTTGCCTTCTTCCAGAGCCTTACGAGCATAGTCCTTGTAGTCCAGCAGGACAGTGGTGGTACTGTGATTTTGCCTGAAGCCATGCTGGTTGGGGCATAGTAGATTATACTTATTGAGGTAGTCAATGAGCTGACCCACCACAATCTTTTCCAGTGCCTTGAACAGGAGGGAGAAGATCAAGATGGGTCTGTAGTTGGCTACCAGAGACTTGTCGCCTCCTTTATGCACTGGCATAACTAGGGCCTGCTTCCAAACAGCCGGGAATTGGGCAAGGGCCAGATACTTATTGTACAGCGTGATAATGGGCACTATAAGAACATTCAGGGTGAGGGATTTTTAATTTTTTATTTTAGTTGTTTAACCAAGAGAGACACATTAAGCTGGGAGCACAGGGAAGTTAAGTAACTTACTCAGGGTCACACAGTATGCAAGTGGAAGCTCTGGGATATAAACCCAGGTCTGGTTTGCTGGATGTCACC
This sequence comes from Neoceratodus forsteri, assembly GCA_016271365.2. Lineage (NCBI taxonomy): Eukaryota > Metazoa > Chordata > Ceratodontiformes > Ceratodontidae > Neoceratodus > Neoceratodus forsteri. The sequence continues at coordinate 1,604,278,427 of CM057450.1, forward strand.
AGATTTGCAGCTCAGAACCTTAAACCATTGCGCTATACTGCCTCAAGTTTCATGTCTATCCCATGACTGCCCAGTCTGGTCTCACCTAATACTATGTTGATCATAGTTAGGGCCTCTTTCACCATCACCCTTTTAAAGTGGAAGGTCGGGTGAGAACACTGGGTAGATACATTGTTGGAATGGTTCAAACCAGGTTGAAAATAGGCAGGTGGTAGTACTGGGGTAAGATCAGTGAAGGCTTTATTGAAGGCTTCCGCAATAGCTAGAGGGTCTGTAGTGGAGGTGTTACTGATACTGAGCAGCTGAGGGTGATTCTTGTCCTCCTTTCCAAGGGTGCTTTTGTTGTTATCCCAGATTCTTTTCCCATTACCCCAAGAATTGCAAAGCTGGGCCTTATGATAGTTGGCTTTGGTGAGTCAGATTAGCTTGGTGCAGCGGTTCCTGGCCGTTCTGTAACACTGGTAGTCATGCTTGCTACCTGTGTTTCTGGCCTTCTCCCAGAGTATGTCCTTTTCTTTCAGGTGGGGGAGTAGCTCCCCATTAATCCAGCCATTTGTCTGCCCCCAAATTTTTCTTTTCGTGAGCGGGGCATAGATGTCACAGATGGAGCTAAAGCCCTTAGTGAAGTAACTGAAGGCCTGATCCAGGGTAGGCGCCAGGTCAATAGGAGTCCAGTCATGTAGGGCAAAGGCTGATCTGAGGGCTTCAAGTTTACCCTTCCTCAAGACCCTGCTTTCAATGAGGATGGGTGGACTTGTGGTAAATTTATTAGACCACAGGAAGGTGATTGGGGAGTGGTCACTTAGTGTGTCTGGGAGAACCTTGATCTCAGAGATCCGGGATGGTGAGCTTGCTAGGACCCAGTCTAGGAGGGTACTGTTTCCTGTCTTACAGTTCTGCCTGGTGGGGCAGGTGACAAGTTGTGTTAGGTTGGAGGTGGCTATCAGATCCCTGAAAGGGGCAGCCTCCTTTCCAACCCAGTTTATGTTAAAGTCCCCGGTAATGATGAGCTCCATCCCCTTTGGAAGGGTGCTGATAACGTCCATAATTGTGGGAAAACCTGCTGTGGCTTTCTTGGGGGGTAGGTAGATTGCAGCAAGGATGAGAGTTTTGATGTTCTTACCGACCTGTGCCTTTATCACTATTATGTCATGATCCTCATCCACCCTGGTTCCAGAGAGGAGAGAGCACTTCAGAAAGTCCCTGGCATAGATGAGGCATCCCCCTCCTCTCTTGCCTATTCTATCAATCCTGCATGCTTGGAAGCCTTTGAAGACAACTTCGTTATCTTTAATCCTACTGGTCAACCAGAGCTCTGTTAGGCAGAGGATGTCGAGGTTATGGAGGGCCATCCATGCCTGTAGTTGGTCAAATTTTGAAGTTAAACTGCAAATGTTCAGTGAGGCTATTTTTAGGCTTTTAACCTTATGAACACCAGGGCCCGTTGAAGTGAGTGGGCCTGGGTTTGAGTGAATGTTGCCAGAGAGCAGCAGGAGCATAAAGATGACCTTTCTGGCAGAAAGGTTTAAGCTAAATTCGGCTTGTGCCTTCACCGCCAAGGCTTCAGGTGATTCAGGTGGTTGGACACTGGTTTAAGTATTAGGGTATAGCTAACCGTTACTACCCCTGTGCTATGGGAGAGCATATGGCCACCTGTGTTTGAAGGGTAAGGCTGAGTAAATGGCTGCCCACAGCCAAGTGAGGCAGTTTCCGAAGGTGTGTTTGACAGCCATGCACTACCCAATAGTGGTTCAGAGGGGGGTAGCAGTGGCCCAGCTAGACATCTGGTGCCGGCTGTACCAAGCCAGGTAGCAAGGAGCAGAAGGAGATAGCACCCCTTGATAGGGGACATGGCAGCTTGTTTCAATCATCAAGCCTGACACACTGGTGCCAAAGTGAAGCTGAACAGTTAACCACTATAATTGGTGGGTAATGAACAGGCAGTACAGCTCTAAGAAGCTGCTGGCAGTTTGTAGCTGAAGTGGGTGGAATTAGCAAGCTTGAGCATGGCTACTATATATTTAATAGAGGCCAGGGTCGGGGCAGGTGGTATGGGAAAAAATTCTATTTGGCTATAAAATTAAAATAGCAGTCTCTGGTTCCCAAGAAAAAATCCATGAGAGTGAAAGCGTCAGGGAGAGCAATGCAAGGAAGCAGATCTAGAAAAAAAGGTCAACAAAGGCACAGCACAACTAGCTGTACAGAGTAGGGGCAACTCAGACCCAAGAAGAAGAGAAAAGCAGGTGCGTCCTGACTGATACAGCACCAGAAGGAAGTTGATGTTTAGTAGCTGCTTGCCTACAGATTTATTTATTTATTTATTAGATCATTGGTTTACAGACTTTTGAGTCAAAGACTCATTTACAAAGGCACCTCATCAAGACAGCAATACAACACAGCAAACAAAACAGTACAGTACATAACACATAGATTAAAAAGCAACCAGTGTTGCAGGCATTCACTGGTGGCAAACGCTTGGTAATAGGTAGATCACAGTAGTCATAATATAGGTACATGAGTACCACGTCAGGTAGCAACCAAAGATATTTTATTACATTAGTCAGCAGATGTTGCCTGAGACCCCAGGTATATACAGCAAACGTAGACAGGGCAGACCCAGCCTAGGGGTGAGGGTAAGGGGCAAGTGGGGGATTATGTGCAGTTGCAGCAGCAAGTGTTTGTCAGATGGCTTCTGAGGGAGACCTTGAAAGGACCAAGCTTAGTGGAGTTAGCTATGTTGGCTGGGAGAGAATTGAACCAGGAGGGAGCCCGATAGCAAAAGGATCTCTGGGCCATAGAGGTTCTTACCCTAGGGACAATAAAGGAGGTGTTGACAGTGCTGCGGGTGGAGACTGAGGGGGAGGCATGCTGCAGGGAGGTGGTGACCTCAGGAAGGGAGATCCCTAGCAGGGTCTTTTTTACAAGAAGACAGGTTTAGAAGCGGAGTCTTTCTTCAAGGTTGAGCAAGTTGGTGTTGGAGTAAAGCAGGCACGTATGGGTGTGCCTAGGGGCTCCCAGTATTAGCCTGCAGGCCTTGTTTATAGAGAGCTGGATTCTTGCAAGAGCAGTGTTGTTGGCTGCAGCACAGATGGGCATCCCATAGTTGATTAGCGATAGGACAGAGGAGGTGATTGCCAATCTAAGGGCCTCTTGTGGTAGGCAGGCCCTATAGTGGTATAACAGTCTAATCCTGACATTGGTGGCAGCAGAAAGGGCATTGATATTGGAATGGAAGGAGAGTGCTAAATCAAAGGTAATGCCCAAATACTTGTAGGAGGAAACCTGCTCAATGTGGTTTAGTGTTCTAGGCAGTATCACGAGAGGGGCACCACTGGATTTGCTTTGGCGATGTGAGAAGAGCATAGCTTTGGTCTTTTTTAGGTTCAGGACTAGCCTTCATGATGTGAACCAATGCTCAGCTCTACCAAAAGCTTGTTGGAGCGTGGCCTGGAGTGTGTTGGGGTTGGGGACAGAGGCGAAGAGCACAGTGTCATCCGCATAGAGGAGGATATTACTTGGGAAGGCCAAGGGGAGGGAGTTGAGGTAGAGACTGAAGAGGAGAGGACCTAAAATGGAGCCCTGGGGAACCCCAGAGTGGACAGATCATGTGTCAGATAGGGTGATATTGACTTTTACACACTGAGTTCTGGCAGAGAGGTAGCTGGTGAACCATGCAAGGGTCCCGGGGGAGAAATCAAGGCATCTGAGGAAATCAAGCAGGAAGGGATGGATACTGTGTCAAAGGCCTTGGAGAGGTCAATGAACACAGCACCAACAGGACTTCCGGCATCAAAAGCAGAGTGCAGGAAGTTGGAGAATTCAAGTAGAGCGGCTGTGGTGCTGTGACCTGCATGAAAGCCATGCTGTTCAGGGCACAGGATACTGTGCATGGCCAGGTATTCAGCAAGCTGGTTGGCAACTACTTTTTCAAGGACCTTAGAGAGTGGGGGGAGGATGAAGATAGGTTGATAGTTACCCGGGGTCACTCGATCACTGCTCTTTAGGATGGAAATAATGATGGCAGTTTTCCATGTGTTGGGGAACTGCCCCAGGCACAGACAGCAGTTGAGCAGCTCGGTAAGTGGGACCAGGATAGCATCCAACATCAGACAAAGTAACCTAGTGTCCAGTAGGTCATTGCCGGGGTTGTTACTACCAATGGCTTTTTGCAGAAGGAGTCTAGCCTCAAACAGGGAGATGGTACGTAGGTAGAAAGGAGGTCTCTGGAGAGTGGGCAGGGGTGCTACTGGGATGGGGTCAAAGAAGTTACTGGGCAGGACTGAACTCAGGTCTGAGAAAGTGTGGTTTAGGCAGTCTGCAATGCCAAGGGGGTCAGAGCAGACAGTTCCATTAAAGGAGAGTTGAGAGGGGGTGGGGAGCGGGATTTCCCATTCAGCTCCTTTACATTATTCCAAAGGTTTCTAGCCGACCCCCAGGAGGAGACAAGAGCAGATTGTTAGTACTGGGCTTTGGCCTGTCAAATGGCCCAATACACTTATTGCGCTCAGCGTTGTACGCTTGCCTATCAGCTGGCTTGCCAGAGTCCATGGCAATGTGCCTTAGGTTGTCTCTCATTTTAAGTTTGTGAAGGAGGGAGGGAGTAACCCAGGGCGTGCTTTGCTTTTTGGTGCGATTTCTAGTGAAGGGGGCATAGAGGTCACAGGCAGTGTTAAAAGTGCAATTGAAAAAATCCAATGCCTCATCTCTGGACAGTGCAAGCCTGATTGGGGACCAATCCAGTTGTGAGAGGTACAGTTTAAGGTGAAGCAGGCCGCCTGCAAGTAGGTGATGTCACTTGATGGTTTGTGGTGCAGGTTTGCTGTTGGCAGCAGACCAAGAGAATATGATCGGAGAGTGGTCACTAAGTGAGTTGGGATGTGCACTGATATCGAGCACCCTCTGGGGGTGGTTGTTAATGGTGATATCCAGGAGGGTGCTGGAGCCAGTAGAGGGGTTGAATCTAGTTGGGGTGGTGACAAGCTGAGACATGTGAAGGGAGGCAAAGATATCTCTGGTTTGGGAGGCCATGGCAGACAGCCAGTTGATATTCAGGTCACCAACAATTATCTGGGCCATTTTGGGTGGTAGGCCAGAGAGGTAGTCAGCAAGCACCCAAATGGTGAGGTCTTGCTTTCTGGGGGGAATATATGCAACGATGAGAAAGAATGGGCCCTTACCAGGGTTTGGGGAGTTTTTTAGCATGAGGGCTTGAGCCCCGTTATCAAGCTTGGGTGGTGTAAGTGCACGTCCAAGGAGGGAGTCATGTATGTAGACAGCACAACCATCTCCACGCTTACCCACCCGATCTTCCCTGAAAAGATTGTAGCCAAGGAGGGAGACAAAGGATTCATGGGTGGATTTGGATAACCAGGTTTCGATGAGTGCGACAATGTCTGGTTGGTGCTGAGTAACCCATAACTGGAATGCAGCAGCCTTCTTAAGGAGGCTGCAAATAGTCATAGAAGCTATGTGGAATCCTTGAGCCTGTGTAAGCTTGTTCATAAGGTTGGGCGCGGGGCCAGGGTTTGGATGAATGTTACCTGATAGAAGCAACAGGAGGGTGATTAGGTACACCAAAGTGTGGTAGTGTTTGTGGCATCTCCCCTTGTGATTGGACACGGGGCCAGGTGCTGGGGTCAAGGGGTGGGTAGCGTATGAAGGGTGGGAAAGGCATTGAGGAGAAGAGACCAAGGTATGAAATGGGAAGCAAGAGGCAGCAGAAGTGGAAGGTGGGGGGTACTGAGGAGGGAGGTGGTCGAGCATCGGGGTCTTGGTAGAGGTGTGTTGTAGATAAGAGGGTGAGTACTATTCTGTGAGGGTGACAGTCCTAAGTGAGGTAGGGCTGGTATAGGAAGTAGGAGGAGGACTATAGTCAGTGGCAATGCACTTGATCCCGGATGCATTGAGGACAATGGGTTATTTGAGCATGAGAGAGGATCACCCCTTTAAGAAGTTACAGAAAGGAGAGCACCTTTAAGGAGTTACTGTAATTGACTAGTGTGAGGCCTCAGGGGGCAAGGATCACTGGGGAAGTGTACTTAATAAAGGAGGGAGGAGTGGGGTGGGCGGTACAGCAAGGCAGTGGCCGAGCTGTGTTTTGAAAAAAGTGCCTTGTGTGCTTTATTTCTCAATGGGGATCTGCAGCATCCAATCGGGAAGCAGCCACAGTCCCCAGGAGCCAGTTCAATTACAGGGATTGAAGCCTGGCAGCTCCGAGCTAGAAACTGACCAAACGTACCTGCTTTCCTTGGTCAGGGGTTGGCGGGCTGGATGCAGAGGTCCAGCCAGCAGCAGGTAGCAGTGCCAGAGCCACTCGGCTGAAGTGGAGAGCCTGGTTTGAGCTTGTAGCTAAAACAGAGCAGAAAAAAAGGCAGGCCATTAGTTAAAAAGTCAAAGACAAAGGTCAAGTAAATTGGTGGGAGGGCTCTGGGCAATTTAGTGCTCAGGGCAGAAGTAGGTGCAAATAGTGGGAGATAAAAGGTTCCTGCAGAGAGGTCTGGTCAAAGATGCTAGGTGGGAATTTAGCAAAACAAAAGGCTGATTCAGGAGGTTGGGGGGGCCTTGAATGAGACCAGGGAGAGCTGGGAAGGAGGCATATGGTGGAAAGGACTCAGGGTAGTCTGGAATGGGTAGAGAAGATGGCCCCAAATCACAGGCAATATTTACAGAATGTGCTGGTTCAGCGGGGGTGTCAGGAGAGGGAATCAGGGGTCCAGTAGATGGCAGAGAAACATTGTGGGGAATAGAGAGAAAGAAATACAAATGGGAAAAAAGCAAGAGAAAGAGGGAAGTAAAGAAGGCAGTCTGAGGATGAATGAGAGGAACTGTGATGGGAAAAGAGTGTGACAGAAAAAACAGCAGGCAGTAGTCAGTTCTAGCTATTCTACAGTATTGGGCAATTAGCAGAAAAAATTCAGTAGTGCAAGCAGTAAGCTATATAGACGTCAAGAAGTCAGTTAAAGTTCACTACAACTCTGCTATACTCTGCTAGGCAATCCCTACATATACAGTGCAATAGTTATAAGGATAGGTTGTAGGAAGCCAATAAAAAACAAAAGGAACACAAGGGCATGGCCTATTGTGTATTTAATAGAGGCCAGGGTCGGGGCGGGTGGGATGAAAATACAGATGTCCTTGAAAAGCTGTAAAAGCTGGCAAGCAGAAAGCCGGGGAAGCCCAATATGCAGGTATATTAATGGTATTTTAGAAGTTAGGTACCTGCTTGACACTAGTCGGGGAGAAAATGGAGGTGAGAGAACAGAGCTAGAGGGAGGAGGAATCCTAGCTGGGAGAATATGCTTGTCAGAAAATAGAGGAGCTGGAAACTTTGAGTTTGGGCGGCAGACAGGCAGTGAGAAATAGCTGGGCAGATCAAGCTGGGGGAGCAGTACGAGATGGGAATGCACTTGGCAGGTGATAAGGGTAGCTGTCACTTTGACTTAGAGAAACAGAGAGGCAGAGAAAGAGTGTAAAGAGATGAGAGAGCTAGAAGGAGGAGTTACACTAGATAGGGAATGTGCTTTACAAAAGACAGTGCTGCTGTCACTTTAAGCTCGAGCAGCTAGCTGGCAATAGCCTGTAGGAGTGAGCTAGTACGCTGGGGTGGGATTTAAGTGTATTTAAACAGGACCCGGGTGTGGGGGTGGGGGGGCACAAAATCAGGCTCCTTAGGCTCTCTTCCTGGAGGTAATCAGTCCTCTAGGGTGAGTCAGCACCTGGGCTTCTGTGAGGGGCTGGTGGTTCAGACCTGGACTGTGAATGGCAGTCTGGCAGGTTAGGTTCATCAGAGAACCATGGCTGTGGCTCTTGAACTACCTGAAAAGAGAAGGACAGGGGGAAATTAAATAAGAGAAAGATGTTGTTGAAATGTTGAAATGATTGTTTGGTTCTTTTTCGAGTTCTACCGGTGACTTCTTCTAGTTCTACTAGATGTGCCAGGGTCTCCACCCAGTTATGGCAAAGTCTCATTGAAATTCTACCAGTGTCTTCTCCCAGTTATACTAGTTATGCCAGTGTCTCCTCCCAGTTGCAATAGTCATACCAGCGCTCATAATGTCTTCTTCTAGTTATTGTGAACCACTGCCCCCTCTTTTACTGCAGTGTCTCCCACCAGTTATGGCAATGTCTCTTCCCAGTTACAGTACTGTCATCTCCCAGTTATGGAACAGTCTTATCACAGTTCTATCAGTGTCTCTTCCCTGTTAAATCAATATGCCGGTTACAGCAATATCTACTCTCAGTTATGGCAGTGTATCCTCCTAGTTGCAGCAGTGTCTAATCACACTTATACCAGTATGTGACAGAGTAGCAAACCAGGTGGCTTCTGGGGAACATTATCAAAGAGAACATTGAGGACACCAGTTTAAACTAAATGAAATCTGCTTCACTTTCATTAACAGGAAAAAACATCTTGTATTCAGCTTAAAGGAGTAGTCCACCCAGAATTTGCAAAAAACATATGTTATGCAGAGTGTTTTGATATGTATGTTAAGTCCTAGTGTGCCCTTTCCTCTGTCTGCTATTAGGAGTTTTTCCTAAATTAGCCTGCTGGCTGTATGGTAGTTCTATGACCCCTGGGGATCTCCATCACAAACAGGTTTATTGGCTTTCTTTCTCCTATGATGCACCCTGTCTCATGTGACAGTGCTGTAGCCACGCCCCCCCCACGTGGGGTGTTCGGGGGTGAAGCCCCCCAATGTAAACAATAGAGCCAAACTGTGCAGCTCCGTGCTAACTGCAACTTGCAGTCAACATGGAGCCTGTCACTGTAATACCAGTTGCAATCTTTTTTGTCGTGCTGGCATAGTAGAGCCCTACCACTACACTGGCAGGCTGGCTGAACAGGAACTTCTTGTAGTTGAAAGAAGCAAGCTGCCCCTATGATACAGTGGATTGATCCTTTCATCTGCATGATGCTGCCTAGCAAGCTGCTCAACAATGTCACAATCAGCCTGCTGGCATCCTCTTTCCCAGCCACTTCCTCTGTCTATAAAAACAATCACACCTTCTGCCAAGCATCCATTCCACCTCCCAATCATATTCCAAAACCCTTTCTGTATGAAACATCTCACCCTCTGCCAAGTATTCCTCCCACCTCCCAATCGCTTCCTATGCCCCTTTCTATAAAAATATCCCTCCCTCTGCCAAGTGTCTCTACCACCTTCTGATTGCTTCCTGTGCCCATTTCTGTAAAAAACACCCCATCCTTTGTCAAGTATCCCTTTTGCCTCCCGATTGATTCCCATGCCTCTTTCTGTAACCTCCTCAAGCAACTCTGGAAACAGTGCCTAACCTGCTGCCAGAAAAACAAGACCCTCCCCAAGCAACTATGGCAGCAGTGTTCCATCTGCCACCAAAACAAATGATGGTGACCACTGAGCCCCAACTCCCAAAAACATGCAACACCAGGGTGCCCAACCTTGGTGCCACCAACTAACACGCACTGACAATGGGGTACCCAATCCCCAGTATTAGTCTCCTCACTTCTCCTCTTTTTTTTATTGCTCCTGAGACAAAGAAAACAGTCCATTTGCATGTTCTCATCCCTCTCGACCCTCCACCCTGACCCCCCTCTACACACCTGCCAGTCCACAGCCCTACCGTCCCGTACTTACCAAATCGGGTGCAGATCTGTCTTAAGACATCCTGTTGCTTCTGAGCTCCAGTTGTAACTGACTGAAAATAAGGTCAGTTTGCTTAATGGCTTGTTAATGCCCATAACTCATAACTGTTATTTCTGAATATTTTTATCTCAAAATTTTCAACATGGCCTTTTTTAAACCCACTTAATGAACCAGGCAGGTAACATTTTTCAAACCACCTCACAATGTGTTTTCACAGTTGCTCTGTAAAATCACATTTCGGATGGAATTTAAAAAACAAATACCTACCTTGTTTATAAGGTGGGGTCATAAAAGACTATGTTCAAAAAAATTGGGTCAAAATCTCAAAAAGACTACAAGTCATAAAGCAATGCTAAAATTCTTCAACATTTACTTATAACTTTATTTTCCAGATTTGTCCCCAAATTTTCAACTTAGCCTTATTTTACCACACCACATGTAAAAGGCAGATGTAATTTTTCAAATATCCTCTGAAACATTTTCACTTTTGCTCTACAAATCACCTTTCAGACAGGATTTAAACCATTTCACCTGTGTTGATCATAAGGTGGAGTAATAAAAAGAGTATGTTGAGAATTTGGGGTCACAATCAAAAAAAAATGACAAAGCGTTGATGAAAAGATTGTGCTTTTCAGTGTTTACTCCTAATTTTACCAGATTTTGACAACACATTTTCAACATAGCCATTTTTGTACCCCCCCATCATGAACATAACATGTGCAATTTTTCAAATCCTGCCCAAAGCATTTTTTCACACTTGTGCCACAAAATTACATTTTAGACAGACTTTCATAGGATAGGACAGGATATGAAAGGATAGGACGAGTCAGGGTAGGGTAGGATAGGAACTTTATTTTTATTGTGCTTTTCCAGAGCTCAAAGTGATTTATAGTATAAATATAAATAAAATTGCAAATAATGCATAACAATAGGCAGTAAATGCTAATACATGAATAAAATTAAGTGCATGAATACTTCCACAGAGTTGGCAGAGTTTATAAATCTTCTCAGAAAACCTGTCTAAACAGCCAACTGTGATTTGAAACATTCCACTGAGGGGGCAGAATGGATGGATTTCAGGGCAATATTCCAAAGTTGCTGCTGGGATTAACAAATGCCGCTGGGTATCTGCGAGAAGAACTCTAGCGCCCCGATAATCCCCTTGATGGGTTGTCAGTAATTCAAGAATGTAGAGGGGGCCCAGTCCATTAATGGCCTTAGGAACCAGAAAAAGAATTTTAAATTCAGAGTGCCATCTAATCAGCAGTCAGTGCAACTCTCACAAAGCGGGAGTAATGTGATTGAATCTGGATCCACCAGTTAACAGTCTAGCATCCGAATTCTTCAGTAACTGTAGGCGGCAAAGCTAAGTAGCTGGGAGGCCATAGTATAGTGTGCTGCAGTAGTCATTTAATAGTCAGTTCACGAGGTAACAAAAGCTTGAACTAATGTGCGCAGATCACTATGGCCAATGAAAGGATGCAATCTGGATACATTTTTCAAGTGGTAAAAAACAATTCTAATGACAGTAGTAGTTAGAGATGTAAGATCCAACTGACTGTCAAACATTACTCCTAGATTGCAAACTTCCTCCTTAGTCTGCAGTATCTCCCCATCACATACAGGGAGAGCAAGATTTCCCTTTACTGCAGACACCAAATGGTCTGAGCCCACCAGAAGCAGCTCAGTTTTGCTGGGATTGAATCTCAGCCAGCTTGCACTCATCCAATCCTTGATCTTCATGATAGCCTGCTCAGCCACACACATTGGATCCCCCTGACTGGGTCTAAATGAAAGGTAAAGCTGAGCGTCATCTGCATAGTAATGAAAGCTCAAGTTATAACTTTGGATCACTTCTCCCAGTAGAAGCATATGCACTGCAAATAACAACAGGAAAAGTATAGAGGCCCAAGATATGTCACAAATGACCAGTGAATGGGGCAGAATGTCATTTGCCCAACATCAGAATCTGGGAGTGATTTTCCAAGAAAGATCTGAACCAGTGTAACACTATGCCAGCCAACCCACAGAAACACCTCAGGTGCTTAACTAACTCCTCGTGATCCACAGTATAAAATGCTGATAACAGGACAAGGAGAACCAGAACAGATAGCTTTACTAGACTTAGAAAAACAACATTTGCTCAGCTCAAAGGACTAGAAATCTGCCCCTTAGATACTATGGTGAAGGATGCAGGGTAAAGCTTAGGTAAAGTGTCAGATCCTGTGGATCATGTCATCCGCACGCTTGTTAGAATAATGGCTACATAAAAGCTGCTTCTTTTGTCCAAAACTTTATTTTTTCATTGAAGCTGTATGGCAACCTCCACCATTATAAAAGTAATAGCGTAGAGTATTTTATTTAAAGTTCAGATTAAGACCTTTGAGCTGAACAGATAATTTAAAAAGGTCCCTCGCCATAAACAGAGCACATCTAATACATCGACAGACAACAGAATATACAGGGTTGATGTTACAATGCATAAGTTACACCAACGATATTCAAGGTTTACAATGTGCAACAAGCTTTGTCAGTATGTGAAGTATCATCTGCAGACTTTTGGAGAGAAACAAAACATAGTCATTAGTGTAATATTTTTGTGCAAACTGTGCAAATAAAAACCTTTTGTGTCCAGTCTCTGCTGTGTGTTCCCAATTTTGATGAAAATGGAGTCCCTGCTGTGTGTTTTCAGTTTAAAGAAAACTAAGACAGTCTTCATTTTTCTTAGCTCAATTGCCTAAATCCAATATTGACAGGAAAAAGTTGTGTCGGTCTTTCTTTTGGAGCAAATTGCTTTCCCTTTGACTGACTTTCTCATAGCTTTTTCATTGCTTCGAATAGAGACTCTTCTTACTTCTTGCCACTGCTGTCCTTGACACACTCGCTCCCTTCCTGGGAGCAGCTTGAATGAATGAACAGTGAGCTTACATTTGTGAGTGATTACTCCATTCTTAGAGCTGCCCACCATATTGTCCATTACCTTCTTTTAGTAATTGTTGGCGAGGCAACCAGGTGGCTTAATTAACCAGCCCTCACAATCACATTCTTGTAGCCTCAGGGTAATAGGCATCAGCCTGGTCTGCACAGTTGAGTGAGTGTAAACATTACCCCCTCCCATGGACAACAGTTCAGATTCTTAAAATCATTACTCAGTTACCATTGTGCACAAATCTATAGAAGTGGCACAGTATCTCTACATTTAACATACAATTTCAACATTTATTTCTAACATGCAAATCAACATTTAATATTTTATATCACAAAATTTATTTAAAAACACTGCTTATTTGACTTGATAGTCAAATCTATCTTGATAGCATAGCCTATCTATGTATCCCCCCCCCCATCATTCTGGACTGCAGGTGAGAGCTGCTTTACATTGTGCTGGGAGAGCATCTTCAATCAAGCTGTGTGTGCTGGCTGAATTGATTTGCACAAGAAAGGGCTGTAGTGACTTTGTGAGACTGTGACTGGCTGTTTAATTTTAAATTCTGCAAAAGGGCTCTAATTACCTGCTGCTACTTCACTCTGGGGGTGGGGTATTCAACAGATAAAAGAAAACGCCGCCAGGGTGTGCACGCCATGGCATGCATGTTGAGTGGCGCAAGCGCCACTCGGTGGAAGAAAGTGTGATACACACTTATTGTAATTTAGAGTTTTAAAGTAAGGGTTTCCTATGGGGTCTTTAATGTATTTGATTTTGGGAGTTATCTTGGTTGGGATGTTGCAATGGGAGGTGGTTGGCAGGTGCCCTGATTGGGATTTGCATGTCAATGGTCGAGTGGTACTGCGTCGGGGAGGAACTTGTTTGTATACTGACTCGCTTGACATGGAAGGCCCCAATCCTGGGATGGCCTGTTTAACAAATATAATTCCAAACTTGATGTTGGTGAAGCTGAGACATTATTGTAACAGGGTTGGAATGGGAGTGGAAATGGGACATGAAATCAAGAACGTCTGGACTCCTTTGATAATTAAGGTATTAAGGAAGTCAATACAACCAAAGCTATGTGTTCTTTTGTTCTTGATGCAAAGTGGGGATGTTTCTTTAAATCCTGCTCCCTTAATTGACAATTTAAAGATTCATCACGGGGACAGCTAATTGTGCACTCAAATGTAAGAAGTATCATTCCAAAGTTTGATTTAATTAAGGATTTCTTAACAGAACAATGACCTGAGATTATGGTTTTTACAGAAACCTGGCTTGGTAAGTCCCATGATGACTTGGATTTTATTATATTTATTTATTTATGTCTAGGATTACAAAGTACCTTTGAGCCAAGGCTCTTTTACAAAGGTTCCATGTCATGAAAATGAAATTTAAAATTACAAGGTTATGACTTTAAAAGGGTTGATAGGAATAGGAAGGGGGGAGGGATTATGGTTTATCATTTGGAAAAATTCTCCCCATTCAGATTTTTTTTTAATTTGGATAGTGTAAACCTTGAATATCTGGCACTGGAGTTTATTGTTGGGTCAGGGAAACCTTTATTAGTGGTTGTGGGGTATCGCCCACCTAACACAACAGTACAAGTGTTTGACTTATTGCAGGATGCACTAGCCCCATTTGTTTTCTCCCATGAGTTGTTAGTTCTGGGGGACTTAAATGCTGACTGGTTGCACCCTGTAAAATCCCAAAGAATCAGGAAAATGGCTTTGGAGCTTGGGTTGTACCAATTAATCTCTGAACCCACCAGGATTAATATTCATAATCCTGGTGATTCTTCTTTGATTGATGTGATTCTTACAAACTGTCCCAACAACTATGTTTCTTCTGGGGTAGATGCAGACTTGTTTAATGATCATAATATTGTTTACTGTATCAAAGGGAAAATTAAAGTGAAATGACCCTCTAGGCTCTTGAAGTTAAGATGTTATAAAATGTTTGATTATTTTTCCTTTTTAGCAGACCTAGGAAATATTAAGTGGGATCGTCTAGAACTAATACCCAATACAAACCTGGCTTGGGATTATTTTGTGTCAGAATTTCTCCTTGTATGTAATAGGCATATGCCAGAGATTACTAGGAGAATAAAAGGTAATTCTGCCCCTTAGTATACCACTAAACTTTTTAAGTTGAGACTTGCTAAAAATAAAGCTTGGGCCCAGGTACGAGCTTCAAGAACGATTTGTGATTGGCAACAATACAGAAATTCAAGAAACCTGTATGTGGCCACACTAAGGGATACTAAAATAAGTACTACAAGGCCCAAACCAAAGAATCAATAGGGAAACCTGGAAAATTTTGGGGACTTATAGAGGAATTAAAGGGACAGACAAAGGGAAAGATGCCTATTAATTTATCTGGGGAGGAATCCTTCAGGAGAGAGAGTTGCCACTTGCTGATAGGTTTAATGATTGTTTTATAGAGTCAGGCAATTTCTTTGATAGCCCTAGTGAACCTCTTTTTAACCCTGTAAGTTATATGGAAGGGGACTCTAAATTTGTTTTTGATGCCATATTGAGTGGTGAGGTGTTAGAAACTTTGTTGCAATTAAACATCTCTGAGAGTAGCGGCCCTGATGGTTTGTCTCCAAGGATGCTGAAATATGCAGCAACCCACATTTTGGACCCATTAACCTACCTGTTCAATTGTTCGATAGAGGAGGATGTATCCAGAAGGTTGAAGTCAGCCAGAATCTCCCCATTTTTAAGGGGGGTGATCCTGGTCGACTGTCCAACTATAGACCTATATCTATATTACCTCTGATTAGTAAGGTGTTGGAGAAACTGTTGGCAAGACAGTTGATGGAGTACTTGGAAAGAGAAAAACTGATGGATCCATATCAGTCAGGTTTTCGGAGGTCTCATGGCACTGTGATGGCTGTGTCGGAGGTCCTGGATGAGATCGGGAAGGCAACTGATGCCCAATGTTATACTGGCGCAATTCTTGTTGATCTCTCCAGGGCTTTTGATACAGCTGATCATCAGAATTTGCTTATGAGACTGTCTGAGGTAGGGATGAGCCATGCAGTTTTGGATTGGTTTATCGCCTATCTTTCTGACAGATGGCAGGTAACAGCTGTAAATGGAACTGTGTCGGCTATGCAGGTGGTATGGAGAGGAGTGCCCCAAGGATCAGTTATCGGCCCTTTATTATTTTTAGTATATCTGAAAGGTCTTGGGCATTATGTGGGGGCCTCTCATTACCACCTGTATGCTGATGACACCATTTTATACTGTTCGGATGAATCAGTTTCAGTAATACAACCTACACTGCAGAAAAGTTTTAACAATATTGAAAAGTACTTTGTCAACTCGAAGTTAAAACTTAATTCCTCAAAAACTAAATGTATGTTGTTTGGGTCTTCTATGAAACGGAAAGATGACTTGACTTTGGAAATTGGGGATAATAGAGGGGAGGGGTTAGAGTTAGTTAATCAATATAAATACTTGGGATTTTGGTTAGATAATTATGGGTCAGGAAATTTGCATGTAGATAATTTGATCTCCCAGGTTAATAAGCTGGTGGGTTTCCTGTTTCAGAACAAAAATTGCTTAGATTCTGTGACATTGGACCTGATAGTTAAGATGCAGATTTTCCCTTTAATCAATTATGGGGACGTTTTAAATGACGGAGCCACTAGGGATCAAATAACAAAGTTAGATGTTCTAGTTAATTATCTTGCCAGACTGATTCTCAGGTGTCTAAAACTTACTCATCATTGCGAATTGTATAAAAGATTAGGTTGGTTATAATTAAGTAGGAGAAGAATGATACATAAACAGCTGTTTGCTTATAAATGTGGGCTGGGTTCCATCCCTATATATCTAAAGAATAGATTTTCCTTTAGAAGTGTTGAATTGACATTGAGAAATCAAGTTGTGACGGATATGGTTGTCCCCCTTGTAAAATCAAAACGTTCCCAATATTTATTTTGTA
Source organism: Neoceratodus forsteri (assembly GCA_016271365.2). Classification (NCBI taxonomy): domain Eukaryota; kingdom Metazoa; phylum Chordata; order Ceratodontiformes; family Ceratodontidae; genus Neoceratodus; species Neoceratodus forsteri. The sequence goes on from CM057450.1 coordinate 1,604,294,933, forward strand.
ATTATATTCCAATATGTTGGAATAGCCTTCCTCATGAATATAAGCAAAAGATTGGTGAGCCCTTATGAACATCCTATCTAAGAAGACACCTGATATCTATACAGGAACCTTGTAATTGTTATTGATATTCTTTTTTCTTTTATGTTTTTGTATTGATGTTTGTTGTTTGATTGTATTTATTATGCTGAGTGTTGACCTGTATTTTGTATTTTTGTAAAGGTTACCATTGCAAATGAGTTTTTACTCAATTGGTTTTTACCTTGAATAAACAAACAAACAAACATAGCAAACAAGTGAAAAAATTCATACATTTCTCATTTGGGTATTTATAATGATTTGGGTATTTATAAATAGCTATTTAATTCATCATCCTAATTTAAACCTTTTGGTTGCAGACTATTTAGCTCATGTATCCAAAAGGATTCACTTTGTAGTATCTTCTGTAGATTCCCTCCTAGGATTGACAGATTTACTTTTTCAATTCTGATGAACCTTAAACTGGCAGCTGATCCATGGCTGTATTCTGAGCAACATCGTGCAATGGCATGTCATATTGCTCACTCTGATAGCTGTCGTATGCTCTCCTATCTTGACAACCAATGGGCATGTACTATTTACTGTATGCACTCTGGTAACATTCAGATGGTGGCTGGCTGTGGCAGGGTGGGGAGGACTGTGCCAGTCACTGGCACAGGATGGGATGGGGGGGTGCAGGCCAGTGGGATACTGCCTACCAGGGTGGGGGTTGGGGGACACTATACTACGGAAAACTGGGACTCATGTTTTTGTGTAATTCCTACAGTGATCAGGTGGGGGTCCCTACACTATGGAAATGGGGATATTTTTCATTATTCCTGTACACAGTGACTGGGGTGGGAAGTGGGCACCCTATGCTATGGAAATGGGGATATTTGCTATAATTCTTGCACACAGTGATCAAGGCGAGGAGAGGGTACCCTACACTATGAAAAAGGGGATATTTGTTATTATTCCTGCACAAAGTGATTGGGGCAGGGAGAGGGGACCCTACACCATGGAAACAGAAATATTTATTATTATTCTTGCACATAGTGATCGAGCGGATTGTGACGCTTGTACAGCTGGTTCTGATTAATCTATGATTTTTGTAATATAAAAATGTGTTATTGAGTGTCTCTCATGAGCCATGCTGAAACATCCTGCGGGATGACACACACACACACCCGAGGTTTTAGCTAATAGGTGTTACCTGGAAGGTCAGGAGATAATTACAAACTAGAAGAGGCCTAAAATAAGCATCTCCTGTTTATCTAGCTTAATTGTAGCTAGTCAGCTGCTAGGATGGGAAATCATAAACTTTTATAACTTCTAGAGGTAGAGAGCCTGTTATGACACTTTAGTGCAAAGTCATAAAAGATTCTTTGATGTGTCCTGGGAAGAAGAGCTACTTGAGATCAAAGACGGGATGTTATTTAAAGAAAGTCATGCAGGAACATGAGTTTTGCTGAGGTCACCTTTATTAATTTACCTCCTGTCGGATAGACGTCCTGATTGTATAATTTTTAATAAACAGAGGAGGAGCTAGGTGACATCATGGAGAAGGCAGGCTCAAGATAGTGTTTTTAATTATGCTGTGAGTGACCTGTAAAGACACACATGTTTGGACTCTCTTGACAACAACATCTGTCTATCAGCACTATTAGAAGAGATAGATTAGATATATAAGTCTAATTGTCTGGTGGTAAGAATTTTGCACTTTTTTTAACCCTTGTTCTTTTAAATGATTGTATATTTTTTGTGATATATGGTTCTGTATTTACATTTTACATTTTTTATTTATCTTTAAGTAAACCTCTACTTTAGAGACTACTTGGTGTGCCTTTAAAAATTATTTTTCTTGACAAGTGAAACATACATGGTTAAAGTTGACACTGCACAAAGCTTACTAGTTTTACCAAACTGGGAAAAGGTAAGAGTTTATTCTGAGGTATTTAATAGAGTTTTAAGGGTTCATTTTGTATGACTGGTTAGGTGCCCATAGGCAAAAGATATCTGTCCCCCCCCGAAGAGCAGAATTATCTGAGCCTGTACATTGGGTATCCTAGCAAGAGGTTCACAGTTTGAATCCCTCCAAGTCTTGAGACCAAAGTTTGATTCGAACCCACAAAACAGACAGGAGGGTTATCCTGTTTCTGTTTCCTGTTCACAAGACTGCGCTCGGAGGTTGGCACTGTGGGAACAGAGGGCCTGACCTGCTGAGTGGGTTTGTGACAGGGAGGGGGGAACCTATACCATAGAAATGGGGATATTTGTTATTATTCTTGCACACAGTGATTGGGGCAGTGAGAGGGGACCCTACACTATGGAAAAGGGGATAGTGTTTTATTTTTCTTGCCCGGAGTGATTGGAGCTGGGGAGGGGGAGCACTGGCCCCGTGCATTCAGCCCAATGCAGCCATGCTACTGAGCCAATAATGGACATGAAAGGGGATTTTTGTGCCATGCATGCCCAATGAGCTCATTTGCATATTCTGGCTGATCCAGGTATGTGCCATGCATTCTCCCACTGGTGGTCATCAGCCTCACACCCTGGATGCACCGTGCCATACATGGTGGCTGCCTGTTATGTGCCATACATCCAGGGTCCGATAGTCAAACAGAATGCACAATCTGTTCTGATCATGCATTCTGTTTAAATATCGCTTTAGAGCTGGCTGGCTCAATTGTTTTGTGTGCTGCATTGATTTGCACACATCCTGCTGGCTTTGAATGTGATTTACAAAAGTTTGTTGATGGTCCAAACCTTCCTCAAGTCAAGGCAACGGATACATTAGAAGCATGGCAACACTGATCAGGACCTCCATGCAAATACGGAGCTTTTTTAATGGAGAATAGTCCTTAGGAGATTTGAACCTTAGTGAAATGTGACCTGGGGAGAGGGAGAAAGGAAACAAAACAAATTAGAAATGTCAAAATCTATTTTATCCTTCTAACATACAATAATATCATACACATATTTAGTTTTCTTTAAAATGGTTTAAGGTCCTATCTGTCATTGAGGCCCAGTGGCTTGACACTTTTTAACCTGTAGCTCCATCTGCTCTCCTTTTGAAGTATCATATTAAGTCTATCACCTCCATATTTCAATGGTGGTATGCACTCAAGTCCCAGGAACCTAAGATCATCTGGGTGTCAATTGTGGTGTAAAATAAAGTGAACTCACACTGGTGTATCTTGTTTACTGTTGATTATAGAGCACACATGCTCTTGTAGCCTCTGTTTTAGTGGCCTCACAGTTTTAGCCACATAGATTAGTTTGCACGGGCACCACAGGACATAAACAACATAAGGGGTATCACATATTATCAATTCCCTTACTTCAAATCTCATGTTGTCAAATTTTGGATGTACAAAAATTTTGCTTGCTAGCCCATATTTACAGATATTACAATGGCTGCACTTATAGAACCCCTTGTTCTAACAGGTAGCCACATGTTTTGCATGGGGTCAGTTTTAGGGGTTCTGTTTCTCACTAGTTTATCTCTGAGGTTGGTTCCTCTACTGAATGAAACACGTGGCTAGGCCCCTACTGCCACACTGACTTCTGTGTCACTCATTAATATGGCCCAGTTTTTATGTCATGCATACTAGCACTGAAATGGAGGGGGTTTGATAAATATGGAAGTGTTTTTGAGAAAGTAAACTGGGATGATGGTCCAACTGGCATGTTTTTTCACATATTGTGCAAGACTGGATTCATGTCCTGCCACATGATTGAATTCTGTGATGAAAATGCAAGGTTCTAAGCTCTGTGTTTTAGGATCTTTATTTGTGTCCTGTAATAACGTCTCCCTTGTCTTGCTTCATATGTGTCTGTTGCTTTGGCTGTAGGAAGTTTTGGACCACTTTCTCCATTGAATATTCTTTGAAATTCTATATTTGAAACTTTAATTTGTTTCCTTCCCTTTCGTATTTCATAGAGATTAACTTGCAGTGCTTAACAGCAGCTCCACCTTGTGTTTCTAGTGGGGAAATCATGTTGTTTGATTTAGTTCACCTAGTTTCATTTTCTTATAAGCTGCTTGTGATTGTTAACAGCCGTATGTTTAATTAAAATGCACTATTAAATGGTTGATTTCACCAAGTAAGCTCCACCCCCTGAGGAACACTCATTGCAAGTCAAAGTGCTGGGGCAAGCTTTTGAGTGATGTTCTGTGGACCCCTGTCCAGGCCATTTCAATAAATATTACTTTGGATACGCTATATTTTGCCTGGATGTGGAATTTTTCCAGAAGGTACTTATGCATCAGTGAACTTTTGTGTGTTTTTGGACATTAGGCTTGCTGTCCTTCCGGTTCTTGCACCACCCAGTCTCGCCAATCGCAGCACCACTCTGTTTGGATTTGCTTGCGGCTCTGTATACGTCCCCCAGGTTTGCTAAATTTCTGCCCAGATTGTGTGAAATTTCAATAAAACTTAAATTTCATTTATTTCCATCTAATTTTTACTTGTCCAAATTTTACCCTATTTAGTATTAATATCCAAAGAGCCTTCTTGACCCTTATTGATAAAAAGAGGTGTTAAACAGGGTTGCCTACTAGCCCCTTTTCTTTCCAATGCATATATAAGTGAACTGGCAGATGTATACACTTATAAAATTGTACCTCACCAAATGTTTGCAATATGAATTTTATTTATTTATTTATTGTATTTTGATAACCAAGTAGGGTCACTTTGACAAACCTTCTCTTTTTCAGGAGTGACCCAAAATTAATTACATAAGACACATAGGGAGTACATAATGGACTGTAGTGGAATAATACATTTATCTCTGATAGTGAGTGGTAAGACCCATAACTCATGAGTGGCGAAGCCACTGGTTAGTTATAAAGGTCTTACCACTAGTGTGTGGAGATAAATGTGTTATTTTACTGCAACCCATTATGCATTTGATGCATTTCACACCATTTGTGATACTTTTACTGGTGTTATACCTTGTTTTAGCTTGGAACTGCCTTTCTTTCCATTGTAAGTTCTCTATCTGGTCCATTGTTCTCTGTGTTCTATTTCCAGATTCTAAGTGGAAATAACATGTTCTAAGTTAAATAAATTGTGTTTTATGTAAAATAAATGGTGTTGTAAGTAGAAGTGGGTGAAAGCCGAGAATTCCACTTTTGCGGAAGTTCTGTGAAAATGTGGAAATTTCCCTGAATTTTTCGAACTTCCGCCATTGGTGAGATCGGACTCTTCCAAATGTGTTTGGCAGATTTTTGCCCTGTTCTGCTGAATTTTTTTGCTGAACTGCAAAATAATACACATGAACTGTGGAATAACAGTTGAACTTTTTTCAGCAGTTTAATGAATTATTCCACAATACATGTAATTATTCTGCAGTTCAGTTATCAGTTCTATGAACTTTGTTCTCCACAGTTAATAGAATAATTGCAATTTATACATTTATTCTGCCATTCTAAGTTGGAATTTCTGTGAAAGTTGCTACTTTAATTTCTACACTTTCGCAGAAGCGAAAATCTGACTTTTGCGGAAATTCCTCTGGCAAAAGTTTTTTTGCACACCTTTAGTTGTAAGTGACAATAAATATTTATCCCAAAATAATGTAATTTACTTACCCAATTTATTCACCACTTGCGTAGTATATATTGAAGGAATACATACAGATGATAATAACAAACAGTATATAAGTAAATGACAAAATACAGTGCATACAATTGATATATTGTAAATAAAGTCGGCAGTTAGATACAGTACAAGATACAGATAAGTACTCAGAACCACTTAGTTCAACAGAACATGGGCACTATACAATGATAAGTACTGTATGTCACAGATTCACTCAGCAGGTCAGGCCCTCTACTCTCAAAGTGCCAACCTCTGAGCGCAGTCTTGTCAACAGTGTAACAGACAAGGTAACCCTCTTGTCTATTTTGTGAGTTCGGATCAACCTTTGGTCTCAAGTTCTGGAGAGATTCAAACTGTAACCTCTTGCTAACATACCCAATCCACAGGCTCAGATACATCTGTCTTCGGGAGCCAGATATCTTTGCCTATGGGCACCTAACCAGGTATTCAGAGATGAACCCATAAAACGTTAATAAAGACCTCAGATTTAAAATGCTTCTCTTTCCAGTTTGGTACCACCATACAAGCTTATGTCTGCTGTCTGCTATAACCATAAATATTTCTTAGCAAAAGAAAGCAATTCAAAGACAGACCAGGTATGCTCTAAAATTAGAGTTTTTACTAAAATATATAATAATATGTCAAACATACAAAACAGAACTCGTATCACAAGACATACATACTGTATCTTTAAACAAAATAAGGTTTAAAACAGTGAAATTCCTACAACAATATTTAGATTTGTCTAGATTTCTAAATACCTGTTTTCAGTGTTCAGATGTTTTCTTGGTCAGTGTCAGATAAAAGTGTGTCTGTAGTGAAATAGAATAATCTTTAAAAGCTGGTTTTGCCCACCTCTTTTGCATGAGGTCATCTAGCTCCTCCCTGTCAAAATATCTAAAAAAATATATATTTCTATACAACCACAGGATGTCATTTCAAAGTATTAATTCTGCAACCTTAGCATAACTCAATTTCAATGAAACCTCTTTTGATTCATGCTGCATCCTCCTCACACAGGCTTCATATGAGCATTTACAACCTCTCACCTCTGTGTAATAACCTGTGTTTTCTCTTCAACGTCATAAAAAAGGTTTATGATTTCCCTCTTAACAAAGTTAACTTAAACAACTCTGTAATTTACTCAGAGAAACAGGATCCTTGATTAAAGTCTTCCATGTAACACACTGTCTCTAAAACTGTGTGTGTGTGTGTGTGTGTGTGATGTATGCTGTCAGTATTTCTCTTGTCCTGCATCTGTCAGCTGAAATCTGGGGGGGGGGGTGGATGAGTGAGGTCATTCCTAGAGCATTTGCTTTTTCAGCAGTGACATTCAGTAATACATTTTATATTAAAAAGAAATGATACAGCACTAAGAACTGTCTGTCTACATCACACTCCTCCCCACCTAGACTGAATTTGGGGGATTTATCCCCTACATGGGATGAGCTTCCCAAATCAGTTCACTCCTCATAAACTCTAGACAGCCCATCGGAGTTCTGATTCTTAATGCCTGCCCTATGTATGATTATGATTGTCAGATCATATCCTTGTAAAGCTGTAAAGCAAGACTCCATCTTAACAGTCTCCCATTGCTCTTTCCTATCTGCATCAGCCAAACCAGGGGGTTGTGGCCAGTCTGTACCACAAAATGCTGCCCATACAAGTATGGCTCTAATTTCTTCAGGGCTCAGACTATGGCAAGACATTCCTTTTCCACCATGGAGTACGCTTGCTCCCTGAGAAGCAGCTTTCTGCTCAGGTACACTACTGGGTGATCTGTCCCTTGGCTAGACGTCTGGCTAAGTACTGCCCCAATACCCACGTCTGAAGCGTCCATCTGAAGTATAAAGATTTTGTTATAGTCTGGACTTGTCAGAACAGGAGCACTGCACAGTGCCTTCTTCAGTCTGGTAAAGGCTTCCTCACAGGTTGGGCCCCAGGTAATTTTCTTTGGCATATTTTTCTTTGTCAGGTCAGACAAGAGAGCAACCAGGGCATTGTAATTGGGTAAACATTTTCTGTAGTATCCTGCTGTCCCTAGAAAGCTCCTGACCTGCTTCTGGGTTTCTGGTCTGGGCCATGCCTGGATCACCTCTATCTTTATTTGGTTAGGACGGAGCTGTCCCTGGCCTACCACATGCCCGAGGTATGTCACTTCTCCCATGACCACCTGGCACTTCTTGGCTTTGACAGTAAGCCCGGCTCTCTGTATCCTGCCCAGCACTTCCCTAAGGTGTGAAAGGTGTTCCTTCCAGCTGATACTGAAGATGGCAAAGTCATCCAGGTACACTGCAGTGTACTCCTCAGTACCATTCAACACCTGGTTCACCAACCTTTGGAAAGTGGCTGGGGCGTTCTTCATTCCAAAAGGCATTACTTTAAACTCAAATAAGCCTATCAGAGTGATGAAGGCTGACCTTTCCCTAGCCCTGTCTGTCAATTCTACCTGCCAATACCCCTTGGTCAGGTCAATAGTTGTAAGGCAGGTCGTCCCTCCCAACTTGTCCAGGAGTTCTTCCATCCGGGGCATCTGGTGGGCATCGGACTTTGTGACTGCATTTTGTCTATGATAGTCCACACAAAAATGAGTTGAGCCATCTGGCTTGGGCACAAGGAATATGGGTGAGGCCCAGGGGCTGTGGGATCTCTGGATTACCCCTAAATCCAGCATCTCCTGCACTTCCCTCCTAATGTCCTTTTTGGACAGCCTCTTACACCTGATATGCTGTCCGCCGAGTGGGCGTCTGTATCCCTGTCTCTACATCGTGTGTTGCTAAGGGGGTTAGTCCAGGCTTGGCACTAAACAATGGGGCAAAGTCTGCTAAAATCTCCTTTACTTTCTGGACCTGGTCCGGAGTCAGCTGGGGAGACAATCTTACTGCCTCCACAGAGGACTCCCACTTACTCTCTTCCAGCAAATCCAGAAGGGGGTCTCCTTCGTCCGTCCCCTCCCCATGACTACACACTGCAAACACCATGTCAGCCCTATTTGCATATGGCTTCATCATGTTGACATGGTACATCCTTTCAGTCTGTCTTCTGTCAGGTAACTCCACAATGTAGTTCGCATCATTTACCTTCCTAACCACTTTGTACGGTCCTGCCCACTCAGCTTGCAGCTTGTCTATCTGGACTGGAATAATGACCATGACTTCCTGACCCACGATGTACAAGCGAGCTCTGGCTCTGCAGTCGTACCACACCTTTTGTTTCTGTTGGGCAGCTGCCAGGTTGCTATGGGCTGTCCCCACAAGCTCCTTCAGTCTTTCCCTAAACCTAAGGACATAATCCAAAATGGGAGTTCCCTGGGTGATCTGCTTGCCTTCCCAGTCCTCCTGGATCAAGTCTAGGGACCTATGTACCTGGCGTCCATATAAGAGTTTGAAGGGGGAAAATCCTGTCGACTCTTGGGGCACCTCCCTGTATGCAAACAACAGGTGGGGAAGGTATTTCTCCAAGTCCCTCCTGTGCTGTTCAGCAAATGCCTGGAGCATTGACTTTAGGGTACCATTGAATTGTTCCACAAGCCCATTGGCTTGTGGGTGATACGGTGTCGTGCATCTCTGCACCACCCCACACTTCTCCCAAAAACATTTCATCAGGTCTGACATGAAGGAACCCCCTCGATCAGTGATTGCCTCCTGCGGAAACCCAACACGGGAGAAAATTCCAAGTAAGGCATCTGCCACTTTGTCTGTCCTCAGAGAGGATAGGGCGACTGCCTCTGGGTACCGGGTGGCATAATCCACCACAGTCAGGATGAATCTCTTCCCTAAGGAGCTGGGGGTATTTAAAGGCCCCACAATATTCATTCCCACCCTCTGGAATGGCTCCTCCACTATGGGCAAGGGGGTCAGGGTGGCTTGGGCTTTCTTGCCTGCTTTCCCTATTTCTTGGCACCGGTGATGAGACCTGCAATACTCCTTCACCTGCTGGGTGAAGTTAGGCCAGTAGAAATTCTGGGCCAAACGCTGCATTGTGTGTGTGATTCCCAGATGACCAGACAAAGGAATATCATGTGCAATCTTGAGTAACTGCTCAAGATACCCCTGGGGAATGACAAGCTGCCTGCCTAGCATCCCTCCCTCTGTCTGTACTGCCTGTGTATACATAAGTCCATTTTCCCAATAAACCTTATGTCTGCTGTCACCTCCCTGTGTGCCGTCCGAGTCTGCCCAAGCCCTCAGCTTCTCTAAACTAGGGTCACTCCTCTGAGCAGCTGCAAACCCCTCACACAGTCCCAAGGCATGGGACAGGTCCCCTTCCATCGCTAAACTAGGGTCCCTAGCACTAGCATCAGGGCCCTCAGGATCACTGTCAATCCCAACCCTCTGACAACAGGTCACCCATCCCTCTTCGGAGTAACCCTCTGTAGCTGTGTGGTTACTTGCTACTGGGGAAATTTATACCCCCTTTTTATTAGTCTCCCCATCTGGAGACACAGGCTGGGGAACCAACCTCTCAGTGGTTTTCACACTGGTTTCTGTGGGGTTCAGGGAACTATTATTTTCCCTTGCTGCTTGGCTATGGGTAACTGCACATACCACCCCCTGCTGGAGATTGTTACCCAGGATCACATCCACTGCTAATGTGTTGGCTACAGCCACCTGCTGCACAATTCCCCCATTTCACCCCAGTCCAGGAGAACACTAGCAAGTGGCAATGTTTTCTCTTCACCAGTAAAACCTTGTACGGTTACATATTTATTGGGTATAAGCTGACCAGGCTGTACCAGATCCCCCTTTACCAATGTCAGGGATGCCCCTGTGTCCCTTAACCCCTGCGTCTGTACCCCATTCACCATGACTGTGTGCATGTGTTCCCTCATGTTCACTGGCATGCTTCCAGGGACACACAAACAACCCACTTCTTTTCTAGCACCCTGTTGTGTATTATGGCTCACCTTTTTGGGGCACTGTCTAGCAATATGCCCAGTTTCTTTACACAACCAACAGGAATTTCTTACTTCAGAGAAATCTTTTCTTTGAAACCTGGGGCTAACTGGTTTCAGTGGAGGCAGTGAGGGTTTTAGCTGCCCTGAAGGTGCGCTTTTCTTTTTCTGCACTGCCACGCCCACCCCATTCACTTGCAGAGCAGGTCTGCTCTTGGCATAGAGGTCTGAGAGTTCAGCAGCATCTTGCACTGTTTTTGGATCGTGGTCCTCTAGCCAGGTTTTTAGTTCAGCTGGGCAAGCCCAATAAAACTATTCTAATAAAATCACATTTTCACTTTTGTTAATGGAGTTTGCCTCAATTCCTTCCCACCAACATTTTAAAAACTGATATTGTTTCGTGGCTAGCTCCTCGTAGCTCATATCAGGGCTTCTCCTGAGCTTACGGAATTTAGCTGTGTATGATTAAGCAGTTAACTCAAACAGTGCAGCTTTTATCTTGATGTAATCATTGCTGTCTTCATTGTTCATTTGACCCAATGCATCTCAAGCTTTCCCGGTAAGTAGCGGGGATAGCTGGAAGCTCCAGGACTCTCTAGGAATTTTAGCCTGAATACAAACTTTTTCAAAAGAATTTAAAAAGGCATCCATGTCATCCCCTTCCTTAAACTCAGCTATTAATTTGGAGTTCAATTTGTAACCCAGTCCTGCAGTCCCAGTTAAACCCAAACCACTTACCTGCTCTGGTGCCACTGGTCAGAGTCGCATCTTCTCCAACTCGTGTAGCCTCTGGCGCTCCTCTCTCTTCTCCTCTGCAGCTCGCTGGCGCTCACACTCCTCAAGGTCTGCCTCCTTCTGTTGTCGCTCTGCCTCTCTGCATTCCCGCTCTGCTTCACGGTCCGCATCTCGCTTCTCTTGCTCTCTCCTCTCCTGGGACTCCAAATCCATCCTGCACAACTCAATTTGCAGTTTGAGTACCTCTGGATTCAGGATACTGGTGGCCATTCCCTGCTGATGTGGCCCTTCACTGGCAATGGCCCTACTGTCCTTTTCAGTCACAGTTGGTGACTTGCTGCTCTGGGTGTCTGCTACCATCAGGGCCTCTATGAGGGTTTGCTTTTTGCCTGTCACCTCGAACGGGACTCCCCTGTCCCCGCACAACTGTTTCAGGTAATCTACAGTGTGCCTGCTGTAGTCGGAAGCCATCTTCTTCTTCTTCCCTGACTACAGCTACTCAGACTTTGCACTTTGGAAAAAAAAATTAAATGGGTAGGAACTTGACTGTACACCAAGTGATATATAGTTCTGTTTCCTTTAAAAGTAAAACTCTGTCTTTTTCTTTCTTTGCAAGAGAGCTTACGGTCTCAGCTGACACAGAACAATAAAGCTTGTGATACCAAAATAATGCCACCGCTGCCAACCAGTCTGTTTAGATTCACTCAGCAGGTCAGTCCCTCTACTCCCAAAGTGCCAACCTCTGAGCACAGTCTTGTGAACAGTGTAACAGACAATGTAACCCTCTTGTCTGTTTTGTGAGTTTGGATCAAACTTTGGTCTCAAGTTCTGGAGAGATTCAAACTGTAACCTCTTGCTAGCATACCCAACATACAGGCTCAGATATATCTGTCTTCAGGGGGCCAGATATCTTTGCCTATGGGGACCTAACCAGGTGTTCAGAGATGAACCCATAAAACGTTAATAAAGACCTCAGATTTAAAATGCTTCTCTTTCCAGTTTGGTACCACCATACAGGCTTATGTCTGCTGTCTGCTATAACCATAAATATTTCTTAGCAAAAGAAAGCAATTCAAAGACAGACCAGGTATGCTCTAAAATTAGAGTTTTTACTAAAATGTATAATAATATGTCAAACATACAATACAGAACTCTTATATCACAAGCCATACATATATTTAAACAAAACAAGGTTTAAAACAGTGAAATTCCTACAACAATATTTAGATTTGTCTAGCTTTCTAAATACCTGTTTTCAGTGCTCAGATGTTTTCTTGGTCAGTGTCAAATAAAAGTGTGTCTGTAGTGAAACAGAATAATCTTTAAAAGCTGGTTTTGCCCACCTCTTTTGCATGAGGTCATCTAGCTCCTCCCTGTCCAAATATCTAAAAAATATATATTTCTATACAACCACAGGATGTCATTTCAAAGTATTAATTCTGCAACCTTAGCATAACTCAATTTCAATGACACCTCTTTTGATTCTTTTTCTCTTCAACATCATAAACCTTTTTTATGATTTCCCACTTAACAAAGTTAATTTAAACAACTCTGTAATTAACTCAGAGAAACAGGATCCTTGATTAAAGTCTTCCATGTAACACATTGTCTCTAAAAACTGAGCGTGTGTGATACATGCTGTCAGCATTTCTCTTGTCCTGCATCTGTCAGCTGAAATCTGGGGGGGGATGAGTGAGATCATTCCTAGAACATTTGATTTTTCAGCAGAGACATTCAGTAATACATTTTATATTAAAAAGAAATGATATAGCACTCAGAACTGACTGTCTACGTCACACTGTACAGTGAGTCAAAATTAACAGATAAGCTAGATAAAGCAGGCACAGGGTCTGTTTACTGCTTCATGGCTGATCGGAAGGATGCCAAGCTCAGGCATTCCATGGCCTTAGGCCAATTTTTGGTTTAGAGTTTTAGCCACCACATTCACATGAGGCCTGAAGAAAAGTTTTTGGTCTAACTGGATACCCAGATACTTTGCCATAGCCATTGTATCTATATGGGCACCTAACAGAGTAGTTAGTAATGCTAAGTAGGTTTTGTCTATCATGACCCAGCCCAACGGTACCAAATAGCATGGCTTTAGTTTTTTTGTCATTCATTATTAGCAAGTTTGATGAAACCAGGTTTGTGGATCAGACTGAATCTGAGACAGGTTAGTGGCAGATCTGTACAGACCTCCATCATTAGCATATAACAGCAGTTTTAAGTTACTACAATTACTAAGCAAGTCATTTATGAACAATGAAAATAAAACAGGACCCAGAATTGAACCCTGAGGGATACCATTGGTGATTGTCCACAGTGGGGAGTGGCTGCCCCCCATTTAATGCATTGTATGCACCCCACATGGTAATTGTGGAACCAACTACATGGCAGGTGATCAAATACAAAGCCATTTAATTTGTGCACCAGAAGGTCATATTAACAAGGTCAGGGGCAGAGTCTGCCAGCACGATGTAGCAGCGTAATTTGTCTGTAGCTCACAACAGGGGGTTTATGTTGCCGTTATCCGCTATTTCAGCTTTAAAATGGAGATCTCCCAATTGATGGTATGACAGCCAAAGTTATTACCTTCAAATTGACACCTCTATTAGCACAATCAGAGGAGCATACAGGATTTAAACTATCTTTACATTTTTCTCAGTGCCACGAGGACCGGGCCCAGCCAGACCAGTCACAGTTTCAATGCCCAGTGCGGAGCTCCAGGAGTGCCACCCTGATTGCCCAGCTTGAAAGCATCAGCCCAAGGGGGTACCATGCAGTTTAGGACCATGAAACACAACACCTAGGTGGACTTGGGGGTTATGAAGTCTAAACTTGATCAAATACTTTTAGATACTGCTGATTTAAAGCAAGTCACCAATAAAACTAACCAGGACCTGGCAGCCCTAGCATCGCGTGTGGCTCACACTGAACAATCGGTTCATCAGCTTGACTCTATACTACCACTGCATAAGGGAACTTTGCAAGACCACCAGAATAAAATTCACTATCTTTTAAATAAGATCAATGACATGGAGCAGAGGGCCAGAAGTAAGAACTTGCACATTGTAGGGGTGCCAGAGGGAGCAAAAGGTAAAGACATGCACACCTTCTTGTGAGTGTTTTTGCCCAAACTGATCCATGACAATAATTGCGGTGCCCCAGAAATAAAGAGGGTTCACCGCTCCCTGGCCTCTTGCCCCCAACAAGGAGAGAGACCCAGGCCCATTCTCTGCAAGTTTCTTCGATATCCTGAAGAAGAGTTTTATCTGCGAAGGGCAAGAGAGCAAGGTTCCTTTCAGTGACTTGGTCTGTGAATACAGCTGTATCAGGACTTTTCCCAAGACCTCTCGAACAGAAGGAGAGTCTATGGAGGGGTTAAACAGCAATTTTAAAAATTAAACATCCCGACCTCCCTGAGATATCCAGCACTACTGCAGATATACTATCAAGGGAAGTTCATTACTTTTGACAGTCCTGCAGCAGTGGAGAAATTCTTGCACGACCACCAGCATGGACAAGAACCTTCATGCTTGCCCAGTCATCAGCCATGAGGTGGCTTATTTTCAGAACTGGAGGTGAGCCACAAGGCCCCAAAGCATGACTCCTTGACTGGCTTGCAAGATCTGGACAACGATCCTCCCTGGCAACCAGCATTGAGAGGTCATCACAATAATAAATCACCAGTCACAGGGAAGCCACTTGCCAGAAGGCAACAATCCAGGAGTCCACAGAGGAGGTTTCTTCAATCGGATGCCAGTAGCTGTTTTCTGGGAGACACACCAATAAAGTTAGGAAGCAGATATGGGCCCCGAGTGAACTTATGCCATCACCTCTGGACCTATCTCCCATCCCCCTGCAGCCCAACACTGTTTCTGACAAGCCCGAAACTAACCCTTGGGACTGGTCACTGCTCCCAGGTGACTGGGCAGACTGCGACCAAGCTGCAGGGCAAGGAGATGATGAGAATTCACTCCAACATCTGGAGGCCCTGTTAAATGCCTCTGAGGACATTTCTGTCACTGATGAAACCCCTCAGGACTAGAGCACTTGCTGAGTTTTGAAGTGGTGCTAAGAGTAAACCGTGGTAATGTATAGATGGTATAGGTCTAGGCCATCCATTTTCTATTGGGGTAAGATGATTTATTGTATGTTACTACTGGAGGAGGCATTGGCTGACCAAGCTGTGCAGCAGCAGATGTGTCTGGTTGGTTATCGATTCCACAAACCTCCCTTCTCCAACCTAACCCCCTTTGCTTTCATGCCAAGGTTAGCTTAAGGCCATTGACAGTACTGTCAATTATGGGAAAAGGCTCTTCACCCAATAAGGACCCTTAATGAGCACTTCTTCCTATGTTCTGCGAACTGTGAGTCCCCAATCACTGACACTGCCTACTTCGGCTGCTGCCTTGTGGCGATAAGTGACTCAGCCTGCGGTGTTTTGCTCAAAGGCCTTGTTGTTTCATCCAATTACTACTTTTCTGCTTAATTTTGCACCAGAGTTTACTGTATGGAGGGTTTGTCCATTTGTATTGTCTCCTGTACAACACTTGAAGTGCTACTTGTCATGTTTGTACCCCTAAGGTATCCAATATTTTAGACTGCATGTTTGAGGGTGAATGGTTGTTAGCATAATTGAAGCCTATTAGACACAGACTAAAATTGGGCCAGTCCTGATTTTTGTATGCCCCATTGAGCAGTGCGACCACCCATCTTTTATCGCCACCTACCCCACAGTCACAGGAACATAGGGCAGGTTACCGATGCATTGGGCCCCCACCCATACTTCCATCCTAAAGCTAAACTGCATTTAGAAATCACGTAGTGGGATACAAGTTCTCCATAGAATGACAGTATAAAGATTGTTGGGGGAGTTTCACCCCCCCCCAATTGATAGTGCAGGTGATATACCACAGAAGACTACATGCCGGTAGACTGGCCTAAGGAGGCCTGCCTCTGTTATTGCCCCCAGACCCCAGAGGGGAGTTCTGGGAACATAGGGCAGAAGGTATTGTCCGGTTCCGTTATAAGAGCTCCACTTCCATTACAGTTTATATCTTGTTCACTTTGGTTAGTAGACACAGTAGTGTAAAAAAAAACACTCCATACCCCTAAACAGGCTATCTTTTGTCCTCAAAAGACACAGGACAGGGGATGACAGGGAGATACTAGCCCTAGCGGTGTCCCCTCACAAGAAAATGAGGCAAAATGTATGCACACACTCAGGTGGAGTTGGGTACGACAGGCCCTTCAGGTGGGCAATGCTCAGCGGGAAGGTATGGGAAAAAAGACTCAATCAACACATTGGGTAACACGCAGAAGGTTTACAGAGAGGGCTCCCAACATGGGATCACGAGCTGTAGCCACGCCGGGGATCAGGAGGACACTCAAATATACACCGGCCAACATGTCACGCAAGATGTCAAAACTCAGAGATAATGGATAGCCTAAAGGACATGACTCTGACATCATGGAATGTCAGGGGCCTAAATTGCCCAATCAAAAGGAGAAAGATCCTGGCTAGGCTTCACAAACTCAAATGCCACATAGCATTTCTGCAGGAAACCAAATTAAATCACTCAGAATCTAAGAAACTCACTAGAGAATGGGTGGGCAGGGAATACCATAGCACCTCAGGGAAGACTAAAAGAGGGGTTTCCATTCTTCTCCATAACGATATTAAATGGGAAGTGAGTCATCATGAGGCAGACAAGGAGGGACACTGGGTATTGTTCAAGATGTCTGCCCCGATGGGCCCTGTACTGCTTGTAAACATTTATGCCCCAAATGAGGATGCGCCCAAATTTTTTAGTGAGGTTTCACAAAAAATAATGGACCAAGCAACCAACAGTCCGGGGATTATTTTATAGGGAGACCACGATTTAGCTTTAGACTTCCTGCTAGACAGAACCAATGCCAAGCAGGAACCCCACACTAACATCCTCAAGGCACTTCAGGAGCTGCTCTCTCTGCATCAGCTAGCTGATATCTGGAGACTACAGCACCCCTCTGATAGGAACTTTACATATTTCTCCGCAGCGAGAGCAATGACAAGTAGATTAGATTACTGGTTCTATTCAGATGGTATGACCACTAGAGTAATCGATGTGCACATAACCCTTATTTAACTATCTGACCATGCCCCGGTGGTGCTGAATTTATCTGTGGACACTGCCACCAAGGGGAAATCTACCTCTTGGAGGTTGGATCCATTACTTCTGCATGATGAAGATTTTAACATTTTAGTGAAAGATGAAACTAAGAAATTCTTCCAGCTTAACCCACCAGGTTCCTCCTGTGTGGCAATGATCTGGGAGGCTTATCAGGCCATCCTCAGGGGACAAATTATAAGCTTTGCAACCCACCAGAGGAAGCAGAGAGAAAAGGAGACATTGCAGCTGGAGACCCGGCTGAAGCAAAAAGAGGCCAAATATAAAAAAAATCCCTGGGAGGCTTCAAAACAATTGCCTAGTGGCAGAGTTGACCAGGCTCAGAATCCAGCTCAATACACTCACATCAAGAAGTGCAGAACTGCTTATTAGACATACTTGGCACAAGTATTGGGCAGAGGGAGAAAAAGCAAGGAAACTCCTTGCCTATAGACTAATAAAAAGGCAAGCGGATAGGCACATTACAGGGCTCTGGAATGCTGGGGGAAAACGGTATATGAACAAAAAGATTTTAATGACACCATGGCTAAATTTTACCAGGACTTGTACACATCTCACATGGAATGGGATGGGGATACGTTTCACAGCTTTGTGGACCATTTACCATCGCCACCCCTGTCCACTGCACAAAAGCAAGAATTATATGCTCCACTCTCTGGGAAGGAACTTATCAAGGCTATTTTAAGTATAGCTCCACACAAAGCCTCTGGGAGTGATGGGTACCCTGCAGATTTATATAAACTAGTGCATCATGAAGTGACCACCCCCCCGCTAGAGATGCTGCATGAAGCCCACTCCTTAGGTGAACTACCACCCTCCCTGAGAGAGGCCATGATTACCATTCTCCCCAAAGAGGGTAAAGACCACACAATCCTGGGGAACTATAGGCCAATCTCTTTAATCAATGCTGATGCCAAGATACTGGCAAAAGCCTTAGCTGCTAGGTCGGAAACAATTCTACCAGGCATCATCCACCCCTCTCAGGTTGGCTTTGTTAGAGGGAGGCATTGTTTCGACAATGTAAGAGCCCTGGTTACTCCGATACAGGGGGCTGCGAGACTTCCCACTCCTGCTGCGCTAGTAGCGATAGACATTGAAAAAGCATTTGACTCAGTAAAGTGGGCGTTTCTGCATGCTGTCCTGCATCCGTTTAACATAGGGCCTTACTTCTCTTCTTGGATACAAACCCTGTACCAGAGGCTGGTTGATAAAGTGCTCACTAATTTCTCTGTCTCCTCCTTTCCAGCTCCACAGGGGCACTAGACAGGGCTGACCCCTTTCCCCACTACTCTTTGTTTTGGCTATGGAACCCCTGTCAGCAGCTATATGTACCCATCCCAGAATACGGGGTATACATGTGGGAAACCAGGAGTATCATGCCAAACTATATGCGGATGATTGTCTGATCCTGACTGGAGACATTAAAGAGAGTTTACAACCCATCCTAGACACCCTGCATGCATTTGGGACTATCTCGGGCCTTCGCATTAACAGAGCCAAGTCAAAGGTTCTTCCATTAAACTCTCTCACCTCTGCAGACATGATCAGCTTGTCCAGCCTTAACTGGGCACACTCAAACATTAAGTACCTCAGGGTCACACTATCCCCAGACATATCCACACTGGCAGACAAAAACTATATGCCTATCTGGACCCAATTAACTAAAGAAGTCAAAAGGTGGGAACATTTTCATTTGTCCATGGCAGGGAAAATACCCAACATAAAGCTGATGTTGGCGCTTAAAGTGTACTATCTGGTTTCTCACCTCCCCATATTGATTCCCAGGGTGTGGACACACAAATGTCATGCTCTAATGAGTACTTTTCTCTGGGGTCCTAAGAAGCCAAGATACAGCAGAGGTAAGTTAAGAGCCCCATGGTCATGGGGAGGCTGGAACATACCAAATTTTAGCAGATACTCCCAAGCCTTTCTAGTTGCTAAACTGTGCAAAGGGATGAGAAAGTCAACCTCCCCCTCACAAGGCCTGGGTAAGTATAGAGAATGCAGTCCTGTGGGACACCTCCCCTCTTTGTTTTCTAGGCTATACCCTCTCAGAGCCAGCGCAGGCATGGCTGACAATTAAGGCCAGCCATCTGGCCTGGCAAGCCCTGGGCAGAAAGTCACATGTATGCCTGAGCATTGGCCTCCACTCCCCACTATGGAACAACCCAAATTTGTGAACAGAACATAAAACTTTTCAGTGGGCAGCTTGGAGTGACTGTCAGATAAACACTTTCCAAGAATTGGTTCAGGAGGACAACACAACCTTTGTCTCCTTTCAATATCTGGAGGACCAGTACCACAGTACCGGGTCATAATGTCATACACTTAATAGCATACGACATTATAGCTAACCCGAAATAGTGCTGTCTAGGACAGCAAATGGTACAATACCACATATACTGCTGTATGCGGTATTGCACTATTCATACACTCCCAGGCTATGGATAAGACCTCAGCTGGGAGTGGGTTACACCAAGCAGCTGCCGTGGCTCACTGGACAGAGCCACAGCAGCAGGAACCCAGGCACTGCGTCTGGGACCGGGTTTGAGTCCCAGAAATTTTATTTTTTTAAAGAGTTTGTGTGCTCCCCGAGTTGGACCCCCCCAGAGTTAAGAATCTTTAGTGAGGGGGACCAGGGGGCACAGCCCCCCACAACAGGGGGTGTGAGGGGGCAGAGTCCCCCACAGAAAAAAGAGTTATGCCGCATGTCACAAATCGCGCTGTGTTGGCAGCACGATTTAGCAATGTGGCATAATAACTTGCGACATTAGGACCCCATGTCCCAGTACCACTTACCCAAGGAATGCTTTTGGCAATATTTGCAGCTAAGGAGCCAATATCTCAAATGGTCCAGGTCCCACTGCACCTGTGTGGGTTGTACTGCAAAGCCTGGGCCCCCTAGAGAGAAACTTCCTCTGCCAGTCTGGGTCCAGCAGGAAAAAAGGCTCGCAGAAAGCATTCATGGACAGACTAGAGATTTTGCACTGGACCCCTCTTTATCAGCCAAATCTAAGTGGGAAAAAATGTTGGGAACCCCAACTATCCCCCAGGAATGGAGCAGCTGCTGGAAATTAGCACATAGTGTGCATAGGCTAGTGAAGCCTTCTCATCAAAACAAAGTCCTGCACCTATGGTACCAAACCCCCTTCCAGCTCAAAAAAATGGGATTGCTTCCCCATAACAACTGCTGGAGATGCCAGACCTCGGATGCAGACCTGCTTCACATACTATGGGAATGCGAGCCCCTTCAAACTGTGTAGAGCAAAGTGATACAATTCTCCTCCTGTACTCTGGCTCATGCTCTGCCCCACTTCCCCAGCTTCTGATTACTGGGAAAAGTCCCAGAAAATAGCCAGATCAGTAGCATGTAGATGCTATGGATCAACCAAGCTTCAGCAGAATTCCTCAGGATTAACTAATTTCCATCCTTGATTTAAAAATATGTATACCTTGCAGGGGTTAAACTGCACTGAGAGAAAGTGGTATTTCTAACATTGGTTCCTAGTTGCATAATTGCACAACACTAGAGAAAGGAGTGTGTGTGGCTGTAAGGAAATTCCTCAGACTCTTTGACCAGTGAGCCTGTAGCTTAATGGTTAGAGCACTGGAACAGCATACTGGAGATCTGAGGTTCGAATCCCAGTAGGCCACACTTTTCATTTCTCATTTCCATCCTTGATTTAAAAATAAATGAAATGGAGAACCCCAGATGTCCCGATATTCCAGGTCTGGTTGTCAGCCATGGAATCATTAGTCTCCCATAGCAGACTTGCTCACTTTGCCAAAAACACCTGTAGAGCATTTCAAGACATTCGGGCCCCCTACCTACACAGTATTAATCAGTCTTCCCCTAGCTCAATAATACAGGACACCAAAGATTTACTGAAACCCCCTTGAACCTATACGTAGAACTGTCTGGATTTTTGCATTGCTTTGACTGGTTTGACATTATTGTGTTATCTGACTATTTCTCCTGCCATATAATCACCTTCTTTAAGTAAACCTGTATTCACCTGATGTGCTAAATATGTGTGTATGTACAATTGTTGAGTTTATTGATCACTGCTGCATTGTTATGTATTCCTCAATAACAAGATTAACTACAAAAAAAAGATAATTAAACAAGGTCAAATGCCTTGGTAAAGTCCACGAAGACCACTCCATGACCTGCCCAGCATCCATAGCACTAAACAGGTAATTTGTGAGGTGTACAATGGCAGTACCAGTACCGATAATGCTTTATTCTGATGATGCTATTGTTTTGACCATCACACCCAGAAGTCTCCAAAATGCAATTAAAACTGCTAATCTTAAAATTGATGAGCTTAAAACTTACTGCTAATATATCTAAGATTAAAATTGTAGTAGTTGGTAAACAACCCCTTTCTTCTTGTAGTTTAAATAATATAAATATTGAGATGTTCTCCAGCGTGGCTCAGTTGGTAGCATATCCGCCTCGGGACCAGAAAATCATGGGTTCTTGTCCCACACCAGGATTGGACTTGCACCTAAAAATTGCTGGCATCCGAGTGCAGAATTTGGGGGGGGGGGGAATGCTGTACTGCTGGGGAGTGCCGTCCTTCAGAGGAGACATTAAGCCGAGGTCCCTTCTGTCGATCCTGGTGGGTGTCCAGGTGGAAGTAAAAGAACCCAGGGCACTCTGTGCAAAGAGCAGGGAACATTCCCGGTATCCTGGCCAACATTCCCCTTCCCATAAACTGGTTCATGCAATTATCCAGGCTGTGTGTGGGTGATGATGGGCAATATGGCTGCCACCACACATTCAGTCACTTCACTACCAGTCTAGCATTGCTTGTAAAGTGCTGTGGGATACACTGTGTATGAAAAGTGCTATATAAATGCTGATTCTTCTTCTTCTTCTATAAATATTTGGATGTTTGGATTAATACCATGGGCAACTGAGATATCCGCTGGGATGTTTGTAAGAATTCACAAGATAGGAGAGGTTTATGGTTGCCTTTCTTTTTGTCACAGATATGCTAAGGAATCTGCAGATATGACTTTAAAGACATTTGAGGCAAAAATTAATCCAGGAATTTTATATGGAGCAGACGTATGGGTTGATGATGGTTGTAACGTCATGCTAGAATCACTGCAAAATCTGTTCTTAAGAAACTTACTTAGTTTGCCAAATTATGTCCCAGGGGCACATCTAGGAGTTGAAATGGGGGTTATTTCCATCCAATCACTAACACCTCTTAGAGCATTTTCTTACCTCTTTAAACTTAGAGGTATGAAGTAAGAAAGATCCTCTTTTGTAATTTTCAAAGAGATTATGAAAAGTTCTGAGGTTAGCCCAAACTCCGGCTGGTTCGCAAGTATTTGGTCCAAAGCTATTTCCATGGATTTAGGAATTAATGATTTATTACTTCCTTACATAGGGATACTCTCACTTTTTTTAAATTCTGTCCTTACCCAATGGATTAATGACACATTTATGCAAAATTATATGGAAAGAATTAACAATCAAAATACTTCTAATGAATATAAATTATATATGGCATTTCGCATACTTTTAATGAATATAAATTATATATGACAATCTGCAGTAAAGAACCCTACTTAAACTTTTGCACAAAACACTTATGCAGGAAAGCATTGACTAAAACTGGAGTTCAAGTCACCCCAATGGTTTTCAAACGCATGTATAAAGTTGGCTTTTATGTCTATAAATGTTGTGTGATGGTTAATCCGTCTATTGCACAAAATACCGTAAACAATAAAGCTAGAACAAAATGGATAACTCCTCCAATTTATAACTGGAATTTAATGGATGATTTAAGCATTATTTAGACTTCTGTCATCCACAAAACAAAGGCATATCTTTGTGATAGCCTCTTTTAGTTTGTATGCCAATTGGGTGCTGCCATCGAAAGATCTGTCACACTTTACCAGCGTCACTTCTTTTGTATTGTATTTTTATGGTGTGTGTGATATGATATTTTGCTAATGCATTTATGTTTTCTATGGCATTTTTATTACTTATGATGTACAATATGTACAAGTATATGTTTACAACAGATGAATACTTTTGGCACAGCCAAAATTAAATGTTAGAGGTTAAGCAAGCTCAACCCTGGCTAATACACAAAGACCTTATCACATTTCTTATACATTTTTTTTATAATGTTATTGTAATTTTCAAGTTGATAACAACAAACCATAAAATTATGCATAACATCTTTATATCCTAGCTGGGGAAATTCTCCTTGGATATACAACTCTAAAGCAAGTCAGTTAACAAAAAGAGGAACACAATGATGAAAAGGAAAACAGAAAATATAAAAGAACACAACCAAATTATTCAGTTAATTTCCAGGTAAACATTTTATTAAGCAATACTTTGCTAATAAATATGGACTCAGCTATATGACTCAAGTCTATAAGGAACCTGAGCCATTAGAAGAAATAATCATAACTATAACATGGGGTTTGTGAGGGAGTATTGGGTGACGGGGTCAGCTGACTGTGCCTTAATACACATTATCAGCACACCTAAGGTGAAGCAGTCCACTCTACAGGAGATTATAGGCAGCACGGCACTTGTTGCAGATGTTGCGGCACGAAAGTGAGCAGCAGCCATTTGTAAAGACAGCTATGTGACACACAGTGCCTCATAGAGAGTAGCTGCAGCTACATGCTGCGTAGCTCAATTCCCACATAGAGTATACCCTCACAGCTCATCCCGATACATGGCTGCAGTCTCCTTAGCAAAGCACCTGCTATCCCTCCTGCGGTCTTACATGTACTAGTGGTCTTGATCCCCCGACCCATCAGCAGTCAACATGTTTAAATTCTGTTCCTCTCACAGGTTTGTCTCTACCTAACCGCCCACTCTGTGGACCTCCAGGCACTGAGCGCACAGTGACGCCAAAGTAGACAGCTAAGTGACACAAAGTGCCTCATATAGCATACTGGTAGTCACATACTGCACAGCTCAGTCCCCACATAGTGTTTATCCTCCCAGCTCATCCTGATCTGTGGCTGTGGTCTCCTTAGCAGGGAAGCTGTTATCCCTCATGCGGCATTACATGTAGCAGAGGTGTTGATGTAGTAGCGGTGTTAAGCCCCACCCCCCCAACCAGACATAGTCAACATCTTGCAATTATGTTCCCCTCACAGCTCTGTTCCCCTCGAAGGCCTGTCTGTACCCACCCACCTGCCCTGTGAATCTCTAGGCACTGAGCCCACAATGAAGCTAGAGTGGATAGCTAGGTGACACACAATGCATCATATAGCGTAGCTGTAGCAACATGCTGTACAGCTCAATCCCCTCATACTGTTAACCCTCCCAGCTTGTCCTGATCTGTGGCTACTGTCTCCTTAGCAGGGAAGCTGATATCCTCCTGCAGTTCACAAACCTGTGGGTCCCCACCCAACCACCCCATAGAACTCCTGGCACCGAGCCCACAGTGAAGCCAGAGTAGGCAGTCCCTGCAGAATATGCTCCGCTTCCCCTAAGATGTCCACTCACAGGAGCACCTAACGGGGCTACTGCAGGAATGTAAGCAGTGTGAAGTCCTGACAGTGGGTTGGAGAAATGTAGGCTGCTTTAATGTATTTGGGACAGAGCTGCGATGCACTCTCAGTGTTGTGTGCTGCATAGATACTGCTTACAAAGACAGGTGCAGCTTGTGGCAGTGCACAATTTGTATAATGTTGTAGGTGCACAGTTTGTATGATGTTCAGTAAAGCTGCACAGAACGGTGGTGAGTGGCAGATGACAGTAGTGATCACAGCATGCCCAGCACAACCCGCAGAGCATATTTCTGCCCCTTGTTGCAGCACTGACCTACAGTCACAGAAACTGTAACGTGGCACTTTGTAGCTGTACAGAAGGGACCAACACAGGCAGCAGTGCTGCTTCTGCAGTTGTTCTATAATGGCCATCAGCTTTAGCCTGCTCAGTGACCTCACCCTTAACGAGTGGTTGGAAGTGAAATTTCCAAATGGTGAACCTGCAGCAGACAGTGAACAACAGGGAATTAAGTTAAATAGCAGCACAAGTGTTACCACAAGCAGTGGGCAGCACCCAACGGTCAGACAAACTACTCCTGAAAACAGTGCAGATCAGCAGATGGTGCTCAATGGACAAGAAGCACACATCACTGAAAATCAGTGCAATGTCCTGACAGGTGCCTTGCAGTAGCCTCAGAGTGCAAGGAAAAAAAACATGTGGTACAGGTCAGCATCAACCACTGGCTGAGTGCAGATCAACAATTCTTAAGGCAGAGAAACCAGGCAAAAAGCAGACTAAATGAGAGGCAATTGTTTAAAGCTGCTTTCAACAGTATCCAGCCATCTGTGCACCACAGAGACACCTTTACTGTCACAGAAACAACTGTGTTGACTCAGAGCAGCAACAGTGAGTGGCACTTGGGCACAGTAAAGGACATGTCAATACAGCCCTTTCTGCAGCAGCCACAGAAGTGTAAAGAAAAGAGCAAACATGCTGTTCAGGTGTCCATGACCCAGCGGCTCACTACAAGTATACATAGTGAACAATGTGCATAGGAAGATATCGATGAGCAGAGGATGGCAAGTGTATCCTGTGCTGACAATCTGGCAAATGACAGCCATCAAACCATAAAAGATTTCCAAAATTTCACCAATGGTAATTGCACAGCGTCACAGTCAAAGGACACAGCAGAAGTTTCTGAACTGCTCACTTTAACACAGCCACCTGTACAGCCCATAGTGCACACAACACATGATGATACAAAACAGTCAAAGGTTACAGCAGTATCAGTAGTGAAACTGGGCAAAACAGTAGACATGTCAGCATATCACCCTCTGAACTAGATGCCCTAGAATGCAAGAAAGATGAGTTAATGACTCAAAGAAGCACAGTGCGGGCCATGACGGTGCTGAAAGACTGGCTCAGTAGCCGAGGCACAACCATAAACTATAAAGATATCACAGCACAAGAACTTGCTGCACTACTGTGGGAGTTTTATGGTATAAAGCACTGCTTTATTTCCAGATCTGAACATTGTCTGATACCTTTGGAGTTTTGTTTGACCTTAGATTATGGTTCACCTTTTTGGAGTCCATACCTAAAGTGGGATATTGTAATGATCTAGAGAATTCAGAAGCAAATCACCAAAATTATACCTCATTTAAAAAGCAAATCATACCAAGATAAACTAAAAGAGATAGGATTATTTCCATTACAAGAGAGAAGGCAAAGGGGAGATCTACTCCATATATACAAAACCTTCAATACCCCTGTGTTGGCTGTCCAATGTGGGCTAAAAGTAATTCCTAGAGATAATAAGTTATGCTCACACAATAAACCGCTTGTAGTCCCTTTGGAAAACACATCAAAGAGGGATAATTTTTTCATGGTGCGCACAGCTAAAACTTGGAATAAATTGCCTCAAAAGCTGATTGATAAAAATACTATACTGGGATTGGGAATTGGGAAGGGGTCTTGATGAATTGTTGGTATCATGTAGAACTTTGGTATAAATTCAACCCACCTGTGTGGGTGGACAATCTCGATGGGCTAACATTAGCTGTCTTTTTTCCTTTCACCCAATAAACCCAGTACTGTACGTGCATTCAAAGGCAAAAGCTATAGTCAGTTTACTTATTTGCCTGAGAGCTGGCAACAATCACTTTTCAAATACCACACAGAACAACCGGCAACTTAATATCATGACTGACCCTACGTTTCAGCCAGCTAATAATGTCTTCATTGTGATTCTAAAGCAAATCCATAAAGAGAGGCAAGACAATACAGTGCACCACCCTGCAATAAGCCACAGTGATCTCAAGAAATTACGATCATCGGACGCATTATCCCACTCTACATCAGTGGGACTAGTGAGATGCCTCTGGTTTGAGGTGCAGCTGGGACTCGTTTGTCATGGCAGAGAAGGAGTACGGGAGCTAAAATAAGACTCTTTCCAAGTGATGAAAGACCCTGAAGGGCAGGAGTACTTGACCCTATCATTTAATCCCTACACAAAAAAACACAATAACATTCACGAGCTCAACAGAGAACAAAAGAGAGGTTTTCTGTTTTCTGACCGAGCCAACCCAAACTGACCCATGCAAGTGTTCAAAGAATATATTAGTCGCTGCCCACCAAAGGCCCCTGCATTGTATCTTCACCCCCAAAAGACTAATCCATCCAGATGACCAATACTGGTACACTCTGCAGCCTATGGGGGTGAACTACTTAGGCAGCCTGATTGCAAATATTTTGAAAGCAACAGAAGTCTCAAAAGGGTACACTAATTACTCAATCAGAAGTACAGCTGTACAGATCCTCTGATGCTAGTCTTGCAACCCATGAAATGAGTGTCATGAGTCACTGTTGTGAAACAAGCCTCCGCAACTATTGGCATACCTCAAGTGCTGACCGACAGAAGTGGAGCAAACTGCTGAGCTCAGCAGGGACTTCACTGAGCAAGCAGGACAGTGCAGCAGATGTGACAGATAAGGAAAAGCCAACAAAGTGTGAGCGAAGCAGCATAATGTGTGACATGGCCAGCGACATGTCCAGGGCTTCACAGCACACCATGGACAGCAAGGAAAAACAAATGCACTTTCCTCCTGTCAGCAAGTATGATGCCAAAGCAGCCCCTGCAATATCTGTGTCAGAACACACAGAACAACACAGTGAACTGGAAATGTCTGAAACAAGTGTAGCTGCAGCAAAACAGGACTTTGTAGTCCCAGGCTTTAACATGAAGAAGTTCAATATTTTTGGGCCTATTAATTTCCACTACCATGCGAAGTAAATGAACCACTGCTGCCTCACCGCAGGCCAATGTGCATGAGTAGTGCTCTAGTAAGTTACCCAACCTGTTCTTTAATCAGTAACTGTTATACTGTGAGAAAGTGAACCTGCTCATGTAAAGGCCCTCTGCAAGCCCATATTCTCAGCTGTTCATTAATCAGCAACAGTTTATATTCCAAAATGACTTATGAGTATGTGGTTCCCTACACATCAGTCGGACCCACAGAGCCAATTGTTTTGTATTGCTTGTGTGACTATTGTATTAATGTCTACATTTGTCTGTCTGCCACGTGACATTTGTAGTTGCTTTGGTCCCTTTTTGGCCAGTCACAGTGGCTACTGTATTATAGCACTGACAATACACATGGGGCCAGATATTCAGACTGTGCCCATAAAGGGAGCAAGTGGTTGCTCTGTGCAACTGATTTGTGCCAGAGAGCAAAAGTGCCATATTCAGAAGAGATACGTTACCGCTCATCCTGTCTGAATATGGCAACAAATGCCTGTGGCACAAATGGGGGCTTCCAACAACGTTCCAGCACATCCCCTACCCAATCTGAATACCTTGAATGGGGATGCACGGTGCATCTGTTGTTACGCCAAGCACAAATTCCAGATATTCAGACCAAAACATGCAAATGGAGCCATTATCCATGCAAGGCACAAATGGGGCCATTAGCATGTCATTATGGCCCCATTTGCATGTCTGGGACAGGGATGTGCCCAGCAGGATGCACCAGGAGCCCTGCAAGCAGGCCCGAATCGTGCCCACGGTGCACACATATGCATATCCCCTGGTAGGCTAGTGGCCCCCTTCTCTTCACGATCCCATCCATAAATAAATGAATATCCCCAGTTAGCCATGGTAGTCTAGTGGCAGCCCCCCCCCCACAGCCCCGATCAAAACATGATTGATAATACCCATTAGTACCCGTAGTTCAGTGGACCCCAAATCCCCCACCCACTGAGGCATCCCCGCAGTATGGCCAGGTAGTTGGCAGGCAGCACAACCCATCCGCACACTGCCATGGCTGCTCACCAACAGAGCAGTCACAGAATGACAGCTCACAGTAACACAGCAATTTATTGGTCAAACACTGCTGACCAATGGGCTTGCAGTGTACACTATAAACTTTCATTCAAAGTTGTTAACTTTAGAATGAAAGCTATAGTACATTGTAAGCCCATTGGTCGACAGTACACTCAATGGAATTGCAGTGATTACTGTAAGCTGTCATTCCGCGATTCACCTGTCGGCAGTCAGCTGTGGTGGTGTGCGGGTAGGTTGTGCTGCCTGCTGGCTGCCTGGCGATGATGGGGTGGGAGTGAGGTGCGGAGGGGGTGCCTCAGTGGGTGGGGGGTCCACTGGACTATCAGGGTACTAATGGGTATTATTGATCATACTACGATCGGGGCTGGGGGGGTGCCACTAGGCTATGAAGGATGATTGGGGACTTTATTTATAGATGGGAGCATGAAGGGAGGGGAGTGCCACTAGACTACCAGGGCTGAGTGGGGACTTTCTTTTCTTTACGAACAGGATAGTGAAGGGAGGGGGTACCAGCGGACTACCAGGCAGCTGAGAGCTACAATTAATTTACTCACGGACGGGGATGGGGGGGTAGTCACCCAAATGCTGACTGCTGTTGTGTTGCACTGTGCAATACAGCATCCCACCTGTGGGTGGCTATGACTTACGCCTGGTTTTCCAGGCATAACTTTGTGTGGCACATCTCTGAGATGTGCTGGCAGCTGCACCGCACATCTCAGCTGAACACTGCAATGTGCTGCATATGCAGGGGAATGCCCCCTCCGGGTGCATCGCATACATTATCTTCATGCTGCGGGACATCTGGGATTGCACGGTGTATCCCCACCTTTTGATTGTGGACCAGGAAGCACTTTGGAGATGTGCCAGCACAACTCAGTTGCGCTGGGTGCTTTCCATTTGAATATCTGGGACATGGTCCCTTAAGCTGCCCCCTTATTGTTGTGTCACAGAACACCATTCCTGTGCCACAACAACCTGGTACTGTGTACATGAATTATTCAGTGCACAATTTGTTTGTTTACAAATGCTTAAAGTGGCACTTTTTCTAAATCTTAGCAGAGATTCTTATGGTTTGCATACAGATTGTTTACATGTTATTCAAAGTGCAACAGTTTGTTTACTATGGTGTAACAGGCACTACTTGTAATGTGAAGACAGTCACATGTATTTAGCAAGTGTGCATAGGTCACTAGAATGTCAAATGCTTCTCCAGGCCAAAGCCTTAATGCATTAGGTGTCCACTCCATGTGCACTCAATGTTGACATGCCATATTAGTAGCCAGCTGGCTTCCAATGGGAGCAGTGTGATGTGCAGCATTCTGACACCCAGTTTGCAGCACCCAATCAAAAAAGTGTTTGAATGCTGTCAGTGTTGCTGCATCGCCACAAGAGACATCACAGCTGTGTTCCTTACCAGAACTATCACAGCAAAAGTGTTCGGTTATGCTGCAGTGTGTGGATACACATCACTGTGTGGGCATCACAGCTGTGTTCCTTACCAGAACTGTCGCAGCTAGCCCCATGAAGGATACATAATAGCTGTAATCCCAATAGCAATGTCAGAGCTGCAATATCAACAGGACATGGTACTTGTTGCATGGGAGCAGTACCTGTGGCATATGCAGGCCTCCACGCTTACTACTGCTATAGTGTCATAGCTGGTATCCAGTCATCTCATGTCTACCAGTATTTAGTGATGGGCAGAATGTATGAGGAGGTCAGTCATCAGAGACCGACACTGGCACTGATGCTTATCACCTTGTCATGCAAATGTTCCTGTCCTTGAGCATGTGCTGCATGCCAGCAGCACATGGCAGTACCACCGCCATTCATATCACCGCAAAACTGGTGACACCCGCAATGCCCACAGCTGTGTCAGCACAGCAGTAGGCTCTGTTGTAGCATGGCAAGAGAGTCACGACCAGAATGGCAACGTCCCTTTCACAGCACTCAGTTCTTCACATTGCTCAGCAAATGTGTTTCTTTACATTCTGCAGCAACTGTTCCTTTCTGCTTCACTGTCTCCAGCCAACAGTAGTTGCGGCATTTGCAGCCCACATCATTAGTACTACAATACTATGATAGTGGTTATCCGGATATTTTTTGTGCAGTAGTATTCATCGTTCTGAACTGTGCACACTTTCCATAACTTGCATTTCAGTGTCTGATGTGTTTTACATAGTTTGTTGATGTAGCACTACTTTGTGCTGTGGAAGAACACTGATTGAAATCTGCCATTTCTTCTGCATGAAATCGTGTTTACTGGTCTTTTTGTGAACACATGTGTAACCCCATGTTATAAGTGCAATAACCCACTCCAGGGTGTGCTGTTACTGGAGATTAATGAACACCCCGGGTGTTGTGAGGGAACTTGTACTGCGGCCTCATGTCTCTAAATGCACCTGGGGTGTTCATTATTCCCCAATAACAGCACACCCTATCGTGGGTTATTGCTTATGAGTAAAGCATGACTGCATGCAGACCACTATAAAGTCATTAATAACTAGTGACAGGTAACAGTAATACATTGAAACTTAGCAACACTAACTGTAGTGATTCTCAGGTACTTCAGACAGTTTATCATTTGTATCTTGTGAAGCAAATGAAGTTGTGCTTCTTTATTCTGATTGCCAGGGTAAATCTTGGTTACAGTAATTACAAGTTAACATCTTGAGTAGATGCTGGTGTTAGTCTCAAATGATGATGGAACACATGTACTGTATGTGTCTGCTGTTCTTGGCCTTTGCTGATTGCACTGTGAGGCCTTCTGGCACCATGCAATTCTGCTTACAGGACAGCCAGTCCAAATTCTCTCATGGGGAATTGCATATGTTTCCCATGATGCATTGCATTATTGGGATATGTGCAATTGTGTTTCCTTTAAAACTTGGCTGTATGGCCAATATCCTCCAGGATAACCCATGCCTCAGGGCATTTGCTCTGGGGTTCTTTTATAGGTATGGTTTAATGTGTTGTAGTTCTCTTTCTAAAGTGGTCAAGTTCTCCCTGGGTATTGTCTGGTATTGCTGGATTAGTGAGTGGGTTAGTGCCCTTTCTCATCTGGACTAGGTGGTTTTCATGCCAGGTTAATATGTCTTATCAAACCGAGCAACATTGTGTTTAGCTCCTGCCCCCCAACCCCTGTTTAAATTAGTAACAGTAGTTCCTTTGGTCTGTGACATATAAGAGCCATTTGATGGGGGGGGGGGGTCTTGGAAGGGAAGGGGAAATTGTTTAACCAGTAAAGGCACACTACACCAAAGCTTGTTTCCAAGTGCAATCTGAGAGCACAACGAATGAGTGACTTGCTCAGAGTCACACAGTATGCAAGTGGGGGTTGTAGGATTCAAACCCATGTCTCTAGGTTTGTAGCTCAGCCTCCTTAACCTCTACGCTATGCTGTCTCCAAAAGGGAAGGGAAGGGGTAGCAGTATATATTACTGCTCAAGTCCCACCTTACAATGTCAGAGGGCTAAGGTCCTTGTGAATGTATTGTATATGGAATGCCTCTATGCCTACATAACACTTACAAGTAGGAGGCCATTCCACCTATTCCTAGTTCCTGTTTGGCCAGTATTGGGCATGCTGCCTGTCTCCAGTGCATTAGGATTTGTCATTTGGCCTACATGGCCACTGCCATGTGGAAGTATTTATAAGATCTACCCAGCACAGGAAGTACTTTTGGGTCCCCGAGGTTCAAGAAAACTTGTGATTGAATGCTAAGGTCTTTTCCAGCTTACTAATAATGACTTTGCACCACTGCTGATTGTTTGCACAGGCCCATAAGATGTGATATATTGTGCCAGGTGATTCCTCACATCACCCGCATTCATTTTGTACCCCAATTTCCATCCGCTTACAGAAATACAAGTGTGCTGCGTACATGCACAATGCATGCCACATGCTTAATTGGCAGTGTTTGCATGTGGTTAGCACACACAAACTGAACCTAAGCAAACCAGATCTAAAAAGCACATCAGGTTCGCATGCTGCAAGCTTGGCATGCACGCATGCATGCAGCAGCTAACCTGGTGTGAACATCATTTAAAAAATCACATCAGGTGAGCCAGCCCAGTGGTGCTGAGGGTTCAGGCACTGGATGCCACACCTCGCGCCATGCCGGTGACCCAAGTTTAGGAACAAGCACAGATCATCGTGGATCAGCTGGGAGGAAGGGAGAGGATTGAGCATCTGGAGGACTGCTGTCTTCTCCCAGGGTGGATGGATTGTCAATCTCGTTTAACGACTGCCACCAGGTGGAGGTCTGGAGGGTAGTCTGGGACTGAGGACTACAAAAAGGGAGGGTGTTGAGTGACTGCAGCGTGGGCACACCTCCATGTGCATACATGTGTGTCTGTAACCGGGGATGGAAGAAAATGAAAAATGAAGCTGGCAGGCTCCACAACAGGCCTTGAAGCAGCAGGGTGCCAGAGTGAAACAAGCCCTCTTAGAAGGGGCCAAAGCCTGCCTGCCAGCCCTGTGTGGGGAGTAAAAAGCAATATAAAAAAAAGTCACATCAGGTTTCCATGTTGCATGCTTGACATGTGTGCAGCTGCTAAGTTGGTGTGAACATCATCTAAAAATTACATGAGGTTCGCAGGTTGCATGCTTGAATACACGTGCAGCTCCTAAGTAGTGGAGGGTGAAGTGAGGAAAATTCGCTTCATGGAGTAATCTGCAAAATTCCACCCATTTCGCAAGAGCGAAGTGAAATTTCACCCTGCGGAATGGCAAAATTTCACCTTCCACAGCGAAATTTTTACACGGCAAAATTCCACCTTCCGTGAGTGCTCGAAAGTGAAATTTTGCCACAGAAGGCGGAATTCGCCTGAGCAAAATTCCTCCTAATGCAGAAAATTTTATACCATCCATGCATGACCGCCACTTCACCAGTGGAAATTAAATTCACTGCATCTCTACTCCTAAGCTGGTACAAACCTCATCTGAAAAACAGATCAGTTTCTTTTGTTCATATTGGTGTAGTTTCTGCAGTTCCACTCTGCAACAGAAGTGCAAATGAATGAGCATCACCAGGTGGGATGATCTGCTTGATGACACTGGGTTGTTTGCATTTTTCTGTGAGATGGACCAGTTGTGTAATTCACACATTTCAGCGCTTTGGGCTCAATAAAGTCTTAAGCACTGCTGAGAGGCCCCTCCTCACACATCCAAAAACATTAATGCATCCACTAACACCAGAGTGAAACCTGTGTATACTCAACCTGTTCCATGCATCTGTGCAAATGATTGGGTCGGGACCTGCAGGGCATGGTCACACTATGGCCGTGTTCAGCACTCTTTGTGCTAAGTAGGGCCCTGGAAGTATGCACCATACTTCTCAACCTTTTGTCACTGAAATGAGGGACATGGACACTCAAAATGAGGGACAATGAGGGACACTAACCCTCATATTGAGGGACACATCCTGAAACATGGAAATACATGCTCAGACCACAATGGAAACCATTGTATTTACTTGTACAAATATTAGCACCTGAGAATGAATTTCGACCATAAAGTCTAAATTTATAGGACATGTTTGTGAGCAGCATAGTTAGGGGCAGATGAGGGAAAGAGCAGTTTTGGGGGTGAAGTGAGGATGTCCCTCGTAATCAGGGACAGTTGAGAGGTATGGACTATGCACAGACTATGTGAGTTGGGAGCCCCACTATAAGTCAGGCATAACCCCCCACAGTAAAGCTGATCTCACATCCCCACACTCAGGCACGTTATGACATACAACAAGGAAGAGTGCGGGGGCATGCCCCATTGAAATGACTGTTGTTGTGTTTTTTTTTTTAATTACTATTTTATATATTATGATGGTGAGTTGGAGATTAATGAAGATCACTGCTTGACTAACAATGGCCTTGTTAGTCGAGTGGTGGCCTTCATTAGTCTCTGGCTTGCCATCATAATGTATAAAATAGTAACAAAAAATACTTCCATTCATTTCAATGGAGCGCACCTCTGTACTTTCACTTGCATGTCTCATAATGTACCTGAGTGAGGGGGTGTGGAGATCAATATAGAGTGGTGCTCAAATTTAAATTTCAAGAAGTAGATGAAGCCATGGATATAACTCCCAGCATTTACAGGTTTGCCTGCACTGCTGTTCCATTTTTGTTTCACAGACTACATGGTTGTGGCCTTTCATCAGCTTTTCAAAAGTCCTCTCAGGGCACTTTATGTTTGCCACAGGAGCGGCTTCACATACTGGTGGTTCCTGATGTTTTCCTGATCCCAGTTGGGAGCTTTAACTGGCCGTGAATGCAGCGCTCTCTCCCCAGCTGCCTCTTACCACCTCCCAAGCCCTAGGGCATTTACCAAAATTGCTGTCCAGAGCAGCTGTTTGGGAAGATGGAGGGAGGTGCTCCTACCATGGCCTCCTCCACCTCCTGCTGAGCTTCTGTCTCCTGTTCTCCCACCCGCACTGAGCAGCCCACAGTCTGAGCTCCGTATGGGCTGGCAGTAACAAAGTGCCTGCAGGCACTTTCACTTTTAGTGTGGTTGTGCTATATGGATGGCTGCTGCTGCTGCAGCCCCAGCTTGTCCTCCTCCTCCTCCTCCTCCTCTCCCTGCCTGTCCAACACAATATCAGGGCCCAAGAAACCCCCACTAAACCCCAGGCAAGGGTTCTAATTTTATTTAAAAAAATGTGGCTACTGGCCAGTTTGCATTTCACCATGATGTGGCTTTAACTACTGATGGTTTCTGCTGCTTTCCTGATCCCAATTGGGAGCTTTAACTTGCCATGAGTGCGGCTGTCTCCCCAGCTGCCACTTGCTGCCTTCCAAGCCTAGGTCATTTATCAAAATTGCTGCTGAAGCAGCGGCTTGGGAAAGTGGAAAGAGGGACTCCTACCATGATCTGCTCCACCTCCCGCTGAGCTTCTGTGTCCCTCTCTCCCACCTGCATGGAGCATTTTGCAGCCTGAGCTCCACATGGACTAGGATTAACAAGTGCCTGCAGGAACTTTCACTTTTATTGTGGTCGCTCTATACAGATGACTGCTGCAACAGCCCCAGCTTGTCCTCTGCCTTTCTTCTCCTTCCTGCTCTCCAATACAAAATTAGGGCCCAGGGCAGGTTTCTTATTCTACTTAACATCACTGGCCACTGGCGTCCAAAGAACTAGCCAACTAGCCCACCTGGGCTATTAGTCTTATGGAGCAGGCCTCCTAGGGCATCCCTAGCCCACAGGACCACCAGTGCTAACTTTATTTTATTAAAACTGGGCCATTCACCCAAAAGAGGCTACAGTAGCCCACCTGAGCTGCCATTCTAAAATACTGGCCACCTGACCATCCAGAGCACTAAGGGGTTTTAACTGAGTCCTCCTTCCCCAGCAGATACATATAATCTATGCCTAACTTGTCCTTTCCACTCTATTTACTGTCTAAGAACTGTAGATCCTTTGTGACCCCTCTTCTGTATTTTATTTTACAGGTCTCATGGACATCATTCTTTAAAGACTCCTGCCTCTGGCTCCCTAGAACTTGAATAACAGACTTTTGACTTATACCTATATTTGGTGGGTTGACTGTAACGGTGTTGCCACACCCGTTACAGTGTGTGTGTGTATGTTTGTGTGTTGCATATATGTGTGTGTGTGTTTGTGTGTGTGTGCATGGCCTGAGGGGGCATGAATGTTACAGGATTAATTTTAAATCTTGCCCAAAACATGTTTTCGCACTTGTGTTGTGAAATGACAGCATGGCTATTATTTTTTTTTCTTTTTATAAATGACTTCTGTCATGATCAGGAGGGAGGAGTCCTAAAAAAGCCCTACATTTAACATTTTTGGTCAAAATGTAAAACAAATTATGAAGAAATGTTGCATGCAGTACCAGCCCTTGGTCCAATGGGTACTGTGTTGCCCTTATGTGCAGGTGAGCTGTATTTCGGTAGAAATATAGACATGGTGGCAGAAAATGACTAATGGTCCATACAGTCTGCCCATAGTTCCCTATCAAACCCCGGGATCTGTTGTCCATTAATGGTACTATCTTCCTTGTGCACCCACTCATTCCCTTACTGCTTCTACTCTAATTACTAATGATACACTTCACTCTCTCTCAACCATTCTTGTATCAATTTATGGTTTTGGTGCCCACCACCTTGGCTGGCAAACTGTTCCATGGTTCCACCACCCTTTCTGCTAAATAAAACGTTTTACGTCCCTCCTGAACTTCCCTCCCATCTGTTTCCACTTATGACCCTGTGTATGTGAGCTGTTACTGATGTTAAATAGTTCCTCACAATTCACCTTGTGTATACAGGAACTTGAAAGTCTCTAGATGGGCCCTTTTCTGCTGACATACTTCAATGATTCTTTGATTCTATGATATCACCCCCTCTATCATCTGGTCTCCAGTGAGCACATGTTCAGTGCCTTGAACCGATCCTCATCAGATCTGCCCTGCTGGCCCTGACTCATCCCGGTCACCCTTCATGCACTATCTATAGTCTGTGCTTCACATTGCTGAGGTAAGAACTCCAGAACTGGACATAATACTCCAGGTGCAAGCTCAGTTCAGCGAACAGGCTGAAGCTGGGAGAAAGGTGCTTTGGCATGCAGTACTGGCCTCAGCCTTTATTTATTTATTTGTATTTATTTATTAATCGAATGATTTCATTTTTTTGTTGACTGGGAAAAGAATATTAGGCAATTCTACCTATTTTCAGTCTCATTTGGGGGGGGTGGATACAGATGGAAACCAACTGAAACTGGACCAGATTTAGCTGTTGGTGGGTTTTTTTTTAGTAAACAGGGGAACTTTGGCCAAGACACCAGGCAAATTGCCTTATTCTTCTTTCAAGAAATGCCATGGGGTCTTTAATGTCCACCTGAACAACCACTAGAACAGGCAGATGGGACATCAGTTTAACATCTCATCTGAAAGACAGTACCTCAGGAGTGCAGCATCTCCCTCATGCTGCACTACAATGTCAGTATTTATTTATTAAAATTTTGGTGACCAGGTAGGCCCACTGAGACTGAAACAGTCCCTTTTTCAGGAGCGACTCAGAATTAATTACATACATCTATAAACATAACAAAATATATACATGTCATTTCACAATTAACAGATAATATAGACATACTGACCCAGTCAAGGATACAGTGGCAGGTTAATTACAATAAACATCAACAGGAGAAGAAGTACTATAATACACGAGACAGTCACAGTCAGATTAATGTCTCAATGAAGTTAGATCAGCAGCAGGGAGTTGGCTGACTCAGCAGTAGCAGGTGCAGAGGCTCAGTTCCAACAGGTGAGCTTTAAGACCCTTCTTGAAGCCCCCAAGGGAGGTACATGCCTGGAGACTGGTAGGGAGACCATTCCAGATGGGATGGATGAAGGCTGCATAGGCATCAGGGAAGTTCTTACACTGGGGACTTGGAGAAACTGGCAGCCAGAGGATCTTAGTGTTCTCCCATTCTTGGGATTTTACCCAAGTTCCTGGAGTGGGGCTAGAACCCACAACCTTCCAGTCTTCTGGCCTCACAGACAAGTGTGCAACTTGTTGAGTCACTGGCACAGCCTGGTTAAGCATAGCACAGTGTTCTAACATACAGGTGACACCTTGTGGCAGTCCAGGAAGCCTTCCCTCACAAGGGGTTGACATGCATGTTGAGGTCTGATGGAGTCACGCACTGTGTCAGAAGTTAAGTGAGTTGGCATGAAAAATGGGAATGCTGCAGCTGGCAGGATGAAGCCTGACTGCTGCAGGCTCTACACTACCAACAAGCCCCCTACTGCTATTAGCCACCCAGCACCATCACCCTCCATACCAGGGACTTACTCATGCCTTGGGTAACATGCAGTCTTTGGAAAGAGCATAATGGCTCCGAACCATCCCAGTCAGAGTGCTGTGCTGTTGCTGAATTCTGAAGTCTCTGCACCCTCAGCCTTCCCATTTCCTCACAGTAGTCTCTATTCCTTCCACAGTGATATAGTTACTTGACGAAGCATGACAAGCACTGTTGTAATGGCTGTCTGATAAAGTGGTTGTATCTCTCTGAATGGCAGAATTTGCCACAGAGATGTAAACATTCTGCTGCAACACAGTCACGATATAATTGGGGTAAGCTAATGGTGATCTGGGGGAGGGGCTGACCACTAAAGTGAGTCTCGTGGTCTCTGCTTGTTGGGTTAGGAAGGGGTGCAAGCCAGATGCTGAGTTATTGCTACTTTTGTGTTTGCCCCTTAAAGTCTGTGAGTGGAAGGGTCTATTTTACAGCATTTATATTATTATTGTTCCCTCTTTCCAACAGAGCCAGCAGCTTAACCATTCTGCCAGTCATCTGCTTGCCAACTAATTTTAGACAGGATGTGAATGTCAGTCATTCACACACTAACCATCCTATTAATCACCAGTCAGCTTAACAGCCTGCCAATCACCAGTCAGGTAGGTCAGACTACCAGTTATCAGGGAACAGAACAGAGAGAAAGTCGGTGAACCCTGACTATGTTTAAGCTGGGTGGATTTAATTGGGATCACAGTTCAGGATGACTATTCAGTAACATTCTCCCTGGAGAAGAGTCTGAATAAGGCTCCACAAACCAAAAATCCCACATTGTGCAAACCACTACAGGACTCCTAGGGCCAGATATTCAGAGCTCAGTGCCAGGTGCAAAGCCGTTGCACTGGACTAGCGCTGACCTTGCACTCGACTGCAATATTGAAATGCACCTTTAGCGCCGGCGCTAGGTGTTAGCGCTGATGCTAAACCAAAATGAAAGCAGGGGTGGGACAGGGAGGGGCCCTGAATGCCAGCGCACTGGCATATTCAAAACAGATGCCGCGCTACAGGCATTAGTGCAACCTGTAGCGTGGTGCTAGTTACTGCTGAATAAAAGCTGCTCTTAAGGCAGCACTAATAGCGAAGGTACCCTCCCAGCACCTATCCCGACCCCCATAGCAATACATCATTACTCTGGTAGTCTAGTGGTGCCCCCCACTCCCCAGCACATTTCCCCAACCTCCATTCCTCATAGACATTTATAACTACCCTGGTAGTCTAGTGGTGCCCCCACTTCCTCAGCATGTTTCCTGACCCCCGTTCCTCATAGATGTTTATAACTACCCTGGTAGTCTAGTGGTGTCCCCCAACCCCCAGCACGTTTCCCATTCCCCATAGAATTGAGAGATTACCCTGGTAGTTAAGTTATGCCCCCAGCACGTTTCCTGACCCTGATCCCCGTAATATCACATATATCCCTGGTAGTCTAGCGGCCCCCCCAGCAGCGCCACCCTCACACATCCCACCCATCAGCCACGAATGGAGCCGGCGACTGGATCAGCCCTCCTCACACCACCACGGCCGGCCACCAACTGAGGAATGAACGAGCTGTACTGTTCTGGTGCCTCCCCCAGACAGGTCTGAATACCAGGAATGGGAAATGTGCCAGCCCATCAGAGATATGGCATGTGCAAATTCATGATATTCAGACACAAATATGCAAATGGGGCCATAATGCATGCAAGGTGCAAATGGGACCATTTGCATGTCGTTACGGCCCCATCTGAATGAGTTGTGCAGGGCCAGCCAGCAAAATGTGCCTGGCATCCTGCTCAGCATGTGGTGCTGTCACTGGAAGTCCAATGGTAACCCCCTCCTCACCCGTAGGCTAAATCGCCCAAAATACAGATGTCTTAACTGCCCTGGTGGTCCAGTGGTACCCATCTCCTCCTTTGTACTGTAATAGGCATTCACAACTTTGTGAATGAATGACTTCATTTACAAAGTTGTGAATGACTATTACAGTATGCACTGCAAGTCCATTGGTCCACAGTGTAGATCAATGTACTTGCAGCAGATACTGTAAGCTGCCACTCACTGGGCAGCTGCAGAGGTATGTAGGTGTGTTTGCTGCCTGCAGATGACTAGGGGGAGATGGGTGGGCTGGTTGTCCTGTGTGTGTGGGTGGGGGGGTGCCACTGGACTACCAGGGAATTAAAACAATCTTTCATATGGCAATCAGGGTTATGGGCTGGGAGGGAGGGTAACACTGGACCACTAGGGAAGTATTGACATCTTTATTTCAGGCTATAGGAGTTACAGGCACTAGACTACCAGGGCACATGGTGGGAGATTGTGCACGGTGTTTGGGAGGGGGGTGCTACTCATGGCTGGCGGCTCCTGTGTTGCACCCCCAGTTGAGCCTTTTTTTATGGGTTCAACTTTGTGCTCTTGTATGCCGCACATTTCTGGGATGTGCTGGCAGATGCGCTGCTCATCTGGGCTGAATATCGGGATGTGCTGCATATGCATGGGCATACCCCCTGGAGATGCGCCGCATACATTATCTTTGTGGAGCATCGGGAATTGTACAGCGCAATTCCACCTTTTGAATATAGCCCAGGGGTGTATTTTTGCAGTTGCACTGGTGCAACTCCTTTGAATATCGAGGCCATAATGTACAAAGAGTTCAGTGCAAAGTAAGTTGCATGCATACACTATATGCATATGTGCTGTGTAGTGTTTTGTCAGTGCTATTGTACTAGTACATTATTGTGGCTTGCAGAAATGATATTGCATACAGACTGCATGAGCACTAAGTGGGCAGTAGCAGATGACAGGGCGTGTGTTCACTGAGAGATATAAGAGCAGCTGCAGTGTGTGCTCAGGTATGAGGCAGCAGGATGAACACTACTCAATACACACCAGAGGAGTGCCTATATCCAATCAATGCAGCACACTGGAGTGTAACTTATTGCCCTTATATGGCTCAGTATTGAAAGTCTGGGCTTAGGAGATGCAGCACCGCGCATTTGTGAGTAGGCATGTGCAAAAATGTTTTCAGATTGAATATGCTTTATTGAACATTATCTAAAAAAAAAAACCATTGTGGATAATACATGGCCATAATATCGCATCCAGGATATATGAGCTTAGCAGAAAAACAGTGAAAACAGTGAATGGTAAAGTTTTTCCATAATGGATGAAAACATGCAAACCAACAACAAAGTAACAAAACCCCCTCATCATTTACAACCCATCTCCTTACCCCAAACCCTGCCCTCACCCCCTCTTCCCTCTTGGATGGGGCTTATAAACTTATAGCCTTTTAAAGAAAAAATCATACATTAACACTAAAGTGTCTGACAGAGGTCTAAAAAAAAAAGATGAGGTCTATAACTACCCTATAATATGATACTGCTATATATATTTAGAAGCTCAGAAATAAGATAACCACAAGATATACGAGGCCTTTGCTAGACAGCCAGGTCCATATCCTCATCTCCAGATCTAGGCCCAACAGGAAGGAAAGATGTGAGCCAGTTATTGTATACAGATGGGATCAAATAGTTAGCAGGACAAATAGAGGTTCCCAGACTTTCTTATATCTTTTTAAGCAGTCTGTTAAACTTGCAATAAACCTCTCTGCTTGTAAGGCAAACAAGATCTCCCTGTGCCATTCAATGAAAGTGGGAATTGTCTGATCAACCCAATGTCTTAGGAGAACTTTTTTGGCACAAGCCGAAATCAGCGCCATGTGATACCTCTGATTGCCAATCAGGTCCTTAGTAGCATCCCCTAATATACACACCGCAGGACTAAACCTAGATGTTAAACTAAATAAGGGGTCTATATTTCATTGTATAACATCCCAGAAGGCAGCTGCTTTATCACAGGTCCAAAGAATGTGAAATAAGTTATCCGTTGTCTTGCCATATCTGTAACAGGTATCTGTAGAAAGTTTGCCCAATTTATGCTGCTTCACAGGTGTGTAACGTAGATTATATAATATCTGGAATTGCATAAAACAGTACCTATCCCATTTTATGAATCTATAGTTATTTTCCCATATTAGGGACCAGTTACAGGTCCCATTTAATTCAGGATGGACCTGAGAATAAAACAAATCCCCTTCTTTGTCAGCAAAGGCCTCACACAGTTTAGAGTAAAAATATGAAATAACATGTGTCTCAGGTGTGTCTACCAACATGGTACCAATGTGTAATCCATACGAGTTGTGCCGTCGCCCAGACCTAAAATGCTTGACCAGCATATGAGATAATTGACAGAATTTAAAGGTGAAAGAAGGCGACAAAGAGAACTTTATCC
Organism: Neoceratodus forsteri; assembly: GCA_016271365.2. NCBI lineage: Eukaryota > Metazoa > Chordata > Ceratodontiformes > Ceratodontidae > Neoceratodus > Neoceratodus forsteri. The sequence continues at coordinate 1,604,338,257 of CM057450.1, forward strand.
ACTCTTCCATGAAAGTGATCAGTTTACCTTGATCCAAGAAACAATCAACTGTAAATCCAGTGTCAAAAGGCCAGAAAGATTTAGTCAGCATTTGACCGCCAATCCTGAAATTTGGGTTCCCTAATAGGGTCTGCATAACATCTATATGGGGATCTACCTTAAAATAAGAGCAAAGTTGCCTATGAATTTTCACTGAAAATTCTAGTGGGGTACCTTTCAAGGTGGAGGGGATCTGTTTCGGGGAGATGTACAACAATGAGATGATGTTAAGATTCAGCAGGGAACAAACATGATTTTCTATTTCCAAACATTGTGGGGAATAAATCGGGTTTTGGCTGGATTGGGCCAATAGGTACCATCGAGAGATTTTGGAACAATGGATGGCCATGTAATACAGTAATAGATTCAGAACATTAAAGCCTCCTTTAAATTTAGGCCATATCAATTTGGAGAGCCAGCTTACCTTGCCATAAGAATGTGGACATCAGTCTGTGGATCTGTGAGAACCATTTAAGGGGGAGTGGTTGCATAAGCATCTGTAGGGGGTATAGTAAACGAGGGAGCACATTCATCTTCAGAACGTTTATGTGGCCCCACAGCGAGACAGGTAAAAAAGACAAATGGTTCAGATCAGCTTTGAGTTGGTTAACAAGTAGGTCTAAATTACATTGTTTCATTTTAGTGAAGGAAGTACTTAAATAGATTCCCAAATATTAGAGCTTGTCACGGATCCACACCAGGCCTAAGTGGGTCAAACTGGCTTTGGTCATAACTGCATTTAAGGGAATAACCTCCATTTTCACTACGTTTAATTTATAATTAGAAAGAAGACCAAATGTGTTAATTACTTCTAACTCTGTGGAGAGAGAAATTTCTCGGTTACTAACATGTAACAGGATGTCATCAGCATACACTGACAACTTATATTGACTCGGACCAATCATAATGCCAGAAATTTGAGCTGTAGGGCTGGATTCTAGAAGGGTGGTTCAAGTTGCTGCCAAACACAACTTGCGCCACCCACACCTGCAACATTAACCCTGCGCCCTATTCTAGTAGGGGCAGGGGCATCGTAGCTAAGTCCTGCAACTTGCAACATGTGGCCAGGTACGCTGAACTGTGGGCGTACCTGGTGAGTATGTCCCAAGCCACAACAGCAGGGTGGCGTGGTCAACCTCCCCACTCATGCCCCGACCCCTAGTTGCCAGCCACAAATGCGACATATACCCAGGTAGCCTTGGTAGTCTAGTGCCCCCCCGTACTGTACAATAATAAATAAAGTGGTCCCGTATCCCTGGTAGTCTAGCCCCTCCCCATACTGTACATTAATAAATAAATAGGTCCATCTCTGGAGCTTAGCGGCCCCCCATACTGTGCCAACAATAACAGGTCCCTATCCTGGTGGTCTGGCGTCTCCGCGTTGTACAATAAAACAATTGAGTCCGATCTTGTAGTTCAGTTATTGATCACCACAATATGGTGTACACTTATTCCCAGTGGCGCTTCATCGCCATGTTGTCTCACCCAGCACCTCACTCTGTCTCTCAGCCGGCGACTGGCACAGCCTTCATCATCATTGATGGTTAGCCACCAACTGATAGTATCAGCGCCGCACTGAGAAGACGCTCAGGCTAATATCTGAGCACGCCTTACAGCACGTGTTGATAGTGGACTCAGCCCGGGCTGGTCGTGTGGTGAGAGGAGGGATGCCAGTCACTGGCTGGGGATGGGTGGGTGGTGCGGGTGGGCTGGCACAGCTGGGTGGGGGGTGGAGGCCACTGGACTACCAGGGAATAGGTGTACAATATGTTGTGGTGATCATGGGGCCGCTAGACTACCAGGGATATGGGGCCTATGTATTTATTATTGTACAGTCCCGGGCGGGGGCGCTAGACTGCCAGGGATATGGGACCTATTTATTTATTATTGTACAGTACGGGGGGTCCGCTAGACTACCAGGGATACAGGACCTATTTAGTTATTATTGTACAGTGAGGGGGGCCACTAGACTACCAGGGAAACGGGACCACTATATTATTGTACAGTTTGGGGGGCCACTAGACTGCCAGGGCTGGCTTTTCGACGCTTATGCTGCTGGTGACTCATGGTTCAGGGCAGGGGTTGGGAGATGGCAGCATGTTGGCATGTCTGCCGGTGGGTATTCGGGACCCCTGGGGAGGCGGTCGTAGGTTACACCAGCTAAATGCTGGTGTAACTTGCAATGCCAATTCTCCTCCAGGGGTTCTTGTAGAATCCTGATGTGGGGACTTTGTGGCTGCCCTTCTAGAATGGGGCTTAACTGCTGCCATAAACCCCCAGCGCCATGTCATAGGGGGTTTATGTGGTGTAACTGCTGTTCGGCTCAAGTGGCCTGCGATATGTCATAGGCCACTTTGTAGAATCGCGCAGGTCACAACTGCTGGCGTAAGTCGCTACATGTGTCATTCTACTTGGCACAACTGCAGTTACACCAGGCAAAACCCTTCTAGAATCTGGCCTGTAACATTTATCTTCCTGATTAAGTGCTCAAGAAATAAATTAAAAAGGAAAGGGGAAAGTGGGCATCCTTGATGAGTACTCTGGCGCAGGGTGTAACTTTGGAAAGGACTCCGTTGCAAAGAACCCGAGCTGACGGATGCGTGTACAGTACTTTAATCCATCATACAAATGTGGTGAGAATATTATATTTAGACAGGAGATAGAACAAATAATCCCATGAGTCCCTGTCAAAGGTCTTTTCCATGTCCAGGGATGTCAAGACCGCAGGGGTAAGGGAGTCCCTGGACGTGGAAATGAGATGGGAAAGTTTTCATAGATGATCAGATGACAGTCTTACAGCCACAAAGCCCACCTGCTCAAGACTGACCAAGGATCCCCAGACCTGATTCAGTCATGTTGCCAAAATTTTTGCATAAATTTTGAAATCGACATTTATTAAGGAAATAGGTCTATAGTTGCTGGCCGAGAGTGGATCTCTGCCAGGCTTGGGCAACACTACAATTAGAGCCCCAGTGAGAGATAAATCTGATAGGCCCTCAGTGGAGATGTAGTTAAACAAGCATTTGTCAATGCCGAATGTTGCTTGCTTGTATGTGCTGTGTAGGTATTTGGAAGTCAGTGGAGTGCAAATATTGAAAATTTGCAAACTTACGAGCGTGCATAGAAACTGCACAACACAGGCTCATAAAACAGTCATTTTTAGGATTTTTTTCACCAAATTTTCAACATAGCCATTTTAAGACCTCTGCTCATGAACAGTGTCACTGTGATTTTCTCAATGTGTCCCATACAGTGATTTCGCACACTGACTGCACCATTGTGCGCTACATGGGCGGAACACGTTTTGGGCAAGATGTGAAAAATGACAGCTGTACTGCTCATAAGGAGGTGTGATAAAATGACAATGTTGAAAATCTGGAGTGAAAATATTGAAAATTCGTGAACTTCTGACGTGCGTGGGAACTATAGCATACTTTCGTCAAAACAGTCATTTTAGGAATTTTCCACAAATTTTCAACATAGGTTTTTGAGAGCCCACCTTATGAACAGTGGCAGTGTCATTTCATTACTCAGTGCTGAAAGGTGATTTCACACAGTGACTGCGAAATCACCCTTTGGGCCCGATTAACACCATGACAGTGAGAGCATTCATGAGAAGGGGTCCCAAAACCCTATGTTGAAAATTTGGTGCAAAATTCCAAAACTGCCTGAGATATGCAGCAAAGTTGAAAAACCTATTTATTATATTATACAGCTTACGGCATTTCCTCAGTTCACGTCGGCTTTGAAGAGTGCAGACATGTTCCTGGTCCACTCGAAGATCGTCGCACCGGAGTCTGAGGTAAGTATGGTGAGGGGGGGTGGGGAGGCAGGGGCACAGTGGTGGACGCGGGTGTGGGCAGAGACAGCGAGGGACTGTTTTTGTGTTTCAGGGTTTTTTTTTTTTGTAAAGAAGGACAACGATGTGGGACATTTGCCACGCTGGGGCGGGCTCCCAGCATGGCACAAAGACGGCTGTTTGGGGGGGCATGGAGCCGACGGGGGATTGGGCACTCCCGTTGGTGATAGCGTCTGTTGCCACGCTGGGGTGGGCTCCCAGCATGGCACCCTGTACTCTCTGTGGGGAACAGTGGAGCCATGGGGATTGGGCACCCCATTATTATACGATGTAGCCATGCTGGGGTGGGCACCCAGCATGGCATGTGGAACTCTGTTTGGGGGGACAGCACAGCCGATGGGGGATTGGGCACCCATAGCTATACAGTGTGTTGTGGAGTGAGCACGCAGTACGCGCATGTGTGTGTGTGTGTAGGGCGCATGAGCAGATGATATCTTATCGCTGCTCACTGAAGTGTAGCTCCCCCTTTCAACTGTACTCCACTGCATTTTCAACTGCTGTCATAGACAGCTCCAGCAGCCATTGGAGAACTGCGGCCGCGCCTGCAAACACACTGACTGAATTGGAAGAGGGCTGCCACACCTCCGAAAACTCGGATGATGGCACTATGTTTCTTGCACATGTGTGCAAGCAACATAAAAATAACTAATTGCAAGAATATATCTAAAGGCTTCACATAGTTTTATTCAATTACTAGATACTTTCATGTTAATGTATTATGAGGAGGGGAGAGTGTGGGCAGCAAACTATATGAGTACATGATTATTCTTCATTAGTAGCTATGTGTTTATTCAGATATGACAATGTGAATATCTTTTGCATTTGACATTCTCTGAATAAGAATATTAGCCTTAGAGGGAGAAATTAAATACTGCAGACATGCGCAAGTTGGATTATGAACTATAAAAGCCTCCAGACCACTGATCATCACTATTTCATTCATTCATTCATTTTGTATTTTATACTGAAAAATCTGTGAGCAAAAAATGCCCATTTTCACAGATGTCCAGTGACATTAACAGTAACAAATAATAGTACAAAAAAATGAAACAAATAAATATAGAACAACAAACAAAATACATGAAATGAACAACAACTTATTAACTAAAACAATTGCGAATGACCTCTGAGTGAAATTTTTGTTCAAGTAAACCCTTAAAACCTGACACACTTCTACAATCAGTTATATCACTGGGCAACTGGGTCACTACTCTGTGTGAGAATTAATTTATAATTGGGTAGGTAAGAAAATAATAAATGTCCAGGACATGCTCAACCATTTAGCTGGTCATGGTATTACTAGTGTTTCTAATATAAACGTATAATCAGTTTACAATCATGATGTAAGTAGTGCTGTCTTTATGATTGAGTGTGTTTGCGGGACTGTGTGGATTGGGTGCTCATTGTGAAATTCAGAACATCTTTGCCATTCTGTTCAAAATACTAGTGTCTGATTGCTGCAACCCACTGTCAGACAGACACACAACTAAGTGAATGGACTTAAACCATGACATGAACTAAAACATAGTTTTTTTTTGTACTGTGTACTGTATGTCACACAGCTGATGACAAAGTGCCATTTCTCCGAAACACTAAATCGCAGGGTAAGGATGGCAAACCCGAGGATGTGCAAACATCGGCATTAATTTCCAACAAAGGATAAAAATGTTCCACCAGTAAAACTAGATTGGAAGTGTGAAGTACAATGTGATTACAAGCTGTGTTACTGTACGCAACACCGCGCATGTTTCCATCATCTATTGTTTTACATATGTCACCACAGCCTTTGCTGAATACATCGCATCATGCCTACTCTGCAAGTGGGATTTATAACATTAAAACTGGACAGAAGAAAATCAATTGCAAACTAAAAGAAACGAACGATTGCAAGGCATCTGATCTGATAGTGATGTATCCATCCTAACCTCCCCCCACTCCCCACCCACTCTACTGGAATAATGCAATGGCTAATGGGGATAAGGTGCAGGGATCACAAAGGGTTTGGAAGCACCTGACCGTTCAAGTATCAAAATGTTTGATGGGATGCTTCACTCCACAAGCCAGAGGAAGGAGGGAGGGAATCAGAGAAACCCTTTGGTGGCTGGATAGAGGGTGAATAGATGTGACTGGAGATGTGAGCAGAATGCTATCTAATAAATACTGTAGTGCGAAAGGTAGCACCAGCATGCAGAGTGAAGCCACTCCACATGTAGGCAGTGAGCAAGGAGCAGACATTACGACAGCCTACACAACATATTAACACTGTTATGGGTAGCAGGATCCGGGGGGAGCAGTTTACCCTCTTCTTCATTTTCATTTTGGCAAGTATGAATGAAAATAGGTCCTCCTATAGTAGTAACACCTGATTGGCTTACTTTCCGCCAGTCAGATGTCACTACTATAAGAAGACATCTTTTTGTTCATACTTTCATTCACACTGAACAGAATGAGGAAGAGCGCAAGCCACTCTGGACAGGCAAACTTCAGTAGTACAGCTGTGGAGGTAGTGGGTGGGGCTGGCACAATCCAGCTGCTTCATAGGTAGTTTCATAAAACAAAATTTGAAAAGGTATCCTCTTTTTAAAGTTCTTTTCCCCAACTAAACCTGCTTGTTTCCTGAGGACGGGGATTCCAACAGTACATGGGCTATATTACTGAGTGTTCCTTCCCGTCTCTGTAAGTGAAAATTTACTGGATGGAACAGCTTTTGGTGTGTTTTTTTTTTTTTGCAGTCAACAATCGGAGGCTGTCACACACTTTTAAGACATTACCTGGCTGGCATTATTCATTATGCTGGCATTTCTAATGGTAAGCACATTCAAAATAAAAAAAGCTAATCTGTGGATTGTCGTTACTGTATCTCACACACACACGCGCACACGCATACACACCACTTGTACTGTAAATCTGACTCAGACCATTACAGTAAAAATCAAATGAAAGCAAATGAAAAGAAACATTTTGTGCTTTTTTTTCAGTACTTCTGTCTGCTTCACTGAAACAAATAAGAACTGGGAGAGGGTGCTAGTTTATAATGTACTGTAAATATCTCTCCACCCACCACCACAGAATCTCTGGCTAAGCTAGTCCAGTCCAAACCCATCTCTCCTTGGTGACCAAGCTCCAACTTGGTGTCTACTTTTTGCTCAGAAACTAAGTGAGCAGTCTATGGGTCAGCCACACGCTTTGTGCGTTGTTTCACTTCCTCTAGTATTGCGACTACTGATTCTTTAACTCCAGTAGTGAGTGTTTCAAACTACTGAATTTTAATGGAAAAGCCGGAACTCTGGGGGGGTGGGTGCAGCACAGCCAACAGGGGATTGGGCACCCCCGTCAGCTATACAGTATATGTGTGTGTGTGTGTGTGTGTAGGGGGAGCGTGCATGAGCAGGAGATATCTTATCCTGCTCACTGAAGCGTAGCTCCCCCTTTCAACTGTACTCCACTGCATTTTCGACGGCTGTCATAGACAGCTCCAGCAGCCATTGGAGAACTGCTGGCAGCACCTGCAAACACACTGACTGAATTGGAAGAGGGCTGCCACACCTCCGAAAACTCGGATGATGGCACTATGTTTCTTGCACATGCGTGCAAGCAACATAATAAATGGATCAGGATGGGAGCAAGAAGAATTTTGAATTTCTTATAAAAGTTAGGGGGTATAGCCATCAGGATTGGGTGACTTAACAGGAGTCAGAGAATCAATAGCTGAGCATATCTCCAGTTCAGTGAACAGCTGAATCAGCAGATTTAACTGCTTGTCTGTTAATTGGGGAAGGTCCACACCTGCTGTGAATTCTTCAAGGGAGGCACTAATAAAAGAGATTAAAGAAGGTGTATAAAGGTAATAGGATTGAAAGTGTTCGACAATTTCCCTCGGAATTGTTAAAAGGGAACCAGATGCCGTGCAAATAGATGGAACAGTCCTATCTGCAGCCTGTGCATGCAAACGAAGTGCCAAAAGCTTCCCTGCTTTTTCACCTTGATCGAAATATTTGGATCTGGTGTGCAATATCATATATTCCACCCTTTCCCCCAAATTTTGATTATATTTAGCCCTTAATGACTCTAAATGAATCCACTCTGTTGGGGGGAAGGGGGATCTGGGTCAAGATGTGTTTCCAGGGCTCTTATCTGTGTCAATAAGGTGGAGGTTTCCTGCATTGCTAATCTTTTTCTTTTGGATGCTGGATGAATAAGTTTGCCCCTAAGGGAACATTTAAGGGTGGCCCATAGACTGTCCTGCTTGGCCATTGAGGGGGCATTTGTTTCCAGAAAGGAGGTAATGAGCCATTGAACCTGATCTATCAGGTCTGAAGATTTCAACATTTGATTATTCAGCCTCCAGGTCTTATCTCTATCAGTTGTGGCTGAGAGGTTAACCTTGATTATAGTAATGTGATCCAGATTGGCCTCATTTGATTGGTTGACACAATAAAATGAGCCCTACTTTAATCTTTGATTAACATATTTGTACAGCCTCATCACAAAAGCAGTGATACACATAATGAAATTCTAAATTTGAAAGCATTCTATAAAAAAATTCTAAAACTGCCTAGCTGACCGCCATTGTTTAGCAACCGCTCTGTAGTAGCAGTGACAGTCTCTGTAAAAAAATACGTATCACTGAGTAATCGTAAGAAATCGTAAGAAAACTGATATAAAAAAGTGACCGTTTCACTCGCCGTATCACAATATCGGTGTAAAAAAATTCCATCTGTCTGACACCTGAAAAAAATGGATCTGTCATTCGAGCTAATGGACATAGAGATGGACTTGTTTGTGAATAGGCTTAATGAAAATCTTATTAATAAATTATTATTAAAATAATGAAATTATTAAAAAGTGAAGTACCTTTCATATTATCGTTCTTACTGTGCACCCAAAACATGACTCAGTCGACAACCGCGATCCTACTCAACATTCTGAATCGCTAATACTGTCCCATTTCAGTAAAAAAAGTAACCAATAATTACGGAGTTTATCAAGAAAACAAAACCAATGGCATGTGCAATCCAAACGTAAATATACACTTCAAAATTATCATTACCATTCTCTCCGCCCACCTCTTCCCTGGTCTCCACAGAAACAGCATTGAGACCCAATAAAGAGCGAGCATACAAACCACAGTGAAAATTGTCCAATAAGATCTCCTCATAAATATTCATGAGGTATACAGGTTGCCATGAAACAGACAGCAATACCATTGGCCACAATATCACTGTCGCTAGGCAACAGGACGACAGACAAAGTCAGTTACTGAAAGCATAACTAAAAAGTAAAAAACATTTGAGTCACGGTAGTTTTCAGTTGATCGCGCTGTCATCAAAGAACTGTGCTTCAATGGACCAGTGCGGAAATGAAGCTGTCAGGTAGCGATATATTTAATTAAAATCACGTAACATTCAAACTTTTACCTCTACTCGATGACGGTTTGAAACTGTAACATATTAACAGAACCTGCAAAAAAACCAAAAAATACTCTCACAGCAAACTGTCCCGCGGTGTTAACATTTAGCCTACCGCTTTGCATAACCTACAATACTGCACGACAGTGACAGAAATTAGCAATTACTGACACTGTCTCATACGATGCCATCCCCTAGGTAATACACTCGCTGCCGGACCTCAACACTGCGGAAGTACTATTTTACTAAAAATAACAATAACAGTACACAAAACACTTAATTAAACTTAAAATTACACAAAATAATACTTCTAATATATAGTAGTTGGGATTAGAGCGAATCACACCTCAGCAGGAGACCTGCCGCGCCAGGTTACATTACACCCCCAGGGTGTGATTAACAGGACATTAACATAACCCTAAGAAATACCTTATTGCTTAATAAGTACTGGCTGGTGGTTCGATATGACCTCAGCACTATAGTGTCAAAAATTAACATGTGAAAGGTGCTCGAATCCCAACAGAAAACAATCTATTCTTGAGAACGATGCATGTGGTGTGGAATAAAAGGAGTATTCCCGGGTAGATGGATGAAAGGTCTTCCTTGGCTCAAAAAGCCCCAGGGAGTCCATTATATCCCTCAGGGCCAATTAGCCAGAGGAGAGAACTAGATGTGAATTACTAGACCAATCCAGCACATTATTGAGGACAACGTCCCAGTCTCCAGTCAGGAATATGGGAAGGGAAGTCCACAGTAACAGTAAATTTAATAACTGCATGAAAAACCCAGGGTCATTGTTGTCAGGCAAACACTTATTTAGTGGGCAATGGTTGTCTTCTGGGTTCTTCAGCCCCCAATTTAGGCTTTAAAATCATGAAAAATATATATAAGTAGTGTTGGGAGCCCTTTTGAAGTAAACACTCTTCAATACAATATTTTTCTTCAATCTTTCTTTTTATTTCTTTCCCCATACGTTTCGCTCTTAAGGGAGCTTGTTCACAGGGTTTGTTATTTTCCTTATTCTTTTTTAAACAATCTGCAAATACATTTATTTCATGTTAGTATTCCATACTTCATGTAGTATTACTATTTTTCATTTATATAATTCATTTAAGTTCTTTGGTGTATATACATACCATTCAAACAAAGATTATTGCATATGAACCCTTGCTTTTCTTAAATATCCACAGGGTTGTTAATTTGCGCTCATTTTAGGTATTTATTTTGACTCTGTACTGACATGTTTAAAATGGTTTTAAACACAGTGCTGCTCACAAATGAAACTCATTTTAACTACTGCCAAAAGACTTGACTACTGCTTTACTGGTTTGCAGCATACCTTGAAATAACTTTGAGCTGCTAGGAGTGGGGTTAGGTTTTCTTATTCTGTGAAGACACAACCAATAATTTCCCTTTTAGTCCCTTCTTTCATTTAATTTCTTTCATGTAGCTGTAATTTAAGCTCCATAATTAATGTGTTATAGGTTCTGCTGCTTACCCCCACTTGCTGCTCCTACATTTTCTTGAATTTAATTCCTTTGCGTGTTAGCAATGTTGCTAGCGTCTTTACCTCACAGTTACTTCCGGGATACCGCTTTCCCATTTTTGTGAATTCACGCGGCAAGACCAGCCACGACATCACACTGAGTTGATCGCACATGCACGGTCTCCGTTGCCAAGCAACCGAACACTACTGCACAAGTGCAGTCGGGTGGTAAAAAAAAAACGGGCTTGTTTGTTTCTTTTGCTGCAGCTCTGTGTTATTTCGCTTAGTTATTATACATTCCTGTGAGGATTTAAAAGGCCATTACTTCACCACGTTACTCTCCACGAGGTGACATTTGAGGAACAGACAAATCTAAACATTTCATAAAAGCCATTCTAAGGGTTATTTAAACTTGACCTTCCTATCATCAAAACCTTACTTTGTTTTAATTTTCTTTCAATGCTGATTAATACTGAGTGGCCTTCTAAACAGCTCAGTTTTGTACCATTTATTTATTTTTCTCATCACTTTAGTGTTTTGTATTACCATTCTTCATACTCTATTATATTATATTTACATGCTTCTGAGTATGTTATGCAAGGCACTTGATTTAATCCATGTTGAATTCCTTAGGACGGCTTTAAAAATCTTGAAAAATCATAACAGACTAAACAAGTCAAAACAGTTTTAAACAAATCTAAACAATCCTCATGCAAGCAGTGTTGGAGGTCTTTTGCAACTTGGCCTTCCTAATATTACAGCCACACGTTGTTCTGAATATCTTTTGGTACTGCTTATCTTGTCTGAGAATATATACATACAAAACAGGCTACACAATTCTAAAGATTCTTCGTTCAAGCAGTGCTGGAGGTCATTGGCACCTTGACCCTCCTGTTATTACCACCACACTCTGTTTTAAGTATCTTTTGGTGCTGTTTTTCTTGTCTGAGAATATATACAAGGCAATTATTTACACCATATTTCATTCTTTAAACTAACCTAGAGAAGTCTGAACAGAATAGATGCATGTAAACAATCCTCCTATGAACAATATTGGAGGTCATTTGCAACTTGACCTTCCTGTTATTACCACTATGCTCTGTTTTAGATATCTTTTGTGGCTGTTTTCCTAGTCTATTCTCTGTATTCACTACTGTCCTGTGCTCTGTTTCTGTTTACATATTCAGGAATAGACAAATCTAAACAATCCTAGTATAAACAATATTGAAGGTCATTGCAACTTGACCTTCCTGTTGTTACCTCCCTGTTCTGTTTTAAATATCTTATTATTTTTGTTTTTCTTGTCTAGTCTATGTATTCACTCCTGTCCTGTGTTCTGTTTCTGTTTCCGTACTAATGCGCCCACCCCCTCCCCCCAAAAATGTCTGGTCTAGATGCACACCTGCCAATTAGTCTCTACATTCATCCCTGTTCTATGGTCTAGTGTGTTCATATGGAATATCCACCACATTTCTGCTTTTAAAAGTAGATCTCAATAATTCCCTCCTCTTTCTGGTGTCTGTACTTTTTCAAGCCCCCAAAATCTTAATGAGGCACCATTATGACCTGCTTCTGCAAAATGTGTAGCTACAGGTGATGTCTCTTCCTTTCTCCTTATGTCCCCCTTGTGCTCTTGTATTCTGGTCTTGAGCATTCTGCTAGTTTGCCCAATACACAGCCTGTCGCAGTGGCATTGTATTACATACACCACCCCCTCTGACATGCAATCAATGTGCTGTTTAATCAGATTATTTTTTTACTTTATGAGGATGAATAAATGTTTGTTTTTTTGATGTGTGGCTGCAAACTGAGCACTTGCCACAAGGTACCATGCCCGGTGCCAGTGGTCCTAATAGTAGTTGTATTTCCTTGTTTTCTGGTAGTTTAAATTGCAATTTTACTAATTGGTCTTTTAGATTTTTTACTTTCTTTGCAGCTATAATGGGCCTATTTTGTTATTCCGGTATATGTTGATTATCCATTTCTATTAGTGGCCAATGTTTATTTATTATTCTCCTAATCTCTTTTAACTTATGGTTAAATTATATGTATTTGGTAGCAAACACAAGTCTTTGTGGTTTTTCTTTCGTTCTTTTTGCTTTTAATAGATCCTCCTGTGTCTTATTTTTTATTTTTTCTTCTGCTTGTTTCAATGTCCCTTGTTTATATCCTCTGTTTCTGAACCTATTTAACATGATTTCTGTTTCTTTTTCTGCATCTTTTATTCCAGTACAATTTATTTTTGCTCGAGTGAACTGGGAGTATGGAATACTCTTTATTAGTTTAGTTTCATGGAAACTGTTGCCATGTAGAATTGTGTTTATATCAGTGTCCTTCCTATACAATGATGTCATAATTTTTTTGTTTACAATTTTTATCATGAGATCTAAATAGGGTACTTCTTTTTTGTCAAAATTCATTACAGATTTCAAGTTTTGATCTCTGCTTTTCACTTCCTCATGGACTTTTATGAGTTTTTCCTGCATTCCCTTCCATATAATAAAAATGTCTACAAAACACAGCTATGTATGTATTTTGTTGTTGTTTTCAGTGTTCATATGATGATTGTTTAACTGTATCTATTCTGTTCAGATTTCTCTAGGTTATTTTAAAGAATGGAATATGGTGTAAATAATGGCCTTATGTATATTCTTAGTCAAGAAAAACAGCACCAAAAGATACTTAGAACAGAGTGTGGTGGTAATAACAGGAGGGTCAAGGTGCCAATGACCTCCAGCACTGCTTGAATGAAGATTGTTTAGAATTGTGTAGCTTGTTTTGTGTGTATATATTCTCATACAAGATATGCAGTACCAAAAGATATTTAGAACAATGTGTGTCTGTAATATTAGGAAGGTCAAGTTGCTTTGACTTGTTTAGTCTGTTATGATTTTTTAAGATTTTTAAAGCCATCCTAAGGAATACAACATGGATTAAATCAAGTGCCTTGCATAACATACTCAGAAGCATGTAAATTAATATAATAGAGTATGAAGAATGGTAATACAAAACAGTAAAGTGATGAGAAAAATGAATAAATAGTGCAAAAATGAGCTATTTAGAAGGTCACTCAGTATTAATCAGCATTGAAAAAAAATTAAAACAAAGTAAGGTGTTGATAATAGGAAGGTCAAGTTTAAATAACCCTTAGAATGGCTTTTATGAAAGATTTAGATTTGCTTATTCCTCAAATGTCACCTCGTGGAGAGTAATATGGTGAAGTAATGGCCTTTTAAATCCTCATAGGAATGTATAATACAGTAAGTAAGTGAAATAACATAGAGCTGCAGCAAAAGAAACAAATGAGCCCATTTTTGGGACAACCCAATGGCACTCATTGTGCAGTAGTGTTCAGTTGCTTGGCAATGGAGACTGCGCATGAGCGATCAACTCGGCATGACGTCATGGCTGGCCTCACAGTGGGAATTCACAAAAATGGGCAAGAGGTAACCAGGAAGTAGCTCCAAGATAAAGATGCCTGGAGACATTGCTTACATGCAGAGGAATTAAATTCAAGAAAACACAGGAGCAACAAGTGGAGGAAGCAGCAGAACCTATAACATACAGAATAATATATGGGGTGGAGTGTGTAATGAGATTTTACACACACCTGAGCTGTGAGGGGTTTGTGAAAAGCATCCCACAATGATGGTGTGTGTAAAATTGAGTTTTACATACTCCACCCCATATTTTGTTTTTTATAACTGCTGTTGTGTGCTTTCTTTCTTCAGCAATTTTAGAAAATAGGATACAAACCAGTGGTATTCACACAGGTGGGTACCAGTGCAAATTCTGATTCTACCAAGTTAGATGGCTCCCATGGAGTGTGGCACGTTTAATTTGTTTTTAAATTGGTCTACATTTGTTTTTGTTAAACTTACCACCGACAGACGGTTGTGAAGTTTCGTCATGCTTCATTTAAAGAGATTGGCAGAAGCGCTGGTCAACACGCTGGTCACGCATGGTGACAGGGAAATCTGGTGCCCTTTTAACAACCCCAGTTTTTAAATTGTTTTGTGGGTCACTGGAGGAGATGAGTTAAAAAAAATTACCAGTGACTGCAAGGAGCGGTTAAGACTGCAGCCATGTTGCTTCCGTGAATGTCGCCGAGAAGACTGGTGCATGTGTGGTCCGAGGGAAACCTGGCACGTGTTTGCCGTTATAACCAGCTGGTTATAATGGCAAATTATAACCGGGTTTCTCTATGGGAAAAAGCGGGCGTCAGTAATTATAAATTAATTATGGAGCTTAAATTACAGCTACATGAAATAGATTAAATGAAAGAAGGGACTAAAAGGGAAATTATTGGTTGTGTCTTCACAGAATAAGAAAACCTAACCCCACTCCTAGCAGCTCAAAGTTATTTCAAGGTATACTGCAAACCAGTAAAGCAATACTCAAGCCTTTTGGCAGTAGTTAAATGAGTTTCATTTGTGAGCAGCACTGTGTTTAGAACCATTTTAAACATGTCATTACAGGGTCAAAATAAATACCTAAAATGAGTGCAAATTAACAACCCTGTGGATAGTTAAGAAAAGCAAGGGTTCATATGCAATAATCTTTATTTGAATGGTATGTATATACACCAAAAAACTTAAATGAATTATATAAATGAAAAATAGTAATACTACATGAAGTATGGAATACTAACATGAAAAAAATGTATTTGCAGATTATTTAAAAAGGAATAAGGAAAATAACCCCGTGAACAAGCTCCCTTTAGAGCAAAACATAAGGGGAAAGAAATAAAAAGAAAGATTGAAGAAAAATATTAGATTGAAGAGTGTTTACTTCAAAAGGGAGCCAGCAATCTGTGTAGAAATTAGCCTTCGAGGGTAACAAAATATTTGGGCCCAAAGAAGAAGTCACTTTGAAAGAACTTAGGTCAACTCACCAGACTCTAGTCTAAGATCCGTTACATCTCTTGCACCCCAATATTTTACGGGGCAGAGGCACTGGCTCTTTATATCATGGTTCCCATCCTTTTCTCACCTTTTGTGGTAAAGGATGTGGGCACCATGAGCAGTAACCCATAGGTAGCCTCATCAAGGCCTCTAGAGTTTGTGGTCTTAGAGACCACCAGCAGCCCTTCTCCATAATTTCTTTCTGACTTTGTATCACACATAGCGGTCCCTCATGTGGCATTCAGGTAGAGAACATAATCTTGTCCCTGCTGAAATGGCAGAACATCATCTAAGACAACTGGGTACTGGAAGTTTTTAGCCCCCTGATGAAGCCTTTTTGCAGGTGAAGGGGTGTTATTATTTTTACTCAGGTGACTGGCAGTGGCTTGGTTTGTAAGAATATTACTTCAATAAATGGCTATCATGTGATTTATCACAATGGCTGAGCAGCTTCATTTTTCACTGGAAGTGCGGCTATTGTCACCTTGTCTGAAACTCAGGGTTAGCCGTCCCCCAGCTGCAACCCTCTGGTTTCCACCAGAGCTCACGGACACCTTTGGATTAGTTCTCACATGCCACAGAGGTAGTTTAATATGGTGATTGCTTGCTTGCTGCACACAAGCCACATGCATGCACTCAGTTCCTAGTCAACATAAAATATGTGCTTGCAGCCCGCATGCCACATAGGTAGATTCATGTATGCAGAATGCAAGCATGTCATATTATTTTTTCTAATGTAGGAAGCAAAAAAAGCTTCCAGCTGCACATCTGAACACACTATACCAATCCACTGTTAGGAAACGTTAAAAAAATGTATTACATAAATCAACACAATTGTTCGGATGTGCAGCCAGAAACTTTTGTTTTCTGCGTTGGAGTGTGTGGTGGTATGGGTCAGTCAGGCAGTCCTGAGCCACCATTTTTCTTCATTTTGCAGTTTAATATTATTTTTTTCTGTAAGGGTATGAACTAGCTTATCTGGTACTCTGTGCCACTTGTTTAGTAGCTTTTTTTTTATGAGCTGATATTTGTGGTCGGGGATTGCTCTGTGGGCTTCCCTCCAGCACTGTTCCCAACATCTAGAGTCCAGTGGGTGGTTTAGTTTTACAGCCCACTTTGTCATATGTGGTTCCCAATCTAAAATGTGATGGGATTATATGTTTTTGTAGATACATCCTGCTCTGCCCTTCACTTACCTAAGCTAGCAGTCAGTTTTATTTATCATATCTTTTTTGGAAGTGAATGGTCTGGGGTTAGCCATCATTGCAGGGCATGCCATAACTGAAGGTATTTCCAGTGGTCACCTTTTGGCAGATTAAACTACTCTTGAAGCTGTGAGAATTTATTTCTTACTTTACCATCATTAAATCATTTTTACACTTGCAGGCTTTTTTATTGGGGGCATGTGTGTCAAGTTTAAAATCTCTTGATTAAAGGATGGACAAGTTATAAGCAACCAAAACTTGCAAAATAGCATCAGTAATTGAAGTTAAATGCCACAAGCTATGCACTTAAAGGGGAACCACAGTCAAAATGTACAAATAATATGTTGTACGGAGTGTTCTGATTTGCAACACAAAGTTTAAAGAGTACCAGATTACCTCTGCAGAGTGCACAAATTAGACAAGCGAAAACTGCAAGTTCAAGACTTTATTTAGTCACAGAGAAAACAAGTTAAAGGGGTTAATTAGTGCATAAGTACCACAGTATCAGACAGTGCTGATCTGAACCCCAGTGCTTCACTTGGAAACTTTTTCAGGGGTCTGACTGCTGTAGTTTCATGGCCCTTGGGGATCTCAATGTTTGCATTTGTTATTGTTCTTCTTTTCCCTACACTGCCTCCTGTCCCATTTCACAGTGAGGTGTTCATGACCATTAATTCATCAAAAGCTGGTTTTGTGTCAAGTTGATAGCAGTAGAGTTGTGGTTTTAAGTAACTTTCCTTATCCAGTAAGCACTAGTGAAGGCTACATTTACAGATGGCAAACACTTGAGGGATAACTGAGTAGGCTATTCTGTAAAGAAACAGCTAGGGTCTTAATTAGTTATAGCATTGGTGACCTGGGGTGATAAGTGTTTCTTTTCTTTTTTGTTTCTTTTTGTTTATTGTTGTGTGTAGTTGTATGAAATGAAAAACGTTAAATACTAAACAATTACTCCTGCTGGTTATACCTATGAACATACCTAGGGAAAAAAAATGGATTAGAGTCATTTAGTTGAGGCTAGAAATAAGGCACCTAACAGTGGATGACTGCCATGACAGCTCTCTCTCTCTCTCTCTCCCTCTCTCTGAATCAGTGGTCCCAGATCTATCACTGTCACATGGAACAGGAAACATTGTAGGAGAAAGAAGAGCAATAAAATATTCAAACATGGAGATTCCCTGGAGCCATAAAACTAGCAAGTAAATTTAGAAAAAAAATTCCTAACAGCAAACAAAGAGAAGAATACAAAGGTACTACACACAAAACTCAAAACACTCTGTAAAACATAGTTTTGCAAATGTTGACTGTAGTTATCCCTTATCCTGCTATGGCAGGGGAAAGGGAAAGGCTGGATGGAGTGGCAATAAGATAGCATTCATAGGGGGCTCAATTGTAAGATTACAGTGATGCCTAGAGCCAAGAACCCTCATGTCAATCAATACCTGGAATGAAGCTGCATTAAGAAAAGGGTCTTCACTTTACGCTTGCCTGTCTTTTTACAATTTGCCTGCTAGCCACTAGAGCACAGAGACTAAATGGCTTGTGGAGGCACAAACATGCACAGTATTGTTTCTTTACAATGAAACCTGCAGACTCTTTAACATACCCAGCATATGACAAGAAGGATTGTCTCTAAAAAGACATGCCCCATTGTTATAGGCCTGGAGGCCTAGATGGAGGGACAGAGAATGGGGGAAGGGGTAAGAGGAACTGGGAACCAAGAGGCGGAGTTTGGAAAAGTGGTCATAGGGGAGGGCCAGGGAAAGAAGAGAGGGGGGCTCGGCTTCAGAAAGGATGACCTCACGATATGGGGTCGAGCATTAAGAAAAGAGAGCCAGAGATAGGTTGAAGGGAGAGAGAGAGAGAGAGAGAGAGAGAGAAAGAGAGAGAGAGAGAAATAGAGCAAAGGGGTGGGTGCAAAAGGAGGGATATAATGGGCTGCACAAGGAAGCTCTCCCTCACTTTTGCTAGGTAAATTTTGATTTTGTTTAGCACATCAGTCGGTTGGAGTTCCTAAGGTTTGTTGCAATTTAAAGGGTAAGGTCAGTTATTAGCTATAGTTGAGTTTTGTTAAAAAAAAAATGTACCTGCCTAGGCAGGCTGCAATTACATAGTATAAATCCAGTGAAATAATGCAAACCTGTTAAGGTCACAGTTGTGTGGAAAATGTACAATTAAGCAATATGTATCTGTATTTGGCATTTTAAGTTATCTGCATTGGCTACAAAACTGTGTATATCAGCCTATATTTGACTGGCTTATCCCTGGTAGTTCACATCGGGTTGTTGGAAACATCGGGGGGGGGGGGAGAAATTCATTAAGCTGCATGCTGAACACAAATGTTAATAAGTGGCAAATAATGAAAAAGCAATAAGTCATTCAATAGGACAGGAGCTGGAGTGCGGCAGTGCTGCAGTTGCCAGAGGGATGGCTGAGACTTCCTGGGAGCAAAGTTTTTCACATTAAGGAAGTCCAGTATGGCTGGTGAGGGAGCGTCACAGTGCTGCAGGCCATGCGAGACCTCCTTAGAGCATAACTGGGAGCAAGATATGGGGTCCCGGGAAACTGCGGGTGGCAGAGGGTTTTCATTTAGCAAATGGCATGGGAGGGGCCCACTGGGAAACAAGGGGACCAGAAAAGGTTTTTTGTCTTTGTTGTACAGCTTTCAGAAAACCGCAGGGTTGTAGAGGGTTTAATTTTAAAATGGGGAGAGCACGGCATACAGGCCTAGGTACTTGCAAGCAGACTAGGGAAGGGGCCCGTGGGGAGCAAGGGGACCAAAAAATGGCTTTTGGCTTAGTTTTTAGAGCATTGTAAGGGACAAGAGCCAACCCACTAAGGGAGAGAGCAGCAAGACTGGAGTTCGAGGACACCAGCAGCGTGCTGCAAGGCCGACAGTTGGCGGGGGGACGGGCATTGCAGGCAAAGGGCTGTAGGCCTGATAAGGTGCAGAATTGTCCACATGGTGGTGGAACAGGGCCAAGGGGAGGCCCGCCAGGTTGGAATAGGGTGACTGAGTGGCAGATGCCATTTTGGGAACATAGGCGTCAGCATCGGATGCGTACTTACTACGGGGGGCTTTAGCACTTCAGCACTAATTGGCAATAGGTGCTGCCTGCTGTTTTTATTATTTGGCGCTAGCACTATAACATTCAGGATTACAAAAAAGCTAGAATCACTGGTGGCTTATGCTGAGCTATACAACTTGTGGTTAATGGCTCTAAAGTAAAGATTTTATGTTGATCAAAGGCAAAAATTAACTTGGAAGCTGGCGGTAAGAACTTACAATGATAAACTCTTAAGTCCACTTAGAATACCCTCTGTAATAAACCGACAGTTTGCTGCAAGGCCGACAGTTGGGGGGAGACGGGCATGGTGGGCGCAGGGTCGTAGGCCTGAAAAGGTGTGGAATTGACCGCATTGCAGTGGCCATTTAAAGAATAGGGCCATGTGGAGGCCTGCCATGTTGGAACAGGGTGACCGAGTGGCAGATGCCATTTTGGGAATACACGTGGCCACATTGGATGCGCGTTTATGGACACCAAGTTTGAATTAGCCGAACGGAAGTTTAGGGATTAAAAAAGGGATTGAATGGCAGCCACTGATTGGAATTGGAGCCAGGTGGCGGTCGCCATTTTGAAGCGGGGCCGCAAGACAGTCACCATTTTTATGGACATGCTAGTAATCAGAGGACAGCACCATGATAAGCGTAAACTCTGAGAAGTAGGGGCAATTAACCAGAAAACAATTTCAGAATGCAGCACAGTTAAAACAATATAAATAAAGTAAAAGCATAATGGGTAGGGCTTGTGTTAGAAGAACAATAGTGCAAAATAACAAACAAAAAAAACAAACTTTTATCATGGTAACAACAGCAGAGATTCTAAGAGGCTTGCAATTGATCAGTACCCCTCATCAGGATAGCCCTGGGGAGCGTCACTGCAATATTTAGGTGATGAGTCCCATCAGAGCTGTTAGGATAGTTGTGTCCCTGGGTATTAAAAGGAGCGGTGCTTGAATATACTTTTGGAAATGGTCCAGTTTTAACAAATAAAATAATGGGTTTAACCTTTACTTCGTATCTTAAAAAAGCGATTGTGTTCCTGAAAAGGGCACATTTTGGTTGACAATAATCTCCATTTCAGTACTTGGGTACTTAAAGGAGTGGTGCCCTAGTATGCTTTGGAAATGGTTGATTTAACAAAGAAAATACTGACTCTAACCTGCACTTTCTATCTTCCCAGAGGGTGTTTTCTTTGAAGACGGCACATTTTGGTGACAATATTCCCAGTCCAGCTGGGTGGCAAGCTGATTCTAATTGGGGGAAAGAGTACAGATTAGTTTGTTCCAAATTCCTGTGGTTAGGATTACAAGGGGAGACAATACAGCAATTTCAAATTTTGGCCCGATGTTCCTGTGGGGTCGGGGGGAAGGACACATCTGCTTGGGATGAGAACCAATGTATCAGATGAGGTTACGGGGCATCAAAAAAACCAAAAACATATGGCATCGACTACATGGAGCTGCAGAGGGTGCGCTAACTGGTCGCAAGAGACAGTGGTTGCTTCCCCTTCCACACAATACAGTACTGGTGTCAGTGGCAAAGCCAGGCCCTCAAGCAGGTATTGTCCATAGGCCCAATGTCAGAACATGTGTATGGGATAGCCTGACTGTGTTTGCTGTTTCCAGCATACAACCAAAAAAAAAAAATGTTCAATCCAGTTGGGGATCACTTTAATTGCTCCAATACAGAAGCTAGAAGGTATCCCCAGCCTTTGAGATTTGCAGCCCAGTTGATCATTTTGGGAGGTGTCGGGTTAGATTAGTGGCCATTTAGGGGGGCTGGAGGTAGTCTAATGCAGATCAGAGTTATAACTAGGAGGAGCAAAATAGACTCAGAGATGGGTTGGTAGTGGATCCCCAGTGCTGAAGGGGAATCATACTATTGGTCTCAGGTGCTGTCATGGGCAGCTGGAGAGAGCTACTAATGTGAAGCACAGCATTTCCAGCCTGAACCGTCAGGGGCAAAGATGGGGTTATGACAATTTTTAGTCTGGGGGGGGCATACTGGATGCTTCAGATTTTTTGAACACCACTTGGGGGGGGGAAGCTTCACCTTCACTTCATGATAACATTGGGGTGGTTGGGTGCCAGTCAGCAAGAGGATACAGCAGCACCAGTAGTGGGGGTTAGAGGGTAGTTGGTGGGAGAACAAGGGACCAGATGATTTGCATGGCAGGAATGGCTATGGCCTGTAAAAGGATTTCCATTACCCACTTGACCTTTGCCACTAGGGCCCATGGTTTAGGGACTTAGTGTAATCTCCCACCACTTCCTCGTTTAAGGGACGCTGGGGAAGAAAATATTGGTGAAGGACTGTTGACCTGTGAAAGACAGGTATTGGGGGCCAGGGGGGCCACCAGCAGTGGGAAAAGAACGGAGGGTCCAAGGCACTGTTGGGGAATTTTTGGGTTTTTTTTAGTAATAGAGCAGAAAAAGGTTGTCAGGCCCCCTTGGCAGAATGGGAATAAATTAAGTTTTTTTTGGGGGGGGGATGAAATAAATCAAGACGAGTGATGCTTCAGATGGTGCAGTGAGTACTGGATCAATGGCACCTTGCTTGCAGGGCTATGGGGTTAGGGCATGTTTATGCATCCCCTGGCTTGAGCCATGGTGAGGGCAAAAAGGGGCCACACCATGGGGTGGTTTTTGAGTATAGTGGTCAGGGTTAACATGAAGGAAAAGGACGAGAGCTCTTGAGAGTGTTTCAAACTGTCAGAAGTTCAGTGCAACATGGAGGTAGAGAATCTTTATTTTCAAGGTGCTGCTTATAGGGAGCACAGCAGCGCCAACCTGAGCATTACGTGGATGCAGGGTGGGGTTATGAAATGGAAATCTGGATGGGGGCATATGGATGTCCCCGATCATTAACACTGATCACTACCACCAGACAGAAGTGGAGTAGAGCTTTACTTCCACTTCAGAATAACATGCAGGTGTTAGAGTACCAGCTGGCAAGAGATGATTCAGCAGCACTCTTAGGGAGGATGGAGGGAGCTGGTTTGAAGCAACAAGAGACCAAACAGACTGGGTTGTTCAAGCTACTGATCTGAAGTAAGTTGTGGGGGACGGGGGGGAAAAAGATCGCTAGTACCCACTTGCCTGTGGCTGCTGAGGCCCAGGGCATAGAGCAGAACTGTAATCTTGTTCCCACTGCAGCTACGGAGTCCAGGGATATTTGGTTTTCCTCAGTTCAGAAGTAGAAGCTGCAACAGCCAATTGTTGGGCCAGAATCATAGAGTGTAATGGCAAAGAGGATGATGACGGGATGGCAGCTGGGGACAGAGGAGAGCAAGAGGCAGAAAGCCCATATGGGAATAGTTGTTGAGTAACTTGGCAGAGGTGCTGCCACAAGTTTGTTGCTTGACATGCAAGGTGAGCAGTTTCAAGGTAGGGTGCAGGGGCAGCTATGGTGGTGCAATTCCGGGGGAGCCATGGGGCCCAACAGCAGGGTGCCTCAGTATCAGGGTTGTAGTGAGGGTCTGTCTGCTGGTGCAGAGAAAGGATCTTGAAATTTTGCTATATCAAAAAACAGATCGGTTGAGAAAAAAGGGGATCCAGGTTCCACTACAGCAGCACAGGAGAGTGGCCCATTGCCCAGTTCATAGGAGGTGCAACAGGGAATCATAGTAGGGGTGCAAAAAAAAAAAGGGGGGGCATGGCCCCATGAGGGAAAACCCAGAAATTAATTATCACATGCAAAAAGTTGGGAGCAGCCTCTGAGGCCGCAGCCCACTGGGTGTTGAAGGACGGCTTGAGAAAATTGAGTGGGGTAACACCCAGCTGTGCAAAAAAAAATCAGAAGTGGAAATCATTAAGGAAGTGTTTCATCTATCCACAAAAAACTGGAGCAGGTGGGGGGGGGCAGTATGCATATAAAAATGAATGGTTCACATGATTTGTTTATGTGTTGTAGAGGCCAGCTGCAGGACAGAAGTACTGGAGCAGCAGGAGACATTTCCGTATATGGCATGCCAAGAGACAGGTCGAACAGAAGGTGGGAGAGGGGGGTGTGAACAATTGATTTTGAGCAACAAAAGGTATGGATCCAGTGGAAGGGCACTAAAGGGGGCATTGAGGGCCCTGTTATTGCCGTTGATGGATGGAAGCTGCCAGACCAATTCAGAACCTAACTGCATTATGGTACATCTGAGTGACAAGTGATTTAGGGCACATTTGTGGTTACTCATATTTAAGCAGATGCGGAATGACCAGAGAGTCCACAAGAGGAGGGACCTAGAGTCAGGTTGGGTAGTGGAAGAGGGCAGTAAGAAGGGGAAAGGGGCATGCTCAAAGAACACAAGGACATAGAGAGGGGCTAGAAAGAGAAAGAACTAAAAAAAAAAAAAAAAAAAGAGGGTTTGTCAAGGTTTGGCTGGTGAAAGTGATGATGGCAGGATGACACAAGTAAAAATAATAGATGGGTGGTATAGAACAGAGGGACTCAGCTGGTAGAGAGGGGTAATCAAGTTATCATTGCAATAATCAAGGGGGGGACATGGATGCAGGGTTGAGGATTTAGCAGGAAGGAAGGAGTTTGGGGGGAAGCCTGCCTTCCATCGCAAACTGGAGACGGGCTAGTGGAAGAATGAAAAAGAAAATATTTTATGGAGGGGAGAGGGGGAAAATTCTGGAGTTACACCAAGGTGAGGTGTAAGAGAAAAAGGGTATGGACACCCAGGAATAAAAATGGGGGACAGGAATTGGAACTGGCCCAGACAAGAGGAAAGGGTGTGGACACTCAGGAATGGAAATGGGGGGCAGGAATTGGACCTGGCCCAGACATCAAGAGATAACCCCTCAGGTTTACATTGGGGGGGGGATGAAAGAGAAAACAGACAGGAAAGAAAGACCTCTTCGGGTTTACATCTGGAGAGTGGAGAGGGAAGAAAAACATGATATAAAATGTGATATGAAATGCGATGAAAATATTATATATATTGTGATAGTTCAAATAAAGAGAATATGAAAAGTAAATGTTTTTAAATATGGCATGTAAAGGAACTCAGTATTGTTGATGAAAATTTAAATGACAAAGTTTTGATAAATGCTATGCCGACTGAGCAGCCAAAAAACAATACTGAGTGTGGTGTCCTTCTTTGGGTGAAAGGCTCTAGAACAATGTATATTTGTATCACATGATAACTGTGACATCAAGTGGCACAAGCATTACAGCTAGTTCGTTCAACTGACATGGAATATTTGCAAACAAGCATGCAGCAAAGTTTAACTCTGCCAGCGAAGTTGGGGTGAAGTTGTCCACTCTGCATTGTTAAACGCTATGCAAAGTCCCCATAGAATTATATTACTTCGTCTTATGACGACTTCCCCCCATTATGACTTTGCATTAAGGTAACTTCCGGTTCACTTCACATTGGTTTCTGCTGAACACGAAGTGAGTCATAATTGAAATAGCCCACAGATCACATGTATTACAGTCTGCTGGTCACATGGCTCAGGCAGGAAGTGAATCAGGCAAGACAGTGAAAGACTTTCACATTTGCCTTAACTAGTGTGGGAGAAAGAGGTTTTGTGAGAGAGGAGACATCTGGAAACAGGTGGGCAGTGCACCCACCTTGCAAACCACCACCGTGCACAGTGGGAGGCCAAGGTTGCCAAACAGGGATGGAATGTGCTTGCTATCCCTGCTGGGCAACAGGTAGCAGCACAGCCTCCACCTGCACATGGAGTTAAGTGTGGTTGGGCCATGAAGCAGGTGACTGCTCTAGAACCTGCAGGGGATGCTGGCAACCCTGCAAGAATGCCTGCCACACAGGCTAATTTGGGCTTGATGTGGAGTGAGTTGGACCCACTGAACAACAGTTTTGTGAAACTGGAGCATCGGTTGGAGCACATTGAGGGTCAGCAACTCCAAATTATGGCCATGCTCCAACTGTTGCTCTCACACCATAATGTGGAGCATTAGTTTTTGTTTGTCCATGCATCCACCGCCATCTCCATGAAAAAATACTTCCTGATGTTGCCCCTGATCTGTCCCCCTTTATCTTCAAACTTTGCCCCTTTACATTGTTATATTGTCACGGGTTGAACTTGGGGCAATAATCATGCCAAGAGCAACTTCACTTCCACCACTAGCAGGGACAACAGCATCTCCAACCATCACTGAAGCAACTGATTGAGCTGTGAAAAACATAGTCATACAAATCCCTTTACTGGTATAAACTGCGCACTTATGCTGCGTTCTACCATGCCCATGACCACTCTTGCTAGTCACAGCAGTGTCATGGCCAGAAACATCTTTGCATCCATGTCTCTTTGCAGGCATTATATTTGGATTACACAGAAAATTCACAACACATTTAGATTTCTGAACTTTGGGGTGGATGGGAAGCCAAAAAAACAACAACTGTGGCTTACAGATGCAGATTGAGCCCTAAACAGATGCAACACACAGCGAGATGGAGATTGCACACTCAAGAGAAGCAGTGCACAGTCACAACAACAACACCTTTACCAGTGGTCACACAAATCCAAAACTGGAAAAATAATACCTTTTGTGGGATGGGGATGGGCCACTGCAGTACCAGTCCACTACCTAGACAGAACAAAGCAGTAAAAAATACCGCAGAAGGATAACAGATTCAGAGAGCTGCGATTACTGTGTGGCACAATAAAATGTGTCTGACTTGATGGCATGCACACAGACTCACACTACAGGTAATGCACAGAAAATGTAACAGTTCAGTACACTATATAACCAAATCTTTTAAACAGAATGAAAATATGCATTGCGCCACAACAAACAGAAAATAATTATCAAAAATTACTTCAAGTATTACTGTGTGTACATAAACACACAAATACTAACATGCACTACTAGTACAAAACAATTAAAAAGACTGCCTTTCTCATGAGAATCTCATTCCACCACAGTTACGCCCCTTCCCTGAAGCACACTTCAACAGTGTCTGTCAGAACACAGACTGAATGTTCTAAATTAACATTCAAAATGCACAGAAAAACAATCAACACTCGATGATCTAAGCACAGGAGGTTTCCTACAATCAATGTACTAAATTTGGACCAAAATAATTGGATCAAAAGTGATTTTTTAAAGCTTTTTCGAAGGTTTGATTCTCAGAGCTCTGAGAGCAAACTGTCTTCAGCTTTCCACTATACACACTATGCAGAACTGAGGCTGTGCAAGACAATATAGAGCCCATGTGACGTGCCATCCCATAAATCAATGAAAATGTATCCTCAAATAGCAATATAAAGGCCAAGTAAAGTGAAGTCCATTTAAATCAATGGGGCTTTGCATTAAAATTAAGGAAAGGCAGTAAAGCAAGGTGAAGTAGTGCAAAGTCCATTGGTTTCAATGCACTTCACAATAAAAAAAGGTAGAGTAATATGCTTCACATTGCGGAGCACTGTGTGATCTGGGGGTTAATACGTGAAGTGCTCCACGTAGCGAAGTGAATGCACTTCGCCCACATCTACTCAGAAGTTTTTTCTGATTATTTCCAATAAACAATAATAGTTAATCGCACAAAGGTTTTTATTGTTTCAGTTTCAAGGTATTTCCAGTTAAACAATATACATTGAGAACAATTGATAAAAACAAAAATAATCAGAAACTATCACAATAAACATTTAAAATAGAAAGGTGTATACAAATATCTGATGTGCTTATTTACAGGAAAGAGAATGTAAGTAGACAGTTTTAGCTAATTCTGGTTATCCAAAATTTAATCAGGAACACCAGAGGGTTCTGTTCTAGTGACCTACATACCCTGAGGTGCAGTTTAGCCTGAAATCTCAAATCCAAAGGAAATGTAGTCCTAAATAACTCTAAAACAAAACAAACAAACAAAAAAAAGAAACAACCAGCCAACCAAGCAAACAAATAAAAAAACTACAGTTACACTCTCGTTTCTTTACAAAAGAGGTTAGGTTAATTTACTGTTTTGTATAGACTGACCCTACTGCCAAATAATAATGTTGCCTTTTTGAGTTGAAATCATAATGTACAGATTGTTTTACTAGGAAAGTTATTTTACTTTAACAAGTATTCATCAAATATTACTCTAATAAATAATTAAATGTTCTTAATATTAGAATATAGCAGTCTTTTCATCTGTCTATAGCATAAGTTCCACTGTAAAAACCAAGACTATGTATAAGCTGAAGAAATATGACATATCGATTAAGTATTGTAAAATTTCAATTCAAACAATGGGTGTTGTTATAAATGTCAGAGGAGTCATGGCACCTCCACATTGTAGAAAGAATAAAATGTCCCTTTCATATCAAAACTTGTATTTAATGTTAACACAATATGATTACTCCATTATAGGAGTTCTGGACAACTAGTTGTGACTGAGGCTATTGTGACAGATGTATCTGGATAGCTTTAGTCATAATAGAATGCGATGCTGGGCACCACTATATCAGGAGTATTGGAGAGGCATTGCAGGGCCATGATTCCAGTGCAGGTAAGTCAAGTTGCCTGACTACAGTACAAGTCAAATGAATGTCATTCTAGCAAAGTGAAGATGGACTGCTGTTCTGCTGGGGGCGGGGCATGGTCTAAACTAAATGATGGGAGATGCAGCTAATGCAGAGTTCACCAGTGGCAGGAGCTAGATGCATGGGTTTATCAACAGAAGATCACCAGAGCTCGAAAGCAGAAGAATAGTAGACCCCCAACTGGAGCAAGGAAGCATAGAATGACAGTTCCTGCTTGAAAGCAGCTAATATGCAAATCACACTTAGCTTTCCATGGGAGTATCCCCGGCCAGATTGTTACTTACAGTAGTAGCACCAAATTAGTCAAAGGATTTTTAAGGATTTATAAAAATCCCTTTTGAGAATTGTGAAACCTTTTGTTAGGGATTTTGTTTTGTTTGTTAGTGTGTTTGTTAGTGTGTTCACTGCTATGCAAAGAGGGTTGTCTCATCTGATGGTGTATTTGAAAATCTACCAATGGCACTTAAGTACTGTAATAGGAACTGGCCTCTTTCTGTAGGTATAACAAAAAGAATTTTAGAGGATTTTTTCCCTAAATTTTGTGAAGGATAAATAGTGAATCTTACAAAATTGCTTGACAAATTTGGTGCTACTACTGTATATTCCTATATGTTTATATTGTGGTTTATTTTAATTAAAAAAATATATATATAAAAAAAAGAATTACACTTACCAAAATTGACTAGCCTAAGAGCTCAATGCACTTGGCAACCTGGAACATAAAGGCACTCACAGAGACCTGATGAGGAAAAACATTCCTGAGGCACCGTAAAGGGGAATTGCCATCTATTTCAAAGGGATAGGTCTGACAGGAACTGGGGCAGGTGGCTCTTGTTAAGGGACAGTGCCAGTGAAAAAGGAGGAAATCAGTGTGACAAGCAGTTCCACGGAATCTATCTTGTCAAGCTCAGAGGAAAAAGAAGGTCTGGAGTGCAAAATCTGTGGTAAATATGCTTTTGCAACTGTAGCTCTGGGGGATAGGTAAGAAATTCTTTATGGGCAGACTGAATGGACCATTGGTCTTTATCTGCTGACATTGTCAATGTTTCTGTGTTCTATGTTAAAATAATCACCTGTGGAGGAACTACAGGTCTGCAAACTGTTCAGTACAGCTAAATGGATTCAGTGATGTTAAGTGCTTGGCTAACGTTAAACTGCACAAGTGGAATACTATGGTTTCATGAACTGTTGAGCAATATTTGCCAATTGATAATTGTCTATATTTAGATTGTAAAGTTTAAACTACTGAAGTAAACTATTGAACTAAATTTCTCCAGCTTTGTTAGATTTCAGGATCCATTGAACACTGGAAAACAAATGCCAAATGTCATGTGTGTGCCATGCGTATGCCTGCCATTGTAGTGGGGCATCAAACATCCACATTTTGTAAACATTTTTTTGTGTGCAAAATTTCACAAATAATTAAATTGTGAAATTATGAACCCATGTAACTAAAGATTTACTTAACCATATCCCTCCATATTTAGCAGTTTCTAACACCCTTCCAAGATGTTTATGCATGCTCATTTTTTGGTATCTGTCTCTAAAGGTGGCCGTATTGTAAGCAGGGAAACATTTTCAGAAAAGTTAACAAAAAAAATGATTTACCAGATTTTGAAACCCTGTACATCCACAACCACTCATCCAAATGAAATGCAAATTTGCATTCCCTGAGGACTCCTCACACAAAGTAAGCCTGACAACTTTACTTTAAGGTCTCTAACTGAAATTACAGCTGAGTTATGACCAGGTAAAAAATTTCACAAAATATCACAAAGGTTCCAGAAATGTAATGAATTTTGTGGATTGTTCTGAAATTCCATGACAAAGGAATTTGCTAATTTCGCTCAACCCTAGTTTATATGTCACAGCTCACAGCTATGGTACAATGGAGTTTTGAGTACATGGAGTTCCATATACAATGTACAGTATGCTAACCATACACTATTGTGTTTTAATATGTTAGTAAAATTGCATTGTTTGTGCTACAAAACTGTTCCCCTTAACTCTATCCCAGCCTCCCTTGAAGCTGCCTGCCATTTTTAATGAAATCACCTCCTCAGGAAGGGCAGGGGGTCATGATGTAGTAAACAAAAACAGCGCAGCAATGTACCTCTCTGATAATAAAGTGGGTACATTTCTAGCACTGACCCTTTATACAGCAAGTAAAGATGTCTAACAACACAACACTACTTTGTTTTCTGCGGGGGGGGGGCTCCTCCCCATGCACCCCCAGTTACGGGGAGGCTGTTCCCCCAAACCTCCCCCTTATAAATATTATCAACTTCAGGTTTATGTACCTTGGGACTGGTGAGAAACATGGGCGGGGGAAAAGAAGGTCCTCACACAAGTGTTTTCTTTATTTCTTCAAAAAAAACAAAGAACACAGCAACATCAGTAGTCTGCGACTGGGATTAAAGCCCCGGTCCATAGATGCAGTGCTTCCCCTTACTGCTGTCCGCTCATTCCTCTGAGCCATAGCAGGTGCTCACCAAACCACTCACCCAGCAAAGGTCTCCCCCTCTGCATCATGGCTTCCCAGCCAATAGCATACAGGGTACAAAATCGTGTGTGCAGCATTTCAGTTCTGCAGTGTTCTGTACCCTGTAGTGATAGTGCCATATGCTGTATCTGTTGCATGGTATCGACTGTGCTGAGCAGATTACAGTATATTGACCCAGTATCTCAGGAAGCACGTTCCAACCCATTACCACTCTCTCACTAAAAAAGTGCCTCGAAGCCTCTCTTCTAACCTTCCACACCTTCCAGCTTGAGAATCTGTCCCTTCATGTTTTGGTTCCCATGAAGCTTGAAGAGAACCTTCCTTGTACTCCTTTCAGATACTTGAAAATCTCTATCATGTCCCCTCTTTCCAGGAAGTACATGTTCAGGGCCTCCATCATCTCCTCATACATCCTACCCTGCTGGCCAATAATTATCTTAGTTGCCCTCCTTTGGACCCTCTCCAATAGGTTTATGTATTTTTCTTTAGATATGGGCACCAGTATTGTACACTGTATTCCAGATGAAACTTCAATAATGACCTGTACAAGGGAATATTTCCTCCTCTCGCCTGCTGCTATTCCCTCTGGCAATGCAGCCCAACATTTTATTTGCCTTTGATGCTGATTTCCTAAATTGCATGGTGTGTTTCATGTCACTAGTGATCATCACACCCAGGTTCTTTCCTCCTCTGAAGCAGATACCCAGACCCATCCTAGGCTGTA
This sequence comes from Neoceratodus forsteri, assembly GCA_016271365.2. NCBI lineage: Eukaryota > Metazoa > Chordata > Ceratodontiformes > Ceratodontidae > Neoceratodus > Neoceratodus forsteri. Next base: position 1,604,369,935 of record CM057450.1, read on the forward strand.
CTCAGTCCTTGGGTTCTTGGCTCCAATGTGCATAATGTTGCACTTCTTTGCATTGAAGCCAAGCTGCCAAATCCTGGTCCACCTCTCTAACATTTCCAGATCTTCCTTTAGGTCTTGTCTTCCTTCTGCCATGTCCACCCTCTCACAGAGCCTGGTGTTGTCTGCTAATAGGCACATTTTGCCTTTAATTCCATCCCCAGCATTGCTGACGAAGACATTGAACAGCAGTGATCCGAGCACCGAGCCCTGTTGGACCCCACTGGTGACCTTCCTGCTGCTGGAAAGCTTACCTTCCACCACTATGCTCAGCGTCCTGCACCTCGGCTAGTTTTCCACCTAATTGATCTTCTTCTCACTGACCCCTAAATCCACCAACTTCCTGATCAACCTCTTGTGGGGTTCAGAGCCAAAGGTCTTACTGAAGTCCAGGTAAAGTATGTCCACTGCTTGACCCCTGTTCACTGTTTCATTTACACAGTCAAAGAAGAAAAATTTGCTTGACATGACCTCCTTCCCATAAACCCATGTTGCCTCTCATCTTGGAGATCATTCTCATCCAGATGCTCTATTAACCTTTCCTTAAGTATGGACTCCATGAACTTGCACATGACTTAGGTGACCATCTTTGGGGCCACTCTTATGGAGGTGCACTACATGTGTCATTCTCCAGTCCTGCGGTACCACACCTGACTCTAGTGAACTACTAAACAGATCAGCCAAGGGATCTGTGAGGTCATCCGCCAGTTTCCTCAGCGCCCTTGGGTGTGTGATGTCTGGGCCTGGGGATTTATCTACCCTCAATACTAGAAAAATTCTCAACACACTATTGTCCTATTGTCACCCTATTGTCTATGTTTCTAGAGCCAACACTGCTAGGAAACATAGGGCAGAGGATTAAAATGGCTGGCTGAGCAAATGGTACAAGGAGGAAGGACTTGGGTACATGGGGAACTGGGAGGGATCCTAGGATGATAAATCCTTCTACGCACTTGATAGGTTGCACCTAAGCTGGATGGGATTCAGGCAGCCTAGGAAAAGCGTAGGGGATTATGTCAACAGTTACTCAAATCTGAACTGAATGGGGGGGTAGTAAGGATCAAAGCACCCAGGATTTTGGGGTGGGGGGTGCAGCCATGGCCTACCCAAAGTTGAACACAAAAAGGGTTGGTAATGGAAGGACATGGGTGAGTGGAAGAGGGCACAGTATGGAGATTTCAAATGGATGGGGCAGTCAGGTAGAAAGTATGGGGGATCAGGAAGGGAGGAGGGGGAGGAATAGAAGAGTTCTAGTGGCAGGCAAAACATAGGGGAAAAACAAAGGGATGATGAGGGAGGGCGAGGGCAGAAAGGCAGAACAGAGCAGAAACCTGGTCAAAAAAGAAGTTGGGAGGATCAGGAGTGGTGGAGGGTAGTGTCTGTAACTGTTAGAAGTTTCAGGAACAAAATGGGTGACCTGCAGGCCATGATGGCAGAGGGGAAGGTAGATCTGCCAGTGGTCACCTCAAACCATAACTGGGACCTCACCATACCAAGGTATTCTATCTATAGATAGGACGGGAAGAAAGAGAAGAGGTGGGGTTGGGCACTTTGCATCAGGCAGAACATCACTGCCATGAGAAAAGAGCTTGAGGAAGGGAAGGTAGAGGTGCTGTGGCTACAAATACAAACAGAAACAGGAAGGAAAATGAGGCTCGAGATAGTTTATAGGTCATCAAATCAAGATGAGGACATGGAGTTAGGTACCAAGAAAAGAGTGGCAGCTGAAAGGGGTGAAGTGATAAAAACTGGGGACTTTAATTTGCCTAAGGTGGATTGTAGTGTCCTGTCCACCACGTGCTCCAGGAGCCAATGATCCTGGACACAGTCCAGAATGGGTTCCTGATTCAGGAAATGACTGAATCTACTGTACCAGAAAAAGTGAGCACAAAAACAAAAATGCTTGCCTTCAGGAGGACCGACAATAGGAAGATGGGAGAGATACTAAAGGGACACCTAGCCAGTCTTAAGAATAATACGGGGTGGATCAAAAGTGCACAGTGATTAAGGACGGGACAGCATCTGCCACTAATATCTACCTTAGGCAAAAGGGGAAAAATCCCAAAGCCAGGAGACAAAACTGGTTCAATACTTGCTTCACCTCTGATAGACCTATTTAACAGATCATTAGAGAATGAAGTTTCCCCAGAGCACTGGAGAAGGGTAGATGTATTCCCACTGCACAAAAGTGGTAGCAGAGAAGAGAAGGAGGAGGCAAATTATAGGCTTGTCAGCCTAATACTGGTGGCGGGTAATTTAATGGAACCACTACTAAAGGAATGCATTGTGGAATATCTGGAATCCAGCTGGTTACAGGATCCAAAGTAGTATGGACTCACATGGAGGAAGCCATGCCAAACAAATCTGATAGACTTCATTGACTGGGTGATCAAGGAGTTAGATCAGTGGTGATTGTGGCCTATCTGGATTTCAGCAAGGCTTTCAACACCATTCCGCACAGGATACTGGGTAGCTTAGGGGTGGGCAACAAGGTGGTAAAGTCGGTTAGAAACTGGTTAGGGGATAGGAGACAGAGGGTAGTGGTAAATGGAGTTTGCTCCGAGAAGTGGAGGGTGACCAGTGGGGTACCTCAGAGTTCAGTCCTGGGACAAGTCCTCTTTTTTTTTGGTTTTGTTTGAAACTCAGCTTTATTCAAAAAGAAAAGCAGAAGTATAATGTATCCTGTACAATCTCTAACTAATACACTTAATTCTGTTACAGTGATAAGCTGGTCACTTATATAAAAAGTGTAAAATATAAATAGCACAATTTCATGCATTATTAGAATACAGTTATACTGGTCTAGTTGTTGTAACAATCCTTATATTGTTCTGTTCTCTGTTGTTTTGCCAAGCACAGCATATATGTTGTTAACATTCTGATTTTACTCTGAATAACGCACACCCTCCTGTTTACCTTTCTCAATAAAACTTTTGTTCGTTTTCAACCCAACCATTGCTGTAGTTTGTTCTTCTGTGATTCCTCAATGTCTAACTCTTAGCATATCAAACAGTAATTAAAGTAAAAACAAAAAAAACAGGTTTAAACTTTTAAAGTGTAAAAACTTAGGAACCTGAACAAAGGGTTACCTGTAATTATGTACTCTTAGTCTTTTACAGCAGAAGTAGATGTAAGTTACCATCAGGAAGTAGGATCCGAACATAATTACTTGGCAAAGAGGTTGCCTGTTTAGATCTAATTACAAGCACCAGAAAAAAAGGCAGAGGAAGAAAGTGAGTGAATCCAAGTGGATGCAACCTCTGGACTGTATGCTGATCAAACAGCGACACCTGTTCCATGAACAACAGTACAGCGACACAGTGATGGGTAGCTATACTGTCACTGCGAGCCCTGGCACTGTTTTCTTGGGGTCTTGCACCCCCTCTCCGAATCAACTCCAACTCAGAGTTGATGATATGCATTACAGGGGCTGTGGGGGGTTAAGTCCCCCTAAAGAAACAAGTTTTTTTCAGATGGACTTATGCCGACTGCAATTGCAGTCAACATAAATCGATCGCTGTAATGTAAGTCGACAACTTTGTTGTCGAACCGTTAGTCCCTCTGGACTACCAAGGCATCCGTGCAAGATGGTGTTTTTCCTGGTCACTCATAGTTAGTCCTATAAAAGAGGAAGAAGTGGGGTTCATTTAGTCAGTGGTTTTTAGTTCCTGGTGTTCACCATTGGAGTACAGCGTCCAGGTTCTCCAGCATTCAGTGTATTTTTCCTCTACTAGATTGAGTTTTGCTGTTCCTAATTCCACCTTATAGACTTTTGCTATTCTACCTAACTATTCCTTTTTTGTGGGGATCTTCATGGTGAGCCACTGTGCTGTAATACATTTTTTTTTACATATACATATATATCAAGACCAGATATCTCCCATCAGATGACAATTTAATCACAATAGGTAGGCCCAAGAGCCACTCCATGAATTCTAGGGGAATAAGCACTCCTGTGATATTCTGTGTCTCTCTTTGTACCATTTACCAAAACATTGTTATAACCAGGCACTGCCACAAAATATGCCAGTGATCACCCAGGCCACCTCATTGCCTCCAACATCAATTTGAATTACTAGTATGATGTTTGTTTGTTTGTTTGTATGTTTATTTGCTTAAGCACACTGGAAAAAATTAATTCCCGTTTCAGGTGTGACCCACATGATCATGCCTGGTACCTTCTGGTTTTATAAAAAAGCAGATCAGCACCTTCCAGTAGAATTCACTCCACGCAGGGGCAGAGCTGGCCTTCGAGTTTTTTATTAATCTAGCCCCCCCAGTCTCTATCCAGTACTACTATGTCCGTTTTCCTCTCCCAGGCCGCTCTGATCTATAATAACAACCCCCAATTGCTATCTCTGTAATAGAGTGCATATGCCTGAGATGTACCTCTGTGAATCTAACAGTTTGACTACCCAATATAAATATTCTTCCCAGGCCATGTGATATTGACTTAATTTCTGTATATTTCCCTAAGCGTTGATGAATTGTCTAACTTGTATGTATCATATAAACTCTGAGCTGTCCCAGCCGAATTTCTCTTTTGCCCTGCTAAAGGTACTGCAGTGATCTTGCTCTATAAACTGTGTAAATCTGGTTATTCCCTGTTTCTCCCATCTTGCATAGCCCCTGTCTAGCCTGGGTGGCAGAAATTCTGGGTCATTCCAAATTAATGGCATTGAGTCCAACCCATTGGGAATGTTGGTCACACGGGGGACCCTTTGTAAAACCTTTAGGCTATGTAAGACCCATCCATTTAGAATGGTGCATGCCTGGTCTGGGGGGATTGTTGTAAGGGTTAATGTGAACAGTGGTTGTCCCCCTACTGCAGCGTTCTCCATATCATGCCATCCTGATGCTATTCTCTGTTTAACCCAAGGACATTACATGCTGATGATAGTTGGCTGCCATATATTTTTGTAAATCTGAAAGTGCCAGGCATCCCTGTTCTCTAGGTAAGTGTAGTATACTTTGGGCTATCCAGGGGCACTTACCCTTCCATACAAATTTCTGTAAATGCATTGTGATTTTGTTCCAGAATGTTAACAGAATGGGTATGGGGAGGGATTGAAAAAGAAAAATGAATCTGGGCTGGACATTCATTTTTAAAGTTCCTACTTTTCCTACCATGGATAGAGGTACTAACTGTCACCTGCTACCGATTCCAAGAACTTCTCATAGTTAAGTTTGAATTGTTTTTTTAATTTGTGTGGATGTGAATGCCAAGGTATATAATCTCTCCCCATGTAGCCCAACTAAAGGGGGATGCTAGCATCAAATTCTCTTGGCTTCTGTCCTCTGACTACTATCACTTCCGATTTTGTGAAGTTGATCTTGTATCCTGAGATTCAGCTGAATTTATGAAGGAGTGATATCAGATGGGAAACAGATTGTTCTGGGTGACTCATGGAAAACGATGGAGTCATCTGCGTAAAGCAATACTTTTTCTTCCAGCCCTGCCACCATGATGCCCTGTATAGTAGTAGTTTGATGTATAGTACTATGGCCGCTAATGGTTCCAAACAAAGGGCAAACAGCAGGGCTGATAGGGGGCAGCCTTGCCTCGTACCCCTAGATAGGGTAAAAAAAGCTGAATTTATATCGTGCACCCAGACCATGGCCTGCAAGGTTAATGTACAGGGTTTTTATGGTGTCTCTAAATTTAGAGCCAAATTTCATTCTCTCCATGGTTTCTACTAAAAATTGCCAATTCACCCTGTCAAAAGCTTTTTCTGCATCCAAGGAGATTACTTATCTTAAAGGGTCCCCATCTATCCTGCTCCTCTAATATGTTGAGGGGGTTTCATATGTTTTTTGTAAGTGACCTTCCAGATATAAATCCAGTTTTGTCTTAGTGGATCACCGTGTGTATTATTTTTTGTACCCGTTCTGCTAATATACCTGTGAAAATCTTTGAATCTCTGTTCAGCAGGGAAATTGGCCTATATGAACCAGGTTCAGTGGGATTGTTACCTGGCTTAGGCAACATTGATATTTGTGCAAACCTCCATGAATCTGGGCCTGTCTCCCCCTCCTGTACTTCCTGGTATGTCTTTAGTAACAAAGGATCCAGCTGGGTGGTGAATGTTTTATAGAACTCTGTGAGGAAACCAACTAAACCTGGGGACTTTCCATTTTTTAACTGTTTTATTTTAGGTAGTATCTCTTGTAGCTCTATGTCTCTCTCTAGGTTTTCTACTTCTAAGTTACTTAACCCTGGGATGACCATTTCCGTAGAAAAATTCTTGTTTGTTCATGAAAAGCAGTGTTTTTTTCCCGTGTGTATAGTTTCTGGAGAATTGTGTGAAAATATCCGTCATTTCACTCAGATTCCCAGTTAACTGACCCCATGTTTTTTAAACAGAGTACTGCTGGATTACTCCGTTGTTTCCTAAGTGTATATGCTAATAGATGTCCCGCCCTATTACCTCCCTTGTAGTACTTTTGTTGTACTCTCCTATAGTTCCCTTTCAGTTTAGATGTCAGCAGGGTGGAAAGTTTTTATTTTATTTTTTTTATTTTAGTCTTTGTTAACCAGGTAAGGCCCACTAGCAACAAGTGCCTATTTTCAGGGGTGGCCTGGGAGCACTGGGCGGTTAAGTGACTTGCTCAGAGTCACACAGTATGCAAGTGGAGGTTGTGAGAATCAAACTCAGGTCTGGTCTGCTGGATGTAGCAAGCTCATTCACACCTCATTCCTCTAACCTCTAGGCTATACTGCCAGCCAAGTTCCCCAAGCTTCTTATCTACTTATTCTTTGACCTGAGTGTTAAGTGTTATCTTATGTCTAAATTCTAGTTCTGCTATATCTTTTTCAATATTTTGTTGCTGGGCTATCCTCAGCTTCTTTTGCCTAGACACATATTCAATTAAAGCTCCCCTCATCAGTACTGATTTTAAGGCATCCCATCTTACCAACATAGAAACACAGAAACATAGAAGTTGATGTCAGAAGGAGACTGCCAGGTCCATCTAGTCTGCCCAGTGTTTTAGATCTAACCTACCAAATGAGTTCTGGCTTCTTCTGGATTTTCCTGTGCGTATAGTTGTATGATTCCCTCTATTACCTCCTTCAATTCCTGTGAATTTAACAGCCCTGCATTCAGCCTCCAATTAGAGTTCCATGTGGAGGGTGCCACTGCCAGTTTTAGGAGGACTGGGGCATGGTTTGATATGGTTCGGGTCAAAATGGTACAGTCCTCCACCACCCAATCCCAAACTGTGGCCAAAAAAAAACATGTCAATTCTTGAGTAACTGTTATGGCAATCTGAATAGTGAGTGTCATCTTGGGTATTACCATTACAGTGTCTCCAGATATTTGTAAGACCTAGTTATAATGAAAGGTGTTTAAGTAATTTCCTAGATCTGATATCTGCCTTTGCAGGTCCTCCTCTTCTGTTCTGAGTCCCAGATAGCACTGTGTTAAAATCTGCACCTATAATGTGTAGTCTTTTAGGGTCCATGCCCAGGGTCCATGGCTGTTTCCAACAGCACCTATTTAAAAAAAATCTCACATTCATTGACTTCTTGTGGGGTGTAAAGATTTGGAAAGGTGCACTCAGTGTTCCTGTAAGCACCATGGAGCCTAACATGTCTGCCTTCTGGATCCAAGTCAGCTTTTTTGATTTGTACCAGGCTGTCCTTTCAGATCAGGATAGCTGTGCCCCACCTATGTAGGTGTGCTCCCCAGGATGCTGCATAAGCCTCCCTCACCCAGCTCCCTTTTAACTTACTGTGTTCCAGAGGTATCAGATGCAACTCCTGTAAAAAGGCCATGGTGGCTCCTGTCTTACCTAATTCTCGTAAAATCCTGGCCTTCTTTGTAGGACTATTAATTCCCCTAGCAATGTACATTATTAACTTAAGATATGCAATTATTCTGATTGAAAATTTACATGCAATCCTCACAGGGACATATGCACCACTCCGGAACTCTCCCTGCCAGCTTAATGATCCAATAAACCGTGTAGATTTCTGTGAATAGCCCACCAGCTACTTCCTTCCATTGCATAACCCATACATCTCCATACAAAAGATATTTATGTATATTTTCTCTCAACCATTGTTCCTTCCTTACCCAGTCAATTTTTTTTCAAGTAAAACCCAGAAACAAATAGAACAATAAACATGTTGAAACCCATAACAGTTTCTGAACCTTGATATGTTGATACCTGGTCCCTTCTCCCTCTCACCTTCCTTCTGTGACACTTTTCTGCTGTTACCCCTGCGTTTTTAATTTGGAACAGGTTGTACAGCCTACTATGCTATACTTTCCTGCTGTAAAGAGATCTATCCCTCTGCAACAGTGAGGGCGGATCGACCCTGCAGGAAAGTGATTCACTTAGATCTTCGATCTCTCCCCTTAAAAAAACAATAGGTTGAATGAATTTGAGGCACCCTCCATTTTCATACTATTCTCCCAGCAAGAGCAGGCTACCAGACTCTTACACTGAGCCTTTAAGATTGCAGTGCCATGCAGTTACTGGATGAGTCCGCGACTGCCTGTCCCCCTCCCATGCATCCTTCCTGAATGTGCCTTGGCACCCGATCTCCTCCAGGGACATTAGCCCTCTAAATAATTGAGGTGTGCCTCATTTTTATAAACCTTTCATCCTCCTTTCCCACATTTAATACCTTTGAATCCCACTTCTCCTCAGCATTAACATAGCTTTCCTGCAATTAAATGGACTCGTGGTCCACATCTCTTTCACCCAGACTCCTCAAAGCAGCAAGTACCCCTGGCAACAAAGTCCTGGATAGAGAACTAGGCAAAGCTAAAAGTCCCAATGGTTCAAAAGTAAAAAAAACTATAGTCCCAAGGGTTCAGTGGTTCTGTCTATATGGTGATCCCTGGATTGACTCAGTGGTCTGCTGCTCTGAGTCTCTTTGCTGGTTCACATCCAGGATTGAGGAATCCAGTGCAACAAATCTGTTGCTTTGGGCCATCACCATCTTTGCCCATGTGGTGCTCTCTAAATTACAACTCGTGGATGAGGAATTCCCATTTTTACCATTGTTACTGGACCACTATCTCCGCTTTTCCAACTCTTTCATATGCTGAGTCTGCCTGGTGCCGCGCCCGATAGTCCCAGTGATTGTAAATACTTTGGGGCACCTTGCAAACAATCAAAAAGCTTTGTTTCAGCATCAGAGGTGATGCGTAGCTTGGATGGGTACTCTATTCTGGTTTTCAGTCCCTTTGCCCTTAATTCCTTTACCACCAGGAATAGCTGTTTCCTACAGTCTATTGTCATAGGTGTGTAGTCCTGCTCAAAAAACAGCCTCTTGTCTCCAAGCTGCACTTCTTTTTGTTCCCATGCCTTCTTAAGAATTTGTTTCTTAACTCCATAGTCATCCCATCTTACCAACATGATCTATGGAAAACTATGATCTCTGACCTGGGTTGGGCTTTCTGATCCACTGGCAGGGCCAACAAGACCCTATGCATTCATATAATGTTTAAGGACATGTCTTTGTCTAGACGTAGCAGTTCTTTTAAAAAAACTCTTCATAAAGCACATCATGTTTCCTGGTTCCATATATGTTTAGGGATGCTATGAATGCGAAGGTTTATACGTCATTATCTATTCTTCAAATCCTCTAACTTTTGGCAAAGGATAACCTCCCAGTCATGAAGTTGTAATATTGCACCATTGTGTATATCTGTAGTCTCTGATATTTGCACCATGTGTGTTTCCACTTCATTGAGTGTCTGCTCCTGTTGTTTGATTTTCTTTTTGTTTTCTTATACGTCTCCTTGCATTTTATCTTTGCTGTAGTTCTGTGTGAAGCTTTTTTGATGTGATTGTAAACTGCTGTTCCATCTCCTCTGATTCACTGTCAGCTTGCCATTCTGGGGACTCAGGCCTCCATGAAGATGAACTGCTCCTACTTCACCATCGGTCTGATTGCAGGTACTCCTTCATTTTTTCTTTTTCTGCCATAAAGGCTTTCAGTTTTTAACTGGTTGCCACGGCCACCTCCTCTAGCCCCTTTTCTGAACTTCATTTATTTTTTGTTTAGGGAGGAAAAGTGATTTTAATTGATGGGCTTCACAGAGCTCCATACTCTCACTCTCTCATGCTAGGGTGACATCACCAGAAATCAGACAAGTCCTCTTTAACGTCTTTATTAGTGACATAGCAGAGAAGCTGGAAGAGAAGGTCTGCCTCTTTGCAGATGACACCAGGATCTGCAACAGGGTGGACACTCTGGGGACTGGGAAGGATTGGCAGAGATCTGAAAATACTGGTGGAATGGCCAAGGGTATGACATCTGGGTGTTAATGCAAAAAAGTGCAAAATAATACACTTATGCCATAGTAACCCAGGGTAAGAGTATAAAAGAAAGGGTGTGACATTGACAATGACAAAGCAGGAAACAGACCTGTAGGTAATCATACTGGATGACCTAAAGATGGCCAGGCAGTTTGAGAAGACAGTCAGGAGGACTAGTGGGATGCTGAGAGGTGCATAGGAAAGGGTATCACCAGCAGAAAAAGGGAGGTGGTGTTGCCCCTATATAGATCGCTAGTAAGACCCCACCTTGAGTACTGTGCCCAGTTCTGAAGACTGTATCTCAGAAAGAACTTAGGCAGAATGGAGGCAGTCCAGAGGAGGGCTATCAAAATGATGCAGGGTCTGCATTAAATGCCCTATGAGGAGAGGCTAAAGAAGCTCAATATGTACACCCTGGAGTAGAGGAGGGAGAGTGGGGATATGATAGAGACCTTTAAACACTTCATGGGGGTAACTAAGGTACAGGAGGGAAATATTACTCAGAAAAAGGTGCTCTAGAGCAAGGGGATACGCTATGAAGCTGGAAAGGGGTAAGTTCAGGAGAGATGTGAGGAAATATTTCTTCTTGGAACAGCCTTCCAGCTGTGGTATTGGGTACAAAAACAGTGATGGGGTTAAAAAATGCCGGGGACAGACACAAGGGAATTGTAGGTTTAAGGAAGAGGAGGGAGACTGCATTGTACATCAAGTGGCTCTACAGCAAAAATGAAGGTAGAAAGTAAATAAATTGAGAGGATGGGTGAGCCAAGCGGTCCTTATCTGCTGTCAGATTCTATGATAGAGAGGAAAACCAGGCTGTGAGGGAAAAAGAGGGCCATATACAATAAGTTTAGAAAATCCCGAAGGGATGAGGATGAGGGGGGTGACCTGGAGATAGCTAGGGAGTCTAGTACGGTGGTCAGACAGATCAAACGTAGAAAGACACTGCAAATTTCAGAGAGGATCAAGAAGGGGGAGAGAAAGCCTTCTTCTGGTATTTCAATGGAAGAAGGAACACAAAGTTGGGCATGGTAAAGTTAAAAAGTGGGTAGGGCTGGATGGAGGGCAGTAAAGAGAATGCAAAAGTGTTGAACGAATACATCCACTCTCTGTTTACTAAGGAAAAGGATGGCCCAGTGCCACAAGGGAGGATGGAATAAGTAAGGGAAAGGGGAAGAGGCGACATGGATGATGGCAGGGTAACAGATGGCAGCATTAGAAAAGGGCTTCTGTCTCTGAAGGTAAACAAATCCCTGGGATCAGATGGCATGCACCCAAAGGTGTTGAGTGCAATGGCGGTGAAACTGCTGAGTCCACTGGCAGATAAATTCAACAGCTCATTAGACACCGGGATGGTACTGCAGGAGTGGAGAACCACACATGTGGTATGTTCCACTGCACAACAGTGGGCTTAGGGACAACCCAGGGAACTGCAGGCTGATCAGTCTCACCTCCATTGTCTGCAAGTTGATGGATGCCATTCTGAAAGAAAGGCTAGTGGAATTCATTGAGGCAAATTTTATTTATTGGCAATTTGGTAATTGGGAGAGGTACAATGACCTAAGGTTTGTTTTCAGGTACGACCTTAGGGAAGGGAACAGTGGAAGAACAGCAGCACAATACATAATAAAACATCAGTCAAAACAACAAATCATAAATGTTTGCACAAAATTAGAATAAATACAAAATTATATGTGCAGAGAAAAAAGCGTGGTACAGCTCAATAAGAAACACTTAAGTGCAAATGCAGAAGTGGCAGCAATACACAAGGAACAAGAACAATATGAAAAACAGACGATTGACCTGTAGGGTGAGTTATTGCCTAACCTGGTAATGGAGGGAGAAAACGAAGGTAGTGAGGAAGATAAACGAAGGTAGAAACAGTGACCTACATACCTGTCTGTGCTGGTTCAGGTTGCCCTAAACATGCTAAAAATTAACTAATTTAGGTCATCCTACAGGGGCAGTCAAGTCAAGCAACACAATAATATAGGACAAACTCCACTACACACAAGCTGTATTAGTCAAGCACACAAACACTTTTATTTGTCAGTAAGTCCACACTAAAGCCTTGGGCGACAGTTTTGTAGCTGACGCCACTTCATAAGGCCACATAAAGCAGTGTTGTATTCTAAATTAAAACATATAAAAGACATATTAAGTACCACTCTTATTTGTAAATGTTGTATACATTTCTCATGAATTTTCCTCCACCACTTCTCTCTTAGAATAAATATTCACCTTATGCCTCCAAATACAGTAAATCTTCATAAGACATTATTCATTATCCTAATCAAAAGATTTTGTATTTTGTGACTCTACATGCAAGCTATGGTATGGCATATATTCAATTAGCTTTTTTGTTGCTTTATATATTTTTTTTCGGATGTCAGTTGCTTCCTTGCTTTTATAGCAATTTACAATTCACCTTTATACCATATGTGCAAAGATAGCATGTCCTCCATTCTTTCCTATTTCCAAAAATCACCTATGTGTGAGATTTCTTTTAAAACCAATATTTTAACTGTATACCTTTATCTTGTTCAACAACATTCACTGTCTCTTTAAATCACAGAGTTTTGTTCTTTGTTTCTAACAGAAGAGTGTTATGACCCTCCTGAAAATAAGGGAAATTACAAACCTTTATGTTTACATTTTATATGCTATTCTTAGTCTCTTGAACACTACTAAATATATGGCGATGGAGAAGAAGGGAGTAAGGGGAAATAGAAAACCTTCTGGCTAATAAGTTGATATGACTTTTCTTACTCTATCTTTACATTAGTGTGGCATTATGGAGTAATGAGGACTTTAGAGACAGCAGGAGAACAGCATGGAGTAAGGAAGCTCAGTAATTGGCTCAAAAGACAAAAAGAGGTGGCAGCAGCAGGTAGAGGACCCCAGGGTGATGAGCAGTCAGAAGTGGAAGGGGGCCAGCAGGAGGAAGGGGCCAGGGGTCAGTGTCAGCGGAGGCACCACACGAGAAGGCCGTTGCAGCAGCAGCAGGAGGCAGCTGCAGAGCCCCCATCAGCCTCACCCTACAGACACCGGTGGCCCTGGGTTCATGCTGGTGAACCCACATAGCCTGCAGCAGCCCCAGCTGCTCATGTTCCAGCAGAGAGCCAAGAAGACTTGGCAGCTGTGTGCAGAGAGGTGGGAGCTCTGCACCATGAGTTAAATGAGTTCTGCCAGGAGGTCAGGGGGGACCTCAGAAAACTCCTTGAGGACCAACAGCACATGTTGGAACTCCTGGTGGAGCTGCATTGTGGGGGGGTGGTAATGGCAGGGCAGAATTGGGGCCTGGCGCATTGTAATGGTCCAAACATTATAATGTGCAGTGCAGCACTGACAACCAAAGTTTTTTTTTTCCTTTCTTTCTCCTGTACTTGCTTTCTTATTGTCACTGTTCTCACATCTGCACCCCCTAAAAATAAAAAAAAAAGTAAAAAAAATATATATTTTTTCTGTCCTCTTCCTCTTCGATATCTTCTTGTTTCTTTTTGTTGTCCAGTGTTTTGTGTGTTATGTAATGTTTATGCTCTCTCCCTTTCCTCTCTCAAATGTATACCTTGGCTCTGACCCTGCATGTTCCCCCTATCATGTGTTACTGTCAGTCACATTTAGTCTGTACCCATAATCAATGTACCTTTCTACTTGGTTTATATTAGTACTTCTGTATTTATTTCCTCCTTCTATCCACGAATGTCAAGTACTGTAATTTGTTCCTATGAATAACATTTTTTCCCAAAGCTATGTGATGTTGTGGGCTGGCAGTTGTTTTGGCTGTGTGCAGGATCAGCCTGAATACATGTGCAACAATCATAGAAACATAAGTACTTTTATTGCAAAGTTAAACATAATGTAAACATGTTTTTTGTGCTTAACAACACGTGTCCCCTGGGCTTTCCACAAATGTTAACTTGGTGTTATAGTGCCCCATCCCCACCACCTGGTCCAAAATGTACCCTTGGGCCACAGTTTAACACAGCCTCTTGTCACCATGCTGTGCAGAGGAGGCATGATAAGACGAGAAATATGAATGGAAAAATTTAGGATGACATTGAGACAGAGTGTTGCCACTGCCTAACATGGCCCAGAAGTCCAGAAATGTTTACCAAAAAACGACTGAGTAAATTCAGACTGAAATCAGGTCTCAGTCACGCAGTAAGATGGTTCACATCCACAACCAGGACCCAAATCTGCAGTTTTCTGAACCATTTCAAATGGTTTTCAGGCCTAATGTTGGTGGTGTCACTGTCTAACATGCCCCACAAGTCCAGAAATGTTTCCAAAATTTTTTACAGTAAATTCAGACAGAAATCATGTCTCAGCCATGTTATTACAGTATATGGTGCCCAAGCCACCACCTGAACCAAAACATGGTCTTTGGTCCACTCTTTACAGGTCTTCTCATGCTGAATCTTGTTTCTGCCAGTGCAGAACAGGCTATGGACATCCAGAAATATGACAGGAGAAATTATACATAAAATTGAGACAGTAATATGGTCTGAGTCAGGATGTGATGTAGTGCCCCCCCACCACCACCACTATCACCACCCAGACATTAAATTGCTGTTTTGGTCTGTGTTTAGCAATGATTTCAGCCTGAATCTCAGTGCTGCTTGTGTTAGACAGGGTCTACAAGTCCAGAAATGTTTCCAAAACAATGTCACAGTAAATTCAGACAGAAATCAGGTCTCAGCCATGTTGTTATATGGTGCCCAAGCCAGCACTCGAACCAAAACATGGTCTTTGGTCCACTCTTTACAAGTCATCTCATGCTGAATCCTGTTTCTATGAGCACAGAACAGGCTGTACATGTCCAGAAATGTTTCCCAAAAACTGTTACATCAAATTGAGACTGAAATCTGGTGTCAGTCCTGATGTTAAATGCTGTGCCGCCACCTCACGGACCTGAAAAGGGGTGCCATACAGAGGAAATGAATTCCTCCTGCAAAATGCTGCTGCTACTTGCAATTGTTTCCTCCTGCTGCTGCTTTTTCAACTGACCAAGATAAAAATGTAGAATTATCATTTCCCTATGTTGCTGTCCTGACTGGCTGTGTTGACTGACTCCGTGGTTGTAACTTGCCTGGCAGTGGGGAAGGAGTGAATGACATTTTGGGGCACTGTAGCTTGCTGCCTGCTGTTGTCTTTGACTATTACTTGCCAAGTTGCTATGAGAAGTATTGTTTTGGATGGTTGATGGTGGATCACCTTCACAGAGTCCATACTGCTGCTGCTGCACACGTAAGTATCTGTCTTTATTTTTTTTTTTCCTGTGCGAGATAAGGGTGTTGGTGGGTTGGTATTGTGGCATCTTGAGTTCTAATATGTTTGTACTGCTTTTATATTATTTTTCAGTGTGCTGTGGATGATGTTATCAT
This sequence comes from Neoceratodus forsteri, assembly GCA_016271365.2. NCBI lineage: Eukaryota > Metazoa > Chordata > Ceratodontiformes > Ceratodontidae > Neoceratodus > Neoceratodus forsteri. The sequence goes on from CM057450.1 coordinate 1,604,385,636, forward strand.
GCCAGATCGGGATTAGGATCTAGGGATGCTGGACCGCACCACATTTCCAATCTCAAGACAGATGGTAAGTATTTAATTTTTCATTACTTGTGAGGTACATCTGTTACTGCCATCTGGATGCCTGAGTTTGATAGTAACTATATCCTTTGTTGCTTTTGTCAACATCAGGAATTTGGATGAAGTTAAGTCTTGCTCTGCTGCAGCTGCTGCTGCTCAGTTGGATCTGGGGGATTTATTTAATTGTGCAATGGTTCAACTTTCATAGTCCCTGAGGTAAGTATTTCTTCATTTTTTATGGTCTTCTGTAGGGTGGAGGATGTTGGTGGTGGGGGGTGGACTGGAACGTTTTACAATCATTAAAATGTGTTCTGCTTTTTATCTTATTTCCAGGTACATAGTGCTGATAGGGGAAGGGGAATGCCTGTTACTGTGCTTCATCATGGTCTGGAATCATGTGCCCCACCCAGCATGTTCCTTCTGGGGGAAATTTCTGCAGTTTTATGACATCACGGGGTATGGCAAGTATACACTTTTTTTCTCTGCTTGTTCAAACCAGGTATGCAGAGTGACAAGTATTTGTCATTTTTTCTTCTTTTTGGTCTTGCTTAGGTCATTTTCCTCTGTTGAGGTTTCATCCTGTCTCTGTTTGATGACTACATCCATCCAGGCCCTGCAGGAGCTGTGTTGCGTGGAAGACAGGGGGTGTTGCTTGAATTGCAGTGTTGGCCACTGGTGTCCATACCATTAGCGAGTAAACGCCACCCACATCCAGGAAAGAACTATATGTAGAAATGAATGGTTGAGATGATGTTTAGTAAATAAATCGGTGGAGGGGCCTAATGCCTTGTCAAATCATTTGAGGTGGCATTAAAGATGGCCACCATTCACCATTTCTCAAAATGTGTTCAACTTGCGGTGTTAACGGTTGAATGAGCATGTTACATTTATACACCACTTGTACTAGGAGCCAGGGTTCTTCAACTTTTCACCAATAGTAAGTAGCAGCAAATATTTTTTTTGGTCCCATGGAGTGCATGCATGTGTCAGGTGGCGGGGGGGCGGTGTGGCATGTGCCAGCTTGGGCACTGTTAAGGACATCAAGACAACATATCTTGCTGTAAGATGGGGATGATAGTCGGTATGAAAAGTAAAATGTGTATCCTGATATTTTTTGGCAGCAAAACATTACACTGTAACTGTAATTATGCAAAATCTTTATGGTTATGGTAATTTCATTGCTGCTGCTTTATATAGGCTGGGGGACTGTTGGGGACCAAACAATGGGATATGACAAAGGATGATCAAATGAAACTGATTCACACTGCAGCAGATAACACATTACCTTAACCAATCCACTATACTGAGCAGAAAGTGTTTGGTGGTGGCCTTCGAGTAAACTCAGCCTTTTCCCACTTCCACATCATCCAAGAAGCACCCCTCTTGGTCTTCAAGACTGGAGTTCTCACCAGGTGGGAATTCTCTCACCATTGCTGCTTCATCCACCTCACTGCTGGTGGATATCATAGTCAAGGGATTGTCATCATCCTCATCACTGAGACACAGTTCCTATGGCAACACCACTGACATCACTCTGTTGTGTGGAGTATGCCTTTCGTTCATTTTGATGAATGTTAGCATGGACACATTCTTGGGTGACAAATTGGTCCTACGGTCACTCACAATGGCCCCAGCTGCACTAAACACTTGTTCAAGACTTGACACTGGATGGTGGGCAGCTCAGTTATTTCATAGCAACCAATGTTAGTGCTGGTCAGTCAGTCATTTTGCTGCTCCACTACAGCAGTGGCTCATCAGTAATGGCAAGGTGCTTTGGGTCCCTCATGTAGGCCTCCACCATTCATTCTGCTGCCCGGAGTCCAGTTGCCTCATCTATCTCCTCCTCCTCCTTTTCCTCCATATCTTCCATTCCCACCTGAAAGAGACCATCCCAAATGGTATTGTTTGCTGTTTTCTACTGTGCATTACCCAATTTCTCTGATTGGGTTGCCTGTGAGCTGCTGGTGGTGGTAGCAAAACCCGGTTTTGCCACAGCGCGTGCCTTTTTCATGTGTGCAGCATGTACCATTCTAATGAGGTTCCCTGTCAACTTTTGTACTCGCTGATGACCTCCTTCAATTATAGAAGGCAGGCTATGTTTGTAGCATGGATCCAGCATGGTGGTGATTGCAAAGTCAGCCGACTTGAAAATGCCAGACAAATGGGTATTTGTGTCCAGCACGTGGAGCATGTGATCCATTAGATCACAACAGCCATGATCCCCACTTGCCTCCATCTGGTGTCGCACATTAACTAGTGTCTGCCTCAGCACACATATGAGTGATATGGATTGACTTACACAAGCAGTGTCCCCACTCACTGCCTGTGTAGCAGGCTTGAATGGATGGAGAATGCGTATTAGCCCATCCATTTGGCACCACTGCTCTGTTGTTAGAGTGATGGACACCCCAGCACTGTCACTGGTGGTGTGCACCAGCAGGTATTCTGACACAGCCATATACTGGTCATATAGCCACTCAATCATGTACAGTGTGGAGATCCACCTGGTGACAACATCAAGCTTCACCAGGTGCTGAGGCAGATGGTTAGTGCGCTGTAGCTCACATAGATGGTCATGGGATTTTGCAGAACGGGCAACATGGACACAGATGCTACAGGTGACAATAACTATTCCTTAATGTCAGCATGGTTGAGAAACTGCTGAACAACAAGGTTAAGGCAGTGTGCCAGGCAGAGTACCCTGAAAAAAACACCATCACTAATGCACTTCACTACATTAGAGCCATTATCACTTGCGATGGATCCAGCTATGAGTGACTGTGTGTGTAGCCACCCATCAATCTCTGACAGCAGAACATTAAGCATTTTTGCAGCCGTGTGAGAACCTGGGACACTTGTCATACTCAGGGTCACATGCTGCTGAATACCAGGTGAGTTACTACCACCACAGTTTTGCTTCATGCAGGTTTTGCCAGGCCCAAAATCAAGTACCACCCTAGGCAACTGTGCCCAGTGTGTTGTTATGCATAAATATGAGCTTGCTGCTGTTTGTCCACTGGTCCACATATCTATGCTAAGGTTTATATATTGTGATGCACTATGCTTCAATGAATGTCTAATGGAATCAGCTACTCTATTGTTCAGCTCTAGCATGGCACGACTAGTAAAATAGGTTTATGATGCAACCTGCCAATTGGGACAGGCACAGGCCATCAACCTGCAGAAACCAGCAACAGATCGATGGCCAGCATTTCAGCAGTGGCAGCATTTAACTGTTGTGCAGCAGCATGATTGGGGGGGTACTTTATCTGCCACTCAAGTATGGTCTTCAGAGTGGGCAGCATCTTTGGAGCTGTTCGACCAGAACGCTGTACTTGTGGCAGCAATGATGTTCTTTTAGGGGTAACACTTGACTCTTGGGCCTGTGTAGACCACATGAAACCAGTTATTTTGGTTGCTTGTGGGTGTGGTGGTGTACTTTTCTGACTCAAGGGACTGGGACTGGCACCTCCACTGCTATGCCCACTACTTGACAGATCAAAGGATTGCTCACCCTCTTCCTCCACCACTGACCCACTCTGCCCCCCTCCACCTGCTCTTCTTGCTCTAGTACATTTAACTTGCTCAGGGAGATGCCACCAACAGCTCTGGCATCCTTCTGGTGCTGCTGCCATCTCAGCTGTGCTTGTTTTTCAGGTGGGGGTGTTGGCTACCGGTGCCTAAGTGGCTTTCCTTTTTCCCCCGATTTACATGTGCTTGACAAAGTTGGCATATAGCTATGGTCCCATCAGCAGGATCAAGCACATGAAAGTCCGAAACTAGGGACTTTTGGCCTCTGGGCCTCTGGACATCAGATGCTTCTGGGACTGGGATAGTTCAGAAACAGGTGTGAAAGTGTGTATTTTTTTGGGATGCTCTCATCACTTCAATAAAACTACTTTAGAGCAGGGGAGTGTCCTGACTGCTTGGAGGTTTGCTAATAGGCTTGTTGACAGACTGACCCATAAGCTGCACATGTAAATGGCCTACATCACCCTTGACCTTAACTTAGGCTCCCTTGTGGGATCATCCCAATCTTCATCATCACCAATAGCGATGATGTCCTTGTCTTCCTCCTCCCCCTCCTCCTCCTCCTCCTCCACCCTATCACTGTCTTCTTGCAGCACAGCATCTTTTTCTTTCTCTACAACCATCTCAGGGAGCTGACTATCCCTATCTTCAGGATTATTAGACTCTGGTTGAACACTATCATCACCAACTCTTGCAGTAACTGGGACAGTCACACCAACAAACTTATCACCCTCCTCCTGGACCACTGTTCTTGTGCTGGTGTCAGTGCCTCCCTGCTTCTCACTGTCATCATCCCCCACTAGCATGGATGCAACAGTTTGGGCCTTAAAAAAGTAAGACACAGGTATGTCAGTACTGCCAACAACTCCTTTGCTGGTACCTGCCACACCACCAGAGCCCACAGCAGAAGACACTGATGTAGACATACTGTACATGTGCTTTCACTACTATGGGGAACTGGAACTGAAGTTGTACTCTTTTTCAGCAGACTTCTTAGCTCCCTCATCCCCCCTGCCATGTTTCCCTCCTGTACTGGGCTACCTTCAAGGTCGCATTGCTGACCTATAAGACCCTACATTGTCAGGGACGGGGTTACTTGCATGACCTTCTTTGGCCCTACCACCCCCTCCATCCACTCCACTCCACCAACGAGAGATTGCTAGAGGTTTCCAGGGTCTGTCTTCAGTCATCAGGTGCTACGGCTTTTTCTTTTGTGGCCCTGACCTAGTGGAATTCTCTATCTCGTCGGATTAGAGAGTGCTTGTCCACCAAGTCCTTTGAAGCCTCATTAAAAACATATTTATTCAACTTGGCTTTTGGGGATAATGTTTAGTTTTACTTTTACTGCCTTTTTATCTTTTTACATGTTTCATTGACTGAATGTTTGTCCATTTTTTCTTATAATGTATACGCGCGTTGGTTTTTGAAAAATGCTTTATAAATAAAAGTTGATTGATTGATTGATCTCAGAACTAGCATTTTTGCTGACTGCTGCTTCAAAGCTTTGCCTTCCTCAGGAAGTATTTCAAGAAAGGATGTATTACTAACTGTGTGACTAACACCTCACACGTCACACCTACAGTACTGGCTTCCTTATAAGTCCAAACACAATCAGGACAGTTAGCAGCACTTAGAGTACAACTAATACAGTATATGGTAGGTAGCCTATTCTAGTAAAAATGAAAAGGTAACTTTTTTTCTTTCCTCAAACAGGAATTAAAGCAACACACACTCAAGGAAGAAGGGCACAAGTGACCAACTTTAAATACAGATTACCTGTATTTGGACAACTAAAGTACTGTAATGTGTTATTACTTAGTTACTACCACATTTTTTTTTATATAAGGGCAAAGACTACAATAAAACATCAACAAAGGCGAGTACCACAATATGGTAGTGGCCTGGATGGGAGGGATCAGCAAGCAATCTCTTGAAAACTACTATATTAATATATAGTTTTTTATACTGCGCGTGTCAGGTGTTGAGCAAACAATGCTGTAACAGAGAAAGGGTAAGGTAAGTCAACTAAAACAGGAACACCACACAATGTGCAGAGGCAAGTTCCAGCTGTAAAATACAGGGGAGCAATTCAACAAAGCAGTGCAACTGTAAATGAACAAGTTCAAGTAATTAAGTAAAAGTACTTAAGTTGCCATACAAAAAATATAGAACTGTTGATTTTCACAGTTTAAGTGACACAAGCTAACATTCCAGCAAACAGAACTAACCACAAACCAATAAAAATAAAATAATGGATCAGCTCTGTGTGTTTAAAACTTTAGAATTCACAATCACAATTAAAAGTGGAAGAATGGTATATATAACACAGGCTAACAGCGGCAGGAACTCTGAGACATGACAGACTATCATTTCAGAGAAAAAAATTGTCAAGATATAACAAAATTAATAAGAAATAACTCAAAATTTATGAGTAATCTGTTTGTAAAGGGCTAGAAATAGCCTGCACTGGTTTACAGTCCTACCCTACCCCACTCAACTCCTTCAAAGACACAGACAAACATAAAACCTAATTAAACTAAGTATTATGCAAAAATCCACAAAATTAGAAAATGTTCCCTAGCAGTACAAGGAAAAAACTATATATTTTGGAGCAAATAGCTCCCCAAAAGAAAGTTTTAAAGAGGTTTTAAAAGGTTTTATTGACTCTGATGCACCACAACAGACTGCTCTCCAACTCAACATGCAGCAGAATGAGCTGCAAACAAGCTGCATGTGATAGTTTACCTATTTACCCACATCGCATTGCAAATGTCACTTTTGGAGAAAAATTTCACTGGCAAAATTGAGCAACAATGTGAAATTTTAAGCATTAATAGGTGAAATTGGCAGACCAAAGCATTTGACGTGAAATTTCGCTGTTACGCAAAATCGGAAAACCAGGTGAAATTTCATTTTGCCTATGTGAAAGATTTCACGTAATTGCGGAATTATGTGAAATATTTCACCAGGCAAAATATTTCAGTTTCACACAACACTACCTATACCCTTGAGTATTATGTATGTATTTATTTATTTAAAGTGAAGCCATCCACACTGCAATGTAGTAACTTTCAATATGTGACATGTCACAAAACATTGCATAACAAAGGGCTTAACAGCCATTGAATTACAAAGCTCACTGCAGTATACTTCATCATTGTGATTGGTTGGCATCCATGGCACTCCAGACATTACCTCATGGGTTTTAGCCCACTAGCTAGTGATGCACATGACCCAGATCAAATTTCTAGCATATCCAGGTCCCAGAAACCCCTGCTCTCCAGTTTCGAATTCTGCATCTGATCAGGCAACAAGCACACCAGGAATCCCTGTCTGCTCCTATAAGGTAAGACCTTGAATCAAGGATATATAATTTTTAATCAGGCTAAATCAAAAGAAAGAGGCACAATGTATGCAGTTACAGTTTGGAATCTTGCAAGTTACTAGAATTTATCAGAAATATAACTAGCCTAAGCTAGCCATCTGCCTCAGTGTTAGCTAGCTCATGTGTTTTCTCCTTGTTCAGCCCTCGGGCTGTATCCTAAAAATGATTGCAGTTTGTTTCTGTTATAGCACTATGGATGTTGAAAGCCTCTGTGGAAACATTATAAAGTTATGTGCTCCTCATTTTGGTTTGGGCAGGCCACCTATGTAGCACCGTGTGGCGCGGTACACTACCTATTCTGCGCATCCCCCCCCCTCCCAGCGACCTCTGGCCTGGGGCCTTGGCGTTTCCATGACATCCTCATGGTTAAATGGAGATTCTGGGCCCCAATAGTGCCGCTGGCTGACGTGACTGTCCTGTCATGCTACGACCATGTGGCCTCTCCTCCTTCTCCCCTTCCTCCCTCCTCTCCTGGCCTCGCCCTCTCAGAGTCTCATCTCACCTGCCCCTCCCGCGCCTCGCAGCACTGGAACCAGCCGCGGGTGCCTCCTCGCTCCACGCGCTTTGGTGCGTCCTCCAGTAGGCCTCTGTTTGGGCCTACTGCAGCCCAAGTCACTATCCTCGCTTGGCGGTACTCGGGGAAGCTCCTCCCCCATGACAGCATCTCCTCCTCCCCCAGCTAGGCCGCCGCTCACGCTGAGGACGTCTGTATTCCTCTCTCGTCCTCACGGCCTAGTCTGGAGTGGGGGGGAGTGTTCTTTCTCGCGTCAGGAAGGAGGAAGGAAGCGCCTCCTCGTGCTCACCTCCACTGACAGCCACCTCCTTCCACACCGGACAGCCTTCTCTGGGGAGTTGTCTCCCCCCCAGACTCTTCTAGAGGGGTGGGGAGACCACCAGAACCGTCCTCTGTCCCCTCATTCCCAGGAAGAATGGGAATGGGGAATAAAATCGGAGGCCAGGGTGCCCTCGGGCCTTAATGAAGCCCTCCTCCACTGAAGGAGGTGGGGGGGAGGGGGCACTCTTCAGGATGGCGGGGGGGGTGCAGCGCGAGGCTACAAGCTGCCAGGGACATCCGGGGCAACAGGTTTAAAAAAAAAAAAGGAAAGAGGGAATATCGGCTGGGACAACAGCTGATGCCTGGGGGTCCCCTCCCCGGAGAGTCCCTCCCACAGCGACCTTCTGGTGGTGCCCCCCCATGACAGAGACTACCAGTTTCTTCCTTCTGGGCCTTATTCTTGCCCCCTACCACTCGGGTCCCTCCCACAGTGACCCGAGAAGGTAGTCTTCCCCCCTGGACTCCCTCCCGGTCACGCCACGGCTCCCTCCCATAGCGAGCCATGGGACCAAACCGCTGACCATCAGGCCTTTCTCCCTTCACGGTCCTCGTTGAGGGGGTCCTCACATAGCAACCCCACAACCTGCATACAGTCTCAGGTTAGGCAGACCTCTCTCATTCATGCTGGGGGGGTAAAGGAATCGCCCCCTGGGCATCATGTATAGTTCCATTCTAAGGTATGCCTTTCTCTCTTCCCCAGATGGTGAAAGCAAAGAAATGCTCCTCCTGCAGCGCTACCCTCCTGCCTCAGACTCCGGGTCCCCTCTGCACGGCCTGCCTCCTTGATGACGACGATTCCTCCCTGCAGCAAACACCGCCCATGGGCCCCAGCAACCCGGGGCCCAGCAACCCTATGTGGATGGACCCGGGCTCCCTCCTAATCCAAAACCAGCAGGCCGCGGCTGCCATGATGGAGAGCCAGCAGAAATTTATGCTCAAGATCATGGAAAAACTGGAATCCCTCACTCAACTCAGGGCAAAACCACCGAGTCCGGAACCCGACAAGGCGGGGGGGCAACTGGAGGAACTTCCGAACCCTGAGGACACCCTCCCAGATGTCCCATGTGATGATACGCATGAGGACAGGGAAAAAGACGATGCAGGGGAAGAGGATGAGGTGGAATCAGACGAAGAGGATTTGGATCTTCAAGCAACACCTTCCCTGACATCAAAATTATGCTCCTTTGACACGATCCCAGGGCTCATGAAGATCATCAAGGCCACCATGGGTTTCGACACTGAAGAAAGCAGGCCCGAGTCAAAGCTCGACCCCATGATTCAACTGAGACCGTTGAACACAGAGACCTTCCCAGTATGCCCCGCGATCGAGGATACCTTCAGTAAAGAGTGGCAATCCCCCGAACTGGGCAGAATGTCAAACCGTAAGAACCTGGACAGAATGTACCCAGTCCAAGGGGAAAAATCAGATGTCTGGTGTAAGGCCCCCACCATTGACCCCCAGGTGGCGGCCCTTAGCAAAAAGACGGTACTACCATGAGGTACAATAGCCCTGAAGGACCCGACAGACAAGAAGGTAGAAGATATGCTCAAAAGGGCTTTCGAGATCGAGGGCACCACCGCTAAGGCAACCACCACAGCCATCTATACGGCTCGAGCACAGATCCGCTGGCTCGAGGAGCTCCAGGAGCAGGCCATCCCTAAGTCCAGGGAGGCAGAACTGTTGAAATGTACTTTAGATGCAGCTAAATACCTAGCCGACATGGCAGTAGACACCTTGCGCCTTCATGCCAGGGCTACCGCCATCACCAACCGTGCTCGAAGGGCACTGTGGCTGAAACTGTGGGATGCAGACAATGAGTCAAAAACCTTGCTACAAAACTTACCACTGTGGGGAAAACATGTTTTCGGGGAGGGTCTGCAGGATTATTTGAAACAAAAGGAGGAGGGCAGAGACCTCCTCAAGAATAAGTCCAGGTACTCCTACCTCCCCTCCTTGAGGCGGAGGTTTCGGGGGGGAACAAGCCATACCAGCCCCACAGGGACACACAACAACAGGGCCACTCCTTTCAAGGCAGAGGCTCCTCTCACAGCTTCTGTAGCCCGTACCCTCAGAACTATCAGTCTTCCTCCTTCAGAGCCCGGGGACAAAGAACCGGAGGATGAGGTAGAGGCTACAGGCGAAAGCAACAGTGACTACCCCCTCCCGACACTACAAGGCCAGGACCTTTACCCACCAGTGGGACAAAGGCTAAGTCTATTCACCCATCGCTGGCTCCACACAACATCGGACAGGTGGGTCCAAGACGTGGTAACCAAGGGATACTCCACAGAGCTATCCCACGTCCACATTCCCCAAAGATTTGTCTCCTCCCCCTTAGCCAGGAGAAATGCATCTCCGCATCAGGTCCAACAAATCTTGTCAGAACTGATTCGGAACAGGGCCATTCAACCCGTACCAGCGTCAGAACAGAATCTGGGGGTTTACTCCATATTCTTCCTGGTGCCCAAGAAATCAGGGGAGCTCCGGCCTATCCTGGACCTGAAACACCTAAACCGCCATGTGGTCTCGCATCGTTTCAAAATGGAGACCATCTGATCCACTCTACGCTGTGTTCGGGTAGGCAATTTCCTGACGTCCATAGACCTAAAGGACACATACCTCCATATTCCCATCATTCGGAAACACAGACAATTCCTCCATTTTCACATCCTAGGTCATCACTTCCAGTACCAGGCCTTGCCGTTCGGCCTCTCCTCAGCCCCGAGAGTCTTTACCTAGGTCACTGTAACCATGGTGGCCAGACTCAGGGAACAGGGACTGGACATCATCCCGTATCTGAATAACTGGCTCATCCAGGCCCGGTCCGAGAATCAGGTACGGATACACACAGAATCTGCCTTACAGGCACTCTAAGACCATGGCTGGGTGGTAAATCGAGAAAAGAGCCATCTCGCCCCCACACAGCAGATCAAGCATCTGGGAGCGCTCATCAACTCGGCTCAGGGATGGGCAAAACCGTCCTTCTCGAGAATTCACAACTTGATAGACCTGGCCCGTCAGATGAAGGCCCACCGCTACACAATGATGGGAAGGGTAGCCCAGTTGTTGGGCTGCATGGCTTCATGCATAGACCCCGTGCCCTGCGCCAGGTGGCACATGCGCCCACTCCAAACTTATGTCCTGACGTGGGGGGCACCGAGTGAACACAACCTACAGGTCGTGGTACCACTACCCCAGGCAGTGAGACTCTCCTTGGCATGGTGGACGGTGGAGGTGAACTTGACCAAGGGAGTCCCACTGGAGGCCCCTCACTCAATCGCCATAGAAATGGATGCGAGCCTCTCTGGCTGGGGAGCTTGCCTGGGAGACACAACAGCCCAGGGCCTATGGTCACCAGCGGAGTCGGAGCTCTCCATCAACATCCTGGAGATGAGAGCCATGTTTCATGCCCTAAAGGCACTCAAGCACCAGGTGCACGGTCATCGGTCCTGATCCGGTCCGACAATTGAGTCATGGTGGCCTACATAGCAAAGCAAGGCAGGACCAGGAGCAGGGCCATGCTGAGGTAGTCAGCAGCAGTCCTCAACTGGGCCCAAGTCAACCTCAGACACCTGGGTGCGGTTCACCTGGCAGGAAAGCTGAACGTCTGTGCAGACTGTCTCAGCAGGCAACAGGTACACCCGGGAGAATGGCGGTTACACCCGGATCTATTTCAGATGATCCAAGTGACATGGGGGCCCATGACCATAGATCTCATGGTGACACAGGAGAACGCTCAGGTCAGAGATTACTACTCGTGGTTCAGGGACAGTCTTTCCCAGGGAACGGACGCCCTGTCACAACCATGGAGGTGGAGGCACGCTTATGTCTTCCCACCGCTCCCCCGATCCCTCAGGTCCTAGCCACAGTACGGGAGTCACGTCACACAGTTATCCTGGTGGCCCCCTACTGGCCACACAGGTCATGGTTTGCAGCGGTCCTAGAGATGTCACTAGCCAGCTTCAGGATACCCTACCTAACAGGCATGCTCTCGCAGGGGCCAGTACTCCACCCGACCCCGCAGACTCTGAAGCTCACGGCCTGGCTCCTGAGAGGAGGAGACTGAGGGCAGTGGGCTATCATGACTCGGTCATCAGCACCCTACTCCAGTCCAGACGGTCTTCCACCACTTCCACATATGGGAGACAATGGTCTATTTTCTCTCGGTGGTGCCTGGAAAGGGGCAAGGTTCCCGAGCAGACCGACATGGCTACCATCCTACTGTTTCTCCAACAGGGAGTGGACAAGGGACTAGCACACTCTTCCCTCAGGGTACAACTATCAGCCATAGGGGCAGCTATGGGCCTCATCGGGGGATACACCCCGGGAGCTCACCCCGACGCCGTACATTTTCTAAGGGCAGTAGAGATTCTCCGACCGAGGACTCGACCGACCATCACCCCGTGGGACCTCCCGCTAGTCCTAGAGTCCCTTAACTCGACTCCTTATGAACCCCTCCTCGAGGTGGATCTGTTCTGGGTCGGCCTCAAGACATGCTTCTTGGTGGCAATCTGCTCGGCTAGAAGGATCAGAAAACTTGGGGCCCTATCCTGCGCAGAACCTTATACAGTGTTCACCCCGCTAGGGGTCCGTCTGAGAATGGTTCCAGCCTTCCAGCCAAAGGTATCCACTGGCTTTCACAGAGAGCAACCCATCAAACTACCCACCTTCCCGAAAGGGCCTCAGCAGGGCACCAGTGTGGTCCCACATTATCTCGATGTTGGATCCGCCCTCTCTGTGTACTTAGCCAGAACTCATCCCATATGCAAAACAGAAAGATTGTTCATCATATCAAAGGGACAGAGGCAGGGCAGAGCCGCCTCCAAGGCCACCATTGCCGGGTGGCTAAGGAGAGTTGTCCAGAATGCCTACATAGCAAACCGGATGACTCCACCCCAGGGGATCAAGGCTCACTCCACCAGAGCGATCACCACTTCTTGGGCAGAGAGAGCCAATGTGTCCTCAGAGGACATATGTAGGGCAGCCACATGGAGTTCCCTCCACGTGTTCGCCAGACACTACAGGCTGGAACAGTTACAGGCCGTACGGCCCACATTCACCATTCAGGTCCTGGCAACAGCATCCTCAACCCCTCACTCTTAGACCACTCTGTTCCCCCCCTTGGGTACTACACTGCTTCTTATCTACCCATGAGGTAATGTCTGGAGTGCCATGGATGCCAACCAATCACAATGGGTGTTTACTCACCCGGTAAAGGTGATTGTGTTGGTTGGCATCCATGGCACTCCAAGGCACTCCCTTCAGAGTGCTCAGAGTGACCGGAACTGAACTAGGGGATCTTCACCCATGGTAGGCCTACAAGGGGATAGACATCAATGATTGTTTTTTAATGATAAACTGCCAGTCGGACCTTCGGGACCGAGATTAGACTGTAAATAGTAGGGGAAGAATAAAGACTCGGACAACGGGCCACTGATACTACGTCGTAGTCCGCATCCCTTTTTGTCTCTGATCATTTCTCTTATTGCCTTCGCTTGGTTGTGCCTGCACTGTATGTTTTTTTCTCTTGTACTAATTAACCTTAATTTCAGCTATGGAAGATTCAAACTGGAGAGCAGGGGTTTCTGGGACCTGGATAATGCTAGAAATTTGATCTGGGTCATGTGCATCACTAGCCTATCAGGTGGGCTAAAACCCATGAGGTAATGTCTGGAGTGCCATGGATGCCAACCAACACAATCACCTTTACCAGGTGAGTAAACACCCATTTTGTGACATACTGCAGCATTACTGTGTTGCATCCTGGCTGGTGCCTCTGTATTTATTTTATTTGTTCATTAATTTATTTGTTTATTTTTTATTTATTTGTTTGTTTATTTGTTTATTTCAAAAGTGTTATCAGGAAGGGCATACTGAGCTGGTAGCAGCTTGTTTCCAGATGGATCCAGGGGAAGGGAAATAGTTGATGAGCAAGCCAAGAAAACAACAGTAATGTACGATCGTAAATAACATTACAGTGCTGTGGTAAATAACAGTAGATCAGTTGCAAAAAGGACACACTACTGAATGAATAAAACAGTACTGAGAAGAGAAAGTCTAGTACAGTACAGTTCAAGATGCACAATATGCTGGCAGATTAGGGACAAACTGCATAAACCTGGGCTTAAAAATGAGTTGAACTGAGTCATCGGCAGGGAGAAACCCAGAAGAGATAGGTTACAGTTGCAGGAATGTACCTTGTGATCATGGAGAAGGGTGTTTAGAGTTGAAGGAGAGGACGCACAGTGAATAGTAGTGGGAAGGCTACAGCTGAGATGGGAATATATAAAGGCAAAGGCAGCTTGGCCAGCAGACGATTTAGTATGGAGGAGTGAGTGTCAGAGTATCAGAGGGAAAAAGAGGTGGAAGAGGGCAAAGTAAAAGAGAACTAAAGTGGGAGGAAGTCAGCCAAACCAGAATTTTAATATAATATTTGCACTGTGGAAAATGTACCTGGCCTCAAGAGGGGAGTAAGAGGAGGTGTAGAGGGACCAGTGATAAGTGTGAAGGAGGTAATCAAGGGTGAAGAGGCAGAAGGAGAGGGTGGCTTTAGATGCTGTACTGTATACATCATCACAGTTATGATCTCTCCATGAGCAGAAAGTGGGATACATACTTTGTTCCGATAGACCACACCTACTTTAGGGTGGAGTGTCTGATGTATGGTATCCACATGGCAGGAAACACAGAAACATAGACTTTGATGACAGATAAGGACCACTTGGCCCATCTAGTCTGCCCATTTCCCTACCTATTGGATAAGCTGCAGATCCTTGTTAACCAACAGCCTACTTTCTCCTACACCCCACTATAATTGCCTTATGTCTGTCTCATGCATTCTTGAATTCCCCCACTGTTTTTGACCCCACAACCTCCTCAGGAAGGCTGTTCCATGCATCCACCACCCTCTCCATGAAAAGATACTTCCTCATGTTGCCCCTGAGCCATCCCCCCCCTCTATCTTCAAACTGTGCCCCCTTGTTCTTACACATCTCTTTTTCTGAAAGATGCTCCCCTCTTGGACTTTATTGATTCTTTTGAGGTACTTGAAAGTTTCTATCATGTCCCCCATCTCCCTCCTTTCCTCAAGGGTACGAAAAGTCAAGGTGACAGTCCAGCCAAACCCTGAGATACTTAAAGGATGCAACCTCCTGAATTTGAGCACTATCCAGGGTTTTGTAGCCAGAGTAGGATAGAGTTCTGGCCAGCCACTGTCTGGTACCAAGGTGACTGACACAGCTTTCTTGGCAATTTGAGACAGCTGCTTGGAGTGGAGCCAGAGTTGAATGTAGGTAAAATCCTTCTGGAGCCTGTTATGTCAGAAGGGCCAGAAGCAAAAAGCTCAGTGTCATCATCAGCACACATACTGTATGTATGTCAGAAGAAATGCAAGCTTCAGGGAGGTTGTTGAGGAATACAGAGAACACGATAGGGCCAAGGACAGAGCCTTGGGGAACACCTGAGCAGATTAGAAGCATGGAGGGGAAAGGTTGTCAGCTATACAGACAGATGGGGTCCTACTTTCAAGACAGGAGTTTAACTATCTAGCTGAGTGATCAAAAAGTCCAGTGTTCTTTAGCTTATCCAGGAGAATAGGATGTGCCCTTATGAAAATGAAATATATTTTAAAATATATTATTAACAATATATTTATATATAGTGAAATATATTCCAATCTACTTGATTTATAATAATTTTTTTTAACCAAAAGGAGTGCGCACAAGTTGCATAGTGCTCTAGAAATCAAATATTCTTACTGCAGGTTTCTGGCACACACCCACCTCTAATAGGGATGTAACAAAAGTCCAACTGAGGCTCAGAGTAGTGTCATCAAAAGATTTTAATATCGCTCCAAGTGAATAGACATCCGGCCTGACATGTTTCGGACTAGATACATCCTTTTTCATTTAAAATATATTATTAACAATGTATTTACATGTACAGTAGTGAAATATATTCCATTATGAACTGGATAAAAAAAATTAACAAACCTGATTGGCCAAGAGGTTTTTGAAGCCGTGATGATATCGGGCTACATCATCATGGCTTAAGAAAACCTCCAGCCACCAGCCTCCTCACGGGCATCAGATCCTCTGACCACAATGTTCACCACGTCCAGAAGCCTAGAGAGAGTCACTCACAAAGATGACCAGTGCAAAAAAAAACCAAAAAACTAAAAACTATTCCCACTGCTGAAATGAATGAAACTCCCATCGAGTGCGGCGTACATAAATAGAACACCCGCTCCCAAACAAGAAATGCCATTCAATGGACAATCATGAGAAAACACCGGCAATACCACAATGGCCCTTCCTAATCAAACATCTGCCAGCTGCCAGACAAAACAACCTCACCATTTTAGCTGCTGCTTCTTATATTATTAAAAATGATATTGCCAACCTCACCTGCTCCCTTCAAAAGACAACGCAGGCAGTTTACCCCTTTTCTCCATGCAACAATTGCAATGCAGTATCTCGGAGGGAGAGGTGGTAGTGGTGAGGTGAGGAGACCAGAGCACAACTTACACAGTCACAGTCCCGTGTCAGCAGCACTTTCACGAAAAAAAAATCCACAATCTTCACCGGGTCCCAGAGCACGCAGCAGGACCAGGTCAAATGCAGAGAAATTACAGTTCAGGAGTAGTGCTGAAAGAGTGACACTGAGTTCACAGCTGCACTCCTCCATGAACTCCAGCATGAGAGGGGTGCTGCACTTCTGTGGTGCTGTCTTTCGGATGAGATGTTAAAATGAGGTCCCATCTGCCTGGATTGGTGGTATTTCAGGTGGATGTTAAAGATCCTATGGCACTTCTCGAAAAGAGTGAGGAAGTTTCCCCAGTGTCCTGGCCAAATTTCCCTCATTCACTAAAAATACCATCAACAGCTTAATCTGGTTCAAAGTCAGTTGGTATTCATCTGTATCCCCCTTCCCCGGGTCGTGCCTGAAAATAGGCAGCATTTGTCTAGTGCACTTACCTGGTCAACAAAAACTAAATAAATAAATAAATAAAACTCTACTTACTTGATTGTTCACTTGGGAACATAAGCAGGAGGCTGGTAAGAACAGAGGTCTGGGTTTATATTCTGTTTTAACTGAAATATTTGAATAGTTTTATACGTGAAATTAGTTCTGTGTGTTAAAAATTACTACTTTGAGTTAGAACTGTTACTTGGGCTGTGATATTGTAACTTGTGGGGCTTGGGAACACTTGTTTGGCAGTGATAATTAGAGTGAAAATTAAATGTGAAGTTTGCCTGGTGTTAGGGGGAGGGGAAATTAACAAGAATCACCTTGTCTTTCATTGTTCACTTGGGAACATAAGCAAGAGGCTGGTAAGGACAGCGGTCTGGGTTTATATTCTGTTTTAACTGAAATATTTGAATAGTTGTGTATGTGAAATTAGTTCTGTGTGTTAAAAATTACTACTTTGAGTTAGAACTGTTACTTGGGCTATGATATTGTAACGTATGGGGCTTGGGAACACTTGTTTGGCAGTGATAATTAGAGTGAAATTTAAATGTGATGTTTGCCTGGTGTTGGTAAGAGCCCTGCCACCACCCTGTTTTAGGCTTTCTTAAATATCGAAAAGCCACTGGGGGTTGGGATTGAAGGGCTGTGTATTTCTGTTTGGGACTGAAATTTGAAGTAACAGGAACTGGTGGGCCTGTGACATCATACGGTACCTGACGTCTGCATACACACACTGTTAGTGGGACTGGACACACACTGGACTGTATGTGTTTGTGAGACTTGGGAACTTTATTGGTGGGGTTGAAATTGGGTTTGTAAATAACTGCAGTGAGTAGAGAGAAACTGTATTCCTGGGGGAAGGGACTGAGAAAAGGGGTGTGTGCCATTATAAACAGATGGAGACAAATAGGGTGGCCATATTCCACCATGGCAGGCATCTTCAGAAGGGTTGTAGGCTGCACAGGCTGTGGGATGGCAATAATTCTCAATTGGGCCTGGAGAGAGAGGGAGGCTTCCCACTCTGTAGACAGCTATCTTGTATCAGGAGTGAAGTACATTGGTTAAGGAGTAAGCTGGGGGAGTTGGGGGGGGTGTCCAAGGATAAGGGGTGTGGATATGGGCAGCAGAAGGGTGGGGCTGAGGGGAAGCTGGGGCAACGCTCTGAAATTACAGGATGTTATGTTACAGCAAGCAGGAGGGTGGATATTAGGGACAGAGGACCCTAAGATAGGGATGTTGACGCTAAGGTGAAAGCTTACGGGGTGAACATTCCAAATACAAAGAGAGAGTGGAGGGGGAAGAGTCAGGAGGGGCTGTTGTGGGGAAGCTTAGTAGAGCAGACATTGAGAAGGGAGGGGCTGTTGTGGAGAAGCCTGAAACAGAAGACTGTGGGAAGGGAGCTCCTAAGGAGAACAGAGCAAGAGGGGAGGAAGAGGGGCAGTTTAGAGGTGCATTCAGGGGAAATTCGGGTTACTTGATGGAGGCTGACATACAGTGTCACAATAAATTTGAGCTACTAAGCAACCTAGAGGGGGAGGAAGGGGTTGGTGGAAATGAGAAAACTGATACAGAGGCTGGGGGGAAGGAATTGGATACCCATAGGGCATCACAGACTGGCAATGGAAAGGATAGAAATAGTCCCAGAGGGAGAAGGGGAAACATAAATGTTAAGCAGATGGGGGAGATGCAACAAATTGCAGACATGAGGGAGGAAAGCATGATTGGAGAGAAACTGGGAGACAAGGAGGTGGGGGAGGAGCCCCCTCCTTCAGCAGGGGGTCAGTACCAAGGATGGGGCCCTAGCTAAAGGGGACCCACAGAGAGCCTCTGGAAGTAGGGGTACTATTACAAGGAGGGAGGATTGCGGTGTGGGGGAAGGGGGAAACCATCTGGGCAAGGATAAATGGTTCGGATAAGAGAAGGTTAAAGGGGACACCTATTCAGAGGGGGTCTGAGTAAAGTGGGCAAAATAATGATGGAGGCAGAAAGGGGAGGGTGACAAGGGGTCTCTAATAAGGCAGGAAGACTCTCATGGAATTAAGATCACGAATAAAGGGGGGGATGGGGGGCTGAGAGTGCATAGTGGAGGTAGCCATAAGGATGATGGTGGTGTTAAGGTTCTGTTATTGGGAGACTCGATGATTAGGGGTATCCAGTGGAGGGAGAGGGGGGTGGATGCCATAGCCAGGTAAAGGTAGTGAGTATCTCTGGGCTGACAGTGCACAGAGAAAAATTCATGGAGTACGAACTGGTTAGGGATTGTGGAGGGAAACTGGATTTCCTGGTGCATTTGGGAACTAATGATCTAGAGGGAAATAGCATTTTGGAAATCCAAGCAAGGTTCTAAGAACTTGCCAGAGTCTGTCGGGATAATGGATGCAACATTTTCTTTTCGGAGACATTATCAGTACCAAGGCCTCAGTGGAGAAAAAATAGAAAGATCACAGAGGTTAATGACTAGCTCAGGAAGTTAGAGTTGAAGAGAGTGGATTGGGGTGTTAGGGAACTGGAAAGGAGTTTGGGAGGATAGGGACTGTATGCCAAGGACAGGCTTCATCTTCCCCATTAGGGAAGGAAGTCCTTAAACAGGGATGGCAGACTACATTCAAGAAAGGTGGGGTTTAAACTTGTGAGGGGGGAAAGGATAAGGAGGGTGACCAGAAGCCCTCTCCTCCAGATGAGGGGAGTAGCCTTCAAACCCAAGGGGGGGAGGGGGGAAACAGACTGGGGGTGGAGGTTTCAGGAAGAGCAGAGGGAGGATGGAAGTATAAGGAGCCTGGGTGGGGTTCGACAAAAGGAATTAGGGATAAGGGGTTGGGATTGGTGTTAGTAAATGCCAGGAGCTTGGGAAACAAGTTGCCAGAGTTCTAGGCCATGTTGTTCGAGGGAGGGGTGGTTGTGGCGGCTGTCACAGAGACGTGGGCCAACAAAAACCATGACTGGGAACTAAACGTGCGGGGGTACACTATGCTTAGGAAGGATAGAAAGGAGGGCAGAGGGGGTAGAGTGGCTATATTCTTTAGAGATGACATAGAAATTGCTAGGGTTGAAGAGGCAGAGGGAAACGTGGAGGCCTTATGGGTCACCTTACAATCCCCAGCAGGAGATAAGGTCAAGCTGGGTGTAGTATATAGGCTCCCCGGGATGGGTGATGTTCAGGAAGATGGTTTGCTGGACAACATCATTGCACAGTGTGAACCAAGAGGGGAAGGAGTGGTGTTGATGGGGACACCTTAATATGCCAGGTACAAACTGGGTAACCATGTCCTCTAAGGTGACCAAGGAGAAGAGGCTGCTGGACGGCTTCCAGGATGTGTTCTTAACACAGCATGTGATGGAGCCCACAAGGGAGGGGCATGTTCTGGACGTGGTTCTGGCAGATGGGGATCTGGTAAGGGACCTGGTTGTAGAGGATCCCCTGACTGGGAGCGACTACAATACTGTCTGATTTCAAATAAGCATGGGGGAGGGGGAGATCTAGGACACTGGCAGTGGACTTCAGGGGGGAAGACTTTGTGGGCATGGGAAATATTCTCAAGGATCACTTGAAGGGGATTACATCAATGACAAATGTGGAAAGGAGATGGGAGGTCATAAAATGGGGACTTCATGAGGCAGTCAGGACCTGTGCTAAGGTGAAACTTAAGGGAGCAAGGTCACTTAAACCATGCTGGTGGTCCAGTGAGGTTCAGGTAGTGGTCAGAGAAAAGAAGGTGCCTACAAAAATATAAAAACAACACGGGGATAGGGATAAGAAATGTACCATCTTGCATCTAGAAAAGTCACCGGATGGTGAGGGGGCAAAGTCCAGTAAAGAGCAGTGGCTGGCACAGGGATACATGGAGGGAAAAAGGGGTTCTTCTGGTACATTGGGGAGTGGAGAAAAACTAAGGGCCATCTCAGCAGACTGAGATCAGAAGGAGGGTGGGTGGAAGAGGCGAGGGACCAGGCAGAGGTATTTAACGAGTACTTTGCCTCTGTGTTCACTAGGGAGGGGGATGGAATATCTACAAAGCTAGGCACGATGGGGATAGAAGCAGCAGTGAGTGGGATCAGGGAAGCAACAAAAGTGGAGTAAGAGGGAGGGAGAGGTATCCAAGGGGTGTCACATCAGGATAAGGATAAAAAGGCCAGTAAGGTGGAGGGGACGGATGATGCTATCTCTTTCAAAAGGGTGTGGTTAGCCCTCAAGGCCCTAAAGAAAGACAAATCTCCTGGGACGGATGGCATTCATCTGAGAGTACTATGGGAATTGGTGGACATACTGGCTGCACCCCTGGCGGAGCTCTTCAACAGGGAGGGTACCTAGGGATTGACGAAAGGCACATGTGGTGCCAATCCATAAAGGGGGGTCGAGGGAAGTATCAGGTAACTATAGACCCATCAGTTTGACCTCGGTGGTGGGAAAATTAATGGAGAGTATACCAAAGGAATGATTGGAGGTGTACTTGAAGGAGGTGGGAGATCTGGATAGTCAGCAACATGGGTTTGTGCCAGGTAGATCATGTCAAACCAATCTTGTGGAGTTCTACGAATGGGTAACATTAGATCTGGACAGGGGAAAGCCTGTGGATGTATTATTCTTGGACTTCCACAAGGCATTTGACTCTGTCCCCCACAATGGTCTGGTGGAGAAACTGATGGAGTTGGGAGTAGGCCCTTTGATGGTCAGATGGATTGAAAACTGGCTAGCTGGACACACCCAGAGAGCAGTGGTCTGTGGGGAGCTCTCGAACCCTAGAGAGGTTGGTAGTGGGGTACCGCAGGGATCAGTCCTGGGTCCGATCCTGTTTAATGCATACATATCGGACATCAGGGAGGGTATAGGGTGTGAAATGAGTCTCTTCGCTGATGACTCCAAGATGGGAGCAGTAGTTGAGGGAGAAGAGGGGAGGTTGGCTCTGCATGGGGACCCGGACACCCTGGAAAGCTGGGCTCACACATGGAAATTAAATTTCAATATCACCAAGTGCAAGGTGTTACATCTTGGGGCGTGGAAACCCTAAACACAGGTACACCCTGGGAGGGGAGGCACTGGAGGCCTCAATAGGGAAAAAAGACCTAAGGGTCATGGTGGATGCATGTGTGAATAACTCTGAGCAGTGCAGGAGAGCGGCTAGCAAGGCAAACAGGATGTTAGGATGCATCGTAAGGGGGATCACCTCTAGGATCAAGGAAGTGATTCTGCCGCTGTACAATAGACTGGTTAGACCACACCTTGAGTACTGTGTACAGTACTGGAGACCACACTTGAAGATGGACATACAGCTCCTGGAGCGGGTACAGAGGAGGACAACTAAGATGATACGAGGACTAGGGGATTTGACGTATGAGGACAGACTTGAGGAGCTCTGCCTGTTTTCATTGGAGGAGAGGAGAGACAGGGGGGACATGATTGAGGTCTTCAAGTACCTCAAGGGAATAAATAGGGTAAACAAGGACGGGATCTTTAGACTAAAGCAGGGAGATATCACCAGAGGGCATGGTTTGAAGTTGGAAGGTGGAAGGGCAAAGGGGGAAAAGAGGAGGAGGTTTTTCACTGAGATGGTGGTGGACACTTGGAATGCACTGTCTGGTGAGCTGGTTCAGAGATCCACAGTGGAGGGCTTCAAGAGAGGGTGGGTCAGACACAGAAAGTGGATGCATCAGATTATGGCCTGTCCCAGTGGGGTGGGGATGGATGATAGTTGTTTCTGGAACACAAGCGGGGGAGGGCCTCGGCACCCAACTAGGGACCTGAGGTTCGAGCAGACTCGATAGACCGTAATGCCTAATCTGCTGGCAAATAGTATGTTAGTACAACAGCACCACCTGCTGCCCATACCCTCCAGAAACTATTTATTTTAAATATATTCCTCCATCACTCCAAAAAAGGCAATACAATATTTTAAAACTGTATTTTTTATTATTTTCTCTGAGGAAAACTATTAAACCAGTTCATAATAGCAAGAATGCACTGCAAGGTGTGGTATATCGTGGGATATCGTCACTTCTCGGGTCATTGGATGTACTCAGCCGGCTGCCTTGAGCTCAACCAGCCGAGGCGTGACAATATCCCATGTTATACCACACCCTGTCATGCATTATTGCTTAAATATACTTGTTTTATAATATATTGCAATATATTGGAAAATCAATATATTTCAATATATTTTAACATTTACAAATATATTGCAATTAAGCAATAAGGCACGACAGGTGTGATATATCGTGGGATAGCGTCCGCCATCGGGTGGTTGACGCGGCAAGAGGCCGAAAAGGCCCAATCATCCGAGAAGTGAGACGATATCCCACGATATATCATCACCCTGGAGTGCCTTATTGCTATTATGAACTTGCTTTAATGTTTAAAAAATAAAAAGTAAACTAAACAGGTTTTAAAACGAGTTTTGGGTGGGGTGACATTTTGGTAAAATAGTTCTTGAGACAGTAGGTGGGCTATGATACTGGTAGTTGACAGTGGTGGGACTGTTGTGTCTCTGTGAACTCACCTCTCATTGTTACTGCGGATGTGATTTGTGGGTATTTTGAAGAGGTTTCTGTCGAGTCAGAGTCAGCTTGAAATACTGCACATTGGTGAGTAAGTAAATGGAGTAGTTGCAGCTGTTGTGTTAATGGCAGAGCGATTGTTTTTATTTGGGTACAAGAAAATCACCCGTTACTGTGAGTCGCAGGGTGCTGCTGAAAACCGATGTAGTTACCGACCATAACTTCTGTGCAGCGCCGCCGACCGCTTTAGTAACGGATTTATTTTTTGGTTTTAAATATGTGGCTCATTGTATGCCATTGTAGGACAGCTTCTGTGTCGGGAGAGTTTTGCGAGGGTCATGAGGGATGTGGAGAATGCTGGCAACAGTGGGAATTTTTTCAGCAAGGAGGTTGGTTGCCGGAGCCTTTTAAAAGCCGTGATGATGTAGCCCGATATCATCACGGCTTTAGAGATCTGTCGGCCAATCAGAATGCTCGAATTACGATCGCCGGTTCATAATGTACTATAAATATGCATGTTATTGCTGCTTTAGTATAATATGTATATTGCACAAGATATTAATTAAATTCCAAATATATTGAAATAAGGATGGTAAATATATGTTATTGATATATTGCCAATACATGTATAAATGTATTTTTTTTTACATTTGAAATGTTGTTTCCTATATTTCCTTTCTCTCCCCTCCCTTTCTGCCTGGTCCTTTCCCCCTTGCAGAGTTCTCAGCATCCTGAAGGGGTATAGGTCTTGGCTGTCCCTCTATCTCTCCCTCTTTCATCCCCCACACCCTCTGCCCCTCACCCGTCTACTTCCCTACTTGTCTTATAACTGCCCTCCCTTGGGTATACAATAGCACTTTGAATCTTGTGCTCAGCCTACTATTTCTAGCACTTCAAATGTGTTATCCATCCTCTAACCTTTACCCTACCTGATCACCTGCTCTTGGGTTGTTGCAATGTATCTCATATCTGAATATGGTTTTATTTACCCTGGCCAGTAGGTCTGGGTTATTTCTGCTCTGTAATTAATTGCACCACACTGTGTAATTGCTATGTGTTTGCTTGTTCTCCCAACTCTTGTAACTCCACCCCCCCCCCCGGATGCTTCTGCAAACAAGCTGTTTACAGCTCATAGAAACATAAAATCTGAAGGCAGATAAGGACCGCTTGGCCCACCCAGTCTGCCCATTTTCCTACCTAATGGATAAGCTGCAGATCCTAGTTAACCAGCAGCCTACTTCTTCCTACTGCCACCCCCTAGAATTGCCTTATGACTGTCCCATGCATGCTTGAATTCCACCACTGTTTTTGACTCCACAACCTCCCCTGGAAGGCCGTTCCATGCATCCACAACCCTCTCTGTGAAAAAATACCTCCTCAAATTACCTCTGAGCCGCCCCCCCCTCTATCTTCAAATTGTACCCCCTTGTTCTTGCACCTCTTTTTGAAAGATGCTACCCTCTTGGACTTTGTTGTTTCCTTGAGGTACTTGAAAGTTTCTATCATGTCCCTCTCTCCCTCCTTTCCTCGAGGCTATACATATTTAGCTCCTTAAGTCTTTCTTCATATGTCTTCCGGTGCAGACCCTGCACCATTTTAAATGACCTCCTCTGGACAGCTTCCATCCTGTCTATGTTTTTGCGGAGATTGGGTCTCCAGAACTGCACGCAGTACTCCAGATGAGGTCTCACCAGCTGTCTGTACAGAGGGATAATAACTTCCTTTTTTCTACTGGTGATGCCTCTCCCTATGCATCCCAGTATCCCCCAGCCCTCCTTGCTGCCCTCTCACATTGCTTGCCCACCTTTAGGTCATCTGATATGACTACCCCCAGGTCCCTTTCCATTTTTGTTGTTGTTAGTATCTCACCCCCCATTGTGTACTCTTCCCCTGGGTTTTTGTTTCCCAGGTGCATTACCTTGCACTTCTTAGCATTGAATCTAAGCTGCCATACATTTGACCATTCCTCTAACCTTGCCGAGTCCCTTCTCATCCTTTCCACCCCACCTTGTGCATCAACTCTGTTGCAGATCTTTGTGTCATCTGCAAAGAGACATACTTTTCCTTCCAGACCCTTTGCAATGTCGCTTATAAAGACAGTGAAGAGGACCGGTCCTAATACTGAACCCTGCGGTACCCCACTAGTAATCCCCCTTTCTTCAGAGTGGACTCCATTTACTATTACTCTATGTGTCCTATTCTCCAGCCAATTCTTTACCCAGGCTATCATCTTGGCACCCACTCCCAGGCTGGCTAACTTGTATATTAATCTTTTGTATGGGACTGTGTCAAATGCCTTGCTAAAGTCTAGGTAGGCCATGTCCACAGCCCCTCCCTGATCTACTACTTTGGTCACCCAGTCAAAGAATTCTATCAGATTCATCTGGCATGACCTTCCTGCTGTGAATCCATGCTGCCTTGGGTCCTGTACCCCTCTGACCTCTAGATACGCGACAGTTCTTTCCTTCAGAAGTGATTCCATCATTTGCCCTATCACTGAGGTTAAACTAACAGGTCTGTAGTTTCCTGCTTCTGCCTTGCTCCCACAGGGGCATCGCATCTGCCCTCCTCCAGTCCTCGGGTACCACCCCATCCTCCCATGATTTGTTAAAGAGGGTAGTCAGTGGTGTCACTAGTTCTACCCTTAGTTCTTTTAGAATTCTGGGATGAATCCCATCAGGCCCCATTGCTCTGTCCACCTTCAGTTTTAAGAGTTCTTTCAGAACCCTTTCTTCTATAAATGGGCTGGTATCAACTTCTGTATCCAGAGTGTTTCTACTGTTTGTTTTAGGTACCCCCCCTCTTCATTTGTAAATACTGAGCAAAAATATTTGTTTAGTATCTCTGCCTTTTCACAG
Organism: Neoceratodus forsteri; assembly: GCA_016271365.2. Lineage (NCBI taxonomy): Eukaryota > Metazoa > Chordata > Ceratodontiformes > Ceratodontidae > Neoceratodus > Neoceratodus forsteri. The sequence goes on from CM057450.1 coordinate 1,604,411,762, forward strand.
TCACAGCCTCTGCTCACCCACCCTCCCTCCCCTTTATTAAGCCTCACTATCCCTCCCTTGGTCTTCCTTCACTCCCTGATGTACCTATAAAAGGTTTTATCCCCCTTCTTAACTGAGTTGGCTATCTTTTCCTCAGTTTGGGCCTTTGCTGTTCTGACTGCCTTCCCAGTTTCCTTTTGCTTTAACTGATACAGTTCTCTGTCCTGCTCCTTCTGTGATTCCGTGTACTTCCTGACTGCTTTCTTTTTCTCTTGAACCTTCACTGCTACTTCCTTTGAGAACCATAGTGGTTTCTTACATCATTTTGTTTTGTTTATTTGCTTCACGCAAAGGCTTGTTACCTCTGTGATGGCAGTTTTCATTATTCCCCATTGTTCTTCCACCCCTCCTTCCTGCCTTTTGCTAGTGCATTCCTTAGGCACTCACCCATTTTGGCAAAGTCAGCCCTCCTGAAGTCCAGTACTTTTGCCTTTGTATGGCTTGACTCTATTGCTGTGTTTATTGTGAACCATACTGTTCGATGGTCGCTAGTTCCCAGATGGCTACCCAATTCTACATCTGTGATCCTCTCTCCATCTCCATTTGAGAGAACCAGATCTAAGATTGCTCCCTCTCGAGTGGGCTCCAATACTAGTTGTCTAAGGCATGCCCCCTGTAGGGCATCTAGAATAACCCCACTCTTCAAAGTGGCTGCTGCAACTGCACTCCAGTTAACATCTGGCATATTCAGATCACCCATCAACAATATCTCCCTTTTCTGCCATTCTAAGTATACTTTCTATCATTTCCTTGTCCATTTTCTCCCCTGAGAGGTCTGTTCTAACCCCTGTATGGATTGTGGTGCCATTGCCTGTCTCCAAATTTACCCACAGTGCTTCTTCTCCTCCTGTTTACCTTTCATTCTGTTGCTTTGATTCCTTCCCTTATGTAAAGAGCTACTCCTCCTCCTCTTTTACCCTCCCTGTCCCTCCTGTAGATAGTGTATCCTGGTATGTTTACATCCCAGTCATGGTTTTGTGTGTACCATGTTTCTGTGACTGCCACGATATCCAGATGTTCCTCCTCCATCAAGGCCACTAATTCAGGAAGCTTGTTACTCAGACTACAGGCATTGGTATTCATTGCTTTCCATTTTTTGATGGCTTTACCTTCTGTTGCAGCATCCCCCACTGACTTTTCTACCTCAGTCTTTTTCTCATTTAGTACCCTGTTTTGTGGGGAGAGACTGGGATTTTCCTGCTGCTTATCAGTGCCTCCCCCCTTGACTAGTTTAAAAGCTTGCCAGTGAAGCATTTAAACCGATTGCTCAAAAGACTTGTTCCCTTCCTGGACAGATGCAGACCATCCTGCCAGTATAGGCTGGTGTCCCTCCAGGTGGAACCCCAGTCCACAATGAAGCCAAACCCCTGTCTTCTACACCATTTTGTCAACCATTCATTAAACTGCATGGTGCAAAGCACCCTCGCCTCACCCATGCCATTGACAGGCAGCACCTCTGAGAAGGATACTGTGGGTGCTATTTGTCTTATCATAAGCCCCTTCCCAACTCTACAAAGTCCTCCTGCACTGCTCTAATCTCATGATGAGCCAAGTCATTTGTCCCTAGGTGGACAATGACATCCAGCTCAGACTCCCGTGCAGCTGTTCTCACGATCCTGAGTATGCGCTTCCTGTCCCTCCAAGTTATGGCACCAGGCAGGCACCTTACTTCAGTTTTCCCTCCTCCCCCCAATTCTATCCCCCAAATAATTGACTCTCCCACCAGGAGCTGCTTCCTTTCCTTGTGGTGTCCTCTGACTCCTTCCTGTGGGCCTCCCTTGTGACAGTTGTCCTCAGCCTCCTTAGTCTCCTCTGCGGGTGCATCCATAGGGGAACTATGCTCCCCCAGAATAATGTATGGATTGTGGAGTGGAACAACTGACTGGGTGTGCCTCTGTTCCACCATCCTCACCCTCCCTGAGCCCACTGTGGTCCAACTGCTGTGCTTTCTTCGCAACCTCTGAGGTAGTGGTGGTGGCTCTGGTTCTCCCTGGATGGGGGAGGTTCCCTTCCTACTGTCCAGTGTGGCCTGGGGGAAGGTTCCCTTACTACTGTCCAGTGTGGCCTGAAGAAAGGCAACTTCCTCCCTCAGGGCAGAGGGTTGTCTGCAAATAGGGCAGCATCTCAGCCTCCAGAAAGACTCCTGGAAGACTGCTGCCCCACAGCCATTACATTGCACTACTCCCCACATGTTTATCTACTTTTTTTTTGTGTGTGTGTGATTGGTTTGTTATATAGAAATATATATATTATACAATGTGTATGCTTATATTGTCAGTGCAGTATGCTAGAGAGGATATGACTGTGATATGCATCTTGCACTCTTGAGAAATGATGTCAGAACCCAGGTATAAAGGAACTATTTCCAGGGGTGGGTGGGGTGAGGGGTGGGCAGGGGTTGAGCCTAAACTGTGCCCTCCACGAAACAATCAGCAATAAGCTCTGACCCACCGCTGCAATGAGTGACTTCCTGTCAGCAAGATGCCATACACAACAATTTGACAGAGAAAATACCCTGCTAATCAAACAGAGAAAAATCCAGACATCCAAGTCAGACACAGGTAAACCTCCCCAGCCCCAAAGCAGCCTGGTGGTTTGCGCTCTGAAAGCAGTCAGCCCCAAAATAAGTCAGCTATGCATTAAACTCTTCCTGCACTGAAAATCTTAAGAATTGTAACAAAAGTAAAGCTAGATCCACCTCCCTCTGTTGCTTGAAAGACTGTCCTTTCCTGATAATTCTAAGTTCCTTATTTCACCTTTCAGTTAGAAGTAGCCTCCACCTGCACAATATCTGCTACAAACCAAAGACAATTGTAAGGTTCACCTCCATTTGTTGTGAGCACAACTCGCTTTCTTGCAAATCCTATGTTCAGTGTTGCAGCTTCTAGCCAGAGGTAGCTTCACCTGAAGAATATTAGCTCATGTTGTCTTTCCTGGTGAAACATTTTTCCAAATAATAAATAAAAATAAATATTTCCAAATATATATAATATTCATTGCAAAACACTTAGTTAACGCATCAGTTAGGGTTGAAGTGACAAAAGTAGGGAAATGAGATGTTAGGGTTGAGCTCCTAACCCCCCGACCCTATCACCCCTCCCCCTATCTTTAACACACCAAGAGGCATCGGGGTGTGCCATGGGGTCATTAGGCCCAACTTCTACTCCATTCCATGTGTAAACACTGTGACATGGTACAGCATAGAGAATTGGGAGAGTTAGGCCTAATGACCCCATGGCACACCCTGATGCCTCTTAGCATGTGGAGGGATGGGGTGGGGGCAGGGTGGGGGTTAGGGGTTCAACCCTAATGTCTAATTTCTCTACTTTTGTCTCTTCAACCCTAACTGATGCATTAACAAAGTTTTTCTCAATAAATTTCCTTACTTTTTGAAAAAGTGTAATGTAAGTGGTAAGTGATATGTGTTGGTGGGAGAGCGGGCCCTCTGGGCCCTGTGCTCCCTTCAAGCTGCCCATTTTTGCATAATGATATGCATCTGTGGGAGTGCATGCCCTCCAGGCCCTGTGGTCCCATTTACACATAACTACAGAGCCATATAGCAGCCTTATAGAACTAAAATGAACCCTTGTAACACTAATTTGCCAATATCTCAGTAACTGTAGCAGCTATGCAAAACATTCCTCTGCAACTGTAATCATAACTTCGAAACCTCCATGTGTGATAAGCTTCCAGGAACTGACAATTTTATATCTTGCATCATTTCCAAGATACGGGCATCGAAAGGTGCTGTGGGTGACACAGTGTTATCCTATGAGAAAAATCTCAAATTCGTAATGGCATGTCTATGGAACTGATGCAATGTTTTGCACCTAAACAGCATAATTCCCATCTCTGTGACACCCCCTTTATACCCTGCAAATTTCAAGCCAAAAGACCAAACCGTTTATTTATAGTGCACTGGGAAAGTTTTTAAATTCCTAGTTCGTGAGGTGGCAAAATCCCTGTTCGCCAAGTCAATCCCCGTTCGCAAGCTGTAAAAATTGCTGTTCATGAGAAATCCTTGTTCATCAGATTTTGGCCATCTGGTCTGGAAGTCACGATCAAGGATTTTGTCAGCTCTCGAAAGAGGATTGACTCACGAAAGAGGATTTAGACACCTCGTAAAAAAGAGTAATTAAAAAACAGTCCCCTTTCACAAGCTGTCAAAATCCCCTTTCATGAGGTGTCAAAATCCTGGTTTGCAAGCCAATCCTTGTACACTAGATAGGGTCATCTGGTCCTGAAACCATGATCAAGGATTATGTCAGCTTGCAAAAGAGGATTTTGACAGCTTGCAAAAGGGGAGTTTGATAGCTTGCAAAAGGGGATTCAAAAAACCAATCTCCTTTCGTGAGCTGTCAAAATCTCCTTTCATGAGCCGATCTCCTTTCATGAGCTGACAAAATCCTCATTCGCGAGACAGTTCTTGTTCGCAAGATTGGGCCATCTGGTCCCAAAATCGTGATAGAGGATTTTATCAGTTCACAAAAGAGGATCAGCTTGCGAAAGGGGATTTTGTCACCTCATGAATGAGGATCGGAAGCGAGTCATGAATGAAGAATTTAAAAATGCAAAATTGCCATTTTTTTACCAAAACAAATATAATCAAAGCCATGGAGTTGTAGTGGGCCTCACCCTGAGCAAAACCCATACTTAACTGACAACAAAACACATCTGTGGAGGGGAGTCACGTGATGCAGTCCACTGGGTAGCACTCTCCTTCATGAGCTCCTGCCCCCCATCCATTTTTATGCTGATTAAACTACATTTGAGAAGTTGTTAGCTAGTCTGCAAGTGGTAGAAGTTTTTTTTAGTAATTGGTGCTCATTTGACGGAGACTGGATGGAAATAGAAATGAAGACAAATCCTCCCAAGCACACCCCTCTGACAACTCCTGAGAAGGCCCCGAAGAAGCCAAAGGCCTCTACTGCACTTCAGATGCAGACTGGTGGTGTTGGCAAAACGGAGTCAGAGCCTCTCACCCTCACTAAATTTCTCGAGGAGTGTCACCCTTTTAAAGCAGAAATTCAGAACATCGCGGGAGAAATCAAAAGTATTTCTAATGCTTTGGAATCCCTCTCACAGAGAACATCGGATAATGAAGCTCGCATACATTCTTTGGAGTGCAAACAAGAGCAACTTGACCCCGAGCTGGTGGCTGTGAGGCAACGATTAGCCAGGATGGAAAATAAAGTGGAGGACCTCGAGGGTCATAGTCGCCACAATAATGCGGTAATAATAGGCTTACCCGAACGGGAAGAAGGCACAGACACGATTAAGTTTGCCAAAAAATTCATAGGAAAAGTAGCTGGTCCTGCCCCCTTTGGCTCTGGATATACTATCGAAAGAGCCCATAGAGCGCTGCGACCAATGCCACCGCAAGGAGCTGCCCCCAGGACTTTCATCTTTCATTTTTTGAACTTTCAAGAGAAACAGCATTTTCTATCCAAAGTTTGAGAAACCAAGGAAATTATGTGCGAAGGAGCTAGGTTGAGCAAAATTTACCTTTCTCAGTGTGCCAGAAATGGGCTACCTATCACCCAATAGCCACAAAGTTAATAGCAGCAGCGATCAAGTTTAAAATGAGTTATCCGGCCAGATTTCAAGTGTTGGTGGCTAGATCCTGGATAACATATGAGAATGCGGAGTCCGCGGCTGCTAGTCTCAAGTTAGCATTCCCAGATTTGTTCCGCACTCCCTGAGGCAGGGGTTGGATATGTCTGGACGAGAGCTTCAACAACAGAGTTCAGTTCCTGACTTTGAATCAATCTAAATAGGCTGGCGAATGGTGGGGGCTTAGCTCACTCTCCTCAGATGTTGTACGAGTTTTTGGTTTTTTTTTGTAAGTGTTAGGGGGCCAGCTGCAAGGTTTGCCTTGAGACTCATGATCTTGGCCAAATCTGTGCCAGCTAGGTCCCTAAATTAAAAGAAAATCAGGACAAATCAGCTAATACTGCTTCGCAGCTCCTGAGGTCTCGAGTCCTGTTTCAACAAGTGGTGCAGCTGTGAAAATGGTTTAAGTGAAGTGCTTCATGGTTTTGAGGTTGTTTGGTGCTTTAAGCTAAGTCTGATTTTGGAGAGGGAATTAGAAATGAGGGGTCAAGTAGATCTCTCTCCAAAGGAAGCACTGTTATCCAATATGCAACCCAACCCTGCAGCACAGACCTTTTGCCATTAGATGGCACCAGAGACTGTAGTTTGTACAATGTTACATAGTTAGCATTTACATAGGTCTCCTGCAGGGAAAGGATTTTTGATAGTTACAAATCTCTTTCCTTTCTTTGTTATTTATAGGGGGTTACATGTTTGAAACTTTTATTTTCTGTACAGATATGTGCATAACGAAATTATGATTTGAGTGGGCTGTTAATATAAGCCTTATGTGTTTAGTTTCTACATGAATGGGCATTTAATATATTGAAAGAGGTTATAGGTTAGTTGCCTTCAGGGGACACCCTCCTTCTTTCTGCTGATCTGCAAGGGCAAGATGAAACCCATTTTCCAGGGTGGGGAGGGCCCCCCCCCCTTTTTTTTGTTTTGTTGTTGTAAGGTTCGGAAGGCTTTTCATTTTCTAATGTTTATGCCTCTAGATACTGTGTATTTGGACAATTATTGTTTAACTGTACCTTTGTACCAGTTGATTAGGATAGATATAGATGTTATATTAGAATAGCTAATTTAATTGTAGAGGACGGGGGGCGGTGGGGTGGTAAGGAGATGTCTAGGTGAGCTGTTTATCATGTACCAAGAGATTAAGGGTTGGGAGTGGGAGGGAGTAGGGGTTTATCGAGGGTTATTGGGGTTGATTTTCTGGGGGTTTGTTATTGGGCTTAGGGTGGGTATGGGTAGAGGTGGGGAGTGGGTGGGTAAGCACAGCATATACCTCATAACGTGTGGTAGGAATACTATATATAAGTACAGGAGAGACTATATGAAGTTACCTAGGGTTTTAATGGACAATGGCTAGTAATATTCAGTTTAACACTTGGAATGTTAAAGGGGCAAGGCATAAGACTAAGCAATATAAGATTTTGAAATATCTAAGTCACCTAAAAGCAGAAGTTATGTTTTTACAAGAAACACATTTGCTTAATGATGAAGCTGATAAGTTGAGAAGACAACAGGTAGGACAGATTTTTGCTGCATAAGGCAATACCCAAAGCAGGGGGGTCATGATCCTTCTACATAGATCGATCCCTTTTAGACCTATCCAAAGTATTTCCTATCCCTCCGGGAGGTTTTTATTTGTGAAGGGTAGGTTGCACACTTTGGATATTGTGTTGGGTAGCATCTATGGTCCCAATACTGATACTCCAGGTTTTTTTGTGAAAATACTGGAAGTTCTCACTCCTTTTTTGCATATCCCTATGATTATAGGGGGGGATTTTAATTTGGTGCTTGATCCATTTGTAGATAGGTCAGTCATTCTCATCAAGGCCTTTCTCCTGCTCAAAGATCATTCAGGGACCTCTTAGACTCTGCAGGGCTCTGTGATTTATGGCGTGTTCTTCATCCCAAAGTTAGGGAATACACATTTGTCTCACAAGTACACAGTACTTCTTCGTGGATCAACTACATTTTTATTTCTCAAATACTTCTGTCCGGGGTTTTAGATTCTAGTATTGTCTCAGGCCCACCTCCGGACCATTCAGCGGTAATATGTCGAATATCCCTGTTCTCTTTACCCAAAAGGGGGTAGATGGAAGTTGAATAATCAAATTCACAAGGAACCCAATAAGGTTGAATATATAGCATCCCAAATGCAACAGTTTATGGTTTTAAATAATAATTCTACATGATGACCCGATATGGAATGGTGCGCTTTTAAAGTGTTCTTGAGGGGGATTTTAATTGGTCTAACTTCGAAAAGGAAAAAGGAATGGGAAAATAAAGTTTCCCATCTTCTGTCCCAAATTAGGAATATGGAATCCCGTCTTTCCCCTGCCTCCTCGGAGACTTTTAAGCAGGATTTAGTTAAAGTAAGGGATGCTTACCATGACTTATTAAGGGAGCAAGCTGAGTTTGCTATTTTAAGAATGAATGCAGTTTACACAGACCAAGGGGAGAAGGCTGGGTGGATGTTGGCAATGCATGTTAAACAACAAGAATCAGCTAGATTTATTGCAGTCATTTGTTCTTTAGAAGGGGACTCCCTTAAAACTTCACCTTCAGAGATAGTTGATGTATTTACTAGTTATTTCTGGGATTTATATGGTCCCATGGTAAATCCCCCTTCTGAGGAAGAATTGCAAGAATATTTGAGGGATTTACATCTATCCTCCCTTACTAATTCTCAACAAGCTGCATTAATATCTCCTATTTCTGAAGATGAAATAGCTAAGGTAATTACATCTTTGCCGTCCAATAAAACCCCTGGTCCTGATGGATTTTCTTCTAACTTCTATAAAGTATTTTCCAAGCAATTAACTCCCATTTTGCTGTCACTTTTTCAATTCCTTTTTTCTGGCCAAGGGTCCGATCCTTTCCTTTTTGAAGCCCTGATTGTTTTATTGCCCAAGCCAGATAAGCCACAGGACCTGGTTTCAAGCTATAGACCTATCGCTTTAATCAATCATGATATAAAAATCTTAGCCAAATTATTGGCTGATCATCTGAATGCAGTTCTTCCTTCCATAATAGGGGAGGAGCAGGTGGGTTTTATGAAGGGAAGATCATCAGTTGATCACCTACGAACCCTGGCTCACGTCTTCTCGGCCTCCAGAGATGCCACTATCCCAAAGGCTTTGGTCTCCCTGAATGCCGAGAGGGCCTTTGACAGGGTTTATTGGAATTACTTATTTGCAACAATGGAGGCATTTAGCTTTACCAAGAAATTTCGGAGCTGGGTTCTCTCATTATATTTATTACCCTCTGCTAGAATTTCTTGCAATGGAATGATATCCAACCCAATTAAACTACATGTGGGAACTAGGCAAGGGTGTCCCTTGTCCCCGCTGATTTTTAATATATACCTAGAGCCTCTTATTGGGGGGTTAATGAGAGCCCAGGACATCCCAGGTATATCTTTAAATGGACATATGGTTAAGGTGGCAGCATATGCAGACGACCTCCTTTTGCAAATAACAAATCCAGCTACATCCATTCCCCCTATTCTCAATATAATAGAGGGGTTTAGTAAGGTTTTGAATTATAAACTTAATATTGGGAAAACTTTGGTTTTTCCTCTTAATCACAGGGTTTATAAACAAGAAATTACTACTTTCGGGCTTGTCTGGCAGTCTGATTCCATTAAATATCTTGGAATTATACTGACACGGAATGTAACTCGGTTAAACAGTTAAATTTGGATTTGTTGACCCATAAATTAGACCAAGACCTCCACAGATGGACACTTCTTCCTCTCTCTTTATGGGGTAGGATTAATTTAATTAAAATGAATGCTTTTCCCTGTCTCTTCTATCCCCTTAATATGTTGAATATTGGCCTTCCGTTGTCTTGGTTTAAAAAAATCCATAGTATGTTTTCCAATTTCATATGGGGGTATAAAGAATCTAGAATGGTGTTCCGCAAATTGGCCAGCTCCCAAAGGAAAAGAAGGATTAAGACTTCCACATATGGGGCTGTATTATTGGGCCAGCCAGGCCAATAAATATCTTAGGTGACTGACAGCGGAGGAGCTACTAGTACATTCCTCATATACCCTGGCTTGGTTAGGGTGGAGTTAGCCATTATTAAAAAGCATAGATTCCTTCCTAGTGCGTTGTTATACACCAAAGTAGGATCCCTTCCGGTATCACTGCGTAACTCTCCTATTGCAGTATCGATCATGGCCCATGCTCAGTTGTGTGCGTTTCTCAAATACGACAATATTAAGGACTTATCTCAGTCAATAAACGGTAACCCTAATTTGCAATTAGATAATAAGCCTCTATTACTCAATTGGCTTCCTCCGATAGGAAATGGTCAGCTGAAAGATTTCATTACGGTTGATAGACAATGGTGCTCTTCAGTGGAAATTATGCACAAGTTTATGATACCTGGTATAAACATTTTCAAGATTTTTCATTTTGGGCATCTTTTGTTAAAAGTATTTGGGGTTATTCTACTTCCTGCTGCCCACATTAGTTTTCAGGTCACTCTTGCAGAGCTGGCTGGATCGTCTCATGCAGTGTCGAAGATATACAGTATTCTATTTGCATGGGCATACCCTGACAACTTTGCCCCTGTCACTTATTGGTCTTCTCTTTTTTCAGATAAGGAATTAGATTGGTCCCATCTCTGGTACAATTGCCACAAATTCTTATTACAGGATAGACTTAGATTAATGCAATTTAAAATTTTACATAATATTTATTATACTCTGCAGAAATTGGTCAAGCTGGGTGTTGTGTCCTCTCCGCTCTGTACAAGATGTAAGTTGTAGCCTGGGGACCTTCTTCATATTTTCTGGAAATGCCCCAAAGTTGCCCTACTTTGTACCACTATTAAACAAAGAGCTGACCCACTTCTAGGGCTTTCAGATTTGTTTACACCTGAAGTATGTCTTTTGGGAGATTTTTCTTGCATTTCTGAATGTGTAGGAAATATTACATGGCATTAATTTCCATGTCCGTTAAAAAAGTGGTCCTGAGACATTGGAAAGATTCTGACAACTTGACCTATCTGGAGCGGCTCCAGGAGCTTCTTGCTAATCTCAGAATGGAGAGAACCATCGCAAGCCTTTCTAGTAAACTTGGGAAGTTTAATAGGATATGGGGCTCCCTACAAACCCTGTACTCTTTGCAAGTTTGAAATATACGCTTATTATAGTGCATGGTGTAACCTGGTTGGTATGATGCTGCGCTAGGATTAGGGGTGTGTATGAGGGTGGGGGGAGGGTGGGTAGGTAGGGAGAGACTGAGTCAGTATAACTTTGTATAGTAGTCATAGTTTTATTATGTTAAATGTCTTGTGGATTCGTTCTCTGTATTGTAAACTTTAATAAAAGTTGAATGGAAAAAAAAACACATCTGTGGAGCAAGCTACGACATTTTACTTGTGGGGAAAAATGAAAACAAGATGGCGGCTCGCGAAAAGGGAATGTTTCCTCACAAACAGGTAGTTTATAAATCCCCATTCATGAGGAGACAAAATCTTTGATCGAAAGCCCAATCCCCTTTTGTTAAACATACATATAAATATAGGACTGAACTGAGCATGCTCAGAACCAGAAAATTCAAAATTAAACAACTTTTGAACTGATTAATATTTTTTCGCCAAACCAATGCTGGATTGCTCTTTGGGCAAACCTTTTTCAGAGCAAAATTCCTAAATGGTGTGGCTACAGCACAATGGTAAAAAAGCAGCAAAAATGGACAAAAAAAGCTAAAAATGTGTTTTTTGGTGCTTCACTGCATGAAAACCATAAGTCCGATCTAAACACAACTTGGAAAAGCAAGAGATCTACCATTCAAGAGTGTGCATTCCAAATGTTGTGCAAATCCGTTGAATGGTTGCAAAGTTATTAAGGTGCAAAATTTGGGGTTTAACATTAAACTGCCTACTCAACCCTGACTATAGTGTAATACATGTATAGTAGATATCATAAACACGGTCTTAGAAATGCTGCAATCTGATTGGCTGTAAGGATTCTGACAGTCTTACACATATCCTTGTTATACTGTCATGTACAGCCTGATCACCATGGTACAAGAATTCTTCATGTTAGCATTCCATCCTTCTAGCACTACTGAATGACTGGAATGATATATTCATTCTGATTCTGAACCTGCATTCTTAAACTGTTGGTGAAATAACTATTTTATTAAAAATCACCCTCTTAATGAGAAAAATATTCAAAAAGTACACTTTTAACAGTTTTCTTTTGAAATTATATTTATAATAGCAATAAGGCACTACCAGGGGTTAGATTAACAGTCAATCACCCCCTATGGGCAATATGGCACTCGGCTGCACCTTGTGCCACATTACACCCCTAGACAGTGATTAAGAGACTGTTAATCTAACCTCTGGTCATGCCTTATTGCTTAATTAATTATACTTATTAACTTACCCAGACAAAAACAAAGGAAATTATTTATGATTTACACATACCTCTGTCTTTACAGCTGGAGTTCATCTTACCAATCATGGAGATATTTACATTGAATTATTGTTTTACAGTGAAACTTTAACTCAAACGTACATTTTGTTGATTTATACTTACACATATGACTTACGTCACAAGCTCATGCTTATTAAAGGCTCAGATTGGTATTTATACCACCCCATTTTGTTTCACTTTCAACTCGGGTGAGATCCAATATGTATTCACTTTATAACTTGGGATCTGGCCAGTAACATTGTGGGACAAAACATTGCGGCATACAACAAAGCAGGCAAAACATCATCGCCTGCAATGTTGGCATGTAATAACATCGCCGACCCAAACCCCGTGGGTAGTTAAATGTATGAATAGCCTTGGGGACTAGTGAGTTTCCCATCCCACCCACCAAACTTTGGCTCCACAAATAGCAATGGCAGCCAGCCCCACTTTGATGGCCAGTCCCCCCCCCCCAACTCAACGCCAATCACTGGCACCTGTGTCCCTTGACACAGTGCATTGTACTATATCCCTGGTGTCTAGTGGACCCCCACCCCACCCCAGTGGGTAGATACCCACCACCCAGCACCTCCAACACACCCCAACAAATGGGTGGGCAGCCAGAAAAGTCCTCCACTTACCACCATGGCTGGTCACCCGACTGTACTGAATGAATAAGCACGTACAGTACACGCACATTCATTCAGGTGGTGGGGATCTACCCAGTGGGATGGGGTGGGGGGGGTCCACTAGACACCAGGGATTTAGTGCAATGCACTGTGCCAAGGGACACAGGTGCCAGTGATTGGCGATGAGTTGGGGGGGTAGACTGGCCATCAAAGTGGGGCTGGCTGTCATTGCTGTTTGTGGAGCCAACGTTCGGTGGGTGGGATGGGGAACTCACTACCTTTACTTTCAGTCTGTAAGCTAATGTTGTAAATTCAAAAGTATTGTAAAACTAGAAATTGTCATGATTTTGGCTGATACACTATGTTATTGCAATATGTAAGTTATAATAATAATAATGATAAATTTTATTTCGCATAAGCGCCTTTCGGGCCATCAAGGTGCTTTACAAAAAGATAAAAACAGTCACATGAAACAATACACATAATAATAAATAAGTAACATACAGATAAAATAAATAGCAGGGAATCAGAATTATATGGAGCTATCATAGGCGAGACCCCGTAAAAAGGTTTTCAATGCCCGTTTAAACCCCTCCACAGTTGTGCACTCCTGAAGCTGATGGGGTAAAGAATTCCAAAGGGTTGGAGCCACGTGCATAAATGCATGGGCCCCAGAAGATTTCAGAGATGCAACCCCTCGTCAGCCGACCACAACTGTCGCAACGGGTGGTAAGGGACAAGAAGCTCTTTCAAGTAGTCGGGGCCCAGTCTGTGTAGGGCTTTATAAGTCAGTAAACCAACTTTAAAGGTGATCTGCCACCTAATCAGCAGCCAGTGCAGATTGTGCAGTTCGGGGTAATATGGGATACTCGAGAAGCCCCAGTTAACAATCGTGCTGCTGCGTTCTGCATGAGCTGCAGGCAGCGGATTTCAACCCCAGAAAGCCCTAAGTACAGGGAGTTACAATAATCAAGGCGCGAAGTCACAAAGGCATGGACTAATCTAGGCAGGTCCCAGGACAGAACCAGGTGATTAATCCTGAAGATATTCCTAAAATGATAAAAGGAAGACGACGACGGCCGACACCTGAGATCTTAAAGTCAGCCCATCATCAAGCACTACCCCCAGGTTTCACACCCATTCAGAGGATAGGAGCTGACAGACCCCAAGAAAAATTCCAGAGGGCTGATCAGCCCTAAACCCCTCTAACTGGTGACCCAGGTCCACTACCATCACCTCCATCTTTCCAGCATTCAACTTTAACCAGCTCGAGTTCGTCCAGTCCTGGATTTCAGTGAGGCAGGTATTAAGTACTGAGAAAGCTCTATCCTGGTCTGGGCCAAAAGACAGGCAGAGCTGGATATCATCAGCATAGCAGTGAAACCTCAGCCCATACCATCTTACAATGTCTCCAAAAGGCAGCATATACACTGCAAACAACATGGGGGACAGCACTGAATCCTGAGGGACCCCACACAGCAGGGAGAAAGGGTCCGAGGAAAAAATCCCAGACACCACTCTCTGACTCCAACCAGTGAGGAAAGATGTAGACCACCTAAGGACCGTACCTGACAGTCCACAGATGGACTTCAGACGTCCAACAGCACCCCATGGTCTACAGTGTCAAAAGCTGAAGAGAGATCAAGGAGCACCAAGATAGAATGGTTCCTCCAATCCCTCGCCATCAAGAGATCTTTGAGCACCCGAACCAGTGTCGTCTCAGTACTGTGCCTCTTACAAAAACTGGACTGCAGAGATTCATAGATGTTATGGATGGTCAAGTGGTTGTCCAACTGTATTGCCACTACTTTCTCAATCACCTTCCCTATTAAGGGAAGGTTTGAGATCGGTCTGTAGTTGGCCAGAGAGTCCAGGTCCAAAGAAGCTTTCTTCAGGAGGGGAATTACCACCGCCTCCTTTAGGAAGTTTGGAAACTCACCAGATTCTAAGGAGCACTGGACTATCCGAGCCAGGGCAGGGCTGATCATATCCCAACAACCCATAATCAAGGAAATTGCGCCCAGATCCAAGCTACATCACATAGGGTGCATACCCTGGACAATTCGCATGATACCTGTGAGCTCAGGCAAGGCAAAGGTACTCCAGGAGGCTCATGGTGAGGTGACCAAGCACCGATCATCAGTAACCTCCACAGAGTGAGCTGAATGAACTTCTGACCTGATGTTGGCCACCTTATCTGCAAAGAACCAAGCAAGCTCATCGCACTCTACTTGCAAAAAAGGTCATCGGAGCTGCAGACAGGTTGGGTTGCACAACCTGTCAACAGTATGGAAGAGCTGGGCTGGTCGATTCTGAGTGGCAACAATCTCCCCGGACAGAAATTCTGCCTTCTTACGGGAGATCGTTGATTAGTGAATCTTATAATGTTCAACCAATCTAAGGTGGTCGGCAGCCAGGGTGGATTTCTGCCAACGCCACTCCAACCTACATCCTATTCGCCACAACTCCCTCAAAGGCCCATCAAACCAAGGGACCTGAGGGCAAAGGGGGAGAGGACGAACATGGACAAGAGCAATCAAATCCAGAGCTAACGAGATGGCCTTATTGTAGGCCACCACTAAAGTCTCTGGACTTGAGCTGGTTGCAGGAAACTCTGAGAGGTCAATCACCGCTGCTAGGCTTTCAGGACTCACTTCCCGTAAAGGGTGGTAACTGACCATCTCCACAGGGGCAGGTCTCCGAAGGGGGGTACACAAGTTGAGCCTCGCGGTGTAATGATCAGATCAACCGACTGGTTCCACCTCCAGATCGGAGGCCTCAATCCCCAGAAGGAAAACTAGATCAAGAGAGTGACCAAATTTATGGGTGGCAGAGGTAATAACCTGTATAAAGCCCAGAGATGTCATAAGCCTAAGGAAGTGTTGTCCAAACTGCGAGAGATCATTGTTGACCCAGGTATTGAAGTATCCGAGTACCATTAACCTGTGGGTCTCCAATGCCATGTCGGCGACGAAGTCCACTACTTCCTGCAGGAATCACATCTCGTCCCCAGGTGGATGGTAGATGAGAGCTAACCTGCAACCTACACCAGCCACCATGGTACACTCAAATGATTCAGCTTCCTCAACTGGTACATTTGTGAGGCCCAACTCGGTCTTAAAACAGACTGCGACCCCCCCCGCTATCCAGTCTCAAGTGGTGTATCACTGAGTACCCAGTCGGAATTGCAGCATCCAAAGTGGGGCCAGCATTTTCATCCAACCAGGTCTCGGTGATACAAGCCAGATCAGTTGTTTCAATAAGATCTGCAATAATTGCAGTCTTATTTTTAATAGCTCTGGCATTGCATAACACCGCTCGAGTTGGATGGGCTTCATGGACCACCCCAGCTACTTGCCTGCCACACAAGGCAGTGCCCTTGGGTATGGAGACTAGATAAGGCACACCCTGTCCCAGACTCCATTTCACCCCAGGGCATCTTCTAGGCTTGATCAGACCAATGTGACAGGTGTGTTCATTCGTCCTCCAGTGTCCACTCCCCCTGCCCCCAACCCCTCTCTTATGAGTGATACCCAGCACATGACAGCACTGGTAGGTTGACAGCAACAAAGGAGGGGGAAGGAGCAAAGGGCGTGGAGAGTGGAGGACGAATAGTGCATGACCGAGGGGGAACCTACACATTTTACAATAAAAATTAAAACAAATATACACAACGTTCAGGCACCCAACCTCAAAAGACCCCCAAAAGAAAGCAATAAAATTAAACAACAATACCTACCCACTAAAAATATACATAAAATACCACCCTACTCCCCACTGTTTTGAAGATTTCAGTCCCAGAAACTATTACAGTCCCCTCTCACTGGATGCAAAGAACACATATAAATTCAACCCCCTCCCAAGCCCTCTCACAGCCAAGGAGAAGGGGAGTTCCATGCACTCTCACTGCCCAGAATGAAATAAATGAATCAAAAACAAATAAAAATAAACATAATATTTAGTAAAATAAATAAATAAAACAAATAAAATGTGGACGCCCAGGTCCTCTCACCACCAGGGAGACCAAAAAAGAGTTGAAACAAAGATATAACAAAATAATCTAGGAGAGAAATCATCCAAATGTGCAGATAAATCCAGTCCAAAATAAGTCCAGCCGATACAATCAAGTACTTCCAAAATGTGGAATAAGTCCAGCAAATAAATCAAAACCAGGATAGGGTCCATCTGAGAAGAATCCAGCCAACAATTGACAGCAGCACCTGCCAACCAACTCTGCACCTAGAGGACCCCAACCAGAAATATTCCACTGCACCACCACAACACCCGGATCAAAGCCACAAAGTAGCCATTCCCGGGGGTCTAGTGGCACCCTAGGATCACCAGTCAACTCCCTGACTAAGGATCTCTGGAGCCCCTGCGAAGCAGCAGAATCTAGTTGGTGATCCCCAGCAGAGTCAGGCCAAAGTCAGGCCAGTCTCATAGAGTGCAAACTTCAGACCCATCAAAACACAGTCTAGGGCCCACCGCTCGATTCTTCAACCCAGTACACCAACTGGCACCTTCAAGCAGTCCACATAGCTCCCAGAACTCCTTCCTAGGGTGGACTCCCACACACGATTTATTGGACTCCCACAGCTCCTCCTCAGAATGGACACCTCAATAGGATGGCAGCCCATATCAAAAATCCCCACTGTCCTTCGGCAGCCTGTATCACAAATCCGCACTATCCTTCTGCACCTAGGCAGGGATTAAAACAATCTTCCTTGCCAACCACATGTTCCAACTTGGCCCAATCAAAGTCGGCTCCACACAACTAGCTGAGGCATCGACAGCAGCATCTAAGACCAAAAAATCCTGCATTTCCCAATGCAGTGGAGGCTTCTGAAAATGCCACTGCATACAGCAGGGCAATCAAAGCGACCGAGATCGAGACTACAGAATAAACAGCCGTCTTACACCAAGCTTTAATGAGCAAGAGCAGTTTGCTGCACAGAAAAATAGATTAAAACAAGGTAAAAGAGAAATGAAAAAAAACGAATAAAGTAAAATAACATAAAATAAAACGATAAACAATATGCAGCTCACAGCTCACAGCTTGTAGCTCATAGCATGCCCAGCCTGGCGACCATCTTGGAGTGAACCAACCAATTAGTTATGCAAATGTACACATGGGATGAAACTAAGCATTTACAAAAGTACATGTAACATATATAAACAAGCATTTGTCAATGCCGAATGTTGTCTTGCTGCCATTGGCAGTGCAGGAGTTAGAGAGATGCAGCATAGGAGTGGCAGTCAAGTATTGAACTGATGCCAACCCACCTCCCACCCTGCAGAGAGTGAGCGGCATTAGGGTGTCCCTGTGGGTGTTTGTTAGTGCAGTGCGGGAAAACATGCTGGGCAGGATGTGAAAAATGTCAGCTACACAGTTCATAAGGAGGTGTAATTAAATGTCAGAGCTGAAAATGTGGCATACAAATAAATGGAATTTGCGGAGTTGCAAGGGTGCGTTGGGAAATATGCAAGGCACGCTTGCAGCACTGCCAGTTTTTGGGCGTTAGGCACCAAATTTTCAACATAGGCATTTAGCACCTCTTCTCATGTACAGTGTCACTGTCATTTCTGAAAGTGTCCCAAGAAGTGATTCGCTGGCGACCATGCTATTCTGCACCGGAAGTGCAGAAACACATTTTGGGCAGGATATGTGAAGTGACAGCTGTAGTGTTCATCAAGAGGTGTGTAAAAATGGCAATGGTGAAAATCCAGAGTGAAAATATCACAAATGTACGGCGGCACGAGCATGCGTGCAATCTGCCAACACACGCTCGTAACACAGTCATTTAATGGAGTATCAGCTCCAAATTTTCAACATAGGCATTCTAGGAGCTCTGCTCATGAACTGTGTCACTGTCATTTTCTTAATCTGGCCCAAATACTGATTTCCCACAGCGACTGCGCAATTGTGCGCTGGAAGTGCGGAAACACATTTTGGGCAGGATGTGGAAAATGACAGCTGTACTGTTCACAAGGAGGTGCACAAAAATGCCAATGCTGAAAATACGGTGTTAAAATATTGCGAATGCATGAAGTTACAAGCCTGCGTAGCAACTGCACAACGCATGCTCGTAAAACAGGCATTTGTTGGATTTTCCACCAAATTTGGAACATAGGCTTTTTGAGAGGCCACCTCATGAACACTGGCACTGTCATTTTGTTAAAGAGTCCCGAAAGGTGATTTCGAACAGTAACTGCGAAATCACCTTCCGAGGCTGATTAACGCCATGACAGTGACAGAATTCATGAGGAGGGGCCCCAAAAACCTAATGTTGAAAATTTGGTGCCAAAATTCCAAGAAATGCCTGAGATATGCAGCAAAGTTAAAAAAAAACCCTATTCATAGCATTATACAGCTTACCGACATTTCCTCAGTTCGCAGTCGGCTTTGAAGAGTGCAGAGCGTGTTCCAGTCCACTGAAGATTGTCGCTCGAAATCGAAGTAAGTATGGGGTGAGGGGTGAGGAGGCAGGGTGTGCAGTGGGTGGGTGTGGGTGGGGAGGGGGATCTAGACTACGAGGGACGGTTTTGTTTTCTAGGTAAAAAAAAGAAAACTGTTGCAGGACAGTTTTCTCATTGCAGGGCATTTGGCATGCTGGAGTGGGCTCCCAGCGTGCCACCTAAGTGGGTTTTGTGTGTGGGGGTGTCAGTAGCCGACGGGGATTGGGCACCCTTGTTGTATCACAACAGGAGGGTAATACCACCAAGGATTGGACACCCCACCGGCAAACAAAGAAGGGGCCTTGAGCCGGAAGAGTGGGATTAGGCACCCCTCGAATTCAACAGTTAGAGAGGTGATGCCGGCAAGAGTGGGCTCCCCGTCGGCACACAAACACGGGGGGGTTGCCAAAAGGGGGATTGGGCACCCCCGATGTCGACAAAGGTGAGGCGGCCGCCCACTCACCGACCATGGCCATAATGGCGGTGAGCACGTCAAGCAAAGGACCGCTGCGTTTGACGATTGCAGCAGACCTTTGCTTTGATGTGCTCGCCCCATAATGTATGCATGGTGTGGCAGTGGCATGCAGGCTGATTGGGGAATGAGGGACACACCTACTGATTCGTGCCCTGCATTCGCCCAACAGCAGCTGCGCCCCCAAGACCCGCACTGTCGCAAGATATTGCTTGCGCATGCACGCAAGCCAACATAAAAATATATATAAAATGTATAAGAATATATGTAACATATAAATATATGTAGCATATATAAAAATATATGTTACATATATAAAAATATATGTAACATACAAAGAATACAGTATATATTTTGAAATATACTAATAATCAAGGCCACTTATTTACGGTGATTAAAACAATGAAATTCCATTTTCAAGACTTCAGATTCCGGAATTGCACCGGTGATTGTTACTCTAATTTCTGGATTTTACCGGGATTCTGCTATCATTCTTTTTGTATGTGCATATATAATCAGAATTAAAGAAGGCTCACTATACAGAGCATTAAATAAAGCAAATAGAAAATAGTACAGGAAGGAATTAAAAGAGAAACACAAGTTTTGTAGACTTACTGATGTGATATAAGATGCCAGATTCCATGAAATCTTTGTTTTTACCAGTCTTCAGGCAGCCCTAATTCCGGAATTTTACCAGATTTTCTGGTAAAAACCAAAAAACAGTGGCCTTGCTAATAATATATTTAAAACAATGTATTACTAAGTAGATTGACATGCTTTCAAGCAATGCATGAGGCAGAATACATGGTTTCAGTACATGCTGAAATACACTGTGTATCTTATTTCATTGAGTCAATGTACAGTATTTCTCAATAAAGTGACATATTTTTGCATACTATGGGTTAGATATGTATTATGTCAGTATATTTAAAAATGTATTTCATAATATATAATATATTACATTGGGGCAATGTATTTCTCGGTGTATTGACATACATTAATGCATATTTTTCAATATAT
This sequence comes from Neoceratodus forsteri, assembly GCA_016271365.2. Lineage (NCBI taxonomy): Eukaryota > Metazoa > Chordata > Ceratodontiformes > Ceratodontidae > Neoceratodus > Neoceratodus forsteri. The sequence continues at coordinate 1,604,432,421 of CM057450.1, forward strand.
TGCAATATATTCCATTTTTGTAAGGGTGTATCAATGAAGCTTGTGCTAAGTTGAGAATGACAGCAGACATTAGCAAGCCTTAGTTCTTCCCCTTCAGTATGGAGCCAGTGAGCCTGACGATAGATAAGGCAATGAAGTTTTTCTTCATGAAACCAAAGTGAAATGCAGAAGGATGAAGGAAGAGTCCAGAAAAGGTGAGAGCTGGGAGAGGATCAGATAATACAAAACATCTCTTACAGGAACTGGAAGTGATAAGAGTTGATAAAGCAATGGGGCCAGATGGGGTGCACCCCAGGGTCCTTAAAGAACTAAGAGAGGTGGTGGCTGAACCTCTGGCTATCCTGTTTAGCCGATCACTGGAAACAGGGGAGGCACCCAAAGACTGGAGGACAGCAGATGTAGTCCCCTTATACAAAAGTGGGAACAAAGAGGAAGCAGGGAACTACAGACCAGTCAGCCTCACCTCGGTAGTGGGAAGATCATGGAAGCACTACTAAAGGAGAGATTGGTGGAACATCTGGTTGTCAATGGACTACAGGACCCAAGGCAGCATGGTTTCACCAGGGGAGTCATGTCAGACCAACCTCGTTGAATTTTTTGACTGGGTGACTAGTGAGGTGGATCGGGGAGGGCAGTGGACATGGCCTATCTGGACTTCAGCAAGGCCTTTGACACTGTGCCACATAGAAGACTATTACACAAACTGGGGAATATGGGTGTGAGCAGGACAGTAGTGTGGTGGGTAGGTAACTTGCTGGGTGGCAGGACACAGAGGGTGGTGGTAAATGGCTGTCATTCCACAGAGGGAAGAGTGAACAGTGGGGTACCACAGGGATCAGTGCTGGGACCGGTCCTATTCAACATCTTCATCAGTTACATTGCGCAGGACCTAGAAGGCAGAATTTCACTGTTCGCTGATGACACAAAGCTCTGTAACAGAGTAGACACACCAGAGGGTGTAGACAGAATGAGAAGCGACCTGCAGAAATTTGAAGAATGTCAGGGTTTGGCAGTTGAAATTCAATGCAAAGATGCAAGATAATAGGTACAAAAAACCCAAACAATATATCAGTTGGGGGTGAGGATATAGCATGCACCAGCAGGAAAGGTATCTTGAGGTTGTCATCTCTGATGACCTCAAGGTAGGAAACAGTGTGACAAGGCAGCAAGAAAGTAAAATGGATGCTGGGATGCACAGGCAGGGCATCACCAGCAGGAAAAGGAGGTCATAATCTCCACTATACAGAGACATTGGTGAGGCCCCACCTGGAGTACAGTGTACAGTTCTGGAGACCATACCTACGTAAGGACAGACAGGGTAGAGAGGTTCAGGAGGGAGCCAACAAAGATAGTACATGGATTGCATCACATTATATGAAGACAGGTTGAAGGAACTGAACATGTACTCCCTGGAGGAGAGGGAGGAGAGAGGGATAGGATAGAGACATACAAGCATCTTACAGGAGGAACAGAGTGCAGGAAAACACTATTTTTAAGTGAAAAGATGTTCCAGGACAAGAGGGCATGGGATGAGGTTGAGAGGAGGACGATTCAGAGGAAACATGAGAAGAATTTCTTCACAGAACAGGTGGTGGACAGACTGGAACACCCTACCAGAAGGAAGTGAGTGGAGGCTGAAACAATCACGGGATTTAAGAATGCATGGGATAGACATAAAAGATTCTGGAGGTCAGGGGTGAGGGGCAACAGACTTCAGGAAAACAAACTGAACTTACAAGCTCAAATGGGCAGACTGGGTGGGCCATAGGCCCTTATCTGCCGACACTGTCCATGTCTATAGCTACTACGCATGCATGTCCTATCACTCTCGTCTAGCCCCCCCCCTCCTTCCCAAATCCTAATTTTAGTTACCTCCCTAGGGGTACTATATCCCGCTGTTAATGAGTTCCTATGCCCCAGAGACTTGCCAACAATCACATCCCACCCTGCCCCACCCTCCTGCAGCTTTCACTCACCCTGCATGCCCACCTACCTACCACCGATTGTGTGGTCACCCCCTCGCTCACTCCCCTTGCCCCCTTCTGCATCTCATCGTGCTTGCTTATCCTGTCTGTACTACGCTTCCTATCCCATGCACCTCTACATCCCCACATCCCCCCTACCTCAGTCGTCGTAAACTCTCATACTGCGGCTTACTCCCAAGAACAGCCCTCCTCCTACTCCTACTTCTGTCTGGCAACATTCATCCCAATCCTGGGCCCGGCAACACTAGCCCTCCCTCGAAATCCACTGGACTTCAGACGTGATCTATGAACATCTGTAGCCTCCTGAAAAATTGGACTCACTACACTGCTGGATGTTGGTTCATAAACCTTATGTGGTTGCCTTGGTTGAAACCCGCTGTCTGACTCCACCCCTAACTCCCTGGTCTCTCTCCCTGGCTACACCCTTTACCGGCTGGACCGGGTCGGTAGGAGAGGTGGGGGTTGTGCCATCTACTTAAAGGACCCGCTCACTGGACTAGCCCTCCCTCCCCCAGACCTTGACCATCATGCCCAGGCACTAACAATCAAACTATCTCCTGACCCCTCTAGAGGTCCTATCTTCCTTACTACTGCCTACATACCTCCCAAAAACCAATCTCAGGCACTGGGCCCACTAATTGACTACATTACCTCCCTACCCAACCCCTCTGACCAAATTCTGGTGGGTGACCTGAACATTAATTGGCTTTGCCCCTCAGCCTCTTCTGCCCGCTAGGCCTTTGCTGCAATTGATACAACCCAACTAGTCTCCCAGCCCACTAGAATCAACCCCAGATGGGGCACTAGCACTCTCCTGGATGTGGTCCTTACTAACAGGCCAAGCCGGGTCCACAATATCCAAATCCTCCCTGACTGTCTTAGTGACCACTCCCCTGTTCTCTTCAGCTGGGTAACCTCTCAGCCCACACCCTCAGTCAAAACCACCTCTCGAAGGCGGCTTAGACCCGGGGGTTTGAATGACCTAAAGAATTACCTTGCTCACACAGACTAGTCCCCACTGATAAACGCAACTAACGTTGACATGGCCCTGTCCTTCTTTATCAACACTTTCAACTTTGCCTGTGACATCTTCGCTCCTATAACTGCCCATAGGTCCAAAGTAAGATATGCTCCTTGGCTCACCCCTGCACTGAGGCGGCTTTTTAAGCAGTGGGATAATCTGTGGCACCTTGCTGTTGCCTCTGGCTGATCATCTGACAGGCAGACCTATGCTGCGGCTAGAAACCAGTGCACCTGGGCTATCCGTAAAGCAAAGGCGGATTACTACCAAGCCTCCCTTACCTCCTCTTGGGGGAACCCTAGGTCTTTCTGGGACAACGTCAAGCAGCTGAATGGTCACTCCAGGTCCCCCTCTCCCACACTTCTTAACATCAATGGTACTGTCTCCACTGACCCTACCCTCATTGCCACTCACCTCAATAACTCCTTTACCGACCTTAGCTCAGTACTCCTAGTAACTTCTTCAGTCCTCCCACCCTAGTTCTGCCCTCCCATCACATGCCCCTTGTTCCACCTGCGCTGTGTCACCTAGAAACTAGCGCATATCTCCTTAAGGCCCTTAAAGGTAACGCCATAGGTAATGATTCCTTGATCCCTGCCTCCTACGCCAGGTCCTGGATCAGGTCCTCGCCCCTATCACATGCATCTTTAACAATCCTTTGCCTCAGGCAATTTCCTGCTGTCTGGAGGGTTGCTACGGTTACTCCTGTCCACAAAGGTGGCGACAGGACTCTGCCTGGTAATTACCGACCCATCTCAATCCTCCCCCTCTAAAGCCCTGGAGAAAATTGTTGCCACTCAAGTCTCCGACTACCTCTCAAAGTACAATGTTCTTTGCCCTGAGCAACATGGGTTCAGAGCTGGTCATAGTACCAATACGGCTCTCCTGGAGTTTGTCAACTTCCTCCACACCTCCTTGGACACTGGTGCCCTGGCTAGAGTGGTATTCATTGACCTGTCTAAAGCTTTTGATACCGTATCGCATCCACTCTTGTTAATTACCCTAGACCACATAGGCTTTGCCACTGGACCAGTCTCCTGGTGTGCCAGCTATCTCTCAGCCCGCTCCCAATGTGTGAAAGTTAGTGGAAATCTCTCCAGCACCTGCCCTATTCGCTCTGCAGTCCCTCAGGGCTCTATTCTTGGACCTCTACTCTTCTCCCTTTTACTCACCTCGCTACCCAGTGCCTGCACAGGCAAGATCCTGCTATATGCTGACGATGTTGTACTCCTTGCCTCTGATAGTAACCCTACACTGCTTCAGAGTTCTCTCCAACTTGCTTTTGATTCCGCTGAAACCTGGTTCTCTGAGCATCGACTCATAATCAACCTAAAGAAAACAAAAACAATGCTCTTCTCCCACCCCCAAAACAAGCTCAGCAAATTTCCCCTCACTGTTCATTCCACTCTCAAAATCCCCATCAAACCTGTGCAATCCTTTAAATACCTGGGGAATTGTCTTTGACCCTGCCCTCTCCTTCCATGACCATATCTCCTCCTTGAACACTGCCGCCAACCTACGGCTGGGCATTCTCTACCAGCACAAAAAATGTCTCCCTGTGGATGCCCTCCGCCTTGCTGTCACCTCTTCTGTCATATCTCTCATCGACTATGGCCTCCCGGTCTATGGGTCAGCTGATCAGACAGCTCTCAGCAAGGTCCGCCTTACACTTAACAATGCCTGCAGACTTATCACCAGTGCACCTAGACATACGCATACATGTCAGCTGTATGCCTTGGCTACCCTACTCAACCTGGATGAGCGGCTCATGTATCAAACCTGCCAGCTCACCTTTTAAAGCACTGCATGGCCTATCTCCAACTGGCCTAACTGGCTCTATTCGCCGTACTGCACCAGCGGTGAACACCCGCAGCTCGTCCAAAACAGCTCTGTTCATACCAAGGGCTAGGACCTCACAAGGCCAAAGGGCATTCCCCTACAGAGCACCTACCTGGTATAACTCACTCCCTACCAGTATCTCTGACTCTCCCACATTAGCAAGCTTTAAACTCAGCCTCAGAAACCACCTGTTCATCTCACACAGGTGTTGCTGCTGAGAAGAAGAAGCAGAAAAAAAAAAAAAAAAGGTTCTGACAATGCTCACTAAGTAGCACTCCCCCCCTGCTCCTGCTTTCCTCCTCCCTTTAACATCCTCCCTCCCTCTCCTCTCTCCTCCCCATCCCTTCTCCCTCTTACCGTCCCCCTCCTATCCTCACCTCACAAACATATGTATTTTGCCTACTGTAACCCTGAATTGTAACTTGCTTGAATCTGTATTAACTGTTGTTTATTGTTCTGCTGTCTGTTGTCCTCTATGTGACGAGGTACCTTTGTAAATGAGCCCCTGGCTTAAAGGTTATTAAACTGATGTTTAAATAAATAAATAAATATTCTTGGAGCTTGACCATGGCTGGTAGGGGAGATATGGCTTTATAGTTCACATTGATTAGGAATGCCCTTCACAGAAGGTGATAATAGTAAATTATGTTCACCTCAGTTTCCAGTTACCCAGAGAGAACACGCAAAGAGCCTCTAGCCTCTCTTCATAGCGTGTGTCCCCAATACCTCTAATCATTTTGGTGACCTTGGGCTCAATTTTCAAAACTGTTAGAACAACGGAAGGGTCTTGCATCAAAAGATTGTGAGACAAGGGGTGACTTACATCACAACTTGGGACATTTGTGATTTTGTAATGCAGTCTGTGTCCAACCCTGATGCCCCCTTGTACCAGGGCTGCATCAAATAACCTGGTGAACCAGGTCACAAGGCGGCTCGCACTACAGTGGGGCTGCTACATCCCCTTTTTGGGGATTTTGCAAGCCCCACCATGGATGCAGCAAGGGGTGCCACTTAGGCCAGCCAGGAGGTGGTCTGAGTGGCTTGCACCAGTGGGATGGGGCAGACAATGGGATGCCGGGGGCAGAAGGGTCACAAGAAGCAGCAATGGGAAGTTAGGGAGACAGCTGGGTAGTAATGGGAGTGCTGTGTCATCCAGCAGGGTGCATTTGCTATTATACGTGTATATGTATTGTGCTATACCTATTAAGTGTACTATATATGGGGGGATTCCATGGACGGAATATGACATGGCACCAGGAGGGCACAGCCCTGGCAGCCGCACATTCTGTCCCTGGAATCCCCTCCCATGTACAATATACTGCATATGTACAATACAATATGCATATACACACAATAGCACATGCACCCAACCAGGTGCCAAAGCACTCACATTAATGCCCAGCTGTCTCCTCGACTCCCTGTATGCCACCTCCCATGCCCTTCTTTTTTCAGTTAATCTTTTTATTACAATTCAAATTCAGAGCAACAAATAAGCAAACAAACATTTCAACCATATCCATAACAGTAAAACATTCAAAATATGCAAGTAGTAAAAACCTTGAGCTATAATAAATAAATCTTAACACAAAGAGAAAAGGTCCAAGATGATGAAACAAGATAACATGCTATCAGCATTACTGCAGTTATTAATTGATTAAGCTAAACATATCATGAATGAAATATATTAGAATAATGTGTATAAATAGAGAAAAAATAAATCACTATAGAAAGGGTTCCATCAATTAGACTCTAGAAAGCAAATGTAGTAGTATCCCATACCCCTTCTGCACCAGCCTCCTCCTGTCCAGCACCACTACCCCTCACCTACTCTGTGCCCTCTAGTGTTGTGCCAAGTGGGTTGAGCCCAATCCCTGTGGCAATTCCCACAGATGCACCCACCATTTGGTGCAGCTGTTGGTTTGCGACAAACCTGGAGATCTTGGCGTCAGGACCCTGCTTCTTCTAAAATTGGGCACTGGGTCCCTGGTGCACCCAGAGTTTGCCATAGCCCTTAGATCAATGCAACTTGCATCATTTGAAGGGCTCTTTGAAAATCAAGCCCCTTGCATTGCACCCTCTGGACTGCTTCAATGTTCGCCCTGTCCTGAGGACCCCAAAACAGGATTTATTACTGCAGGCTGGGCCTGACTAAGGCCTTGCAAATGTCAGGATTACTTCCCCCACTCTGCTGGTCACCCACACCTTTCAATAAACCCAAGCATTTTGCTAGCCCTCTGAACAGTAGCTATACACTGTTTGTCATGGTTCAGTATCTTTTATAATATTTTTTTTTCTCCCCTATACTGGCAGCCTCCTTAAGCCCTCGTGGTTCCCCCAACCCTATCACCCACTGTCTCAGGTACTTACTTACTTTTAAACAATTGTTAATGTTATTATGCATGTATCCTCTGCGTAATTAAATGTTTATTGTTTATGTGTGTTTTTTTTATTTTAAGGTGTAAATTTATTATGTTAATGTTTTTGTATTTGTTTGTACTCTTGTTAAAATCTGGTGTATCAAACTTCAGCCGACCCACCTCTGGTGGGATTTTTGGCTGCAATATGGTAAATAAACAAACAATACCTTAGGCCATGGAGTGCTCCACAGATTTTCCCATGTGGTGGGGCCGTCATGGGGTTCCACAAGTCCCTGTCCAGTGCTTATGTTCAGATCTATGGTTGTGAGACTAGTAGGCAGTGTGGGGTCTGCAGGGCTCCGTGGGCAGCATCCTGCAGCCAGCAGTGATTTTCTATGTTTGTTTTTTTTTTTTTTTTTACCAATTATTTTACCAGGTGAGACACACTAAGCTGAAAGCTTGTTTACAGGTGTAACCTGGGAGCACGAGGAAGTTAAGTGACTTGCTCAGGGTCACACAGTATGCAAGTGGAGGCTGTGGGATTCAAACCCAGGTCTCCAGATTTGCAGCTCAGAGCCTTAAACCACTGCGCCATACTGCCTGCCTTGTCCCTTGTACTGTTCTCCCCATGTCCCATGAATTCTCTGCAGAGGTGATAGTTTGATGTATGCATGTTGGAAGACGTGCTTACATCTCCTGCCAGGGAGTGTCCCCCACCTGGAACTGCTGTTCAGCCACACCACCATCTATGGTCGCCTAGGTGGCAGTGTTATGGTGGCACAGCCTGCCCTCCCTCATCAGAGGAGGAGAGCATCTGCCAGGATGCTCAATCCTCCTCCTCCCCCTGGCCAACTCCCAAGCTGCCCATGGTTGTTCCTAATCCCTGGTCACCGGTGTGATGGCAGGTGAGGCATGAATGCCTCTGCCCTCCACACCACCGAGCCAGCCAACCTACTTTATATTATGGCCCCTGAGTCCTATCTTCCCCTCCTTCACTGCAGAAAGAGGAGTCCCACAAAGTACGTTCACCCTACCTTTGTTTCTTCTCTCCAAATGAAGCTTTACAGAACTACCAAGAGCATCAACATTTGACTGTCAGCCTTTTCAACAAGTTCATATTTCGCCTTACAAAAACACAGATTTCTGACATCACCAGTTTTGATTTGGTGTTCAGCATTTTGTTTTACCCGAAGAAATAAATCCATTTCCATCTCATGTCCAGCAGATGGCAGCAGCTTCACATGCAAAAAATATTTTTCAAAGTTCTTCTTGTCTGCATTAACTCAGGAATGTGCAGCCTGGTTCTCTGAAGATTTAATAGCATTAGTCACTACTTCTGTCATTGTATTTCTTGATTAACCTACTCTGAAGAGATGAGGAATTTGATTGCCATTGTCATCTAACCCCCTTCCCCAATCCCAATCTTGGTCATCTGCATCATTTATTTACTGTAAAAAAAAATTCTTGGGGGAGGGAGAGTTAGAATTACATTATTAGAATGGTCTCGTCTCTCTCTGCTAATCATCTGCAGGAACTATAACATGAGTTTTAAACTCATAAGGTAATGAGGCCACACACACTTGTGGGAGAGTGACTCTTTCAGCTTTGCAGGCCCATGGAGAGACGTCTCTGTTAGCACAAACCAAGGGACTGCGGTCCGGTCCTGGATGTTGTGGCAATTCTTTGTGGTTACTGTGTGTTGAAGTAGCAAACAACAGAGTAACAAACAAATGCTACCAATCCAGTAATGATCTGTGCTTCAGCATGCAATGTTGCTGAATCAATGCTGTATAACTCAAGACACAGAGAACGCTAGATTGACACGGAGAGAACAAAGGCAGCAAGCTTGGTATCATACTACAAAACTAGGGAGTATGGTGTACAGGCAACATCTGGTCACTTCATATTTTGTAAGGATTGAGAAGGCTCCAGGTTATGGAGTGTCACACTTCGTTTTGTCAAAATACATTAAAAATACAGTAGTGAAATGAAAATGCAGCCAATAAAAAATCTCATAAGACACCAGAAAGTACTACTTGATGTACATAAGATGATGTGCGTGCTGCAGAAATCTGTATAATATGACTACATAAATGGAGGTGCAGAACTGTAAGGGAAAGCTAAGAAAAAGCTGAAAGAATACCTCAGCATGCTGTACCTAACAAAAGAAAGTTGTACATCTGCTACTTGAAATCCACTCCAGATTTAAATTTTTTTTATGCAGCATAGATTTGTTATACCCCCATTCTCTATGCCTGGTCCCCTTCAGCTTCCATCTCATCCAATCCCATCACCACTCTAGTGGGATTTTCACTCCATGGCAGGGAGATCTGCCCCCCACCCTTGAAATCCCAGTCCAGATTCAGAGCCAGGGCCTGGTCAGTGGTGCAGCACCTGCAGAAGCTGGGGAACTTCTTCCTGCTGGCAGGACGTTTTTCTGCTTTTTTCTCCCTTTGTGCTGCCTACCTCCCTGACACCGGGCTGTGCCTCATGAGACCTTGTATACTACTAGCATCCCCCTGTGGAAGAGGCAGGGCTCCCTGGCCCAGTGGAGGGGTTGCTAGAGATTCAGAACAATGATGCCATCCCTCCCCAGCTGGGAGCGTTGCTATGCAGCAGTGCTTTCCCAGCCCCATGAGCCATCCAGCTGGCTTACCAAGCTCGTTCCTGAACTCAGGTTGCCAGTGTGGTAGAAGTTAGCACTGTCAACTGGGCCATCAGATGACCCCCTCCCCCCACCGATTTAATTTTGAAGTTGTATGTCCCACAGTAATGCAAAAACAACAGCAACAAACAAATCAAATCAAGTCAAATTTTATTTCTGAAGTGCCTTTCTAAAACCAAAGCATGTATACAACATTAAAACAACCATTGAACAGCTAAAACACACAAAATTAAAAGGCAGCAGTAATAAAACTAAACATCATTCCCAAATGCTAGGCCAAATAAATATGTTTTTAATGAGGATTTAAACATCTCAGTGGACAGGCACTCTCTAATCCGACGAGGTAAAGAGTTCCACAGGGTCAGGGCTACAAAAGCAAAGGCCCTAGCACCTGATGTCTGAAGACGGACCCTGGGAACCTCTAGCAATCCCTCATCAGCGGAACGGAGAGGATGGAGGGGTCGGTAAGGCCAAAGGAGGTCTTGCAAGTAACCCAGTCCCTATCCATGTAGGGTTTTATAGGTCAGCAACGTAATCTTGAAGGGGATCCTCCACAGCACTGGCAGCCAATGCAATGCGCACAGCACAGGCGTGACATGGCAAGTTCTTGACTGCCCTGTCAGCAATATGGCCATTGCATTTTGCACCAGCTGCAAATGATGGAGATCCACCCCTGGTAACCCTAGGTATAGAGCATTGCAGTAGTCAAGACAAGAGGACACAAAGGCGTGAACCAATATAAGAAGGCCACTGGGTGGGACGAAGTGCTTTATCTGGGCAATGTTCCTCAGATGGTAAAATGAAGACTTGACAACTACTGACACCTGTGCTTTAAGTGTCAGTTCATTATCAAGCACGACCCCCAGATTCTGTACCCTTTCAGAAGGTCTCAGCTGGTCAACCCCCAGCACAAGGCTGGACAGTTGCCCAGGAGTCAACTTCTCTACCCGCTGACATGGGTCCACCACTAACACCTACTTCTTATCTAGATTTAGTTTCAACCAGTTAGCACTCATCCAATCTTGAATCTCAGTGAGGCAGTTGCTGAAGACTGAGATCACACTATTCTGTTCAGGTTCAAAGGACATGTAGAGCTGAGTATTATCTGCATAGCAGTGAAAACTCAGCCCATACCACCTTATAATGTCTCCCAATGGCAGCATGTACACTGTGAACAACAGGGGGATAGCATGGAACCCTGCGGAACCCCACAAGCCAGGGCAAAAGGGGGCAGAAGAAAAGATTCCTGACACCACCCTCTGAGTCCTGCCCCTGAGAAAAGAATGGAACCATCTGAGGACTGTCCCCAACAGTCCACAGATTAGCCACAGGCATTCCAGTAATACCCCATGATCCATGGTGTCAAATACTGCAGAGAGATCAAGGATGACCAAGATCGAACGACTCCTCCCATCCCTCGCTATTAGGAGATCATTCAACACCTGAACTAATGCTGTCTCGGTACTGTGCCTCTTCCTGAAACCAGACTGGAGAGGACCATAGACTTCATGGGTGGTAAGAAAGCTCTCAAGCTGCAACGCGACTACCTTCTCAATAACCTTACCCAAAAAGGGTAGGTTAGAGACCGGTCTGTAGCTCGCAAGGCAATCTGGGTCATTGGATGGTTTCTTTAAAAGGGGAGTCACCACTGCCTCCTTCAATGGATCTGGGAACACCCCTTGATCCAGCGAACACCAGACTATCTCAGTGAGGATCGGTTCGATGGCATCTATACACCCCACAAGGAGGTGCATTGGACCAGGATCCAAACTACAGTAAGTTGGTCGCAAGCCCTGAACAATCTTCATAATATCCATGATCGCTGGCCGATCAAAATCTGTCCAGACAGACCGGTTGCCTGCGCCCTCGCATCAGCCTCCGCTGTACTCATTTGAATGAGTTGAGCAGATCTCTGACCTGATGGACAAAACCTTATCTGCAAAGAATTGAGCAAACTCCTCACACTTAGATTGTGAAAAAGCTCTCTGGCCCCGAAGACAGGCTGGATTGCACAGCCTGTCCATGGTCCAAAAGAGCTGAGCTGGTCGATTCCTTGCTGCAGTAATCTCCCTCGACAGAAACTCTGCCTTCTTATGGGAGATTTTGGATTGATAGTCTGAATAATGGGCGATCAACCTAAGCCTGTCCTCCTCCAGGCCAGATTTCTGCCAACAACGTTGCAGATGCAAATGTAGGTAGCATAAAATCAACCCTTATAAAACTGCAGGAGAAATTGTATAAACATTAAAAATCACTTGCAAACTGAATCTGCGACTTATGTTTTATAGATAAACTGAGGTATGTTCAGTTTTTCTCTCTCTTTTTTTTGATATTGGGGTGCATTTGAGTTCTTTAATGGACGACTTCTTGTCTTACAATAGACGCAAGCTCATGACATGACAGAGAGCAGTTTTGTATTATTTAATTTGACAGGATCTTTTTTCTTTATGTATTTCACATGTTTATGTGCTGATGGGAAATAACCAACAAAATGTTTCAAATATGAACTGGTGATATATGTTATACCATACCTTCTGTCATAGGAATTAGGGACACTAACACTCATAGCATGAGAAAATGCAGGGCACAAGCCCTCAAAATGTGGTCCTCATAGAACCATGCAGATTCAAACATATAAAACAGTGAACAGTGGCAACTAGTGTTTTTGTCATTTGTACAATGTTTTTAATTGTGTTATAGCTTCTCTAGAATATAATGCATTTCCACTTGTCTGAGATTACAGTGTGAGGCAGCATCTTCTCTGTGTGGGCATTACCTTTTCCATTTTTGATAGAGCAATTCTGAGTGGTAAAATAAGGGCAGTCCCTCATGATCTGTGGCATTATGCCCCCCCCCCCCCGAACACACACATATAAAATAAGGTTACTTTAATTACTTAGTGAGCAAGTGTGGTTCAGATCTGATTCAAGGTATCAGTTATCAGCTTCGGGAGATTTATACTACTGTAATGAAAGCACATGACAGAATGTAAAGTAGTTTTCCAATAATACCTTTTATTTGCGTAATCAAGATTGGTCCACACACAGGATTTTGGAACCAACACAGGGCCCTTATTCAGGTGCAATGAAAAGTAAGCAGCATCACAGAGTTTATAATTATGTATTAATTGTTGTTGCCCAGGAAAGGTGGGCCAGACAATACTGCCTATTTTGTGTGTGTGTGTGGGGGTACAGATGCAAACCAACTGAAATTGGACAAGATTAAGCTATTGTTGATATATTTAGTGACTGGAGGAAATTTGGCCAGGACACCAAGGAAATTCCCCCTCCTTGTTCTGAGAAGTGCCATGGGATCTGTAACATCCACCTGAATAACCACCAGAAAAGGCAGATAGGAGCTTGTTCAAATGTTTCATCCAAAGGATGGCTCACCCCTTCACTACAGCATTCCCTTACTACTGCACTTGGGTGCCTGCATTTCTGGTATGATCCCACTCCCGGTGTGGGGCTAGAACTCACAACCCTGTGGACCACAGGCAGTTGTTCAACCTTGCTGATACCTTATTATCATATATGAGCTCTAATAATCAAAACATGTCTACCAGAAACAAAACAATTAAAAAGGATTTATTATAGCATTAGTTTACCTTACAGAACATGTTTTTAAGGGTGGACATAAAACATTAGACCAGATAGTAAATGGCTATTTGGGCAAATTGTCAGGAAAATCAGATAAGTGAACAGGAATGCATGCTCAGAAAATTCTGTTTATTTGCTTTTTTTTGTTATAAAGTGTCTTCTGTGAAAACAGATTGGTATGAACTAAGTATTTGAACAAAGTTGTTAGAAGGAATATTTATTTAAAAGTCAGTCTGGGATTTTAGTTAAAGACATTTAATATTTTTGTGAAGCCCGTCTATCAGTTCAAAAATCCTTATTAATGGATTCTCCCAGCGTAATCTTTCCCAGTGATCCCAAAAGTCCTCTTTAAGGGCTGCCATTTTAAAATAACAAAAATGGCCTCCCAGGCATAAATGTTCACCCAAAGGAGTCTGTTTATCTGGCTACCCGAAAGTTAATCCATGTCCATTCATTTGTTTCCTGAGTGTTTTTTCTAGTGTTTTCGCATGTACCATGCACACAAACATTTGTGGCATCTAATGCAGTAGATTGCAGCTGCTGGTACTTGATGTGACTGATTCTTTTATTTTGTATCCCACCTTGATGTGTGGAGGATAAACAGAGTCACACGTTTCAGTCATTGTGTATGCCTTAAACTGAGGTTAATTGCAATTCCCTGTTCAGGGAGTATCCTCCTGTGTCGTGGGAGTTGTTTCTCATCAGAATTTTCCTTAGCCTGGGTGGTTGTATGCATGCTATTGCTGGTGGTTCACTGACTCTTTCAAATAATCTTTCACCATTCTATAGGAAGGCTGCAGTTTGGTTTAGCAGGTGTGTTGTATGCAACACCAGTGGTGTCTGTTTTGATTTTGGTTTTTGTTTATATTTTAATAGTTCCTCCTGTGGGATTTGCAGAGCACATGAATTGTCAATGTTGTGTGTGTGTGTGTAGTGTGTGTGTGTGGGGGGGGGTATTTTATATTGGTAAAAGTCACCCAGAGTAATTCTAGATTACTATCCCTGGATTATTCATCTGAACATATATTCTGGTAACAGACGACATGGCTGCAAATATTGGCACTTCTGGGGTCTGTTGAGGGTGTGTACTTGAATGGTATAAACAGCTGCAGTGTATCTTAGTTTTTTGTAGACCATTTTTATTCTTTTTTATTCCAGAGTCCTTTGGTAAGTGTAATAAAAGGTATTACTGGAAAACTATATTCTGAATTTGACATTGACTAACATGGCACCACAGAGCTAGAAGGCAGATAACAGACCATTAGAGCGTGTGTGGCTTGAAAAGTCAACAGCATCACATAATACAAGAAAGCATCCCCCCCCCCCCACCGATGGTGCTAAGGATGCTGTTCACAGTTTAAATCACATGTTTTAAAAGTTTACTTTTAGCACATGAAATAGTCAAGTTACAGAAGATCAGATTATTCCTGTCATTCATTTGTGAGTTGATCTGTGTCCCTCTAATCCCCTTTACATTAAATGTAGTAACCTACAAGCTCTGTAATATCTTATAAAGGAATAAGCCACCTATTGTTGCCCCAACCCTGATCTTAGTGCTACACTAAAATGTATTCTGATTTAAAATGGCAACCCTTATATTTTTGTTAAGGTGAGGAAGGTCAGTTTAGTAATTAAATAATACATTTCATTTTTTTTTTTTTTTTTTATTTACCATTTTTTCCGGGGAGCCTCCATCATGTCTCTGCCCTGGTCACGGCCCCCCGAAGCTCCCACCAGCTGCCAAGTGCCACTACTCCCGGTTACCCCAGCTTACCCCTGGAGGGTGGGGCCCCAGCACCGGTCCCCTCAATTCTGGCACCGAGGGACTAGTATCTGGTGGGGAGTGCAGCAGCAGTGGCTAATTGAAGCCTGGGGGGAGGGCTTCATATAGACAGAGGCTTCCCCTTCCATTTTCAAGGTTTCCTCCTAGACAGGGACAGGCAATGACTTCCAGAGTCCGCCCCACCTACCTTAAGTGTGAGCGCTGGTGCTGTGGGACCTCCGGCCTCTGCTAGGTGTCCCTCACACACCGGAAACTTCCCACCCTACCCGGAGAAGCAGAGCTGTCCGTGGAGGCTCAATCCTTCTCCTCCCAGCAAAACCTCCTTGTGGGTCGTTCCAAACCCAGGTTGCCAGTGTCACATGAAATCCAACCGCTGCGCGGTGGGCCAGCCTATAAATAATACATTTCTGATGACTTATTAAAACATATCTTCCAAATCCAATTAAGAAATGTCAGTCATGTGTTCCCATAAATTATTCAGCACTATTTGGTTTGAAAGAAGCATAACATAAGTTATTAGTTTTAGTTTGATTCCATAATTTTTTCTGCAAGGGTCAACTGTTGGTATACTATGAAAAGTCAATGGTCTACTTCTAGTTCAAGTCAACTGCCACAGAACTTGACCTCTCCAGTTAGTGACATGCTATTGTTCCATTGTTCTTCCACTAACAAACATAAATCTAAATTAAACCAACATTCTTTATATTTTCCACAGACAATTAATTTTCAACAGCTTTTATTCTTAAACCAATGCATGTTTAAGGAAACAATTCTTATTTACTTTCTTTACAAAAAAAACAAAACATTAATCTGTTTCCTAGAAATGTTGCAAGCATACATATTGTTCAATATTATCGTTTGGCTAGAAAAAAATGAACTATTTGGTTGTTTCCTAGGCTTTGACCTTTCCTATTTGCTCAATACCCGCTTGTAGACTGTGACCTTTTTTGTTTTGCTGCTCTCGTATTTTGGATTATACCTTCCTTTAGATTGTTACATATTTCCTCTAGTGTAACCTTGGACAGAGCATGGGGACATTTAGTGCTACTGAACCACTGTTTTGTTATACATGTGTTCCAGTAACTCACGTTGTTGTCTTTTATACCACACTGAGGTAGCCTACTTTGTAAACAAAATGATGCTCACTATACGTTTTTTTAATCAGCTATTAATAAGCCTATAGCCTTTATAACTACAGTATACTGTAGCACCTGCTTCTAAGTAATTCTATCCCTTTGATAAACAGCTGACTATACAAACATAATTGCAGACCTTGTTGGCCCCATCATGACATAAACTACAGAATAAATGTTTTAATCTACAACTTCAGGTTCTGCAAAATTCCACTGCGTTTCATGCTAGATATTAAAGAATCTGCTTTATACATTATATGCTATATCATTAGAGTGGTAATAAAGGAAGAAATTATTTAGGAGGTAAGTATGCATTATAGCAGACATTCTATGCTACAGCTGTTGTTAAACCTGTAGTACAAAAATAGCTACATCTATGTTCAAACTCTGAAAACACAGTAAAACACGTAAAAATAAATTAGAATTATTGGTGTACAAGTATAGAAGAGAAACATTTGAACCCTCCCCTTCCCAGCCAGACTGCTGGTATTTTCTCAGATGTGATCCTCACCCCAAGGGACAGTGATATTTCAAAGAGTTTTCATCCCTGCAGGCTTAGTCTGATGGGGTCTGTTGGCTGTCAGTGACTGAATGCTGAGAAATAAAGGGATGAAGCTTTCGCAGAACAAGGCTCTGTGAACGCTGTTGTCTGAGTAATGTCTTAAGTTCCTCTTCACTGGCATTCAGCATGGTCATTCCTTTCACGGCTAGAAGCCTAAAATGGAGAGCAATGAAGGCTTAACGATCAGTCTATGAAGTTGTGGACTTTGGTTTGAAATCTGCAGTAATAACATTAAATCTACAAAAATAAAATCATAGCATGCTAACTTGCTAATGTTAATACATTATCATGGGGTTATTCTTGCAAATTGACTGGAGTGTAAGGAAGTAAGGAGGGATACAATAAATGTCTTTACCGATCTATGCTGTTGGTAAGCCAATAAGCAGTTTGTACAAATAATTTGGATTGCAGCTTTAGAATTGTAAAGCAGGGATGTCATTCTCTAGAATCTGGGAACATTTATGAAGAAAATCTACCACATATGCAAGTATTTGACTTGTATCTCACATTATACAGTAAACTCACTTTGGCATTGTTTCATTCATGTCTTCAGCACTAACACAGATGTGACAATAATTTTGGGAACCAGGACAATTTTCAAACCTAAATATGTAAAACTAGACATGAATAGAATGCATAGCGACTACAGTGTGATGCTATTATGATTCAGTTAGTAAAACACCTTCACTTAAATTAACATGTTACACAGAGACACAGCTGTTTCACACATTTTCTTCAAACAGAATCAGGCTGCAGACCATGGATCTCAATGCATTGTACCAGACCTAATGAAACAGTGTACACAAAATAAGTTGAGAACTGCAGCACTTGTTATAATATTATTCATTATGAATTTGTTTGGATAGCCCAGAATAATAACTCTGTTTCACAGTCATTGTGCTTTACTTAAAGTCATTATATTAGAAGAATATTGCAGAACAAAGAACAATACAATTTTATTTTGTTTTATTTTGTTTTATATCCCCTCCATGGGTACTGTCCTATCTTCAGATCTGAACTGACTTCCCACTCCAACAGCACCACTTTTGGGTTATATGTGATTATAGCAACTGCAGAATGGCAAGTCTAGAATCACAAAGCAATTTTAGCGATGACAGAAATGGCAACAGCTGTTTGTTTTTTTGGTGGGCTTTGCCCCCCACAACCCCCTTACTTAAATAACCAACTCTGAGGTCATAGTACCTCAAGGAGGTGGTAAAACATATGTCACCATTTACTCCTCACCCTAATTGCCATGCCAACTTGTGCACTTGCCGTTTCAGAGTCACTGAAATTACATGCCACCCCATTTTTGCCAGTTCTACAGCAAAGATTCACAACAAGCCAGCCTGGTGGCACAGAAGGCTGAGTTACTGGTGCTTGTTATTCCTCATGTCATGCTGGTACCACAAGCTCAGGAACAAGCTTGGGTCACCAGGGGTCAGCAAGGGGGCCAGGAGTGGATGTATTTTGGGCAGCTCTCCTCTCCTGGGTAGGGGTGGCTTTCTGACTCTGCTCTTGGCTGCCACTAGGTGAAGACCTGGAGGACAGTGCCAATGCATAAGGGGTAGACAAGTTTGTCGCAAGGTGGGGGGGGGGCACAGGTTCCTGGGTGCATGTGCGCCTCCATGCACATCTGCAACCCTTGTCACCTTGGCTCACAAGAGGAGAACAGTGAGAAAGGGGACCCGAGGGTTAAGCTGGTGCACCGCCCAGCTTTCTAGATCCACACCTTCACCTGGATACTCCTCTGGGCCCTCTAGATGCGACTCTGGGAGGAAGAACTCCCACCCCTCCTTCAGCCCCACCACAGGGGACACTCCCTTGGGGATTTGCACTGAAGTTAGGCCTGGGAGAGGTGACAACTGGTCTGGAGGAGGTAGGGACAGAGCAACCAGCTGCCCAAGGGGTAAAAAGCTATATAAAAACAAAGAACAAAAATAAATGGTGACATGCCAATGGGGCATAGCTAGTCACAGACAGTATCCCACCATGCCACACTGCTTCTTACATGTTAGACTAGGTTCCAGCATCCATGCCATGTGAGCCCTCCCATAGAGCCAAGCCTCGATGATGAGAGGAAAGAACATTGTGTAGTCACTCCATATCTACACCAAAGGAGGTGCTAAAATAGTGGGCTGAGTTTTACACTCCTCTGATGTCTGGATGCATGTGCTGCCTCTACAGTATACAGTACCTGAGACGCCATCAGTTTGATGGAAGTCACTGGAACTGTGATGGGAATCTATCTTCCAAATGGTAACACAATGCATACCCCTAATGCCACTGCCACTGGATAAGGTTTAGTTTGTTTACATAGCTTTTCAAAAACTCAATGTCATAATATTCATTTTGATTCCCCTAGCCATTCACCTTGCTGTCATCCTTGATATAGAACTCTCTTTTGCCTAACACATCTCTAAAATCTGTATATCCATCTATCACCAACTCCATAATATTGCTGGTGTCCACCATGTCCTTGATACATCCTGTGGCAAAATCCTTGTCAGCGTCTTGATAATTGTCAGCCTCCTTACCTGACCTTTAAAAATGTCACATCTCTAGCTTCCTGCATTTCCAAAAATGTGAGACCACATCACTCCCATTCTTGGACTCTATTGGATCCTCAGTGCCTACAGGATTCATTTCAAAGTTATCCTCTGTGTATCTATAAACTTGCTCCTGCCTGCTCTCCTGACCATATACACCTTTACTGCTCCCATTTTATCAGCACTTTGAGTTTCTTACTTGTTTCTATCATGTCAAAGAATCTGTCCAATGGTGGTAATAGAATATTCTGCTTCACAGCTCCGACAATCAGACAAAGCCTCTCTTTCTCTCTCTCTCTCTCTCTCTTTCTCACTCTGTTTTATACTTTCACTCCTTTGCCTCATTGACTCTTCCCTTCATTTGTGTATTCTCTGTTTTTCATTCTATTTTCTCTGTTGTTCATTATTCTCCTCCAATCCACCCTCTACCCTGCTATCCTTACTTGCTGGCTGTGTGGATCATGCCACTATCAGAACACTTCATCTGTTGTGTTGTTCATCTTTCCAGGAACTCAGAGGGAGGCCTGGCTCTCCAGTCCTCCCTGCTGATGTCATCACAGTACCCCTGATCATCGCATAGACAAACAGCCAAGTAGGACCTTTACATGTTGCAGTGCAGTGCGGTGCAGAATGGCTCCCACCTGGGACACCAGGGGGCAGCCATTCCACACATGAGCAGGAAACCCTGACAGAGGAGAGTGTGCCCCAGCCCCAAGGCTGCTGGCAATTGGGCCTAAACTTTGAGGACCCAAACCCCAGTCCTCTGAGTTTTAGGCAGGTGACAACTCACAGGAGAACTGCATTTAACCAGCAACCCTGTATTTTCTGTAGAGGCAGTTGTACGACCCGTTTGATAATCAGAAACATGCATTAAAGTTTACAAAAAGACCAGTAAAGGTGAAACAGTAAAAGAAAGGGAGCCTGAATTTAGAAACAGCTTCCACAGAGAAATGGCCACTTATAGGTTCAACCCCTTTTTCCTTTAACTACTAGGCCACATGAGGAGCCTATAAAGAGCAGCTGACACCTTTGGGAAAACTTTGGAAAACATAATATTTAGACACAATTCAGCTTGTATTTCATATTTCTTGTACAGATTTCTCCTCTTCATTATTTATTATTGAGCAAATTCCCCCATTCCCCCCAAAATGAGATCATTATCCCTTAGAATTCATCTATCTCTATATCTTATTACCTACTTGAAATCATAATGCTCTGCTATGACATCACATGCTGTTGCCATGGGATTAACTGTGATGTCACATGCAGAATATTGTGACATCAGGTTGGGAAGAAGCAACAGGGGCTGATGAACCCTCAAGGAACAACTATCCTGTTTTCAAGCATATGACCTCAGTAATGAATAATTGGGATAAGAACTACAGAATGAATGAGAAATATAAGTTTCTTTGTGTCCAAATATTATGTTTTTTCCAAATTCTTCTGGAGGCATCGGTGACTCTTTAAATCCTTTTTTTACAAGCCATGATTCATAGGCCTTTCCACCTGTTTGTGTCTTAAAGAAGTAGTACACCCCAAATCATCAAAACGATATTAAAATATAATATTTTTCCAGCATGCATGTTGCAGGAGTTTTCTTTCCATTTTCTGTCGGAAGCTTTTTTTCCTAATTGTGTTTGTCCATTTTACAGCCTCTGGGGGTCACCATGAATGCTTCTTCTTTTTTTTTTTATATGCTTTTATGGTCGGGACTGCTTCCATCAGCCCAGCTGCCCTGTCATCAGTCCACTATCAACTTTCATTGCTTCCTGCCGATGTTAGCCATGTGCTTTCTGTGAAAGGATGACTTGGTGACCCGATTACACATTCCGTAAAAGGGACTGTTACCTAAACATTGTATCATGGTTCAGTACGGAAGGTGAAATGTACTGATTAAGTGGGTTCCCTTCCACTGTGACATATAGATACAGTTGGGGGCTGGTGGGGTGAATATCATCAAGGAAGGAAGGAAGAACCAGCAACTCCAAAAAAAGTTCAAAATTGTTCAATTTATTTTCATATTTTTCTTGTTAGAAGTAATTTCATCTGTTAAGGCTTCTTCAGGGGGATGATCTATTTGTTCTTCAGTATGCAAAGTGGCCAGTTGTGTATTTTTGTTTGTTTGTTTGTTTGTGTACTGTATACTGTGATTGCATTCCCACTGTAACAGAGTCAGTTGTCTGTGGAGGACATTACACAAGGAGACATGTCTCATCACACAAACACATCTGTTCTTTCTTTCTACTCTGCTTTCAGTTTCTGAACCGTTTATAAAATGCACATTTCACAGAGCCATTAAATAGTATTGTCCATGTTACAGGGTTATTGTTCTTTTCATCACCAAATATCGTCGTCGATGTTTACTTAGCAGTTGTCTGGTCTGCAGCATGGCATGATAATGCACATTCATTTCTCTGTAATTTGTTTTTAAGGAACCATATTTTTTAAGAAGTGTGATAATATTTTTTTAATGCTTATTATGAAATATCACTCCATGTTATGGTGACACTGCATTTGAACTTCACACACACCCACCCTCATTATCTTTCCTGTAATATACTTGCCCTCTGTGTTTTCTGCCTGCCACCTTAGTTACAAACCTCTGCTCCCTTATTCCCCAGTACTGTATGAATTCACTGAACCGTCTATCACCATCCCATAACTCATCAAGGATAAAATATAGCAAGAGCTGTCACCGGTGTCATGCTCGATCATCTCCCTTGTAATATTATCTCCATTAACTTTGTGCATGCGCAACTTGTGAACAGTGGCCCTAAAGCTGTGAGGTCCGTTCCTACCCCAAGCTTAGTGTCGGTGGCATTTGGTGCGTTTAAAATAAATATTTCTAAAACCAAACTGTCTGTATGTTTGCTTTCTTGTGCTGCATCTGCCACGTCTACCAGTGGCATATGTGCTGCATTTCCTTCCTGTGTTTTGGTAACCCATGATCACATCTGGAAACAAGCCCAATGTGCCTTACCAGGAGTCCAGTCTTCAGTACTGTGTTTAGTTGGATGAATGGATAGGTGTTTGGGAAGTACTGGCATCAGGGAAAGATTTTTTTTATAAAATGTATGTCCCATGTGTAGCCCTCTTCAGTGTGGTCCAGTGAACCAATGGCTGAGCTGCTATGAAAAGTCAGCCAATCAGCAGCACTGCTTGCACAACCAATGGTGGCTCAGCTACCAAACCCACTAGCAAAGCTTGCTGGCATTTCCAAGGCAGCCTTCCTGGAACAACTTTACACAATGCACTGCAACTGAATGCAGGCATAGTCATGGCTACATTACATTCATGCTGGAAAACAGTCATGTGTGAATGTGTAGCCTTTCTGTGTGGCAGAAGGTGGCAATCCCCAGCCCTGGACATATCACTAAGAAATGGACTCCAGGAAAGGCAGGACATGTGCAGGCAAAAAGAAGGGGTTTCAAGTAATCAGGTGATTTTGTGGCATTCAGGGAGATACTAGGGGGCCACCAGACATTGATTTGGGGTGTACTACTCCTTTAATGATCTGTAGTCTGATGTTTCTATGATCAGCAAAATAGCTGTCTTCCTTAGCGCATGAACTGTATCATTTTCATAATTTCAACTCATAATGGTCTTACTTTGTTAATAAAAAGTTCTGCTGTGGTGAATAGTTTTTATCGCACATGTTTTTAACATATGCCTGGTCACTGTTTAGTGTTGCATACTTCTGAGAATTGTTTGGGGATAGAGTTTATGTAATGAATGCAAAGCAAAATGAAGAAATGATTGTACTTTCTTATTGCCTACAGCAGGATAGACACCTGTCAGTTGATTGTAGTTGTGAATTTGATGCTTCTATGACTTGACAACCTTCCTCTTCAGTACATTGTATATACAGTCCACAACCATCACCCCTCTGTGTCTCCTGAATTGCTAGCAGTAACACAGGTGACTGGGGTGTAACCAGTTGGGAAACCATAAACTCTCCCCTAGTGTGCTTTTCCTGATGCTGTAAGAATTAGATTAGCATTAAGTATAAATGTACAGTGTAATACAAGAATTTATTTATTTTTTTACAACTATTTTTCTGGCTTCGCTGAGCCCCAGAGAACTCTCTGGGGCATCCACTCACCCCAGCTCTACCTCCAGGCCTGAAACTCACCAGCATCCTTGCACTAGCCCAGTTATCCCTCAGCTCTGAGCCCTCCCGAGGTGGGGTCACCCTATCCTCCCAGGGTGCTCTATCTGCAAATTTGGGCTGGGCTGGCTCAGCCCAGGACCTGGATGAGTCAAGCCAATGGAGTGTGGCTGCAGGGTGGTGCCATCCCTATCTCCAGGAGCGGGGATTTTTCTTGTTTTTCCTCATTGTGCTCTTGCCCCCCACCCCCCAGGTGGAGCCCCAACATGCAATGACGCCAGAGAATGTCATGCCATGGCTCTACAGCCCTCTAGTTAAGCTCTGTAGCATTGCAGGTACCTCCAGTCTCCACCAGAGGTCACTGTAGTACCGGACATAGTCCCTGCATCCCTCCAAGGAAGGAGAGCTGCCTCCAGATGCCCGATCATTCCCCTCCCTTGCCGACCCCCAGTGACCCCCAGGCTTGCTCCTGAATCCGGGTCACTGGCGTGGTGTGAGGTGTGGTGTCCAGTGCCTAAACCCTCAGTGCCACCGGGCCGGCTAATACAAGAATTTATAACAGGTGTAATAATTGTTGAAACCATTTTGACTTGACTGGTTAACTACCTTTAAGAAACATGATTCAAAGTACAGTCATGGTTTTTGGAGAAACAAAACTATAAATAATCAGAAGTAGCATGTGGAAGAAGATTTAGTATTTTGTGTGAGTTCTTTATTCATTTTCCAGGTTTTCAAAGGTGTTTTTTTTTTCATACTGTGTTTATTCCCTCTTCTCTCTACCAGCCCCCTTTGCCCCCACCCATCAAGCCCTATTAACCGCCATCTCAAGGTCTTACCTGGCTCTGAGTATCCTCCATGGATTCTCCTGTGCTTGGGCCATCCTCTGCCCAGGAACTGAAGTAGGCTGACAGGCATCATCTTTTCAGCAGAGAGTTTTTCCTTTTTCTCACCCTTAACCCACCCACCTCCCTGACATTGGGCCTTGCCTCATCAGACTTCTCATGTACCAGCATGCCTTGGTGGAAGAGGCAAGCTCTCTAGCTTACCACAGGGGTCACTAGTGTGGGGGAACCTGATGCCATCCCTTCCCTGGCTGGAAGAGCTGCCAAGCAGCAATACCTCCCAAGCCACTGGACCACCCAAATGGCTTCCTGCATTTGCTCCAGAATTTGGGTTGCAAGCATAGAAGCGCAAAACATTACCCACTGGGACTTTGGGTAGCCCCCACATAGGAGGTTTTCAAATGGAAGTTATATAAGCTACTCATGTCAGTTTACAGTTTGAACGCAAGAGGAATTTGCATGTTAAGTCCTCAAGCAAGAAGTACCATTAATAACATGCAAACATGTCACATCAGGAATGGATCCAGCATGAAGGAGAGTTGACAAGTATGTGTTTGTTCCGATATCACCGACAATTTCCGTTTTTAAGGTTGCATAGCAAGAGCTGTACTGACATATAGCAAAAGGAGGCAGTGAGAGAAAAGCGAGTCTGGGGATGTGACCAGATACCAAATGCATAACAGTTTTCTGTACTCCATGCTCCATCCAGTGAGTGGAGTATGAAGCACATCAATGTGAATTACTGCTCACGCTCTCCCACTCTCAACTATCTCACTTCCCCTCCATAAACCACCCCAGTACTGGCTCACTTTCAAACCCCACCTCCCTGCTATCAAATCGATAGCTCTGTTTATTTATCTAAAGCATGGTACCTTGCATTTCCTCTTACTCCCTTTCTCCCCCCCCCCCCCACCAGACCTACTTTAAAACTTTCCTGCTGGAAATATTTTCTGTTCTCCAGTCTCCCCTCTCAGTCACCACTCTTGTTCCAGTCAAACTTTCCCTGGTGCACCAGTTAAATGCAAAATAATCATACCCACTAATGTTGATCACACCTGCCTCCCTACTGCTTCCCCAGTTCCCCAGTGCTCATCCCGGACCTGCCAGCTCCATTGCAGCACCAGCAGCCCTAAAGCTGATTTCTTTCTCCTCCCACTGACGTGTAGGTACTCCCACCACTCTTCAACTAAAATTAATAACAGCATATATACAAATCATTACACTCCATTCTCTTTCAAAAAATATATGCCAGCAACACTTAATATGTGTATGTTGCTAACCTTTTTAAAGAAGCTTTAATTTTTAAATTTCTTTTTAGAGTGGTGGAAGTCAAACCTGATAACTAAGATAAAGGCTAAGAAGAAAAGCTTAATGAAAGGTGAAGCTGTATCTTGAATATGGGGACTTAGCATATTGTTTTCTCTTGTGTATATATAAAACTTGGATATATATATAAATAAATATTACAAAAATTGAAGAATGAAATTTAGAGAACATTTGTATGTTTTTATTGTGGAAACCAGTTCTTGATGAAGGGTAAAGAACCTGAAAAGTAGACAGAATTATACTGGATGGAATACATTAAAAAGATGAAAATATATAACTAGAATTGTTTGTTGATTTATTTGGGGTGAGTGGGATAGACTTCCAGTATTACTTTTTTGAAAATTAAAGTGTGTAGTCAAGTCAGCATTGTTATGTCCTGACAATAGTTTCTTTACATTGATCATATCAATGCAGATCACTGTAGTAAAAAAAAAAAAAAAACATTTTACTATAACAGTTCACTAAGAATGTATTTCCTATATATTAAAACACCATATGGGTATCGACAGGGCCTAACCATGTTGACCTGAATCTAAGCTTTTTTTTAAGAACAGTAAAGTTCCTTCCAGCCTTAATGATTACAAGGAAATACCTTTCTGAAGGTAGTTCTTGTGTAAAGATGTAACTCGGTCTAAAATCTTGAAATCTCCTTTTTTACACAGTTTCAGTGTGTCAGTATACATTGCTATACACTGATTTACATCAACACTCTTAATTGTACACTTTTAAACAGAATGTAATAGAAGTGCATTGATGTATGCTGAAATATATACACTTTATCAGTGAATGGAAATTGTATCAAAATGACTTATCCATGTTGACTGCAAGCTTTTAGTGCTGTGCAGAATTTTCAAATTCCAGCAGAACAAAATTCTGTGGAATTTTTGAAATTATGCTGAAATTCTGCCAAATTTTGCCAGAAACAGAATGGTGGAATTTCATGACAGAAAAATACAGAATGAGTTTTTCAGCAATATTTCTGTGGATTTTTATTCTTCGGATCTTAATATTTTCCATGAAAATGGTTGTAGAATGATGTTCCTCAAAAAAAATGCATTTCCAAGGAAATGTATTCTGCAGATCACAATAGTTTCTGCAAAAATCATTGCAGAATGATTTTCTGCAGCAAAAATGGTGTTTCATGGAATATTATTCTGCCGATCACAGCAGGTGGAATTCTACAAAAGAACCAGCATAATACCAGCAGAAATTCCACCAGTAGAATAGTAATTTTGCAATAATTCTGCTGGCAGAATTCCATGTTCTATACAGCACTACATGCTTTCCACTAAAACAAGCATTTGTGAATGCCACATGTTTACTTGGAGTGTAACAGAACTTGAAAGGGAACATAACAATATGAAACTTAACTATTTTGTACATTTTCTGTTCATTATTTACTGACATGCTGGTAACATAATTTATGCTGTTATAATTACATTCTGCATGCTGACTGCTTTTCTCCCCACTTTGTTTAGTGCTGTCAGAGACACTCTCCAGCCTCCTGTCTGTAACTAGGAGAAACCTCTACATGTGAGAAAAAATGTACAGGGAGGGACTATGATGCTTGATGTTGATCTTCAAAGTCTGATGAAGATGTCTGTTAGCTGGTTAATGGATGGGACTAGTATGACTGCATCTTTTGAATGACACGAAGTTTATGCCAATCAGCCAGCCTAACACTCATCGGTCTTCTCAGCATTGACTTTTGCCTTCTGCATTTCTACATCTGATTGATTATATAGCACACACCTCCACAGCCCCCTACACTGCCTGAGCACCATCAATATGTTTGCTTTATGCATGCATGCAAACAAACATAAAACAAGCATTTGCTAATGCTGAATGTTTGCTTGCTGGCATTAGCAGTGGAAGTGCAAGAGTTAGACAGATTCAGTATAGAAATGGCAGTGATGTATTGAACTGACACCAGCTCCACCCCCACCCTGCAGAGATGGACAGGCATTGGGGTGTGCCTTTGGATCTTTGCCCATAACCGTCACGACATTTCACCTCACCCTACCCTGCAGACACTGACAGGTGTCGAGGTGTGTCTTGGGGTGTTCGGGCTTTACACTCATCTCATTCCATAAGGAAATACACTGAAATGGGTGCAATATAGGAGAATGGGGTGAACTCTGGGGCCAAAGAGTCCAAGGCACACCTCGATGCCTGTCACTGGCTGCAGGGTGGGGATGGGGGTGGAATGGTGTGAGCATTACAGTCGACAATCCCAAGTCACACCCCTGATGCCTGTCAGTTCCTACAGGGTAGGGTGTAATTGTTGGAAACCCTAATGCCCTGGGCGTTTCTTGGTATTATTACGTCATTTTCAACATGGGCTTTTTGTGATCCCACTGCATGAACACTGACACTATCAGTTTGTTAGCCAAAAGGTGATTTTGCACAATGACTGCGCCATTTGGCACCACAGGTGCGAAAACACATTTTGAACACAGTGTGAAAAATGACAGCTATAATGCTCACGAGGAGGTGTAAAAAATGGTAATGTTGAAAATCTGGAGTGAAAATATAAAAAAAAAAACTGAAATCATGAGCGTGCATAGAAACTGTGCAAAGCACACCCATAACTCAATTATTTTGGGGATTTTTAGCACCAGATTTTCAATATAGGCATTTTGGGACCTCTACTCATGAACAGTGTTACTGTGATTTTCTTAATCTGTCCAGAACACTGTTTTTCCACAGCAACCGTGCTATTCTGCGCTGGAAGTGTGAAAACACATTTCAGCCAGGATGTGAAAAATGACAGCTGTACTGTTCATAAAGAGGTGTGAAAAATGCCAATGTTGAAAATCTGGAGTGAAAATATTACAAATTTGTGAAGTTACGAGTGTGCGTAGAAACTGCGCAATGCATGCTCGTAATACAGTCATTTGATGGACTTTTGTCACCAAATTTTCAACATAGGCATTTTAGAACCTCTGCTCGTGAACAGTGTCACTGTAATTTTCTTAATCTGTCCAAAACATTGATTTTGCACAGCGACTGCACTACTCTGTGCCGGAAGTGTGAAAACACATTTCCGCAAGGATGTGAAAAATGACGGCTGCACTGTTCATAAGGAGGTGTGAAAAAATGCCAATGTTGAAAATCTGGAGTGACAATATTAAAAATTCTCAAAGTTATGAGCGTGCGTAGGAATTGCACAATGCATGCTTGTGAAACAGTCATTTTTGGGAATTTTTTTCAACATGGGGCCTATCTCATGAACTGTGGCACTGTCATTTCGTTAATTGGTCCTGAAAGGTGATTCCAAACAGTGACCGCGAAACCACCTTTCGGGACCAAATAACCAGATGACAGTCGCTGAATTCATGAGATGGGGCCCCAAGAATCCCATGTTAATAACTTGGTGCAAAAATTCAAAAAAATGACTGAGATGTGCACCAAAGTTTAAAAAACCCTATTTATGTCATTATACAGCATACCGGCATTTCTTCAGTTCGCAGTCAGCTTTGAAGAGAGCAGATGTGTTCCTGGTCCACCGAAGATCATCATGCCCACCTCCGGAGGAAGTATGGGGTGAGGGAGGGGTGTGGGGAGGTGGGGTACACAGAGGGTGGGCGTGGGTTGGGTGAGGTGGGGCAAGAGAATCTACAAAGGACCGTTTTCTTTTGTTATAGGGTTTTTTTTTTAACAAAGATGATGCAGGACTTCTACCATGCTGGGGTGGGCTCCCAGTGTGGCACCTGGAGTTTTTTGGGGGGGCAGTGGAGCCAATGGGGGATTGGGCACCCCCATTGGCCATACAGTGTGGGGAGGAGCACATGAGGACACTGGTCTTTTGCCACGCTGGGGAGGGCTGCCAGTGTGGCACCTGGAAGTTTTTTTGGGGGGGTATACTGGAGCCGACAGGGACTGGACACCCCACATCAGACATACAGTGTGCTTGAGCCAAAGGGGATTGTGCACCCCCTCAGCACAGAGCAAATGGGGGGGGTGCATCATGCCGGCGGGAGCTGCAGTTGTGTACAGTTTGACACCTATAAACCACCGTGATGACTGTAAGCAATTTGCATACGGCTGACGCATGGCAGTATGCAAATTGCCTACACATTATCACCACTGATTGTAGCGGTCTTTCTCTTTGAACTGTGTGCCACTGCATCTGAAATGCTGTCATAGACAGCTCAGACATTCACTGGTGTGATGCGACCGCACCTGAAAAACAGATCAGGGCATTGGATACGGGGGTGCCACACCTACGAAAACTCGTATGGCGGCAATATGTTTCTTGCACATGCATGTAAGCAAATATAAAAAAGATCCTAGACCTAACATTTCCAAAGTTAGCCTACTCTAAAAGATTTATTTTCTTTGAGAACTGTGAACTTTGAAACTGTCTGGGCTAAGAACTTACTTGTTTAATTATAGCTTTGTGTAAAGTTGACATGACTGTACTTTGACATTACAGTTTCTATGCAATGAAACATGACCATTTATGTCAAATCACTCTTATTCATTATCTGATTTAGTTTAAAATGAGTCAGCAATAAGGCATGAAAGGGGTGTGTTGTGGTGGGATAACATCCACACTGCAGACTGTGTTACCAGAGCATGCTGGGGGAGCTCATACCAAGGGTGGCTAGCCCAGATCTGCACATACAGTACAACAAGTAGCTGAGCACTTACCTCATGTTCACTTGGGCAAAGATTCGCTGTCATGAAGAATGCTGGGTCAGCTCAGTTGCTGAGTACATTTATTAGTACTATTAATACCTCTTTTTTTTCATGTGTTTCAGGCAGTATATCTAGCAGTACATCCAGCAGTACATATAATTAAGGCTGGTTAGTTAGGTAGCCTGGCTAGAGAAAGTTGTGCTGGATGCAAACTTGCACAGACCAGCCTAGCACCTTTTTGTAATGTTTACATAGTTTTGCACTGCCGCACCTTTGTGAACAGCTGGAAAATATTTGGGTCACCTAACAAACTTATCCTAATAATATGTACTGTTGAATATACTGCCACATATACCACCTAAACCTCATGACAGAAACAAAGAGAAGATGTTAACAGTACTAATAAATTCTCCCAACAATTAAGACTACACTTCAATTTGTGCAACAGTGTTGCTTTGCCTATGTAAACATGAGGCACAAGCTCTACTCCTTGTTGTATGTTGTGGAGGGATAGCTGCCCACCTGGGTGGGTTGAAGAATGAGGAGAAACCAAGTGCTTCCATCACCTGAGTTATACTGTTATCCCACCACAATGCTCCCCCTGGAGATCCTTACTATGATTATTAAAAAGATCCCTATTAGTAAACGGGCTAGTTAAAACACAATGTTTCTGTATCATTAAATTTAGCAAAAAAATGTAAAATAAAATTTTGTGGACAAAAAATTGCCCGATTTGGACATTGTATTGTTGCCAACAGGCCTACAGGTGGTGCCACTGCTTCATGTAAGTAGCTGATTTTTCTACATGGAAATCATAGCAATAGTAATGGCAAAGGTAGGGCAGGCAGTGTCTGTACGCAACAGCATGGCCTCAGGTTTGGGCAGAGTTGGCTGTTTCTGGAGGCCACCAGTTACTAGTAGTGTGGAATTAAGTTGTAGTTTAGTGAGTGCTGTCTCCCTGTTACTGTTACAATGGAGGTAGATTCAGCAATTGCCAACAGGTTTGGGAGCCAGCTTATCTTTTTTTTTTAAACAGTAATCAGTGGTTTGTTCAAGTGCAGTCTGTGTTACAGCAGGGGTGGTTGAGGTCCATTATTCTATTATTCAGTTTTGCCTTTTCTTAATTCGATACAGATGTTTTCAGCTGTTATAAACTAATTTTTTTACTATTTATATTTTTATTTTATTTTAAATGTGTATTTACTGTGAAAACGCTTTGATATTTCTGAATTGCGCTATATAAATACAGTTTATTATAATTATGGAGAGTTGGTGACAAAACTTTTTTTTTAAAAGAAAGTTTCTGGAGCTCTGTTTCATCCTCTAATATGGAGATTGAGAGCAGTGACAGTGAATAGGTGGGAGACTGGAGCCAGGAGTGCTGGAAGCACAGCAAAGGTAGGGTCCTGTGTGGGCAACAGACTAGAGAACAGCCATGATTGTGGAGGAATTCACAAGGACTATATGGTTATCTTTTGAGTACAGAGTACTGATTGCACAGAGCTATTTTCAAGCAGGCTGTGGTGCAGGGATAAAGGCCTGGCTGAAAGCATTTCTCAGGTAATCAGGGTTCAGTGTTCTTCTTACCTGTTTCATAATACTTGGTATACTATTTGTGGCTTCATCAAACAATACTGGTGGTATTCCACCAAGGAGAGCCATATTCATTTTTCTAGTTTTCATGCACATTTGTGTGAAATAGTTGGGAGCAGGGAGAGTTCTAACACCAATGATCCTCTTTGATCTACCCCTACAGAGTGCATATTATATTATCTGTAAGAACGATGGCTTTATAGAAATGCAGGTGCAGAGTGCATATTATATTATCTGTAAGAACGATGGCTTTATAGAAATGCAGGTGCTGGTCACTTTGTCTTTAAATATGTCAAGACTTATGGAAGTGACCCTGAAGGTACGAGCTGATTTTAAGAATAGATGAGTTCAGCATGTTTATGATTGGAAGCCATACTTCACTTTGACAGAGAGGTTTTTTCTTTTTAAACTAGGGATTTTGAATCAAGTAATAAATGAACCGCTGTAAGCTTTCCTTTTAAAAGAGCCATTTCATTATGTCAGTCTGGTAATGAGAATACACAGACCATAAAGCAAAACAATTTATAGAAAATGGGAAGACCCATAAACCATGACTCTGTGCTCCTTACAGGGTCAGAGATAACTTTTTTCTATTTGTACCGCACCATTTATCTGCAGAAAATTACCTGACTCCATTTGACAGAACCCAAAGCTGCTACTTGATAGGTAGTAAGAAATGCCTGGGAAAGTTGACCTGGGTACTGTCTAAATCTCTTTAGTCTATGACCTATATATTACCCTTTGGCAGGTCATCTGATAAACACTAACATTTGGCTTTTCCCACAAACCCAACACCTACACATGCCTTCTGGCGCTGTGGCATCCCATCCCATCTGAGATTAGTAGCACATATTTAGAGATAGTCCCTTATCAGTTGTTTGAGTAACTGCAAGGAAGGCAGCCCTTAACAGATGGATCTGTTTTATGTAGAAAAAGTCCTGAAAGAATTGAAGTTAGTACAGTAGAGAGAACAGAAAATGAAAATTCACATCTGAAAGGAAACATTCCCAAGTGAAAGAGATAAATGTCAACAAAACTCTGGAAGGGCCATGTTGCACATTTTTTTTTCAAACCTTATCACAATACATTTTAGCAGTGGTCTCATTAAGGATGTTTTTCAACATTGGTTTGTTTCTCTTCAGATTCCCTTTTTCTCTGTTGCTGTATATTTTTTAACTCACAAGTACTGTAATGGCAGGTCTCTGACAGTGCTGTAGACTTTATCACAGAAGTGCCTTAGCAAAGCCAATTACTAGGATGTCACCTATCAAAGCAAGTTTGGTCACACGTTAAATCGAGTGGCAGCAATTACTCACAAATTTCACATATTATACGAGTTCCTACATACTTATGAATGTTGTTTATATAAACTCGTTTGGCAATCCATGTGAATTATGTTGTGGTTATTATATGAAAACTGAATTAAACTGTAAGTCTTATTTCATGCAGAAACTTTTTTGTAAATCAGGGCCCTGATTCTGTTGCTGTTCCATCTTTGTTGCCACATTTTGTAACTCAGAGTGGGTTTCTGGTTTACATATTGGTGGCAAGTGCCATTTTAAAGAACTGTATGATGTAGTTTTTCGTCATTACATAGAACATAGAAACATAGAATTTGACGGCAGATAAGGACCGCTTGGCCCACCCAGTCTGCCCATTTCCCTACCTGATGGATAAGCTGCAGATCCTAGTTAACCAGCAGCCTACTTCTTCCTACCCCCACCCCCTAGAATTGCCTTATGACTGTCCCATGCATGCTTGAATTCCACTACTGTTTTTGACTCCACAACCTCCTCTGGAAGGCCGCTCCATACATCCACAACCCTCTCTGTGAAAAATACTTCCTTAAATTACCTCTGAGCACCCCTTCTATCTTTCAAATTGTGCCCCTTGTTCTTGCACACCTCTTTTTTTGAAAGATGCTACCCTCTTGGACTGTTGATTCCCTTGAGGTACTTGAAAGTTTCTATCATGTCCCCCCTCTCCCTCCTTTCCTCGAGGCTATACATATTAAGCTCCTTAAGTCTCTCTTCATATGTCTTCCGGTGCAGACCCTGCACCATTTTAGTTGCCCTCCTCTGGACAGCTTCCATCCTGTCTATGTCTTTGCGGAGATTGGGTCTCCAGAACTGCATGCAGTACTCCAGATGTGGTCTCGCCAGCTGTCTGTACAGAGGGATAATAACTTCTTGTTTTCTACTGGTGATGCCTCTCCCTATGCATCCCAGTATTCCCCCAGCCCTCCTTGCTGCCCTCTCACATTGCTTGCCTACCTTTAGGTCATCTGATATGACTACCCCCAGGTCCTTTCCATTTTTGTTGTTGAGTATCTCACCCCCATTGTGTACTCTTCCCTGGGTTTTGTTTCCCAGGTGCATTACCATCACTTCTTAGCATTGAATCTAAGCTGCCATACATTTGACCATTCCTCTAACCACGCCAAGTCCCTTCTCATCCTTTCCACCCCACCTTGTGCATCAACTCTGTTGCAGATCTTTGTGTCATCTGCAAAGAGACATACTTTTCCTTCAGTCCCTCTGC
This sequence comes from Neoceratodus forsteri, assembly GCA_016271365.2. Taxonomy (NCBI): domain Eukaryota; kingdom Metazoa; phylum Chordata; order Ceratodontiformes; family Ceratodontidae; genus Neoceratodus; species Neoceratodus forsteri. The sequence goes on from CM057450.1 coordinate 1,604,466,968, forward strand.
AATGTAAACATAAAGACATTGAAGAGGACGATCTAATACTGAACCCTGCATGTGCCACTACTAACCCCCCTTTTTTCAGAGTGGACTCCATTTACTATTACTCTCTGTGTCCTATTCTCCAGCCAATTCTTTACCCAGGCTGTCATCTTGGGACACACTCCCAGGCTGGCTAACTTGTATATTAATCTTTTGTGTGGGACTGTGTCAAATGCCTTGCTAAAGTCTAGGTAGGCCATGTCCACAGCCCCTCCCTGATCAACTACTTTGGTCACCCAGTCAAAGAAATCTATCAGATTTGTCTGGCATGACCTTCCTGCTGTGAATCCATGCTGCCTTGGGTCCTGTGCCCCTCTGGCCTCTAGATACTCAACAATTCTTTCCTTCAGAAGTGATTCCATCATTTTCCCTACCACTGAGGTTAAACTAACAGGTCTGTAGTTTCCTGCTTCTGCCTTGCTCCCACTTTTGTGAAGGGGAATCACATCTGCCCTACTCCAGTCCTCAGGTACCACCCCATCCTCCCATGATTTGTTAAAGAGGGTAGTCAGTGGTGTCACTAGTTCTACCCTTAGTTCTTTTAGAAGTCTGGGATGATCCCATCAGGCCCATTGCTTTGTCCACCTTCAGTTTTAAGAGCTCTTTCAGAACCCTTTCTTCTGTAAATGGGCTGGTATCAACTTATGTATCCAGAGTGTTTCTACTGTTTGTTTTAGGTACCTCCCCCTCTTCCTTTGTAAATACTGAGCAAAACTATTTGTTTAGTATCTCTGCCTTTTCACAGACACCCTCTGCCCACCCTCCATCCCCTTTATTAAGCCTCACTATCCCTCCCTTGGTCTTCCTTCGCTCCCTGATGTACCTATAAAAGGTTTTATCCCCCTTCTTAACTGGGTTGGCTATCTTTTTCCTCAGTTTGGGCCTTTGCTGTTCTGACTGCCTTTCCAGCTTCCTTTTGCTTTAACTGATACAGTTCTCTGTCCTGTTCCTTCTGTGATTCCTTGTACTTCCTGAATGCTTTCTTTTTCTCTTGAACCTTCACTGCCACTTCCTTTGAGAACCATAGTGGTTTCTTACCTCATTTCGTTTTGTTTATTTGCTTTACACAAAGGCTTGTCACCACTGTGATGGCAGTTTTTATTATTTCCCATTGTTCTTCCACCCCGCCTTCCTGCCCATTTGCTAGTGCATTCCTTAGGCACTCACCCATTTTGGCAAAGTCAGCCCTCCTAAAGTCCAGTACTTTTGCCTTTGTGTGGCTTGACTCTATTGCTGTGTTTACTGTGAACCATACTGTTCGATGGTCGCTAGTTCCCAGATAGCTACCCACTTCTACATCTGTGATCCTCTCTTCATCTCCATTTGAGAGAACCAGGTCTAAGATTGCTCCCTCTCGAGTGGGCTCCAATGCTAGTTGTCTAAGGCATGCCCCCTGTAGGGCATCTAGAATAATCCCACTCTTCGAAGTGGCTGCTGCAACTGCACTCCAGTTAACATCTGGCATATTCAGATCACCCATCAGCAATATCTCCCCTTTATCTGCCATTGTCAGCATTACACCTTTCCTGGTCAACAAATAAATAAACCAATAAAAATACAAGTTATTATATAAACATTATGTACAGTGTGAGTAAAAATAACTAATACATCATTCACCACACCCAGTCCAGTTCTGCACCATGGAAGAATCTCATCCATACAGAGACTGAGATTATGCACGGCATGCACAAGTCCAATTTAAGTCTTCACTAACTCATGAAAAAATCTGATACAGCATTGTGCATCATATGTATATATTACCGTATTGCTGAGGATCTGGGCACAGGCCTTCAAATATGCTTGATGTTGTTTCTTGATCAAAAGCATGATTTCTTCCCTTAGGAGCTGATATTCAAGGTTAATAATGTCCATGAAGTTACAGACTGAAGCACTAAAAAGTAAAAGATAAAATTACAGGACACAATGCACCTTTTAGATCATGTTAGTTTTAATATTTGAAATGATGTTGACATTGCAATCTAAGAGTCCACTGTGCCCCCCCCCCACCCACGGGCTTGGGGGGTTTCTACATGACAGTGACCACATAATACATGTGGAGAACCTTGTGACAAAAAAACACACACTTCCCAGTTTGAGTCCTCCTAACTCATTTTGCTCCACCAGAAATAACATAGATGGGCATGCATATCAGGAGCTAAGTTGCAGGGTGGACCAGTGCTCTGTGTATACCCCCAAAGCCTGGCTTTGGTCTCAGGGAGGGAATGGGGCTAAGCAGGTTGAACCCCTGCTGTACATTCTTTGCACCTCTTGGCAGAATTTCAGATTACATGTGTGGCACACAGGGCTGTAGCTCTTTTGTGAATACCCATATACAGGAGCTATGGAATGCTGTGGCTGGAATGGCTCACTCCTTTTACCCCAGTCCTGCTGTAATAATTTTACAGTAAGAAATAAACCTTATTTACACTCCCTCCCACTGCTAGTGCCCTCCCTCAACCCTGATCTCTGTCCCAGATGCTTTCTTCATTGCATTTTTTTGTGTCCCAGCCACACATCAGTCTATCTGACCCCATTCAACCACCCAGTTATCTCCTCCACTAACCTGTTACATTGATGTCCCCCATAGTTTAACCTCCAGACACCAAGGATCTGGACCACTGGTAGACTCTATGATGACAGTCTGGATGTACAGGGGCCAGCATTTAGACTGTAGTCAGATGATTTACCTCCCATTTTCTGGCTTCTCTCTTCACTATAATGTCAACCCAGTGCCTGTGTGACCTCACCAAAGCAAAGTCAAGTATTCTGCCTGTGTCTGCCCATGAGGAAGTAGACTTCTCAGCAAGTAGCAAGTGGTCATTACTCTTGTGGAGCCTGATTTCTTCCCTTCCTCTGTCCCTGGCTCAACTGAACTGCACTCGGAAGCACTCACTAGCCCTGGCTGCCCATTTCTGGTTCTAAAGTCCACTCCTAAACCAGGGTTGCCAACAGCACTTTCACCTGCAGATTGGATGGCCATGGAAACAGTTTTTTTTAACCCTTTCTTCTGCTCCCTCACTCTGGTGGCTCCCTCTTCTAATCATGGTGCTAGATGTTTTATTTGTTTTAAACCCTCCAACTTTCCTTCTCTGCTGGCTCCCTTTCAAACCCTTTTCCTGATAGTACTGCTGGCAGAAAGGAGCAGCCACATTTATACAGAAAGTGCCAGCAGCATTTCAGGATCGCTACATAGTGGTTAAGCACAGCCAAACTGCATAATCTTCTGGTGCATCCTGAATGGTCAGTCTTTAAATGTGCAGCTGTTCTGCACTGCTCACAGTGGTGACCAGGTCAGAGTTCTGTAAATGCATCTTATGTCCTCTGAGGGTATTTCCATCTGTGGAACTTATCTGACATGTATCTGTTATGTAGTGACTCTCAGTGGCCATGTAGGTTTCATGCTCACCTCTGAGGCTGGAATGTTAGAGGGTTGTGGTCTAGTCCCTCACTAGGAACTAGGACTGATACCTAATACTGGCACTGTACAGCAGCATTAAGGGGGAGGCACTGTTGACGTGCCATTCTTTGGATGAAATGTTAAACTGAGGTTGCTTCTGCTCATCTCTGGTGATTGTTTAGGAGAACATTAAAGATCCTGTAGAACTGTTTGTAAGAGCAGGAGTTTTCACTTGTGATCTGTCATGCACTCTCACTGTCATTAAAATGGAGCCATGTAACCCACCCAAAAAAAAGTTTCTGTAAGCAAGCTGTCACAACTCAGTGTGCATTTTCTGGTCCAACAATTACAAATAAAAAAATCTGCTGTGATGCACTGCAGAGGATGTATAAGCACTGGTGGAGCCCAAAGTAACAGAAGGGGAGAGGTAACACAGCAATATGGTATCTAGCAATGTCCCCTGAGGATCCCTTTAGGGCAATCTCTAACAGATTTACTTAAAACAACTATCTGGATTCCAACTCAGAGGACGTAGTATACTTGCTTCCTGGTGTGTTACTTAACCTCTAAACCACAGGAGTGACCACTCGCTGCAGTGCAGCTTCATGGCATGGCTTGGAAATTAAACTTGCTATAAGTACAAGGGAACATAATATTATTGTATTTTCAAAAAAGACCATGATTGTTCAAATCCTGAAATGGTCCTATCATTTTCTGAAAATTTTGTTTAGAGGTAATTTTCACCAGAATGGTGACCAATTGTGCATGGTGTTAGAATTATAGTGGCACAACTGTTAAGATTGATTAGGCACTTCACGTTGTACTGCAGTTTTCAGCTGCTTGTATTTCAGCCATCCCCAGACATACAGTATGTTTACAAAATTTTCAAACACATGTATTCTGGTACAGGATCTCCTAATCTACCAATTTTGGTGAAATTTTGTTCATTAGTTTTAGTTAGAGACTGGCAAAAAAAAAGAAAATTCCAACTTTTTCATAACTAAGGGAAGTTCATGTACCACTGCCTCTGACATGTGCAGAACATCAATAGGCATTTGAAGTGATTTTATCAGGGCTCTGGAGTTAACTTTGTAGCCACCAGTGCTTCCACTGCATGTGTGAGAAGCCCATCCCTGCCTCTAGAACTGTCACCACTGTGTGTCCCTCCCAACCCCATACAGATGACTTTCTACCATTTGACTGTTGATCAGGAGCCAATCCCCACCACCAGTGTCACCCCAAAATGGTGGTCTTGATGGAAGAGGGATGCCTGGATATCATGGTAGTCACAGAATCATCGTACACAGAGAACCATGACTGGGATGTCAACATACCAGGGTGCACAATCTACAGGAGACACAGGGAGGGAAGGAGAGGAGAAGGAGTAGCTCTCTATGTAAGGGAAGGGATCAAAGCAACAGAACTAAAGGGCAAACAGGGAGGAGAGGAGGCACTGTGGGTCACCCTGGAGACTAGAAATGACTCCATGATCCGCACAGGGGTTGTATACAGACCCCCATCTCAGATGGAGGAAATGGACAAGGAAATGATAGCAGGCATCATTGGGATGGCAGAGAAAGGGGAGATATTGCTGATGGGGGACCTGAATATGCCAGATGTTGACTGGAGCACCTTTGCTGCAGCCACATCCAAGAGCAGGGTCATTCCCGATGCCCTACAGGGGGCATGCCTCAGACAGATAGTTTTAGAACCCAGTCAGGAAAAAGCAATCTTAGACCTGGTACTCTCAAATGGGGACAGAGAGAGGATCTCTGATCTTGAAGTGGGTAGCCATCTGGGAACAAGTGACCATCAAACAGTGTGGTTCACGATAAACTTAGCTATAGAGTAAAGCCACACAAAAGTGAAGGTACTGGACTTCAGGAGGGCTGATTTAGTCAAAATGGAAGACTGCCTAAGAAAAGCACCTGCAAACAGGCAAGAAGGAGGTGTGGAGCAACAATGGGGAAACATCAAAACCACCATCACAGAGGAAACAAGCCTTTGTGTGAAGCAAATAAACAAATCAAAATGAAAGAAAAAAACACTATGGTTCTCAAAAGAAGTGGCGGGGAACGTAAGGGAGAAAAAGATAGCATTCAAGAAGTATAAGGAAACACAGAAGGAGCAGGACAGAGAACTGTACCAGTTAAAGCAGAAGGACGTGGGTAAGGCAGTTAGAAAGCAAAGGCCCAAACTGAGGAAAAGATAGCCAACTCGGTTAAGAAGGGGGATAAAACCTTTTATAGGTACATTAGGAAGCAAAGAAAGACTAAGTCTAGGATACTGAGTCTGAACAAAAAGGAAGGTGGTTGGGCAGAAAGTGACAGTGAAAAAGCGGGGATAATGAACAAATACTTCTGTTCAGTATTCACAGTGGAAAAGCAGGGGGAAATACCTAATCCAGTCAATAGAAGCACTCTGGATAGGGGGTTGATATTAGCCCTTTCACAGAAGAAAGGGTTCTGAGAGAACTCTTAAAAGTGAAGGTGGATAAAGCAATGGGGCCTGATGGGATTCACCCCAGAATTCTAAAAGAACTAAGGGAAGAACTAGTAACACCACTGACTACCCTTTTTAATAAATCATGGGGGGATGGTGTGGTACCTGAGGACTGGAGGATGGCAGATGTGATTCCCCTTCACAAAAGTGGGAGCAAGACAGAGGCAGGAAACTACAGATCTGTCAGTTTGACCTCAGTGGTAAGGGAAATGATGGAATCACTTCTGAAGGAAAGAATTGTTGAGTACCTAGAGGCAGGCCAGTGGGACACAGGACCCAAGGCAGCATGTATTCACAGCAGGAAGGTCATGTCAGACAAATCTAATTGATTTCTTTGACTGGGTGACCAAAGCAGTAGACCAGGGAGGGGCTGTGGACATGGCCCACCTAGACTTTAGCAAGGCATTTGACACAGTCCCACACAAAAGATTAATAAATAAATTAGCCAGCCTGGGAGTGGGTCCTGGGGTGGTAGCCTGGGTAAAACATTGGTTGGACAACAGGACACAGTGGGTAATAGTAAATGGAGTCCACAGTGAAGAAAGGAGGGTTACTACTGGGGTACCGCAGGGTTCAGTACTAGGGCTGGTCCTTTTTAATCTCTTTATAAGTGACATTGCAGAGGGACTGCAAGGGAAAGTACGTTTCTTTGCAGATGACACAAAGATCTGCAACAGGGCTGATATGCAAGGTGGGGTGGAAAGGATGAAAACGGACTTGACAAGGTTGGAGGAATAGTCAAATGTATGGCAGCTTAGATTCAATGCAAAGAAGTGCAAAGCAATGCACCTGGGAAACAAAAATCATGGGGAAGAGTACACAATGGGGGATGAGATACTGACAACAACAAACATGGAAAAGGACCTGAGGGTGGTCATATCAGATGACCTAAAGGGGGGCCAGCAATGTGAGAAGGCAGATAGGAGGGCTGGGGGATACTGGGATGCATAGGGAGAGGCATCACCAGTAGAAAACAGGACGTTGTTGGGCCTCTGTACAGTTGGTAAGACCACATCTGGAGTTCTGAGTGCAGTTCTGGAGACCCCATCTCCACAAAGACATAGACAGGGAGGGTGGAGGCTGTCCAGAGGAGGGCAACCAAAATGATGCAGGGTCTGCATCAGAAGACATATGAAGAAAGACTAAAGGAACTTAAGATGTATAGCCTCAAGGAAAGGAGGGAGAGGGGGGACATGATAGAAACTTTCAAATACACTAAGGGAATCAACAAAGTCCAAGAGGGTAGCATCTTTCATAAAAAGAGATGTGTAAGAACAAGGGGGCACAATCTGAAGATCGAGGGGGGTCGGCTCAGAGGTAATGTGAGGAAGTATTTCTTCACAGAGAGGGTTGTGGATACATGAAACAGCCTTCCTGAGGAGGTCGTAGAGTCAAAAACAGTGAGGGAATTCAAGAACGCATAGGACAGACATAAGGCAATTCTAGTGGGGGGTAGGAGGAAGTAGGCTGTTGGTTAACTAGGATCTGCAGCTTATCCGTTAGGTAGAGAAATGGGCAGACTAGGTGGGCAAGTGGTCCTTATCTGCTGTCAAATTCTATGTTTCACTGCTGCTCCTACATCAAAGTCTCTCCCCCTCACTCTAGCCTTTGATCCTTCACTCGATAACTCTGTGGCAACCGCCACCCTCTTCCCCCAACTCACCCTAAAAAAAGAGGTCCAGGTCCCTTAGTGGGCAATTGGCACAGCACTCCCTCCATCTCAACTGGTCGCTATCTAGTGAAATAAACTATAACAGAGGTGGAAAAAAGCCAATTCCAAAACACTGCAAACTGCGGGTATGCATGGATTAAGCTTTGTTTTTCAGCTCAATATTATTTTGCTCATACCTTTAATTCTTTTTAAATGAAATGTCACTAATCTGCAAGTCACCATCCTTCCTTAAAATTACACAGGTTACACCTTTTACATCACACCCAACAATTCTCAGTGTTACTATAGGCAGATGCATCATTTATTTATATATTTATTAATTTATTCATACAATATTTACTGAATAGAGAGGACATTTCTGCAATGTGGGATGGTTTGCTGTTGTAAAGATGCAAAGAAGATTTTTTGGGTGCTTGGGGGGAGGGTGCTGGAGGTAACTAACTTATTGATAGGGTTGGGTCAGGTGGAGGAAACAGTGGGAGTTGGGCTTGATGTTCGGGTAGGAGAATTGATGATTTACTGGCAGTGGCAAACTTCACTGAAAGGATCGTAGGAGGATTGTTTTTGCACAGTGGAGGGTGGATTGGTTGGGGGCATAATTTACAAGGCTCTGGGTGGTACAAGCAAACTGAGTAGGCGGAGATGGGATTTTTTTTAAAGATTGTCAGGGGACTCAGGATTGTAAACACTTCATGTAGGTCTATGTGGGCGAAGTGTCAATTTGCTCATTAATGATTAGATTAATGAGTTCCAATCACTTAGTGTAGTCTGTGCTAAGGCTAGTGATCAATCTTGTAACTCCCCTCTGTGCTACTTAGCTAATGACCTAGTGTCCACTGCAGGGGAAAGGAGTGCAACTCAGCTAGCCATAAAAAGGTAAAGGAGCCAGAGGAAATGGACTGAGCACTGGCTGCCCATCATGCCCTTCCCACCAAATTGACTGCTGGCAATTGAGGAGCTGGAGGTGAAAATGTTTCAGGGCTCTTGCCCCAAAATGTAGGGGTCTGATGGAGTATTACAAGCACATGGAGAGGTGTATTCGTTGGATGTCAGATATTACTTTTTAAAAAGAGGGGGGCACAGTTTGACCTAGTGGTTAGAGCAGAACTGTGAACCCAGCAGCATGGGCTTGAATCCCACCACTCTTACTCACTGTGTGCCCCTGAGCATGCCACTTAAAGGAACATAGTCATGCACAGTGGACTTCATAGTTTAAAAACCCATGGAAAGCTAGTTCAAATAAAGGTAGTGGGATCATATGCAGCTGGAAACACTGCAGAGATATAGATAACTGAGTCTGTTCAACATTAATACTACATTGCAGCCATTTTTAGAACATTGTGATGTCATTGAGGAACAAGCTGTGTTAACTCTGTTGAGTCAAACATAGAAACATAGACTTTGACAGCAGATAAGGACTGCTTGGCCCATCTAGTCTGCCCATTTCCCTACCTAGAGGATAAGCTGCAGATCCTATTTAACCAACAGCCTATTTCTTCCTACCCCCCACAAAAACTGCCTTATGTCTGTCCCATGCATTCTTGAATTCTCCCACAGTTTTAGACCCCACAACCTCCTCAGGAAGGCTGTTCCCTGTGTCCACCAACCTCTCTGTGAAAAAATACTTCCTCACATTGCCTCTGAGCCGTCCCCCCTCTATCTTCAAATTATGTCCCCTTGTTCTTGCACATCTCTTTTTCTGAAAGATGCTACCCTCTTGGACTTTGTTGATTCCACTGAGGTACTCAAACATTTTTATCATGTCCTCCCTCTCCCTCCTTTCCTCAAGGGTATACATATTAAGCTCCTTTAGTCTCTCCTCATTTGGCTTCTCTTGCAGACCCTGCTCCATTTTAGTTGCCCTCCTCTGAACTACCTCCATCCTGTCTATGTCCTTGAGAAGATGGGGTCTCTAGAACTGGACGCAGTACTCCAGATAGGGTCTCACCAACTGTTTGTACAGGGGGATAACAACTTCCTGTTTTCTGCTGGTAATGCCTCTCCCTATACATTCCAGTATCCTCCCAGCCTTCCCTACTGCCTTCTCACATTGCTTGCCAACCTTAAGGTCATCTGATATGATTATCCCCAGGTCTCTTTCCATTTTTGTTGTTGTTGCTACCCCCCCCCCATTGTGTACTCTTCCCTTGGGTTTTTGTTTCCCAGGTGCATTATTTTGCACTTCATTGCATTGAATCCAAGCTGCCATACTTCTGACCATTCCTCCAACCCTGCCAAGTCCCTTCTCATCTTTTCCACTCCTCCTTGTGTATCAACCCTGTTGCAGATCTTTGTGTCATCTGCAAAGAGGCATACTTTTCCTTCTAGTCCCTCTGCAATGTCACTTATAAAGGCATTAAAAATGACTGGACCCAGTACTGAACCCTGTGGTACCTCGCTACTAACCCCTCTGTCTTCAGAGTGGACTCCATTTACAATTACCTTCTGTGTCCTGTTGTCCAGCCAATGTTTTACCCAGGCTTCCACCCTGGGACCCACTCCCAGGCTGATTAATTTGACTATTACTCTTTTGTGTGGGACTGTGTCAAATGCCTTGCTAAAGTCTAGGTAGGCCATGTCCACAGCCCCTCCCTGGTCTACTACTTTGGTTACCCAGTCAAAGAAATCAATTAGATTAATCTGACATGACCTTCCTGCTGTGAACCCATGCTGCCTTGGGTCCTGTGCCCCAATGGCCTCTAGGTACTCGACAGTTCTTTCCTTCAGAAGTGATTCCATCACTTTCCCTACCACAGAGATCAAACTGACAGGTCTATAGTTTCATGCCTCTGTCTTGGTCCCACTTTTGTCAAATATAGCTTGTTCTCAATGACATCACAATGTTGTAGAAATGGCTGCAGTGAAGTGTTAAATATTGAATGAACTCAAACATCTATATATCTTGAGTACTTCCATCTACAGGAAAGCCCACTAGCTCATTTGAAAGATCTTTATATGGGCTTTCAAACTATGTAAGCCACCATACATGAATATTTCCCTTTAACTTGCCTGTGCATAGCTAGAGTGAGTACTGTCTATACTGTTAGAATCTTCTTGTCTCCCTCATGACAGCAACATCCTCTTCTGTCCATCATCAAGAATGTAAAGTACAGTACTATGAGATACAGGTTTTATAAAGGCTGCTATGCAAAACCAAAACCCATTCTATTCTGAAGTCTCTGCATTACCAGTATCCAACTCACTGCATTTTTATGTATTTAAAATATGTTGATCAGGATAGGCACACTGAGCTGGACCTTGTCTCCAGGTGTGACCTGGGGAAGGGATATACGAGGGAGTGAAATAGCAATAATATGTGCTATGAAATACAATGAGCATAAGAGGCACTATAAACCCAAATTTCTTTGTTTTCCCTTGGGGTGGGTTTTGGGGGGACTAATATTAATGATGTGCTAAGTGGTATGGGGGTGAACTTGCAGGTGGTCAGATAAAGAAATCTGTTTAAAGATTCATGGGGAAACCTTTGACAGGAGGCTTTTGCCAAAAAAAGGTAGGGGCTTGGTTAGGGTTAGTAAGGAGAGTCTATTCTTAAAGATGATGTGAGGGGAGGAGGAACTGGCTTGAATCGAAAACCAAAGGGGGGGGGTGATTTGACAGAAAACCAAAACCTGACCCTTCCCGGTTTTTCCACATTTAACTGAAAGTAGACTTTAAAGCAAAAAAAAATGGTTACCACCACAAAGAACAGTGTAGAGCAGCATTTTAAAGCTTATAATAAATAAATTATTTTTAATGAAGATGTCCCTTTTGCTGGCCCTAAAGGTAATCTTGCGATTAATATTCAAATACTACTCCCCGCAAGGATGGCACTTCTTTTAGAGGCCTGTCCACTGTGTGGGCCGGGAAGCACACACATTGCATGTCAACAGCCAAGATACAGTAATAATGCCCTACCTCCAGACAAAACCACAACTATCACACAACTCTGCAGACAGCCTCCTCTTCTAGGCCCAATATGTGCCATGCTCGGGGGCAGCATACAAATTTATACTTCTGGGACATTCCAGCCTCATACAAGTGGCATTTTGCAAAGCACTGTAAAGTTTATTCCTGCACTATGATCCAGCCCACTACGGGATGACTGAGACTGCTTAGGGGAGCAGTGCCCACGGCTTGTATGGGCTGAGTGATTCTAGTGAGTAGTAGTAAGTAATAAAAAAGTACTTATAACATGGGTTGTAAAAAGGAGAAAATGTAATTGGTTAAAGACCATCACCTCCCTGACAATGGATTAAATCTCCTATTTAATCCACAGTTGGAGTGAATGGCCCTGACTCAATATCCCTGCAGAGGTCAGGACTCCCGAAGCATTTAGAGAGAGAGAAAGTGATGAGAGTGCTCTCAGTTTCTCCATAACTGTAAGGGAAGCCCCAAATGCTATGTGAATTGTCAGTGGGTCTGTAATGCACCATGGTGCTTGTGAGAGATCAAGGAGAGAGACACACAGCGGCCAAATTTTAGTACACTCCTGGCAAAGTGTCAATAGTGGAAAAGAGCCCCCAGATTGTAGCAGCTGCCCAGGAAGAGAGAAAGACATGACTTATCTGTAGTGACCATGGTCTCTATCTCTGTCAGCCTCTGTTAAAGTATGTCCCACTGATTTTGAATTAGTAATGAAACACAGTAGATCGTAGGAACCTTGGCGGGGGAAATGCAGTCTCACAGGCTGTTAGCGCCTGACAGTATTGACTTCCTGTGCTAACAACATGTTTGGTGGCCCACAGGAAATGCAATGCTGATGAGGGTAGTGTGACTTTGACAGTCAGCAGTATGAGTCATGTCAGTCTTAATGCATTGCTGTACTGCCAGCTGTACTCCTGTCCTTACAGTTTCTCTCCACAGTGTCCCCACAAGGAGAGAGAGAGATAGAGAGACAGTGCAAGTAGTCCATCACACTGGAGAGAGAGAGAGAGAGAGAGAGAGAGAGAGAATGTGGTGTAGAGAAAGAGAGAGACAGAGCGAGCAGGTCAGCATGTGGTGTACAGCGAGAGAGAGAGAGAGAGAGAGTCACAGAGTGACATTCCTGGGGGCTGCATTTGTGTTCTTGAGCCTCCACTTAGTGTCAAGTAAACAGCAGCAGTTACTGTAAGTCAAAGAAAATGTTATTCTGTATAACAGTAAGCTCACTGTGTCCCCTTCTTTCAATTGACACTTTCATGATGTGGTCTAATGAGCGTGTGTGTGTGTAGGGGTCACTCAAAAGAAAGCACAGTTTGTACATGTTTCACTGTATGTTATGGACAACAAATGTCAGAAATCATGGGAATTTTATATTTCTTGCATTTATATGTTCATAAGTGAGACATGTATTACTTGTTGGGCACTACTTTTCAAAGTGTCAGGATATAGTAACATTGGTTGTAATTTAATAGAACTAAAAGCCTTTCTTTGAATTACTTTTTGTAATAACAAATAACCCATGTTAAAAGCGCAATGACCCACTCCAGGGTATGGGGTCATAGGGATTTAATTCACACCTTGGGTGCTGTGAGGACACTTGGCCTGTGGCCTCATGCCTCACAATGCACCTGAGGTGTGGATTAAATCCCTATAACCCCATACTCTGTTGTGTGTTACTGCATATTTATTTTTAAGCAGGATAAAACACTTAGGTCCTAAGAGGGGTATATCTACAAGACTGCCATGACAGTGAAATTCACTGTTACAAATATATAAACTGTTTTGGAACAGTGTAATAAAATGCAACAATTACAAAAATAAATAATCATTGACGTTTGTGTATTGGACAGTGCCCCATCCTAACTTTGAAGGCATAACTGTGTACAACAAATTACTGTAATAATCTGAAGACATAGAAAGTGCATGAGTGCATGCATTCAGTAATCATCAGAAGTAGCTAAGTACAGTTAAATAACAAAACACCTGCAATGTTCAGTCATATCAGAATCAATGACATGTTTACATTTCTGAAGCTCCTCAGATTTTCCTAGATCCAGCTGGGAAATATTCCATTTAACCAGAATTTGGTAACTTGTCATCTGACCATAATCATTTCTAATTTTTGGTACCCTCATACCACCCTGGCCCCTTTTTCTTGTATTGTATCTCTGTGTACTGTATTCATGAACTTTAAATGTTACTCCTTTCACAAGCCCTGTAACCATTTTAAATATAATAATTGAATATTGCTTTTCCCATCATCACCTCAAAGAATCACACCCCAATCCCCTATACAGTTGACAATGGTGCCTTTCTAATGAACATTTTAATATAAACCTGGCTAACCTGCTGTACTGTATCTCAAATCTATCACTAAGGTACTTATTAGCAAATCATAAAACTATGTTACCGTAATCCAGCACTGGTAGAAGGTGTTGGTTTACAGTTGTTCTTATTACTTCCATAGCTAACATTTTTGTACTTCTACGTAGAATCGCCATTTACCTTTTTTTATTGTATTCAGAACATGAATATCAAACTTTAGATGTTTATCAGTCTATAACCCCAAGTATTTATCTTCATCAACATTTGTCTGTTGGACCCCATTGTTCATTACTATATTTCATTTTAATGTTTTACAGATTTTATTTTGTTGTGAGCTGAAGACCATAGCTTTGGTCTTTTTTTTTTTAACTTATGACAAGCCTCAATTTCTCAAACCACTGGTCCCTCACTGCAAAGTCCGTTCGTAATTTATTTTCCATAGCTTGGAAGTTTTTGTCTATTGATATCAATACTGTATTGTCTCCGTGCAATCTAATATATGTGCTATTTATGAGTTTTGTTAAGGCATTTATGTAAATTAAGAATTAAACCGGTCGTACTATCGATTCCTGGTGATCACATCTTTCCTGAGACCCTTCACATGATAGGTGGCCTTTAACTGCAACTCTTTAAATTATATGATATGATTCTACATAGATGGCTGTTAAACAAACTGGAGAACCTGGGGGTTGGTTGCAAGGTAATGAGATGGGTAGGGAATTGGCTGGAGAATAGAACCCAGAGGGTGGTGGTGAACGGAACACACTTTGCAGTGGGCAGAAAAGACCAGTGGAGTGCCCCAGGGATCAGTGCTGAGCCCAGTCCTCTTCAATGTCTTTATCAGTGACATCGCAGAGGGTCTGGAAGGGAAGATTTGCCTGTTTGCATATGACACAATACTCTGCGACAGGGTGGACACACCAGACTGGGTGGAAAGAATGAGGAGAGACCTAAAGAGATTGGAGGACTGGTCGAGGGATTGGCAGCTGAGTTTCAGTGCAAAGAAGTGCAAGGTAATGCATGAGGGGAACAGAAACCAGGGGCAGTTTATTACCTGGGGGAGAGGAACTTGCAAGCTCCAAGCAGGAGAGGGACCTGGGGGATGTCATCAAAGATGACCTGAAAATGTCAAAACAATGTGACAAGGCTGCAGGGACGGTGGGTAGGATGCTGGGCTGAATGGGTAGGAGAATCACCAGCAGAAGGAAGGAGGTAATAATCCCACTGTAAAGATCATTGGTGAGGCCTCACCCTGAGTACTGCATCCAGTTTTGGAGATCCCATCTTCAAAATGATATAAGCAGGGTAGAGGCAGTGCAAAGGAGGGCAACCAAAATGGTGAGAGGCCTGCATGATAAACCTTATGAGGAAAGGCTGAGGGAGTTAAATATGTATTTACTGGAGGACAGGAGGAAAAGGGTGGGACATGATTGAAATGTTCAACTATCTCACGAGGAGTACAGTATGGCACCATCTTCCAAATAAAAAGATACTCAAGGACTAGGAGGCACAGTATGAAGCTAGAGGGGGTAGGTTCCGAAGAAATGTGAGGAAGTACTTTTTCATGGAAAAGGTGGTGGACAAATGGAACAGTCCTGCTGGGTGAAGTGGCGGAGGCAGAAACAGTTACAGGTTTCAAGAAAGCATCGGACAGACACAAAGGGAGCTTGAAAAAAAAGGGGAGGGATAGAGGGTTGATCAAGATTCATTTGGTCACAACAGCTAGGATAACAGGGCAGACACTGTAGGCCTGTGGGCCCTTATCTGTTGACTTCTGTTTCTTTGTTTTTGTGTTTAGGTTCTCCTCTTTAAATAGTAATCAAAGCATTACACAACATTGACTGCAGCTGCTGTGCTATGTAATCTATCTGACAAGATTTTGTGATTTACACGATCAAAAGTCTTGGAGAGGTTGACAAACACTGCACCCACAGAGTCTCCCATATCCAGAGTGCCTGCAACTACAGTAAAATAGTGAAATCTGTGAGTGCAGTGCTGGTCGACCACCACTTCCTAAAGCCCACCTGATTTTCTGCTAGCACAACATAAGATTTTAAGCGTTCATATACTGTAGTTGTCCACATACTAGTTTTTCTTTTTTTTTATTCTGTATTTTTGTTGCCCTGCTCCGCCAAGGATCTGCCTGGTCACGGACCTCTAGCACCCCTACTTTCATTTGAGCCAGACTCCAGACACCCCCGGCTTGCCCCCTTGGGGTGGGGTCGTGACACTTTAGGGCATCAGTGCCACGAACATGGGACTAGAATCCTGGAGCCAGCCCCAAAAGCTGATTAGTGCAGGGGCAGGCTTCATAGAGGCGGGCAGGAGCTGCCTTTTTCTTAGTTTTTTCCCCCCGAGATGCAGAGACATGCAATGATGACCCGCATCTGTCCCGCTCCTCCATTACTGTTATATGCCTGTGCTAGCAATTCCTTCCAACCTCCGCTAGGAGTCATTGCGCACCGGACATTCTCCCTGACCCTTCCCCTGAAGAAGGAGAGCAGCCCGAAGTCGCCTCAGTCCTTCTTCCCCGGCCAGCCCTCCAGCTCCCTAGTCCATTCCTGAACCTGGGTCACTGGCATCGCGAGCGGAAATCCAACCACTGCGTCGACAGGTGCATACTAGTTTTTCAAATAGCTTGGACAGTATCAACAGTAAAGGCCACTGCTCTGTAATTTGCCGGATTGTTCTCCTCCCCCTTTAATGTTTGCACATTTCCAAGTAACTGGAAAGGTACTTTCCATTAAACTTCTGTTAAATAAGTTTGTAAGTATGGGTCCAATAAATGGGGCAGCTATTTTTAAAAATGTACACATTAGTTGCTTGAAGCCAGAAGATGTTTTTGGTATTTAGGCTCATTAGTTCTTTTAACAACTCCTTCTGTTTCATGATTTTAAAATAAAATGCTGGCCTATCACTGGATCTGCCATTAAATTATGTTCTAATGTATTAATATCTAGTGCATCTCGGATTTTTATGCCTGGCAGGGTGCAGAAATATTAATTTAAAATATTTGCTGTCACTTCCAGGCGTTGCTCCCTCCCATCCTCCCTAACATAATTTTATGCTTGATTCTGAAATATTTTACATTTTGAAACCTTTTATAAGAAAAAAGTAGGCAGCTGGGTTTGCTGTGTTTTTTTTTTATATTGCCCTTGTAATATTTTGCCTTTTCTTTAACATCCCCTTAAATTTATTTCTAGTGTTTTTGAAGCTTTCCTAACCCTGTTCATTTTGGGTTGTTTGCTTTCCTCCATAACCTATTTTTTTATTTCTATAGTTTTTTGTTAACTTTGCTTAAACCAAAGGCATGTGCTTCTTTTTTACTCTCCTTCTCTTTGGGGGGCATGAAGGTTGCAGATCTCCAGGAACATGTATGTGAATTCTTTTGAACTGATCCTGGGTTTCCCTACCCCCCTGGTAATGTGACATGTAAAGCAAGGCATATTTATTTATACAGCACCCTATCCCAAGGGCAAAGGATGTGGCACAATACTCAATAAATAGAGAAATCAAACAGTGATAATTTAAACAGCTTATTCCCAGTAGAAAACAGATACATACAGTTACTAAGGGAGTAGAAACATAGAAATATAGACTTTGACGCCAGATAAGGACTGCTTGGCCCACCTAGTCTGCCCATTTCCCTACCTACAGGTTAAGCTGCAGATCCTAGTTAACCAACAGCCTATTTCTTCTTATCCCCAACAAGAATTGCCTTATGTCTGTCCCATAGTTTTAGACCTCACAACTCCTCAGGAAGGCTGTTCCATGCATCCAGCACCCTATCTGTGAAAAAATACTTCCTCACTTTGCCCCTGAAAATCTCCCTCATCTTTAAATTGTGTCCCCTTGTTTTTGCACATCTCTTTTTATGAAAGATGCTACCCTCTTGGACTTTGTTGATTCCACTGAGGTACTTAAAGGTTTCTATCATGCCCCCCTCTCCCTACTTTCCTCAAGAGTATACATATTAAGCTCCTTTAGTCTCTCCTCATATGGTTTCTCTTGCAGACCTTGCACCATTTTAGTTGCCCTCCTCTGGACTGCCTCTATCCTGTCTATGTCCTTGCGGAGATGGGGTCTCCAGAACTGGACGCAGTACTCCAGATGGGGTCTCACCAACTGTCTGTACATAGGGATAACAACTTCCTGTTTTCTGCTGGTGATGCCTCTCCCTATTCATCCCAGTACACCCTCAGCCCTGTGTGACAAAGTTGTCATTAATCTCCAAAGGCTGATTAAAATAGATAATATTTTAGCCCATTTTTAAATATCTCCTCCAAAGCACTGGTGAGCTCCTTAGATAGAACGGGAGGGAATTCAAGATAAATTATAAGTTAACCCAGTCAGGAAGCCCTGTCACCAGATAGTTTCACGTGCATTGTCAGGATGACCACAAGCAAACCCTTGGTGGAGGGGCATAAGCAGCTGAGAGTATTCCAATTCAAGTAGTTTTCAAGGTAGTCAAACAGAAGACCATATGCTGCATGTATGCAGCTTGAGGGCATAAATAACGTGACACTTAGAAGATTTTCTCAGTATATTGAAAGGCACTGTGTGATCACTCTATCATTGGATGCAGTACCCTATATTACAATACAATAGCATCCTGTAATTGTAGCATCTTTCTTGTAAAAGTATCCCAAAGTGCTTTACATAGCTTGACAATATTTATCAATGTATTAGTTTGGCTACATGAGCACTCCTGCACATGAATGTAGAAAATCAACCGTGGGTAGTGGTGTTGCTTGGATTATATCCAGTGGAACTGAATACCATCAGATATCACCAATTTTCTCAGATACTTGATGCCAATAGATACTGTTGGTATCTGACTACTGGATTCTCTCACCTAAGATCCAGTTGGATATCAGCAATATGATATGACTATCCAGGCTCAAAGAGATCCCAAGCACACATCCAACCTTGGATCCCACAATCTGACCCTGGATCAGAAATCTTAATTGGGTTAGATAGTACCCCAGATCCAGAGTCAAATAAATGGACAAAATGTCTTATCCCATTAGGATAGTCCAAATCAGTATCCAAGCATCACTAATGGTTTTCAAACACAAAATTCTGCCAGAAAGTAATTCTTTGAGAGGGCTTAATCCATAGGTTCAATGTGGGGGGAAATAGCTCCTTCCACATCCTCAATAAAAGCCATCCTTTCTCAGCAGTCCCCTGCCTAGCGCATTGTGACCCCCCCCCCTTGCACCTACTGGGTTCCTGCGTGGCTTGTGTAGCTGTGCCCTCTTGGGTTTCCTTGCTTTTTTCTGCTGTTTTGTTTCTGCTCTCCATTGGTCTCTGCTTGCTATTCCCTCCCTGTCTCTCTCCTGTCTACCTTTTCCCTGCCTTTCCCCCCTTCTTTGCTTGGTCTCTTATCTCCATCCTGTTTTTATTTTCTTGCTTCCCCCTCCCCTTCCTGCTCCTGCCAATGTGCCTCATTTTTCCCATTCCCTACCTCCACCTCTGTGTCATTGTCTTCCATGTTGTTTTGCTTTTTGGGCTTCTTTCTCCAGAACTGTTCCCTTTCTACCCCCACTTCCGTGCTGACCATACTCTTGCCTTCCCTCCTTCATTGATGCCATCCCCTTACGTTTTCTGTTCCAGCAATGACTTGCATGGTTCTAGGCCCTTCTACATAATTGAGCTGTGCTCTGACTCCTGGAGCAAGGACTCATCTGCTTAATCAGCCTTACTGTTCTTTACCGCGGATGCTACCCTGTCACGTCACACCCATTCCTGTCTCAAAAGCCTATCTATGCAAACGACATTCTGAGGCAATATACCTGTATTGCCACTGCAACCTCCCCTCTGCCATTGCTCTGTTCTATCCTTACCATTGCTATGAAACTGTTATCCTTCCCAGATCACTTCCTTCAAGCACTACTGTATTTTATTCCCTTTAATTTCTTATTTTGTTTTGAATCCCAGCTATGGTTCTGTCTAATTTGACCCTGCTTTACTCAACTATTGCCTGCAGCTTCCCACCATGTTTGCCTGGTAAATTGCATGACTACACCCCCATTTCCATGGGATTGTAGTGTCCTAACAACATTTCTGAGGTGTTGTTTTTGTTCCAGTTTTAATTCCCTTAGCTGGCATGTCAGATACTTACATCAAATTTCTGACTCTCATAGCAGCATAGATGTTTCCTGATCTGGACATGCAAACTCTTCTGGCCCCAAACTATCCTCATGTGCTTAATGTTCTATATCTGAGTATGGAGCAGCTATTTACGATCAGTAGCCATTTGTTTTGAAACAGAACTGCTACTGCTCGCTTAACATAATGGATTGGTACCATGACCATTTCTATTTCTCCATCATCCTTAGTTTTGCTACATTCATTTTTCTGTGGCTAGCCCTCCCCCTTCCTCCTCATATCCTCCTGTTGTCTCCCAGCCCCCCATCATCCCTCATTCTTGCCCCTATCCCTTGATCTCTGTGTTTTCTTTTGGGCTTTCTTGCTCCTTGCGGTGGCGCTTCATCTACATTGCACTCCCCTTCTACTACACCAGTTCTGCGCCACAACCATCCCTGGTCTGGCACCTGCAATTCCACAGTATTAATGCATTCTGACAACTATTGCAAACAACCTTCCCTAACAGTTTATGTCCACCAACTATGTTACTCACACCTTTTACCATTATTAGTCCCAGCATTCATGTACCTTGCTCAGTATATCATTCCAATTTTACTTTGTTTTACCCCAGTACTTCCTACCCTTACAGCATACCTAATCACCATATAGAAACATAGAAACATAGAAGTTGACGACAGATAAGGACTGCAAGGCCCATCCAGTCTGCCCATACTTTTCAATTGTTACAATGCTCCTGCAACCCTCTGTCTTTCGGGTTCCTTATAGTGGTTTACTCAGTCCTGCTTCACTTTAGTGTGCCTTCTCATATTTTTCCAGTATTGTTTGGCATTGTGCGTCATACGTTATTGATGTGTTTTGTATGTTTTATGTTCCCCAATTTGCTTGTCCTCCTCCAGTTCCCTAACTTCTTACTTGCTACAATCCCCTTTGTCGTTCTCTTTTCATTTGCTTACCCCTTCCTACTCAATAGTTTTCTGCCCTTTCTTTGCTCACCCCATACCAGTAATTTTCCAGTCTCCATCCTTCACTCTGCCTTATGAGGCATGGAGCATAGGTAGGCTTGTCCTGTCTGATCAGGGATGGGAGTCCGTCGCAACCCATCTACTGTACCATTTTACCACTCTGGATTCTCTGTCAACAACTATTTGTCATACCAGTACCTCAACATCCTCCATCCCTAACTCTGCCTTCTGCGGTATTGAATGAAGGTGGGCTTGCCCTGTCTACCAGGGATGGGAGCATGTTACTTCAACCTCAATTTCAAAAAAATCTTTACTATGCCAATTGCCCACAGTCTCTATCCCTAACTCTGCCTGGCACTACATTACGTGAAGGTTAGCTCACACCGACTGCCGGTGATGGAAGCCTGTGTCCTCTGTCTACCATCTCATACAACTGCATTCTATACCTGTTATCCAGTTGCTGCTTCCCTTCAGGTATAGGATCATTGTACCCCATCATCTCAACTACCTGCATTTTTAACTAGCAATCTGGGTTTGCCGTTTCCATTCAGAAATGGGACCCCTATACTCCATCATCGCTACTACCTGCCCATCCATGGGCTTTGGTCTCCGGCTACCCTGTGGAAGATTGGACTGCTGTAATCTTGTGGTGGCCCTTCCCCTCCTGCCTTCTTGGGTTGGTACTCTTCACAGCTGGGATTTATATGCTTGTCCTCGCTCTTGGCCTCCTTATGTTCTGGATTTGTACCTTGCTGGCTCGTTTGGCTCTGAACTCCATTCTGTCCATCAGACTCCCGGACTTCACTGCTGCTTGCCTTCCACTTGTCATCCAGTGCTCCTGAGCATCACTGCCTGTGGCTTGCCTTCTGGCTCAA
Organism: Neoceratodus forsteri; assembly: GCA_016271365.2. NCBI lineage: Eukaryota > Metazoa > Chordata > Ceratodontiformes > Ceratodontidae > Neoceratodus > Neoceratodus forsteri. The sequence goes on from CM057450.1 coordinate 1,604,488,769, forward strand.
ATGCTTCCAGCCTCTGAACCTTCAGCTCCCCACTGCTGCCTCCTCCATGTTTGTTGTTCCAGATGTTCCTGTTCCCCTACAGCCTTCTTCATGGACTTGTCTCCAACCATGTGCCTCTTGCTTCCTGCTGAGCCTAGGATGAATTGCCCATTTTTTGGTGTCAGGTGTCCGTGGCTTTCTGCAGCTTTTCCCCTTCTGCTACCCTTATCTCACCCCATGGGTCTACTATCAGCGATTCCAGTTCACCATCTCCTTTGGAGGTGGGGACCTCATTCCCTATCACCACAATACCTTTTCTTGTCAGCAACTCAAGTTGATCATCTTCTTCCATGGTGGAATCCTCATACTGCTTGGCCTCCACAGCCATCCATTCAAGCCCATTCTCCCATCAGCGGACTTCACAATCAAACGTTTCCATCATAGATTAGATCATTTCTCACTTAGTTGCTGACCTGGACACAGGGCATATACCATCTGTTTTTTTCCTTCTCCTTTCTCCTGTGACCCATTGCCTCTCCAGCCTGCTGGGACATCATTGTTGGGAGGGACATAACATAGATCCCCTCCTTATTTCATCTCAAGTGGTTGTCCTGTTGGCTGGCCAGCTGTTTCATCAAGCACCATCTTTCTTGCCACCATAGCAGCTCAGGGCTCTTCCACATTCTCTGCCATGTGTTGTTTTTTTTGGCATTCTTCACAACTTCTGACATCCAGTATCCACTCATCCACTCAGTTACTTCTACTGGTTTATCCACCTCATACTCCTACCTCACCTGGCATTACTATTCCCATCCAACACTTCAAAGATTACCTGTTCTTCTCATCTAAAGAATCCCTCATTCAATGGCATCTCTTGAATAGCATGGCACTTATAGTCTAAGTCACTACATGAAATGTCAGTACTCCCAGACAATCTCCCCATGATCAATTCCAAAATCCAATTCAAGTGGTCTATAGAAGATCTTATCTCTCTATCAACTCTCCAGGATCATTCCTTACATATTCCATTTAACTTAACCAGTATGGACATCATTACCTCTCTATCTCTTCCGCAGGATCCCAGCCTTAGGGGAGTCTTCTTCATGCTCATTTTCCTACACTTATTCCCTCCTGGAATATACAATCTCCATGAGATCCATATCCCTCAAGGATAATGGGAACTGCAGTATAACACATAGCATAGTAATGGCATTGTCCGTTATACCTTCCACTTATAGTTTATACTCTACAACGTTGACTCAGATCAACTAGTTACCCAGTTTGCATTTCTGAATAGTCAGTGGATGCTACTAAGACCTTTCCTCTATATTGTATCTCAGCATACACACCAACACATCTCCAGTGCTTAGCTACCCTGCCAAATTTATGCTATCCAAAGTTACTGGCCCCTGGCCTCTGCACATCACCATAATTCATGAAGTTACCTATACCTCCTAGTCATGACAATCTACTCCTTCCAGCCACCTATCTAGTGGTCTTGTAACTCATTTGTCAGTTCTGTCTCCTCCATATGCCTTCATTGAATACCACCACCACCAAGAGCAGACCTCCATTCATTTTGCCATCCTGCACATGCGCATCTGACCTGGCTATCTCCCTATCATAGTTACACTGTACACCAGTTCTACATCAAATTAAACAATCAACATACCTATCATGTTCTACTTCTGATATCTCCTTATTGCCTCATTAGTCAGTAGACTCGGTCAAAAATCACCTATTTTCGGGCACTCCAACAGCATACTGGTATTCGTTCCACCACCAAGTCAATGCCGCAAGGGACACCCAAGCTCCTGTTACTGGTCTACTGTGCTACAGCAATGATCATAAAAAAACATTACTTATCACAGCAATCTTGTCTCTTCCAAGGGAATCTTACTGTAGTCTGACATATGCAGTATTGTCCTTCCATTGTTGTGCCCCAGAGCTAAAATGGTTAACCAAACCTATGCTAATGATGGAACATTAGGCTCAAGCTTGGTTTTTGAACCACTGTTCCTGGCCAAATTTCTGAAACTGTCAGATTCTTACAGATCAAAAACTAATGACAAGCTATCTAAGCTATATTAATAATAATAAACTAACAAGTAGCAACCCTCTAACAACAATTCCCCTTTTTCTTTCTCTAGTAGAAGTGTGGGGAAAAAAACTTCTGCCGTGAGAATTTCCATGAAAATCTGATTTTTGCTTCTGTCAAGGTGTGGAAATCGAATGAGCAACTTTCTTGGAAATTCTGACTAAGAACAGCAGAATAAATTTAACTCTATTTTCTATTTTCAGCATTCATTTAATATAACCATTTCATTTTGCTTTTAGACCACATGCTGATGCAGTGCCTGAAATTTACTGTCTACTCCGCCCTATGAGAGGAATGCCCTTCCGTTCAGGGTGTCCAGTTTTGACCCCATAAACTTCAGGAGCTGAACTGGCAAGATGACTGACTTTTTCTGGTTTATCAGGAAACCTAGCATAATTAGTGTATCATGAGTGATAGTCAATGCCTTTTCCATCTGCTGTGGGGACTGAACCACCACCTACCAGTCATCCAGGTATGGGAAGACTATAACCCTGTTTTCGTGGATGTGCTACCATCACTGCTAGGCATTTGGTGAACACTCTTGGGGCAGATGAGAGGCCGAAGGGCATGGCCTTGAACTGGTAATGCCCTGATGGCACCCTGAACCTGAGGTATTTCCTGTGTGACAGCCTGATAGGGATACGGATGTATGCGTCCTTTAGGTCTAGGGATGCCAGCCAGTCAAATGCTTGTTCAAGTGTTTTAGATCCAGAATGGGTTGCCACTCCTCTGTTTTCTTTTGAGTGAGGAAGTATCTTGAATAAAGGCCCCTTCTCCTTTGAGACAAGGGGGTAGGCTCTACTACCTGATCCAGCATGAGCTTGGCTACTTCCTCTTAAAGTAGAGAGACTTCTGTTGGATTGGCAGGTTTGAATAGTCTTGCTGTCAACTTGGGCAAGAATTTGAAGCTGAGAGCAAGACCCTGGCTCACTACCTCCAGGGCCCACTGTCTGTGGTGATGGATTTCCAAGCCTGGATGTAGTGAGCCAGCCTGCACCTACTGGGAGTATGGAGGTGACCCTGACAGGATTCTCAGGGAGACTGTTTTGCTTGGACAGTAATCTGGGTACTGGGTCCAGCCCTGTTGCTGCCCCTTCTGCCTCTGCCTCTGAGGTACCCCCTCTGGGGCTGATAGGAGGGCAAAGCCTGTGTCTGGAAGAAATGTCTATAATGGGTTCTACCCATGCCTCTTCCCTGGATCTTTTGTGGAGTTGCTGCCTTCTCCTTGGCTGCAGCACTCTTGTAAGCGACTTTGTAGTCATCCATTTTTTTCATGTAGGCTTCGGTCTGTTCCCCAAACAGGGACATGGGCTCACAAGGGAAATCAAGAGCTTTTGTCTTGGTATCTTGAGACACGTTTGGTTGTTCTCAACCAAGCAAACCTCCTCAGGGACACTGAGGTAGCCATCTGCCTAGCAGCAATATCTTTGGCATCCTATGCCATGCAAAACTGGGACAGAAGCTTCAATGCCCCTTTTAGTAACTTCTGAAAGATCAGATTCCATAGGGGCAGGGCATGCTTTTGCTATTTCCAACACTGTTCCACATACTCCTCTGATATCTAGCTATGTAAGCCATGTAAGTGGCTTGCCTGATAGCTAGGGAGGTTCCCAGGTATGACTTATTTGCTATGGAGTCCATCCTCCTGGAGTCCTTTTCAGGTGGGTGTGATGCCAGAGGAATGCCTGCCATCACAGGCAGCAGCCTGCACCACCCCTCATGGCTGGGATATCCAAACAGAAATTCAGCCCCTGATTTAGCCACCCAGTATTTTCTGTCCATCCTCTTGTCCACTGGAGGGATGGACGTAGATGTTTTTATAAATTTTGTGGGTGTTTCATTAAAGATTTATGGATGGGAAACAGAAGCCTTTTTGTTGCTGGGACATCCATCATTTCCACATACTCTGTTTCCTCTTCCTCCTCTGTGGACTCCTGAGTGGAGAGGTCCAAGGTCTGTGCCACCTGTTTCAAAAAGGCAAAGTAGGGAGAAAAATCCTCTATTACCTTTTCTGGGGAATCAGTCCCAAGAGGGTCTGGAGAAACCTCAGGTTCTATAGGTTCTCCAGAATCATCCTCATCTTCAACACCAAAATCATCTTCCTCCTCCAGGAAGATGTCAGTTGATCATTCCAAGGAACTGGGAACCGAAAGGGAACCCCAGTCCAGAACCAATAACTGTGAACGTGGGTGCTGAACCAATTCCGTAGTAACAGTTTGCAATGCCTGCAAGAAGCTAATGGCACTTGCAATAGCTTCTATGATATGAATCACTGGAACCGTCAGTTGCAGCTCCTTGTTGAGTGCTTCTCTTTCCTCTGTCCTCTTCTTTTTAGCGGAACTTGCCAGTTCAGCTGTAGTTTCTGCAGATCTTTTTCTGGTCGAAGAACCATCACCCTGGTCAGAGGGCTGCTCACTCGGTTCAAAAGACTTCTCTTTCTGAGAAATGAAGGCCTTGTCCGTTGCTGGGTCAGCAGCTTTTTCTGACATTTTTTCCTTCAATCAATTTAAACGCCTATCCAACATCAACTGTGGAAAATTCTTACAGATATCACAGTCGGCCTTTAAATGATCAAAACCCATCACAGAACATTAATTAAATGGGGATCCATCTTGGCAAATGGTTCCCCGCACTCTGTGCAATGTTGAAAATCTGTTGGGCCGGTTCTCTTTTTAGGCAGTGACATAAACACTAACAGTGGCCTAAAACCACCAAAGAAAAAACTCTACTGTAACTTTTTTTTTCTTCAAACGATCAGTTTAGTGACCGAAGAAAAAACAGGAATTACCCTGATTTTTCAACAAATAAACCAACTGGACCCAAAACAGGCTTTCTTAATACTAAATTAAAGATACAGAAACTTGGTTCCCTCCTGGTTAAAAGAACAGAGAAGAAACTGAGAAAAAATTACCAAAATATGACTAAATCTAAACTAATCTACCTGTAAACCAAGGACAGTGCTTTTCAAATTGAACAGAAATAAATTTTACTTCAGAAAACTTCAAAAATAAAATCTGCATAAAAGATGAAGGAGAGCTCTCCGAGGCATCTGTACTAGTCAAGCAGTGTAAAGAATCTGATGGTTGCAGAATGTTGACCAGGGACCGTGGTTTGAAAACCGAGCTCGAGCCTAATGTTCCATTATTAGCATGGGTTAAGTTAACCATTTTGGCTCTGGGGCAGTACAATGGAAGGACAATACCACATATATCAGAATACAGTAAGATTTCCTGGGGCAAGAACCACCATCTTGCTACTAGTCCTTCCTGAATATGAGCCCATGCAAACCTCATCATAGCAACCCTAGCTCACCTTCAATCCTTGAATATATTGCACCCAAAGCTCCACTCCTTTCGAATCCTAGATTGTCTCCCTATAGATGCCTACAAAATGAAACATCAAAAATGTACCTAACTCAAGGCCATTATACCCTACTCAGAACATCAGAGCTTCTACTACCTTGTCATCCAGCTCTCATGCCATTCCTGCAGTTTCTTACTAGGCAGAACTGAGAACAAGCATTTCCAAATGCTTGCAAACATCTGAAACATTTGCCAGTCTAGAAAGAGAACTAAGCGTTGTATTCTGCCCTCTCCTTCTTCAAGGTTGACAGATTACCTCAAGGGTGTAATAATTCATCATACATCCTACAATTTGAAGTCTGGCAGCCCATTTAAACTACTTGTGTTCCTCATGCTGACATTGATTCTCTATCTTTGTCAAATATCAACTAATATCTCAAATAAATCTTGAATCTTGCTCAACTCCCTTTTAAGAGCTGGACGTAATCTATAATCAGGATTTGGATGTTCCTCTGGACTGGATCTGCCTCTTCATTCTCAAGAATCAACCCTTTTGAACTCATCATTCAACAGATTTGGAAGATGGAACCTCATCATTACAGACATTACACCTTATGCTAAGAATTAGGACTTAGTTCTAAGCATCTAGGATAATTTCTTCTTAGTTTACCCAGAGGACGGGCAGGTCAGTAGCCATGGATCCTCTGAGGTTTCCTCCACCTGTTTTTTTTCCCCTTTCCTGCATCCTGAATCCTTTGGTTATTGCCTACTCAAGTAATGTTTTTCTTTACCTATGGTTTAACTGTATATTGTGACTCAATGTACTATTCTACGTGTATTATTGTGTTGTGTTTTGTTCTTGGAATGCTTTATTCCTCGGGTCATCACTGAAAAATGGACTTTGTCTCATTGACCTACCCAGTCATCAAAATTCAAATAAATAAATACCGGTCATACTCTCTGTGAATTGGAGGATGCAGTCTTTTTGGGCCTTCTATTCCCTACTCGCTACCCAGCTTACCTGCCAAAGGTGGGAATAGAGAAAGGCAAAAGTTAAAAGTCATAAGTATACACAAGCACAACTCTATTCACCAAAAGTTTGAATTATTATTGTAAAACAGGAATGTGGTAGTCATATTTTCCAGTCAATGTTTAAAAAAAGAACACTGGGATGGTATTCCCATGACCTAAATTCCGTTCCGAGTTAGGTCACTGTGAGATGTGTCTGTCCCTTCAGGATTAAGTGCTTATGGGCAAAATAACGCAGCCAGATAAAGGAACACCAAAATATGAGCAAACAAAGTGCTGCTCGGCTGCTCTGTATTACATCACGGGGAAGTGGCTAAGGGTTTTAATGAGCACCACCAGTGGGCTGTGCGAGACTGAGCCGAGGCAGACAGGACATTCTGCAAGTTATACAGTTGAAGTTACAGAGTAGAATAAGTGTCCCAGTTGATTGGGGTGTTTCTCAGAATCCATCCAATGATGAGCTACAGGAGTGATACTGAGGCAAAAGAAGTATTTCACAAAAAGGATGTGGGCATTGTAATTGCTGAATACTGTATTGTTACTAGACCAGTTTTTTTGTTTGTTTGTGTGGGTAGCTTGAAGTCACAGCATCTAAATAAAAAAAAAAATAATTGTCAAAGTTTTCAAAGTGGTCTGTCACACATTTGAGTGTTTGCATATGTGATCCCAAAGGCTAGGACATTCACATTATTTACTTTTCATTACAGTTTGTATACCAGATGCTAAGCAGCTGTCTAATATTATTCCAAAAACGTTCTTACCACCTAAAATATTCCTAGTTGTACAGTAGGCATTTTATTCTTAGATTTACTCACTCTCCAAGTAAACAAAGGTGGTTATGGTCATACCTCTCAACTGTCCCTTATTTTGCCTTAACATTTTCCTATGTCCCACATAATTTGTTTTTGACTAGCAGTGGGGACTGCAAGCACAAAATAATGTTAAACATTAGAGTTTATTAGAAAATGCATTTTACACTAATCTTATTCTATTAGCTTTCTGAGTGAATATTCATAATGTTTAAAATATGGCCCTGATTTTGGGTCTTCATTCCTGATTTTTTTAAGCCTCATCCCTGATTTATGAGACAAGAGGTTGAGAGGTATGGTTATGTTAGTGCCCCTTCTAGTATTTTATTTTGCACTGTATAGTGTCCTATCCAGGACCTTCTTGCAAATGAGCTTATACTGGTAAAACATATACAATGAAATGAACAGAAAAACATAGATCCTGACTGCTCTAAAGCAGCCTGTGTGTATGTGTATGTGGGGGAAGGTAGAGTTAGTGTGTGTGTGCACCTGCGCACGTGTATGTGTGTGCTGTCTTTGTTTCAGTTTGAATTTTTTAACTAGAAAACTGCTTTATTTAAAAAAACAGGACTATGAAACTTATTTAAGCAATTGCATAGATCTTGCCCAAAATGTCACTAACTTGTATCGCAAATTATGAAAGGAGTTGTGCTGGACCCTGCTGCTTTAAACCAAAAAATATAAGAAGCAATTTTTACATGCCCATATTAAGAGCTGTCGCAAAAATCTCAGAGACTTGCTCCTTGCCTGGTGAAATCATGTTACCCACTCTGTGCAACAGGTGGTAACAAAGGCCGGATATTCTGGGGATGGATATGGGGAAGATAAATGGTTGCTGTCATGGATGGGACCAAAAAAAAAAATGTTACATAGACTAATATAAAAATGCAAATAGGCAAGACAAAGGTTAAAATTAAAAAACCCAATTGGAAAAAAATCACAAAATATGTCCCATCTGGTGACCCAAAGGGAAAACAAAAGTGACAAGTCAGACCATGGGGATGGTCCCATCTTCAAGGAATTTGTCATGCACCTCAATAAATTGTAAAAATAAAAAAAGCTGCAAAAAAGTGCAAAGGCTCCCCTCCAAATACAAATAGAACAAATTAGGAATTATAGGCAGCAGTAAAGTATGTCGTGCCTCTGCAAATAAATAATTAAAAAAGGCCCACTGTTCAGGTGCATGTTAAAGGCCACCTGTGTACTCTCCTAATAAATACCAAGGCCACCAGGCATTGCCTGATTGTTTTTTCCCACAACCAAGCTGTAGGCTACAAATATAAAGTCATATGTCTGGCATGGGAATGTCATCCTGTCTGTAAAGCCCTGGGCAGTCAGATATTATCTGACATGAGACATCATTTGCCACCCTCATCACTGCCGCTATTTTTCTGTTAGGCCACCTTCTGGCATTTTCTTTGGCCCCATGGCTGTCTGTCTCCATACTTTCCATGGAGAAAAAATTACCATACTTTCCTTAGCTGAGGTCACGTAGCCCATATCCTATTTAAATTCCCCCCCTCCCAAAACACACACACACACACAGTTTCCTATATCAATTCTACCTGGGGTCATCCATTGAGATCATTTCCTCCTAGGTAGATAGCTAACATGTCTATATTTGTTGCCAGTTTTGAAGCCCCATCAGCAGAGGCAAAAGCTACTGCCATCTTATATCATATCGCTAATGTCATGCCAAAAGACCTTAACATTGGTCAAACTCATTCCCAGCTACCTCCCAACAAAATGCACAGTCACCTGCCTGTAGTTCAAAAACAAATGAGTTATTGCAAAGTAATCCTCTTCTAGAATGAGACTCCAGTCCTGCCAAACCTTAAAAATATACACAATTGTGAAGGGAGTAGGACGTGCGTGGAGAGAAAGTACCAAAAACTTATAAAGTAATTGAATATTGGATACAAAAAGTACTCTGTGTCAGAAAAAGGGAAGCCAAGGTCAATAGACAAGAACATGTAAAAATGTAAAAAAGAAAAATACTAAGGAAATTAGTTTAAAAATTGAAAACCAGACTCCCTGAAGAAGGGACATATAATCCCAAAATGTAGGACAATTTATTTCTGGAAAGAAAAAGGAATAAACACAAAGAAAGTTTTTCATAAGTACAGTTGGTGAGTGGGTCATTATTTCCAGTCTGTCTGTAAGTAATCATCCTGCTCAGTGAGTCTAGGAAGAAAAAGAAACATAGAAGCCTAGAATTGTTTTAGCATAAATGGACCACTTGGCTCACTCAGTCTGTCCATATGTTTCCTACCTAACCTGTCCCAGCAGTCCCTAACTGGTCTCCGGGTGACCCTGCCTTCTACCTACTTATTTCCTAATATATCCCTATGCTTATCCCACATATACTTGCTATCCCCCCCACACACACACATACACACACACTGTTTTCGCCTCCACCAGTTCCACTGACAGTCTGTTCCAGGCTTCTACCACCCTCTCAGTGAAGATGTATTTCCTCACATCTATCTTGAACTCCACCCCTCCCCTCCCAGATTTACTGTATGCCCCCTGATCCTGGTGCTCTTCCTCATTTGATAGAGACTCCACTGTGGCAACTTGTTCACTCCAGTGACGTACTTGTAGGTCTCTGTCATCTCACCTCTCCCTCTCCCCTCTGCCAGAGTGTACATGATAAGATCCCTCAGTCTCTTCTTGTAAGGCGTCTCATGCAAAAAGAAAACCTTTTATTCTTGGTTCACCCTTCTAATATATGATTTGTTCCTGGCAGACAGCATCTGTCAATACCTATAATGTCTACCTTAGAAAACCCTGCTGCTGTGGCCTCTGACACTCTTCCATTCTGGAATAAATGAGTTTTCTATCGGGGGGGGGGGGGGTCCATGCCTCCAAAGGCAACTGCTTTATTGATCATGTCCAATTTGGCATCTTATAAAGGGAGCTAGATCAATATGTTTTTAAGAAAGGGTCTCCTAGATCTGAGTTACATGTTCTCAAATGCCAACCCACCTTTTTCCAGACACAGGGCTTCTGTCACCTTCTGGCAAAGCTGACTGCTGTCCGCTTGCCACTTTGGTCCATTTTGAAATGTGTCAAGTAAGTGAGCACGCCCCTATCTGTGACATAATCTCCATCATTGTTGATAACCCCTTCTGACTCCTGCCCCTTTTTTGTACTGTTATTTCACTAACCCTAAAGGCCTCAAAAACATTATATGAAACCCCACTCTAAACAACCATATTTTATAACTGATAATGAAAATGAAAGGTGGGCTTATAGCCATCCCTCCCAATAAGCTTACCATAATTGAGGTCCTGCTAGTGGGTTCCTTGTCCTTTTACCTGTTCACACCCTGCCTCCGAAGGCATTGCTAGAGGTATTTATTAGGAACTTAAGTTCCAACATTATGTGAAATCCCTAATGTCTGCTATGTGATAGCACAAATGTTTATTTCTGCTAGAAATTAGATACAGGTTGATCATGATCTTGTAATAAAGCTGCAATGAAATATTCTTGACAGGAAAACTCAGTTTTTATACACCTTGTAATGTAATAGCCCATGTTGGGATCAGATCCTAGGTGGTCTGCATTGCAGGTTGACTTACCCTCTACACCACAGGAGCTGCCATTCACTTAGTACACCAGAGCAGGGCATCCACTTGTGGGTGTGGACCGGAGGACACAGTCAGGCATCCAATTAGGTGCTCATCCTGAGCCTTGAAGTGGATCCCCTGCACCGCATAAGCAGGGGATTCTGGGAAGGTACAGGAGGGTGAATTTCAAAAAAACAGGTGAATGCCTGAATGGCTGCTCCAAGCCCTCCCTTTCTACCCAGAGGGTTGAGGCAGCACTGTGGGGGGGTTGTTGTCCCACAGCCTGCAAGGTTTCTTGGGGGGGTGCACAAAAGATATGTCAGCGTCCCTGCCTCTGTATCTTGCACCACCCCCTTGCCCCGAACACTTTGCTTTCATGAATGGTGTGGAGTGTGGGTATGCCCACAGACATGATAGATAGATAGATAGATAGATAGATAGATAGATAGATAGATAGATAGATAGATGGATAGATAGACAGACAGACAGACAGACAGACAGACAGACAGATAGATAGATAGATAGATAGATAGATAGGTACTTTATTTGTAAAGCGCCCCTTTCCAAAGACTCGGAGTGCTGTACATTCAGAACAATACAATTCTTAAAAATCATACAAAATAAATAAATTAACTGGTACTCTGCAATTAAATGATCTATCTATCCCAATTTAAAGCATTACAGTAAATATTTTAACCATAAAAAGCCTGTTGGAACAAGTAGGTCTTCTGACCCTTTTTAAAGGCTTCTACCGAGGGAGCCTCCTTCAAATAACCAAGTAATGAGTTCCACAGGGTAGGTGCACCACTGAAAATGCCTGATCTTCCAAGTGCCACAACCTAATCTTAGGAACTCCAAGGAGGCAACCCTCGGCACAATGGAGTGCCCAGGGCAACTGGTAGGGGACAAGGAGATCTTGCAGACAAACTGGCCCCCTTTCATGCAGGGTCTTGTAGGTCAGGAGCCCTACCTTGAAGACAATCTTCCACCTGCCCAACAGCCAGTGCTGTTCCTGGAGGATTGGGGTGATATGATCACATCTTTTTGCACCTGTCAACAGTCTTGCCACCGCATTCTGCAACAGCTGCAGCCAGCGGAGGTTGCCTCCAGATAACCCTAGGTACTGGGCATTACAGTAGTCTAACCTGGACATGACAAAAGCATGCACCAGCATAGTCAGATTCTCAGGCAGGAATAGGGCTTGGATCCGGGCAATGTTCTTAAGATGGTAGAATTCACTTTTTACCACAGCCGACACCTGAGCATCAAGTGTCAAGCCGTCGTCCAGGATCACACCTAAATCCTTCACCCATCTACATAGAGTAAGGGGCATGCCCCCAGACCAACTGCATGTGTAGCTGTGTGATAGGCTGGGGGATCTAGCACAGAAGGGGTGTTCATCCCTTCCGTGAATGATGCTGGGGTCTGCCGATCCCCAATGCATGACATTCCAATTTAGGATTAATTACCTGCTGCAGATCTGCAGTGCATAGGCAATCCCTGATTTTGTGCATAGACACCATTGTGAGTAAAAGGCAGTTGTGTGACTCAAACTGTGATCTCCAGTATTACAGATAGTGTTGAGTGAGGTAGGGTAGGAGGGTAAACCAGTGCAGGCTATTTCTAGGCTTTTACACAGATTACTCACAAATTGTAAGTTATTTTTACTATTATTTCTTATTAATTTTGCTATATCTTGACAATTTTTTTTCTCTGAGAAGTTACTCCGTCCTGTTTAAGAGTTCCTGTCACTGTTAGCCTGTGTTATATATCATTCTTCAGCTTTTAGTTGAGATTGTGAATTCCAAAGTTTTAAACACACAGAGCCAATCCGTTATTTTTTTGTTTGTTTGTTTGTGGTTAGTTCTGTTTGCTGGAGTGTTAACTTGTGTCACTTATACTGTGAAAATCAACAGTTCTATATATTTTTTAATGGAAACTGAAGTACTTTTACCTGATCACTTCAACTTGTCTATTTACAGTTTCACTGCTTTGTTGAATTGCTCCCCTGTATTTTATAGCTGGAACTTGCCTCTGTACATTGTGCGGTGTTCCTCTTTTAGTTCACTTGCCTTACCCTTTCTCTGTTACAGCCTTGTTTAACACCTGACATGCGCAGTATAAAAAACTATATATTAATGTAGTAGTTTTAAAGAGATTGCTTGCTGATCCCTCCCATCCAGACCACTACCATATTGTGGTACTCGCCTTTGTCGATGTTTTATGGATGTCTCTGCCCCTAAATAATAAAACAAAAAGGGTGGTATTAACTAAGTAAAAACACATTACAGTACTTTAGTTGTCCAGACACAGGTGATCTGTATTTACAGTCAGTCACTTGTGCCCTTTTTCCCTGTGTGTGTTGCTTTAATTCCTGTTTGGGGAAAGAAAAAAGTTACCTTTTTGTTTTTACTAGAATAGGCTGCCTACCATACGTATATTGTATTAATTGTACTCTAAGGTGCTGCTACCTGTCCTGATTGTGTTTGGACTTGTAAGGAAGCCAGTACTGTAGGTGTGACGTGTGAGGTGTTATTCACACAGTTAGTAAAATATCTTTTCTTGATATACTGCAAGAGAAAGGCAAAGCTTTGAAGCAGCAGCCAGCAAAAATGCCTGCTAAGAGATGGCCCAGTACAGGGGGGAAACATGGCAGAGGGATGAGGGAGCTAAGAAGTCTGCTGAAAAGAATACTACTTCAGTTCCAGGTCCCACTCCCCATAGTAATGAAAGTATACTTATGTCCGCATCAGTGTCTTCTACTGTGGGCTCTGGTTGTGCAGCAGGTATTAGCAAAGGAGTTGTTAGAAGTACTGGCTTACCTGTGTCTTACTTTATTAAGGCTCAGATTGTTGCATTCATGCTGGTGGGGGATGATGACAGTGACAAGAACGGATTGGGAGGCACTGACACCTGCACAGGAACAGTGATCCAGGAGGAGGGTAATAAGTCTGCCGGTGTGACTGTCCCTGTTCCTGCAGGAGCAGGAGTTGGTGAAGACAGTGTTCAACCAGAGTCTGATAATTCTGGAGATAGGGATAGTCAGCCCACTGAGATGGTTGTGGAGAAAGAAAAAGGTTCTGTGCTGCAAGAAGATAGTGATAGGGAGGAGGAGGAGGAGGACAACAAAGACAAGGACATCATCACTATTGGAGTTGATGATAACGACTGGGATGATCCCACATGGGAGCCTGAGTTAAAAAAGGTCAAGGGTGATGTAGGCCATTTGCATGCACAGCCTGTGGGTCAGTCTGTCACCAAGCCTATAAGCAAACCTCCAAGCTGTCATGTACACCCCCTCCCAAAAGTACTCTTATGGAAATGATGGGAGCAGCCCAAAAAACACACACTTCCACACCTCTTTCTGAACTATCCCAGTCCCAGAAGCATCTGAAGTCCAGAGGTCAAAAGTCCCTAGTTTGGGACTTTTATGTGCATGATCCTGCTGATGAGACCATAGCGATATGCCAACTTTGTCACGCACACGTTAGTCATGGGAAAAAGGGAAGCCACATAGGCACCGGTGGCTAACATGCCCAGCTGAAAAACAAGCTCCCATTGAGATGGCAGCAATACCAGAAGGATGCCAGAGCTGTTGATGGCATCTCCCTCTGTAAATTTAATGTTGAAGAGCAGGAGGAAGGAGGGCAGAGTGAGTCGGTGGTGGAGAAGGAGGGTGAGCAATTCTTTGATCTCTCAAGTAGTGGGCATAGCAGTGGAGGTGCCAGTCCCAGTCCCTTGAGTCAGCAAAGTACACCACCACACCCACAAGCCAACAAAATAACTGGTTTCATGCGGTCTACATAGCCCCAAGAGTCAAGTGTTACCCCTAAAAGAACAATATTGCTGCCACAAGTACAGCATTCTGATTGAACAGGCCCAAAGATGCAGCCCACTCTGAAGATCATCCTTGAGCGTCACGCAAAGTACACCCCCAATCATTCTGCTGCATGAGAGTTAAATGCTGCCACTGCTGAAATGCTGTCCACTGATCTGTTGCCATTCTCATTCATGGAGAATGCTGATTTCCGCAGGTTGATGGCCCATGCCTGTCCCAAATGGCAGGTTCCATCGCGAACCTATTTTTGTAAGTGTGCCATACCAGCGCTGAAGAGTAGAGTGTCTGATTCCGTTAGACATGCATTGAAGCATTGTGCATCAAAATATATCCATCTTAGCATGGATATGTGGCCCAGTGGACAAATGGCAGCACATTTTTATCTGTGCAGAACAGTACACTGGGCACAGTTGCCTGTGGTGGTACTTGATTTTGGACCTGGCAAAACCTGCAGAAAGCAAAACTGTGGTGGTAGCAACACACCTGGTATTCGGCAGCATGTGACACTGAGTATGACAAGTGTTGCTGGTTCTCACACAGCTGAGAAAATGCTTAATGTTCTGCTGTCAGATTGATGGGTGGCATCACACACAGTCACTCATAGCAGGATTCATCTCAAGTGATAATGGTTCCAATGTAGTGAAGTGCATTAGCGATGGTGGTAGTTTCAGAGTGCTCTGCCTGGCTCACTGCCTTAATCTTGTTATACAGCAGTTACTAAACCATGCAGACATTAAGGAAACAGTTACTGTTGCACGTCGCATCTGTGTCCACTTCGCTCATTCTGCAAAGGCCAGTGACCATCTATGTGAGCAACAGTGCAATAACCATCTGCCTCAGCACCGGATGAAGCTTGATGTTGTGACTAGTTGGAACTCCACTCTATACATGCTTAAGCAGCTGTATGAACAATATAAGGCTGTGTCAGAATATCTGCTGGTGCACACCATCAGTGACAGTGCTGGAGTGTCCATTGCTCTAACAACAGAGCAGTGGTGCCAAATTAGACCCCGGAGTCAGTTGGAAAAACAATTGTGACTGGCTTATCGCACATTATGATTGATTTTTTCAACTAGTTTGAAATTTCTGACTTCAACTCACTGAAGAAAATCCAACCAATTTTTTCAACTTTCACCATCGTTGAATTTTATTATGCAGTAGTTCGTCATACTTTTTTAACTTAGTATCGTTTTTTTATTAAAATTTTGACTATAAAAGTTAATAAAATATATGGAAAAGTCCTCCCCTTGAAACCAATGGGGTGTACGCACACACAGCCTTCACCTTCTGACATCACAAAACAGGGCTGCATGTGTCTACATTGGGGCGAGTTGGTGGGTTAAGGTCAGGAAGCAGCTTTGTTTTTAGCATTTGGGATTTAGCAGCATTATAACTTCATAAATGGGTGGAAACAAAAGGAATTATTTATGTCCCTCAACTCTGGGGCAGGTGAGGTATTGCATATGTTGGAGGGAGCAGCAACTAGTCAGCAGTAGCTAAGAAGCTGGCTGCTCTTTAAAATGCAAATACAAAGTGCAGTGAAACATATCTACACACAGTAGGGACCCACTGAAGCACAATAACCAGTCAAAACAACAACAAAATATAAGAAGTCCCTGAAAGTAACAAGTTGAAGCAGGGCAGTAAAACAGTATACGTTATAGAAAAATAAGCAGCATTAATACTAGTTACTTAGAAAAAGAACTGTGGGCCTAAAATACAGTATAGGTAGGGCCTCTTAAACATCCCACAGAAGCTAGAAGACACCCTTTTACAAACAGAAAGCTAACCATCAATATATACTAGTTTACTAGTAGTCGTAGAATATGTGAGACTAAAAACAGTCTAACGGAGGACCCCTAGAAATACCTCCTGTGTGGTATACCAGAACTGAGATATATCCATAGTTTAAATTTAAAGCTAAAAAATACTCATGCATATTAAAAAAATATTTTCTGAGACAGTATCTGAACTTGTTTTAGCGTTCAGTATGTACACTAATGTGTTTTTTTAAAATTTGATTCCTCTTGCCATGAGGACTTTAATATTTAGTCTATCCGATTCCTACAGTTGCAAACAACAAATATTTTGTCCATTGGACCCGACTGACCATGCTCCAAGCTCCGGCCTCCTATGGGTCCGGGAACTCACCAACTGACCACCTGTGCCTGGCCTGCTCCACGACCTCGTGGGGAGTCTGACTTACAATGCCACCACAGTCAGAGAGAGAGAGAGCCCAGCCAGGCCACCGGCAGTAGATTAATGATGATCGGTTGCCTTGGCTTTTCAGGTTCGGCCCCCCCAGGCCACACAGCTCCCAAGCTCTCAAGCAGCCAGACAAGCCAGCCCAGCATGCAACAGACACATAGACAGACTGAGTAATCTGTGAGAGACCATCCTCCTCCTCCTTCCTACTGCCCACTGCTCAGCCCTGGTGGGCCTTTCATACACATCCCATACAGTACCTTGCTCACTGTAGTAGCCTGTTGCCAGTTTGGACAGGTGTCGGGTGATGATTCGGTTGTCGTTGTCAGTGGCTCCATGGCTCCAGCTGCTGTAGCTGTTCTACTCAGTGGTGGTGCCGGTGTGTTTTTGGAGCTGTGTGCTCCCTCCTCCCAACTCACACAGTCGGTCCCCAACCCAGAAACATGTCCCCACTCTGGTACTCCGTGCAGTGGAACTACTGCACCTACAATGCTTCCTCCTTGCTGACTCTGAAGACGTAACCGAGACTGAGTGAGAGTCACCCGACGGGCCCAGCCAATGGGGTCACAGGCTGATCCCTAACCATGACCAGCCCGCTGACATGCTGCTTCACACAATTGCTGCCTGGCTTTGCTGGAGGACTGACTGGGACCTGCACAGCCATACACTAGTCTCTCCGGGCACTGGACATGTCAGGACAGTGGACACAGTTAACTTATTTTTGAATTAAAGGCCAAATTGCCAAACTTCGTCCCTGCAGAAAAATGCTGCCCGTTCCATTGCCTACACACCAACACAGATGCCTCCTCTCCTGACAGTCTTCTCTCCTACCTAGGCACGCTCTCCCCACCACCTCATGCAGCCAGTCATAGACACTGTCAAGCTCCTGGCTCCTCCTTCCATCTCTCCTAATTGATGGATGCTTTGTGTCCAGGACCCAGGGGTGCATTATATTGGCTGTAAGACTCGGTGCCGGGAGGTTGAGAACCATTAGATATTTGTGGCCCCACTGGCCCCCCTCCTCCCCCCCCCCAGGAAGAAGAAAAGAGAAAAACACTGCAGTGTTCCACAAAAACAAACCTGGATGGGTCACAGAATCATCAACTACAGTGGATTTTAACTCCACTATTTTATGACTGCAATCCAATGCAATTGCAACTGCACCGAATTGCAACTGACCATCTCAACTGCCAGCAACTGCTCCGGTGGCTATGCCAAATGGAAGAGCTAATATGCATTCTCCATCCATTCGAGCATGCTACACACAGGCAGTGAGTGGGGACACTGCTTATATAAGTCAATCCATGTCACTCATGTCTGTACTGAGGCAGACACTAGTTACTGTGCGACATCAGATGGAGGCAAGTGAGGATCATCGGTGCTGTAAAGTAATTGATCACATGCTCCATGTACTGGACATGAATACCCATGTATCTGGCATTTTACAGTCAACTAACTTTGCAATTGCCAACCTGCTGGATCCACGCTACAAACGTGGCCTGCCTGCTATAATTGAAGGAGGTTGTCAGTGAGTACAAATATTGATGGAGCACCTCATTAGAATGGTATATGGTGCACACATGAAAAAGGCACGCACTGTGGCGAAAATGGGTGTTGATACCACCAACAGTGGCTCACCGGCAACCCAATCAGAGAAAATGGGCAAGGCAGAGTAGAAAAGAGCAAGCAATCCTATTTGGGATGTTCTCTTTCAGGTTGGAGAGAAATATATGGAGGAAAAGGAGGATGAGACAGCTGAGGCCTCTGGACTCAGGGCAGCAGAATGAATGGTAGAGGCCTACATGGGGGACCCAAAGCCCCTTGCCATTACTGATGAGCCACTGTTGTAGTGGAGCAGCAAAATGACTGACTGGCCAGCACTGACATTGGGTGCTGTGAAATACCTGAGCCAACCACTATCCAGTGTCATTGTGAAATGAATGTTTAGTGTGGCTGGGGCCATTGTGAGTGACCATAGGACCAATTTGTCCCCCAAGAATGTGTCCATGCTAACATTCATCAGAATGAACGAAAGGCACATTCCACACAACACAGTGATGCCAGTGGTGTTGCCACAGGCACTGTGTCTCGGTGATGAGGATGATGACAGTCCCTTGACTAAAGCATCCACCAGCAGCAAGGTGGATGGAGCAGCAATAGTGAGAATTCCCACCTGGTAACGACTCCGGTCTTGAAGACTGTGAGGTGCACGTCTTGGATGATGTGGAAGTGGAAAAACGCTGAGTTTAATCAAAGGCCCCCACCCCAACCACTTTTAGCTCAGTATAGTGGTATAACTTATTTTTAGCTATGTACCATTGGATTGGTTATTGTCATGTGTTATATGCTGCAGTAGCAATCACTTTCATTTCATCACTCTTTGCCGTAAAATGTTGTTTGGTTCCGAGCCTATATAAAGCAGCAGCAATACATAACCATAAACAATAAAGGTTTTGCATGATTACAGTTATAATGTTTCACTGAAAAATACATCAATATACACGGTACTTTTCATTTTGAATATTAAACCCATCTTACAGCAAGAAATGTTGTCTTGATGTCCTTAAAAGTGCCCATGATAGCACATGCCACACCACCCCCTCTCTCCTCCTTCTCACCACCTACCTGACACACCCATGCGCTCCATGCAACCAAAAAATAATTTTCTGCCACTTAGTATTAATGACATGTTGAAGAACCCTGGCTCCTAGTATAAGTAGCATATGATGAATGTAACACACTCATTCAATCATTAATACCACACGTTCAAATTTTGAGAAATGGTGGATGGTGGCCATCTTTAATGATGCTAGTCATTAATAACAAAAGTAATCATGAAAAGGCTTAACAACTTAAAATATCCAATTACCCCAAAAAGGTTACTTATGCTACACTACAAGGTTAAAATTCTTGTAGCGAAACTGTGATGGTTCCTGGGGGTGGAGGTGGTCAGGGGAGGGCAGGGGTAGGTGTATGATGCCTGCAGTTGGGATTCCAAATTTTCATGATTACTGCAGCTGCACCACATCAACTGATTAGACAATACATTACCCCCCTCTACCTAATTATTTACTAAACACCATCTCAACCATCCATTTCCACATATAGTTCCTCCCTGGATGTGGGTGGGGTGTTTACTTGTTAATGGTATGTTCACCAGTGCCCAACGTCGCAGTTCAAGCAACACCCTCTGTCTTGCATGCAATACAGCTCCTGCAGGGCCTGGATGGATGTAGTCATTACACAGAGATAGGATGAATCCTCAACAGAGGAAAATGACCTAAGCAAGTCCAAAGATAAGAAAAAATGACATATATTCGTCAATCTGCATACCTTGTGTTTTAGCAAGCAAATTAGAATGATCATAGAAAAAATATGTATACTTACCATACACTGTGATGTCAATAAACTGCTGAAATCACCCCAGCAGGAACATGCTGGGTGGGGCACATGATACCACACCGTGATGAAGCACAGTAGCAGGCATTCCCCTTCCAACAGCACTGCGTGCCTGGAAGTAAGATAAAAAGAAGAACCAGTTTTGAGCATTGTAAAAAATTCCAACCCCCCAAAAACTCCTCCCAGTCCCACCCTCCCCTTTCCCCACCACAAAAGACCATAAAAAATGAAAATTTACTTATCTCAGAGACTGTAAAACTGCAACAATCGCACAATTAAATAAATCCCCCAGATGTTGTTGACTCTTGAGCAACAGCAGTGGCAGCAGGAGTTGGATTTTAAGTTCACCAGGATTCCTGATGTTGACATAATTACAATCAAACTCAGACATCCAGGTGGCTGTAACAGCAGTACCAAATGTGGTGCATTCTAACATCCCTAGATCTTAATCCAGGCCTGGCATGATGATGTCATCCACAGCACACTGAAAAATAATATAAAAGCAGTACAAACATATTAGAACTCAAGACGCCACAATACCAACCCACCAACACCCTTATCTTGCACAGGATATAAAATTAAAACAGATACTTACACGTGCAGCAGCAGCAGTATGGACTCTGTGAAGATGATCTACCATCAACCATCCAAAACAGTACTTCTTGTAGCAACTTGGTAAGTAGTAGTCAGAGACAGCAGCAGGCAGCAAGCTACAGTGCCCCGAAATGTCATTCACTCCCCACCCCACCGCCAGGCAGGAAAGTTACAACTATAGAGTCAGCCAACACAGCCAATCAGCACAGAAGCATAGGGATATGATAATTTTACATTTCTATCTCAGTCAGTTGAAAAAGCAGCAGCAGAAGAAAACAATTGCTAGTAGCAGCAGTATTTTGCAGGACAAATTCATTTTCTCTGCATGGCACCCCTTTTCAGGTCCTTGAGGTGGTGGTGGCGCAGTGTTTAACATCAGGATTGACATCAGATTTCAGTCTCAATTTAATGTAACATTTTTTGGGAAACATTTCTGGACATATACAGCCTGTTCTGCGCTCGCAGAACAGAGATTCAGCATGAGATGACTTGTAAACAGTGGACCAAAGACCATGTTTTGGTTCGGGTGCCATATAACAACATGGCTGAGACCTGATTTCTGTCTGAATTTACTCTAACATTTTTTGGGATACATTTCTGGACTTGTAGACCCTGTTTGGCACAAGCAGCACTGAGATTCAGGCTGAAATCATTGCTAAACACAGCCCAAAACAGCAATTTAATGTCTGGGTGGTGGTGGTGGTGGTGATGGTGGGCGGGGGGTAGGGCACGCACCACATCACATCCTGACTCAGATCATATTTCTGTCTCAATATTAAGTACTATTTCTCTTGTCATATTTCTCATCTTAACATGCCTGCTCTGCACAGTATGGTGGCAAGAGGCTGTATTAAACTGTGACCAAATTGTACATTTTGGACCGGGTCACCCGGGTCTGGTGGTGGGGCACTAAACATCATCATGAATGGAGGGGAGGGACACAAAGTTATTTGTGGGTGACAAAGCCAGGGGACATGTGTTGTTAAGCACAAAAACATGTTTATGTTTAACTTTGCAGTAAAAGTGCTTATGTTTCTATGATTGTTGTGTACGTATTCGGACTGATGCTGCACACAGCCAAAACAACTGAGGCCCACAATGTCAGCCTGAACCACATAGCTTTAGGAAAAAATTTGTGTTCATATGAACACATTATAATATACTTGACATTTGTGGATAGGAGGAGGAAATATAGAAGGAGTAAGATAAAACAAGAAGAAAGCTACAGTTTATGGGTACAGACTAAAGGACTGACGGCAAGTTACAGTTACACACACGACATGGGGGACATGAAAGGTGAGAGCAAGGGTAGGGTACTCATATGATGGGAAAGAGAGGGAGCATAAACATTACATAATAACACGCAAAATGCTGGACACAAAAAAGAAACATGAGGATATAGAAAGAGGAATAGGACAGCCAACATTTTTGGCGGGGTTTGTTTTTGTTATTTTTTAGGGGGTGTGCATGAGGGAAGCGTGACAGTAACAAAGCAAGGACAGGAAAAAGAAAAGAGAAGAAAATTCAGATGCTGCACTGCCTGCCTCACTTGCAAATTAGCAAGCACATTTTTATAATTTCCAAACCGTAATTAAACAGCGCCAGAAACAGGTCCAGATTCTTCTGACTTGCCACCACCAATCCCCCCATGATGAAGTTCCGGAAGGAGGTCCAACACTTTATGTTGCTCCTCCATTAGTTTTCTGAGGTCCCCCCCCTGACCTCCTGGTGGAACTCTTAGAAATCACAGCAGAGAGCAAACACCTCTGCTCATACAGCTGCCAGGTCTTCGTGGCTAACTGAAGGAGTAGCTGGGGCTGCTGCAGGCTGTTTGGGTTCACCACCACCATGAACCCGAAGCCACCAGTGGATGTGTGGTGAGATGGACAGAAACATAGAAACATAGAATTTGACGGCAGATAAGGACCGCTTGGCCCACCTACCCCCCACTAGAATTGCCTTATGCCTGTCCCATGCATTCTTGAATTCTCCCACTGTTCCTGACTCCACAACCTCCTCAGTAAGGCTGTGGGAAGGATGGGGGTGCTGCTGTCTCCTGCTGCTTTCTCCTGCTGGTGAGGCACCTTCCAGGCTCCACCTGACAGCTGGCCACATCCTCCTGTTGGCCCTCTTCTTCTTGGGCCCCACTGCCTCCTACTGCTGCCAACTCCTGTTGTTTCTGGAGCCACTCTGCAGCATGGTGGTTCTGCAGATGGCTCCTCTGGCCATCACTTCCAAAATGGCCCCCTTGTTTGCTCCTTCACACAGATCTGCCGCACAACTTGCAGATAACTACCATGCTGTCACTGGTGTTTCGATCAAAGAAACCCCATATGGCTGACCCTTTATGCTGGGGAGAGGCGGGGGGTGCATGTTCCTGCTGGAGGGGCATTAGCATCTGACTGCTGCTGGGGGTGGGGGCCACATGCTCCTGCTGCTGCTGCAGGGGGGGCTATGGGATTCTGCGGTTGGCTGGTGCTGGGGGCCACATCATCCTCATGGCCACACTGCTGCGGGGGTCAATGGGCTCATGCTGCTGCTGCTGGGGAGTGGGGGCCACATGCCCCTGTTGGGGGGCACATGCTCCTACTGGAACACCTGCCTGTTAAGGTGAACAGTGGGTGACTTACTCCCAGTCATCTTGCTCTGCTGTTTAGCATCCATCCTTTCTATCTATTAAAAAAAAAACTCCTAACAGAAAGGGAGAGAGAGGGAGTTACATATACACACACACACACACCAATCTACACTACAGACACAAAACAGAAACTATAAGCAAAGAACAGAAACACAATCTAATATATTCTTTTTAAACAAAAAAAAGAGTGTAAAAAACACACACAACGGAACAATGGCACACAGACCAAGTAAAGAATTTTGATTTTAAAGTCTCTGCTGCTGGCTGCCTGCTTCTCCTCTCCAAGTCTCCAGGTACACAGAAAGGAAATGAAGCACTCACTTCCTGCCTATATACAGTCAACCCATGTGACCTGCAGAGAGTAAGTCATGTGGAAAGCCACATTTTACCTGATTTCGCCAAATAGTACTGCAAGGAGAAATTTACCAGCAAAATTTCGCCTTGCATTCATAATACAAAATATTTCACGTATGTAAATTAGTGATTTTGCCGTAATTTCGCTGGCAAAATAAAATTTCACAGACTCTCTAATTACAAATCTATGCTCTAACCACTAGGCTAAACTGGTGACTAGGTGTCAGCGTGGCTCAGTTGGTAGCACATCCGCCTCTGGACCAGAAGGTTGTGGGTTCTCGTCCCACATTGGGATTGAACTTGCACCTAAAATGCTGGCATCTGAGTGCAGTATTAGAGGGGGCTGTACTGCTGGGGTGTGCTGTCCTTCGGATGAGACATTAAACTGAGGTCCCTTCTACCAGTCCTGGTGGGTGTCCAGGTGGAAGTAAAAGAACCCAGGGCACTCTTTGCAAAGAGTAGGGGACATTCCCGGTGTCCTGGCCAACATTCCCCTACCCATAAACCAGTTCATTCAATTATCCAGGCTGTGTGGGTGTTGATGTGTGATATGGCCGCCACTACACATTCAGTCACTTCACTACCAGTCTAGTATGGCTTGTAAAGCACTTTGGGATACACTGTGTATGAAAAGTGCTATATAAATGCTGATTCTTCTTCTAAACTACCCCCCAAGGGAGGTTAAGGGGAAGATAAGTTTCATCATAATGAAAATATAGGTACTGAGTTTGGGTGGTCCTGATCTCTAAATAAAAAGAGGTTTACAAATGTTTTGTCTACTCCATTGTTGAGAATTTTACATTTTGTCTGGTGATCCTGCCATCTCCTACATGGCATTGAGGCTGTGCATATATCCCAGAACCTCCTGCTGCCAACACAATTTTTGGCATCAGCTATGGAGGGCTTCTGTGACAGCCACCCTGTGGGGATGATACTGCAGCACATATCACTGCTGTCACTCAGTTCCATTCTCCCTTTACCTCATGCCAAGCAAGACATATCTTGATGTGGCAGAGAGGGCAATACTGGCAGTGATGGCAGCAGTGTGCTTTGCAGAATCAATGTTACATGACAGCAGTCACAGAAGTCCTCTGCGGCTGAGTCCGATGATAGCCACAAGAGGTTATGGGTTATGCACACAGTCTTCATGAGCGGAAGGATCATAGGAAAGTAATGACCACTCACCCACATTTAAGTTATAATCATGTTATTTGATTTTTATTCACATAGATATAAACAAGGTTCCATTAACCACCAAGGTTTTTAGGGGAAGACTTCTTCCTCCAGGCAGGGGAATAAGAGCATCACACTTTAGAGCTGGAAATCGATTAGAAAGGATTGAGCTGTGCACCAGACATTTCAGGAAGCAAATGGACAATAATGCACAACTACATGCAAAAGGTTTCCATCCAAACAAACAAAATATAGTGTGAAAGCATTTTGTGTGGACAATTCCTATTGGCCAAGAGGTAGTGTGCCTGCCAGGAGGGCTATGAAAAAAACAGCAGATGACATGGAACAGAGGTTTCTAATGAGAAATTGCTGACCAGAAGTTGTTTGTCAGCCACAAGGGCTTCTGGGATATCTACAGTATGCAATCTTGATGAATGGAGGAAAACAGAAAAACCATGTCTAAAAAGAAAATGTTAGAAATAAACTGTGTTAGAGTTGGACAAGTAGTGTGGAGGGCTGAGGTGTGTGTAATGCCTAACCCTCCTGCCATGGTGGCGACCCAGGTTTGGGAGTAAACTTGGGAAGCTGGGGTTTGGCTGGGGTGGGAGAAGATTGAGCATCTGGAGACGTGCTCTCCACTCCGGGGGGCGGGGGGACCTGTGGCTCCACTCCTAAACTGCCATCATGTGGAGGCGTGTGGCGGGGCAGTTGGCACATCTCATTTGGAGACACCCAGTGGCAGGAGAGTGGTGTGTGTCTGCCTCTACATACATCTGCAGCTGAGTCATTGCACACCACCTGGATGACAGGAAAAGATAATAGAAAATGCCTGGCTCTGGCTCATGAAGCCTGATGCACTGCCCAGCCTGCACCACCACCACCACCCAGGACCACCATGGCTGAATTGTGCTCTGAGGGAGGAGGTCAGATCTCACTCCCCAGGCCCTGCTGGGGGGGGATCCATAGGGGTAACTGAGGTAGGTCCTTGGGGAGGTAGTTGCCAGTGGGGTGTGGGTAGCATGTCATAGCCCTCCCAGAGCTGGGACAAAGAAAAAGCTGTATAAAAATAATGAACATATGCAATATTAACTGAGTAATAAGAGGTAGAGGTACAGGATCTTGCTGGGATGTATATTTTCTTTATGAATGAAGTGACGTTAAAAACAAGATACCCATATGGCTAAGATGAACTATATATTCACAGATATAAGGTATGTTTGAGCCTGCAATTTGATTAAAATTACTTTTTGTTTTAATAAGGTATACATTTTGTATATAGCATATGTTTTTTAAAAGGGTATCCTAAAATCCACCCTGAGCAGGGGTCTTTTTCTCTGATATATTGGTGGTGTATGGGACATTGTAAAAATCTGTGTGAATCAAATAATACAATTGTAAAAAATGTGAGTGAGTGGTCACTGCTTTCCTATATCCTTGGCTATTCTACTGGTATTCATAGGACCTGACTACTCCCTGATCTCAGTTTATTTCGTTTTAGTACTGTTGGGGATCTGGGTTTCCTAGTGTGGATCAACCAGGTGTAACCCCTAGGTGGTGCTATCCTAAGGGCTACTACCCCTGCCTGCTTAGCTAGTAGCAGGTTAAGGGGCCTAAGTTCTGAAATGGGTGCCTCCACCCGGAGGTCAGGGTTGGTAGTGGTCAAGCTAACCTGGGCACAGCCCTCCGGGACACTATAACCCCACTCTTTCCTTACTGGTGGCGGAACAATACACAATAATCACTTTCACAATACCCCTGATACACCACACATGTACCCACACTGTTTGCACTTACCATAGAAACATAGAAGTTGATGGCAGATAAGGACCGCAAGGCCCAACCAGTCTGCCCGTTTCTTTTTCTACCTTATAAATGTGCCATCGGCCTTTGCTCTGTCAGTGGCCTATCTATTCATAGTCATTTGTATTGCTCCCTTATGCCTATCCCATGCCTGTTTGAAGCCCTGCACTGTATTCATAGCCACCACTTCTTGTGGTAAGCCATTCCATGCATCCACCACCCTTTCTGTGAAAAAGAATTTCCTCACATTCCCTTAATCGGCCCCCTCTAATCTCATGCTGTATCCTCTTGTCCTGCTATTTTTCTTATATTTAAACATGTTAGACTCTTTCACCTTGTTAATGCCCTTAAGGTGTTTGAATGCCTCGATCATATCACCTCTCTCCCTCCTTTGCTCAAGGGTATACATATTGAGCTCTGTTAATCTGTCCTCATATGTCTTCTAATGCAGTCCCTGCACCATTTTGGTTGCCCTTCTCTGGACTGCCTCAATTTTGTTAATGTCCTTGTGAAGGTGTGGCCTCCAATACTGCACGCAGTACTCCAGGTGGGGCCTAACCAGTGTCTTGTAAAGAGGGATTATTACCTCCCTCGTACGACTTGTGATACCCCTACTAATACACCCTAACACCCCCCTAGCCTTACCTACTGCTTTAGAGGTCTGCTTGGATGATTTCAGGTCATCAGTGATGATGATGCCCAAGTCTCTTTCTTCCTTTGTGACTGCTAGCAACTCCCCTCCCAGCCTATAGGTGGCTTCAGGGTTTCTCTTCCCTATGTGCATGATTTTGCACTTCTTTGCATTAAATCCCAGTTGCCACTCTTCTGACCATTTTGCTAGTTTATCCAGATCTCTTCTCATTCTGCCCACCCCATCTGGATCATCTACTCTGTTGCAGATCTTGGTGTCATCTGCAAACAGACAAGCCTTACCTCTAGTCCATCTGCAAGGTCACTAATGAAGATGTTGAAGAGGACTGGCCCAGGACTGATCCCGAGGTACCCGCTTGTGACTTGCATCTCTTCTGACTGTATACCATTTACCACCACTCTCTGTTTTCTGCCCATCAACCAGTTTGCCACCCAGTTGACCAACTTGACCCACCCCAAGCCTACCTAGCTTATTTATCAATCTTCTATGTGGAACAGTGTCAAAAGCTTTGCTGAAGTCAAGGTAGGCAACATCAACTGCTCCCCCTTGGTCCACCACTCTGGTTACCCAGTCAAAGAAATCTATGAGATTAGTTTGACAGGACCTTCCTTTTGTAAACCCATGCTGTCTTGGATCCTGTGCCCCTATGGATTCCAGGTGTTGCACTATCCTTTCCTTAAGGAGTGCCTCCATAATCTTGCCCACTACAGAGGTAAGACTGACTGGTCTGTAGTTCCCCGTCTCCTCCCTGCTACCAATCTTGTGGAGCGGGATCACATGAGCCCTTCTTCAGTCTTCTGGGACCTCTCCTGTGCTCAGAGACTCACTAAACAGTTCTGCTAATGGCTCTGCTAGTTCCACCTTTAGCTCCTTAAGTACCCTGGAATGTATGCCATCAGGTCCCATTGCCTTACCCACCCTGAGCTTAGCAAGCTCTTGTAGAACCCTTTCTTTTGTGAAGGGAGTAGTGCTCACCTCCCTACCCCTGTGTCCATGATGCTGAGCTGTGGGCCCTGCCCTACCTTCTCTTCAGTAAATACTGAGCAAAAGTATCTATTTAGGATAGATGCCTTTACAGGGTCCTCCTCCTCACATGCTCCCTTTTCTCCATTAAGCTTAGCAATACCCGTCTGGACTTTCTCCTTTCACTAATGTATCTATAAAAGTCTTGTCACCTTCTTTTACTGTTCATGCTAGTGTTTCCTCAGTTTGGGACTTTGCCTGCCTTACTGCCTTCCCTTTCCCTTAGGGCAGTTTGGTATGCCTCCTATCTTCATCCCGCTGTGTTCCTTATATTTCCTGAAGGCCAGCCTTTTGGCTCTGACCTTTTCTGCTACTGTATTTGAGAACCAAAGTGGTTTCCTTCTTCTTTTGCACTTCCTTTTCTGTCTAACACAATGGGATGTTGCTTCAGGTATTGCATCCTTAATGCTTGCCCACTTTGCCTGTACCTTCTCACCTGTGTTTCTTTTTGCTAGGGCTAGCTTAACTCTGTTGGCCATCTTATCAAAGTCAGCTCCTCTGAAGTCCCATATTTTTGCCTTGGAATGGGATGATTTAGATGTAGTAGCCAAACTGAACCATACCATGTGATGGTCACTGGCCTCCAGGTGACCTTCTACCTGGAGATCTGTGATCCCTTCCTTGTTAGTCAGTACTAGATCTAGGATAGCCCTGTCTCTTGTGGGTTGCTGTACCAGTTGTTTGAGGCCCTCCCCCTGCAGGGAATCCACTATGTGTCTAGTTCTGGCAGATGTTCCTGCTGGTATTGACCAATCTGTATCCGGCATGTTGAAGTCTCCCATTATCAGAACCTCCCCTTTAGCTGTCATGTTTTGTATCTCTTCTAACAGTAATGTGTCTATGTCTCCCCTGGTCTGGGGCCTGTAGACAACCCCAGTTCTTATGGCTGTCCCATTTCCTGTTTCCAGGGTGACCACAGTTCTTCTGGCTCCTATGTGTATTCTGAATTTCTGTAGCTTTGATATTTTCATTGACATACAGGGCAACTCCCCCCTTTTTGCACCTCGGTCTCTTCTAGAACAATACATAGCCAGGTACTGAAGTCTCCCAAGTGTGGTTACTGGTAAACCACGTCTCACTAATTGCTATTATGTCCAGTTTAGCCTCTGACATTATTGCCTGCAGGTCTGGGATCTTATTTCCCAGGCTGTGAGCATTTGTGTACATGATTTTCCATTGGCCAGATTTTGGTGTGTTAGTTGTTGGGTGAGGTTTGGCATTACCCCTGTGCGTCGTATGGGGAGACAAACCTTTTTTCTTACCTGGTGATGCAAATGAACTGCAAACATGCTGAATCCCTGTTTGACCACTAGCTGAGGGGGGAGGGGTGTTCTTCCCATTCGGCGTGTGATGTGCTGCACCTCTCCCCATTGCTAGTTTAAATATTCTGCAAAGACGTCAAACTTCTGCCACAATGCACTGATCCTCCTTAGTCAGATGCAGTCCATCAAATTTAAAGAACTTTCGCTCCCAGAACTGTTGCCAGTTCCTACAAATCTGTGTCCTTTTTCCTGGCACCAGCCCTTGAGCCACGTGTTTAGCTCCCCTATCTCCCCTTCTCTGACCTTCTGTTCATCTGCTCCCCTCTCCCAGACTGGCAGGATCTCAGAGAAGGAGATGCCGGATGAAATAGATGATAGTTTGTCACCCAGCCTGGTCAGGTGTTCCTTGGTCTCCACAACTGACCGGCTGGCAAGATCATTAGTCCCTATGTGTACTAGAACATCAATGTTTTCTCCTGCTTTGTGAACAATTTTAGCAATGTGGTCAGTGTCTCTCCATGCTGATGTACCTGGGAGACATCAGCCATTACCTAGCTGGAGATGGGTATCAACTCCCAGAATCATGGAGTCTCCTATGATCAGAAGTTTTTGGATTTCCTTTTTGCTTTTTTGTTTTGGTTCCTGATTTGGGTGAGTTTTGTTGTGCTAGCTCCTGTGCTGCAGTGTCCTGCTCTGCAGTGTCTTCTGCCTCTTTGTTTGATTTCAGAGATAGAGGCAGATACCTGTTTGTAGTGTTTATACGGTTTTTGGAGGTATTATGTTGGAGAGCAGAGAGTGATGGGGCACCCGATTTGCCCCTCCTAACCACCTGCCAACCTCCTGGACCAACTATCCTCTGCGGTCGAGGTTTTTCTGTTGGATGCTGGGGAAATGGCGGGTGGTTCTTATAATGTATTTCCTCTTGAATATGAAATTTGAGGCATGCAATCTCTGCCCATGCTGCCCGGAGCTGAGCCCTAAGATCTCCAAAGGCCCAGCATGTAGGACAGTGTCCTACATCCTGTAAGACTGTCCTTCTTTTTTTTGAAATGTAAGTTTATTAACTTTTACAGAATAAGACATGATCATTTTCACAAGGTACAGTAAATCAATTAGCCACATATGAAGACTGTCCTTCTGAAAATTGTTCCACAGTACCTGCAGTTAATGATATTCATTCCAGATAAGTTGCTGGGTTTATAACCTAGTCAGAGTAATTAGAAGGAAAAAAAAGGGAAAAAAAATGCAAGTAATGGTTTGATTGTGTTTTGTTTAACTTGTTATAACAAGTTAAATTACTAGTGCCCCTGTAAATGAGCTCACCTTGCGGAGGCCCCACTGATCCACCTTCCTGCTCTGCCACAGGAAATGTCACAACTGTGGTACCCTATAAAGGAGTGCAGTGTGGGTGGTTGGGGATGGGGTGGGTGGCTGGACCCTTTCCCTGCCGAAAAAGAAGACCCACGGACGAAAGAACAAGGAGGTAAGAGCAGAAACAATCAGTCAACAACAAATGCAGTAACCCTGAAAGCTTATCCTAATGTTAGATAAAACTGTAAAACCTGTAAAGCACCACCTGTAATAATTTCAGAGAAGATATACCTGTAAGAAACACTTTGCTACAGAGAAAAATAAAGCAATGAAATGTTAGCAACAAACAGTAGCAATCCCTGTGAGTAAAAAATAAAAACACCACACAGTAAATCTGTTTAGCCAAAATAGGTCTTAATCCTTTTCCTTGCTCTGGTAAGTTTCTCTATTCTGCCTTTCAAGCAGTCTTAGAAGGAAAGAGCTCAGGTGAAGCTAGGTGCCTTGGCCAGCAAACCAAGTCTTCTACCTCCAAGATATCAACTAACCTGACTTTTTAACCCTTCTTTCTGTTGGAAATTACTGACATTTTGCCAGCTCCACCCCCCACATACACACCTAATCCTTTGGAAGAGCTGTGGGAGGAAAGCAATTAGCTCTTTCAATGTGAGAAGTAGACTGAAACACCTCTGAGACAACAAACCTTTTCAACAAACAAACAAAAAAAAAAAAAACAAGAATAAAATAAAACACAGTGTCAAACAGTAATTTTGCTTAGCCCAATGATAAAAAAAGTCACAAAAATGTAAGCTCCACCTGTAATACAGTAATTTCAGAGAAGATATACCAAGGCTTTCCTCTGGCCCGGCCCTGGGGACCCCCTGTAAAACAAGGTTATACACAGCAAATAACAGCAGTACAGTACTCTTGCACAGACTGGAACTACAGTCAGGGTAAATGCAAAAAAGAGTTAGATCTGATTTATTTAAGGGGTTTGAACAAGGGAAGGGCGTAATCAGGCTAATTTGCTTAAAGGCTCTATCAATCAAACAGTTATGCATGCACTTCAGGGTCCATAAACAGTCACACACACTGGGTACCCAGATGGAGAATGGTGGTCTAACTAGGAACGTTGCAGCTGGATGGAGCCCTGTGATGGAAGAAAACAACATGCACAACACACACTATTTGTAATCTGGAGCCGGAGGGCTCAATTTGTGAAAAGAAAACAACAAGACAATCAGATGACACACTTTTAGATTAGGCTGCTGTTGCAGGGAGTTACCCTGATTACTCATGATACCCAAGACTGGACACAGGCTGGACGAAAATCAAGACAGCAGGTGGTTAATCTGTAGTCCCAGGAGAAGCAGGGCCTACATGATTCACTGAGGAGTGGCTCCTGTTCAAGCGTGGAGCAGGGGGCTGATCCCCAGGCAGGTCTGTCGTCGGTGGCTTTCTCTGTGCAGTGGGGTAGTCTGGCAGGGTCAGTGTGGCATGACCCAGGCCGAATGGAGATGAACACGGATTCAGTCCGATTAAGCTGGATAAAGCTTCCAGCAGGCAGAACAAAGTTCATACAGTGGGGAACCAAATCACAACCCCCTTTCAATACACAGCACATTTACATGTAAGGAAATTCTACTGTACCAGGCAAACTGCTCTCTGGTCACGATCGCAAAGTCTCTGCACAAACTGGGGATTCAAAGGCAGCTGGAAATTCTGACAGGCCGATTGCATTCAGCGAATCTTCGGTCTTCTTCAGGTATGAGCCTGGCAAAAAATCAGTGGCTTACTTCGTTCTCACAAACTTGGATTTAGTCTGAAATAATTCTCTTCTCTCTCTCTCTCAGGGGCAGCAGGCAGACATGCATGCCACAACTCAGTCCTTTCCACAGTTCTCCCACATGGTAATGGTCCATTTTCCTTGTTTCGCCTTCTGTCAGTGTTCCACTCCCTCCCCGGATCAACTCCGACCTGGAGTTGGAATCTTAGAGTCCGGGGGGGGGGTGCGGGGGGAAGAGCCCCCTCATGGGTGGGTAGTACAGCCCCACAGAAAACAAACAAGGAGTCGAGAGAAGGCACAATACCTGCATTAGTAATGTGCCGCCGCTGTGGGGAGGGTCGGCATTTTCCCTGACGGTAAAACTTGGTGCTTCCTATTGTCAGCAACTTGTATTCCACAGATGACATTCCAGAAAGTCTCCTGGATACATAACTGCTGCACAGAAGGGAGGGAGGGAGGGTGTAGTTAAGGCACACCCTCTACGTCCTACCAGGTTATATGTACTAAAATGCCACACTGACTCCACTCCCCCCACCACCCCAGGATCTCATTTAAGGACTCACGCTCCAGCATATCACTGCTGTGCAGCCTTCAGCCCCAGACTCCATGTGATGTGCTAGCTATAGCAAGGAAGACCTTAGTCACCCCCAAGGCCTTACAGCTAATTTCTACCTTTTTGGACCTCTAGGGCACTTTTGGTCGCTGGATGAATACAGTGTCAAATGAAAGAAGGGCTTTGCCCTCTCTCAGTGGAGGATGCTCCCCCACAACTAACTGCTGGTATGAGGTACCTGCAGTATAACACCCTACCCCCAGTGGGAGACTCTGGGAATACAGGGCTCCGCAATGCTAATAGGGAACCCGATTCTGCAATTGGAGTCCTACCTCCACTTCAGATGAAATGTTGCTGGGTTGTAATTTTTTGTATCTTATTATTGATAGATGTTGTTAGTACAGTTTATAGTTGTCTCAAGTATTGCATGTATGAGCAACAATCAGTTACGCTCATAGGAGCCAGTAAGTGGCTCCAAAAATTAAGAATGAGGGGAACAGAAAAAGGAATTCAATTTCAGTACACACCACACAGCTATGGAATGACCACAAAAGGTACCACAGACACACAATTTGAGCGAGGTTATACCCCTCCACATGACTCAACTAGAGAAACCAGGCAAAAAGGTCCTATGCTGTTGATTGGGGACAGGCAGTTAATGACCATACATAAAGGTAGGATGCTTCCGACTAGAGACTATGGATAGCATTTCTCACATAAATGTAATCTCCTGGAACATCCAAGGGCTGTACTCCCAAATCAAATGGAAACAAATATTGGCACCCTTAAATAGCCTACAATGCCACATAGCCTTTCTTCAGGAGCCTAAACTGAGTAACCAGGAGGCCCATAAGATGGCAAAGGAAATGGGTGGGCAGGGAATGCCACAGCACTTCAGGTAAATCTAACAAAGGGGTTTCCATTCTTCTCCATAAGAAACTTCATTGGGGGCTGGCCCGGTGGTGCTGAGGGTTGAGGCACTGGATGCCACACCTCGTGCTACACCGGTGACCCGGGTTTGGGAACTAGCCCTGACCACTGGGGGTTGGCAGGGGAGAGAGAGGATCAAGCATCCGCAGGACTGCTCTCCTCTCTTGGGGAGGGATCCAGGGGTAGCCCAGTGCAGCAGCAGCCCCCAGTGGAGACCAGCAGCACTGCTGCACACATGGGCTTGCTAACAAGGGGTAGACGTCGGGTGGTTGCCTTCCGGACGTGGGTGGGAGCACCCACATCTCAGGCTGGGTTGCATTGCACGTCCCACGTCGGGGGCGTAAAACACGGAAAAACCCCTCTGGTCTGGATAGGCGACAGCCATCCCAGAGCCGTGCCGCCACCCTCCCAACACTGGAGCCCTTCCACTGCCTCTTCCGATCTCCTCGGGCCCTATGTCCCTCTGGGGTTTGGTTCAGGGAGAAAGTAATGTCCTTGAGGATGGAGGGGCTCACAGTGGGTGGTAGAGCGACACTGGCCAGTGGAGAGGTCTGAGAGAGTTCTGGCGCCAAGGGCAACAAAGAGAGTTGAAAAAAAAAAAGAAACTTCAGTGGAATGAAACCCGCCATGAAACAGATGCGGAAGGTCGTTAGGTTATAGTCAAGCTAGCCACCCCAATGGGTCTCATATTATTGGTAAACACACATGCGCCAAATGAGGTTGCCCCCACCTTCTTCAATGCCCTCCCCCAAAAAATACTGGATCACTTCTTGGATTACCCAAGAATATTGGTGGGGGGGACCTCAATTTGGCAATGGACTTTTTGATGGACAGGGCCAGTGCCAGTCCAGAACCTCACACCAACTTGCATGGCGCCCTTTTGCCTGGCAAGCACTTTTTCTTACGCTGCCCCTACCTTGTGGAATTCTCTACCTCTTCGGATAAGAGAATGACTGACTGTCCCCAGTTTTAAATCTGAGCTCAAGACTTACTTGTTTTGTAAAGCTTTCTCTGAAGGTTTTTACAATTTTAACTGTATGTTTTATCTGATGTTTATTTGATTTATTTTATTGTACGGTGCCTTGATATTTGAAAGGCACTTAAAAAATAAAGTTTACTTACTTACTTGCTTACTTTTAGATGTATGCTATCCCCGCACCAACTGGCAGATGTGTGGAGATTACAGTATCCATTGG
Organism: Neoceratodus forsteri; assembly: GCA_016271365.2. Classification (NCBI taxonomy): domain Eukaryota; kingdom Metazoa; phylum Chordata; order Ceratodontiformes; family Ceratodontidae; genus Neoceratodus; species Neoceratodus forsteri. The sequence goes on from CM057450.1 coordinate 1,604,524,269, forward strand.
TGAAAGACTTTACGTACTTTTCAGCAGCCTGAGCAATGGCCAGTAGGCTAGACTACTGGCTGACTTCAGGAGGGGTTACATCAAAGGTGGCTAACACCTATATAGCTCCAATACACTTATCAGACCTTGCCCCGTTGATACTCACACTGTCAGTCGACCCAGCTAGGCCTCAAAAATCAACTTTCTGGAGGTTAGATCCCCTGCTGTTACAGGACCCTGATTTTCAAAACCTGGTTAGGACAGAAACAGCTGCATTTTTCCAGAATAACCCTGCAGACTCTGCCTCGGCTGCCATGATAAGGAAGGCTTTTAAGCTTACACTGAGAAGGCTAATTATTAGCTTCACAGCACACAAAAGAAAACAAAGGAACATGGAAAAGACCCAGTTGGAAGCTCAGCTCAAATCTAAGGAGGCAGCATATGAAGGTCTGCTCCTCAGGCTTCAAGACCCTAATCTTATCTCAGAGTTGACAAGGATCAGAATACAGCTTAACACTCTAGCTAATAGGCAGGCTGAGCTTCACATAAGAAGAACCCAACACAATTACTAGGCTGAGGAAGAAAAAGCTAAAAAGTTGCTGGCCTACAGGCTAAAAAAAGGCAGGTGGACAGGCATATCCAAGGGCTAAAGAACCCACTGGGCAAAATGGTTTATGACCAATGGGAAATTAATGAGACCATGTCAGATTTTTATCGAACCGTGTATTCTTTTCATATGAATTGGGATAAAGCAAAATTCACACCCTTTACAGGCTGGATATCTCTCCTGGCCCTGTCAGAAGCTCAAAAGCAGGCCCTGGATAAGCCAGTTACTGCTTCAGAAATCAGAAAAGCTATCCTAAACATAGCACAGCATAAGGCCTCTGGCAGCGACGGCTACCCCACTGACTTCTACAGACTAGTGCACCATGAGGTGACCTGCCCCATGTTGAGCATGTTACTGGAAGTCCACTCAGAGGGGGGGAACTACCCCCCACTCTGAGAGAAGCTATGATTACTATCCTCCCCAAGGAGGGGAAGGACCATGCAAATCCTGGAAACTATAGGCCCATCTCCCTAATAAACGCTGATGCCAAAATCTTGGCTAAGGTTCTGGCTACCAGACTGGAGAAACTCTTACCCGACATTATTCATCCCTCCTAAGTGGGCATTGTGAAGGTGAGACACAGCTCTGACCACCTTCGGGCCCTCATCACCTTGATGCAAAAGGCGGCAGGTCTCCCCTCTCCCACAGCAATGGTGACCATAGACTTTGAAAAAGACTTTGATTCGGTAGAGTGGGAATACGTGCATGCAGGGAGCATAGAAAGACAAAGGGAGGGATAGTGAGGCTGAATAGAATGGATGGTGGGTGGGCAGAGAGAGTGACAGTGAAAAAGCAGGGATACTAAATGAATACTTCTGTTCAGTATTCACAAAAGAGGAAGTGTGGGAGGTGCCTAATCCAATTAACAGAAGCACTCTGGAGAGGGAAGTTGATCCCAGTCCTTTCACAGAAGAAAGGGTTTTGAAAGAACTCCTAAAACTGAAGGTGGACAAAGCAATGGGGCCAGATGGAATTCACCCAAGAATTCTAAAAGAATTAAGCAGAGAACTAGCGACACCACTGACTACCCTTTATAACAAATCATGGGAGGATGGTGTGGTACCTGAGGACTGAAAGAAGACTGATGTGATTCCCCTTCACAAAAGTGGGAGCAAGACAGGGGCAGGAAACTACAGACCTGTCAGTTTGACCTCTGTGGTAGGGAAAGTGATGGAATCACTTCTGAAGGAAAGAATTGTTAAGTACCTAGAGGCCATTGGGGCGCAGGACCCAAGGCAGCATGGGTTCACAGCTGGAAAGGTCATGTCAGACGAAGCTAATTGATTTCTTTGACTGGGTGACCAAAGTAATAGACCAGGGAGAGGCTGTGGACATGGTCTACCTAGACTTTAGCAAGGCATTTGACACAGTCCCACACAAAAGATTAGTAGTCAAATTAACCAGCCTTGGAGTGGGTCCCAGGGTGGTAGCCTGGGTAAAACATTGGCTGAACAATAGGACACAGAAGGTAATTGTAAATGGAGTCCACTCTGAAGAAAGAGGGGTTATTAGTGGGTACATGAGGGTTCAGTGCTGGGTCCAGTCCTTTTAATGTCTTTATAAGTGACATTGCAGAGGGACTGGAAGGAAAAGTATGCCTCTTTGCAGATGACACAAAGATCTGCAACAGTGTTGACACACAAGGAGGCATGGAAAGGATGAGAAGGGACTTGGCAAGGTTGAAGGAATGGTCAGAAGTATGGCAGCTTGAATTCAATGCAAAGAAGTGCAAAGTAATGCACCTGGGAAAAATAAACCCAGGTGAAGATTACACAATTGGGGGTAGTAACAACAACAAAAATGGAAAGGGACCTGGGAGTAATCATATTAGATGACCTTAAGGTTGGCAAGCAATGTGAGAAGGCGGTAGGGAGGGCTGGGGGGATACTGGGATGTATAGGGAGAGGCATCACCAGCAGAAAACAAGAAGTTGTTATCCCCCTGTACAGACAGTTGGTGAGACCCCATCTGAAGTACTGCGTCCAGTTCTGGAGACCCCATCTCCGCAAGGACATAGACAGGATGGGGGTAGTTCAGAGGAGGGCAACTAAAATGGTGCAGGGTCAGCAAGAGAAGCCATATGAGGAGAGGCTAAAGGAGCTTAATATGTATACCCTTGAGGAAAGGAGGGAGAGGGGGGACATGATAGAAACGTTTAAGTACCTCAGTGGAATCAACACAGTCCAAGAGGGTAGCATCTTTCAGAAAAAGAGATGTGCAAGAACAAGGGGACACAATTTGAAGATAGAGGAGGGACGGCTCAGGGGCAATGTGAGGAAGTATTTTTTCACAGAGAGCGTGGTGGACACTTGGAACAGCCTTCCTGAAGAGGTTGTGGGGTTTAAAACTGTGGGAGAATTCAAGAATGCATGGGACAGATATAAGGCACTTTTTGTGGGGGGTAGGAAGAAATAGGCTGTTGGTTAAATAGGATCTGCAGCTTATTCTCTAGGTAGGGAAATGGGCAGACTAGGTTGGCCAAGCGGTCCTTATCTGCCGTCAAAGTCTATGTTTCTATGTCTCTATGTTACTGAACATTCGACTTTTTTATAATTTTGTCTCAGTGTGTAATAACTGCCAGTTGCTTCCCAGGAGTATTATTCTGTTCATTTAGCATAGAAATATGCATGTCTTAAGTTTGGTTTAAGGCTCGATTTGGTTTAATAATCATTCCCGCCCCCAACACCCTAATACCTCTTATTAGCGTGCTATGTTAAAGAGCTTCTATTTTAGTGGATATACTCTATGTAGATAGTTGATACATTACGGAGATATCTGTACATCTGTAATTCTCCTACTGGAGAACAATATGCAGTTGTAAACCTTTTTTTTATCTATATTTGTTCTCTGTATTTACTTATTTAAAATATTGGGACTTTACCTGTGTGCAAACCTGTCTTTGGCTGTTTACAAAGTATCATATCAGTGAATATCTTTGGAAAGAAGAAAAGCTTGAACTGCTATATAGCACAAGTTTGAATCCCACCACTGAAGATGGCTACCTTTGAGCTCATCGTTTTTGGCAAAAGGACTTTTTAAATTTTAAAGAGATCAATACAGCCTTAGACGTTTAAACTTTAATTGTTGCTATTTTTCTATTTACACTGTAGCATTAGTTTATATGTGGGGTCACTTTAACATGAAGAACTGAGGGAGCAACAATGATGTCATAATTGGAAATGTATTTAAGCAACATCTGACAGCAGTTTAGTGATCCTTGAAAAAGTGCCATTTGGGTGCGAAATGCCACTGGATAGTTATCTGTGGCCACTGTGGGGAGTTTGCTTCTGTTTTGGCAATATGCCCAGCACTGTTAGCACTTTTTGGAATTTACTTTTTTAGTCTGAGCCTTATCTTACTCATGGAGTATTTGGCAAGTGTGGGGTTCCTTGGTCTAGCTAGTCAAACTTGAACAATACCAGTTCTGATGGAGGACACTGTCCAGGAGGAATTGGCCAAACAGGTCACATTTTTCTTATAACAAAACTCCCCACATTGCACATAGGCCAGGTTAATCAGCCTGTTCATTGTGCAGAAGAGCTCAGCTAGCCTACTCTTACCAGAGGCAAAAACCCATGATAGGAATTCTGCCTTTCTCTGGGTTACTACCCTGTGATAGTCTCTATAATGAGAACTCAGAGCCATTCTGTCATCCACAGATACAGACCTCTTCCAAGAACATTCTAACCTCTGCCCTATTGCCTTCATCTGTCAGAGGCCATTCGTACTCCACGGCAAGTTGAAGCTGGAGGTCACCAAGTGGACATGGACTGCTGGAATGGAGTAGAGTGCCACCAAAAGGCCAAATTATGAGCATCAGTTGCTGTCATTGTGTCTCCATTGCACGTAGCCACTATACCTGAGATGTTCAGAATGCCCAGGAGCTTATTTTACACTGAATTACAAAGGGAGCTATACCAGATCAACTCCATGGAGTGGGGGCACTGACAGGCCAAAAAACACACAAGGCTGCCACACTTTAGGGTATGCAAAAGGGTATCAACGCAAACCAAAAAACTAAATCCAGCACCACCTACCATCAAAACAGGTACAAAATCACATTCGATTATATCAGCAAATGATTTATTCTGCCCCAAAACATTTTTTTAAAAAAGGTCAGTGCCTGCATATATGAGCATCAGGCCCCTTTCAGGCTTACCGGTGGTACATCAGAAAACCTCTGACTGGTTTCACCTACAGCATCATCTGGGAGTCGAGGACTTTTTTTTGCAGAATAAATTGATTTGCTGAGTTTTTTGGGCCACTGAGAGGAACTGCAAAACAAAATGATCAGACCACTTGACTATATCCACTTTGACATCAACATTGTCAATTTCCTGGGAGAAGACAAGGTCCAGATTGTAACCATATTTATGGATAGCAGTGGAAATAGCCTGCGTGGGGTCCAGAGAATCCATCAGCTGAAGGGACTGCTGATCAAACTTCAAGGATTTGTCATCAAACAAAACATTAAAATTATTAGGCTGAGGCCATTCAATGCAAAGTTAACGACGAAGTCCACAAATTCCCATATAAACTAAGGGTGTGCAGGGGCTGAATATTATTTCCCCAAATACCACAAATAGTAGGACTACTAAATATTTAGGAGCCTTTCACCAATATGGGACCATTCATCCCTTCTTCATATTCAGAATATACTTGTGCTTAAAAAATAAAAAGACCCCACCCTTCTCCCCCAGCCTATATCCAATTAGATATGATCTCCATCCCCTCACCCTTTTTTAGAAGGGTATGGGGTCAATATGCAATGGACAACAACAGTGCAGTCAGAAAACGCTCAGGCATATTGCCAAAAATGAAGGTAGTGCTCAACAAAACAGTGAGCACTATCTTCCATAAACTAAAACACAGAAATTATATGTCTGTGGAGGGGGCTCCACCCCCTACACACCCCATAACGGGGGGCTGCACTCCCGAAACCCTCCATCTTCAAATAACTAACTCCAGGGGGGAATGAAACTCGGGAACGGGGGAAAATTCAGGGGGAGACAACACAAACAACAACAAAACTGTCCCAGGACTGGGACTCAAGCACTGGTCCATCACCGCTCCACCACCCTCCACTGCCTGTGACTGTATCAACTGAGCCATGGCAGCTGCTCAATCAGAACACCACCAGCCAGAGGTTTTTCTACATCTTCCCTAAAGGCAATATAGCTACAGGGATAGCAGTAATTTTCCTTTGCTATACTATCCCTGTAACTATTTTGCCTTTACCTGTTTTGACTGTACTGTTTGTCCCACACAGTTATTGCTTCAACATATTTACCTGGTACCTTTCAGAAGCCCTATCCCATCCTCCTTCTCCTTCAGGACCCACAACTGGATACTTTGTCTAATATATTAAAAAACAAAATATCACGATGGATGACTGGTGTAGCCTGCCCACCTGCATTGCTGGCTGCCATATTTCTTACTGTAAATAGCATGCATTTGTGCTAAAAAAAGTTGATTAAATGTTCATATAATCAGCTGACATCACTATTACAGATCAAGCAAGCATGCAAGCACTTTCATTTAAGAGAAGGCCAGTGGCCGTTGAGGAGGACAAGTTGTGTAGATATCTTTCTCATATGCATATTATACACATTTTTCAGTCATGGGTGCTGGGGGGAGCAGGGTGAGACTGGGCTTCTGAGAGAGGGTGTGGGGAAGGGGGGGTGTTTTAACAGGATTTGGGCTGGGGAGGAGGGTAGGGAGCTGTTTCTTTTTTCGTTTGATCATTAGTCATCTGAATACCTGAATACTTGTAACCACCCCCTTCCTACTTTACACAATTAGCTACCCCTTGGTACCCTTGACTGGGCACAAACCACTTCGGACATTGGTACCATCCTTAGCTTTGGGAATGTATACCAGGCTCATTACTTCTAGAGGTCAGAAAAAGTGGCAGGGGTGTACAAAAGCAATACTTATGATCAATACCCAGGTCCTGGGGAGAGACCTTTTTGCTAGGGCTATGCTAGACCTATACTTCTGGAAGGGTACCCAGTAACTCTACACAGGAAGCAGTAACATGAATGTCCAAACTATAGTTGAGGTCCTAGAGTGTGACTTTATTCCAAAAGATGTTCTCTAAAGCAAGGGTGGACCTCCAAGGTTTACACATCATGGCACAAGGCATTTCCAGAACAACAAAATGACTGTATCTGACAGAAACTCTATGTATTCCCATATTTCATAAACATTGAATTATTTTCAGTGGCAATGGCAGCAACTGAACATTTCTTCTAGTGGCACTAGCCACAACTGAGTACACACATTTCTTCTAGCGGTACTGGCCACAACTGGACATACATTTCTCATATGGCATAGGACTTTAAAACTTCTTCAAGTGTGCTCACTCCCCTCTCCCCCCCATGCGTGTAAGCATATAGCGACATCCGGTCACTATTTCGCCCACCCCCACCATCCAGTCGCCCAGCTTCTCCAATCGCCTCATCCACAGGCGCCACAATTGAGTCACCATTTTCCCAGGTGCTCAATCATGGTCGCCATCATCACGGGATACCGGCCACAATGGAGCACACAGGGGCTCATTACTAGCACAACCCATACCAGGGGTAAACTTCTCTTTGGACATTGGCCACCATGTCCAGAATAACCAGGTGCTCTTACAGAACCTGTAGTGCTGAACTGGTCACTCCAGATGGGGGCTGCCCACCCTTCACTTCCACGTCCATACCCAGCTATTCTTAAAGAGTTACACCTTAAACTTCTTGAACACACTTAGGAAAATGCATCTTTGAATGAACTTTCACATCTAGAATTAGGAAACACTTCTCTGGGACTGCAGGAAATTAAAGTCCTGAACAATGTGCATTAGTCTGCCTCTAAGCCCCACAATTGTCAGCCAACTTTAAACTGAAAAAAGTCTCAAACTTAGAACAGAACTGATGTAACTTTCCCTCTGTCACAGAAACACCAAAGTACAGGTACTTTCTTCAGGAAGCACAAAGTTATATCTATTCACAATTAGAACAGTACATGCAGCTTCAAATTGTCCTGGATCAAAAAGGGGATTGTCCCTGAGAACCATTCTCTAGCAGTTCTTTTCACCCCTTTAGGGATGAAAATCAGGAGAGCCTGCTGTAGACAATGGTTTCTACCACTTCTCTTGGCAGGCTGGTGACTTTTAGGACTAGGGTGAGAAAATAGGCTCTCCTCTCAGAGCCCACATCAGCTTTCAGTCCTCACACTTCAACTGCTACTGACAGACTGACTCAAGATTCTAAAACTCCCCACTTCCAGCCAGCTGCTGTTGGCTTATGCTACTGTGAGGGTTCTAAATGACCTTATCTCTCTCATCTCAGCTGAGACCAAGTATACAATTGAGCAAGTAGGTAAAAAACCTGTTTAACTAGTTATTCACCAGCTGCCTTCCCTACCTAGCACTGACAGTGATGGGATTCTAGTAACCCCAGGGGACTGGGTGGTTACTGTACATACTGAATACCTTGTCCCAAATAGTTGGCTCCAGAATACTGAATATTTGGCTGAATACTCAGGAAAAGGTCTTTGCACATTGCAAGCAGAAACTGCTTGTCCATGCCTGGAGGATGGTAGACCAAGAGAATTTTGCACCTCTCACCTGCATCACCCTTCATGGTCACACCTTAAATGATCTTATTTCATGCATAGGGCACACTGTCAGCAGTATTAGGCAGGATGTAAAGCAGATGGGCACCCAGCCTCCCCTGCACTCACTCCTCTAGCAGTGTTTCACCAAGTACACATTGAAGATGACTGCCTCTACGACAGGCCTAGAGTCCTCCCAGACTAGCTTTAATATACAGTACTCTGCTGGTCTGATCATGAGAGTATAATTTTACTATGTCATTATAATTTGACAGCTTTATTTTCTAAAATAATCTTTTGTTATTCCAGTAAAACATATCACTATCATATTTTTTGTCTTTCTTTTTGCACACCTTGATTAAAAACTTTCCACTTTTTGTGATGCTTTTTATTTTGTTTGATTATTTTACACATGCTTTTTAAAGTATGCCCATATTCAATCATTTGTGGGGTCATTGTCCCATAAATGACCATAAAGTGCTTAGAACCATCACAGATGTCATTGTTCTTTGACAACCAACTGCTTGTGGCAGAAAAAAAAACCTCTTATTTCTAGCTTTGCTATTTTAGTAGGCTAAGTCTCAAATGAGAAGACCTACAATGGAGGTGCTGATAAAGTAGTAAAAGCAATTGTACTGCATGTCAAAGAAGTCATGATGCATGTGGGCACCCACTCCTCCACTGAAGAGGGTTTAAAGTTCATATACAGTACCATGTATACGTTTTTCTTTGGAAATACAAAACAGTGGTTAGACATGCTTAGATCCGACCTGACATCAAATTGGCTTTTCCAGGAACACTTACCTTGTTTTAAAAAAAAGTATGCATTTGTGTTACAGATTGCCTATTCGTTTTTGAACAGAGATACCCCAAGTACAGTTCTCAAGTAAATTGTAAGTACTGTATGATATACAAAGAAAATGGAGAGTTAAAATCAATCAATCAATCAAAATCTTTATTTATCCAGGTGAACATCGTTGAGCAGTGCTCATTTGCAAGATGGACCTGGTTAGATCAAGGTCAGTTACATAAAACACGGTGCAATGCAATGAACAAAATACAATGTACATGATAGATAAGGTTATACAAATCAATAAAGTTACCAACACATGAAATACATGTGAAAGGGCATGATACATCAACATAAGTTCCCATATTTACATTTTTACACATATATATATTTATATATATACTGTATATATATATATATATATATATATATACATATATATATATATATATTTATACACCGTATGTTTTGGGATAAATGTATGGATAAAAAGTGATATCTAACCAGGTAGTGAAGATATCATTGATATCTTCATGTTCTATCGTCATCCTAATATCTTCATGTACCTATCGTCATCACTAAAACAATTAGCCTGATCCTACCACCTTGCCCTGGTGTTTCCAAACAGTACTTACTTTCCATGCTACTGATGTTGTGAAACTCGGCTCGCACACTTAAAAGCAACTGTTAGACTCTATTACACATGACACCACAAACAATTATAAAAAACACATTTTATTCTCACTGAAGAAATCCATATTTGCCATAATTCAAGTTCGCATCTCTGCACTGCACAATGACCAAATAGACAAACTTATCAGAAGATTCCCAAACAAGCTGTAGACTGAACCCACCCGACCAGGACTTTGCATAGTAGCAGAAACAGAAACGGAACTTCATTTGTAGAGAAAACAAATGAAAACATAAACAACTCACTGTACTCTCCGTCATTTCTCTCCCCAAAATACAAGTAAATCCTTAAAGCTTACAAGACTGCATATTGTACATCCGCATCTAATGACCCTTGAACCGGAGACAGACTCACTATCACAACTGACAGCTCTCGCTTACTTCTTCAGTTTGTACTGGCTTACCCACACCATCTTCCCCAGCCACAAAAGACCAGTGTAAGAAATACCCCCACCTCTTTCCAAAGAAAGCACTGCTCACAAATGACAAGTAACATGGAACCCTCATACTTAATCTGGAGCTGCCGGGCGAGGGCACGGGAGTTAATGCAACAATTTAAAAAACAAATCTAACGGCAATAGCAGCAACCCCAAAAAAAAAACAACATCAGAGGTACAGAAAGGTAAAAATAAATAATTTTATGAATCAAAGATATGAACACTCGGTCCCTTCTGACTTTGCACTGTAATTGCCTAACATTGCTGTATAACATTTTCCCAGCACAAACAAAGACAACCATTGTATACTACTGATACTTCCCATTTAGAAAAATCCACACTACACTTTACTGTTACACCCCTTCCTGTAGATCCCTAAGGAAAGTACAAATTAAGCATATACTACAGAGAGTGAAGCCTCATGCTTATCAGGTTGTTACAATGTACCTTTACCTATATTAAACTGACTAATTATTCCTTTTGCAATGCTGATCTCATGACAACTGCAAGGAAAAAATCCCAAAACATACATTGTATAAACAGAATATGACATGGCCTGACTGAAGATATCATATTTATCTTCACTCGAGGCCAGTGACATCATTCGCCACTCGTGAGATATCATGATATCACTGGCCTCTCGTGAAGATAAATATGATATCTTCAGTCAGGCCATGTCATATCCCATATATATATGGTCATAGAAGGAATTTTGAGTTATGGGCATGGAGAGAATGTAGGTGGCGACTAACATACAAATTTGTGTAGGGGGATTTGTCAGATGGGGCGGAAGTAGGCAACAAATGATCTGGGTAGGTGGTGGGTGGTGGGGCTTCAGAAGGGGGAGGAGCGAGATGGGAGAGGAGAGGGAAGTGAATGGCAGGGAGGGAGGGTGAGAAAAGACAGTGATGAGGTAGAGAGATATAGGAGAGAGGCTGGACAAAACCCAAAGTATTATTGTGGGTAAACTAGGACAATAAAGTAGGATTGCAGAACATGTGGAGAGTTAGAGGAAGGGATTTGGAGATGAAAGAGAGAGGGGAATGATTCACCCTAGTGCTGTCGAAAACAGTTGCATTGCTCCTTATAAAGCCTTGAGCAGAGGGATTTGAAGGACGTAATGGATATAGGTATACTCAGTTTTAGTATTTTCTGCAATTTGTTCCATAGGGAGGGCAACACAAAACTAATGGTTGTCCTTACAAAGCGAGAACTGACTTTGGGCACTTTGACCAGGATGGAAGAGTAGCTTCTTAGGGCATATTTACTTATAGTGATTTGTGTGAAGCAGTCCGAGACATATTGTGGTAATTGCTTGGATATAGCTCTGAAAATCCATAATGCCGTGTTTCTGTCCCTTCTGAACTGAAGCGAAGTCCATCCAACTGCTGCATATAGGGAGCAATGATGGGTGTCAAATGGTAGTCCTGTGATAAACCTCAGTGCCCTGTGATAGAATGCATCCAATTTACCCAGGTAGGAGGCAGGGCAATGACTGTATAAGAAATCAGCATAGTTGATTACAGAAAGAAATGTGGCCTGGACCACCCTTAGCTTAGCGTTACTTGTGAGAAAGTGCTTGATTCTAAAGTAAAGACCAAGTCTCTGACAAAGTTTTTTTAGTAGTTCTTCCATATGTTCGATGAAGGAAAGCCTACTGTCGAGCCAGACTCCCAGGTACTTGAATTTTGATACAAATTCAAGGTTTTCACCGAGGACAGTGGATATATGTGGGATCGTATTTGAGACTGGATATCCCGCATGCGTGTAAGGAGACAAAAACATTGCCTTTGTTTTCATTGCATTGAGCAGGAGTTTTTTGCTCAGGAGTTGGTGTTGGAGTAGATTGAACTCAGTTTGTAATTCTTTGCAGGCTGTCTCTGGAGATGGGCGGCTGACATAGAGCACCGTATCATCGGCAAATAGGTGTACAGTGGCCTTGGTGATGTTATTATCAATGTTGTTGATATAGATGGTGAACAGAATAGGACTGAGGATAGATCCCTAGGGTACGCCTCTTTGCAGTGGTTTAAGGGGGGACAATTCGCCTTCAGCCTTAACCTGCTGGAGCCGTCCAGTAACGTAGTTGTTGAACCATCGCAAGGAAAGTGAGTCCAGCCCTATAGATTTCAGGGATGAGAGGAGCAGATCATGGTCAACTGTGTCGAATGCCTTACTTAGATCCTGGAACACAGCACAGATACAATTTCTGTTATCCAATTCTGATTGCCAATCATTGGTTACTTTTGCTAGGGCCGTAATGGTGCTATGTTTAGCTCTGAATCCAGATTGAGCAGGGTTTAGATTAGTTGATTCTAGGTAGGCTCTCAATTGTGTACTTGCAATCTTTTCCAGCAGTTTAGATAGTACAGGGAGGATAGAGATTGGTCTGTAGTTGTTGAGGTCACAAGGGTCTCCTGATTTAAATAACGGAATGACCTGTGCAGTTTTCCAAATTGAAGGGATTGTCCCTAGTAATAATGAAAGGTTAAATAAATGTGTTATTTGTACCGCTAATACATGAACGGCAATCTTCAGAAAGTAGGGGTTGAGGGAGTCCACAGCTGCACTTTTTTTGAATTGTTAATTGTGCATATTCAAGATATGTATTGACTCTACCGACTGAGCTCATGTAAACTTGGACATAATAAGTTCTGCAGCCAGGAAATTTGGCCACATTCAGATGCCATTAACAAATGTATTTGTGGGGATACCTGGCACAAAATAAATCTGTGTAAACTGTTCACCACATTTGTACCACAATCTCATAAAAAAATGATGCCTCTTATGTATATTGTATACTGAATTTATTCTCTCTGAGGACTTTCAATTGACATTACAGCTTTCAGTCTACTTTCAAAGTAGGCAGTTCCATTTTGACATTTCTTTTCCTTGGAAAATGAATACATCTATACAAGCCTACAAAAACATCACCAAACAGATATTAGACAGATTGGCAGGTATCACTCAACTGCTTTATAAAAAAGATTTCAAGTTGGATAATAACCTTTGGAAGATAAGGAGGCATTCATCTTTCTTAGAATGCAGCTAGAAAATGTTATTGATCATTCATGTTCAAAACAGTGTGTGAAAGAGAATTTCCCATACAGCAGACAATAAAGCACACTTCCATTTAAATTCCTTCAGACTTGCCATCTTTCATTTCCCTTGGATAACTAGAGGCTTCCCATGACCCATTTCTGTGTGCAGTGTTAAGGAGCAGTGCTTTTACTGTCTCATTACTTTCATAAAAACACAACGTAAATGGGGCTACCATGTCAAGAAACCAAATATGATCCAGATGTTGTCTTTACAGGCCCAGGGTAACATACTGCAACAGTGCTAAACTTTTCCCTTGAATTTCCAAAACGCAGAATGTCAGCAGGAAAAAAATGGGAAGTTTTTTATAAAACTTGCAAGTTGCGTATTGGAGAAAAAATAATGTTGACGTTGTACTTAGATTTTACTTTTGCAATATATTTACCCTGGACAGCCCACCTAAGATGCAACATCTCATTCTTGGTGGTGTCCTGCACCCACCAGATTTTCCATTTGTGGCACTGCAGCACTGATTGTTGATGTGATACACTCAAAGTTATTTAGAAACATAGACAAGCATTCATCGGTGCTGAAAGTTGCTTGCTTGTATTTGCTGTTTAGGTGTTTGGCACTGATAGTGCACTTCCAGCACGGTGTGATGCACACCCTAACTCTCTTCCCAATGCTCAGTAGTACAGGCACTCACTTAAGAGAGACAGAGCCACTGCCCAGTGTACTGTGCAGCCTCTGGCTGTCGCTGTCTCTAAGAAACAAAGTAAGCCAGCTGGTGGTACTGGAAAAGGTACAGCAAGGCAGAGATTCATAAATGCAGGTTTGTGGCAAAATTGAAATGAAAACTGCAGTGCATAGCTGGTCCACCAGCACAACAATAACATTATCACTCACTATGCTGTAGACCGGGGTTTTGGAATGAGTCTTGGCCATTGGGGGCCAGCCTGGGGGAGGACTGAGTGTCCCAGAGGACATTCTCCTGCTCCAGGGAAGGAGGGTTCTGTCCTCTGCCATGTTACTGTCACCAGGGTGACCACAGGTAGTACTGCAACTGGAGGACAGAGTGGGGGGGGAAGGACTTCACCAAAGTGAGTGTATGGACACTTGCACGGTGTGTATGGACACGCCATGGTGTCCATGAATATAACATCCCTAGGGGCAGGGAGAAAAAAGAAAAATTACCTCAGCACCCTTATGATGACAGATCATGTGACACAAAAAGATGTTTTTGGGTACATCTCATTACCCCAGCCCTGCCCTGGGGGGGTACACTCACAGCTCCATGGATGTAGGGGGCCTTGGCTGGGAGAGGCATGGCAGTCAGTGGTGTCTGGAGGTCCTAAGTGGGAAGGGGGTTACTGGAGACACAGGCGCACTAATAGAAATTAAAAAAAGGAAAAAACAACCAATGGATATTTGTAGTAAAAAGGCAGGCTGGCACTGGGCTATTTATTTTTACAGTCAGTGTCAGTGCATAGATATATGGCAATAGAATAGCAGCAGTCAGTCAGTATCCAGTATTGTTCTCACCCACATTCCAACTTGGATAAGAGACTCAGTCACTACAGCTTTAGAAGGATGGTATTATAGTGTTGCTCCAGGCCATATTTGAAAAGTTGGTGCACCTGGTTTAGGTGAATTATGGTACATGCACACTCAGTCACACATACACACATTCACTTTCTCTCTTTTTCTCTCTCACTTTCCAAGCCATCACATCTCTTTCTTTCTCTCTCTCTCTCTCTCCCCCACACTCTCTGCCTCACTCCAGCACTGTGCCTGCCACTGCAGAGTCACTTAGGTTCTGCTTTTTGTGTTACTGGGGGTGGCTGACCTCAGCACTCTTCCTCTCTATCTCTGTCTCACTCTCAATGCATCTCTCACTTTACTACTCTCTGTCTCTCACCCCCCCCACCCCAGCAATGTGCCTCCTTTCCTGTGTGTCTCCCTGCCTGTCTCTCAATATTGAGGATGTTGTGCATGTAGTCAAAGAGAGAGAGACAGAGGGAAAGGAGATGTCCTGGTCTCACATTATTGCTGTTATTGTCTCAAGCTACTGCAGGTGGTCTCTCGCTCTCTGTGTAAAAAATGCTCACTGTTCAATGTGCCCAAAGCTGCAGACAGACAGTGAAAGACCATGCACTGGAACGCACTGCTGCAGCTGTCAAGGACCAGTGTGAGCTGCTTGTGATGGTGTCTCTCTCGCTCCCTATGAAAGCATGACTACCACAGCTAAAGAGAGACAACACATGTTATGCTCTTGCTGGCACTGCTTTTACAGCATCGGGATAATATGTGATCTGTCTGTGTCTCTCGCTCTTTCACGCTGTCTGTGGCACTAGAGGATGGACTGTGTCTCACACCCTCGTGGGGGGGCGGAATGCCTCATCCTTGTACCACGTGCATTTCTCTAGGAGGAAAGGTGCACACTGGGTTTAGAGTTGCAACACCCATGCAGGTGAGATGACATCATTAACTGCGTTTGTGTGTACTGCTGCCACTGTCTGTTTGTGGCTCTCTTGGGACTGCCTTCCACTCATGGAGCTACTGGTCACAACACACACCCATGCTCCATCTCTGTGTTGCCCTAAGCACAGCTTAAAAACACTGTTGCTGCATCTTCTTCACAGAGACACAACAGAACAGTGGTGTTGTGGTCTGCGTGTGTGTGTGTGTGTGTGTGTGTGTGTGTGAATGTGGGGGGGGCTTGGACGCTTAGTGTCTCCCTCTCTCATGTCTCTAAACTGCTCCAATTCTGCACTGCTAGTCTTTGCATTGATCTGTTATGCTTCTTTTCTTCTGTTGGGGGCTGGACTCGAGGTTAATGTATGTACTCACATTCATCGATACTCATGGAAGAAGCAGCGTCCATCTGGGACCAATAAAATTGTAAGGACTGAGGGAAAAAAAAGTGTTTTATTTCAGAGCAGATGGGAGAAATGGAGACCAAAGAGGCAGGGGAAGTTGAAATGAATGAAGCACTCCAATGAGCGAGCACTTGGCCCTTTCATTTGCATAAAGCCGCAAACGAAAGGGGGAAGTGCTCTCTCGATAGGTGGTTCGTTTCAACTTCACAAAGTTTCCACCCATAATCTGTGAATCACTGTCATACTTAGCTTGCATGATCAGTGGTCTGTCAAGGACGAGCCCAATGCAGCTTGACCTGTATTGGGCTAGTCAATGACACACCTCTGAAATTCTGTTATCTATAGCCAAACGTTTCTTGCGCAAGCAAAAGCAACATAAAAATGATGACAGAAAAAGACCCTTGGTCCATATATACTGTCTATAAAACATAATCTACCCAGAGACCTATGATCTACATGGGTTGTTTCTTCATGCTACCTCCTATTATGTTTTCTACCTTTCTGTTACCCTGTGGGTCACAATTCAGCCCTTAACTCTATCCCAACCCAGTTTGAAGCTGTTGATGGTTTTAGTGCCCGCCACCTCACAGCTCAGACAATCTGTCTGCAAAAACAGAGCTTCCTCACATCCCTCCTGAGTGTCCCTCTCACCAGATTCCATTCATGTCCCCATGTCATAGATTTGCTTCTGCTGTTGAATAGTTCATCACAGTTTACCATATTCATTTGTTTCATCAACATGAAGGTCTCTATCATATTTCCCCATCCCTTCTGGTCTCCAGGGAGCACATGTTCAGTACCCTAAGCTGATCCTCATAGGATCTGTCCTGCAGGCTATGATTCATCTTGGCTGCTCTACTCCGCACTGTTTCCAGCCTGTTCTTGTGTATCCATAAGTGAGGACTCCAGAACTGGGCAGAGTACTCCAGGTGTGGCCTCACCAGTGATCTATATAGAAACAGGCTCTTTTCTCCTGCTATCAAGATCCTTCCCAGTACACCCCCACATCCTGGTTGCCTTGCTGTAGGCCTTGTTGCATTGGCTAGATTGTTTAAGGGAGTCATATATGATGATATAGAAACATAGAATCTTTCAGCAGAAAGGGACTACTAGGCTCATCCACTCTGCCCAAAGGTTCCCTGCCTATTGTACCTCTGCACACCCTAACAGCCCACCAGGTATCCTTCCCTTCCTTGTTTCTGTACTTGTACAGCATGTTTCTGGTTCTGTCCCAAGCATACTTGAAGCCTTCCACTGCTGTGGCTTCCACAAGTTTGACTGGCAGTTAGTTCCATGCTTTTACTACCCTTTCTGTGAAGTAGTATTTCCTCACATCCTTCTTAAATTCCCCCTCTCCAGTTACACTGCAGGTCCCCTAGTTCTGGAGCTCATCCTCATTTGGAAGAGGCTCCCTCCCTGCACTCTGGTCACCCCTGTCAGGTACTCAAAGCTCTCAACAATGTTAACCCCTGCTCTCCTGTCCTCCAGATGGTACATATTGAGTTCCCTCAGGCTCTACTCACAGGGCTTCCATTGAGATCCCTGCACCATCTAGGTTGCTGTCCTCTGGACCACTCCACTTTGTAAGAGGTACGGATTCCAGAACTGGATGCAGTACTCCAGGTGGGGACATGCCAGTGAGTGGTGCAGTGGCAGCACCACCTCCCTCCTCCTGCTGGTGATGCCCCTTCCTTGGCACCCTAGCATACCACTAGCCCTGCCCATATCCTTGTCACACTGCTCTGCCACCTTGAAGTTATCTGAGAAAATGATCTTGAGGTCCTTCTCCTGCCTAGTGATTGCCAACACCTCCCCCATCCTATACTCAGTACTAGGGTTCCTGTACCCTAGGTGCATGATTTTGTACCTTTTTGGCACTGAACTCAAACTGCTATGCCTCTGAGCACTCCTCCAGTTTTCCTGGATCCCTGCACATGGTCTCTACAGCCTCCTGGGCATCCACCCTGTTGCAGATCTTGGTGTCATCTACAAAAACCAAAGAACTTCCTCTCCAGTTCCTTTGCAATGTGTCCCCTATGAACATATTGAAGAGGACTGGTCCCAGCACTGCACCCTACTGTAGCCCACTGGTCACCCCTCTGTCTTTAGAGTGCATTCCATTTACCACCATCTCTCTGCCTCCTATCCATTAGCCAATTCCAGACTTTGAAGTCCCTTTCCTTAGTAGGAGTGCCCAACTTAATCCCTGCTGTCCAATACTGCATGGTTGTCAGGGTGGATTCTTTTTTTTTAATCTTCTTTTTACTCCACCTTGGCATCTGCAGGCAGCTATCTCCCCCTGCCTTGCCACCTAAGTCCATCCACTGCTCCCCCCATAACACCGTGCCACTTGTATCCTCACAGATTCCCCCCATGGTGGGGCCAGGAAGGGGAGGGCCATCCTCCCCCCACCCAGGACATCCAATCCAGTTCTGGGGCCTCCAGTGGTCCCGCGATAGAGCAGGACACCGGTTGGCAGGCAGGGCATCACAGAGCCAGTAGACACCATCTTTTGCTATGTTTCTGTCCCTCCCTTTTGCAGCTGTGAGCACGCATACATGGAGGTGCGTGTGTGCCACGTTGCTACCTTCTTGTACCTCTCTGGCTCCTAGCGCTGGCAACAGACCTCCACCAGGAAGCAGTCAGGGAGCAGGATGGCCATCCCTCCCTCCCTGGAAGAGGAGAGCAGTCCATCAGATGCTCAGTCCTATCCCTGCCCTGCTGACTCGTGGCAACCTGAGTCCACTCCCAAGCCCAGGCCGCCGGTGTGGCATGAGGTGTGGCATCCAGCACTTCAACCCTCAGCTCCACCTGGCTGGCTTGTCAGGGTGGATTCTAACCTGTGATCTCCAGGTTCACACCTCTATGCTGATATCAGTATCTTACAAAATGCAGATTGCCATACATCTAGATGGACTGTTGCCTTATATCTTCTATCCAGCAACAGTTTCTGGAGGTTGATATTAGTTACCTCCTAGTTTGCATCTCCTGCTCTTTTCTGCTTTGCTGTAAATGTTGAATGAGCAGCTCTTTCTCATTTAGTTCCAATTCAGTTTGCCGAAGCTCCCGTTCTGTAGCTAGAGGACATTTAGTCTCTGCAGAAAATTCAGAGCTAATGTTCTTTATTTCTGCATGCAATGAAATGAGACTTCTTTGAAGTTCTAAAACCTAGAGAGACAGAAACCATAAATATTTAAAAGCAGAGCATCTTGGTTTGGTTAGGCTTTACAGAGTGATTCACAACTTTAGTTCATTTTTCATAAACAGATACGGTAAACTCACAATGGAAAATATGGCCTAAAATTACAATGTTCATTCTTTTGAGGAGTTGTCTATATTTCTAATTACTTCAATTCCACTCATTTACTGAGAATCCATGATTTCGATTTCTAGACTTGGGAAGTTCACAACTTTTTTCTGTAACCTCATGATTTATTTATTTTTGATCTTCATGTAAACAGCTTTCACAAAGGCTCATTAAATCCACTCAGCAGATCCAGCAGAAATAACTGCCAGTCAAGTTGCATACTTTCCCATTAGCCCAAAGCCCCAGTTAAGTCTTTAGACGAGTTGAGTGGCTTGCTCATTTTATTGCTCTACAGAGCACTAATCCATCCTACTTTTTTAGCATTTGTTTTATGTTGGTTATCATGGCAGTGTTTTCATCCTAAACTCTGGAGACAAAGGTTCATGTTCCTGCAGGGTCTCATTATACATTTAGAGTCTGATTCACAGTGTCTGGGTGCCACCAATGTGTGATGTATAGGCAATGTTAAGTGTGTTTGCCCTATAAAGAAGGTGGGGGCAGAGAGTCAGCTGCAGCAGTCACTAACCCTGGTGGAAGCCCTGCATGTTGTGCACCCAATCTTAACGACTCCATGGAACAATGCATGTGGCTGGGTTTGGGGCAGGGGAGGGCAAGTTGGGGATGTGTGTGCTACCCTTAAAGTTTACTAAACCACATACAACGCATTATTTGTATTAATTTCAAAAGTCCTACCAAGAAAGACATACTGAGCTGGTAACAGCTTGTTTCCAGATGTGTTTGGGGGGGGGATGAGGGAGTAAACAACACAATAAGGTGCAAGAGCAAAAATATACCAACAGTTTAGCAGTTAAAGCATTCTGTGCCAAGTACAACACATGGCAGATGATGGGCAGTGGGATACTTCCCTAGTGCCAGTAAACATTTCCTCCATCACCACATCAGATCATGAGGCAAGAAGTGCCTAACCATTAAATGCTGGCTAGTGACCAACCCTCCTTTTTGCCATTGGGGTGCTAAGGACATGGGCCTGTGAAAAATGTAAAAGTTTGTTTTAAAGAAAACCGTGTGAAACATAACCCTCTTCCCCTGAAGGGTATTGTCTCAATTAACTGATTTCTGTTTAACATTTTTACTACCTAATTTTATTTATTTATTTATTTAGCTTTTGTTGACCGGGTAAGTGCACTAGACAAATCCTGCCTATTTTCAGGCACGACCCGGAGGAAGGGGGATACAGATGCATGCCAACTGACCTTGAACCAGATCAAGCTGTTGGTGGTATTTTAGTGAATGAGGGAAATTTGGCCAGGACACCGGGGAAATTCCCCTGCTCTTTTCGATAAGTGCCATGGGATCTTTAACATCCACCTGAACTACCACCAATCCAGGCAGATGGGACCTCAGTTTAACGTCTCATCTGAAAGACGGCACCTCAGAAATGCAGCACCCCTCTCATGCTGCATTACAGTGTCAGTACTGGGATATTAACCCAAGTGCCAGATGTGGGAACTGAACCCACAGCCCTCTGATCTCCCGGCCTCAGAGGCGAGTGTGCTACCTACTGAACCACTAACACTGCTTGTGCTACCTACTGAACCACTAACACTGCTAAATTCCTCCATAACACTTCATAAATCCTAGCTAATACTATCACAGCAACTCCAGGTCCCCATCACAATCTCAGAGCTGTACAATGCACGTTCACTATTCACGCTAGGCTGATATGCACTGTTGACCAATGGCAGACCTGGCAGTGTCATATTTGCATGGAGTGAGCAGTGGAAGTGCAGTTCACAGGACTGAGATGGTGATGTGGAGTACAATAAGTTATGAGATATCAAGCTGTGATTTAAGTAGCTCTATGGAGGAATTAGACAATCACCGCTTTAATAGAAAATGGCTAATCAGGATGATAGCATTTGGGGGGGGGTATTTTTTTTCAAGATTTGTGCAGTTGCTTTTTTAACATCTATCCCATTTGCATGATCAATATGGTAGTCCCCTCCACAGACTGATGGATTCCAAGATCCCTTGCAGACACAGAGCAGGTCATCTACTAGGGGGCTGCACCAGCCTTTTGTTGGAAGCTAGAATTTTGGTTCTGCTCCTCCCCCTTGGACACCCTGGCTCCAATTCAGTACTTCACTTCAACGTATGGAATAGCCTTAATTACTGAATGCTTCCGGTGCATTGAATGCAGAGTGTGGCATCACATCATTCAGCTCCTGTAACGTACATCACCTGGAGCTCCCTTTTGACTGCTTGCTGCAGTTTTCCTTGATGTGACACTCATGCAAATGAGCTGCTGCATCTCATGCGTTATTATAGTTGGAGCAATTTCTAATTAATGAATAACCGAAGAGCTCTAAAAGGCAGCCATGTGTGAATTGTGCAGATGGCCTGCTATGTGACTTGATCCCTAAAACAGTGAGCAGGTATACTGTATAGGAAATCTACCCTCTCCATGTTGCAAAATCAGACTTTTCACCTTTTGGATGTCTATACAGCCTATGGCTGATTTGGTGATGGTGACCTTGAAGAAAGCTATATTCACATGGCAAGCATTCAGGACTGAGGACTGCACTGACAGTACTGGATGTAGAGGCAAACAGAGTGATAAGGTACCTAACTACATACCTTTGCAATACTGGAAAGGGCTGTATAATGACCTACTTTACTTCTAACATGCTGAACATTTTTCCTTCATGTTACAAAATAACCAGCTGCTGTCATACACCATGAAGACATATACAGCCAAGCCAGACATGACACAATGCAATAACTTGCAGTAAATAGATAGATAGATAGATAGATAGATAGATAGATAGATAGATAGAGAGATAGAGAGATAGAGAGAGAGATATATAAAAATGTTTTGTTTTTGACAGGAGTTAATCATTAGGACTGTTAAGCCCTGTTTACAAGATAGTCCTGTAAATGACATGTCACAAAATAGCCTCATTGTCATTGAATTTCACTGTTCCCTGCAGTATACTACAGCATTTTGTGATGTAATGCAGCATTACTGTGTTGCATCCTGGCTGGTGCTGCTGTACTGTACTAAGATACAGAATATGCTTACTGCAGTGTACAAAGGTGTCCTTTAATATGAAGAAATGTACAGTGCTCCATTTCCTGTACCAGATAAGAATGGGCAAAATGTTTCCAGTCCTTTGTTTGAGAAGCCAGTTATAGCAGAAGCAGATGAAATCAGGCCTACCACTTTAATTGGAAAGACAGACCCTCATTATTGGATACAAAACCATCTCCGCTATGAAGACTTGTTCAGTGGTTGTGGCAGTGTGATGAATTCTTCCCCCTCAGGTGTACACACATTCATTTTCATTATGGATTCCTGAAATATTTGTTTCTGTGTAAAAAATATATACTTGTAGTGGGTTAGATTACAAAACAGGCTATCTACTGGGGAGTGGGGATAGCTGTACTAATGTGGATAAAGGCTGTAAATGTCTGATGGAGGGACCCTTAAGCTGTTGCTTTTCTGAGACATAAAATGTGCAGGTTGGTGCATCCCCTGCTCCCATATGAATGGGCAGCTTACCTTGTTCACCTTATGGAGGAGTAACTCCAGAAATGGTCAAAGCTGGCCGGGGTCTCAATAGAGCTGAGTGGATACTGCCGAAAAAACCATTAGTTTCCAGCGACAATGCCATGCCTTAGCCCTGAGGCATCATGGGAGTGCATGGTGCAGTATGGTTTAATCTGGATGGACCAACAGGAACAACTCTATATTCTCTTTGCTGTGCTTGGATGATCAGGAATTCTCACAGAAAAAGCTGTGAGTGTAAGAGAAGGAGCCAGTTCTCTGCCGATAGTGTTTTTTTTTTCTTTTTTTTGGGGAAACTGAAGTTGTGTGCAGAGATATTTCCTAAAAACTGAGTAGTAAGAAGTCAGAGTTTGGTTTTGTTAGCATTTTTCCCTTTGTGCTCTCTTTGTATAAAACATGTATGTTAGTTTTGATTTTCCTAGAGCAGTCTGTATTCCCATTTATTATCTATATATCTTATACATGCTCTAGATATTAAATATAGCTTATGTGTATTTCCTCTGTGACTATTTAGTGCTTTGAAATGGGACATGTCATGTATTTAACTAGCACAGTTTGTGTTCTGCCTCCTGGAGCATATACCAGAGTTAAAGTGAGACAGCTTCTACCACAGAATTGTTTTCAGCCTCATCTCAAGGGAGACATGGATACAGATACATATTGAATAATATTGAACCGGAATTCTATATTTTTAGAGGGTGTTTTCTGCAGAATTCCTCAGTCTGCTATTTCCTGTAATTTGGAGTACCACCCTATCAGGAGCACCATAACAATTTATATTGTCAGCAGGTGTCTACCGCCTAGTCCCTCAGCCTATTAATTCCTATAATTTGGAGTACCTCTCTGTCTGGAGTACCATAGCAATCTATATCATCAGCAGGTGTCTACCGCCTAGTCCCTCAGCCTACTAATTCCTATAATTTGGAGTACCTCCCTATCTGGAGTATCATAACAATCTATATCATCAGCAGGTGTCTACTGCCTAGTTCCTCAGCCTACCAATTTCTGTCATTTGTAGTATTGCCTATCTGGAATATCATAACAAGCTACATTGTCAGCAGGTGTCTACTGCCTAGTTTCTCAGCCTGCTAATTCCTGTCATTTGATGTGCCATGATACCTAGGGTGACACAGCAATCTGTGTTATCAGCAGGTGTTTATAGCAGGTGTTTACAGCCTAGTTCCTCAGTCTGTTAATTGCATTAATTGGCATACCTTCCTATCTGGAGTACCAAAACACTCAATATTGTCAGCAAGTGTCTACTACCTAGTTCTTCAGCCTGCTAATTCCTGTCATTTGGTGTACCCTGCTACCTAGGGTACCACAGCAATCTATTTTGTCAGCAGGTGGTTATAATAGGTGTTTACTGCCTGGTTCTTCAGACTGTTAATTGCAGTAATTTGGCATATCTTCCTATCTGCGGCACTCTAATATCTTAAATTTCAGCAGGTCTCCACCGTTCTAGTTCTCCACCCTGCAGATTTTTTTTCTATGAGTGGAGTGCCTCCTCACCAGTGGTACTTTAACAAGTTTAAACTATTAGCGGGTGCAACTGCCCAGTTCTCAACCCTGATATTTGCTGTAGTTGGTTTATCCTTTCTCCTCTGAGGTAAATTAAGAATTAAATTTAATTTATCAGTAAACAACTCAGACTGTTCAGTCTTATTTATCATGACATTTATTATACTGTGCCTCGTTACTTGCCTGTGTCTTTTTGGGCCTCCTTGTTCCCCCTCCCCCATGTCCCACCTGAAAATGAGTTTTGGCTCAGTGTGATTTTCCCTATTACCAATTTTCTGATAAATAAATAAACAACTAAAGCCATAACTAGATATAGATAGATACATAAATAAGCTGTTGGAGATTTTTAGTGAGTGGAGGTAATTCAGTCAATATAATGTAGAAAATCACCCTACTGTTTTTGAGAAGTGCCATGGGAATTTTAATGTCCACCTAAGCAACCTCTGGAACAGGCAGACAGAACCTGTGTTTAACATCTCATCCAAAAGACGGCACTTTTAACCAAGTGGAGAGTGTCCCCTGTGGAGCATTTGTCTTTTGAGCCATAGGAAGAGGAAATGGGTGACAAGGAAAGGGAGTAATGTTGAGCTACATGTTTTCAGACTGAAGTATTAATAACAAATCTATTTTAGACAAACAGTGAATAGTTGCTACTAACAAAAATCCACAAATTATAACTTTCACACTTGGACTTAGCCGATCACTGGAAACAGGGGAGGTACCCAAAGACTGGAGGACAGTAGATGTAGTCCCCTTGTACAAAAGTGGGAACATAGAGGAAGTTGAGAACTACAGACCAGTCAGCCTTTCCTCGGTAGTGGGGAAGATCATGGAAGCACTACTGAAGGAGAGATTGGTGGAACATCTGGTTGTCAGTGGACTACAGGACCCAAGGCAGCATGGTTTTACCAGGGGGAGGTCATGTCAGACCAACCTCATTGAATTTTTTGACTGGGTGACTAGGGAGGTGGATCGGGGAGGGCAGTGGACATGGCCTATCTGGACTTTAGCAAGGCGTTTGACACTGTGTCACATAGAAGACTATTACACAAACTGGGGAATATGGGTGTGGGCAGGACAGTAGTGCAGTGGGTAGGTAACTGGCTGGGCAGCAGGACACAGAGGGTGGTGGTAAATGGCTGTCATTCCACAGAGGGAAGAGTGATCAGTGGGGTACCACAGGGATCAGTGCTGGGACCGGTCCTATTCAACATCTTCATCAGTGACATTGCACAGGACCTAGAAGGCAGAATTTCCCTGTTTGCTGATGACACAAAGCTCTGTAACAGAGTAGACACACCAGAGGGTATAGACAGAATGAGAAGGGACCTGCAGAAACTTGAAGAATGGTCAGGGGTTTGGCAGTTGAAATTCAATGCAAAGAAGTGCAAGATAATGCATATGGGGCACAAAAACCCTGGCACAATATTATCAGTTGGGAGGTGAGGATATAGCATGCACCAAGCAGGAAAGGAATCTTGGGGTTATCATCTCTGATGACCTCAAGGTAGGGAAACAGTGTGACAAGGCAGCAGATAAAGCAAATAGGATGCTGGGATGCATAGGCAGGGGCATCACCAGCAGGAAAAGGGAGGTCAAAATTCCACTATACAAGACACTAGTGAGGCCCCACCTGGAGTACAGTGTACAGTTCTGGAGACCTTACTTATGAAAGGACATAGAAAGGGTAGAGAAGGTTCAGAGGAGGGCAACAAAGATGGTACATGGATTGCATCACAAGTCCTCTGAGGACAGGTTGAAGGAATTGAATATGTACTCCCTGGAGGAGAGGAGGGAGAGAGGGGATATGATAGAAACATACAAGTATGTTACAGGGAGGAATGGGGTGCAGGAATGCGCTATTTTTAAGCGAAAAAGATGTTCCAGGACTAGAGGGCATGGGATGAAGTTGGAGGGAGGATGATTCAGAGGAAATGTGAGGAAGAATTTCTTCACAGAATGGGTGGTGGACAAGTGGAACACCCTGCCAGAGGAAGTGGTGGGGGCTGAAACAGTCACGGGATTTAAGAATGCATGGGATAGACATAAAGGAATTCTGGAGGTCAGAGTTAAGGGGCAACAGACTTCTAGGAAAACATAAAGTAAACTTACAAGCTCAAATGGGCAGACTGAGTGGGCCGTAGGCCTTTATCTGCCGACACTGTCGCTGTAGCTATGTATTTATAACATAAACTTTGAATTAGTGAGCTTTTCCTGGTCAACTACTTGTAAATACAGTAAATATATTTCATTTATAAATGCATTTATTTAAAATGTTTGCCAGGAAGGGCACACTGAACTGCACACAGCTTGTTTTCAGGTGTGTCCTGGGGGAAGAGGGTACACCACCAAAGCATGTAAGAAGCAGTAAAAGGACAATATACACTATGAGTGGGAACAGTCACAAAAAGATCCTGAAAGTCATATAAAAGCAATACTGCATGCAAAACAGTGTTTCAGACAAAATAGAAAAGGGCACGAGAAACAGTTGCATTGTCACAAGTTAAAGTAAATTACAGTATTAGTACAATTTGCAAAACAACAAGTATGACAAAATAAATATTGGCCTGGGTAACAGTCATAATGTATAGCAAAAAGGTGCTGGGTGGTACGTTTAGATACAGTAGTAATGCAATGTGCCACACAGCATGTATGACCAAATAAATAGTGCCCTGGTATGCAGTCGCATCGGCACAATTACATCATGGTAATAACACCATGGATGACAAAATACAGTAAACTGTGTTTTGGGACATGGTCATAAATAGTGTCCTTGGAAATGGTCACTTTGTAGAGCAAGAGTACCTGAAGGAGTACTGAGCAATAGATTCCCAGCAATGGACATAATGGAGGCTACCAATTACTGTAGCTCTGGGAACATACATGAGTGACATGTCCTTAGATAAGAAGTATCAGAGCAGAAGGGGGAAGAGGTGGAATTAGGAGTAGGGGGAGAGGAATTTGGCCAGAGTCTGGTTCATTCTGAATGAGAAGGTAGCTTGCCCAGTTGAGATCAAAGGGCAGGGGAGAGGAAGGAGCGGGAGCTGGAATTACACTGAGATTATAAGGAGAGGGGAGGAGAACTGAGCAGGGATGTAAGGTAGCAGAGGAGGGACGAAATCCAGAATGTGGAGATGAAAGAGGCACAGTATTGCTAATAATATTGCTGCTATAACTGAAAAAAGATACAGTTTTTTACAATGTAATGCCATGTGCCTTTAACATAACTGCTACAGGTAGTCTTCAGGCTTCTCTGAGGATTACGCTGTGCCTGATCTCATCAGGTCTCAGTCCTGGCACTTAGTATTGAAAAGCAACTGACACCACCAGAAAATCTCAGAGATGTATAATATGTAGACATAGATTAGCTCATATTTCAAATATTGTCTGTAGTCATCTTTTTTTGTTTTCTATTATAGAGGATAATTGCATGAAGTCTGCTTCTGATGCTCATTTCTCATTTGATGTCATGATCCTCTGCTTGCTATATCACAACATGTTGCCAAGGAGGACAGGGGGAGCAGCAAGATGGCCTCACTGCTGTTCCGCTCTGCTGTCTTGTTCCAAGATTAACGCTGCCCTTATTTTTTTATTGTTAATAGTTCTTAAGCTACCATTATAGTTTATGTTTTTTTTTTTTTTTTTTTTATCATTGACTTTTCTGCTCCAGCATCCCAAGCCCAGATGGGCTCACCAGGCTCCAGCAGCCACCCCCTCACCCTCATACTTGGGCTTGCCCCCCTCAATGGGGCCACCGATAGACAAGCACTGGTGGCCAGAGGGGATGGCAATGGAGCCGGCTTATTAGTGGGGGCCGTCATATTTTTTTTTAGGCTGTGAATACCACGGGGGTGGGGACATGCAATGACAAGCCACTTCTGCCCCGCCCCCCGGACGTACAGCCGCCGACTGCCACGGAACTCCCGGCCTCCACCAGGGATCTGTCGTGCATCGGATCCTCACCCCCACCTACCCCCAGAGTAGGAAAGCGGTCCTTTGGGAGCTCAATCCTACTCTCCCCCAGTCGGCCCTCTGACTCCCGAGTCTGTTCCTGAATCCAGGTCATCGGTGTTGCAGACGGCGATCATACCTTTGTGCCAGTGGGTTGGCTTAGTTTATAGTTTTTAAGCTACTATTAATTTTTTGAAAGAGTTCTGTTGTGGGATTGATAGTAGGTTCCAGTGTTTCTGATACATACAGACTTTTGAGAAGTTATGGCTGTTTAACACTCTCTCAAGCTTTCTTAAGTTCAGTGGAACATAGTAACAATGGAGACTGTAGCTGCACTATATGTGTTGATAAGCCAAAGCCAACTTTTTAAAAGGTATGCCACCACTGCCTAAGACTGGGTGGGTTTCAATATTAGTTGCTGAACAATTGAACATACTACGCTCAGTCAAGTGATTATTCTGTGTTTTTTTTCTGCAGATGGATTCTAATATCACTAACCTGGAGGAAGTTAGGAGGGACAGATGGTGGAATCCACCAGAGCCCAGAGACCGGGGAGAATGGGAGGTAAGAGAACTTTGTAAGGCATACACGTCTGAAAGACCCTTGGTGGAAATGTGGCCTGGATCTGTGATGCTCTACTCTATGGTCCCTTGGTCTAAGAGAACGGAGATGGGTTTGATGTTGGCAGCTGTAACAGCTGTGACTTCTCTCTACTGATTCTGCATGAACGCAGCTGTAACTGCAGATGTAACTGAAAAAGAGCTGCCGTGAGGTGTTTCATGCTTGAGAAGTACTGCTTGTGCCATTTATATTGCTGGCATCCTTCAGGGTTTTGTACATGAGGCCATTGGAATTCATCTGGCTTTTTGAATGGGGCAACATTCCCGAAACACAGCTTAATGCTTTTGAAAAACTATTGCTGCAAGATCTGTTGGTTTGAATACCCTCAGAGTTTTGCTGAGGGACTAATATGGAGCTTGAACTCTGTTTTTCTGAAGTCTATATTACCTTGCAAGGATCTAGCTTTTACTTCTATAATAAGTATATTTACATAATAATCAATCCCCTAGTTAAAAGCTCTATTCATATAGACTGCTTTCTTGCAGACTCAAATTGCTCTAGGGACCTTTTGCTACAAAACACTTTTATGAGCAAGCATCTTATCCGATATTTTATTCTACCCTGTTTTTTTTTATTTTTTTGCTGATATATTGTTATGTATTCATTGTTCATCTGTATTGGTTTTGTCTAACTATGGTTGAATGTCTGCTAGGGATTGTAAATTGTTTTAATGTTTATTCATGTTTATTTGAAATAACAAATGTTTAGTTCATCTATTACATACAACAGATGGCCTTTTCTTTCATTGTTCATAAAATGTTAGTAGGGGTGCTAATGGCTGTTCTTATGAGCCTAGTGTGAATACTGTATGTGACAGATGAAAACTTGTTTAACCCTGAAAACAACATTGGCAGGATATCGACATGAAATGGAATGAGGACAAAAGTTACATATAGTGGCTGGAATACATTGAGGGATGGGCCCCTAATTGCAATAATGCCTTATGGACTGTTACTAGCCTTATCAGAAAATGGGTATTTTTATATACAAATGCAAGAATGAGGGCTTCAGTCTATGTGGGCTACTTTGGTCAATATGGGGCGATGCAGAAAATGTGCCAATACTATGGATCACAATAGGTCTTTATTGTAATTTCTTTTTATCTTACTCCTATTTGTTATGCCCCCTGCCGAGCGAACCCCTAGTGATCTCTGGCCGCCAGCACCCATACCCCCGGACCAGGTCTGGCACATGAATTTATGCACCTCATACACACAGGGCTGGCCTTTCATCACTCCGTAACCCGGTGAAGGCACCTGTCGTGACCAGGGGTGCAGGGCGCGGCCATCAGCCTCTGAGATTGCCCCACTATTTTCCTCATTACTTTTCCCCCAGAGAGCCAGATGTGCAATGGTGTCAGAGCACGTTCATGCTGATGCCCACCGTGCTCCCCCTTCCCTTGCTATGCACGCAGCTGTAGAGAGGCTGGCCTCCACCAGTTGCCACTGCAGCATGATGTGTTGCCCCTCCTCTCCCCAGAGGAAGGATAGCAGTCTTGGGATGCTCAATCCTTCCTCTCCTCTGCCGACCCCCGGTGGCCTGAGTCCGCTCCTGATCCTGGGTTGCTGGCGTGGGATGAGGTGTGGTGTCCAGCGCCTCAACCCTCAGTGCCACCAGGCCGGCTTTTATTGTAATTTCTGATTTTAATATGGAGCCAAGGTGCCACGAGGTGTTAATGAGTTGAAATAGTTTGGGCGGCTCACCTCCAGACCTGGGTCAGATCAGGTATTCCCCTACTGGTAGCTGGCATTATCTCTTGAGGAGGTTATTTCCTGGAGGATCCCCCATTTCGTATGACGTTATTAATTAACATTCTGCTAGAAATTATCCCTGAGATGAGGAGGAGTGGATCAGAATAGGGTAAAGTGGAGTTGGATTTTTGACCTGAAATGTGGGGGTCTATTCATGGATGGGCGGTACACTTAACTAATGGCAAATCACTTATTATGATGCCTATAACTGCATACAGGGCAATGGGTTTGTAAATCACGGGCTGTGACAGACCAGGAGTAGTTCTGAGCTTTGCTGACAGAGGAATCACATGGCAGGTTCTGTTTCCTGGTGCTCAGCAACAATGGTCCAATAATGGCCTTTTGGAAATTAACCCAGGTCTTGTTAACCAGGGCTGATTAGTACTCTGGCCTAGAACGGCACTGTATTACAGGGATGGGGTTGGGACTTAACCAAAGGTGACTCCTGGTTGACATATAGTGGTGTTTAGTACATGACAGAGTCAAGGCAAGTTTATGCAACACTGTGGTTAGTGTGATACAGTGAAGGAGCAGAAAACATATAGCTACTGGTGACAAGCAGATGCTGTCTAAGGATTTTTCTTCTTGATGCTTGAGCATCTCTTACTTACTGTAATTCCCAGTTCATCTGCTCTCACCCACATAAAGTGATATAAATGAGCAGCTCCTATGTTTACCCTTTGCATACATATCTTGGGATGGACAAGGTAAGGTGAAGTTGGATACCTGGCATGTAGCTTAGGAAGTCACCAATGGATGTGCTATAAGTTTGACCAAATGACAAATTACTTAGTATGCTGTCCTGTGATCACACACAGGACCAATGGGTGGCAAAACATAAGGTGGTACTAATTAGGAGTAGTGCTGTGCTTTGTCAGCAGATGAGTCACATGGCTGATTCTGTTACTTGATGTCTAGCAATTATAGGCTGAAATGGCTTTTGCAAGGCCTCCCAGGTCTTGTTTATCAGGGTAGACTAGCACACTAGTGTAGGACAGGATTGTATAGCTGTGACAGGGTTGGGGTGTAACCTAAGGTAACTCTAGCCAAATATATAGTTGTGCCAAACCCCTTCTGGGCATCTATGTGCCGGCTGCTGTGGGCCCTTCATTAGGGTGCCAATGTTGGGAATTTGCCACCCCCTCCCCAAGGACTGCCCCCCGGAGGTAGTATATATAGAAAGGGGGGAAGGGTGCATAGGTGAAACAGACCCCCACAAAAAGAGGTGCCAGCAGCCTCAAAACATGGTGCCCTAATATTTGGATGCTCTGCCGCCAGCACCCTAAACAGGTGGAACCATGCCAAACACCTGATAGAGTCCTGGCTAGTTTATGCACTGATATGGCAAGTGTGGCTCAGAAAGGAAGCAGAAAAAGTGTTGATAAAGGCAATAGGCAGATGCAATCTGAGGATTTTTTTCCCATATGCTTGGGCACTTCTTACTTATTGTGTTATCATGTGTAACTTCTCTTTATGTGTTAAGGGATATAAATGAGTAAACATTCATGTTTAATGTTTGTGCAAGTATTAATTGAGGCCATTTGCAATTTGTGCCAACTGCTGCTTCATGGCCTTTAACTAAGAGATATCATTGATTGTTGTGTATAATAAGATGTTATTTAAAACTAAATATAGGTATATGTTTTTGTTTTGTAAGTATGATATGTACGTTTTGCAATGTCTATTTGCAGGGAATGTGTATATGTGTTTTAAGTATATTGTAAAGGCTTATAGCCAAACATAAAGCCAAACTGACCTGAACATGTTGCCAAGGAAACAACTGTAATGACCCAAGCACAGGATTTAACTTCAAGTGGGAAATAAGCAGTTGTAAAAGATGATGGGGCATACATCCTGTTTATATGTAAATATCCATTGTAAGAAAGAACAGGGAAAAGGGAATACGAACAGCATTTGAAATACATACTGAGATATGTCTAAATATTACAGTTTCATGTTTGTTTCCTAAAGGTGGCAACTTCACTTTGAGGCAGGACTAGCATCATATCACTTTTATCATTTTTTCTCCCAAACCAGCTGTGTAGCTTTAGAATTTAACTCTAGCAAAAACCAACAGTGTAGTCAAAATAAGATTATGCCGACACCGTGTAAAAGTTTATATCTTATGCTCAGAAAAGAAGGAAAATATATAGAGAAAATTACTCTTAAAAAAATAAAGGCTGGCTGAAATTCATAACCGTGATAACAAAGAACCCAGATATTACCCTAGCATTATTACCAGTGGCAAATTAATTTTCTGATTAGATGAAAGACATTTAGCTTCCAGCTAGCGCATGCATTACAGAGCTTGAGAATTTTTCACTAATGGTGTCAACTGAGAGCCCATCCCTTACATGTGCCTCCATGGTATGCAGACATGAGCCACCATAGCTCATCTGTGGACATACATGCACCGGGTTTCTCTAGTGAGCAAGTGGAAACTCTAAAATGTTCATCAGGATGGCCGCAACCTTGCCTGGCACACTTACAAACCACGCCACATATTGTATGGAATCTACCTGGTGCTGAACTGTTGTGAGAGTTTCCAGCTGATTGCTTAACTGGACAATCTTCTCTTCCTTATTCCTGAGATCTTGTTGGAGATGGTGTATTTCAGCCTGAAGTGAAGATGCAGCAGCATTCGACTGTTCCCCATAATCATTTGGAATGATAACAGGAGGACTCCTAGAAGCTCGTTCCAAGGATGCCATGGGCTAGTTAGAAACAATTTTCACAAGACAGTGCATGAGTGATTAGAACTTAGGACACAGCTGTTTGTGTTTTGTTTTACTGACTTATAGCATCACTGATATTTTAGTGCAAGCAGTTCATTCAGTATGTGGTGGTGTAATATAAATAGAATATTAGATAAGTAACCATCAATTACAAAATTATAATTTCATCAAGTGGTCTGGTGACATCATAACAATGACAGTAAAGCTCAAACAGTTTCTTGATATCACTAGACCCTCAAGATGTAATGACAGCCTAGTTTTTATAGTTATCTCTGCGTTATTTTTTGTAATAATCCAGGTAGTTTTTTTAAGAGTTAGGTTTTACTTTTAATGCCGGTTACATGAAAAGCCAGCTCAAGCTGCTCATGAAGACTCTCAAGAATGCACAGTCTTATAATACCATTAATTGGATGCCCGATACAGTGGTGCTCAATGTTTTGTTCCTGTTTGTCTAATCATGTTGTGAAACTATTGTCATAATGCTGTGAGTGATGTCTAGACAATAATTAGAAACACAAAGCAATTAAACAATTAGCAGTGATGGTGCTGTCCATTATTGCCTGTTTGCATCCAAAGGTGCTGATCAACATGACTAGACAAGAAGGAATGTGACATTGAGTCCCACCATAATGGTATTAATGTGTCTGATCATGATGTTACATTGATGATATTATTGAGTTTAGATGTCACTGTTTCCTATGAAAAATTTACCTTCCACTTATAATATGCAATATGTCAGATAACACTGTATTAGAAATTGTGAATTCCTTAATTACAGACACAGCGTGACTCTTGCTCTTATATCAAACTAATACAAGAAAAGAGATCTTGCAACCACCCCCCCACCACCACCACCACCACTACCACCAGAAGTTCAGGCTTACTATGTTATTTACACCTTTGGTTTCCAAGTCTATACTGCTGTTTGTGGACTGGTTGGGCCCTACCATCCACTAAGCAAAGCCTGGAACTGTATTGTTCTAAGAACTTTGCAAGATGGCTGGTCTCTCCTGAGTCTCATTTCAACAGCCTGCCTAGAATGTTCCCAAGGGAAAAGCCTTTGTATCTGTACCAGTCAGGAGCTCTAGTTTGCAGCACACCAAGTTTACAGACTTGTCTAGATTCAGGACATGGTAACTACTGAGACATGTTGATATCTGAGATTTTCAAGTTCATTTACTGACATTCTTCAGTGCTTGTTAGGCTTGGGCATACTGGATTGACAGACAGGAAAAGTAGTGCTTGACAAAGAAACATTTCAGCTATGCCTACTCTGGTGCTGCAGGCCTGGTGGTTTGTCACTGCATCACAAAACTTGAACTTTAATTATTTTCTACAACCATTGCTACAGTTGCTAATTCAATAAGTAGAGACATCTGGAGAAAGTATCAACTTCATGCTTCCCACAGGGAACCTTTCCAGAACTTTCTGACCTCTTCCTCTGAGATTATCTCCTTTGCAAGAGACCAAGCAGGGTACTTAGCTCCAGTCATTCAGCTTTTTGATGTGGGAGGCTTAGAATACATGTAGTATTTAAGGACATAGCAACCTCAACCCTTACTCATTTATAAGATTTATACAGTGCACCCCCCAAATGCTACCCAAAGGAGCATGCAAATCATTTCAAGTTATCATGTTTCCTTACTCACTTTCTTTCTTCATTTCATGATTTTAAATGGGGTTCTTGGTCTTATAATTCAGATGAGTTGTGCAAAGCCTAATCACTGACAGGAAGGTGACCCCATCATGAGTAAGGTACAGTACCTTCTCTTTCAATGTTAGCATGCCAATTTGAGCAGCAATACAACTGCTTTCTCTATCTGTCTGATGCAGAGACAACTCTCTGGCTGCAAGAGGCCAATTTCTGGCTTCCCCTAGTCAACAGAATTATCATAACTTGGCTAAATTATGAAACAAAGTACCCAGCAGCATCATTTGCTAGTCAGTGAAAAAATTCATCGTATAATTTATTTTTAGCAAAAATGTTTTTCTGACAACTAATAGTCATGCTGAGTATATTTTTTAGTTTTCTCAGATGTTTTAAGACTTCTTTTATAGCTGATTTTGTAATTAATAACTCATGTCATTAAAGATGGTCACCATTCACCATTATGTAAAAATCTTATCCAGTGTTGTTACTTGTTGAATGTACATGCTTAATGTATGCTGTAGTTGCATTAGGATGGCTCTTGCACATGTTTCTGATAGTAAAAAGCACAAAATATTAAATTTTTTTATGGTGGGTGTGGCATGGGTGAGGCATGGGTGAGGCATGGGTGTGGGAACTTTTGAAAAAATCAAGATATCGTATCTTGTTTCAGGAATGAAAGAAAATGAAAAGAAAATTGTGTGTTTTGATAATTTTGCCAGACAAACCTTATTACTGAAAAACATGTATGGTTACTAAGAAATACTGCAGCTTTAAAGTCATGGAATGAAGGAAAAAAGTGAGAAAATAGTAACTTAAAAATGATTCGCAGGCTCTTCTGAGGCTTAAAATACAGCTTGTAATGTGCATTAGAACCTGATGGATTCATTGTTCAATTTACTACCATATCTTTAGATGTATACTTTAAAAGGATGTAAGCACACATGGACCACTGCCCCTGTCAAAGAAAAGTGCATTCAGAACATTGGGGTGTTCTGTTTGTGTACCCCTTATGTGTTTGCATGTTTCTTTGAGGGGTGTGTGGGTAACGAATAGTATTTCCTGAATACCATGAATAATAGGCTATTTGTTACTCGGGAAGAAAAATAAATAATTGGCACTCTTCAATGTTTTGCAGTTTGGTGGGAGTTCAAGATCTCATGAAACTTCCTGTCCAATCACAAGTCATTTTGTAAGCTCACTAAAGGCAGTTTGTGTGACCCAACTTTCGAAGAAGCTACAGGCAAAATAGAAAGATATCTGAGGTGCTGTGAAAGGGAAATCCAAGTCTATACACGTGTTAAAATTAGCCAAAAAGCTGAAATGTTAACAGTTTTTGTTCTCTTTCTAAATCCCAAATGGGGGGGGGGGGGAATTTTGAAAATTGGTCTTTTTTTTCTTCAGGAGAACTGCTACAGTGAGAAGAAAGTGAAATTTCAGAAGAGTTGTGTTTGCTGAAAGAGACAGGCAGGATCCCAGACCAGCACACACACACACACACACACAGCCAATGTGTGAATATTAAACCAAACTAAATTTAAAACTGTATTGTTTTAAACAGATTAAGGAAGTAAGGAAGAGTTTATAGGGGCATTTTACTGAATAAGAATTTGTTTTGCTTGTCCCCAACTGTACTTGGCTGAAACAAAAGCATAATAAGGATTTAAATCCATAGTAGTCTATAACTGAACTGCACTGAATAAATGTATTTATTTATTTATTTGGGGGAGACCAGAGTCAGCTGACTCCAACTACCACTGCTGCTGGGCAGCTGCCATTTTGTCCTGTGTTTCTGTGTAGTAGTGTGCACTGTACTCAGCTCAGCTGTTAGAGACCTTGTTTCTACTGTTTGTGGATTTGTGCCTAAGAAGAAATTTAAAAAAATTGTTTAGTCAAGCTTGACTATTAGTGAGTGAGACTTGTCAGCTCATTGGTATTGTTGCAGTGAGTTACTGTGCTTCTTTTTTCCCCCAGATCTGTTTATCCCCTGACGCTGCTGGCCAGGTCTCTTTTATCTGACTCCAGCACCTGATCCTGCCCCACCAAGCTCTACCCTGTTCTGTAACCCCAGTCCACCCATGACTCACCTGCTTGGGTATCTGCCTCACTGAGCTCTACACTATTCTGTAACCCCTGTCCACCCATACCTCACCTGCTTGGGTACCCTTTGGCTTTTACCCTCCACCAAGGTGGGACTACC
This sequence comes from Neoceratodus forsteri, assembly GCA_016271365.2. Lineage (NCBI taxonomy): Eukaryota > Metazoa > Chordata > Ceratodontiformes > Ceratodontidae > Neoceratodus > Neoceratodus forsteri. The sequence goes on from CM057450.1 coordinate 1,604,561,552, forward strand.
TTCAGCTCCCATACAATTATTTAATGTCCAGCAGGCAGAGGTAAAGACCAGGAGGAAGGATCCCAGAGGGCAGAATCTGCTTGTGGGTATTGTGGCAGGGAGCAGCATTACAGGCCCAGACAGTGTTTTTTTTTTCAACTTTTCTAGTTCTCTAGAGGAGAACCTGTCCAGTGACATCCTTATGATATCAGGCATGCTCCAACACTTGATACACCTATGGCTGCCTCCCTAGCAATCACCTTGTAGTAGTAGTAAAAAATGTTATTTTTATACAGGTAATACATGTCATTTGGACTATTGTCCAGTTTACAAGACAGATCTTGTATCTTGCAGTCTCAGGCTCACTGACCCCCAGCCATCGCGAGGGGTTAGACTTTCACCAAGCACCTTAGTTCACCCATCCCAGAGGAGGAGAGCAGTCCCTGGGATGTCTGATCCTGCTCCTCCTGGCTGACACTATGATGCTCTGGGCTCATTCCTGAACCTGGATCATTAGCATCATAAATGGTAGCTCTATGGCTTGTGCCAGCCAGCCAACTGGAGTTACTTTACTTTATAATAATGTTTAAATTTAATATCAGATGTCTTCCTGTAAGGAACACAGGCTTGGGTCCCTTCACTGCTGCCTGTGCAACCATTAGTGCTCTGCCATGTAACCGTTAGTTGGCAGGGTGGGACTAGTTGGCTGACTTTACGACTTCCAGACAGGTAGTTACCATTGTGTTCTGTGTGTGTACAGAGCATGCTGTCAAAAAATGCATGTTTCTATGTTTGTGACTTTGTACCTTAGAAGAAATTAAAAACAGAAAGTGTTTTCTTCAGAGAATTTATTTACTAGTTAGGCTTGACTAGTGAATGAGTCTTGTCAGGTCACTGGCATTTCTCCAGTGAGTTATTATATTTCATAAAATAATTTAAATTTGATTTCAGCTTTCTGTGAGGAACCCAGGCTCATGTCCTTCCACAGCCGTTTGTGCAACTGTGAGTGCATTGCCATGTACTGTAGCTGCTAGCTGGTAGGGTGGGACTAGTTGGCTCACTTTCACTGCTTCTGACAGCTAACTGCCATTTTGTTAGGTATATGTATGTGTTTACAGTGTGCACGCAAGAAAGACATTGTTTCAAGTTTGTGACTTTGTGCCTAAGAAGAAATTTATAACAGAAATGTTTTTTTCTTCAGAGAATTTATGTACCAGTCAGGCTTGACTAGTGAGTGGGAATTGTCATCTCCCTGGCATTAATGCAGTGAATGACTAAAGTACCACATAACTGCTAGTAGCACCTGCTAGAAGGACATTGTCATTAACTGCCACTGATACCACCAAAGTGAATGTGTCCTCTTCATCCCTTCCCACTGCCACCACCTCCATCGATGAGGAACAAGACTGCCATAGTGGCAAACTTGACTACCTTGGTAGACCTGGCTTGCATCCCGGAGACCTGGCTGGATGATAATGCAGCTCTTATTTTGGAAGCAGCGGTGCCAGCCACATACTCCATGATACACACTCTGAGGAAGGATTGCAGAGGTGAGGGGGAGTAGCCATTTGTTCTAAATCTAGCCTGGGCCTCAAGGTGCCGCTTATCGATCAACTGAGTCTTTTGAATGTCAAGGTGCCACCTATCGATCAACTGAGTCTTTTGAATGTGTTGCTACATGGGGGGTCCCGGTGCCCCACAGGTTGGAGGGTAATTTTCTGAGGAAGATCGGAGAGCTCATCTCTGGCCTGGTGTTGGAGTCCCCCAGATGGTTAATATTGGGGGACTTCAATGCTTGGGTCAGCGATGGGCTCTCGTCATTTTGGTGTGATCTTCTTAGGAGCATGGAGGCACTGGGCCTATCTCAAAGTGTTACATCAGCAATCCACTTGCGCAGCCACACACTGGACTTGATGTTTTCATTAGGCCTTGAGGTCACTGATCTTAGAGTAGATCTGGTAGTTTGGTCAGATCATAGCACCATGGGGTTCAGGTTTGAGGGCCCCCCGAAGGCCCTGCCTCTGTGGAGATGGTCTGATACTGTCCTTTACAAGGATTGTCCCCAACAGGGCTATTGGTGGTGCTGGACCTATCAAGTGTGCAGGCTGCCTGTGTGACAGGAACAGAGGAGGCAGTGGTGGCCTATAATGGGGCCTTCACTGCAGCCTTTGATTCAGTCACACCCGTTCATGTCTTACCCTTATCCACTTGCTGGAGAACACCCTGGTTTGGTGGGCAACTCAGGGAATTAAAGGTTAAGTGTCAGAGGTTAGAGAGATGTTGGACTAGCTCTGGCCTGATGGAGGACAAATTGACCCTGAGGTCCCATTACAAGGGTTATCAGGGGGGCAATCTCCTGAAAGAAGGCAGATTTTTTTGTCAAGGGAGATTGCCGCTGCAAGAAACAGATCAGCTCAGCTCTTCCGCATGGTAGATGAGTTATTACATCCGGCCTGTCTCCGGGTGGGAGGAGCAGATTCAAGCATAAGGTGCAAAGAGTTTGCTTTGTTCTTTGCTGACAAAGTGTCCTCTATTAGAGCTGAGATCTTCTCCAACATCACTCTTAGCAATTGCTGGGTTCACCCTAGGACGTGCCGGAGCACTCCTCCTATGTGGGCTGAGTTTGACGTGGTTGAGGTGGAGGAGGTGGTGGAAGTTATCTTGAGGCTGTGACCAACATATTGTGATCTGGATCCAAGTCCAACATGACGTTTGGTTGGAAGCTTGGACCAGTTTGGATCTGTGGTGTCCGAGATCGTCCAGAGTTCCTTGAGGAGTGGGGTCTTCCCCAGTGGCCTTGAAAGAGGTCCTGGTTAAACCTCTATTAAAGAAACCCTCATTGGACGTGGACTGTCTCATCAGCTACAGCCCAGTCTCTAACCTTCCATTTTTAAGGAAGGTTATAGAGAAAGTGGTGGCCATTCTGCTCGAGAGCCGGCTTGCCTCCTCCTCCATCTATGAGGTTTTCCAGTCTGGGTTCAGGGCTGGACATAGTATGGAGACTACCTTTGTGACAGTGCTTAATGATCTCTTGAGAGTGAGAGACAGGAGCGAGCGTACCATCTTGATCATCCTGGATCTCTCGGCAGTATTTGACACCGTAGATCATGAGGTGCTGCTTGACAGACTGCGGTACTGTTGTGGCCTGTCCGGTATTGTCATTAAGTGGTTCAGGTCATACCTGACAGGTAGAGTGCAGATTGTGGTGATGGGGTTAGTCTCATCTAACCCAAAGCCTCTGACTTGTGGAGTTCCGCAGGGATCGGTCTTGTCACTCTTCCTGTTTATGGTGAACATACTGCCGTTAGGAGACATTATTAGGCAGTATGGGCTGGGTTTTCACTGCTATGCAGATGATACCCAGCTATACTTGTCCTGTGCACCGGGTAACAAGCTGTCAGATTCCATATTTAATAACTACCTGGCAGAGATCCAGACTTGGATGACTCATAACATAACTGATTGAGACTCAACCCAGACAAGACTGAGGTGTTGGTGGTGGACCCGGGTTGTCGTGGTGGAGATGGGGTGTGTGGGATCCCCATGGTCTTGTATTGGGGGGGTTCCACTGATCCCATTTACTCAGTTGCAGGATCTGGATGTGATCCTCGATGATGGCCTGCCATTCGATGCTCAGGTATTGGCCGTCGTTAAGAGCGGATTTTACAATCTGAGGAACCTTGCCAAGATCTGGAACCTGTTACCACCTGAGGACCTGACCTCACTGGTACATGCTTTTGTCACGTTTAGGTTGGATTACTGTAACGCCCTGCACCTAGGGCTATCCGGAGACAACCTCTGCCGGCTGCAGCTAGTGCAGAACATGGTGGCAAGGTTATTGACAGGTGTGTAAAGGTGTGATCATATTACACCTGTCCTCCATGAACTGCAATGGTCTGCAAGTTAGGTGGAGGATTGCCTTCAAGTTCGGATTACTGACCTATAAGGCCCTGCACAAAAGGGGACCAGGCTACCTGCAATATCTCCTTGTGCCCCATCATCTGTCCCGGGCTCTCCATTCCTCCGAGGGTTGCCTCCTTAGTGTTCCCAGGGTTAGGTTGCGTAACTGTGGTGATCAAGCATTTTTGGTTGCCACACTTACCCTGTGAAATTCTTTGCCAAAACAACTGCGTGAGGCACCCTTGGTGGAAATCTTTAAAAAGGGATTAAAAACTTTCTTATTCAACCAGGCTTTTAATTGATAAAAATATAAATATTCTGATTTATTGTTTTCACTGCATAAATGGATAGCTTTAAGTATATTGCTGTCTGCTCTAACTGGATTATTGGTGAATTGATTGTTTAATCTATTTTAGTGTGTTTTTATATTGTAATTGTGAAGTGCTCCGAGTCTCTGGAATGGGGCACTATGAAAATAAAATATGTATCTATCTATCTATCTATCTATCTATCTATCTATCTATCTATCTATCTATCTATCATAACCTCACCCTTAATAACTACCACTGCTCTGATCCATCACCCATCTACTGCAACTATTAACATCTTAACTTCTGTTGCAGCTGTGTCCCTGCCAGCCAGTTCTGCAACTGTGAGTGTGACTACTCCTGCCACTGTGACCTAGACCATGCTTGCCACTGTGACAATCCAATCCTGCCACTGTGACCCAGACCATACTTGCCACTGTGATAGAGACCACTCTTGCCACTGTGATCCAGGACCACTCCTGCCACTATGATTGAGGCCACTTCTGCCACTGTAACCATGGCACCAATACTGCTACTGTGACACTGGCCCCTGTTGCCACTGTGGCCTCATTCAGTTACACAACTATTTCTTGTCCTGTACGTGTCCTGTGCACTGCAACACCTCTTGTTTCTCAGCCTGTATCCAGTACTGTAGCACTACAGGGATGGTTCTTTTCATTGTAACCAAAACATTTGTTTTTCTTTGTTTTTTTCTATTATTTTTCCCTTTCATGCTGTCCAACAGGGATATACCCTGTAATCTGACAGGGATGTACCCTAAAATCAGACAAGGATATATCCTGCCCAGTAATCAGACAAGGAATGGGATATACCCTGTTCAGGCACTATGAGCAGTCATTGAGACAGCAGGGAGTTTTTTTTTCTCAAGCCAGGCCCTTCTCCAAATATGGCACCCAACTGTGCTCCTGAACTGGGCCCACCAGAGCAGCCACACAACCAAAACATTTTGACAACACATTGTTTGTCTCCTAGTGGATTGGGGATCCTTGCAAGGAGATGAACATGGTGCTTTATCAAAAAAAAATCTGCTGAGACCTTACCATTGGACCCTCCTTGAAAATTAAATGACAGGATGTCAAAAAAAAAAAAAGCAAGGAGCCTTTTTTTTGTCTGATAAACAATTGCAAGCAAGAAAGCGATAGCAATTCTGGTCCAGTGGCATGAAGGGCTGCAGCACTGTATGCCTCACCTCCTACTACACTGGCAATCAGGGTTTGTAAATGGACGCAGGTCACTTGGGGCTGGCCAAGGAGGGAGGACTGAGTGTCAGTTGGACTGCTCTCCTCCTTTGGTGGGTTTGCTGTGTCTCGCTGCTTGACTGCCATCTGGAGGTGTCTGGGTGGCAGTATAGATGAGCTACATGTACAGGGAGAGGATCCCATGTTCAGGGTTCCAGGGTCACTTCCACAGAGGTAGAGCTCACAGCCAGTGCGGGTCTTGTGGGCAAGGAATAAAAGCTAAGTGGAAAATTATACTGCCTGCAGGATGACAACCAACCCCTTGCAGGCTCCACACTGCAACTGGACACCCACCACAGTCCTGTGGCAGAGTATGATGGAGGGAGGGTAAGTCCTGAAGATGACGGGTGATGGGGCAGGGGGAGTTGGTCAAAGTGGAGCAGCTGGAGCAGATCAGGATGACAAAAACACCTACTGTATAAGGAAAAAAAAGGATAGCAAAATGATGGCAACAATGAACACTCCTCTAATCAAGCCCTATCAGTGAAGTATTTGGGTTAATACATGTGATTTTAATGAAAAAAGTTAACAACTCGATATTGGATGTTCTGTATTTTGTGGCTTTGTGCAAACTGAAACCGCCAAGTCAGTCATCTCTCTATGTTACTACACTGAATGAGATCTTCTTTATCATTATACCAAAATAAGGAGGATTTGCAAACCTAGCTAGTCTTGTTTACACTGGTGTCTTGCTTAATTTACTATGTCTCCTACTCATTAACTCATGTCCAAGTAGTATTTTCATAACTGCATGACCCTGTGACTTGTGTGCAGCTAGGTATTATTATATTACTGGCACATAAAATGCCATTCTGACACAGACCAGCCTGGCTTGTCAGTCACACCCATTATTATCACCGTCATTGTGCACATTTTTGTGTAATATAATTAACATATGCTGCAGTGTTAAATAACATGAAACACCAAAAGCAGGGTTTAGGGGCTGGACAAGAGAAAGGAGAGAAGCAATTCAGAAAGCTCAAGTGGCAGCCAAAGCCCAAAGTCATGGTATGAGTCATGGCTGCAGTTTTTTAGAAGTGGAGTAGCCTGAGTCCAGGTGCTACACAGAAATTGTTATTATCTATCATTTTAAGGCATTTGATTTACCACGTGAGTTCAACCCACCACCACTGATGTGACTGATGATGAAATAAGCGTTACTGAACCACCACTATTCTGCTTCTGCTGCTATCCTACAGATGCACAGACAGGCTGTGGTGATGATCTTTGAATACCATGTTGTGTCCTACCAACAAATGTGATTATTATTTGTAGGGCGGTTTATTTGGGGGGGGGTCTGCAATTGGTGGGAAAGGCTTAACACACATTCCTAACAGCAAAGATGAGTATTCAAGGGGGGGTTATTTTAACTGGGGGAGTGAGGGGAATGGAGCTACATGACAGAGAGGTTTACTTTTACTGTACACCCTACCTGTAGCTGATCATCCCTGCATACCGCACCACGGCAGAAAACCACGCATTCAAAGGAAAAAAAAACCACTCCCCCAAGCAGGTTCTTGCATGACAGACATGACAGTCCAGTGGCAACACACCACATAGTGATCCTGGATAACTTTGGTGGATAACCTGTAAGGCTGTGAGAAGGTTGGTTACGGGGCTGGGTAGTCGGGTGCCGCCAGCTGTCACCGAAAGAAAAAAGTTCTATAGAAAAAAACACTCTTTTAAGCTTCTTAATATATTACACAAAAGTCTGACAAAAAGCAGACTAATTTATTTGTATCTAAACTATAGCTTGGCACTTGCCACTTACCACTTATTAGGAAATTGCATGAAAAATGTCTGGTTTGTGTATGCACCTGTGATGGATTGCTTGCAAAGAAAAGTGCCAAAAAGAAAACTGTCAAAATCTATTTTTTAAGGTGCACCTGTGACTGACTGCTTGCAGAGCAGAAAGAGGCCTAGTACAAATATTATTTTCTTTTTCACTTTTAGGAAAAAAATTCCTAGCAGTTTCCTGGGAAACACTGAAAATTATCACACAAAAGTGTGAAAAGATGACCATCTCCAGCTTGGGAAAGGGAGCAAACGCTGTCAAGATTTCAGCTTTCTGGATAATTTTTATCTAGCGGATGGAAGTAGACTGCATTTTCATAGCAGCTCAGATGTATGTCTCTCTTGCCTGTACCTTCTGAGAGTTCTGGCTCACACTGGCTGTCTTCAGTGAGCTTCCAAAGTAGCCTTTGATTGGATGGGAAGTCACAGGAGATCTGAAAGTTTCACACACTGCTCCAATGGCTGAACAATGAATAACAAAGTTTGAATAATGAATACTTGGGCTCCCAAATATGAATACTTGGCCGAATATTTGAAAAAGGGTATTTACACACCCCTAGTTTCTGTTGTCAATAAATGCTTCATTTGTGGTACATCTGCATTGCTTTGTCCCTCTCTGTGTGCAGTATTTCTGTGTTTCTGTGAGTGTTTCCATGTTTTCAGTAGCACCATTCATTTTTTTTCACTTCTCTACCATGTGTTATGTTTATATCTCCAGGTGAGCATTAACTACTGCTCACATTGACTGTCCATCAACAAAATGAACCCTATCTACCTTCTTGTGAGAGTGGCCTAGAGTGAAGCCTTGTCACGTCACCGGGTCAGAATGTTCTGGGGCTCTAGCATAGCCTTTGTGAGAGAGAGAGAGAGAGAGAAGAGAGAGAGAGAGAGAGACAATTGGAGAACACATTTGCAGTGGACATCAAGAGATGTCAAGGAGTGGGGCTCCAGCTATACCAGTCTGCATCCTTTTCATCTTTTCACCCGAGTCCAGTAAATCATGGGAAGTTTATGTGACTAGGTTGACTAATTGGGAGTACCTCAGATTACAGCTTTTAAGGCCTTTATTTAATTCTGCTTTGAAGTGGGACGTTAGCAAACCCCCTTTCATTCGCTACTGTTCAGCTTTAGTGTGATGAGTAGTTTTTGTGCACTAGTGTGCCAGACTGTGCTAGCCAGTGTTCTTCACAGCATGGCACTTGCTACAAACAGAGGAGAGCTCTCTCCTTATGGCCTTTGGGGAGTAAAGTCAGGTGCACCTGCAAGTGGGAGAACTGGTACTAACAGGGGAAGGGTCCTGTTCACTTGATTTATATGTGTACTATGTATTTCATAGTTTAAGAACACAGTGTTTTTTATATATTGGTGTTGTTTAAGTTACTGTGTATTAAAATACTATGAAAAAAAAAAAACTTGTGCAAGAGGTGGGCAGGCATATTTCCTGGGAAGTGCTAATCTAAGTGTGTCCCAGGTTCCCCTTACTACTATCCCAGGTGGAGACACCATGCCATTTATAATTAACAATAATCCTAGGCTGCATGGAGCCCAGACTCAAGCCAGTCCCCTTGGTAAGTCAAATGAGAACAGGAGGACTACCCAAGGGGTCTCGGCTAAGAAAGAGCCACACATCTGAAGGCCCTGCTACATTTTGGATGGACCTCTGGCATTCATCTGTATACCACTCCAATGCCACCCCCACAGTCAGTTTGTGTCAAAGACTTGCACATCATATTTCAGCACCATGTTGCAACAGTTTCTTGACTGCTGTGAAGAGGAAGTCTGGGACTTCAACTATGCCTGCTAATGCATGGAATCCATAAGGAGACCAGGAACTACCTGATTTATACACCCTAAAATCCCTTAAACATTTGGTGACTACTGGCATTCAAGGTAAAAGAAAAACATTCTGGGATGACCACGCTATGAGCATAAAAGTAGAGGGACTGTGGATCCCTGAAGGTACTAATCCAGGTAACCCCCAGAGGATGTAATTCCTCTGGGACCCTTGTAATTTATGTTACACTCAATGCTGCAGGGACAGAAGCAGTTGGACCTTCAGGTTTTGCTGTTATGCTCTACAGTATTTTGGATGGGGAATGGAAAACCCCTCAAGATGTGAAAGTTGTTCAGGCTGAGTGACTTCAGCCCAGGCCCAGACGTGTGGTAATATATGTTCCACACATACCCAAGAGTATCTTGTCGCACTTATAAAATGAACCTATACCATTTAAATTTAAAAAAGAGTCAGGAAACACGGAATAAACATTAAAATATTGATTTAGTTTAACAGTATCCCTACACATGAAAAAAATAGTTGTTTTCAAATTTGGGCTGATGAATTTTAAATAACAAACACTGTAGGCTATAAATGAATGAAACTGGTATTGACAAAAAATTAAACAGCAAAAATAACAATTTTAAAATTGTAGGTAAACTTGTGGCTGTAGAGGGTATGAAACAAACATTGTAGATTTTTACGTTGTCGTGTGCTTGCACAAGCATCATGTTGTGGTAGTACGAGAAATGCAGAGGTGTGTCAGTGTTGGCAAATGCAGGGCACGCTTTAGTAGGTGTGCCCCTCATTCCCCAATTAGCCAGCATGCAAGCGCTGACACAAGAATTATGTAAAGTGGACACAACTTGTAAGAAATGTGCCGCTACAATCAAAGAAAGCTCGTCATGCAGTGGCATAAATGATGTGCCTTTCCTGGTGAAACATTTCAATAAACAGGAGCCACTGCCACACAATCCTGAAAGAAAGCCGACATCGGGAGTGCATTCCCCTTGTCGACATGTTCCTGGACCCACCCCAACCCCATTGTGTGGCACACTGGGATCCCACCCCAGTGTGGCCAACATCAGCCCCGAGAGTCATGGGGCACACTGGGAGCCCACCCCAGTGTGCTCAACATTTGTTTTATTTCGCCTGTAAAGAAAGAAAATGGTCCTGTGACATCCATTTTTTTTTCTGTACCTGAAAAAAAGGAAATGGTCCCTCGTTGTTCGAAGCGCCCCTTCCCCCAATGCACACCCAGCCTCTGAGCATCCCACCTCCCCACACCCCCCTCATCCCATACTTATCTCCGGAGGTCCAGCACTGCGATCTTCAGTGGAGCAGGAACACGTCTGGACTCTTCAAAGCTGAACTGCAAAATGACGAAATGCCAGTAAGCAGTATAATGGCATGAATGGGGGGGGAGGTTCACCTTAGGAGTATATCTCAGCTATTTTTGGCTCCAAATTTTCAACATGGGATTCTTGGGACCCCACCTCATGAACACATGCACTGTCATCTCGTTATTTGGTCCAGAAAGGTCATTTCATGGTCACTGCACTGAATCACCTTTTGGGACCAATTAATGAAATGACAGTGCCCCTGTTCATGAGGCAGTATCCCAAAAAGCCTATGTTGCAAATTTGGTGAAAAAATTCCAAAAAATGACTGTGTTATGAGCGTGCATTGCGCAGTTTATACGCATGCTTGTGTCTTCACCAATTTTTCATATTTTTACTCCAGATTTTCAACATTGCAATTTTTTTACACCTCCTTATGGACAGTACTGCTGTCATTTTTCACATCCTGTTCAAAATGTGTTTTCACACTTGTGGTGCACAATGGTGCAGTTGCTGTGGGAAATCAACATTCGGGACAGATTAATAAAATCACAGTGACACTGTTCATGAGCGGAGGTCCCAAAATGCCTATGTTGAAAATTTGGTTAAAAAATTCCCAACATAATTACGTTACGGGGGTGTGTTGTGAAGTTTCTATGCGGCTTCACAAATTTTTCATATTTTCACTCCAGATTTTCAACGTTGCCATTTTTTTACACCTTCTCATGAACAGTACAGCTGTCATTTTTCACATCCTGTCCAAAATGTGTTTTTGCACCTGTGGCACCAAATGGCACAGTCACTGTGCAAAATCACCTTTTGGCTAACGAACTGATAGTGCCACTGTTTGTGAGGTGGGGTCACAAAAAGCCCATGTTGAAAATCTGGAGTGAAAATGACAACAAACTCTCAGGGCGTTGGGGTTTCCAACCATAACGGCCCACCCTGTAGAGACTGACAGGCATCAGGAGTGTGACTTAGGACTGTCAGCTGTAATGCTCACATCATTCCACCCTCCCCACCCTGCAGCCAGTGACAGGCATCAAGGAGTGCCGTGGACTCTTCAGCCCCAAAGTTCACCCCATTCTCCTGTACTGCACCCATCTCAGTGTATTTCCTTATGGAATGGGGTGAGCATAAGGCCTGAAGACCCCAAGGCACAACACGACACTTGTCAGTGCCTGCAGGGTAGGGTGAGGTGAAATGGCGTGAGTGCTATGGCCAATGACCCCAATGCCTGTCAGTCTCTGTAGGGTGGGGGCGGGGTTGGCATCATTTCAATACTTCACTGCCATTTCTATTATGCATCTCTCTAACTCCTGCACTACCAATGCCAATGCCAACAAGACAACATTCAGCATTGACAAATGCTTGTTAATTAGTGAAATTGGCATTGTTAACAGTAAAACAGAAACAAAAAATCACTTTTGGAACTGCAGATGCACTTGTGGCTGCATAGGGAATAACACAAACATGGTAGTATTTAAATTAATGAAATGGACATTTGCAAAACTGAAACTGCCCCCCCAAAAAAACTCTTTGACAACAGTGAATGCACTTTGGCTGTGTAGGGTACAACTGCAACACTCAAAGAAATTATTTGCCCACGTTTATGAAATTTACTGTCCCATTAAAATTAACAGCAGCATTAAAACAAAATGGACCCTGTGGTAAAGTTATTTGCTGCTGAGTGGACACTGAAGGAAATGCCTCAGAGATGCTTGCTTTTGGTAAAAGTACCTTTGCTGGCAAGGAGTCTGGCCTTGTTGTGATGTCCAGTTACAGAACTTTATCCCCTGATTTTCACAGTCAGCCTCCAATAACAGTTGCACCGTAGCAGCTCGCACAGAGTGGTTGGTGTAAATGTGGCTAAGCTGAGCCTCCTTACTTAGCTGAGCCATCATTGTAGACAGGAAATTTAGCCCCATAGGTTCCCAACTGTACCAGGTGGTTTGCGTGTTTAGGAAATCTTGTGGAACTTTCTGTGGATGGCAGTAGAGGGACTTGGCATCAGACGGGAGTTTCTGGATATACTTTTTCAAGCTTTTTACAGGGCAGAATGGGGATCCAGGCAGCACATATACTGTATGAAACCTCGGTAAGATTCTTTCTTGGGCTTTCTGGGATCACCATGGTTTTTAGTGTGCTCATTGAAATGGAGTGTAATAAACTTGTGCCCATTTTTGTTAGTGTGAAACTCAAAGCTGTCAGGACGTAAAAGCATCAAGCCTTCACTACTACACTTGGCCATGGATAGCTGGATGTCCAGCCACACTTTCCGGACCAGGCCAGGCACGGTATTTGGGGATAAAGCAGTGGAATTCCTCAGCTTAGTCTGGTCACTCTTTGTTAGTGCTGGGTGATGCTTTGAGTAATCTTTTTGTTCCTTACTATATTTTTTCATGAGCACAACAAAGACATTAATACTTGAGGTAAATGTCTGATTGGACACAATGTTTATCTTCTGACTGATCGCTGTACAGTTCAGATGTCTGTTGTGGGCAGCCCAAAGAATACAAAAACTTGTTAGGGCATATTCTTTGCCATCAGTGTTGCGGACATCAGCAATTCCTGCTTGTTCTAACTCATCTATGGGTAGTGTATTGGAAACTTACATCTGCAAAATGAAAATCTAGTTAGCTGTTCACCAAAATATGATTTCTTCATCCATCAGTTAGCCAGGAAAGAGCCCTTACCCCCAAAGGCAAGGGACAGTCAGAAAGACCATTATCAATGAGAGAGATGCACTAGATTTAGGGGGTTTTATTGCCAGTATAGGGACAAGGGATATTACTCAGCTTTTTGCAGTTCCCTTGAAGATCTTGTCAAGGCATTCAGCAGATCAAATGTCTGCATGCTGAGCAGGGAAGTGCCAGTGGAGCCCAGTGAGCGAGTGACCTCTAACTCTGAAATTGCATAGCTCCATCCATTGGACACAGTTTGGGTTTCAACTTAAAGATGAGGGCCAACATGACTTGTGGGGCTGTGAATAGCTATCACTGTAGCTATAAACGAGAAACTATGCTTAGCCCTACTGGAAAGTGACTCTCAAATAACTGTCTTGTACTACAGTTTCTACTGCACTCATCTCAAGCATTTGCTGCTACTTCCTTTGGAAGGACAGTCATTGTGGGTAGTCATCTCAGTTCCTTGCCCTTATTACTGATACAAACTGTGTATACGGCAGAAGTTTACCTGCTCTATTGCTCACAATACTTCTGGTTTAAGTATCTTACCTTACCCTCAATCTGTATGTCCCATCATGCCCAAAGTTTCTTTCGGGCCTGTTGCAATTCTTGAAACATGGCTGAGGGCTTTGAAATTTTTATGTTCCTGCTCTAATTCTTTCGCCTTCTGCTCTAGTTTAGTTTGTTGCTCTGTTCTTTGTTTTTTTGAGCTGAGTAGCGTATGATATAATAACCTCCCTGAAAAACTGCTTTTAAAGGAAAGCTGTCAAAATCTCAGTTCCACCCCCTCCCCAAAAGCCTTACCCCCTTATTAAGGGTTTTGCAAGTGGAATACTGTTTTTCACTTATTGCAACATACTTTTTTTTTATTTTGTAAAGTCCGGGGTTCTGTAAAATGTCAGAAGCTGCACAGTTCCATTTCAGGGGAAAGTGTGGTGCCACGCAGCTCACTTCAATACAAGTGTATTGAGGTGAGTGGTGCGGCGCCACACTTTCTGGTGAAATGGAACCATGCAGTTTGACATTGCAGAACCTTAGACTTTACAAAATTAAAAAAAGTAAGTTCCAGTAGTGAAATACATCATTTCACTTGTGAAATGGTTAATCGGGGGTGTTAAGGCTTTTGTGGGGGCTGCGATTTTGACAGTTTTCCTTTAATGTGTTCCACTGCCATCTGAGCTCTACCTCTGTATCTTGATTATTTCTTTGATAGTCTTTAATCACCTCCTGAATTAAAGCCTTAAACTCTTCTTTAGCTAAGTGGGAGGTATTCATTCTCCTGTAAGTGGTTTTACTCCAGTCTCCCAGTTGAAGTTCTAGAGTTACTGCTGAGTGGTTTGATGTGACCTTGGGATATATCTTACTGTACATAGTTTAATTTTATAGAAGTCCAGTTCATTCCCTAAAAAGCAATCTAATTTTGAGTATGAACCATGTACGTTTGTATAAAAAGTATAGTCCCTGGTTAATTGGTTATATTCCTGCCATATATCCACCAATGCCAACTCCTTCATCCCCACTCTCACAGCCCTACTCATAAGATAAAGACTGCTATCAATTATAACAGTTTTTACCTGTCCAGCTGACATATCAGGAATTCTGCAGAAAATGGACACCCTCACTTTAATCTGTCTGGGTCCCCATGCAGAAGAATACATCCCTTCTCTTAGGTACTAACTGTGACATGTTTGATTGTCTGGCTACCCTGTGCAGTGAGATTAAGAAGTGGAAACCTGTCATGTGGGGCTTATCCACAGTTTAATCTGGCATGTACAGTTACAAAAAAGAAGAACTCAATCTGGTGAGGAAGACAAACTTGTGGGACTGGTGAGGTGTGAGGACAAAAAGAGCTCTAACACCACAAGTGCTATGTACCATAACTGGAGTGACTCAGATTACTATAGAAAAGAAAGCTGTGCCTCAGAACTGAGCATCCATGAAGGTTACTAGCAACTGGTTCAATGTACTCTTGGTACTCAAGAAGTGTTCTTAAAGAGCCGAGATGTTGATAGCCAGTGGGTGGTGGTCCAACTAAAGAATGAATCCAAGGAGGTAGTATTTTGAAAAGTGAGACTTCTGTCTCATTTACAGCTGCAGCAATTGACATTGTCAGAAATTTCCTGAAATGTATGTGATATCTCTAGAGACAATTCCTGCCTGCCTACAGTATTGATATAGGGCCACCAGACGGACTCTCTCTAGAAACGTTGTGAAATAGCTAGAAATATCTGACCACAGCAATTACTGTATATGCTACTAACACAGTGATTCCTGTGATGCTCAACTCCATGCTTGCTATTGGCATTGATCCTACCATGTTGAACTGTAGAGACTCCCCTATGCCTGAAGTCCTCAATTAGCACTTACAAGTGGCCCATGTAACAAATATTCAGCAAAAGAACTAATGTATTTTCTCTCAACAAGTTAAATACTGCAGGATGGACCAAGGGAGAGAAGCACTGCAAATGCCTGTAGAATGACTGGCTCCTTTGTGAAAGAGCTTAATGCTTGGTGCCGCTGATATACATAATGACTGAAAGTTCTTACAAGATTTGCTTGCTGTGAGACTTAGCAATAAATTGCAGAGTCATTATTCATCTCCCATAATGGTAGTGAGGAAGAAGAGGGAGGAGGAGTCTGTATCTACATAGACTAATGCACCCCCTTACACCTACACTCCACTTTTGTGGCTCACTTTGCATTGAGTACTGTTTAATTCAGGTGTGAAGGGATTTTTATTAAGTGTGTTTCAGATCATTACACAATGCTGAAGATGGAAGATGCTCCTGCATGCCTGAACAGAAGCACATGCATTTTGGGACTAGATCTGAAGAGCAACAATTATCAAAGTCTTATGACTGAAGAGGACAAGGGAAAAAACAGATGTCATTTGTCGGCTGGGATATTATAAATATGAAAGGATGCCTGAAGATACCTCCAGAGATCTTGTCATGTTTCAGTGACTCATGGAAAAATTTGTGAAGGACACATACTTGTTGCAATATGTCAGTTCCCTCAAAGACTTAATCATATTTGGAAGAACTCTAGAAGAACATGAAGGATTTTAAATGAAGGTACTAGATCTTCTTAAAGAATATGGTTTGAGTGTGCTGGTTGACAAATGACAGTTCTGTCAGTCATCTGTCATACATGTCGGACACATTGTTTTGGCTGATGCGGTGCACACATACCCAACAAAATTGGAGTCCCTTGGCCCTGGTGGACTAATTTCAATACTCTTCTATTTTTTCTTGAATTCTGCAGATATTTTTGCAGATTTGCTCAGGACTTCTATGGAGCAGCCTGTCCATTGACTGATCTAATTACTGGATATCCACCTACCAAATGTTCCATCCCTAAAGCTTGGAAGAAAGAACCCAATGAACTTTACTACAAAGATACTGACTATTTTGGCCCTCTCTGAAATGTTAAAGCTTACAGGGAAACCATCAAGATGTTTACTAACAACCCTGTTTTAGCTGTTGTAGACACCACAAAGCCTTGTGTCACACACACTGACACCAGTATGGCCACCATGAGAGCTGTAGTGTATCACAAACATTCTAGAGAGCTTTGTACAGTTGCATTCACCAGTCAAAGTCTTGCTACAGTACTTCAAGAAGAACTACCTGTGATGCTAAGCCAGCTGGTTATGATTGCTGTATGATATTTGTAATATAAAAATATAGTATGTGAGTCTGTGCTTCCATTGGTGTCCCCCCCCACCAGGTTTCACTGAAGCTACAGGATATATTAAATTGACCAGGAGATCTCTGTATTGTAATTAACTTTCTTGAGAAATTGCTTGTTATGGACTTTTTATGACATGTTTTGAAGTTGGGAAGCTAAATACACATGTTATTACAGGACAGGACATGGCTATCTCACACCTAGGTGAGGGATTGCAGGGTTCTAAATCTTCAAAGGAACTGACTGATCAAAGACTCATAATTTGGGAAATGAGCTTTTGCTGATGTCACATTATTTAATATACCTCCTGACAGGAAATCATTGTTTGTATTTTTTTAATTCTAAAAAGGAGGAGCTAGATGACTCACCAAGGGGGTTGGGAGATGGAGTTGAAATGTATCCTTGTAACTGGGGAATATGACATATCATTTCAGGACTCAGTAGAGACAGGGCTCTCTGATATAATTTAAAAACTGTACAGAGATAATACATTAGATAGAAAAAGTCTAATTGTATTGTGGTAGGAGTTTATGTTTTGTAGCATTCCTTTTTTTCCTTTGATGTGATTGTGAGCCCTTTGATATATTGTTCTGTGTTTACATTTTTCACATGTTTAGCATCTTTAGTAAAATCTTTATTTGAAAGATACTGCCTGGGTGTGTCTTCCAAGTTCTTTTTGCATGTGGTGTATATGTGGTTAAGTTTGAAAGCTGTTTAAAAGCTTGATGGTGTTACTAAACTGGGAAAAGGTAAGAATATTCCTAAGGTCTTTTATAGAGTTTTAAGGGTTCAGTTCTGGAAGCCTGGCCTGGTGCCCCTGGCGAAAGATTATACCACAATCCCCAAAGAGGGTACATATCTGAGCCTGTACATTGGGTATGCTAGCATAAGGTTCACAGTTTGAATCCCCCCAGAACTTCAGACTAAAGGTGATTCGGACCCAAAAGCAGACAGGAGGGTTACCCTGTCTGTTACCTGTTCACACTATTGTGCTCAGAGTTTGGCACTGTGGGAACAGAGGGCCTGACCTGCTGAGTGCATTTGTGACAAATATGGTAGCAGAGGTGGGATAAATTTGGTAACACAAGCTTTAACTGTTCTGTGTCAGCTTAATACTGTACAACTCACTTGCAAAATAAGGCAGTGATTTATTTTTTAAAAAAGGAAACAGAACTATATCATGTTGCTTACAGTCAAGTTGCTACCTGTTTTATTTTTTTCTAAAGTGTAAGTTAGAGTAGTCATAATTAGGGAAGAAGATTGCTTCCAACTACAGCAGGTACACTGCAGACTACTTGAGGCAGTTGTGCCAGGATAGAGGAGTCCTGCATGAGGTGAGACCTACCAAGCAGAACCTTGTGGATGCCCTGATGGCAGCAGATGCCCAGAGCATTGAGTCACAGACTGTGACTGTAAATGAACAAACCTTGGGCATGGAGGGGCCAGCGGCCAGTGCAGTGTCCAGATCCAGTGAGGAGGACAGCAGGGCCAGTGCAAGCCATGGGCCACAGCAGCAGAGGAAGGTCACCAGCATTCTGGAGCAAGAAGCAATCAGGCTGCAGACTGAGTTGTGCAGAATGGAGCTGGAGTTCCAGAGTGACACTGAGTGAGAGAAACGAGCTGCAGAGGAGAAGAGGGAGTGAAAACAGCAAGAAGCTGACCATCAAGAGTGTGAGTGTCAGCGAGTCGCAGAGGAGAAGAGGGAGAGAGAACAGTGAGAGGCTAACCGGGAACAGCAGGATGCTGACCGTGAAGATTGTGAGTGCCAGAGGTGACATTAACTGGAGAAGTTACGACTCCAACCACCAGCACCAGAGCAGGTAAGTGACTTGGGTGTAACTGGAACTACAGGACTAGATTACAAATTAAATTCCAAATTGATAGCTGAATTTAAAGAGGGGGAGGATATGGATGCCTTTTTAAATTCCTTTGAAAAAGTTTGTATTCAGGTAAACATTCCTAGAGGGCCCTGGAGCTTCCAGCTATCCCCACTGCTTACTGGGAAAGCTTGGGATGCATTGGGTGAAATGGACAATGAGGACAGTAATGATTACAGCAAACTTAAAGCTGCACTTTTAAAAAAGTTTGATTTAACTGCAGAAGCATACAGAGCTAAATTCCGTAAGCTCAGGAGAAGCCCTGACATGAGCAAAGAGGAGCTAGCCATGAAGCAACGTCAGTGTTTAAAACATTGGTAGGAAGGAATTGAAGCAAGCTCTGTAGATAAAATTGAAAATGCTATTTTGTTAAAACAGTTTTTTTGGGCATGCCCAGCAGAGCTGAAAACCTGGCTGGAGGACAAAGATCCCAAAACAGTGCAAGAAGCTGCTGAACTCTCAGACCACTATGCCAAGAGCAGACCTTCTCTGAGAGTGAATGGGGTGGGTGTGGCAGCGCAGAAATGGAAAAGCGAACCTGCAGGGCAGCTAAAACCCTCACTGCCTCCACCGAAACCAGTTAGCCCCAGGTTTAAAAAAAAAGATTTCTCTGAGAAAAGAAACGAATGTTGGGTTTGTAAAGAAACCTGGCATATTGCCAAACAAGTGTCCCAAAAGGGACGAGCAATACGCAGAATGGGGCTAGGAAAGAAGTGGGTTGTTTGTCTGTCCCTGAAAGCATGCCTGTGAACATGAGGGAACACACACACCTAGTCACAGTGAATGGTGTACAGACACAAGGGTTAAGGGACACAGGGACATCCCTGATGCTGGTAAAAGGGGATCTGGTAGAGCCTGATCAGCTTATACCCAATGAATTTGTAACTGTGCAAGGGTTCACTGGTGAGGAGACCACATTGCCATTCGCTAGTGTTCTCCTAGACTGGGGTGAAACAGGGGGAACTGTGCAACAGGTGGCTGTAGCCAAAACTTTAGCAGTTGACGCCATCCTTGGTAACAATCTCAAACAGGGATGGTGTGTGCAGTTACCCATAGCTCCGGGCAAGGGAAAACTGTAGTTCCCTGGACCCCACAGAAGCCATTGTGGAAACCACTGGGAGGCTAGTTCCCCAGCCTGTGTCCCCTGATATGGAGACTAATGAAAAGGGGGTTGAAATTTCCCCAGTAGTAGTTAACCACACAGCTACGGAGGGTTACTCCAAAGAAGGAGGGGTGACCCATTGTCACAGGGTTAGGGATGACAGTGATCCTGAATGCCCTGATGCTAGTGCTAGGGACCCTAGTTTAGAGACTGAAGGGGACCAGTCCCATGCCTTGGGAATGTGTAAGGATTTTGCAGCTGCTCAGAAAAGTGGCCTTAGTCTAGAAAAGCTGAGGGCTTGGGCAGACTCTGATGGAGCACAGGGAGGTGACGGTAAACATAAAGTTTATTGGGAAAATGGACTGATGTATACTCAGGATGTGAAGACAGGGGGGGTGATAGGCAGGCAACTTGTCGTTCCCCAGGGGTACCATGAGCAGTTGCTCAAGATTGGATATGATATTGCCTTGTCTGGTCATCTTGGAATCATGTGCACTATGCAGCAGTTGGCCCAGAATTTTTATTGGCCCAACTTCACCAAGCAGGTAAAGGAGTATTGCAGATCTTGTCACCGGTGCCAAGAAATAGGGAAGGTGGGTAAGAAAACCCAAGCCACCATAATTCCATTGCCTATAGTGGAGGAGCCATTCCAGAGGGTGGGAATAGGTATTGTGGGGCCTTTAAATACCCCCAGCTCCTCTGGGAAGAGGTTCATCCTCACTGTGGTGGATTATGCCACCCGGTACCCAGAGGCAGTCACCCTAAACTCATGGAGGACAGACAAAGTGGCAGATGCCTTGCTTGGGATTTTCTCCCATGTTGGGTTTCTGCTGGAGGTTATCATCGATCGAGGGGGTTCCTTCATGTCGGACCAGATGAAATGTTTGTGGGAGAAGTGTGGGGTGGTGCAGAGGCACACGACTCCTTATCACCCACAAGCCAATGGGCTTGTGGAAAGATTTAATGGTAACCTGAAGTCAATGCTCCAAGCGTTTGCTGAACAGAATGGGAGGGACTGGGAAAAATACCTTCCCACCTGTTGTTTGCATACAGGGAGATGCCCCAAGAGTCAACAGGATTTTCCCCCTTGGAGGTCTTATATGGATGCCAGGTACGTGGCCCCTTGACTTGATCCAGGAGGACTTGGAAGGCAAGCACACCACCCAGGGAACTCCCATAGTGGATTACATCCTTGGGTTTAGGGAAAGGCAGAAGGAGCTTATGGGGACAGCCCAGAGCAACCTGACAGCTGCCCAACAGAAACAAAATGTGTGGTGTAACCGCAGAGCCAGAACTCGCTCATACACGGTGGGTCAGGAAGTCATGGTCCTTATTCCGGTCCAGAAAGACAAGCTGCAGGCTGAGTGGGCAGGACCATACAAAGTAGTTAGAAAGGTAAATGATGTGAACTATATCATAGAGTTACCTGACAGAAGACATACAGAAAGAATGTACCATGTCAACATGATGAAGCCATATGCTAATAGGGCTGACATGGTGTTTGCAGTATGTAGTCATGGGGAGGGGACAGATGAAGGAGACACCCTTCTGGACTTTCTGGAAGAAAGCAAGTGGGAGTCCTCTGTGGAGGCAGTTAAATTGTCACCTCAGTTGGCCCCAGACAAGATCCAGGAAGTAAGGGAGGTTTTAGCACACTTTGCCCCACTGTTTAGCGCCAAGCCTGGACTAACCCCCTTAGCACCTCATGATGTAGAGACAGGGTTATAGATGCCCATACGGAGGACAGCATATTGGGTGTCAGAGGCTGTCCAAAAGAACATTAGGAGGGAGGTGGAGGAAATGCTGGATTTAGGGGTAACCCAGAGATCCCACAGCCCCTGGACCTCACCCGTAGTTCTTGTGCCCAAGCCAGATGGCTCTACTTGTTTCTGTGTGGACTATAGTGGACTGAATGCAGTCACAAAGTCAGACGCCCATCTGATGCCCCAGACGGACAAACTCCTGGACAAGTTGGGAGGGGCGACATACCTTACAACTATTGACCTGACAAAGGGGTATTGGCAGGTAGAGTTAACTGACAGAGCTAGGGAGAGGTCAGCCTTCATCACTCTGATAGGCTTATTTAAATTTAAAGTAATGCCTTTCGGAATGAAGAACACCCCAGCCACTTTCCAAAGGTTGGTGAACCAGGTGTTAAATGGTGCTGAGAAGTACACCATGGCGTACCTGGATGACACTGCCATCTTTAGTGCCAGCTGGGAGGAACACCTTTCCAACCTTAGGGAAGTGCTGGGCAGGATACAGAGGGCCGGGGTCACTGTCAAAGCTGAAAGGTGCCAGGTGGACATGGCTGAAGTGACATACCTCAGACATGTTGTAGGCCGGGGACAGCTCCGTTCTAACCAAGTAAAAATAGAGGTGATCAAGGCATGACCCAGACCAGACATGCAGAAGCAGGTCAGACATTTTCTAGGGACAGCAGGGTACTATAGGAAATTTGTACCCAATTACAGTGCCCTGGCTGCTCCTCTATCTGACCTGGTAAAGAAAAAGATGCCTAAAAAAATTACCTTGGAACCAGCCTGTGAAAACACCTTTACCAGACTGAAGGAGGCACTGTGCAGTGCTCCTGCATTCACAAGTCCTGACTATAGCAGACCTTTTATAGTCCAGACTGATGCCTCAGACGTGGGTATTGGGGCAGTACTGAGTCAGACATCCAACCAAGGGAAAGATCACCCTGTAGTGTACCTTAGTAAAAGGTTACTTCCCAGGGAGCAGGCTTACTCTACTGTGGAAAAAGAGTGTTTTGCCATAGTGTGGGCCCTAAAGAAGTTAGAGCCATACTTATATGGGCAGCATTTTGAGGTACAAACAGACCACAACCCCCTGGTATGGCTGACACAAATGGGAAAAACTAATGGTAGACTATTAAGATGGAGTCTTGCCTTGCAAGGGTTTGACATGATGATCTTACATAGGGCTGGAGCGACCAATCAGAATGCAGATGACTTATCGCGTCTATATGAGAAGTGAACTGACTTTGGGAGCTCATCCCATGCAGGGGATAGAGCCCCCAAATTCAGTCTAGGTGGGGAGGATTGTGATGCTTGGCCAGCTGGTTATGATTGCTCTATTTTATTTGTAATATATAGTATGTGAGTCTGTGCTTCCATGGGTGCCCCCCCACCAGGTTTCACTGAAGCTACAGAATAAATTAAATTGACCAGGAGATCTCTGTAATGTAATTAACTTCCTCGAGAAATTGCATTTTATGGCTTTTTTATGACATGCTTTGAAGTTGGGAAGCTAAATATACATTTTATTACAGGACAGGACATGGCTATCTCACACCTAGGTGAGGGAGTGCAGGGTTGTAAATCTTCAAAGGAACTGGCTGATCAAAGACTCATAATTTGGGAGATGAGTTTTTGCTGATGTCACATTATTTAATATACCTTCTGACAGGAAATCATTGTTTGTATTTTTTTAATTCTAAAAAGGAAGAGCTAGATGACTCACCAAGGGGGTTGGGAGATGGAGTTGAAATGTATCCTTGTAACTGGGGAATATTACATATCATTTTGGGACTCAAGAGAGACAGGGCTCTCTGATATAACTTAAGCACTGTACATAGGTAATACATTAGATAGAAACTGTCTAATTGTATTGTGGTAGGAGTTTATGTTTTGTAGCTTTCCTTGTTTTTCTTTGATGTGATTGTGAGCTCTTTGATATAGTGGTCTGTGTTTACATTTTTCATATGTTTATAATCTTTAGTAAAATCTTTATTTGAAAGATACTGCCTGGGTGTGTCTTCCAAGTTCTTTTTGCATGTGGTATATACGCAGTTAAGTTTGAAAGCTGTTCAAAAGCTTGATGGTGTTACTAAACTGGAAAAAGGTAAGAATATACCTAAGGTCTTTGATAGAGTTTTAAGGGTTCATTTTTGGAAGCCTGGCTTGGTGCCCCTGGTAAAAGATTGTACTGCAATCCCCAAAGAGGGTACATATCTGAGCTTGTACATTGGGTACACTAGCATAAGGTTCACAGTTTGAATCCCCCCAGAACTTGAGACTAAAGGTGATTCAGACCCAGAAGCAAACAGGAGGGTTACCCTGTCTGTTACCTGTTCACACTATTGCGCTCAGAGTTTGGCACTGTGGGAGTAGAGGGCCTGATCTGTTGAGTGCTTTTGTGACACTACCCATTTACTAATTTGAATTGTTAGCTTCACAATGAGCTGTGTTAGAACAATGTCATGATTACCTTTATGGAGCCACATTCACTGTGAAAACAGATAACAACCCTGTGACAGGGAGATCCTGCCACTCTTGAGGACTGACTTATTATTAAAACTGTTGCAACAGTTCTTCTATTTATTAGCCTAATCTATCCTTTACAATTTCTAGTCCATAAGGTTGGCCACCTAAGGACACCCCTTCCCTTTCTTGACTATGCTATAGTGTCCTCTTTAATTTTCCTTTTCCCTCTCAGATCATCATACAGGGTAGTTATTGTGGTGACCTCTGAACTGATATAAAACAAAAGGCTGTGTTCCTCATTGTATTTAGTATGCAATAGCATTATGTCATAAAATATCTTGATGTATATGCCTTATGAGTATGAAACCTGTAAACATTGAAAATACCATGGCACTAGGTGTTTTTGATAAAGGCAGAAAGCGAGTAGTGGACTCCGGGTTAGAGATATCAGAAAACCCCTGTTGTGTTGTTTAAATGCATGTAAATTACAAACTGTTTGAGAGGCCCTTTGGCACCATGCATTCCTGCTATAAGCTGAACCAGCCTTAAATTTCATGGTGATTTGCATATACAAGATAGGTTAGCAGTTGCTAATAATGTTCTGCTAGCTGTTATGAATTACAATTCTTTTTTGTTTCAAGGACTAGCCAAGTCAGAAATGTCACTTCTTACTACCACATTTCATGCAATCTGCAGGTCTGCCTTTAAAGTACCATTTTGAACCCTTCACTGTACTTTATACCAGTTATCAGGCTGGCTGCCTCCAAGGTTATATTGCCTTTACAGTCTGGGTTGTTTGACCCATGATGTGTTAAAATTGGGATCTCTTTCTCCATTGTATTCTGTGCTAGATAGTAAGAACCCTCTTAGATCGGTTCATTCAAATGACTCAATTAAATTGATTGTTCCTAATGTGGCTACAAAAATGGGTATGTCAGCTTTTTCATTTTCTGCTTCATCTCATTGGAACAGTTTACCTACTAATCTTCACCTGTCCTCTAGTCATGATACTTTTAAATTGCTGTTAAAACAACATTATGCCAATTCATTGAAATGTAAATGTTTATAATTTATTTTATTGTATTATATATATTGTTTGTCACTGATTTTTTTGTAACATACTGACTGTTTCTTTACAGTCGAGGGTCACTTTTGAAAATGGGCCTCGGCTCATATTGCTTACCTGGTGAACAAAAGTTTAAATAAAATAAATAAAGAAATGCTTTGCATTATGGGGAAATATGTGATGTTGTGTTTCTTTGAAACTTGGCTTTATTGCCAATGCTCTTTGGGGTAACTCTTGATTCAGTGCTTCTGCCCTGAGGTTCTTTGTCTTTAGCTTGTTTTGGGGTTTTTCTTCTTTTTTTTTAGCTCCCCATCACCCAAACACACAAGACCAACATAGGGAATGAATACTTTTCACAAAAGAGATAGAGCAGTAGATCAGTGGATCAGTAGGTGCTGACTAAGTGCAGAGGAAAAATATGCATAGTCTGTTGCTGAAAACTGATTTATTGGAGAAGGGATATGCCATTGCTTAGGGTTACTCCCTATGTTTCAAATAAACATAACATAGAGATTGTGTGTTGAACCTGAAGTAATGTGTCTGGTCCATCTTTTATCCCACAACCCCTCCACAGACTTGGTGTTTGAAGTGGGATGACTTGTTGGAAACATCTGGACTGGGCTGGAGGATGTTTTCTGGCAGATATTGCCAGATATCCCAGGTGGACCAATGCACCAGGAGTGGCCAGAGGAGAATCTGGAGAAGAATGTCGGTGGAGTC
This sequence comes from Neoceratodus forsteri, assembly GCA_016271365.2. Lineage (NCBI taxonomy): Eukaryota > Metazoa > Chordata > Ceratodontiformes > Ceratodontidae > Neoceratodus > Neoceratodus forsteri. The sequence continues at coordinate 1,604,587,274 of CM057450.1, forward strand.
CTGACCAGAACCATGGCTGACAGACTTGGAGAGAAGCTGCTGCCTGGACTGGACCTAGGAGCTCAGAGGAAGGCCAAGCCTGAAGATGACAAAGAGATGCAAGGGGATGAGGAAGAATCGAGGGAACTGTCTACTCCTGAAGATGTTCCACCTGAGGACATAGGAGAGTTGTTGAAATGGTTCTACATAAAACAGGTGCAGATGGAAAGAGAGAGTGATAGTGAGCAGAGAGATAGAGACATTGAGTGGAGAAGGCTAGATGCTAAATGGATGGATACCATGAGGGTCTTGCATGCCATTGATCCAGGACAAACAGAAAGAGCCAGTAGCCCAAAAGACAATAAAATGTCTAAATTTTCAGACAGTGATGACATTGAAGCCTACCTCACAATGTTTGAGAGGATCGCTTGAACATGCACATGGCCAAGGTAACAGTGGGTTGTTCTACTGGCACTGCACCTGACAGGCAGTGCCCAGTTGGTTTATAGTGACTTGGACTCCTGAGAGGCAGAGGACTATGACCATGTGAAGCAGGAGATCCTCAGGCACTATGACATAAACACTGAAACCTGTCACCAGAAGTTAAGGTTTCTTAAAATGCAGTCACTGGATACCCCCCAAGAGACTTATGCCTGTCACAAGGAGCTCTGCTACAAATGGATGCAGCCAGATAACAAGAACAAGGACCAACTTCTGGAGGCGGTAATTACTGCATAGTTTATTAAAGTTTTACCACAGGATGTACAACTTTGGGTTCTGGAGCATAAGCCTGATTCCACGGATAAAACATCACATTGGCAGAAGACTTTCTGATGGCCTGGCCATCCAGACCCAGAGGGTTCCGAGGGACATCAGCAGCTGCAACCACCAGCAATCCAGTAAGGAACCCTTTTACTGATAAACTGTCAAATCCAGCCCCAGTGGGACAGGACTGGAGAACAGAGAGAAAGGGGCGAATTCCTATAGCAGAGATTGTATGTCAGGGGTGCCAAAAGAAGGGACATTACAGAATGTAATAAACTGTCCTAATATAAACAAAGAGACAGCTCATGTAGCCTTAGCGAACTGGGGTCACTTTGTGGCTGCTGAGCGGATTGAATCACAGCGGATGATGGGACTGATTGATTCAGGGAGCCACTGGACTCTTGTGTGAGCAGATCTGGTGACTGGGAATGGTGGGGGGTTGGATACATCAGTCATCTGTGTGCATGGAGATGCCCATTGCTGCCCTGCAGTCACCAGGCAGGTGACTGTTCAAGAGGAGACACATGGGGTTGGGGTGGGGTTGATACCTCGCCTACCTGTGCCAGTTGTTGTTGGGCATGACCACCCAGACTTTGCTTCTTTTGTGCATTGTCATGCTGCCCAGGACTCTGCTGTAGCTGCCGTAACCACAAGAGCTCAAGTGAAGCAGGGGCATTTGACATTTGTGTTCCCATTTGATGATGATGTTTATGAGGATCCTGACAAGGACCATAAAACTAAGGCAGAGAAGAGGAAGCTAAAGAAGGACTGGATTGATACTCATGCTGGTGTACGGCCAGACTTGGGACACAAATTTAAATGTGATATGCAGTGTGAGCAAAAAGCAGACCCTTCACTTAACCCTTTTTTTCACAGGTAGGAAAGGGAGTGGAAAAAGGTGCCCTACAGTTTGTTGTAAAACATGGAATTCTGTACAGAAAATGCACTAACCCCAGAACTGGAGAGGCAGCAGGCCAACTAATGTTTCCAGAAAAATTCTGCTTCCAAATCATGTATCTGGAGCAAGACATCCCTTTAGCAGGCCATGCAGGCAGACATACAGTAGTACCCTGAATAAGATATTATCCAGGTTTTATTTGCCCTCTATTCATGAACACATAGCTGAGTACTGTAAAACATGTGTTGAGTGTTAGACGGTAACTTAGGCAAGGAAAAGGGATAGAGTACCACTACAACCCATCCTCATTGTGACTAACCCCTTTGACAGGATAGCCATGGATGTAGTGGTCCCCCTGGAAAAGAGCTTCAAGGGTAATAGATTTGTACTGGTCATATGTGATTATGCTATCCCCATGAGAACTGTCACCACCCCGAGGATAGCAGAGGAGCTAGCAAAGATATTTAGCTGCATGGGAATCCCCCAGGAAATACTTACTGATCAGGGGAGTAATTATAATGCACACCTGCTAAAGGAATTGTACCGTCTGCTGGGCGTGGTAACAGTGCCTACTTCCACATACCACCCACAGACTGATGGCCTCATAGAGGGGTTTATCTTGGGTTATTGTTGTGAATCACTGTATTTAACATTTTGAACTTCCACAGAACTTATTGTTGTAAAGCATAATGGTATATTCCTTTGGTATTTGTATTTTTTGTTGGTAAATTTTAAATAAAAAATTCCCTTACTCATCAGTAGGGGGAACCCTTGGCCGTCTTTTCAAGATGGCCACTGCAAAGGTAATGGAGGAGAGGATGGACGCTGAGAAGACAGCGAGGCAAGCCTTCCCCCCACTCTCACAACCCAAGAGGCTGTAAAAAAAGCTATCGTGGTAAACGAATTTTAAGAAGAAGACGTGAGTGCAGATATTTTTCTGTCAACAGAGGATTTAAGGGAGGACTGTGTTCAAATTGAGGAAGCTATGGTAAAGAATTCAGTTATGGACTTGAACTCAGAGTATATTGTGTCTGCTGTGACGTAGACAGCCAGCTCTGAGTGCTGTATCATTTTTTGTTAATATAAAATGTATTACTGACTGTCTCTGCTGAAAAATCTGGTGATCTTAGAATGACCTCACTCATTCACCCCCCCCCAAATTTTATCTAAAAGATGAAAGCCATAAGAAAAATTCTGACAGCATGTGAGTTCACCCACACTCAGTTTTTAGAGACCATGTGTTACATGTAAGGCCTTAATTAAGGATCCTGTCTGTCTGAGTTAATTACAACCATAGTTGCTATAACATAACCATTTTATGACATTGGAAGGAAAACCCAGTTTATTACATAGAAGTGCGAAATCATAAAGATGCTTTCATTTCCTGGAAGGAGGAAGCTTATTATGAGATCAAAAGAAGTGTCATTTGAAGGACATGAATTATGCTGAAATTGCAGAATGTAATACTTTTGTATAAGATATATATATATTTTTTATACATATCTGACAGAGGAGGAGCTAGCTGACCTCACACAAAAATGGGTTGTCCCATACAGTTGTTTAAGGAATATTCTGTTTTACTACACAGAGACACACTTTTACCTAGTCTCTGACTGAGGAAAGATCTTTGGAGCACTTGTAAAGAGATATTTAGAAAGATTTCAAATCTAAGTACTGTAAGTAGGAATTTTCACTGTTTAAACCTTGTTTCTTTTAAAAGATTTGTATGTCTGGTGGTATAAGAGTTCTACATTTTGCGTTTTACATATTTTTAACTATTTTAGTAAAATTCTTTTTAGAACTTACTTGGTCTGTCTTTGACTTCTTTTTTTAGTTGTAAGAAAAGTATATGGTTATTGCAGATACTAAGCATAAGCTTGAATGGTGGTACCAAACTGGACAGAGAAGCATTTTAAATCTTAGGTCTTTATTAAAGTTTTTAAGGGTTCATCTCTGTATACCTGGTTAGGTGCCCATAGGCAAAGATATCTGGCCCCCTGAAGACAGAAATATCTGAGCCTGTGCATTGGGTATGCTAGCAAGAGGTTCACAGTTTGAATCCCTCCAGAACTTGAGACCAAAGGTTGATCCGAACTCACAAAAACAGACAAGAGGGTTACCTTGTCTGTTGCACTGTTCACAAGACTGCGCTCAGAGTTTGACACTTTGGGAGTAGAGGGCATGACCTGCTGAGTGGGTTTGTGACATCTGCTAGCAGCGATAGCACTGAGAACCAGCTACTGCTACAGTTAAGTAATGAGAAACAAAGATACCTACAGAAAAAGCAGGAGCTGCAGGCTGAATTAAGGAAACTCCGAGAAACCGCTTCCCCTGTCAAGCATGACTCAGAGTCTGTCACAGTGAGTCATCCACAAGTTGACACAGTGTCATCAAAGGATACTGCGGCTCATAGCTGTGATACCAATGGACATTTCTCAGAGTGCTGAAGCAGAGGGAGTTCAGAGTGTGGCTGGCAGTAAAAGCAGCCACACGGTCGTGTGCCTACAGCTGCAGGTAACTCCACAGGGAGCACAGGTTGAGAAAGTGAAAATAAGCCATCATAGGCTCGGACCACAGGGGCCCCATGCTTCCAATATGTACTTTCAAAAACCACCAGGAAATACATATAATGCAAGTGAAATTCTGTGCCCAAATGAGCATGTTATAATCTCGGAGAGAAGTTTTCCAAGACTTAAACCAGCAGGCTATCTAGCCTGGAGTGCTTCCAGACAGGCTACCTCTGCTGCAGGACTAGCCAAAAAAGGTTCTCCTCTGAGAAACACTGAGATTGGTACTGGAAATTGGGCCCCGATCCATGCCCTGAAGGACGCGGGCTGGATTCAAGGTGCAGATGGTCAGTGGGTCCCAGACCCCATGGATCATGCAATTCGCTGACATAATAATACAATGAGGGAGGAAAGTGTGATTCAAGAGGTGGCCACTGCTAGTGTGTCTATTTTGAGCTCCATCTTGCCCCTGGGGTACCAAAGATGCAGTAAATGCAGAAGGTGATACAGTCCCTGAACTGGGCCAAAACAGGGCAGAAAGGACAAACTCGATCTCTCTGTCTGCTTCACCCCCTGAGACCCAGAACCCAGCACAATCAGGAGAGGAGCCTATCAGGTTGGGTCCCACTGAAGATGTTTTTGGGGATCCTGATCGAAGGACTAGGCTGGATCCAATGTTTAAACTTTCAGACCGTTTTCAAAAACAAGGGTGAGCCCACTCCAAGGAGGAACATGGTTCAACTAATTTATAAAGGGGGGGGGGAGCTTGAGTCTCCACCAGACAGACTGTATGTGGCAAAATTATTGTTGAAAAGATTTGTGAAATTTTTTTCATCTGAAATTTTTGCATTAAATTCATATTCGTAGTTCTAACTATGATGTCAGTTTTAAAAATGTTTCAAGCTTAAACAGGTTTTGGTCACAGTATCGGGGCTGAAGAATATTCCAGTGTGGATCCCCTTCTTAGCGGTTCCTCTTACAAAACCATCAGTTAAAAAAATCACTGTCATGTTCAAGAATGAGGGGGTTAATATGCAGGACATACTGTTTTGGTTGAGGCAGAGGTGCGAGGTGTTGGGTAGTCCCTCCCTTACACTGGGCAGTGAGCAAATATGGGATGAATGGTGCAGTATCAGAGTCAAGCTGTTTTACTCTAACAATGGCCCAGTTCGCCTCCCCAATAGCTTCTTTCTCGGCGAAGATAGTGGGTCCCCATTTTATACAGGGCAACCCAGGTCCTGCTTTAAATGTGCATCCCACACCCACCTAAGCTCAGCCTGCGATACATCTAGATGCAGCCATTGCCTGGAATATGGGCATGTCTCAGCAAACTGCTTGAATTTATTCGAGTGTAATTTATGTGAATGGATGGGACATGCTTATGGGCGGTGTCCCTGGGTTTCCCATAATAGGGATGACTGCCGCTCCCACAAAAGCCTCATTAATAGTGCACAACAGATGCAGGCTAAAAGAGTGGCAGAGCAAAGCTTGAGAATGGCCAGAGAGACTCTGCGGTGCGGTCCAGACCCTAGCCTTACTGTCTGCTGAGCTTCACTGATCTTCACCGACTTGGGGAGAGAGAGAACAATCTTGGAGGGAAGGCAGACTCCAACAGGTGCAGAAACAGGGATTACTTGACAGCAGTTCTACTTTGCTGAATACCCCTTGGAGTCCACAGCCTGGGCTCCTATCTCTACTCAGGCAACTTCTCTCATTGATCGCTCTGCTCAGACCATCCAGCGGTTGCTCTCTCAGCACAAGAAGCAGTTGGAACAAACAGGTATTTGCCATTATCTCTGAAATTAAACAAAAGGGCAGAGGACACTGCAGAGCAGGACACTGCAGCACAGGAGCTAGCACAATAAAACTCGCCCAAAACAGGAACTAAAACAAAAAAAGCAAGAAGGAAATCCAAACAACTTCTGATCATAGTAGACTCCATGATTCGAGGAGTTGATACCTATCTCCAGCCAGGGGTAATGGTCAGATGTCTCCCAGGTACATCAGCATGGAGAGACACTGACCGCATTGCTAAAATTGTTCAGGAAGCAGGAGAAAACATTGATGTCCTGGTACACATAGGGACTAATGATCTCACCAGCCGGTCAGTTGTGGAGACCAAGGAACACCTGACCAGGCGGGTGACAAAGTATCATCCATTTCATCCAGCATCTCCTTCTCTGAGATCCTGCCAGTCTGGGAGAGGAGGGCAGATGGACGGAAGGTCAGAGAAGGGGAGGTAGGGGAGCTAAACATGTGGATCAAGGGCTGGTGCCAGGAAAAAGGACACAAATTTGTAGGGAACTGGCAACAGTTTGGGAGCGAAAGTTCTTTAAATTTGATGGACTGCATCTGACTAAGGAGGGAGTCAGTACATTGGGGCAGAAATTTGATGTCTTCGCAGAATATGTAAACTAGCAAATGGGGAGAGGGGTGCAGCACCCCATACGTCGAATGGGAAGAACACCCCTCCCACCTCAGCTAGTGGTCAAACAGGACTTCAGCATGTTTGCAGTTCATTTACATCACCAGGTAAGGAAAAAGGTCCAGCTCCCCATACGATACACAGGGGAAACACCAGACCTCATCCAACAACTAAGACACTGGAATCTGTCCAATGGAAAATCATGTACACAAATGCTTGCAGTCTGGAAAACAAGATCCCAGACCTGTAGGCAATATTGACAGAGGCTAAACTGGACATAGTAGTAATTAGCGAGATGTGGTTTACCAGTAACCACACTTGGGAGACTTCAGTACCTGGCTATGTACTGTTCAGAAGAGACCGAGGAACAAAAAGGGGGGGTGGAGTGGCCCTGTATGTCAATGAAAATATCAAAGTTACAGAAATTCAGAATACACATAAGGAGCCAGAAGAACTGTGGGTCACCCTGGAAACAGGAAATGGGGCAGACATTCGAACTGGGGTTGTCTACAGGCCTCCAGATCAGGGGGAGGACATAGACACATTACTGTTAGAAGATATACAAAACATGACAGCTAAAGGGGAGGTTCTGATAATGAGAGACTTCAACATGCCAGATACAGATTGGTCAATACCAGCAGGAACATCTGCCAGAACTAGACACATGGTGGATTCCCTGCAGGTGGATGGCCTCAAACAACTAGTACAACAACCCACAAGAGACAGGGCTATCCTAGATCTGGTACTGACTAACAGGGAAATGATCACAGATCTCCAGGTAGAAGGTCACCTGGGGGCCAGTGACCATCACATGGTATAGTTCAATTTTGCAACTAGAACTAAATCATCCCATTCCAAGGCAAAAATATGGAACTTCAGAGTAGCTGACTTTTATAAGATGGCCAACATAGTTAAGCTAGCCCTGGCAAAAATAAATACAGGTGAGGGGGTACAGGCAAAGTGGGCAAGCATTAAGGATGCAATACTTGAAGCAGCATCCTATTGTGTTAGAGAGAAAAGGAAGTGCAAAAGAAGAAGGAAACCACTTTGGTTCTCAAAAACAGTAGCAGAAAAGGTCAGAGACAAAAGGCTGGCCTTCAGGAAATATAAGGGAACGCAGCGGGATGAAGATAGGGAGGCATACCAAACTTCTCTAAGGAAAGCAGGAAAGGCAGTAAGGCAGTCAAAGGCCCAAACCAAGGAAACACTAGCACAAACAGTAAAAGAAGGTGACAAGACTTTCTATAGATACATTAGTGAAAGGAGAAAGTCCAGAGGGGGTATTGCTAAGATCAAAGGGGATAAGGGGGGCATGTGAGGAGGAGGACCATGTAAAAGCATCTATCCTAAATAGATACTTCTCCTCAGTACTTACTGAAGAGAAGGTAGGGCAGGGCCCACAGCTCATCACCATGGACATGGGGGGAGGGAGGTGTGCACTAGTCCCTTCACAAAAGAAAGGGTCCTACAAGAGCTCGATAAGCTCAGGGTGGACAAGGCAATGGGACCTGATGGCATACATCCCAAGGTACTAAAGGAGGTAAGGGTGGAACTAGCAGAGCCATTATCAGAACTGTTTAGTGAATCTCTGAGCACAGGAGAGGTCCCAGAAGACTGGAGAAGGGCTCATGTTATCCCGCTACACAAAAGTGGTAACAGGGAGGAGGCGGGGAACTACAGACCAGTCAGTCTTACCTCAATAGTGGGCAAGATTATGGAGGCACTCCTTAAGGAAAGGATAGTGCAACACCTGGAATCCATAGGAGCACAGGATCCAAGACAGCAAGGGTTTACAAATTGAAGGTCCTGTCAAACTAATCTCATAGATTTCTTTGACTGGGTAACCAGAGTGGTGGACCAAGGGGGAGCAGTTGATGTCGCCTACTTTGACTTCAGCAAAGCTTTCGATACTGTTCCACATAGAAGATTGATTAATAAGCTGAGTAGGCTGTGGGTGAGCCAGAATTAGGTCAAATGGACGGCAAACTGGTTGATGGGCAGAAAACACAGAGTGGTGGTAAACGGTATACAGTCAGAAGAGATGCAAGTCACAAGTGGGGTACCTCAGGGATCAGTCCTGGGGCCAGTCCTCTTCAATATCTTCATCAGTGAATTGCAGATAGACTGGAGGGTAAGGTTTGTCTGTTTGCAGATGACATGAAGATCTGCAACAGAGTAGGTGATCCAGATGGGGTGAGCATAATGAGAAAAGATCTGGATAAACTGGCAAAATGGTTGGAAGAGTGGCAACTGGGGTTTAATGCAAAGAAGTGCAAGATCATGCACATAGGGAAGAGAAACCCTGAAGCCACCAATAGGCTGGGAGAAGAGTTGCTGGCAGTCACAAGAGAAGAAAGAGTCTTGGGCATCATCATCATCATCATCACCGATGACCTGATATCATCCAAGCAGACCACTAAAGCAGTAGGTAAGGCTAGGGGGATATTGGAAGCATTAGTAGGGGTATTACAAGTCGTAAGAGGGAAGTCATAATCCCTCTTTACAAAACACTGGTTAGGCCCCATCTGGAGTACTGCATGCAGTACTGGAGGCCACACCTTCACAAGGACATTAACCAAATTGAGGCAGTCCAGAGAAGGGCAACCAAAATAGTGCAGGGACTGCATCAGAAAACATATGAGGACAGATTAATGGAGCTCAATATGTATACCCTAGAGCAAAGGAGAGAGAGAGTTGATATGATCGAAACATTCAAACACCTTAAGGGCATTAACAAGGTAAAAGAATCTAACATGTTTCAACATACGAAAAATAGCAGGACAAGAGGACACAGCTTGAGATTAGAGGGAGGCCGGTTAAGGGATAATGTGAGGAAGTTCTTTTTCACAGAAAGAGTGGTCGATGCATGGAACGGCCTACCTCAGGAAGTGGTGGATGTGAATACAGTGCAGGGCTTCAAACAGGCATGGGATAGGCATAATGGAGCAATACAAATGAGTATGAATAGATAGGCCATTGACAGAGCAAAGGCCAATGGCACATTTATAAGGTAGAAAAAGAAATGGGCAGACTGGATGGGCCTTGCGGTTCTTATCTGCCATCAACCTCTATGTTTCTAGAGACAATGTCTCCCAGGGTCTGGCAGGGCCTGAACCTCAGTCTATTATTGTAAATGAGGGTGAGGAACAAATGGTGGTAAATACCCCAGTAGTGGTAGACAGTGCAGTTGAAACAGAGAATATCCCCCAGGCTAATCCTTCCAGACCAGAAGATGCTGCTATTAAGGAAATGCCCCGGCCCCCGCCCAGCCAGGATATGTCTTTTAAAAAGGTGGTGAAGAAAAAGGGGTCCAGAATGGGGAATTCCCTGGAGCCCCTGGGAGCAGGAGGTAACAGAAGGGAATATGGCATAGGAACCCCTGCTTTGAAAAAGGGAAACAAATATGCTGCATTATATGCTGAGCCACTAGAGGAGGATTCTAGCGAAGAGGAGTCAGACACCTCCTCTATAGCCTCCACTACCACAGATATGGAAGAAGGAGTGGGTGAAGATTCAATAGCAAAGTGCATTAGACAGTGGAAACTCTCTAAAACCTTTTGAGTTGGGCCCAAGGTGATACATGTTCTTCATAATAACTCCTATTATGCATTCCCTCACAGTTACTACACTTAACATGAACAGCATTAAACGTGATAGGAAATGAACTGGGGCACTTTATACATTGCAGGGGGTGGTAGTAATATTTATTGTCTACAAGACACAAGGCTTAAAACCAATAGAGAGTTACAACAGGCTTCCCAAGCTTGGACCAAAGGGGCCTCGTTCTGGTCTACGGGGGAAGACACATGTGACGGGGTGGGTATTCTTTTTTCTAATTTGAGGTGGAAAGTGTCTAGGTTAGTAGATATTCACCTGGTCAGGGCTTTGATGCTGGATATTAATTTATGGAATGAGAGGTGCCAGCTAATAGCTAGATATGCATCCCAGACCGAGGCACAAAGGCTTTCTCTCTTCAAGGAGATACAATCTTTCCTTCATACCTCATGCCTGCTTATTTGGGCTGGTAATTTTAATAGGAGGGCTTTAAGCTTGAGGTTCATTGGGAGGAGAAACAACATCACTCCCCCATCGAGCTTAAAAGGTCACAACATCCTGGGCCTTGCCAGGATTTTTTTTCGTTGCTGCCAGAGGCGTTGTTCTCTGGTACCTCTCTGATTTATGCTGCGATTTTTCTTGTTTCTGCAGCTGCCTCCTGCTGCCCATTCGCTCCTCTATGTCTCCCGTTTTGCATTAACTTCCTATTCATATTTTGCCCCATATCAGTTGTGTTTTCCCTAGTCTTGTCCCTGATGACTCTTCGGTTGCTACTTTGTGGTGTTATGTTTCTCTTGCCTACCCACTCTTTCCCAATGCTTCTGGGGTGCCCCCCTCACCAAGCACCATGCTTCCTTCTCTCCCCCTGCCTAGCTGCTGCTATCACCCACCTCCTCGATGGTGCTCCATGCTGGCAGCCTCCTTCCTCAACTTTCTTGTGGCTTCTGCTGCCACTTTCTAGTTTCCCTCCCCTTCTGCAGCTGCTGTGCTTGCCTGCTCTATAGTGTGGTCTCGTCTGGCGCTTCTCCGCTTACCTGCTCTATATCCTTGGGCTTGCTCGGAGTGCACCTCTACTTTCGTTGCTTGGCTGCTGCCTTCTTTCCCTGTTGTGGCTTCTGACTCATCCTCTCATTCATTTTCAGAATTCTCCCATTCCGCATCACAGCCTTTTTCTACTGGACTGCTCCCATCCTGCATGTCCACTCCTCAGATCCTTGGGATGGTACCCCAGCACCCCTGCTCATCTGTTTGGGGACTTTTTGTCCCCTTTCTCTGCTGGGACCCTCTCTACCATACCTCTCAACCTCTCAGCACTATAAAATCATAGCACTGGCTTTCAAGCATCATAGCAACTGGTCAGTATGTGAAGCACTTCTTATTTTAATTAATTTTATGTTTATACATGGTGAACCCCATTTAGTATCTGCTATGGACTGTTTTCTTTCAGCTTGGTTCAATGATTTATTACTTTGTGTGTCCAGACATAGCTCTACCATTATGAGGAACATTGGTAAACTTGTGAGGGACCAGGGTGAATTTGAGTGTGATGATCATAGTGCTGTGTGGGATTCATAGCAGTTGAGAGGCACAGTATGCTCTCCATTGCCTGCTCCCCTATAATTTCCTTACAGGACCTGGATTGTTTTACAGCTGTGGCAGCATTATATTTTTCACGCCTCCACTGCTCTCCTTCATTTGCTCTTTCGTCTGTGGTTGTTGTAGTGCATCCTGCCATGCCCGCCTCCCACCTGAACACCTGGCCTTTTTTGCATTCCTTCTGCATGGCTATGTGTGCTGTGGAGTTGCTGTTCTCTGCCAGTGGATGTGTGATATGCTATCTTGGAAGCAGCTCAGTGCTTCTTGAGAGCATCTTCGATCTGCTGCTCGCTATCTTCGGGGTCTGTCCTCACCATCTGGGCTCCTCTGTGCCCATCTTCCATCCTTCTCCTCTAGTGTTCCTGACTCACGATTCCTCCGTGATGCGGCCTCCTTGTTCCCCGCTCCTTTGACCATCCTCCTACCTTCGTACCAGTTCATTTTCCAGTTCAATCCTGTCTCCTCTTATTCCCATTCCATTCCGTCATTCATGGATTCCCTCCTATCGAAGCCTGCAATTGATCTATATTTTGGGGGGGGGGCCCTATCTATCCTGCACTCTTATCGGTAATGCATTGGCTGATTCCATCTGGCTGGCATTTGACATTTCTTTCTGGGCCTACCTATCCTGACTGATCTGCCACCTATCCATGGTACCTCAACTAGTCCTGCTCTCCTTGGGTCCTATGCTACCGCCTCGACTTCCCCCTCTAGTTATGTTCCTCTGCCTAGCACCTATTCTCGTTCTGGCCATCATGGATTCTGTCCACTCATAGCTTCCCTCCTCTCAGTACATCATCTGATTTGGCTCCTCTTAATCACCCGTCCTGTGCCTACCCTCTGGTTCCCATACCCTCTGGTTCCTGACATGCCTTCTTGGCCTTGGAGTCTACCTCCTTTCGAGGAGCCTACTTTCTAATACTTCCTTCATTCCAGTTCCTTTTCAAGTTCATTCCCGGCTCCTCCTCTTCTAATTCTGTACCAGCCATCCAGGATTTACTCCACTCATGGCATGCTATTGATATTTCTTTTTGGGCGTACCTATCATGACTCCTATGCTACCTTATCAATCCATGGCAATCCTACTGCACGTATCCATCCTGCCTCATGTATCGAGTTCATAACTCCAATCATCATTCATTCCACCTTACCTCAAGATTTATCTATTTACATCACTTACTCAAACATTCCTATCATTGAATCCTATGCTACCTCATCGACTACAACCTCAGGGTCTAATAATCATTCACATCACATAATCAAGCATGCCTCTTCAACCTCAGTGTCTGCTCACTTGCATCGCTCAGTCAAGCCAGTCTGCATTATCCTCAATCTTATCAGCATATCTGGAATCTCCTAGTGAGCGCATCTGGATACCCCTTGCTCTTCTGACTTTTACATGGATTTACTCCCTCCCATCGACTACTCGAACATACCCTTCTCGGGTTCCTGCTGCCTCATATTCCTTCTTTAAATCTGTGCTTCTATGGAGTTTTCCTTATCCTGTCATCATTCTCCCTACTCAAATCCCTCGTTAATGAACCATTCTCTTTATCCTCATTAATGAACCATTTTCTTTACCGACATACGTCCTCAAATCAAACGTCGTCAGCCTGAAGGGAAGAAGACCTAGGCCTTGGATCCCCAGAGGTTTCCTACTCAAAGGAGTTTTTTCCTCTCCTCCATGCCAATGGTCATAATATTAGTTAGAGTTAGTGCTTTCTTAGGTTAGTTAGTTAGGTTCTGCTGTTGGATGGTGGCTCTGGCTTTCCCCTCTCTCCTTAGAAAGACAGCCATTCTCTTCTTAGAATTCATTCATCATCCTCGCCTCTTCGGAGCTTGACATCTTTGGGTATTCTTTTTGGGCTTCTTCTTAACCTACCTTTAGCCGATGCATTAATTCCCAGCACCTATAGGGGAGGAACCCTCCTCTAGGGTTCTTTGCATCGTACCCCTACATGGTGGTATATCCCATGGATAGAGAGGTGGAAAGCCATAAAGCAAATAAAGTTACACAAGCATCATCTTATATTATCTCATCCAGTTGCATAAGTACATCGAATGGGAGGGCTTTAAGCCTGAGGTTCGATGGGCTGAGCAACAACTTCACTCCCCCATCGAGCTTAAATGGTCACAACATCCTGGGCCTTGCCAGGATTCTTTTTCGTTGCCCACCATCCACCTATCTTCCTCCAGCGGCTCGTCCCTCTTACCCATGGCTTCTTCCTAACCTACCTTAGACGTGACCATCTCCCGGCACCTGTAGGAGGGGGAACCCTCCTCTAGGGTTCCTTGCATCGTACCCCTTCAGGGTGGTATATCCCACTGATAGAGTCAGAAAGCCACAAAGCAAATCAAGTTACACAAGCATCATCTCATATTATCTCATCCAGTTGCACAAGTACATCGAATTGCGGTTTGAAGCAATCTAAAAGAGGTCTGAGGACAGACACATTATTTTTGATTCTCTTGCTTTGCAGAATGTGGTTACCACAGTAGGGCTGGTAGGTGCATATAGATGCAAATTTCCCACAGGAGGGCACACATACAGTATTTCAGGGCCCCCCTGTCTATCTCTATTGATTATATTTTTGTCTCCCCTGTTCTTCCTAAATTGAATGTGATGAAACAGGCTAGGCTTGTGATTTCTCCGATCATGCCACTGTCACAGTGCAGGTCACCTGGGGCAACTCTCCTAGGTGTAAAAAAAAGTTGGAGTCTCAATTAATTCCTATTGGAGGACCCTTTTATGCAGAAAGCCTGGAGAAGGGAAAAGACAGCTAGGCTGTCTGTCCTAGAATGTTATGAAGAACTGTTTGAATGGTGGGAGGACATGAAAAGTTCATGACCGTCATTATTCCAGAACAGGGCCAAGTATATAGCAAACAGGGACCATGTTAGATACCTGCAACTAAGAAACCAATTGCAGCACCTTATATCACAGACTGAGATCAACAGACTTGATTATAGTGCACAAATCAGAACAATAAAAAAACAGATGGTTGATTTTCAATATGGCAGAGCCAAGTCCCTAAATCAAGAGCTTAGATTCAGTACGCATCTAAAAAAAAGGGTCCTTGGACCCTTTTAATGAATGTAAATCTCAGGTAGAAAGCTGAGTAATATTTGAACTTAGGACAAATTCAGGGCAAAGAGTTTCCACTCCGGCAGGCATTTTAAGGGTGGTAGAGCAGTATTTTGAATTTCTGTTTGGGAACAGGCCACAAATATCAGGGGCCCTGGGTAGCTCTGAACTGCTTAACCTCCCTCAAGTGACAGAGTTAGATTCCCAAGAGTTAAAGAGGGATATAACCTTGAATGAGGTAGAAGTGGCTATCAGCAAACTTAAAAATGAGACGGCCCCAGGGTTGGATGGCATAGGAGCAGGCCTATATAAAATGTTTAGTAAGGAACTTGCACCACCGCTGGTGATATTGTTTAATTATATGCTTAAAACCATGAAGTTTGCTGCTTCAATGAATGAAGCAGCACTAGTCATATTGCACAAAAAAGGTGCAAGAGAAGAAATCAAGAACTGGAGATCATTAAGCATCTTAAACACCAATTTCAAAATATTAAAGAAGATTCTTCTAGCTAGACTGTCAAAACTGTCTAGCTATTTGATAAGTTCCCCTCAGGCTTGTGCCATCCCAGGTAGAAGGCAGCATGACAACCTCATTGTATTAAGGGATATCGTCCATAAGAGAGAGGAAGAGGAGCTACAGGAGTATGTGCATGGCCTGGATCAAGAAAAGGCATTTGACAGGTTGGCACACAAGTTTTCGTTTGTCATCTTGGAGGCCTTTGGGATCCCTCAAACTTTTGTAGACTGGATTAGACATATGTACCATAATGCTGGTCTTATTCCTAATGTAAATGGCTGGTATGGAAGGTGGACAAGAGTTAAAAGAGGGGTTCAACAGGGTTGTCCCCTCAGCCCACTTCTATATGCCCTTGGAATAGACATTCTTATTTGAAAAATATATTTTGAAGACAAGATTAGAGGGCTTTCTCCAGCCCCAGGGGTAACCCCAATCAAAATCCTGGCATATGCTGATGATGTTATTTTAACAATAGCTCCAGATACATGTCAGACTTCCCTGTCTAAAACTTTGACAGAATTTTCGGATATGTCAGGGTCTAAAATAAATTTTAGCAAGAGCAGACAGGTGACATTAAGTGATATCTCCTTACCCAAAGCAAGTAGATTTTCAGGTATTTCTATTTCAAGGGACCCTGTTAGTATTCTAGTGATTGATTTTGGTCCAGTTGATATGACTTTGGTAACTGGGAGAAAGGCTTAGTGAGGGTGAATAGATTGGTGGCTAGTTAGAAGGGACAACTGATATCCAAAAAAAGAGGGTGGTTCTGATTCGATCACTAATAATACCTATTTTTTTGTACATATGTTATGCCCCCCACCCAGACAATAGTCACAAGATTGTATAGTGTTGTTTTCCAGGCCTTCTGGGGAAACAGATTAAACCCCATAAAAAGGTAACATACATATTGGAGCATTCAGGAGGGGGTAGTGAACATGGTAAACCCGGTTGTTGTTTTTTCATAGTCTGTTTGCTTGTTATAATATTGGGTCAACACTGAAAGCAGGAAATAAACTGTGGAGGCCTTTGATGATGTTATGGTTAACCCCCTGCACTTCCCCACGGGCACAGGGGAAACAGAGGCTTTTGAATAGGATACCCTCATTGCATGGGTATGAGTTGGAGTTAATTAAGAATGTTGTGAAATGGAGAATCTCTGCCACCCAGTTTCAAACTTTGGACAGGAAGACCATTTATAGAGCCATTTTTTTGTCCTGAGAGAAGTGAAGAGATCTCCTTTCCCCAATGTCCTACCAACAGGTTAGATGGGGTAATTAGGCAACTCTCAAACCCAAGATTACCTCTCTATGTGTGGGATATGGTTTGGTTAGGGAATTATGGTAGGCTCAGTGTAATGAACACTAATAAGCATAAGCAACTGTCAGATAGGTATTGCCCCAGAGATACTTGTATTCAGGTGTTGGAGAGACAAGAGCACCTGTTTCTAGACTGTGCTTATGTCAGAATATTTTGGTCCTTGGTAATCAAGGATTAGGAAGAACCACTAGTTATGTCCCTTTCTTATGCTGATTTATTTTATGGCCCCCCTCTCACTGGGAAATGGGGCAACTATATCTCTGATACTGTGTACATAATATTTGCTGTACTTCGTTACTTCATCTGGCAAGCCAGGTCTGTGTGGGTTATTCAGCAGAGGATTGTGTCTGCTATAGAAATACTTAGAAAAGTGCAAAAGGCTCTACAAGCGGTTATGCAAAATGACATCGGAGTGCTTCCCCTTGGAAAGAGTTAGATACTTGTGGGCAAACTGCGATAAGTGGGTCCCTTAGATTCCTTTAGTTTTTATTGATAGGCTCAAGGTGGAGGTATGGGGTAGAAAAAGGTGCTAATTAGAATGCATTATGACTAAGTTACAAACTTATTTAGGAAGCTTGAGTATGGGGGTGAAAATGTTTAAGTTATCAATCAATCAATCAATCAATCAATTTTTTATTTATAAAAAGGCGCCTTTCCAAAACCAAGGCGCCTGTACAATAAAATAAAACAAAGTAAAATTACATACATTATATAAATTCCAATAAATATGAAACCACATAAAAACACTTCAGTTACCAAAAGCCAGATCAAAAAGATAAGTTTTTAATGCAGTTTTAAAACTCTGGATGGTCAGGCAGTCTCGTACCCGATGAGGTAGAGAGTTCCACAGGACGGAGTAGCAAAGCTGAATGCCCTGTTCTTTATGTCTGCAACGCATTCTGGGACCCTCTAGCAATCCCCTCATCGGTGGATCGGAGAGGATGGGAGGGACAGTACGGGCAAAGGAGATCATTAAGGTAGCTCGGTCCCTGGTCGTGTAGAGCCTTATAGGTTAACAGAGCAACCTTAAAGGTGATCCGCCACTTAATCGGGAGCCAGTGCAGACCGCGGAGCACAGACATAATATGACTGGCTCTTGAAGCACCAGTCAACAGCCAGGCAGCCGCGATTTGCACCCGCTGCAGCCGGTGGATATCAACCCCCAACAGCCCTAGGTAAAGGGCATTGCAGTAGTCAAGGCGGAGGTAACGAAGGCGTGAACCAACGTTGGAAGATCATTGGGAGGAACCAGATATTTCACCCGGGCGATATTTCTCAGATGGTAGAAAGAGGTTTTAACAACTGCTGACACCTGTAATTTCAAAGTCACACAGTTATCAAACATAACGCCCAGGTTCCGTACCCGGTCTGAGGTAACTAGCTGGACACCTCCGAGCCACAAGCCCGAAGCTGAACCTGCCAACACATCCGCCTCTCAACAACTTGGGTTCACAACCAACACCTCAGTTTTTTCAGGGTTCAACCTTAGCCAGCTCATATTCATCCAGGCCTGGATTTCAGCCAGACAGCTGTTGAGCACCGAAATGGCATCATCCTGTTCAGGGACAATAGACATGTATAGCCGAGTATCATCTGCATAGCAGTGAAAACTCAAGCCATACCATCTAATAATCGCTCCTAATGGCAGCATATACACTGCAAACAACATGGGCACTAAAATGGATCCCTGCTGAACCCCACAGGGCAGGGAGAATGGGGCTGAGGTACAAACCCCAGTTATGGTTTCTGTGTGTTTACCAATATGAATACACTTTATGAATTGTTGTCAAAAAGAAGTTTGTTGAATGAATCTTTATACCCATATGAGGCCTGACGGCCTGCATCCATCCTGGAGGGGAATCCAAGCACTCAATGATAAGTTTAAATGCTACATTGACAAGCATTTAAACTAACAAAGGGGGGTGGCAGGCCAGCAAGGATGGTACCTACTTGCTCACCCCCCACAGCTAGCAGTGGAACCAGTGAACCAGAGGAGTGGCTATCTCTGCAAAGCAGTGTGCAAAAGATGGAGATTAGTGCCCAAGAAGTGGATAAGCAGAAAAGGGGCAAAATTCAGCAGAAGGGCAGACAGCAAGGAGAACCAGGGATAAATGACAACCAAGGAAGGGGCTGGAGTAGAACAGTGAGGTCAAATCATGGAAAGCCATGTGTGCAAATGCCAGGAGCCTTAGCAACAAGATGGAAGATCTGGAGGCTGTCATGGTACAGTCAGACCTGGACATTGTGGCCATCATTGAAACCTGGTGTAATGATAACCATGACTGGGAGATGGCCATACCTGGCTACAACATATTCAGAAGAGACAGAGCAGGCAGGAAGGGAGGAGTGGCACTGTATGTGAAAATGACATAAGGGCCACAGAGATCCAGGAGGAACAAAATGGGGAGAGATACTGTGGG
The DNA here is from genome assembly GCA_016271365.2 of Neoceratodus forsteri. NCBI lineage: Eukaryota > Metazoa > Chordata > Ceratodontiformes > Ceratodontidae > Neoceratodus > Neoceratodus forsteri. The sequence goes on from CM057450.1 coordinate 1,604,606,338, forward strand.
TTAAGCTGGAAAGGAAAATGGGACAGCCATCCGCACAGGTGTGGTCTATAGACCACCAGCCCAGGAGGAAGAAACAGATAGGAACTGATGCTAGCCATCCAAAGGATGGCAGACAAGGGTGTGAGGTAGTACTGGTTGGAGACTTCAATATTCCAGACGTGGGACTGGAGCATCCCAGCAGCAGCATCAACTAGGAGCAGATTTATCCTGACTCCTTCAGGGTGCCTTCCTGAAGCAACTGGTCATGGAACCAACTCGGCAGAAGGCAATACTGACCTTGTGCTCACAAACAGGGACAGTGTGATGCGGTAACGGTGGGGAGCACCTGGGAAACAGTGACCATTAGTCATTGTGGTTTGAAATCACAGAAAGAGCAGAACCAAACCACACAAAACACGTATCCTGGATTTTAGGGGGCAGACTTTGGGAAAATGGGAGATACTTGAAAGAGGCATTAAGGAATGGAACAGGAATCAGGGTTGAGGAACAGTGGCAGTATTTAAAATGGGGATTACAAGAACAACAGAATTATGCATTAAGCAGGTTAGCAAGAGGAAAAGGAAGAGGAGACCATTATGGTTTTCCAAAGAGGTAGCAAAGAAAGTGAAAGCCAAAAGATTGCATTCAGGCAATACAAAAGACACAGGCAGAAGGGGATAGGGAGAAGTACCAGGAGAAGCAAAGGGAGGCAGGAGGTCAGTAAGGAAGCCAAAGCTCAGACAGAAGAACACATTGCAAAATCAGTGGGTAGAGGGGACAAAACCTTTTACAGGTACATAAGTGAAAAAAGAAAGACAAAGGGAGGGATAGTGAGACTGAAGGGGGAGGATGGGGGCCGAGTGGAGGATGACAACAGTAAAGCTGACATACTGAACAGGTATTTCTGCTCAGTCTTTACTGAGGAAGAGGAGGGTAATGGGTCTGAAGGGAGTACAAGGGGTGAGAATGGTGCAGAAATGGACACAAGTCCTTTACACAAGAAAGGGTCCTGAAGGAACTGGAAGTAATAAGTTGATAATAAAGCAATGGGGCCAGAAGGGTGCACCCCAGGGTCCTTAAAGAACTAAAAGAGGTGGTGGCTGAACCTCTGGCTATCCTGTTTAGCGATCACTGAAACAGGGGAGGTACCCAAAGACTGGAGGACAGCAGATGTAGTCCCCTTATACAAAAGTGGGAACAAAGAGGAAGCAGGAACTACAGACCAGTCAGCCTCACCTTGGTAGTGGGAAGATCATGGAAGCACTACTGAAGGAGAGATTGGTGGAACATCTAGTTGTCAATGGACTACAGGACCCAAGGAGCATGGTTTCACCAGGGGAGGTCGCGTCAGACCAACCTCATTGAATTTTTTGACTGGGTGACTAGGGAGGTGGATCAGGGGAGGGCAGTACACATGGCCTATCTGGACTTCAGCAAGGCCTTTGACACTGTGCCACATAGAAGACTATTACACAAACTGGGGAATATGGGTGTGGGCAGGATAGTAGTGTGGTGGGTAGGTAACTGGCTGGGTGGCAGGACACAGAGGGTGGTGGTAAATGGCTGTCACTCCACAGAGGGAAGAGTGACCAGTGGGGTACCACAGGGATCAGTGCTGGGACCGGTCCTATTCAACATCTTCATCAGTGACGTTGTGCAGGACCTAGAAGGCAGAATTTCACTGTTTGCTGATGACACAAAGCTCTGTAACAGAGTAGACACACCAGAGGGTGTAGACAGAATGAGAAGCGACCTGCAGAAACTTGAAGAATGGTCAGGGTTTGGCAGTTGAAATTCAATGCAAAGAAGTGCAAGATAATGCATATGGGGCACAAAAACCCTGGCACAATATATCAGTTGGGGGGTGAGGATATAGCATGCACCAAGCAGGAAAGGGATCTTGGGGTTGTCATCTCTGATGACCTCAAGGTAGGGAAACAGTGTGACAAGGCAGCAGGTAAAGCAAATAGGATGCTGGGATGTATAGGCAGGGGCATCACCAGCAGGAAAAGGGAGGTCATAATTCCGCTATACAAGACACTAGTGAGGCCCCACCTGGAGTACAGTGTACAGTTCTGGAGACCATACCTACGTAAGGACATAGACAAGGTAGAGAAGGTTCAGAGGAGGGCAACAAAGATGGTACATGATTGCATCACAAGTCCTATGAAGACAGGTTGAAGGAACTGAACATGCCCCTGGAGGAGAGGAGGGAGAGAGGGCATATGATAGAGACATACAAGTATCTTACAGGGAGGAACAGGGTGCAGGAATACACTATTTTTAAGCGAAAAAGATGTTCCAGGACTAGAGGGCATGGGATGAAGTTGGAGGGAGGACGATTCAGAGGAAACATGAGAAAGAATTTCTTCACAGAACGGGTGGTGGACAAGTGGAACACCCTGCCAGAGGAAGTGGTGGGGGCTGAAACAATCACAGGATTTAAGAATGCATGGGATAGACATAAAGGAATTCTGGAGGTCAGGGGTAAGGGGCAACAGACTTCTAGGAAAACAAACTGAACTTACAGGCTCAAATGGGCAGACTGGGTGGGCCATAGGCCCTTATCTGCCGACACTGTCTATGTATTTATGTATCTATGTATCTATGCATTTGATTTGATGTAACATAATGATTTGTTGTTGCAATGAAGCCCATCTTTCAATAAAAATTCCCCTACCTAGAATACAGATACTTGGAATATATTGTTTGCATGTATTAAACAGGGGATCTGGAAGTCATGCTGCTAATTTGTGGTCCAGAGAAGAGACACCTCACTACTACAGTAGGTTTCATAACTTGCATAGAAAAAGAACTTACAACTGTAAGAAACTCAGAGCTGGAAACTCTGACTGGTCCACTTTTTTCTGCATTTTGGTGAAAAATGAAGTGCCTGTCCTAATTTTACTCAGGCGTGCAGAAGTTGAATTAGTTATTTTCTTTCTAGTTTTCTTTGTGTAAGTTTTCTGTTTTCATTATTATTATTATTATTATTATTATATGTATTTTGATTTTTCATGATCTATTCTTTTAACAAAAAAATTCCCCTTCATTTCTTCCATATGTGTCATGGGATGTTTTACTTCAACCTGGACAGTGAACAGAGATGGGCAGAAGGGGCCTTCTCGTTTCACCTAAAGGACAGCACCTCACCAGTGCAGCACCCCACTCATATTGCACTGCAGTGTCAGTTATGGCTAGACACTGAATGTGGTTTTGTTTTAATAAAGTCTTTTTAGATGAAGGAATTGGATAATGCAGTTTATTATTACTATTATTATTATTATTATGGCAGTAGTGATATACAGTAATGATATTACAACTTGTGTTTATTCTATATGATCTTGTCTATTGTAAGCTGATAATTTACATACTTGTATTTGTGTTTGTCAAAATTTGTAATGGCCTTGATTGCCAAGCAGAAAAAGAATGACCTATTTACCTATTGTCCAATAAGGTTAAGGAGCAGTGTCTGCTGCACATTAGTTCATTATAGTCATAAAAAAGAGATATTATACTATGGGTATTCTTAAACAACAGAGAATACAAATGAAAACCTGGACCAAGCTGTATTAAAAGGAGTGCTTCATTTATTGTTACAAATGTTAAAAAGTGCTAAAACAGACTCAAAATGGGTACAAAAAGGGTATCATACATGACAAGAGATAAGGGGCGATCTAAAACAGAATAAAAAAGTGATGCTCAAAATGCTTCCTGCTAACATGCACTGCTGCTTTAATTTCTGGTAGTATTAGTTGAGTGACATGCTAGGATGTATAAATAATCTATATTAGTTCTATACTGGTAGTTTGTTTTGTAGTTCACTGTATAATGACATGTTTGGTTGTACTGTGAAAAACTTTAATAAAACATGCAACAACAAAACACAAGTCTTTCTGTGCCTCAAGGCTTTGTAAAATTCAGAAGCAGGTGAATAAACATAACAAACAGTAAAACAAAGAGCAATGAGAATGAGGGTATCACCGGCAGAAGGACGGAGAGGGTCTTGCCCCGTATCAGTCAGTGGTGAGTCCACAGCTGGAGTACTGTGTTCAGTTCTGGAGACCACACCTCAGAAAGGAAATAGACAGGACAGAGGTAATCCAAAGAAGGGCAGCAAGAATGGTACAGGGACTGCAACAAATGTTCTGTTAGGAAAGACTGGTGGATCTAAACATGTAAACCCTGGGGTGGGGGGATAGAGACCTTGAAATACCTCATGGGGTGAGTAAACTACAGGAAGGGAGCATTTTTTCAGAAAAGAAAGGTGTACAAGAACTAAGGGGAATGCAGTGATGGTGGATTTCTCCCACTCCACCATCATTGCATACCCCTTAGTCCTCTAAAGAACCACACGGTTTTTAGGAGGGTTGTGAGGGAGTATTTCTTCACTGAGAGGAGTAGTAGTAGTAGTAAAAGTCTATATTTTTACACAGGTAGATGTTACAATATATATATCATTAGGGCCACAAAGGTCCTGTTTTCAAAATGGTCCTGTGTAATTTCAAATAAACAACAAACAACAATACATTTAAACAAACAGTAACATATTGTACTCATTGGCAGATGCCTGAAGCAACCTTCCAGCAGAGGTGGTGGGGGCAAAAACAGTGGTGGGTTTCAAGCATGCATGGCATAGGTACAGGTATAAATGAAAACTGGTATCAAAGTAAGGAGGGAGGAGAGGTGGCTGGAGACCATGTAGGAGGTGCAGTGGCAGCATGGGCAATAAAACAAAGGGGCAGACTAGATGGAACAAGTGATCCTTATCTGCTGACAAATTCTGTGTTCCTGTGTTTCCATGTAATTCAAAAACAAAACAATATGCAAAATACCTCTACCATGGTTCTTCAAGAATTACAACTTTATTGTAGACCAAGCAATAAGATTGATAAACAAAGGGTCTAAACAATTTTCCTCATAAAATTCCTTTATCAAATATTGATTAAAAAAATAAGTTTTAATCAAATTTTAAAGTAGCCCACTGGTGGGGCTAAACTGATACTGCTTGGGTTACTGGAGGTCAGGAGATGTAGTGCCATGTTCTGCAGCAGCTGTAGGTAACGGATTTGATTTGCAGAAAGGCCCGACATGCTCTAAATAGTGTACCAGCCTTACAGCTCACAATGCTTTTTAGCCACTCAGATCACATCATTTTTAAAAGCCATTTTTAAATCTCTTCCTCTCTTCCTATCTGACACACACACACACACACACACACACACACACACACACATATGCACACTCTCTCTCTCTCCATATGTAATTGGCCAGAAACATAATATAGACATCTCTACAGAACCACACAGTTTTGGGGTTCTACAGTTTTCCAGTTTACCCTTGCTTTCACACTGAAGTTCGAAAGAACTGGTTGTGCCCTTTCTCGCTGCCAATTTTAAGAGTAATTTAATGCTTCATTCTTTCAATATCATGTTTACTGAAATACAGACATACAGACAGATCAACTGTGTTGGGCCTCAGTGTGCCTGAGGGGACTGAGGCCACAAAATGAAATGTTTTTTTTTTTTGGAAGGGAAAATTAAAATACTAAAACACATCTCTTTTTTATTAACATCTAACGTAAATCGGGCCATGTGTGCAAAGTTTGAAGTTAAAATGTATGCAAATGGCATGCCTTGCAGGTCATTTGTTTCAAATGAACAGTATCAAGTTCACTAGGGCTGTTGCTTTCTCATTTACTTAATTGTACTGTATGTATGGTAGGTTTACCATTTGCATGTTTAAGAATTCAAAGTAGGCCTTTTACCAGTTTGAAAATATATCAGGTCTTCTAAAAAAACACCTTTATCTTTTGATAGTAATTGCTACACCTGTATTGTCTATTTGATTTTTGGAAAACTTTGCTGAGTTTTGAGGAAGCTGTGAGTTTTCTTAACTGATGCAGAGTGTACAGCATCTATGAAAGTGAGAGGAATCTATAAGTTTGGCACAGCATCCTGTCACCTGACCTCATCCTCCTGTTCAGTGCCTTCTCCTCTTGCTCTCCTTTTAATTCTTTCTCATGTACCATTGCTGTTATGCTAAATATCCTTCTCCATGCTGGTTTTCCTTGTAACACCAGGCCCCTGCGGATTAAGCAAGGGAACTTTGGGTCTGGGGTAGTGATACTGTATGGGGTGCCACTTCAAGCTAGTAGTGAAGGGTGGAAACACTTCGTATCTGGGGACTCTGTGGCATTTTATTTATTATTTGGTTGCAGCTGTTCTGGTATCCCTTTCCTTCCTCAATAGAACAGCACGTTGCCTCTCTCTGATGGAGTGATGAAAATGGAAGCGTAACTTGATGAAATAGTACTTGCAGCCTCAGCATTTATGAAATAACAGACACAGCACATTCAGTTGAACCTGGCAGCATGATGTCAACAGTACACCAAGGATGAGCCAATGGCAATTTGCTATTAGAGGTGGGTGAAGTGTTCCCACTTCGCTACGTGGAGCGCTTCACGTATTATCCCCAAATCCATGTAGTGCTCCGCAACGCAAAGTGAGTTACTCTGCCTATAAATTTGAACACAAAGTGCATTGATTTCAAAGGACTTCATGTTACTTTGCCTTGTATTACAGCATTCCCCTTAATTTTAATGTGAAGTGCTATTGATTTTAATGGACTTCATTTTACTTCGCCTGTTTATTGCTATTTGAGGCAAATTTTGCATTGATTCATTTGATGGCATGTCACATGGGCTCTATATTGTCTTGCACAGCCTCAGTTCTGCATAGTGCGTGTAGTGGAAAGCTGGAGACAGTTTGCTCTCAGAGCTCTGAGAATCAAACTATCAAAAAAGCTTTCAAAAATCACTTTTGATCCAAATTTTTTGTTCCAAATTTAGTACATCGACTGTAGGAAACCCTCCTGTGCTTAGATCATCGAGTGTTGATTGTTTTTCTGTGCATTTTGAATGTTAATTTAGAATATTCAGCCTGTGTAGTGACAGACACTGTTGAAGTGTGCTTCGGGTGAGGGGTGTATCTGTGGTGGAGTGAGATTCACATGAGAAAGGCAGTCTTTCTAACTGTTTTGTACTAGTAGTCTGTGTTAGTATTTGTGTGTTTATGTACACACAGTAATACCTGAAGTAATTTTTGATCATTATTTTCTGTTTGTTGTGGTGCAGTGCATATTTTGATTCTGTTTAAAAGATTTGTTTATATAGTGTACTGCACTGTTACATTTTCTGCGCATTACCTGTACTGTGTGAGTGTGTGTGTCTGTGTGTGTCTGTGTGCCATCAAGTCAGATACGTTTTATTGTGCCACACAGTAATTGCTGCACTCTGAATCAGTTATCCATCTGCAGTATTTTTTACTGCTTCCTTCTATCTAGCTAGTGGACTGCTACAGTGCTACTGCAGCGCCCCCAACCAGCAAAAGGTATAATTTATTTTTCCAGTTTTGGATTTGTGGTACCACTGGTTAGAAACATAGAAACATAGAATTTGACGACAGATAAGGACCGCTTGGCCCACCTAGTCTGCCCATTTTCCTGCCTAACAGATAAGCTGCAGATCCTAGTTAACCAACAGCTTACTTCCTCCTACCCCCACTAGGACTGCCTTATGCCTATCCCATGCATTCTTGAATTCCCCCACTGTTCTTGACTCCACAACCTCCTCAGGGAGGCTGTTCCATGCATCCACAACCCTCTCTGTGAAAAAATACTTTCAAACATTACCTCTGAGCCGTCCCCCGTCTATCTTCAAATTGTGCCCCCTTGTTCTTGCACATCTATTTTTCTGGAAGATGCTACCCTCTTGGACTTTGTTGATTCCCTTGAGGTACTTGAAAGTTTCTATCATGTCCCCTCTCTCCCTTCTTTCCTCAAGGGTATACATATTAAGCTCCTTTAGTCTTTCTTCGATGTCTTCTGGTGCAGACCCTGCACCATTTTGTTGCCCTCCTCTGGACAGCCTCCACTCTGTCTATGTCTTTGTGGAGATGGGTCTCAGAACTGCACACAGTACTCAGATGGGGTCTCACCAACTGTCTGTACAGAGGGATAACAACTTCCTGTTTTCTACTATTGATGCCTCTTCCTATGCATCCCAGTATCCCCCCAGTCTTCCTTACTGCCTTCTCACATTGCTTGCCCACCTTTAGGTCATCTGATATAATTACCCCAGGTCCCTTTCTAGTTTTACTGTTGTCAGTATCTCACCCCCATTGTGTACGCTTCCCCTGGGTTTTTGTTTCCCATGTGCATTACCTTGCACTTCTTTGCATTGAATCTGAGCTGCCATACATTTGACCATTCCTCCAACCTTGCCAAGTCCCTTCTCATCCTTTCCACTCCATCTTGTGTATCAACCCTGTTGCAGATCTTTGTGTCATCTGCAAAGAGACATACTTTTCCTTCCAGTTCCTCTGCAATGTCACTTATAAAGACATTAAAAAGGACCGGTCCCAGTACTGAACCCTGAGGTACCCCACTAGTAACCCTCCTTTCTTCACTGTGTACTCCATTTACTACTACCCTTTGCGTCCTGTTGTCTAGCCAATTTTTTATCCAGGCTACCACCTTGGGACTCACTCCAAGGCTGGCTATCTTGTGTATTAATCTTTTGTGTGGGACTGTATCAAATGCCTTACTAAAATCTAGGTAGGCCATGTCCACAGCCCCTCCCTGGTCTACTACTTTGGTCACCCAGTCAAAGAAATCTATTAGATTCATCTGACATGACCTTCCCATCGTGAATCCATGCTGCCTTGGGTCCTGTGCCCCACTGGCCTCTAAGTACTCAACAATTCTTTCCTTCAGAAGTGATTCCATTATTTTACCTACCACTGAGGTCAAACTAACTGGTCTGTAGTTTCCTGCCTCTGATCTGCTCCCACTTTTGTGAAGAGGAATCACATCTGCCCTCCTCCAGTCCTCGGGTACCACCCCATCCTCCCATGATTTGTTAAAGAAAGTAGTTAACGGTGTCACTAGTTCCACTCTTAGTTCTTTTAGAATTCTTGGGTGAATCCCATCAGGCCCCATTGCTTTGTCCACCTTCAATTTTATTAGTTCTTTCAGAACCCTTTCTTCTGTAAATGGACTGGTATCGACCCCCGTCTTCAGAGTGTTTCTCTTGTTTGGTTTAGGTAACTCCCCCTTCTCTTCCTTTGTGAATACTGAGCAGAAATATTCGCTCAGTATCCCTGCTTTTTCACTGTCACCCTCTACCCACATTCCCTGTGCAGCTGCATCTCTTTCTAGTGTGCAATCTGCGTCCATGTGTTTGCATCTGTTTAGTGCCCAATCTCCATCTGTAAGCCGCAGTTGTTTTTTTGCTTCCCATCCACCCCAAATTTCAGAAATCTCAAATTGTTGTGAATTTTCTGTGTAATCCCAAAAAATGCCTGCAAAGAGATGTGCAAGCAAAGATGCTTCTGGCCATGGCACTGCTGCCAGTGGCAAGAGTGGCCATGGGCATGGTAGTATGCAGCAGAAGTGCATAGTTGATGCCAGTAAAAGGATTTCTCTATGTTTGTCACAGCGCAGACAGTAGCTTCAATCATGGTTGGAGATGCTGTTGTCCCCGCTGGTGGTAGTGAAGCTGCTGATGGCATGAGTATTGCCCCAATTTCAACCTGTGACAACAAGTTAACCGGTTTCCCAAATATTGTGGAGTCTAAAGCTTAATATGTATAACTGCAAGGAAAGAAGGGGGGGCATGATAGAAACTATCAAGTACCAAAAGGGAATCAATAATGTACAAGAGGACAGCATCTTTCAGAAAGAGAGATGTGCATGAACAAGGAGGCAAAATTTGAAGATAGAGGGGGACGGATCGGGGCAACGTCAGAAACTATTTTTTCACGGTGAGGGTGGTGGGTGCAAGGACAAACAAAATCTAATGACCAATATTATGATGTGAGAGCAGCAGTTGAAGCATGCCCATTATTTGGAGTTGGTGCACCTCCATGTGCTCCAACTGCTGCTCCATGTTGTCAATCTGGTGGTTCACATGGTCCAACTCACTCCACAACAGGCCCAAACTGACATGTGTGGCAGGTATTCGTTCAGGGTTGCCACCATCACCTGCAGATTGTGGAGCAGCCACTTGCTCCATGGCCCTTCCCCGCTTGACACCACGTGCAGGTGGAGGCCATGCAGCCACCTGTTGTCCAGCAGGGCCAGCAGGTGCATTCCTGCCCTGTTTGGCAAGCTTGGCCTGCCAATCTGCATGGTTGTGGTTGTATAGGTAGGCGCACCGACCACCTGTGCACAGATGACTTCCCTTGGGGCCACGGTGCACCACCTCACCACACAGGTTGCACTTCACTACACTGTTGTCCACAGGCAGTGTAGTGAAGAACTCTCACACTAATGAGCTGCAGGGAAGACTGAGTATAGGCAGGGGGCCCCCTAGATGTTGTTGCTGGCTGCTGCTGGTGCTCAATTGTGTCCAGGGGTGGGGAAACCTGCTGCTGCGGCTGTGACTGCTGCAGCTTCTCCCTCACTTCCTGCTGAGCTGCTGGCACAGGGGCCATGGCAGCTGGTGGCACTGGTGGGGGGTGCTGGTAGGTACCATGGCACCACTACCTCCTGCTTCAAGGAGGGGACCACTAGCCCGGAAGGTGCTCCAGATCAGACATGGGGTTTACATTTTTTGCTATCTCTCTGTCTCTTCTCAAAGCGAGGTTCATATTTTTTGCTATCTCTCTGTCTCCTCTCAAACCCAGCTCTCTCCCACACTAGGTAAGGCAAAAGTGAAAGTCTTTCACTCTCTTGCATTATTAACTTCCTGCCTGAAGCATGTGACCTTCAGACTGTGAGCCATGTGATCTGTGGGCTGTTACAATGCTCACTTACTCCGCCTTTAAAAGAAAAATAAAGTGAAGTAATGCGGAGTCATCATAACACAAAGTCATTATGACACGAAGTGACGAAGTACTGCATTTCAGTGGGCACATCGCGTAGCTATATGTTGAGGTGGAGTGGGCCACTTCGCCTCTACTACGCTAGCGAGGTTAAACTTCACTACATCTCTATTTGGTATTCAGTAAATGTGCTGAAATTCAGCCCAATCGAATTTTTGGCTAACTAATTTAAACAATGACACTCTCACCTTTCCCAGGTGGCCAGGACTAGTCATGTGGCCACCCTTTCCCCACCCCAGTCACTTCCACCTTCCTGATTGTCCCGAAACATATTTGTTATGAAGAAGAAAATCCTGCTTCTGTCACTGTGCTAGGTGCTACCTGTGTTTGCTTTTTTTTAAACCATCTGGAAGAACAGAGGAGGGCAGAAGAGGTTAGTGTTTACTGAAATGGGAGAAGGGAAGTGAAAGAGTATCTCTTAGCCTCATTTCTAGCCTGCTAGACCCCAATACTGCAGACCGGAGGTGTCTTTGGCTGACATATTAAAGTCAAACCAAAGGCAGGGTATCCAAATCGAAGTCAAAGTGAAGTTACTAATGTTCACATTCACATACCCTTACAGTATACAAAGTGACATCAAAGCCTCACAGAGATTAGCAACTCTGCAGACTGAAACAGTTATAAAAGCATGTGATGAGGGCCCCCCCCCTTTGATCTTCACAGGCACCTCAAGCAGGCAGAACCCTGATGTCAGTGTCTCCTGATAAAAAGTATTTGAATCCAGCATGTCCATTAGTGCTCAGGCACTTTTATAAGGCTGCTAGTAAATGCTTGGACAGCAGCCTGCAGACCAGCATCCCTCCCCAGGGACTCACTTTACAAGTGAATTCATACAAACACAGATCCACAGTGTTGTCCATCATGGCCTGCTAAATTAATTTATGGCAGGACAAAGCCTTGATAAAATTTAAATATGTCTCATTTTATAGAACCTTGAGAGCTTGATGGGTTTAAAGCCCTCCGTACCTTGTGCTGTGTATGAGATACAAGGCTTACCATGTGGCTGCCTGGCTATTTTGGAGAGTTCTATGCCTTTTTGGGCAGCAGAGACCATTGCATGAAGGTCAGTGTGTCAAATGGTGGAGACTGGCTCAGAATTAGCCTCCCCCCACCCTTCAAGATCCCTGCTTGTCTGCCTAGGGCTCTGGCCAAACCCTGGTGCCATTGCTTTATCACGTGTGGTTGGTGAAGGTGCTATGTCAACACAGAAAAAACAAAAATAGCAAAGAAAACAATAACAAGTGAACATTAGCATGAACAAAGATAGTGAATGGAAATAGTTCAACCCCGTTTATCCAACCTGCGTGGGGGACATTCAATTGGGTTGAATAAACGGGGGGTCAGATAAATGGAATTCACAATACTGTGCTGTATTCAGGCATGCAAACAATGCAAACAACACCACTCATGCACTGAAATAAACTTTGCGTTCCTCATATCCAGCAGCCGTCTCCATAGACACGGCAAAGTCTCTCAACTTGCTCTTAGCCTGCTTAATATCACTGATGGTAGATTTTCCCACACTGTACTCCTGCGTCAGTGCCACAGTTTGCTCACCATTCTCCAGCCTTTCCACAAGCCATATCTTCTGCACCACAGTAAGAACTATTCACTTTCTTTTGCCATTTGGGGATGGGAAGTCCACTGCAGACAGCTACAGCTCTTTACTGAACAACAAGCTCTGTACTGAACAACATACATACCTCGCTAAGCACTTAACGACAGCTATATTGAGCTGTATTCCGCACCTCATTAAACACCTTGTTAAGTGCTTAGTCAGGTAACTACAGGTCACAGAGCTGAACTGTATTCAGAGAACACTTCATTTGTGGCAACTGACAACAGCTGCGAAGTAACAAGTGGGCAGGCTACTGTATCTTACAGCAGACTGCTATAAAAGTGGGGGACAAAGAAAAAGTTTGTTAGATAGGGAGGTCCGGATTTTCCGGGGTCTGATAAATGGGGTTGGACTGTAATAACGAAGAGTGAAAATAACAGGAAAAGAAATACGCAACTTCAACACAACAACACCAAGTATAACAAAAACAACATCAAAAAACTATACTCCTCAGCAGCCAGCTTTATTTTCACAGCAATAACCAAAGCAAGCCAAACAAGGTGCAACCACAATATTCTATCGAATAATCACTCAAATAACCATGCACTATAAAGACCACATAGCTAAAATGACACTTGCTATTTTTCATTCACTATTCTTCATTTGCTATATTGACAGGACACCATTGGTGACCACCTTCCCTATGAGGGTAGCTACTCCATTGCTGTCTACTTTTCAGAACCACCAAGCTTTGAGAACCTGGATCCCTGGACCACTTTATTCATTTTGCCCCCTAACTTTTCTTGATCCAAAGGAAAAACATGGTCAGGATCTCATACGGCCTTTAGGTGGCTCCCCATCTTTTCATTTTTTATTTTTATCCTTTGGTAGCCAGCTGGGGCCCACTGGGCACAAGGCCCATTTAAACAGATGATCCAGGAGCACTGGGGAGGTTAGTTGACTTGCTCAGGGTCACACAGTATACAAGTGGAGGTTGTGGAAATCAAACCCAGGTCTGCTGGATGTTTGTAATGAGTGACCAGGAAAGGCACACTAAGCTTTTATAGCCCGTTTTAGGTGCTTCATGGGTGTGAGTTGAATAGACTTGTTTTATTGACGGGGATGGTTAGCCATAGAACCATGGAAACTCTCCTGCTCTTCTCTGGTAAAGTGCCATGGGATCTTTTACTTCTACCTGGACAATGACTAGAGATGGGCTGAAAGAGCCTCAGTGTTAACATCCGAAGAATGGCACCTCACCAGTGCAGCACCCCCCTTGTACTACACTACTGTGTCAGTTATTGGTATTATCCCATGTGCCCAGTGTGGGGCTACAACCCACAGCTGTCTGATCTCCCTGCCCTATAAAGGCAAGTGTGCTACCTACTGAACCACTAACATGAATGTACCAAGCTTTTTTTTACAGCTTGTTTCTCTAACCGCTAGGCTATAATGCTAGTCTGTCTTAAGGTGTGTTAGATTTGTAACCATTTTCCATGTGGCACACACTTTTTTTTTTTGCAAATTTCTGTTTATTAGAGATTTTGAAGTTACAACAAGCAACACAACAGTGCAGTGGACACTGCTGCCAAACATTACACTATGAGCTGACAAGATATGGCTTACAAGAGAGTAAAAGGCTCTCATCTGATTTTGTTTCCTTTCCCACAGAGTATTAAAGGCAGTTTAAGTCCCGGTGAACATGAGTTAACTCCACATAACTGTTTACAGCATAACAGGAAGAAAGAAGAATTAGAGCATTTGGAAACAACAATAAAGTCTCATTAACATGAACTTTGTCTGTATATGGTTGTTTTATCCATAATATACATGACCCGATGCCTCCAACAAATTCCAAAAGTGGGATAGGTGTGGTTTAAATTTGCTGTCATTTTTTCCATTACATAAATCTTATCCACAAGGTCCCTGCACACAGTTATTTGAAGAACAGTCAACCATAGTTTTGTAACTATTTTTTTAGAAAGTACCATAGCATAGTTAAAAAGCTTCCCGGCATATGGAGAGTGATATATTCCTCCAGAACATCTAAGAATAGAATGGCATGGGCTGTTAGTTGTGTCTTCCCAAAGAATTTTTTAAGGGCCACCAGTAAGTCCCAATAGAATGGTGATAACACAAGGCAATCCCAAAGGATGTGGCAGTGGGATGCTTTTTGTTCACCACATTTTCTCCAGCAAGCTGCCTCCAGGGTAGTGTGACATTTGAGCTGTCTATCTGGTGTTATAAAATAACTAACCAACATCATCCAAGAGTATTCCTTCCAGAAGTGTTATGTAATAATGTTATGCAAATGTTTCAAACAGTATTCCTTGGTTTTGTCAGATAGTTCTGTCCCTATGTCTCTTTCCCATGTCTGCCTAACATGTGGATGAAAAGTACCCTGAGCTTGCTATAAGGCCTGATAAATTCTGCTGATCAGGGGCAGGGTTTTCAAATGGTCAAGACTGCCATAGGCCCCAGGTGTACCAAAGATATAGTGCACCAGGCTTCCAGCAATCAAAACAGATTTTCTATCCCATGTGGTGAAGTGACGCTGGTTAGACCATCTTTTTGTGGTCTAGCTTTTGTCAATATCGGGGACCCTTTTCACAGAGCTTAAGGACGATGTTTGACACAAGCTGCCATAAAAGAGGTCAATTGTCGCAGCTACGCCAGAGATACTAAAATTGCAGCTGCGGCTATCATCAATGCACAGCAGAGGCGATGAAAGGGCATCACATAATCTTGGACCTGTAGATAGTGAAACAAATGTGTTTGGGGGACAGCATATGTGGTAACCAAATTCTTGAAAGTCCAAAATTCCCCATCTTGTAGGAACTGAAAAATGAACTGAAGATCTGAAATTTCCCGGTTCCTCAAACTATGATCCACCTCTGGGTTGGCTCAAAGGCAGGGATATAGAGGAGAGAGCACACCAAATATAGGTAAGGAGCCAGCTGACTCATCCCTAACACTTTATGCCAGATGTGGATTGCAGCCACTATGTATGGGTTATTTGTCGGGAGGCCTTTGCCAGGGGATATTTTGGTAAACAACACCCATGATAGCTGCAATTAATTCCCTTCTATTATACAATGGCAAGAAAAAATCCTGGACTCTGACTGGTCAGTCTTGGGCTGGATCCATGATGTTATCCCACTACAACATCACGGGTCTAGTCTCAGCCTCACTGTGAACCTGTAGATGATTTTTGGAGCTAGATGATTTTTCAACCTAGAGCTCTTTTTTTGCATCTCCTCATAAGAAACAAAAATATTTTTCCACACTAATAAAAATATTCTTTAAAATTATTTTTTCATTTTATTTTTAACAACAAGCCATTGTATAATAGCAATAATGCCCTCCAGGGTGTGTGTCGTTTGGGATAACGTCACGCCTCAGAAGTTGGATGCACTCAGCCTGCGGCCTCATGGCCAACCACCTGAGGCGTGACATTATCCCAGCATGACACACACCCTGTCAGGCATTATTGCTTAATTAATTCATGCTCCTGCCAAAGAGCCTCATAACTATTAAGCAGCAAGCAGAACACTGATCATATGTGTGCTTCTTGGTGGTATAGTACAAGGTTAGGAAGCAATAAACCACCTCGGTCCTTAGGAAGTTGCAAAACTGAAGTGGACTTGAGAACGTTTACCTTGCTGTGAATATTGAGATATTACTTTGGACCAGTGCCAAAAAAAGTAGATTATAACATAGTGAATGGGATGTTTTCAGCCAAATATGGTAGACACGATAACAAAATCATGTAAACCGTGTCCACTCTCTGTATAAGGGGGTGGGTAAGATTAGCCCAGTTCATGGCATCTTTTTAGAATGCCTGTGTAAGAGCATCGTAACTGAGAGCACCCACTTCTTGGGCTGTGAGTACCAACTGTATCCCCTAAATATTTAAAATAGATCATGTTCCACTGAAAATGAAAATTGACTTTCAGAGTTTCAGACAGCTCATAACTAATTTGTAAGAACTCGGTTGTAGAAGCATTTAGACTGAACCCAGCTAGCTGTCCAAATTGTGTTAACACATGCCAAAAAGTGCTTAATAATTGATCTGGCTTTGTAAGATATAGAAACACAGAAACATAGAATTTAACAGCAGATAAGGACCACTTGGCCCACCTAGTCTGTCAATTTTTCCCTACCTTCTGTGTAACCGCAGACCCTACTTGATCTCCAGCTCTACCCCCCTTGCCTTACCACTAAGGTTCCCTTAATCCTATCCCATGCATTCTTGAACCCCACTACAATTTTTGCCCCCACCACCTCTGCTTGGAAGTTGTTCAAGTCATCCACCACCCTTTCTGTGAAGAAGCACTTCTTCACATCTCCCATGAGTCTACCCCGTTCAGCTTCATAGCATGCCCCCCTGTTCTTGAGCATCTTGTTTTCTGAGAAATGCTTCCCTCTTGTACCTTATTTATACCCATGAGGTATCTGAAAGTCTCTATCATATCCCCTTCTCCCTCCTTTCCTCCAGGGTGTATATGTTGAGGTCCTTCAGTCTCTCCTCATAGGGCTTTTTATGTAGATCCTGAACCCTTTTACTTGCCCTCCTCTGGACTGCCTCCACTCTATCTATGTCCTTCCAATGATGAGGTCTCCAGAACTGGACACAGCGGTATATACAGAGGTAACACCACCCTCTTTCTGCTGGTGATACCACTCCCAATTCACCCTAACATCCCACTAGCTGTCCCAACTGCCTTGTCACACTGCCTAGCCACCTTTAGGTCATCAGATTTGATTGTCCCAGGTCTCTTTTCCTGCTTGGTGGTCATCAATACACACCCCCATTTTGTATTCTGCCTCTGGGTTTCTGTTCCCTATGTGCATGCTTCTGCACTTTTTTGCATTGAAACTTAGCTACCATACCCTTGACCACTCCTCTAATTTTCTCAGACCACTACTCATTTTTTCCACCCTTCCTGGAGTGTCTACACTATTGTAGATTTTAGCATCATCTGCAAAACGGCAGACCTTCCCATCCAGCCCCTCTACAATGTCGCTAATAAAGACATTAAAGAGGACTGGTCCCAGCACTGATCCCTGTGGTACCCCACTGGCCACCATTACTTCCTTAGAGTGAACTCCATTTACCACCACCTTGTGCTACCTATCCCCTCATCAGTTTCCTACCCAGTTTACCAACTTTGAACCCACTCCTAGGTCACCCAGCTTACTTACGAGTCTCCTATGTGGAACAGTGTGGGTGGCCTTACTCAAATCTCAGTAGGCCACATCCACCATTTCACCCGGACACAGTTCCCTGGTCACCCTGTCAAAGAAATTTTTCCTATTAATTTGACATGACCTCCTCCTTGTGAAGCCATGCTGCCTTGGATCTTGTAGCCACTGGATTCAAGACATTCCACAGTCCTTTCCTTCAGCAGTGATTCCATTAATTTTCCTACCACTAAAGTAAGACTGAGTGGCCTGTAGTTGCCTGCCTCTTCCCTGATAACACTTTTGTGAAGTGGGACTACATTTGCCCTCCTCCAGTCCACCAGAATGACTCCCGTCTCCAGGAAGTGGTTGAACAGGACTGTCAGAGGTATAGCTAGTACCTCCTTGAGCTCCCTCAATATCCTTGGATGCATGCCATCTAGCCTAATTTTCTTGCCCACTTTCAGATTTATGAGTTTCTTCTAGACTCTCTCCTCTGAAAATTAACTAGTGTCCACCTCCCTTCCTTGGATATTCCTGTTACTTTTCTGTAGCCCATCTCCTTCCCCTTCCTCTGTGAATACTGATCAAATGTATTTGTTCAGGATGCCTGCTTTTTCCTGGTCCCCCTCCACTCAACCCCCATTCCCTTCTTAGCCTTACAATCCCTCACCTGATCTTCCATTTTCATTTACATATTAGACAAATGTCTTGTTCCCTTTCACTATTGCCTGGGTTATTCTCTCCTCCATTTGAGCCTATGCACTCCTTACTGTTTTCTCTGCCTCCCTCGGTTTCTCCTGATACACCTCCCTATTAATATCCCTCCGTGTCTTCTTATACCTCCTGAATGCAATCTTTTTTGCCCTTACCTTCCCATCCACCTCTTTTGAGAATCATAGCAGTATCTTTTTCCTCTTGCTTTTTCTCACTTGCCTGACACAGAGATTTGTTGCCATCACTATGCCCCCTTT
Organism: Neoceratodus forsteri; assembly: GCA_016271365.2. NCBI lineage: Eukaryota > Metazoa > Chordata > Ceratodontiformes > Ceratodontidae > Neoceratodus > Neoceratodus forsteri. Next base: position 1,604,624,919 of record CM057450.1, read on the forward strand.
TAGCTTCACCCAGTGTTTCTCCACTCCACCCAAGTTTTCCCATCCCCTTCTAGGGCATCCCAGAGGCATTTTCCCATCTTTTTTAATACTGGCCCTCCTGAAGTCCAGGACCCTCACCCTTGCGTGGTTTGATTCTGCCACAGTTCTTATACTAAACCACACTGTACAGTGATCACTGATCCCCAGGTGGCCTTCCACCATGACATCTGCAACATTGTTCACGTTAGTGAGTACAAGGTCCAGAATTGCCCCATTGCGAGTGGGCTCTCTTACTAGTTGTCTGAGGAATGCCCCCTACAGGGAGTCCATGAGTACGCACTCATCCACAACTCAGTAGGTGGCTAGCCATGCTGGCAAGAGGAGGGCTGTGCTGATCACTGGCTGGGGATCAAGTTGGGGCAGTGGGTGGTGGGTGAGTACTCAAGAGGGTGGGGGTGGGGTCAACTACACCACCAGGGTTATGTTTTTCTATTTCATGCGACAGAGATCGGGGATGGGGAGGACCACTAGACCACCAAGGAAGTTTGTAAAAACTATATCAGCAGGATGACCGGGAGGGTGGGACAACTAGACTACCAGGGAATATTTTTTAATACTGGGAGGGAGATCGGGAGGTGTGGGGGTGGGACCACTAGACTACCACAGAATATTTTTTTCAATAAGGGGACGGCGATTGGATATTGGAGGATGGGGTGGGATCACTAGACTACCAAGGAATATTTTATGGAATAAGGGGAGGGTGATCCGACATTGGGGGAAGGGGGAGGGACCACTAGACTACCAGGAAAAACGATTTTTTTAGATGAGGACAGGGATCGGTGAATGGAGGAGAGGGGAGGGACCACTAGACTACCAGGAATTATTTGGAGGGCTCCGCCTATGGTTCAATGCGTGGAGATAACCCTCCTATTTAACCCCACATGCCCAGCTCAGCGTCTCTTAGCCATTTCGATCAAACACTGAGCTGGGTATTGTGGGCTTCTGCAGCATGCTTCTGCCTTTTCTCTGCCATCTTTCTCTCTCTGCTGTCCCCTCCTCATCCCCTTGCTTCTTCTTTGTGCTCCATTTTCAGGTGCTCCTCTGATCTTCCCTGCCCCCCCCTTCTAGTTCTCATTCTGCTTCCTTCTCCCCCCTTCCTGCTTCTGCCCTTCTGTTCTTTCATTTCTCCTGCCTCTTGCCCATTTGGGTGCTGTGTCCTGTGTGCTCTGCTGCCTCTCAGTCCCCCTCGCATTCCCACACATCAAACTGTGTTTCGCTGCTCTACTCCCCAAGTGCATGTGGGACACTTTGCCTTTCAATCCCTTATCCAGCTCATTGGGGTTTCTATTCTCAGTCATTGTACCACTACTCCCTCTCTCCCAGGCTGGGTCCTCATCTCTTCCCTCACTGGCTCCATCATGCTTCCAGGACACATGCATACATTTCCATTCCTGCAGTCTCTTTCTGCACTTGTTTTGTGCCTTCTCTTTTTGGAGACTGTGACCACTCCTTAACTCTGTGGGATGCCTTTTTCTTTCTCCTCCATTCTATCCCTTTCTCATTTTAGTTGCACTTCCCTGTTCTCATTCCCCTCTCTTCCCTTAAAGCTATATCCCCTCTTTTTTTCCTTTCACACTGCTTTATTCTCTGCCCCACCAGCTCATGCTTATATAAATTAAACATTGTTTCCAGACTCACCTGGGGGTCTGGAAATTTTTCCTTACCAAAATTTTGCTGTACTTATGTGGAGGTTACAACTCCATACCTTTCAACCTCCTGCCTCATAATTCAGGGACAATGCTTAAAACTCAGTGACAAAGGACTAAAACCAGGGACACATCTTCAAAATTGGTGATATCTACTTAGGAAGCTGGTAGAATAAAGGGCTTGTGTAAAATTCATTTCTAAGAAAGAACAAGTCTGTAACTTCAATGTTTGACATACTTTTGTGCTTACGACCCCCATTGTTTGGTCAATGAAGCACAGTTTTAGGAGGGACAGACTAAATTTTTAAGACAAAAATCAGCAACATCCCTGAAAATCAGGAACAGTTGAGAGGCATGTACAACTCGTCTGCTTCTGGGCCTACGAGGAGGTCACAGTAGCCATATTAATCACACCTATTTACATTGTCCTGTGCCTATGAGGAGGTGCAGGGTTTATCATTACTTATTTTCAAAACATTGCATTTTCCTGTATCTATGTGGTGGTCACAGGGCCTCTTGCTTATTTTTTAAATTCTACATTCCCCTGTTCCTACATGGAGGTTACAGAGCTAATTACTTTGCCGAATATCTACATTCATTACTCTGCTCCTACGTGGAGGTCGTAGGGCTTCCTCTTTGCTGCATTCACTCAACTTCATTGTTCTGCACCTTTGTGGAAGTTCAGCTCACTATTATCTTAAGGATATCTACATCATTTCACAGCCTCACCACTGACCTCACCAGAATTTCACATCTTCACTGTGGCTTCTCCTGATCCGGAAGAAGGACCTTCCCCTGCTCCTCCTTCACTAGAAAATGTACTCCAATATCCAAATACTCCCTTAGGACAAGACTGTCCCTCGATTAATTTCACAATTGTGGAAATTGGACATCCCATATTCATCTACAGCTCAGAACAAGATCTATTCAATCTTTTAGTAGCAGCCAATCCCAAGTGAATCTCCCTCTGCCCGAGCCACCTTCATATATTGCCTCCGATGATCTATCTGAAATTACGGATTTCCTCACCCAACTTACTACATCTATGCTCAATGCTCCACTTCACATCTCTGTGCAGGACAGCCACCTCACTGCTCAGCCTACAGAAAGAGCTTCACAGTGGATTCTGCATTGGACTATTCCAGTATCCACCTTTTCCCATTTATCGCATAAGTCCTATTCGAATCGCCTCCCGGAAGTTTCTGGTAAAAACAAGCTCATCTTTAATTTCTCTACTCCCCTGGCTGCTCACACTCCCAGTATCACTTTGCTGATATCTTCTGAGGATCTCTCTTTATCAGCTGCCTGAATCAACGATGCCATTGCCACAATCAAGCAGTTTGACTGAGGTTCCTGGCTAGCAAAGGCTGGCATTTCAGATGTCTTCAGGCTTCTAACTATCCAATTTTCTGCTTTGGCATCTCTATGGCATTAAATGGAACATTATCATTTTGCTGTGCGCGTGACCTTTGATTGTAAAAGCAGTCCAAAGTTGTTAGATATATTTTTAGACATTATATGCTGGCTATTACTCAATATCTGTCGTATTGCTGCTGTCATACACTTATTCATCGTCCTTCTAATTAGGACCGCCAACGCTTCCCCAGCAGATGGCATCTCATCCCTAAAAGAAGTTGTTTCAAAAGTTAACTGTCCCTTTATTGGAGCAAATGAATATTGGATGTACTACTATGCTAAACTTCTTAGGCAATCGAATTAGAGTCAGCAACATGGAAGCCAGATTACCCCCGGTTAAACTTCAATGGATCCTAGCCATGGTTCACACCTTTTCTACCAGATCCTCCTGCATGACAATGAGAGCTTCTTTTGCTCCTGGGATGTTTACATTTGCAATGCACATAATTCCTCAAGGCCATTCTTTATCTCATACCTTCTCAACTTCGCATATTCTGTTTCGGCGTTGCATCACCACATCTTAATTTCACATCTGCCAGGACCAATTTCACCATGTGAGCTCTCTTTTGAAGACCTGGAATGGTTGTTCCATGTTTTACAAGTACATTTACCTGACCTTGATTCCAGGGTCTGTTCAGATGCCTCTCCAAATTTTCACTTTGCTGCAATTTTTCAAAATTCCTTGATCAGCCCTATGGCCTCAAGACATTTTCAAATGTCCCAACTTTTCCATCGCCTCACCCTTGTTCAAAATTTATACTACAATAGCTGCCATTAATGTGGTGGCATCTATGGTCCCTCCAAACAATATCCATATTTTCAGACAACCAGTCTACTGTTGACATTGATACATACATAGATACATAGACAGTGTCGGCAGATAAGGGCCTATGGCCCACCCAGTCTGCCCATTTGAGCTTGTAAGTTCAGTTTATGTTTCCTAGAAGACTGTTGCCCCTTACCTTACATTGTTAACAAAGGCAGATCATTGTCATATTCCGTAGCACTGTCCATGCAGACAATGATTTGGATTTCCCTGCTTCACAAATTCTCAATTCACTTTTCACAACCCAGGTTCTGCTAACAGTGCTGCAGATTATCTATCTTGTTTTCTGTTTCAGGAATTCAATGGCTTATCCAACAACAGACCTGCTCAAGTCTCCTCATCCTCCTCAGTTCGAAGATCTAATCATGACTTAAAGTTTTATCTTGACTAAGCACAGATAATGATCTGGTCAGCTTTATCTTTGAGCACCCAGTCTGCCTATACTTTAAATGGGAGAAGATACTCTACGTCTGTGCTGTGCATTACATTTCTGTAGTACCCGCTTCCTTGCAACAGATTTTAGCTCATATTACCTACTACTATCAAACTCATAATCTTCTCAAGCCACTATCAGGAAATATTTTTCTGGCATTCAATATTTCTTTGCTCATGCAGATCCCACCATGGACTTCATCCTTTACAATTCTTCAGTTAAGCTACTGTTGAAGCAACAATTAAGACACCATCACAATGTCAACTTATCAACAGTTTGACAGTCTGATATTTAGAAAATTATTTGAACTGCTTCAAAACAAACCAGTTGGAACCTTCCTCAAATATCATCATATCTGTTGCGATTTGCCTCACATTCTTTACCCAAGTGAGTTTACCATATCCTCTCCATCTGCTTCTTCCTTCCTTCCTTACTGTGGCTTATTTACAGAAACAAGATGATCATCTACATCCTTTACCTTTCATCCTCCAAGACCAACAGACTATGCAAAAGAGTCTCTATAATTGCTGTTAGATCCGAGTATTTGATTAACTACTTCGATTACACTCTAACCCCAGTTCATCTACTTCCCTGCTGCCTACCACAAATTACACTTCACTTACTACAAAATAATTCATGGACTCCATCAGATTTCTTCTCCAGTACCTGGAATATGATTCATTCTCATCAGCATCATCAGCCTCCAGGAACAATATTCCAGCATATTTAATCAACAGACTGGACAGATGGACTTCTTCCTTTGAAACATACATCCCAAACCCTGAACAACTCCATTCAACTTTTCAAACCATCTCCTCTTAGTAAGCCCAGAGGAAGTGCAGCTTGGTGGCCATGGTTCCATCGAGGTTTCCTCCTCTAAAGAGTTTTTTCCTCTCCCGTGAGCTATCAAGTACACTCTCCATGAGTTGGAGGAGCTGTTATTTGTAAAACTTCTTTCTTGGGCCTCCATTACTACTAACTGCCTCTACCGAGGGTGGGAATGAGTAAGGCCAAACCAGTATAAGTTAAGTAAGCACCAAGCACAAACAAGTAAATGCACAAGCACCATTATTCCCGAACACTGAATTGAAGGGCTCCGACCATGGTTCAATGGATGAGGATAACCCTCCTATTTAACCCCACACTCCCAGTTCATCATTGCTTAGCAATTCTGATTTCACCCTCTATCCACCCTCACCTCCTCTTTGTCCGGCATGGTTCTATGTCATAACAGTGATTGCAGAACAGCGGTCACTGTTACGGCACGTGTACATCACCGAAAATGAGTATATATATATATGTGTGTGCGTGTGTATGTGTAGATTCTGATGGCAGATAGAGACTCAGTAGTGTCTCCAGTCTGCCCATTTGCTACCAACAGCAACTCTGTGTCCGACCTATGATCGGATCGGAATTACTGTTTCTATTACCTTTCCAGTGCCCCATCATGCCCTTCTTCTTGCTGTCCATCCTTCCCCTCCCATTGGCCTTACTATCCCCATTTGATATTCCCCATTCCATGTTTGAAACTGGTCACTAATATCACTTCTACCACTGGTTTTGTTAGACTATTCAATATGTTCACCACCCTTTCTGTAAAAAAGTACTTTCTAACATCCCTTTTGAGTCTTCTCCCACCAACTTCTGCCCAGGTCCCTGGGTCACTGTGGTTTTATTCCTTGTGAATAGATTCCTGCAATCTACCCTGTTGGTGCTCATCAAGAACTTGTAGGTTTCAATCATATCCCCCTCTTCCTTCAGGTCTCAAGAGAGTACATGTTCAGGTTCTCCAGTCCCTCCGCCTATGTCTTACTCTGCTGCGCTGTTTTATAGTATTTTCATAGCCATTCTCTGAACCCTCTCCAAGTTGTCCCTGCTCTTCCTGAGGTGCAGACTCCAGAACAAGGCACAGTGCTCAAGGTACAGTCTCCCCATGGAACTGTAGAGGAGCAATACCACCTTCTTCCACCAACTTGTGAAGTCCCTCCCTATACACCCCAGCATTCTGCTTGTCCTCTCATATGCCTTGGTTTATTGGGCTGAAGACATAAGGTTTTTGCTGATAATGGCTCCAAGTCCCTTTCTTCAGTAGTCTCAAAAACCATCACCCCCCAACCACTAGTCAGATCTAGTTTTTTTTACCTACCAATAGGAATAACCTTACATTTATAGACAGTGAATTTAAAGTGCCACTCCTTATACTACTTCTCAAGCTCTTCTAGTTCCTTTTCATGTCCCTCATTCCCTCCTTTATGTCCACACTCCTACAGATCTTGGTTTTATTGGTAAACAGACAGACCTTGCTCTGAATACCCTCTTCTATGTCCCATATAAAGAAGTTGAACACCACTGGTCCAGGAATGATCCCTGTGGCATCATACTGGTAATTCCATGACCTCTGAGAATTCCTCATTAACTACCACCTGCTGAGTCTTGCTCCCCCCAGTGGCTATCTATCTTTCTGGTGCATTTGTTCCCCACCACCAGGTTTTCCAGTTTTCCAGTTTTTTAACCAGCCTTCTCTACAGTACAGAATCAAAAGCCTTGTTGAAGTCCAAGTATAGCACAACTGCTTGTGCCCAGCAACTTATTTTGTAACTGAATCATAAAAGTCAATTTAGTTAATCTAGCATGGCCTTACTGCCACAGTCCCATGTTGCCTCTTGTTCTGTACAGTTAGCCTCCAAGAACTCCAGCAGGTACTCCTTTATGATGGCTTCCTGTAGTTTTCTTGCTATCGAGGTCAGACTACTGGCCTGTAGTTTCCCAGTTCATTTCTGTCCAGGGCAGACACTTAATTCCTCAGGCCCATAAATGGTTTCAGAGTCCCTGACTGGACCTTAGATGCTTTGCTCATTCTTGAGCAGGAGTAGCAGAAAACACATCTTCCCTCTTGTTGTCCCAGATCTGAAGATTATGTTGGATGTAGCAGACATCCTAGCACCAAGCTGCAGTGTTTATCAGCTCAAATGGTCACATTGGACATGAGAAGGTCTCAAGTGATCTGTTTTGCAGGCTTTGTCCAAGAAAACTATTGTACAAATGCCATAATCCTTCACAGGGGCTCCATCTTACCCACTATGGTCTCTGACTGATGATCATTTTCACATGAGACTCTTGAAACCTCCTGTTTGGCTGGTGCCCTTAACACTTGCAGCAGCCAGCTGAGATCAGCAGGGCAGAAAAAGTGGCACTGCCCTTGCCCAAAGACCCTGTTGTTTATTTGTAAATATATCCCTTGGCAACTATTTTTTGCTCACTGGTACTAAACAATAAATGTCATATCCCTGATCCCTGCCTCCTGTCTCAGCCACGGGGACAGATGGAATGTCTGTGGCACATTTATGTGCTCTCTATGCACTCCATTCTTGAATAGTCTTTTGTTTGGGCTCATTGCTACCAGCTTCTGGCCGAGAGCCAGATCTATTGTAAACTTCTGCAGTCTCTCATCATAGTCAGAGACCCTTGCTCTGTCCTCTACTGATGTTGGTGTCCAGGGCTGTGCTGTGTACCTGAGGGCACAAAGAAAAATCATGCTGGTGTCCTCAATTCCCAGCCACATTTGCAAATCTCCAGGGCCTGGAGAAAGAACAGCTGATATGCAGTTGTGCTTGTCACAAGGATGAGTGGTAGCTGAGGCAAGTGGCTGTGTGGCTGTGCTCCCAAGCTGGGAGGTATCGGAAAAATCACCTGGGGGAGGGGCTTATAATGTAATAAAGGTGTTTTGTAATGTGATGTCCTGCATCTATTTAGTTTTAGAGCTGGGGGGACTGGAGCACAAGGAAATGGTCACATGACTCTGCTTATTTTAGAATTTAGAGTTGGCATCTTCTTACATTTCTGTCTTATAGCTAGCCACTGGAAAGTAAGGCTGGCTTAGCAACACTGTGGGAATGGGTGCCTATATTTGTGCAATGTCTCATTTTGATTTAGCATCATAGATTATTAAGAATTTCAAAGTCTGTCTGGGACAATCATTGCCTCTCTATAGGCAGTGCCCAATTCATTTTTGTTGGGGCAAATTTGTGTGGTAAAATAAGGGATGTCACTAATGAAGTGGAACAGTTAAGTGGTATAGGTAGGGTTCATCATGACCTTTATTCCCGATGCAGTACTTCAGATCCATTTTCTCAGTAGAAGGAGAGAGGGATGGACCTCAGAAAGATGTAAGGAGTACTGATTGGAGGGAAGCAGACAACAGTCCATTTTGTAAGGAGAAAGTCTGGAATGCACCAGCTAACCTGAAGGTGGACAAAGCTATGGAACCAGATGGGGTACATTAAAGTATGCTAAGAGAGCTCAGGGAGGTACTGGCAGCACCTCTGATAGATTTATTTAACAGATCACTGGAGACTGGTGTGGTCCAGAGGACTGGAGAAGGGTAGACTTAGTCCCACTTCACAGAAGCAGTAGCAGGGAGGTGATGGGAAACTATAGGCCTGTCAGGCCTGACTTTGGTCATGGGTACGTTTATGGAAACACTTCTAAAAGAAAGGATTGTGGAATATCTGGTACCCAACAGATTACAGGATCTAAGGCAGCATGGTTTTATGGGGGAAAGTCATGCCAAACAAATCTGATAGATTTCTATGACTGGGTGACCAAGGAGTTGAATCAGAGAGGGATGGCGGATGGGCCTACCTGGACTACAACAGTGCTTTTGAAGTGCTTTTGAAACCATTCCTTATAGGAGACTGGTAAGTAAGTTGGGGAACTTGGGGGTGGGTATTAAGGTGGTAACCTTGGTAAAAACCTGGTTATGGGAAAGGACAGAGAGGGTCGTGGTAAATGGAGTTTGCTCCAAGGAAGGGAGGGTGACCAGCAGGATACCTCAGGGATCAGTGAAGGGACCAATCCTTTTCAGTGTCTTTATAAGTGACATAGCAGAGGAACTGGAGGGAAAGGTCTGCCTCTTTGTGAATAACACCAAGATCTGCAACAGAGTGGACACACTTGGGGGAGGTGGAGAGGATGGGTAGGGATTTGAAAAGACTGGAGAAATGGTCAACAGTATGGCAGTTGGGTTTGAATGCAAACAAAGTGCAAAATAATGCACTTGGGCCATAAAAATCCAGGAACAGAGTACAAAATGGGTGGAGTGATACTGACAAAGGCCAAGCAGGAAATAGACCTAGGAGTAATCATTTCAGATGACCTTAAGGGGGCCAGGCAGTGTGAGAAGGTAGTCAGTAGGGCTAGTGGGATGCTGGGGTGCATAGGAAGAGGCATTACCAGCAGGAAAAGGGAGGTGGTGCTGCTCTTATACAGATCACTGGTAAGACCTCACCACATCTCAGGAAGGACATAGAGTGGAGGCAGTCCAGAGGAAGGCTATCGATATTGTGCATGGTCTGCATCAAAGGACCTATGAGGAGAGGCTAAAGGAGCTAATTATAGGAGAGGAAGGATATGACAGAGACCTTTAAATACCTCACATGAGTTAATAAGGTACAGAAAGGGGGTATTTTTCAGAGGAAAAGGTGCTCTAGAACATTAGGACATACTATGAAGCTGGAGAGGGGTAAATTCAGAAGGGATGTGAGGAAGTACTTCTTCACAGAAAGGGTGGTGGATGCCTGGACAGCCTTTCAGCAGAGGTACAAGTGAAGCCTGCCAGGATCAAGTGCAGTGTCACAGGTTTCCTGCATGACAAAAGGGATTAACTCCCATTGAAATTGCATTGTTTGCTGCAGTAACTCTACTGCCGAATTCTGCAGAGTTGGACTTGATCCAGGTGGGTTTCCCTGTAATAGGGACGAAAACAGTGGTGGAGTTCAAAAATGACTGGGCTAGGCACAAGGGAATCACAGTGGACAGGAAAGGAGGGGAAGAAATGGCACCATAGATCAAGTAAAGATCTGCAGCAAAAATAAAGGTAAAAAAATATGGGCAAGCTACAGGTAGGTGGGCCCAACAGCCTTTATCTGCCATTCACATTCTACATTTCTATGTTTATGTGTTTACTCTTTTTACATGATTTTTGTGATTGTATTTCTCCCATTGACCCCTTCCTTTGGGTTGCACCTTAAAAGAAGCCTTGGTTTATTGCAACGCCTCCGTTATCAAATTTAAATTAGCAAAAATAAATAAAGCTGTGTACTTTTTTGCAGTTCTTTTAACTAAGTAGCATCACCCAGATCAAACTTTTTCTTAACTCTCATGACCTGAAGTCCCTGCTACATGCCTTTGTGAAATCTAGGCTGGACTATTATAATGCTCTTAACTTGGGCTATTGGGAGGTTTCATGCACCACTTGCAGCTGGTGCAGAATGCTGCTGCCAGACTGATTACTACAGCTCCTTTCTCCAAGCATATCTCTCTGGCTTTGTGGATGTTGCACTGGCTGCATATCCTTCAAGATAGGTTGGTTAACATACAAAGCCCTATATAGTCTGGGTTCTGACTACCTGAAAGAGGTACTATATTCATGTGCTCGAAGATGTCCTCTCCTCTCCGGTCCTCAGAGGGGGGCCTCTTGAAGAGCACCAGATAGCGTTTGAAGTTGTCTTGCAATGTGCTATTGCTGTGGCTGTTACACTTCTCTGGGGCCAGCTTCTGCGTGAACATCAGGAGGCCCCCTCAGTCGAGAGCTTTAAGTGAGGACTTTTGCACTATTTATTTATTAGAGCTTATCCTAGGATCCCTTAATTTGCTACACGTATCTGTAAAATGTTATGTACCTTATGCTGCTGTTCATTAATTGTACTTTTGTTATGTAAGATGCCCAGAGCAATCGAAATTGGGTGCCTAAGAAATAAATGTATGCTACTACTACTGAAAATTATTGTTGGACCAATAAAAGTAATCAAGTCATCTACAGTGACTGCTAAAAGTTCAAGGGTAGTATAGTCTCCACAACACTTAACACCTGAGCCAAATAATCAATGTGTGAACTTGAGGAAATGCTCTAGTTCACCTAGCAATGGAGATGGGTCAGAGCAGGACCCCACTGGAAATGAGATTCTGCATCTTAACTGGGTTCTCCTGGGTAACTAAATTGTAAAAAAAAATCATGAAAATAGAATTTAGCCAGTACCCAGAAACCAAAGCATTAGGATGCATACATTTTCCAGGGGCTCGGGGAAATAGCAAAGCAGACTGTATGTAAGGCTGAATTACTGAGAAGCTGGGGAGGAGTATTGTAACGTAGATACATGCTGGGTCAGGTATGCAATCTCATATTCAAAACATTGAGGGTGTATAGGAGAAAGTATGCTACTGTGGATATGTTTATTTAACGCATTATGGAGGTCTGATAGTTAAAGCTTACAATAACTAGTGTGCAAAAGGCTGTGTGCTTGCTCTACTGTACATGAGACACAAAACAAGATCTACTGGAAACAGTGTGCAAATGTATTGGACCACATAAAGAGGTTTCCAATATCCCTCCTTTCAGTACACACCACTGGAAAGCTTAACCCACTTCCAAGTGCAACATAGAATTTGTGGCAGCTGTGCAAACCCACCCCAGGCAAGGCAATTTATGTGGCACAAACACCATAGCACTTAATCGATAACCTGCAATATTCAAAACTAAAATTCTAATGTAACCCCTAGGTGGCGCTATCTCAAGGGCTACTACCGCTGCCTGTTCGACTACGGACAGGTTGACGGGCCTAGGTCCTATGGCGGGTGCCTCCACCCAGAGGTCAGGGTTTGTAGTGGTTACACTAGCTTGGTCACAGCCCTCTGGGACACTGAGACCCCCTTTTATTCCCTCTAGTAGCCCACACAGTACACCGGAGTTACTGCCCCAATACCCCATGTACACACTGTTCACTCATATAGATACCACTTACCCTCGAGACTGATTCTGCAGCACGTCTCTGAGGACCCCCTGTAAAACAAGGTTAATCAACATACACAAACACAATGCAATGCTTTTTTTTGCTTGTACTGATACCACAGACAGCATTTAGTTCACCAACAACAAATCTGATTTATTAGAGGGGCAGTAACAAGGAGGGGGCAATCAGGTTAATTGGTAGAATTAAATCACAGTACTGTGCACATTACAGGGTCTAAAAGTCACACTCTGGGTACTCAGGTTGGGGGGGGTGGGCTAGCCAGGTCTGTTGCCCGGGGTTGGCCGGCAGGTGCAGATGGAAAAGGGCCCTGTATGAGAAAATATGCACAACACCCAGTTGACAGGCTGGCCTATGCTGCTGCCCGGAACAAATGTACATGGGCCATCTGCAAAGCGAAGGCTGAGCACTATCAAGCCTCCCTCACTTCCTCATGGGGGAACGCTAGGACCTTCTGGTACAACATTAAGCAGCTGAATGGTGGCACGCGTTCCCCCCCACCTTCGCTTATCAACATTAATGGTTCAGTCTCCTCAGACCCTGTCCTTATTGCCAACCACCTCAACAAATCTTTCACAGACCTTAGCCCGGTGCTCCCAGATAATTTCTTCGCGCTCCCCCTCCCTCCAGGTCTGTCCCTATTCTCCCACGCCCCTTGCTTTACCTGCGCCGAGTCACTGCCCAGGAAGTCAGACCTTACCTACTCAAGGCCTTAAAGAGTAACACAATTGGCAATGACTCCCTTGATCCCAGTCTTCTCCGTCAGGTTCTGGATCTGGTTATCTCACCAATCACCAGCCTCTTTAACAAATCTCTCTGCCTAGGGCAATTCCCCTCTGCCTGGAAGATTGCTACTGTCACCCCAATACACAAGGGTGGTGATAGGACCCTCCCTAGCAATTATCGACCTATCTCAATCCTCTCTCCTCTCTCTGAGGCCTTAGAAAAAATTGTGGCCACCCAAATCTCTGAATACCTCGATAAATATAGCATCCTCTGCCCAGAACAACATGGTTTCAAAGCAGGCCACAGCACCAATACTGCCCTCCTGGAGTTCTCTAACTTTCTTCACACCTCACTGGACTCTGGCTCCCTAGCAGGTGCAGTGTTCATTGACTTATCAAAAGCCTTTGATACTGTCTCCCACCCCCTCTTGCTAGTTACCCTTAGTCACTTAGGCTTTACCACTGGGCCTGTTTCCTGGTGCTCCAGCTACTTGTCGGCCCGCTCACAACATGTGAAAATCAATGGGAAACTTTCCAGCACCTGCCCTATCCACTCCGGAGTCCCTCAGGGCTCCATTCTTGGGCCCTTGCTCTTTTCTCTTTTTCTCAACTCCCTGCCCAGTGAATGTACTGGTAAAATCCTTCTTTACGCAGATGATGCTGTACTCTTTGCCTCCGACCGTAATCCCATCTCACTTCAGGATTCTCTGCAGGAATCCTACAACCACCAGAAGCCTGGTTTACTGAGCACAGACTCGTAATTAATCTAAAGAAACCAAAACCATGCTCTTTGCCCACCCCAAAATAAATCCAGTAACTATCCTCTCGCAGTCTACTCCACCTCTAAACTCCCTATTGAGCTAGTTCACTCTTATAAATACCTAGGTATAACCTTTGACCCTGCCTCTCTTTCATGCCCACATCTCTGCCCTTGCCTCAGCCTCTAACACTCGGCTGGGTATCTCTATCATCATAAAACTGCCTCCCCACGGATGCCCTCCGACTTGCAGTCATATCCTCTGTTCTATCTCTGGTAGACTATGGCTTACCTGTGTATGGTGCAGCAGACCAGACTGCCCTGCACAAGATCTGCCTCACCTTAAACAAGGCCTGCAGGCTTATAACTGGGGTTCCTAGTCTAACCCACACTTGCCTTCTTTACACCATGGCTAATCTACTCAACCTAGATGAGCGCCTCAAATACCAAACCTGCCTCCTAACAAAAAAATCACTCCTTGGGCTATCCCCACTGGGTCTGTCAACCACTATCCACCGAGCAAACCCTACAGTGCATACCCATGTATCCTGCAAAACTGCACTGGTTATACCGAGGGCGAGAACCTCGCAAGGTCAAAGGGCTTACCCCTACAGAGCCCCCTGTTTATATAATGCCCTCCCCGCCAGAATCACTGATGCCGCCTTGTTATCTTATTTGAAAACTAGCCTTAGAAATCACCTGCTCTCAACACGCAGCTGTACCTGCCTCTAAGCCTCCTCCTATCCTTCCAGACAAAGCTCACTGAGCCGCTCTCTGACCTTCTGTCCAGCTCTACCTTTACTTGCTACTATCTTCCCCACACTCCTCTTCTGATGTCTTTCACCCAGCCTTACCTTTATCTGCCCACTGAATCAATCTCCATGTAACTACTGTACATTGTCTACTCTTTAAAGCTCACATGTAAGCCTGTTGTATACTGTGTTTGACATATGCCTGTATTTTTGCCTGATTCCTAAATGTACTCTGATTTTTTGTCTGCCCTGATGTTTGTTGCTTGCACTGTTTTGTCCTCTCTGTGACGAGGTACCTTTGTAAATGAGCCTCTGGCTCAAAGGTTGTTAAACTGATGTTCTAATAAAAAAAATAAAAAAAAAGTAATCCGGAGCCAGATGGCTCAGTTCATGAATAAATGAAACAGCAACAATTAGATGACACACTTGCAATTTGATAAACAGATGGCAGGGAGCTACCCTGATTTGTACTCACAGACTCAATGCTGAAAAACTGGATGGAAAGCAGATTGTCCTGGATTGCCAGGAGGAACAGAACATGTGGACAAGGTCCTTGGGACCGGACATCACTGCAGTTTATAGCAAACGGATATAGTTCAAATTAAGCTGGGGTTTACTCCCAGCTCCAAACACTAAATTCACTGTACAGGGGATTTGAAACAGTGACTCCCCACAAGCACTATGCACATTTATATGTAAAAGGAAAGTACTATACCAGGCAGGCTGCTCCTCGATCCCAGCCACAATTACTGCAAGATACCTGGGAGAACACACAGCAGCTTCAGTTCCTGACAGACCGAGCGCGATTCAGCAATTTCTCCAGTCTTCTACAGGATAAGCCTGGTTTCTACTCTTCAGATCTCCTTCCTTCTCCTCACAAGTCGGGTTCAGTCCGATTTGGTGCTTGCAATGGCTGCAGGCTGAACCTCAGGGCTTCACATGCGCTTCCTGCGTGAAACTACATACCGCAGAAGCACAGAGCTCCTTGTCTCTTCACTGTCACAACTGATCTAATCTATCCAGTCCCAGAGCAGGGCATTTCCTTTAGCTCCACACTATTCTGTTGGCTGGTCCAGCTGTCACTCACAATAAACTCCCCCTGTTGGTGGAAAAAAGTGCCAAGGTCAAAACTACATTTCCCAGAGTCACTGCCCATACAATCCTCTTGTGGCTGGCTCCAATTAAGAGTCCAAGTTCTGGTTGGTCCACACAAACTCCACTTTAGAGGCCCCCCTTGCACTGTTTGGATCTATTCAGTAGTTTAGATCCAAAATGGAGGGGCAAAACACACAGAGTCCCAGCTCCAAGAAAGGCAGGTTAGACAAACTACATTTCCACTAATACTCTAAATGATTTCTGGCAAAAAGTTACATCTTTGAAAAGTGCTCACTCTGCCCACTTAGCGACGGCAGAAACAGAGCGATTTGTCAGCAGCTCGAGCAGGACTCGAGCAGGGAAACACACAGTCCCTCCATACAAACTAATTATGTCTGGAAGCAGACAGCTCTTAAAGAGACAGTACCAGAGGCTCTAAAAGCACTCACCGATAAATGGCTTAAATGCCGAACACCATTCAGGCTTGGAACATTCAAGCAAGCTCCTGGAAGACTTTTGGGAACCCCTATTTGCAGGGGGCTTACACCAATGACCACATACAACATGCAGGATGCTCAGAGGTACTTATTGTGTCATTAAGAGCACATGGATGCTTCTTAAATTCATCAGCTGTGCCGCACAACTTCAGTCGGCTGGCAAAACTGCTCCTTCTGTGGTTTTCTTGTTGGCAGTCTCAACCCCATTGCTGTTTCCCATTAAACTAAAAGTACCTGTCCTGTGGTTGCATCCCCTGTCTTCCATGCCTGTGCCCCCAGTACAATAATTGTTAGCGTCCAGTGGTATCCTCCTACTCCCTGTGGCCATACTGCTCCAAATAAGGTAAGATTACAGCCCCCCCCCCGTATCTAGATCCTGGTATTCAGTGTTTCTACCCGCCCACTCTCAGTCTTTTTTAAGCCTCCATAGTGCAATAAGCTCACCCTTGGAGTCTCCATCCCCAACGGTCTTTGGTCAACAGCTGGCAAGAGTCTTCCAATTACCACCACAGTCATCTGTCATCTAAAACTACAAGTACTGTAGTGATATAAAATAAGATAAATTGCTACAGTACACGTGGAACATCTATGAAAAATCATAGAACCTTGGTGATTTTTCATAATCATCCCACAAGTACTGCAGCAATCCACCTTATTGCATATTGCTTCGGTATTTGTAATGGCAGATGGCCATAGCGGTGAAAGGAGGTAAGTTGTTTACTGTCACCCATGACTGGGGAGATGGGGAGCTCTGGGAGGTGGGGGGTGTTCATTGCAGCAAAGAAGACTGGACAGGAAGAAGGAACAAGAGAGGATTAGATTGGGATTCAGCAACTTGTTATGGTAGGGAGGGGTGCAATCTTATATTATATGGAGCGCTATGGCCACAGGGAGTGGGGGAAGGTACCACCCATTCAAGGAAATGATTTATTGGGGGATTGTGTTTTGAAAGAGGTGGCACTGGCCACTAGTAAATGCTCTGACAGGGGCTCAGGTAAGGAAGGAGTGTACCACTAGATGCCAGTGATGACTGAACCAGGGGCACAGAAGCAGGTGGGGGTGAAGCAAGAGGACAAGCACTTATGTTAGGAGACAGTAACAGGGACCCTGTGCTTTTTGAGTAGAGACCAGGTGTAGATGGAGGTGGGGTGTCACCTGAGAGCTAAATAAATGCTGATTGTTGTTTCATGTAGCAGATACACCTAAAATTCATGTTCTGTCTTCTGATCGCATGAACACTGAGGCAAAATGGTAGTTTGCATCAATTTTGTCTTGACACCTTGACAAATTTTGCTATTTTCAGCTCCACATACTTAGTGCAGATTCTTGGGCCATTACTTCAAGAGTAAGTAAAATATACATTCAAGTGTGATCTCAATGGGCTCTACGATGTTGGTTTGACAAGAAAAACATTGATGCATCACAGCGCCAGGCTCCATGTCGACAGAGATTTGCAGTCAGCATGGAGCCACAAACATTGGTGTGTGTTTTTTCTTTGAAGGGCTCTTCCCCCTGCATCCCCCCAAACATTAGGATTCTAACTCTAGATTGGAGTTATTTTGGGGAAGGGTACAGGTTGGGGGAAGGGGTTTCCCAGCTCCAGCGGCACTTCCACGGCGACATGGCACTGTTGTCAATATCAACACATGTTGCCATAGAAATGTCATTGTTAAGGGGGCATACCATCTCAATGAAATGCAAGCAGAAATGCTAATTGTAACAGTAACACAAATGCACCCACTTTTTGTCCTCAAAAAGTGCATTCAGAAGCACATGAATACAAAGAATGTATGCATAATAATGGCCCTCGGAGCAGAAAATGAACACTCGGAATACTAAATTGCTTATATCTCAGGAACCGTACGACGTAGAAAAAAATTTTAAATTTCATATTATTTATGACTTTCCTGGCTAGTTTTGTACTTAGCCCCCTAATGGGAGCTAAGCATTTTTCCAATGAAAGGTCTGTATCTCGAAGCATTTCAGAGATACGGGCCCTGAAAGGTGCAGTGGACGCTGTAATGTTAGCCTATGGGAAAAATAGTCAACTTTGTAGTGCTGTAACTTTTCAGCCCTGTAATATTTTCTCACCAAACCACCAAAAGGCACATCTGTGGGATGTTGGCTTTCTTCCCTCCAAAATTCAGCCCAAAAGACCAAACCATTCTTTTGCAGCAGGGTGGCATAGAAATTCCTGTTATTTTGGCCATAGTGTGGAAAAGTAGTGTCGTGATTTGCAACACTTTCACAAAAAAAATCACAAAAGTGTCACAAGTGCGACACTACTTTGCAACACTACAGTTTACAAACATTTTAAAAACATATTTCTGGGGTGTTTAACCCTCCCCCAAAAAGACATGGCTAGCATCCTCAGGGCTCAACTAGGTGAACACAAAAAGAATTGTGTCCCTAGAAGGTCCCAATTTTAAATGCCAAGCATTTCTGCAACCAACAACTAAAAACAAAATGGCAGATTTGCGACACTACAGGGGTCATTTGCGACACTAAAAACTGCATTTGCGACACTGTCGAGCTTTTTCTTAACTTTTCCCATTGACTATAACGGGAAACTTGTTTTTTGAATAACTTTTGAACCGTTTAATATTTTTTCATGAAATCTTCAAAAGGGATATTGGGGACCCTGGCCGGATGTTCCCTGAAGGTTTCGGACTGGCCGCACAGACCGTGCGATCTGTAGGTGCAAGCAAAGAATGTGCAAAAAAGTGTAAATATGACTTTCTTTGGTGCTATATAGCTCCACAACTGTATATCTGACCAGTACAACACTTAGCAGATCCAGAGATCTATGGTGCCACTCCATGTGGGCCAAATTTCAGGCAAATCCGTCATACAGTGGCAAAGTTATTGAGCTGTAAAATTTCACACTTTAACCTTAAATGGGGTACTCATCCCTAACTAATCTACTAACACAACATTTCTTTTTATTTTAGACTCTTCGAGGATGTCTCTAAACATTTCTGTCAAGCGGAAACATGGAGAGGAAAATCCTAGGACCTTGCAGTGTGCAGTGCATTACCCTGCCCTGACAACAAGTGGCTCTGAAGTAACTCCTCTGAGTGACAAAAGTTACTGCACATTTATAGAGAGCAAAGATATTCAAACCCAGTAAGATGTTGAAAATCATCATGATGAGCTTTGTGCGTCAGTTCCAATGCCTAACTATGACCTTGCCAAGAATGGTTACCATAGACAATGCTATCAAAAGTTCACAAAAGCCAAGAGTATCAGAAAATCTGGAGAACATGCAGATGCTGGTGAATGTAGCTCACATCATCATCTCAGAGGTGGTGTTCCTTGTGCCTCATCATCTAGAGTGTTATTTCCTGATGTGGAATCTGTAACAAATACGTAATCAAAGTAAAGGAGAAGAAACAACATCCAACTGCTATTGTTACAAAAAAGGCTGAAGACACAATGAAAAGGGCTGCAGAGCTACGTGATGACCAAGATATGCTCACCAAAATTAAGACAAAGAACCTCATTGCATGGGAGTTTTGTAAACATAACAAGTGCTACCTAAATTATACAGTAATCACAAGGAACAGGACCCCAGATGATCAGAATAGAAGTAATGATGAGGATGACAATGAGCAGTTAGATGGAACTGGATTTGAGACCATTTGTCGTGTAAATGAAGGCAATGTGCTTCAAAGACACTAAGCCATTTCAATGAAGGTGTTGAATGAAATCTTGGGCTTCAGAGTAGGTGATCGATGATACCATTATAAACTTTGAAACCAGCTGAAAAATAAATATAGGGATTCACTTTTATTTTTAACAGCTGATCCTCAAAAACCACAAGTTGTAATCAGTGCTGAATCAGTAACCGACGGTGCATCAGTCACAGAGCTTTTGAGAACGGATGACATTCATGTCATCAAGCATGCTGCTTCCTTGTCGAGTAAATATATCTTAAGATTTGTAGATACAGCACCTTCACTACCATGGCCACCAACAGTGGATGCTCTGCTGAGTAAAGAACGACAACACACAGAGATTGTTTAATCATTTTTCTCACCTGTGCTAAAATTCCCCTAAACATACGGAGAGTGAACAAGTCTCCCAGTTGTCAAAGTCCTAATTCATAGTGTCACATGCAGCAAGTTTCTCACTACAAAACAAGCACTTGTTGGAGTTGTGCTGCACAATATGACCAGACAGAAAATGCCCATGAACATCCTATTTCATTTAGAAAATAGGTGCAGTTATGACCAAGTGTGTGAAACTGAAACTGGTTTAGCAGAACTTTCTCAGCATTTTCAAGAGCAAGATCTTTTATTGCAACTTCAGCCAAAGTCAGAGTCTTCTGTTGTTTTAACAGTTTTCTAGATGGACAACTTTTGCATTTAAACCTATTTTAGCCTGGCACCACCGCTTCCCAGGTGCAGTCATTCTACACGAACAATTAATGGACAACTTTGATCAGAACATTGAAACAGTAACTGGACATGGAGCAATACACAATACACATGGTGTTGCATACCAAGAAGAATCTGAAGGTTCCATTCGCTGAGAAGATTCCTTTGAAATTCCTTACTCAAAAAGAAGGACAATTGTACAGTATCTAACAAAAATGAATTAGAACACTGACAGGTGAATTCAAAGAAGGAGCCAACCACATTTGGCAATATGCCCAAGACTACTGTGCCAACATCAGTGGTAAATATTGGCAAGGTAAAGCTAATGCTATGGAAACTCAGTCCAGAAGCACACAAGGAGGATCAGCTTGTCCCAAGGTTTACTGGTTGACTGACACTACTGTAGTTTGTAACAATCATTCAAGTTCACCAAAGAAGATGGTTATCACATATCTTCCACCCGGCCACAAACCCATCACTGATTAGGCCACTGTAATTGAATTCCTCACACAAACACAAGAAATAGCTCACCAACTAATTATGCCCTATGTTCACCTGACACTTGATGCTGAAGCAGCAGTAAAGGCATATCATACTGTGTGGAATTTTCCTGATCAGTTACACAATGTCATAGTTCATTTCAGAGATTTCCACCTATTCCTGGAAAACTTTTGCATTATTGGACAGTTAGTTGGTGGCAGCGGCTTTGAGGACATAGTTTTTCAGGCTTGTCTTTGTGCCTTTGGTAGCATAAGAGGAGTTTTGCATGGGAAGCATTACAATAGGGCATGGACTGTACATGAGCATTTTGCAGATGCCTTACAGAGATTGGTCCATGTCAGGTTTCTAGAGTATTCAACAGAATTGAATGCCACCCCTGCAGTATTGCTTGACCTGACCAGATTATCGCTTCAACCATAGACTTCCATAAACTGTTCCAGGAAGATGAGATTGTCACTTTTCAGACTACGTATGAGGCCTTAAGGCAGAGGATTTGTTGCAGTGAGCTGGGGAAATTCCACAGCTCTGAATAAAATATCTGGATATAGTGATCAGCAGCATTTGCTCCACACAGCAATAAAAGAAAACAACTTTGATCTTAGACTACTGCGCTGGACATATTCACTGCCCCTGTTCTTCACCTTCAACAAGCAAAATTATGCTTGATATGGGGCATACTACTTGCACACACTTGAAACTCTTGAAGCTTCCCATCCAGGGTCTAGGTCATTAATTGAAAAACAAGGGATTTCAGTTCAAAGGAGCCATCACAAAGCTTCTTGGGAATCAGTTGATCAAGCTGGTGAGCAGACATACAATCAAAGTGCCAAAATTCCAGGTGGAATCAAACACTTTGTTGCAAATCAAATGGCCTATGATAAATGTGTGTTTAATCGGCCACATCTAGCAAAATTCAGAGATGCACATTTGGAGATGACTGGCCTTCACAATTCAGCCAGTTATCTACAAAAAACATGCAGACCGTCTGAAATCATCAAGTCAGAACAATGTGTCAAAGCCATATCGAGTCTTCTCAATCAAGAGTTTATCAACCCATTCAATGCTACTTTAGATGCTGAAAGATTGTACAATTCATCTTCGGGAGCACTTGTTGTGCCTGATATTGAAGAGAACATCACCAGTATCATTGAATGAAGTACAGAAATGTATGAACAGTTTGTCAAAGAAAGACTGGAAAGTGGTAAAAAGAAATATGTTGTTCCAATTTCAAAAGCCCCAATGAAAACCTTCAATGATGCAAACAAAAATGTGCAACTAAATACCAAAAGAAAAGTTACAGAATTTAAATTTGAAAGAGATATGTTGGGAAAATGTTTTGCCCTTTCAAACAAGCACAACTTCCCTGTAGATACAAATAAGTTATTAACATGCTGCCTGGGACCAGATCCGCTGAGTCTAGCCAATGCAGATGGAACTAGACGGACAACACCAAAGAACAAATTACTTGAGGTGCTAGCAGAATACTGCCCAGTGTTAGAGACTTCGGAGCTCCCCCAGGAAAAGTGTCTCAGCATACATATTTGATCTAATGGCAACAGTTTGGGTTATGATAGGAATCCCTGAAATCTTTGGTGATCTGGCAAGAAAACTCCTGAATAGTCTTCCAAAGAGATTTGCAGAGTGTATGTTGTTGCAGATACATACAGAGAGCAGTCAATCAAAGAGTCTGAGTGATTTCAACAAGGATTTAGTGAGAAGCATATTATCAAAGGTCCAAACACCAAAGTGCCAAATAATGTAAGTTACTTCCTTTGTAATGGATCTAATAAGGAGTGCCTGATTAATTTGATCATGCAAGTCTGGGGAGAAAATTGCATGAGTTTACCAGAGGGCCAAGTGATCTATCTTTTGAAGAAAAACAAATGCTACATAATCATCAAAGAAGGGACTGTAGTTGTGGATGATCTCTGTTCTGACCAGGAAGAAGCAGACACAAAAATTTCCTTCATCTGCAATATGCCATTAAAATATGTGCAGTCCCTGTCTGTTCACCATCTGGGGATACAGATATACCAGTAATTTTACTGTCACTGTTTTCAGAATGGGAGTAAAGTATATACCTGGACAATGGCTGTGGTAACAGCACTGCAACAAAGAAAGCCTTAGTTGGTTTCTATGCATTCATAGGCAATGACTATGTTTCTATGTTCTTCAAAAAGGATAAGAAGATTTGCTGGAATGTACTTCAAAAGTACCCCAAATTCCTTAATGCCTTTCAGAAACTTGGTAGTGATTGGCAACTGAATAAGGGTGCTGTAGCTGTGTTGGAGGAATATGTCTGCAAACTGTATGGAAGGAAGCAAGTTACTAGTGTAAATATAGTGAGGCAGCAGATCTTCTTGGAGAAATATAACAAAGGCAACAGAATAACTGATCTGTCTCTGCTACCACCATGCCAGAAAACCCTGAAGTTACATATTACATGAGTCAACTATGTCTGCCGATTGTGGAGACTTTCTTCTGTTGCAGTTATCAATGCCCCAAATGCAACTTTGCACAGTTGGACTGATGATATCAATGTAAAGTGGACATACACACCATTTCCAGATGATGTTATGACTCTGCTCTATAATGCAAATGATAAGGAGTCAGATGAGGACAAATATGTATGTGATTATCAAGATGATAGTGGAGTATCTGACAATGATGAAGATTTTTCCTAGATGGACAAGACTAAGTTCCACTACTTTACCGACAGTCATATTTTAAATTTTACATTTTTTGAAATAAAATTGTTTTGTGAAAACAAAGGTGTTTTTTTCTTTTAGATAAATTTCCTTCCTAAAAAAACTTTTAAAATGAACCTTTGAGGCAACTTGTGGGTATGCATTTCAAAGCTCTAACTCCTGCCTATTCATTGAGATTGCACTTGAATGCATATGTAAATTTTTCTCAAAGTAATAGCCCAAGAATCTGAATTAAGTGTGCGTAGCTAAAAATTGCAAAGTTTGACAAGTTATAAACTTGTTAAAATTTAATCTATTAAAGGTGTCTTTTCTTTTATCAATTTATCCTCTTATGCTAGCTTAAAACTTCAAAACCACATATGCATTTCAAAGCAGAATCCTTATCCCTTTAGACAACATAAAATTATATTATAAAGCACAATAAATCCTTTCTGACAAGATTAAATATAAGAATATTTAGAAATTTCACAAGAAATTAAGTGGTGGTTAATATTTAACCCTATAACTTTTAACATTAATCTTTTGTGGTAACATATGGGTATGCATTTTAAAGCTCTAACTTCTGCCTATTCATTGAGACCACATTTAAATGTATATTTCACTTACTCTCGAAGTAATGGCCCAAGAATCTGCATTAAGTATGTGGAGCTGAAAATCGCAAAATTTGTCAAGGTGTCAGTACAAAATTGATACAAACTACCATTTTGCCCCAGTGTTCATGTGATCAACAGACAGATCATGAATTTTGGGTATATCTGCTACATTAAACAACCACTGGCATTTATTTAGCTCTCAGGTGACATCCACCTCCATCTGCACCTGGTCTAGTAGCATTAAAACATGTTTGTTTGAAGAATTAACTAGCACTGCACAGTTAGTGCTTCCAAAAACCTTCCAATATACCAGTGTGTGTGCCAGTGCTCACCATTTGCATGTGTGCAGGGAATTCAATAGCATTCCAGTGTAAGCAGCTTAGTGCTGCAGTAATTGTGCCTTCCAATATGACACTGTGGTGCTTACCATTATTTGAGTGCTCATAGCACAGTTAGCATGGTGCAAAGTCTGTTAGTGTGGCACTAATTATTTGAATATCAGCACAGGTCTTATTCTTTCAGTTACATGTAAAAATAGTGAGTGCTTAATAGATTTATATAAATCAGTGACATTTTCATAGCAAGCGTTAAAATCGCAATCATACATAAAGACGCCAACAAGTATAGCTGTTAGGTATAATTAGCGATCATTGTTATTGAAGCACTCCTTGTGTACCTTGTTTACCTTAAGACTTCTGTATGTGCCACAATGTTCCATGGTCATTACACTGCTTCCTGTTTACACCATATACTCCTCCCTCCTTCCTGCTTTAAATGGTAGCTAGGCTTGGTTGGTTCTGATACTGGTAGATGTGGTGTATTACAGTGATGGAGTTTGAGCTGATTCAGAGCCAGAAAGGTAGGCTGCTAGCATTGTATAAAGACTATGTCTACCATAAAAACAAGCATTTGTCAATGCTGAATGTTGTCTTGCTGCCATTGGCAGTGCAGGAGTTAGAGAGATGCAGCATAGGAGTGGCAGTCAAGTATTGGACTGATGCCAACCCACCCCCACCCTACAGAGAGTGAGAGGCATTAGGGTGTCCCTGTGGGTGTTTGGTAGTGCAGTGCGGGAAAACATGCTGGGCAGGATGTGAAAAATGACAGCTGCACAGTTCATAAGGAGGTGTAATTAAATGGCAGTGTTGAAAATGTGGCATACAAATATACGAAAGTTGCGGAGTTGCAAGGGTGCATGGCAAATATGCAAGGCACGCTTGCAGCACTGGCAGTTTGTGGGTGTTCGGCACCAAATTTTCAACATAGGCATTTTAGCACCTCTGCTCATGTACAGTGTCACTGTCATTTCCTCAAAGTGTCCCAAGAAGCGATTTCGCACAGCGACCACGTTATTCTGCACCGGAAGTGAGGAAACATATTTTGGGCAGGATATGTGAAGTGACAGCTGTACTGTTCATCAAGAGGTGTGTACAAATGGCAATGGTGGAAATCCAGAGTGAAAATATCACAAATGCACGATGGTACGAGCATGCATGCAATCTGCCAACGCACGCTCGTAACACAGTCATTTTATGGAGTATCAGCTCCAAATTTTCAACATAGGCATTCTAGGAGCTCTGCTCATGAACTGTGTCACTGTCATTTTCATAATCTGGCCCAAATACTGATCTCCCGCAGCGACTGCGCAATTGTGCGCTGGAAGTGCGGAAACACATTTTGGGCAGGATGTGGGAAATGACATCTGTACTGTTCACAAGGAGGTGCAGAAAAATGTCAATGCTGAAAATACCACATTAAAATATTGCGAATGCGCAAAGTTACGAGCCTGCGTAGCAACTGCGCAGTGCACGCTGGTAAAACAGGCATTTCTTGGATTTTTCCCACCAAATTTGGAACACAGGCTTTTTGAGAGGCCACCTCATGAACACTGGCACTGTCATTTTGTTAATGGGTCCCAAAAGGTGATTTCGCGCAGTGACTTCGAAATCACCTTCCGAGGCCGATTAACGCCATGACAGAACCCCACGTTGAAAATTAGGTGCCAAAATTCCAAGAAATGCCTGAGATATGCAACAAAGTTGAAAAAACCCTATTCATTGCATTATACAGCTTACTGGCATTTCCTCAGTTCGCGGTCGGCTTTGAAGAGTGCAGATGTGTTCCCGGTCCACTGAAGATCGTCGCGCCAGAGTCCGGAGGTAAGTATGGGGTGAGGGGAGGTAGGGTGCACAGTGGGTGGGTGCGGGTGGCAGGGGGGATCTAGACTATATGGGACGGTTTTCGCTTTCTAGGTAAAAACAAAAAAAAAGAAAACGCTATGGACAGTTTTGCAATTGCAGGGCATTTGGCACACTGAGGTGGGCTCCCAGCATGCCACCTAAGTGGGTTTTGGGGGTCAGCAGCCAACGGGGATTGGGCACCTTGTCAGCAAACAAAGTCAGGGGCGTGGAGCCGAGGGATTGGGCACCCCTCGGCATTCAACAGTTGGGGGTGATGCTGATGGGGAGGGCCCCGTCGATATGAAAAGCACTGGGGGCGCAGTCGAGGGGATTGGGCACCCCTTGGCATTCCACATTTGCGGGGATGCCGACGGGAGTGGGCCTCTGGCACACACAAACATGGGGGGCCGACAAGGGATTGGGCACCCCTGATGTCGACAGAAGTGAAGCGGTGAGCTGGATTACGGTTGATAATGGCGGCAGCATGTCAAGCAGCGACCACCGCGTATGACGCATTGCAGCAGACCTTGCTTTGATGTGTCGCCCATTATGTATGCATGGTGTGGCAGTGGCATGCAGGCTGATTTGGGAATGAGGGACCCACCTACTGATGCGTGCCCTGCATTCGCCCAACAGCAGCTGTGCCCCCAAGACCCGCACTGTTGCAAGATGTTGCTTGCGCATGCGCGCAAGCCAACATAACAAGGAAACACAGGATAAGATTTATTGGTGTTGTGCTGATTCACATAAGTTTCAGTGCTTGGCCAGAATACACACAGTGGGCAACCAAGTTTCTGCACTTATTAAGGAACACACACACGTCCCCGATGCAGGTGATTTTGGGGCATAGAAAGTGATGGCAGAAATCAGGGAGCATGCTCGTAACAGAGTAGAGACAACGTCTCAAGTGGTGATTCAATGTACCAGTGGTGTCTCTGACAGTTTAGCTGGCCATCTCCCTGCTGTTCCTTTAATAAAATGGACAGTGCAATGAATCAGACAGGTGGATAGAGGATGTCCAGCCATGCCTGCCACAGTTTAGGAGATGATTATTCTTCCTGAGTTTACAATAACAAAATCTGGAGAACCCTTTCTGTTGTTTGAGAGTGGCAGAGTGCCTGATCGGTTTTTGATTTTCACAACACATAGCAATCTCAACCTATTACAGGAGTGCAATGACTGGATGCTTGATGGGATGTTTAAGTCCTGCCCATTATTATTTGATCAGCTAAACACCATTCATTGCCTCTGGTCAGGTTGCATTGTCACAACAGCATATGTGCTGATATGTGCAAGAAAGAGCAGCTCGTACTCATGAGTGTTTCGCAAACTGCATGAATTGTGCTCAGCTTTAACACTTTCCTCTGCAATAATGGATTTCAAGAAATCAACTTGGAAATCTTTCTGTGCTACATTTCCCAAGACAGAGGTCAGAGGCTGCTTCTTCCATTTCACGCAAGCAGTTTGGCGAAGGATCCAAAAGTACCCTGAGATCCAGGAGAAGTACTGTGCAGACCCTGACTTTGCACTACACCTCCGAATGCTCCTCTCCTTGTCTTTTGTACCAACATGTGATGTTGTTTCATCATTTGATGACATGAGGGATTGGGAGTTTTTTCTGCAAATGAGGAGATGTTAACACCACTTCTTGACTACTACGAGTCAACATGGGTGGGGAGACTGAGGGGTCATGCCGGCCACAGAACCACAGCATTCCCACCAGAACAGTGGAATTGTTATGATGCCACAAGTCAAGGTATTGCACACACAAACAACGCTGTTGAAGGGTGGCACTGAGGTTTCAACTGCCGCCTCGGTGCATGTCACCCTAGCATTTGGAAAATGATTGACTGCTTAAAGGAAGAACAGAGGCTCACTGAGTTAAAGGTAGAGCAAATGGTGTCAGAGGCAGGAGGATGCACTCAAAAAAGAAAATACAAGGACATGAACATCCATGTTGAGAAAATTGTATCCCAGTATTCTATAAGGAGCAAATATGACTATTTGCGTGGATTATCTTATAATTTTCAGTTCAAAGTGTGAGGTGAAGTGAAGATGGTGCTTTCCTTTGCTTTCGAGTGTGCAGTATGTGCTTTCAATAAAGATTAACTTTTAATGTTCCAACAGATGTTCCCATCGACGTCACAATCATTCTGATTGTATTTTTTTTATTCCAAAAGTCACTATTTTGATGCATCTATCTGTCTGACACCATTTGACATCTTAACCTCTGAGTGGACCGCCATTTAAGTGGGTCGCTATTTTTTTATTTTGCCATTGTTGCTTGCTCATTATCACTGAAGTCACTTAATAGGTGAGTCGCCTTTGTTTAGCGGTTGCAATTTTAACTTTTGCTATACTGTATTCGCTATAATTGCGTTGCGATTGTTGAATTGCCAATATCACGGGATAACATTCTTTCAATATACTGCTTGCAGTTTGAAGGCACATACGACCAGTTTCAATACTGCTGAGTTTATTAGTAAAAACATTTACAAAGCATCATCACTCTTTAACAGTGCTAACTGAAAGTCAGGACTAGTCACATCATAAGACAAGCATTGGTGTATTTCATCCCAATGAAAACGGTAGAATGGCAGCAGAAAAATCTTGAGTTGTCAACCAGTGACTGGATTCTGGGTTAAATGACACATTATCCATGAAGAGCATTTCAAACATCTTTGCAATGCAAAAAGTAGAGATCAGTAAGGTCTTCAGCTCACTGAGCAACAGGTCAAAGTCAAGCATTATCACAACTCATTGTATGCAGTACTTTTTATATGTTATGACCAACAAAACAAAGGAATGTATAATTAAAAAATACCTTCCTGCAGAGATGTAGTTTCATGTGCCTCTGTTCTGTGATGGTCAGTTCACCAATCTGCTTTTCTGGTTGCAGTTCTTGAAACACTGATTACAATAAAACATATATTCATAAGATAGTATTGCATAGCATGCTGCTTATAATTGAAACAGTGTTAGACAACAGGAACTAAATTTACCATTGTTTGTCAGTTTTCTAAACATGGCCTTCATGTTACAAACAAACAAGGCTAACTACAGTACATAGTAAGCAGACATGACCAGCTATACTATATACCCCTCTGTTTTAAAAGTTAAAGGATGACTTCCTTATATTGTCAGAATATGCAGACACATGATACTTTTTATTTAATGACTGATTTCAGAGCAAAAAGAAAAGAGGCACTCATTTAACTCTTGGTAATCTGTCCTGCTGTGGATAACATGGTTATGCTTGAGTAAACATAATATTTACCTTCCTTTTCAGCTCTTTACCCTTGATCCCACAACAGGTTATCTTTAATGATTATCTCCATAACAAGGGGACATTAGCTTCCCTGAAATGTGAATATGTTTCATAGGCCTGCTTAATGAAGGACTCACTGTGAAGGGATCCACTAAACTGGACAGAAAACCCTTCACAAGACCCTGCTATTGAGTATTCACTTGACAGAAGAACTTCACAAAAGAGGTGGAGAACCAGATCTTCCAATCAACATTAGCTTATTCTTTCCATAGTCTAGCTACATACACAGTGCAGGCATTTAAGGTAATCATGGGCAAATTTCTGATTATCAAGGGAATCACTGGGCAAGCTGGGTAATACTGGGTAGGTGGGAAATCTGTATACATTATAAATGTTCACAGCATACTTGTTGGTCCCTGCTTAAGAAGCTGGAGGAGGGATGACATGAAGGACTTAACTGAAGTCTCCCTTGTCAACTTGAACTATTATGTTACTAGACATAATTGCTGCAAATGTACTGTGAGATATAAAACAAACGCTTTCTCTACAGCAACAGAAAATGACTGTAAAAAAATGTGAAATTGTTGACTGATATTATCAAACTAGAAACTGAGTCAGCAGATATTAACGTGGGAGTATTATGTAAAGATCTTGCTGATCTTAGAGTAAATATAATGAAACCCTGTGTGGGAATGCTGAATTTGCCTTGCTAAGAGTAATTTAAAAAGCATGCAGATTAATGGAAAAATGTTAGCAAATTCCTAGCAATCAGGTTTGAAAATCGTACAGCAGCGAGGACATACTTAACAATTAAGACAATAGGAATTAATACCTAATGATTCAAAATGACTGAATAACAAAAGCTCACTTAGTATTTGGGGAATTTAATAATATCCCTAATGGAATACAGCTTTATATGATTGCAATATAGACTACAGACCTACTGTAGATAAATTTAGAAGTTATACTGGTCATTAAATCCATGAATTTAGATAAAGCAATTGGTATAAATAGATATTTTCCCCAAATGATAGTTATAAATGAGTAGAAGATGTGAATTATTTAAAATATACTTTTAATGAAACAAAACAAACAAAAAAATGAGCACCTTTCTATTTAAAGGAGGTTTGGCCTTACGTCAAAGTATGGCTAAGCTTGTGCTTGGATGTGAGGGTCCATATGTAGTGTTATCAGCAATAACTATATAAAAGGTCTCAAATCAATGTCACATTTTGATTACAGTGTTAGCTACAGTATCCACATTAGTCCTTCCCTTAGTAATTAATCATCTGACTAATTTAAGGAAGGATCTATAATTTGTCATACCAAAATATTTTGTTGTCTAAATTGGTCAAAGCATATTATATGCATGTGGTATTGCAAAATACAAAATTACATATACCCCAATAATGCAAAGTATTATGGGATGTATATCCAAATCACCATGACAATTTCAACAGGTTCAGCTCGAAGCAGGAGTGCATGGTGCAAAATAGCCTCTCATACAATCTGCAAAAACTGAGGACAGAAGACACAGACACGTGTTGTGTCCTTCTCAGGACTCATCAGTATGCCTCATCTGTGCCTCAACCTAGATGAAAATGAACCAGCCCCTATGTGGTCTTAGGGGTTTGGGTCATGGTACGCCCAAAATAATGTTAAAGCACGTATTCAACACAGTATTCTTTAGCTATTTGTTTCTCTTGTAAAACGGACAGAGCTTGATAGTTCCTTTTTAACATAGAAAAAGAGATATGAATAGACAGAAAAAGACTTAAGGTCTCTCTAATCTGCCAAGTTTCTACATGAGGCCTCACCTCTCTAGTAATGGCAGGTCAAAAGCAGAGCCAACATCCAGTAGATTTGCTTGATTTGCTACATTGTGTCCAGTCCCCCCTCTCCCATTTTCACCAGTACAATTTGTCAGTTCCACCTCCTCTGTTGGGTGGTTCCACTTCTCTACCACCCTTTTCATGAAAAAGTGCTTCCTCATGTCCATCCTAATTTGCTCCACTACCTGTTTATGATTAAGGCCCTTGTAATGGACAACTTGATATGCCTAAGCAGTTGTTGGCAGTCTGCCCTGCGTATTTCCTTCATATTCTTGAAAGTTCAATTCATGCCCCCCCTTCCCTTTTAACCTTCAAAGAGTGTATGTTAAGGTCAGCCAGTCTTTCCTCATACAGTATGTCTTCCCCTGTTATCTGTGTATGACTTTGGTCACCTTCCTCTGGACCAGTCTGAGGCAGTCCTTGTCTTTTGTAAGGTGAGGGCCTGGAACTGTGCACAGTACTCAAGGTGTGACCTCACCAAAGACTTGTAAAGGCTTTGCCTATTAAGGCTGGGAAGAATTTAAATTCTGCCAGTGAAATTCTTGTAAAATGTAAAATTCACATCCATAAAATAAAAAAAAATGAAAGAAATGTTTATGAAACTCCACCTTAAACTGCAGAATATTAGCATGTATTGCAGAACAATGTGTTAAACTGAAGAGAATATTTCCTCAAAACTGACTACTTTCTGTCATTTAATGCAGTACAGTAAGTAGAAACTGGCATAGCTTGGATCATTACTGGGAAGTGGAGACACTGGTGTAACTGGCAGGAGAACTGATGAAGCATACGGCTATGATGCAAAACACCGGGCCATAGTTGTGGAACTGCCCATTTCATCTGAACCTACATTTACTACACATGTTTGCACCATATTAATTAAGTTTGTTAGTTTTCTGTTTGGTAATTGGATGTTTTTTAATTTTTTAAACACAGCAGTGGTTACCATACCAGTACAGTGGTGCCAGGATTCTGTTTTGCACTTGTAACTTGGAGGAGAATCTCATACAACTTTGAGGTGACACTGCTAAAATGGACACTGGTGTAACTGGGAGTAGACAATGGTGTAACTGGAATGAAATCCTGACTTAATGGCTATGGTGAAACACTTGTGTAACTACAACAACAGCTGGGGGTACTGACACAACTAGAAAGAGACACTGTCCTCAAACATAAAGTGATCCCAAATTATTTTTTTTATTTCTTTATTTAAAATTTCACATACACAGATGGCCTCATTTAGGTGCAGCAGAAATTTTACAGTGAGTTCCAGGGGATACATACAAGAGATGGGTGGCTAGAGTCTAAGATTATACAATAAATTTTGCATAGAAATAATTATACATCACTATTTACAGAACTACACATTGCAAACAACACATTTGTGGATGATATACACAAAAACAATCTGCCTCTCCAACCTGCTGCATCCCTATCCCTTCTTCCTGCTCCCCTGTCCTCATTACTTTACCATCGCACTTTGAGATTCATACTTGACATGCCCCTGTGGACTCACCACTGCCTGTTGTACAAGGCAATTAATTGGACGTCCCTCTTCATGAGGAGGCAAATAAATGCCCTCATGAGGCTCTTCAGGGCTATTTCTAACAAACTCCCACCCTATATCTGCAACCTGTTTGAATGGTCTAAAGGTGTGCACGGCCTACGGAACTCCTCTTTTGTCCTCCTCAAGCTACCATGGACGAGGGCACATCATGACACAACTGCTATCAGCTCCTTCATATCATCACTTTTGAACAACATGCAAAAAGCACTTAAACTTTCCCTTCTGCCTAGCCCCTACGTGTTCAGGCAGCTGCTTTATCGATGCCTGAAAACTGCATGTGATTGCTTCAGGTAATCACTGGCACATGGACTGAATATTCCCCTATCTCCTGGATCTCCCTTGCCTTCTTATTCCCCTGTCAGCTGGCATTCCTTTTCAGTGTAACTACCCCCCCCAGCTCCCTCTCTCCTTCCCCATGGCAACACCCTGTGGGCCTCTCCCCTAGCAGGGCTGCCCCCCCTGTCCCCTCATGTGTCTTTGCCCTCCTCTCCTCTCTCTGTCCTCCACTGTGTCTTTGCCGTCTTCTCCTTCCTCTGTCCTCCACTGTCTCCTAACCCATATATGATGAATTGCCTGTATACAGTATGTATATAGCCCTTGTTATCTAAGTCTAGCTCCAGTTACCTAATGATCGCGTAATTAAAAATAATCTGTTTCAGTGTCTGCTGTGTTATGAAATGATGTTGAATACTGTAAATGAATTTGTCCTCTGTGCCCAGGACCATCTTGCAAATGAGCTTGCTCAATGATGTAACTGCCTGGTTAAATAAAGTTTGATTGATTGATTAAAGAGCTTATGGAGCCAAAACAGGCAGACAGGAAAATAATAAACATTTTAAAGGTAGCCGGTTGTAACTTTTTATTTCTAAAGTATTTTTCTTCTTCTTCTGCTCATTAGAAAGTCTTCTGTGTGATAATATTATGCTGGATGTGTGAAACAGCGCCTGGCAGCTGACATATCCATCTGTACTCCCCACTGCATCATAGGAGGCAGTATGGCGCAGTGGTCTGAGGCTCTGAGCTGCAAATCTGGTGACATCCAGCAGACCAGACCTGGGTTTGAATCCCACAGCTTCCACTTGCATACTGTGTGACCCTGAGCAAGTCACTTAACTTCCTTATGCTCCCAGGTCGCACCTGGAAACAAGATCCAGCTCGGTGTGTCTTTCCTGGTTAAACAATTTCCCCTTTCCCTTTCCCATTGTGATCTTACTGACAGTGACTCACAGGTGATTGACCTGGCAGTCACTGAGTGGCTGTTCCTAAGCAGCAGTGATGTCAGAGTCAGTGAGGACAAAATGCTGATGATGTAGTGGGAGGGAATAAAGATATATATATGTCAGCTGCCAGGCAGAGTGCTGTCCCACACACCACACCTACTAACATCAGGTAAAGAATCTTCTATTTAACCAAAAGGAACAGAAAAAGTGCCTCAAATATAAAAGGTAATGGTTAGCTGCTATTAAAAACTAATATTACTTTTTGACAGTAGACTAGCCCTTTAATGAAAATGAAAAAAAAATCACTCCTAGCAAATCTAGTCCCTGTTATCCAAAATAACAAACTTGCTCCTATCCCACTGCATAGATCCTTTTATCTTCCCTCACTGCTCTGTCCCTGTTACTAAAAATGAATACCATGTCCCCAGTCCATTTCCCATCTCTCCCAACTCCTTCTTGCCAGTTCCCTTGTCCCAGTTATCAAACATAAATAGCCCATAACCCATAGCCAGGTGCCTTCCCTTCCCTCCCACCCAACTTAATCACCATTATTGAAAACAACTCATATCTCCCCTCTTCACTTCTTCCAGCCAATCCCATCCCAGATAATGAAAATAAATAATACAGCAACCTGTCGTACTGTATCCTTACCCCTTCACAAACCCTTCTGCCTGCTCCTCAGTCCCCTTTATCAAAAATAAATGATCCATCTGCCACAGCCTGCTGCATCCCCATTCCCTTCCTTCATCTTCCTCGCACCCAGCACAATCCCCATTATTGAAAAAAATAACACGTCCTCATTTCTCTGCATTCCCATCCCTCTCCACTCCTGTCTTCATGCTTCCTGGTATTCACCCAGCCTTATCCTCATTGTTGTAAACAATCTGCCTTCCCCCATATAGCTGTATCTTATTCCCACATTCAGTTCCTCCCCTTTATTTATTTATTTATTTATTTCAAGATTCAGATTAGTACCTTTGGGCCAATAGACTCATTTACAAAGGTTCCAAGTTGAGAATGCATAAGAGATTGCATATTGCATCACCTTACAGCATCCCCGAATCCATTACCTCTGGGTTACGTCCACCTCATAGGTTGCAGATGCACATGTGACCAGAATCGAAATCCAATCTGCCTAGGTCCTACTTCTCCCACAAGCCTCCAGTTCTTACATGTGCATCGCAGAGGTTGCAAGCATATTGCCTAGCTCCAGACGCTGGTATCAAGGTAAGACACCAATATTACATGGTACTATTTAAATTAAGATTAATGCAATATTCCTTAGCAGGGTGCTCTAGTGCAACTACTCTGCGATGCAGAAATTAGGGACTATTTTACAGGGATGCTCCTCTGGAGACTCAGATAGCCGACCTGTAGTCATAAGAACTCTCTGTTACTCATACAATGTTCAAACCAGGTAGCAATTTTAGCCCGTAGTCATAAGAACTTACTCAATATACATGCAAAGCTCAGGCAGGATTGATAACAGCCTAGATTCATTAAACAGTTCACTCAGCTGCATGGTCCTTGTAAAACACCCTAGCCAGCAAGCCATTGGTATTGCACCTGATTTTTTAAGGAGAAGGTCAAACGTCAACAATATTGATTCAATGCACTATTTTGTTCTGATCTACAGCACCACGTTTGTCAAAGGCAATGTTGGTACACCGAGTACAGAAAAATCTTGATCACGTCTATAGCCAAATATGAGCCTCCTCTTATTCTTCAGTAAACACTGTCCACTTAGTCTAGCAATAAGAGTACAGTACTGGGAATAATTCTACCTTCCAAATTCAGGGTTTATAAACCCCACTCTACTTTCATGTGATTCTGACCATATCCTGGCCCAGGAGCCCCTTGCGAGTGGCTCCAGGTGCACGCACTGCAGGCTAAGCCTCTATGAAGGGTTTCAGTGCTAGGTAACTCCGGCTTACTAAAGAATGAGCCCCCTTATGAGCGGGCCTATGCTCCAGTACCTCCCTCCCTATTCTAGTCACCCCCCTACTCACCACTCCAAGATTCTGCCTCTCGCATCCTGCGACACTCCATCATCCAGGGACAGACCCCATTCTCTACCAAAAGCCCTTCACTGTTCCTCAGGACTCAGAACGCTGTGACACAG
Organism: Neoceratodus forsteri; assembly: GCA_016271365.2. NCBI lineage: Eukaryota > Metazoa > Chordata > Ceratodontiformes > Ceratodontidae > Neoceratodus > Neoceratodus forsteri. The sequence goes on from CM057450.1 coordinate 1,604,661,280, forward strand.
TACTGACCTGTAGCTCTACGGACCCGCCGCCATCTTCTAATGGGCAGAACACACACAACACGCATGCACACTGCTCGTTGCACTGAACAGCAACTCCAACAGGAGATCAGCCACTGAGCCTCCTGCTTAGGCACTACAAGTCCTCGACCTGTCTATGGGCTGCCAACTAACATTAAAGGCATTCGGTCCCCCAACCCTCCTGCCATTTTTTAACACAGCTTTACGCTCCTATTCTAAACACATGAGGGGACTTAATTCTCAGCCCTCACTTACATTTCAGGGCACAATGAGGCCACTAATGGCAATTGGGACTATACTATGCAGGACACTAGCCCGATAGATAGATAGATAGATAGATAGATAGATAGATAGATAGATAGATAGATATACACACAAAAGACTGCTGGTCCATATTGCACTACCAAATGAAACCTACATTATTAATGAACCACAGTGCTGGTCTAGTTCATGCCTCATCCTGCCTAAAACAATTTCTCTTCCCATGTCCCCCCCCCCACTGTCTCCACAGATTGACTAGGGATGGGAAAAACCAAAAGTGTAATACCTGCCACATCACCCTACTGGGCAGCCAGACAGGACCACTGTGCCCCACATGCTCACTCCAACGGTCAGAACTGGCAGCGACATGGACATGGAACAGGGGTTTGAACCCCAGGAGGACCCACCCAATGAATTACCCTCCATGGCAGAGGACTTCTTCAGGACTCAGCAGGCTGTTATGCTGAAGATCCTGGAAAGGATGGAGGAACTTTCAAAAAATAACAAGGCCAACAGCCCAGATAAGCAACACAACATGGATAAAGACAAACAGACACCCACGGAACCTACCGCACCAGGGGCCCCGGAACCAAAAAAAACAGATAGCGGTGACTCTGGAGATGAGGAGCACCATGGGGAGGACGAGGATGACCTCGTACTTACTAAAAATCTCACCCCAGTCGAGGCCTTGCTGGGACTAATGAGAGCAATAAAAGAAACCATGGGATTTGAGGTGCCAGATGCCCCTCAACAATCCAAACTAAACCCACTCATCAGAGCAAAACAAAAGAAAGATGAAACCTTCCCAGTATGCAAGGCTCTAACAGAAGTCATAGACAAGGAATGACATTCCCCGGACCCATCCAGTATCTCAGAAAAGCGCACCTTCAACAGGTTCTACCCGATGCAGGAGGAGATAAACAAGTCATGGTGCACTCCACCCGCAGTTGACCACCAGATTACCGGTCTGTGCAAGAGGACAGTCCTCCCTTCAGAGACAACTACACCGCTACGCAACTCCACGGACAAGAAGATGGAGGAACTCATAAAGAAATCTTATGAGATGACGGGTATGTTTTGCAGGGCCAACACCACAGTGACATACACCTCACAGGCACTGGTCACCTGGTTAGAGGAGCTAGCCTCCTCAGTAGAACCTAACTCTAAACTAGCTGACCTAGCAGAAAACACTAACCAGGCCACTAAATACACTTCCAATGCTTCTATTGATGCACTTAAGATGTCAGCTAGACTCACGGCCCTAACTAACAAAACAAGACGCCACATATGGCTCAAGATATGGAACGCTGACTCGGAGTCCAAGACTATGCTCAGCAAATTGCCCTTCAAGGGTAGCCTCCTATTCAGCAAGGGACTAGAGAAATATGTAAAGCAAAAAGGCGACGGGAAAACATTCGACAAGGACAGACCCTCCACAAGTACCTACCTACCCACATTCCGGGGAAAAATCCGACCATTCCGAGGGAGGCTAGATAGGAGACAAACCTACCAGTATTCACAAGCCAAAACCTACTCATTCAAACCTTCATACTTCAACAATGTTACAAAAAGCAGAGCAAGAGGACAATACCAGAGAGGAAGGTACCAGTCGACCTTCAGGCGAGGAAAACACAACTCCAACTGACCACTACACCACACATTGACCAGTACCTGACCATCACCCTGTGATAGGTGCTAGACTCCTGCAATTCTCTCACAAATGGCATCAGTCAACAGCAGACAAATGGGTCCTGGAGGTGGTCTCCCATGGGTACTCGATCGAATTCCTCCAGAAACCCCTCACACACAGAAAGGTGGCCTCCCCAGTGTCCTAGTATCCTGAGAAAATTTGGGCAGCACAATCCACGCTCAAATCACTACTGACCAACAGAGCCATCGCAGAGGTCCCACCAGACCAAATAGACCAGGGCATATACTCCGTTTTCTTTCTGGTACCCAAAAAAACATGCGACATGAGGCTAGTCTTAGACCTCGAGTTCGTCAACCGATTTGTGCAATACAAGAAGTTCAAGATGGAAACACTCCAGTTTACCCTATGAGCCATGAGGCCCGGGGACTACCTAACATCTATCAACATGAAGGATGCTTATCTCCACATACCTATTCTCCCAGCCCACTACAAGTACCTTCGATTCAAGATACTCAGCCGTCACTATCAGTACCAGACACTGCCATTCAGAATAGCATAAGCCCCATGAGTTTTCACCAAGGTTTCAATCACACTCGCAGCATGGCTCAGGCAACAGGGAATCCACATCATACCATACCTGGACGACTGGCTCATATGAGCCAGGAGCCCCTTCATCTGCCAACAGCAGTCCCAAATAGTGGTAAACACACTACTGTCACACAGCTAGGTTATAAACTGGGACAAGAGCAGCCTAAGTCCCAGCCAGTCCACAGAACACTTAGGGGCATCCATAGATACTGCGATGGGCAAGGCAAAACCATCACAAAAAGAGAACGGACAAAGTGCTCGCTCAGGTACAAGCACTGAGAGCTGACAGCAACCCAACCCTGAAACAAACGATGCAGATGCTGTAGTCAATGGTGTCATGCATCGGCCTAGTCCTATGGGCACTATAGAACAGGCATCCCCAGCAGAACCTGGCCATACGAGAGGGCCATCGCCTACAGCATGACCTCACAAAAAGAATACAATGGGACCACAATACACGAACCTCACTGAACTGGTGGTCCAACAGCCGCAACTTAAACAAAGGAGTGGATCTGAACAGCCAACACAACGGTGTAATAGAAACAGACACCAGCCTCTCTGACTGGGGAGCTACGCTCAACCAGATGCCAGCACAAAGAAAATGGTCAAAAAGTAGAATCCAGGATGCAAATAAACATCCCTGGAGATGAGAGCAGTATACCACGCACTGCAACACTTCAAGAAGTTCATGAAGCACAAGAAGGTGCTCATCAGACTGGACAACAGAGTGACATTAGCATACATTTCCAACCAGGGTGGCACAAGGAGCCCACGACTACTATGCAAAGCAAAGCAAGTATTGGACTGGGCGCAACAACACCTAATATCAATCTCGGCCATTCACTTAGCAGATAAACTCAATATCAAAGCAGACTGGCTAAGCCGCCAACAGATAGCCCGGGGGAATGACACTGCATCCACATGTCTTCCAACAGATAGACAGCAGCTGGGGTCCACTAGACATAGACCTCATGGCAACAGGAAAAAACATGCAGTTACCAAGGTACTACTCCGGATAAAAAGACTCTGGAGCCATTGGAATAGATGCACTAACACAAAAGTGGTCATTCCACAGAGCATATGCAAGGCCCCTAGAATTCTGCGGCTGCAGAATTTTGCGCAGAACTTGCAATCTACCGTAGAACTTCTGCGGTGCCGCAGAATTCACTCTTCATGGTAATTTTTTATTAATATTTCTGTTTATCCATAGAATCTTGTTCCCTTCCCCTCTTTTTATATCCAAAACCCCCCATATGCTTAGAACGTGATGTTATCATGCTATACCATCATACATTAGCTAATGAAATGGCTGCATTCTGCAACAGAAATGAACAGTCACTTATCTACCACAGCTCTCACTGCCAGAGGCGGTGGCACAGCACATCAGACACGATAATATCTGCTCAACCTGCACTATAGCCTAATACAATTTTCAGTCTTACATTATTGCACTAGGGCCAACTTAAAACCTTGTCAATAGCACAGGCCTGTTAAGTCCATACCTCACTTTGTGCAAACGTATTTGTGCCATCTGAAATGAATAACTAGTGAAATGAATTTAACCATCATTTTTAAGAAAAATAAAGTAAGTATGCCCAGAAAAGTGGGATATAATAATGTGTGGACCTGTTGAAAGAATAGACCTGTTAAATAATTGCACTGTATGCATTTTTGCCAGGGTTATTCATTACATATTTTCATTGGTTGATAGAATCACCTAAAAGATATGGAGAAATGTTGTGTGCAGGGACAGCTGTTGGGCCAGAGGGTAGCATGCTGTGTTTCTGTGCTGGTAACTCAGGTTCAGAGATTAGCTCTGGGAGCTAGCTGGGTAGCACAAGACTTAGTGGAACACATCACTGCATGGAGTCTGGGAAGGTATGGTGCAGTGTTCTGTCACACAGTGGACACATTGTGAGCTGTATCTCACAATCGGTTCACGTGCATGTCATGGCCTGATGGTGTTGGGTAGTGTGTCAGGGGAAGAAGGTTGACATGAAAAATTAGTTTTGCAATAACTCCTCTATTCCGTTTATTCCATTTCCAATGGGACCTGTATGAATGAGGATTCAATTTCATGGAAATTAAAAAAATATATATATACACATATATACACACACACACACATATATACAGTATCTCTGTCTCACTACACACACACACACACACACACACACACACACACACACACACACACACACACAAACTTGTATGAATGTTACAGATTGGATATAAATATATAAGTGATACACATTGGAAACCTCATGAGTGGTGTAGAAAGCACATACAAATATATAAGTGTTAGACAGTGGAGATCTAATTAGTGGGATAGAAAGCATGCACATAGAAATACTTTATTTATCACATAAGGTCCCCTCTGCATATGTCATTTATGCAATAGGCTAGGATCTTAAGGGAGAGACATTTGTTTTGCCTTTTTAGGCATACAATTATTTCTGTAAGTCTATTATTTTTTGAACTAGTGTTACTGTGCTTTCCCCCATCCTGATTGCTATAACCACTGCCATGAAAGTGAAGTCAGGATAACAAGCTAACACTGTGATGTGGTAGTTCATTGGTGCCGCAGAACTTCCGCAGAAATTACAAACCGCCGCCACAGAAGTTCTGCGGCAAATGGTAGTCTTGCCACAGAACTTGGTCCCACTGTGCCGCAGAAAAGTAGGGGCCTTGAGCACATGTATTCCCACCAATACGACTCATACCTCAAGTGCTAACCAAGATCCAGCAATCAGAAGCCACAGTAGTCATTATCACGCCATTATGGCCCAGGAAACACTGGTTCGCCACGCTAGTATCAATGGCAATCAAACCCCCATGGACCCTGCCCCTATGGCCAGATATCCTAACACAAGGACCCATCAGCCACCCAAACTTAACATCACTTCAACTCACGGCCTGGCTACTGAAAGGCAAAGACTGCTAAGCAAAGGGTACAGCCAGGCAGTAGTCAAGACAATGCTGCACTCCAGGCGCACATCGACCACCGACTCATACAAGAGACACTGGAACATATTCGAAGCATGGTGCAAGAAACAAGGCATCACAACACAGGACATCAACATCATGCACATACTTCTGTTCCTACAACAAGGCATGAACAAAGGCCTGTCAACTTCCTCCATCAGAGTTCATGCAGCAGCCATAGGAGCAGGTACAGGACTTCTAGAAGGCTACACACCTGGGTCTCCCCCGACGTCCTCAGATTCCTCAAGGCAGTTGCCAATATACACCCTAAGGAAAATAACACGGTAGCACCTTGGGACCTTAACTTAGTACTCGAGGCACTAGCCTCACCCCCATTCGAACCCTTGACCACTATAGACCTCAAATGTCTCTCTCTCAAGACAATATTCCTACTGGCCATCTTTTCCATCAAAAGAGTGGGGGAAATGAGAGCCCTCTCTTGCAAACCCCCCTACCTAATCACACACAATGACGTAGTTACACTAAGAACCACCTCCACATTCGTACCAAAAATCCACTTACCTTTCCACACTGGCCAACCCATAGAGCTGCCAGCTTGGCCCAACCGGGTGGAAACCAAACACTGGGACATGAAGAGGGTCATCACAACCTACTTGGACAGAACAAATGACTTCAGACAAACAGACAGACTGTTCATTATTTACAGGGGACCCCGAAAAGGGCAGGCAGCAACCACTTCCACTCTGGCCAGCTGGATAAAACAGGCCATTATGGAAGCATACAAACCACAAGGTGCCACTCAACCACACGGCATCAAGGCCCATTCCACCAGGGCAATAGCTACCTCATGGACAGAAAGAAATGAGGTCACTATACCGGACATCTGCACAGCCACCACTTAGTCATCAGTGCACACATTCACCAGACATTACAAACTGGATGTAGAAAATGTAGACAAAGCAAACTTTGCACATAAAGTCCTCCTCACTGTCACCAAACCTTAACTGCACAGTCATCCGACCCACCCATGATACTTATACTATTCATGCCTCACTGCTTCTTACAACCCAGAGATAATGGATGAAGGGATGCTGTAAGATGATGCAATATGCAATGGTAGTTTACTCACCTGGTAAAGGTGATTGCATGAGCATCACCTTACAGCTTCCCCAGTCCCACCCGGGCTTTCGGATGACAGTACAGTTGAACAAGGTTCCAGAGATAGAGGCGCAGTCAGTTTCCAGCATGCCTTATGGGCTGGACACAATAGAGTGTAAATAATAGGAAATAAACATCAACTATGGCCATGCACACAGCTATCTCAGACCATTATTGGAGCACAAGATTCATATTCAGATGAGGCATTCAAAGTTATTCATATTATTTGCTGATGTTGTTGTACCATAACTTTCACTCCCACAGCATACCAGCACACAACACAGCTTTGGAAAAGATCAAACTGCAGGCTTGTGGGAGAAGTAGGACCTAGGCAGATGGCATTTCAATTCTGATCACATGTGCATCTGCAACCTATGAGGTGTACATAACCCAGAGGTAATGGCTTCAGGGATGCTGTAAGGTGATGCTCATGCAATCATCTTTACCGGTGAGTAAACTATCAATACATTGGTTACAAATAGTTACCAAGGCAGTAAATAAATATCAGGTTACACGCAGGCTACAGATGGTTACAGGGATACTAGACATTTAGTACAAACAAGGATACATGGAAGATTAGTCTCATAAGTGCTGTGGAGAAATAACATCAGCACTCAGAAGTGCGGTACAGTATTTAAGCAGGTTCATTATCCAACTTCAGGCTAACAAATTTCTAGGTTGCTTTAGTACAAATATTTGCTGCCATAGGAGGCTTTGTCTGGTGTTCAGCAGGGAGACAAGTATTGGGGGAAGAGGGGAGATCACATGATGCGGGATAACTAGAAGCAGAGCTCAAGTGGAGCTCCCATAGACAAACCCTCTAATATCATCTTTTTCCACCCCTAACCGATTAAAAATGAGCAGGGGTAAAACCGAGGGCTCAATTATACCTGCTGGTTACAAGGTGTGGCTATTGAAAGTTTCTTGATTACCTCTACTGGCGCGAACTAACGATGGAAGCAGAAATGAAGCCAGCCAGTATGAAGCACACCCCTCCATCAACCCCAGAAAAGTCCACAAAAAAATCCAAGAGCCAAAGTTCGGGGACCACTGTTAAGGGAACCTCATCTAACGCTTCCCCGATTCCTCTCACAGAAGATCGCTTTCTCCAGGAGCTACTACCGTTTAAAGAGACTCTGGAAGACATCTCAACCGAGCTTAAGTCGCTACACGGTGACCTTAGCGCACTTACAACCCGAATGGGAGACTCGGAAGCAAGAACCTCATCACTAGAAAGATGGAAAGAGAAAGCGGATCTGGAGATTATCCAGATGAGGCAGCAAATTGTAAAGTTGCAGTTAAAAATGGAAGACTTAGAGCGGAGAAGCCGGAGGAATAACCTCCTGATATTAGGCCTTCCCGAGGCTGAAGAAGGCACCGACATGATTACTTTCCTCCAAAAGTTCCTGGTCAAGGTGGTTGGCCCTTCTCCCCTAAACCCCCAATACCACATAGAGCGAGCTCATCACTCCCTACGTCCAAGACCTGCATCTGGCATGCCTCCCAGGCCCATCATAATTAAATTCCTGAGCTTTCTGGAAAAGCAGCATGTCCTGACTAAGGCTAGAGACCTGCAAGCAATTCTGTGGAATGGCACCAGAATCCACATCACCCAGGACCTCACCTACGAAACAAGTCAAAAACGAGCAGCATTTCACCAGTTGGTCAGCAAGCTAATCTCCGCGGACATTCGATTCAAGATGAACTACCCAGCCAGGCTACAAGTATCCATTGACGGATCCTGGTACACTTATGACACTCCGGATCAAGCCTTGAAAGACTTTAAGCTTAAACTGCCCAATTTGTTCAAAACTGGTTGAATAATTACCTGACTGCTAGCCTGATAAATGTCAAATCTGGGGATGAGGTTTTATTCTTTACCTGTTTGAGGGTGGGGTTATTTTTTTCTCGGTCTTCTGGGATATCCCGATGGCGAGGGATCAGGATGGAAAGGCCTGGGGGTGGCCTAGTAGGCCCCGATCTGACCAACGAAGCATCTTCTCCTCTTCCCAGGGAGGGTGGAGGAACTTTTAGTCTAGGTGAGGTTTCCAGGGACCGCTAAACTTAGTTGTACACTCGGGTCCGCCCTCTGGTTCCCTCCCTAGCTGTACTTCCTGTTTCACGTATGCGTGGAGAGAATCCCGAGACAAATGGGAAGAAATTATAATGAAGAACATCCCCTGGAGATTCCCTTCTAACTTTAACTTGGGCCAAATAAGGTAATTCAAGGGGGAAACCTCAGTAAATGGTCCTTCACTCCTGGGTAGGTTACCCGTTTACCCCATCAATGTTTCATGTTCGGTTTCAATCACGATTAGAAGGCCACTTCAATTATTAAGATTGGCATTGTTTCGTTTCTGGACCCCGAGCCACTTGGTTGGATAATAGGGATGGTAAGACCACGCTAGTATCCCTAGAGGGTTTGGGGAATGGGAGCTCCGAGGTGGGGCTTGCGCTAGTGGGTCTGCATTGTGCATTAGAGCGTAGGGGGGAGGTTATACTCAGGGAGGAATTTGATAATGGCGTTGCTCTGTTGCTATTGCTAGGCCAGTGGATGTTTTTAGGTTACAGCGGATGCAATTTAGACTCAGGAGGCTCTTCCCAGGGGATCTATGAGTCTCAGTTACCCGTTTTCAAAACTGAGGTGATTTTTGCACTTCAGATTCTTTTTGAGTCTTTATTTGTACATAGTTGGGAGGGATTAGGGAAGGGGTCTGAGACAGGAAAGCTTCCCCTGCATTTAGCTAGGATGAAGGTAATCATGGTCAATTCAGAGTTATTATTTTACAGGCCAGGTGGTACAAATATAGATGTAAAGAGCAGGGGGGTTAAGGAGTTAGACATATCTTATTTAAGGATTTGAAAAGGGGTGGGAGGATGTGCCTTCTGAGAGGGTTTTCTTCACTACTAGGGTTCACTAGTCTCTTGTCCACAGTGAAATTATATGTCAACAGTTTCATTTAAAATTGCCACGTGGAATGTCAGAGGTGTCAGAGAAATCTCCAAGAGATACCAGGTTCTCAAACATTCTGCCCTATTGAACATTGATATTTTACTGTTGCAGGAAACTCACTTAATGACCTCCGAAATCAGTGGGCTACGATGACAGGGATATTCCCAGTCTTTCGCTGCAGAGGGTTCCTCAGGGAGCAGAGGGGTGGCCATATTGATTAAAAGACAAGTACCGTTTCTGGTGGAAGAATGCCTAGTGGACCAAGAGGGCAGATTTGTTATAGTTATGGGCACTCTTAATAACACTAAAGTGATACTGGGTTCCATTTATGGCCCCGTGGGAAGGGACTCGGACTTTCTTATGCAGTTAGCTGATAAGTTGAGCAGATTCCTGCCCTCCCCGATAATAATTGGTGGGGATTGGAATACGGCTCCATCTCAAGATTTAGATAGATCATACAGACCTTTAAAGCCACTTTCAGCCCACAGCTTGCTCTGAGGGACTTCATAGACTTGTTGGGGTTGTGTGATCCTTGGTATCTGTTAAACCCTTCCAATCATTTGTTCACTTTTTATTCCCCAGTTCACCGGACGTGGTCCAGAATTGACTTTATTTTGGTCAGTAATACTCTCATGTCTGACATTATATGGACGGGGATTGAACCAATTGTTATATCCGACCACTCGGTGGCATGGATCTTGATCACCCCGAACATTCAGGTTCAGAGAGATTCCTCCTGGAGGCTAAATACACAACTCTTAAAGGAGGAGTGCACAGTCTCTCATATTAAGTCATTGATTTCATCTTTTATGGCGATCAACTCTGGGTCAATTAACAGAGAAGACTTGATTTGGTCCTCCTTCAAATGTTTTATTAGGGGTGAATTTATTAAGTTAGCATCCAGGAGGAAAAAACAGAGAGAGGCCAGAGCTTTAGAACTCTTGAGTCAGATCAGACTTGCCAAAAATACCCTTTCCCGAACATCCACCCAGACAGACTTAGAGACCTAATGAAACTTAGGAACGAATACTCGGATCTGGTGAGAGAAAAGGTGGAGTATGCTATTTTTAAGACCAAGGCCCATCACATCAAACAACGGGACAAACCAGGAAGGATTTTGGCCCTTCGTTTGCGTGAAATAGAGGGCTCGAGATGGATCCCAGCATTGTCCTCTCCGGATGGGTCACTTAAGACCTCTCCCCAAGATATTTCTCAAATTTTTGAATCTTATTATAGGAACTTATATAATATGGGGTCTACCCGGTCTTCCCCTGCCCAAATAGAACAATTTTTAGATGGTCTCCAACTTCCATCCCTGCAGGTCTACCAGCAGGAGTTTCTGACCTCTCCTATTACCCAGGAGGAAGTGGAGGATTCGATCCGAGAATTAGCCCCTGATAAATCCCCAGGCCCGGATGGTTTTCCCTCTAATTTTTACAAGGGTTTTTGTAAGGAGATTGCCCCCTCTCTGAGGAAGTTGTTCGAATATATGTTTACCAATGATCTTCTGGACCATACTCTGCTGGAAGCCACGATTGTTTTGATCCCAAAACCGGACAAACCCCAAAATGAACCAGCCAGTTACTGCCCAATCTCATTACTAAATTACAATATGAAAATTTTAACCAAAATCTTATCTCATAGAGTTAAGCAGATTTGGGTTAATTTACTGAGTCCTGAACAAGCAGGGTTCGTACAAGGCAGATCCCCGGCTGACCATTTACGTACCCTGTCACACATTTTTGAATCTGCCCAAAATTCCCCAACACCCATGGCCCTTGTCTCGTTAGATGCAGAAAAAGCCTTTGACAGAGTTCACTGGGATTTCCTCTGGGCCACCCTTAAGAAAATGGGGTTCCCGGACATGTTTATCCAGTGGATCACGACAGTCTATAAGTCTCCCACAGCCAGAATTTTCTGTAACGGTGTTTTCTCCTCTCATTTTCCATTGTTTAGGGGCACCAGACAAGGATGCCCTCTCTCCCCTTTCCTGTTCAACCTATATCTAGAACCCCTTTTGCTTTGTATCAAAAATTCCCCCCAGGTAACAGGCTGCTCAATACATCAACAAACTCTGACCCTATTGGCCTATGTGGATAATATACTTCTACACTTAGCCGATCCAGTGCGTTCTCTAAGTTACGTACTACAAATTATTGCACGATTTGGAAAGGTGGCCAATTATAAGCTTAACTTATCTAAATCAATCATTTTCCCGTTAAATGATAACACACTTTGCACTAATTTCACTCAATTCAACATGCAATGGTCTTTTTCTTCATTGAACTTCATTGAAATATTTAGGTATTCATCTTACTAGGGACCCTGAAACCTTCAAGAAACTCAATTTAGATGATTTAGTCTCAAACATACAGCAGGATTTCTTGAGATGGTCCGCCCTTCCTTTATCATTATGGGGCCGTATAAGTATCATCAAAATGAATGTGTTGCCCCGAGTTTTCTACCCGTTAAATCTATTGAATGTTTTCCTTCCTATATCTTACTTTCAGAGGCTTCACTCAGCCACCACTAAATTTATTTGGCGAGGCAAAAATCCCAGGCGAGCCTTCTCCAAACTTAATTTACCTAAAGAAAGGGGGGGGGCTCCGTCTTCCCAACTTTATGGTATACTATTGGGCTAGTCATTTATCCAAGTTGGGGAGATGGTATGATGTAAGACCTGATGATTATGTTCCCGTATGGTTACAGTTGGAAAGGAAACTGATAGATAGGTATAAACTCCATTCATACAGAGCTTTCTATTATTCCCTCTCTGCTTTACCCCCCCCGCCAATTACAAAGTAGTCCCATAGGGGTTTCTATCAAGGTGCTCTCTCAGTACTGGAAGTTCCTTAATATCTCAGTTAGAGAGGGATATGGCTCAGCCTCTTACCCAAAACCCCAACATTAAGATCGCTGGCTCCTCAATTCCCTCAGAGCCTCAGTTGCCAAGATTACTTGTGATGGAAAGTCTCTTTTTCAAGGAATCCCTCCTTTCCTCGACAGAGATTATGAAGAGGTTTAACATACCTCAGAAACATATATTTAAGGTCTTTCAATTGCGACACCTTATGGTCTCTTCTTTTGGCACATCATTTACTCCATCCCAAATCAGGCCCATTTTGGAACAGATCCGGGAGTATGCAAATAAGCCCCACAGTGTATCCAGGATATATTCCTATTTACTGGATATCAAATATCCGACTCCTTTAAAAGGTTCTAAGATTTGGGACAATTACCTGCCAGACTCTCCTGGGACTTGGGGCCAGATTTGGGGAGATGTCCACAAATGCCTTATTAAAGATAGACATAGGTTAACCCAATATCACATTCGAAATAATTTATATTATACACAGGTCAAACTGGCCAGATTAGGTAAATTGACCTCGAACACCTGTACTAGGTGTGGTATTGCTGAAGGTAATCTGGTATATGTTCTCTGGCACTGTGGCAAAGTGGCTCCCTTATGGTCTTCAATTCAAGCCAAGCTGGATCCTCTTCTGGGGATTAATGAATTTTTTACTATTGAAATGTGTATCTTAGGGCTGTTGAATAATATTCAGGTTTTGGAACGTAGGTTCCACGTGGCTTTAATCTCGATAACAGTGAAAAGACTGGTCCTTAGGCACTGGATGGACCAATTAACTATATCATACGAAGAATGGATCAAAGAGATGTCTTTATACTTTCAGACTGGGAAAATTATAGCAAGTAACCGGAACTGTATGAAATCCTTTAACAGAAGATGGGGCAAATTGTATGCCCTTTATTTACACTAATGTTTTAAATGAATCACCTCTGACTGCTTGATTTATGTTAGACGCCATGAGTTGTGGACATGGTATATTGAAGTCCTTTTAATTCACCTGTGTACAGTTTTTTAATGAGGCACATCCTGGGGTGGGGAGGTGAGGGGGGCTTGGGGATATTAAGTAGGAGGGGTATAGGTTTGTTCTTATTTAGCTCGTAATTACAAGACATTCTTTGTTTGGAATTGGATCTTGAGTTTGATCTTGTATATTTCTACACTCAATACTTATGGTGTATGTATTTTGTTATGTTAAAACTCAATAAAAATTTGGAATTTCAAAAAAAAAAAGTATTGGGGGAGGAGATACCAAAAAGAACAAAAGTGCTACATGGGTGCAATTCGAGGATAAGGGAGGTGCTAAAAAACAATCAGGGGTAGTGGGGTCAGTGGCAGAAGAAGAGTGGGGTGGAGTGCAGCCAGAGCGGGCTATGTCAGGGGGACAGAAAGCAGTGGGGGTGGGGCTAAGGAAGGTGGAAGAAAGGACAGGGAAGAGAGGGGGTAGGAGGAGAAAGCAGGGGGGGAAGGAGAAGGAACTAGGAAAGAAGGGGAAGAGAGAGGGTGGAGTTGGGGGAGGTGAAGCTAGGTGGTTGTAGGATGAGAAGTTGCGGATGTTATGAAGAGACAAAAGGGTGGAGATTACTCTGGGCCATGTGTTAAATATAGCATCCTCAGACCATGTCATGTGTGTAGGTGGCAGCGTAGCCCTGATTTGTATTGGCTGAGCTTGGTGCACTCGATGAGGGTGGTAGGTAGCTTGTTGAACCACCTGGGTCCCCAGGAGGACAGAGATTTCTGAGCCAGTTTTGTGCGCTTGAAAAGCACCAGGACCCCCCCCTTTAGTGGCACTTGTAGTGTGTTTTGTAGGTTGTGCAGTTTTGAAGAGACTGCGGGTTGACTCAGGCATAAGCCCTAACACTGATTTTTTTGCCAGCAAGCAGGTCTGGTATTGTGTCCTAAGGTGAAGAGGGAGCCACCCAGTATCATTGTACAGGGTACATGTATGGGCCAGATGATCAGCCTCCTAGGGTCAGGTGGCAAGCCTAAAGGGCAGTGCTGAGCTAGCCCCATAGATTGGCAGGCCGTAGTCGATGGTAGCTAAGACCGAGCTGCTCATGGCAAGCTTCAGGGCAGCAGATGTCATAGAGTGTCTGTGGTGATAGAGTACACCCAGCTTTATGTTCGCAGTTTTGACAACATGATCAAATGAGAGGAGAAGTTGAGTGTATCGTCTAGGTGTATACCTACTGTAGGTATTTAAATGTATAGACTTGTTCCTTAGTATCACCCTTATGGCTCCATAGCAGCAGAGGGCCATATTTCTTCTTGTTCTGTGGAACAGTGAAAAGCATGCCTTTGGTCTTTTTGTGGTTGAGCAAAAGTCTGTTCTGAGAGAACCAAGATTCAAGCTAAAGGAAGCTGTCTTGCAGTTCAGTAGTAATTGTGGATTGCTCTCTGCCAGAGGTAGAGAGGACGGTGTCATCAGCATATAGCTCAATATGTGCCATGCAGAGTGAGCGAAGGGAATTTATGAAGATGCTGAAGAGGAGTGATCCTGGAATGGACCCTTGAGGGACTCCGAGGCTCACCTCTCTAGGTGCCGAGTGAATGTCGCTAATCTTAACACATTGTGTTCTGGGGGTGAGGTAGCTGTTAAACCAGGCAATAGCCTCTGAGGACAGGCCTACGGACAGCAGGAAGTTTAGGAGAAGCTGATGGTTAACAGTATCGAATGCCATGGTGAGGTCTATGACCATACTGCAATCCCTTTATCCAAGGAATCATAGAGTGGGGAGGTATATTCGACCAAGGCGGTTAGGGTGGAGTGATTTTTATGGAATTCATGTTGTTGTATACAGAGTAGACTGTACTTCTCCAGGTACTCTGTAAGTTGGTTGCAGACCACCTGTTTCAGGGCCTTGGATAGGGGAGGTAGAATAGAGCTGGGCCTATAGTTGGAGTAGTTAGTTCTATCTCCAGCTTTGAAAATAGAGGTGACAATTGCTTCCTTCCATCTGTCGTGAAACAAGCCCTATCTTAATGAGGCATTGAACACTTTTGTTAGCAGATTGGCTAGCCCATTTATAGTGAGTGCAACCAGCTTCATGTCAGCTAGGTCACTCCCCATTATAGTTTTTCCAAGGACCCACTTGATGTATTTAATCATCTCAGACCTAGTAATCTGTTTGAAATAGAATGGTGGTATACCATTGTTTGAGGGAGGAGGTGTTTTCAGGCTGGGAGTATGACCTGGTGGTGGGGAAGTGAAGTATTCATGCAGTGGCACAGCGGTTAGGTCTGTGAAGGCTGTGTTGAAAGCATCAGCAATGTCACTGGGTTCCTGGAGTGTCCCGGATGCTGTTATAATCAGGTCAGGTGGTGCTCTTGAGGCCCTTCCAGAGAGTGACTTCATGGAGTTCCAGAACTCCCTGCCTGATCCCCAGTTCTTGTTTAAGAGCTCCTTATAGTAGGTGGCTTTGGCTAAATGAATGGGCTTTGTACATTTGTTTCTAGCTGCTTTGTAAGCAGAGAAGTCAGCCTGCATCCCAGTAGCCTTGGCTTTGTGCCACAGACTGCCACTATGATGCATGAGCTCAATTAGGGAGCCTGAGAGCCACGGGTTAGCAGACCCTCTTACTTTTCTGTTCCTATACTGGGAGATAACTAACATGCAAAAAAAAACAACCAAAAAGAACAAAAGAAAAAAAAGAACATCATGCTGTTGTATATCTGACTTTCGCTTGTTATGACTGTATGATTTTGCTACCTGTATGTTTGTATATTACCAACCTTTTTGTACTGTACCCTAACCCCGCCAGATGTCTTTGACGTGGAACCTATGTAAAAAAGCCTTTGGTTCAAAGGTGTTAATCCGAAATGAAGAAAGAAAGAAAGAAAGAAAGAAAGAAAGAAAGAAAGAAAGAAAGAAAGAAAGAAAGAAAGAAAGAAGGAAAGTGTCGCATGCCATAGTAAAGATCCAAAGGAAGTAATCCAGGGCTTAGTTTTCCGTCCTTTGCTTTGTCCAGTGAGGACCAGTCAGCATGTTTCAGGTATTGCTTAAAGGTTAGCAATAATCGGATCTCAGAGATCGACTTCTAGAGACTTGGGGGCATGCTTAGTGAACTTATTCATCCAACTGCACATTACTGGGGAATGGTCACTAAGAGAGTCTGGTAAGACAGAGACCTCAGTGATGTGGTCTGGGCAGGAGGAGAGAAGCCAGTCTATAAGGGCACATGTGCCCATTCTATCATTTTTTCTAGTGGTTTGTGTTACCATCTGGGTGAGATAGAGCCCAGATATCTCGTCTCTGGCTGATGCTTCATCTTGGGATTGCCAGTTAATGTTGAAGTCTCTATCAATAACACATTCCCAATTATGCCCCATCTGCTGTTGGTTGCTAATGAACTGTTCAAGGCCAGTGTTGTGCTTACCAGGGGGTATGTATACTGTGGAGAGCAGTAGTACTTTGTTTTGCTGGCCTATGGTGAGCTTTAAGTTTAGAATTTGAGCCTTCTTGGAGTGCAGACTGCAGGGCAAAGTTTGACCTTTAATGTCGCTCCTGAGGTAGACCATACAGACACCCCCCTGGCTTGGACAGTTGGTCTTGGTGGAAAGAGGTGTAGTCGTCCAGGGAAATAGCTGAATCAGAGATCTTAGTAGAGAGCCAGGTCTCTGAGAGAGCAACGATGTCAGGTCTGAGCATCTCCACCCAAGCCTGGAATAGCGAGAACTTGGGTAATAGGCTTCTTATGTTTAGTGAGACAATCTTGAGTTTTCCCTTACCTGAGCTGGGTCTTGCGTGAGGGAGTCCTGGGTTAGGGTGTATATTAGTGGATATTAGGAGTAGCAGCAGGATTTACTTTCTTAGGAAGCATGATCAGAGTACCCAGGATGAGTGACTGGACCTAGTCCTTGAGGATTTAAGGTCATAGGTGGTAATAGAAAGGGAGCAGCAGAAGAGCAAGGCAGCTATGTGGATTTTAGGGGGAGCCTGAGGTTTGTAGTTCAGAGGTGGGAATTTGAAAGCTTGTGGCAGATGGTGATCAGCAAGGCATCCCACTCATAATACACATTTCAACCAAGGGTATGTCAAGTGTAGAAGGGTCCAGGGTGGGTGCAGCCATCTCCCTGCGTACTTCTACCCCAAGGCAGATGACAGTAGCTAATAGAAGTAACAGCTTATGGTGTCCCATCATAGTGGTTGTTTTGCAGTATAAACTAGTGAATGCAGGTGTTGGAACTAGTTGTTATGGAAATGCATTAAGCCACTTAATCAGTGGAGTGTGGGGGAAAGCGTTTTTCACTGTTTGGCTAGTGAGCTGCAAAGGGCATTCTACAAGAAGAGAAGGGAGGAGGAGGAGTTGTTATGGAAATGTATTAATTCACTTAATCAGTGGGGGGTAAGGAGAAATCATATTTCACTGCTTGGTTGGTGAAATGCAAAGGGCAGTATACAAAAAGAGAAGGGATGTGGGAGGTAAGAGCTCAAGCTGCAATAGGCAGTAGCCAACAGAAGGGGGGTGAGGAGGGAGGGGGAGGAGCTCGAATGAATTTAATGGAGGTCAGGGCGGAGGTGGGTCAATGGGAGAAAATGCAAGGTAGAAAGTGCTTCAGTTCACACAGCTGCCCTTAATCAGAATGCTTTGCAGCATGGGCCACTCAGCTGCTCTTAATTGGAGAGCTTAGCAGCATGGGCCGCTAGGAAGCCGTGGCACCAAGTTTGAAAAAAATATGTAGCTTCTTCTGGTACCTAAGGTGCAGGGGGATGCAGGTGGGCGGGCAGTGCCACTTCAGCCTTCCAAATAATTTTCAAACCACAAACATGGTTTGAATTCAGAGGAGGGGGTGTGCACTTGCCAGATCAGGGCTCAGGATCCCCTGCGGTGTAGGGGGATGCAGGTGGGCAGCAGCGCCACTTCATCCTTCCACATAACAATTTTCTAATTGCAAATGTGATTTGAATCGGGGGGGGGTGCACTTGCCTGGTCAGGACTCAGGATCCCCTGGGGTGTAGGGGGATGCAGGTGGGTGGCAGCGCCACTTCAGCCTTCCAAATAACAATTTTTGAACTGAATTGGGGGGTGCACTTGCCCAGTCAGGGCTCAGGATCCCTTTTCTAGCAAGCCAGGCCCTGGAACCACAGGTACCCACTAGTGTCTCGTGCCCCCCTCACCCTTGTTGCATCCCGACCCCCTGACAGTGGCTAACACTGCCCACTACCCATCACTCATCTCCTCAGCCATCTAAATTCTAATCCATATTACTGCTACCACAGGAGGAGGGGAAGGGGTGCCACTGGATCCCAAGGAGTACTTTAGATAGGGAAGAGCTGCTGCTGAACACTACAGAGTGCTATAAATGGGATGAGAACAGGAATGAGCTTCTACTGGATACCATGAAGTGACTGGCATGGGAAGGGGTGAGATAAGGGTTATATGGGGTATCAAGAACTGAGGTCACAAGACAGGGAGGTGAATACCACTGGACAGCAGATAGAGCTTGGCATGGGACAGGGTGAGGGAGGGATTTTACTGGACACTAGGCAGAACTTGGCATGTGACCAAGAGAGGATGGGAGTATTACTGGATACCAGAGAGTGCTGCACTTTGTGTACTGGCAATACCAGTCAATGTCTATACACAGTATTGCACATTTGTTTATATCTTTTTCTTTTTTTTTAATGATGGAAAATAATCACAAAAAAAACATACCTTTAGGCAACATTTAGGGTTGTGGCACAAAGCTTCAAAAGAGCAGAAATATGATGTTAAGATAAGCAACTTTTTTCTGAATTTTGATTTTGTGCTATGGTGTACCTTTGCTTTCAATAATTGCTTGAAGCAGCACTGGTTTTACACTAATGTCAGCAACTCTGTCAAAGCATAACAATAGGGTTTGTTGGTGTGTGAGTAAATGGCCTTGCCTTAAAAGACACTGCCAAAGTTAGGGTAACACCAACGCTGCTTCAAGCATTCTTAAAGCTGTGAGCACCACATTTCATAATCATCAAGATCCAAGAGAATTTGTATCCTAACATTGTGTTTTCCTTCTTTGGTGGCTCTGTGCCTCCACCATGGTACTGTAGCAACTTTAAAGCAGTGTTGCTCATTGTATTTTGTTACCTGTAATAAATTAAAAGTCACATAATATCAGTTTATTTTACAAAAACAAGTATAATTATGTAAAAGTTCAGAACACCGAACAAAAATATGACTCTGCCCCATCTAACACATACCACACAGTAGACCCGGGCCCATACAATGAACTGGTTTCTCATGCCTGGCCACTGGAGTCTGGAAGGTACTGTAAAGGCAGACCAATCAGGCTGTATGGGGAGGCAGAAGAGAGCCCAACTGCAGATACTGTGAGTGCATCTAGCTGTTCTGGCACTGACAATATAGGTGCCCAGATACTGTTTGCTGAGACCCACCTAGATTAGTGGCACTGGAGGTGTCCCTGATATAATATATGTGAAGCAGTCAGGGGTTGGCTGGGACAGATCCCCTGTTGAAGTCTCAGAGCAAAATGAAATATTGGGAAGGTTGGCTGGCCCCTGATCCATGGGCTTCAACTGCTGTGAACACTTTTGGATTGCACAAATTGTTTTCGGACTTACAGTATATGTACAATAAAGTGAATCTACAAGGAAGCCTGGAGTGCGTGGATGTCTTTCGTGTAATATTGTCTGGGATAGGACACGTCTGGTAGTTTGGATGATAGCCTACTCCATGCTAAATGGCTTCTGATACTGTGAACTTTCACCCCAAAAACTGTCATGTCAAACTTGTTGCTTTTTCAAGGTGACTGCAGGGTTTTCCCTGATAAAGAGATAAAACATATGAAAATATGAAATGCCAGCAGAAACACGCCTCACGGTCTATCGAGTCTACTCGACTGTGCAGCTAGCCCCTCAGCTGGCAGCTGCCCCATTCTCCCCTTCCCACTTCATACTTACCCCCCCCCCACTCTGTCCCCACACCTTTTAAAACCACCCACCGTCCTACTGGATACTACCTCCTCGGGCACAGTAGTCCACTTGGCTACCACCCATTCCATGAAAAAATGCCTCCTGATTTCCCTCTTGAATCTTCCCCCCCCTCCAGTCTCAGCCGATGCCCTCTCGTGTCCCTCCCTCTTCTAATCTGGAAAATCCATTCTGTATTGGTCTTGTTTATCCCCTTTAAGTATTTAAAGGTTTCAGTCATATCCCCCTTATCCCTCCTCTCCTCCAGGGTATACATATTCAACTCACTCAGCCTATCATTGTAGGACCTTCCCTCCAATCCCTGGATCATCTTAGTCACCCTACGCTGTACCCCCTCCAGCAATCTGATGTTCTTCTTCAGAAATGGGTACCAGTACTGCACACAGTACTCCAGGTGCAGCCTGACCAGTGACCTGTACATGGGAAGGATCACCTCCCTATTTCTGGAGGAGAGTCCTCTTGCTATACACCCCAGCATCTTGTTGGTTTTAGCTGCTGTCTTCCTGCACTGAGCTGAGTTGTTCATACTCCCTGTTATAAGAACCCCTAGATCCTTTTCCTCCTTTGTGCTTCCCAACTGTACCCCTACCAGCTGATAGCTCCTCCCCTGGTTCCTAGCTCTGAAGTGCAGTACCTTGCACTTCTTGGCACTGAACCCCAATTGCCATGTTTCTGACCACTCCTGCAGTTTGGTCAGGTCATCCTGCAGCCGCCTCCACCCTTCAGTGTCATCTACCACAGCTCCCATCTTCATATTGTCTGCGAACAGACTGACTTTGCTCTGGATCCCGTCTGAGATATCAGCTATGGATATCCCAAACAGCACTGGTCCCAGTACCGATTTCTGTGGTACATCATTCGTCACCTCCCTAGGTGATGATAGTTATCCCCTTCCCACTACCACCCTTTGCTGCCTTTCCTGAAGCCAGTTGGTGATCCAGCTGACCATCTTTGTTCCCACCCTTATATATTCCAGTGTCCCCCCTTGCCTCCCATGCAGCACGGAATCAAAGGACTTGCTGAAATCCAAATACAGGACATCCACCACATGGCCCTTGTCCAGTTCCCTGGTCACCCAGTTGTAGTACTCAATTAGGTTTGTCTGGCAGGATCTACCCGAGACAAACCCATGCTGTTGACTGTCCTGGAGTCCACTGCCCTCCAAAAAGGTCACCATCCTCTCTTTTAGGATTGTCTCCATGAGCTGTCTCACAATTGATATGAGGCTCACTGGCCTGTAGTTGCCTGGTTCATCCTAAGGGCCACTTTTGTGAATGGGCACCACATAGGCCATCCTCCAGTCTTGTGGTATGCATCCTGTGTCCAGGAAGGTATTGAGCAGGTCAGCCAGTGGTTCTGCCAGGATCTCCACTAGTTCCTTAAGTACCCTAGTGTGAATGCCATCTGGTCCTGGTGCCTTGTCCACCCTCAGTGCCCTTAATCCTTCCAGAATGCTGTCCTCTGTAATCCATGTATCAGTCCCCCCTCCGCCCTTCCCACACCTCCCCTCCCCGAGGTATCTGCCCCCCTTTGTCCTTCTTGAACACAGAGCAGAAGTACTCATTTAGTGCCTCTGCCTGATCCTCCCCCTTCTCCACCCCCCTGTCCTTTCTAATCTTCATAATCTGGTCCTTGCTTTTCCTTCTCGCTCTGGTGTATCTGAAGAAGTCCTTTTCTCTGTCCTTAATACCCTGTGTCAGTCTCAGCTCTCTAGAAGCCTTGGCCGCTCTGACTAGCCTGGTCACCTCCCTGGACTTCTTCGTATACCCGTCCTTGTCATCTTTCCCTCCTGATTTCTTGAATCTCTTGAACGCTTTTCTCTTGTCTTCACCCCTTCCATGACTTCCCGAGTCAACCAGATGAGCTTCTTTGCCCTTCCCTTCTTTTTTCATATCCTAGTACATGACTCAGTGGTCTCCGCCAGCCCTTTCTTAATAATATCCTATTTCTGACTCACATCCTTGCATGTTTGAATTCTGACCAGATGCCTTCCCATAATTTCCTCCATCCTTTTAAAGTTCACCCCCTTAAATTCAATCACCTTGGTGTCCATACCGCCTGTTTCCTCTCCATATTGAGCATGAACCACACTGAGTGGTGGTCGCTCCTTGCCAGAGTGTCCTCCACCCCTAGATCCCTTACAGTCTCCCCATTTGATAGTACCAGACTGAGAGTCTTTTCCAACCTAGTTGGCTCACGAACCATCCGTACCAGGAAACTGTCCTGAAATGCCTCTAATATGACCTGTTCCTTTGCACTCGTGGTGGTTGGCGTGCTCCAGTCCACCTAGGTAAGTTGAAGTACCCCACCACTACTGTGTTCCCCTTCCTACAAACCCTTCTAATTTGCTCAGCTAACTCCCTGTCCAGGTCATCCACTTGAGCTGGTGGCCTGTACACTACCCCTATCACTTTAGTATTCTACTTTTCGAGTCCTGAAACAGCATCCATAGGGCCTTTGTCATTCCCTCCTCCACTCCTCCCTTGTACACCTTATCCCCTCCTGTACACAAATTGCTATGCCCCCCTTTCTTCTTGGCCCTATCCTTCCTGAATATTCTATTCCCTGGGCTCATCATATCCCAGTCCTGGTACTGGGTGGTCCACATTTTCGTGATGGCTGTGATGTCCACCATCCCTACTGACAAGAGAGCCTGTAACTCAGATGATTTGTTACCCAGGCTTCTTGCATTCAATGAGACCACCCTCCAACCTGCTTCTCTTCCTACCCCTCCCTTATTTTCCCCCCTCTTAATCTCCCTGCATGACAATCCGCCAATTCCCTCCAGGCTAGCTTGGGGGGGTGAGCCTGTTTGGCTCCCCTCTTTGGGATTCCTGCCTACTGGCTGTCCACTTGCCACCCCTCACCTAGTTTAAATCCACCTTTTTTGCTATGTACCCCTCTATCCCCTGCTTTAGTACCCCCTTCCCCTCTCCACTTAGGTGTAGCCTGTCACCTGCATAGAGATCATTATTGTCCCAGATTCTGCCCCAGCCACCCGCTAACCCATTCCCCTTGACTTGGCAGCATTCCCCCAGCCACATGGTGAACTCCCCAATTCTACCTTTCCTCACCGTACTCATACAGGGTACTGGAAGTACCTCTGAAAAGGCCACTGACTCCCCAATCTCCCTGCACAGTCTACCCAGTTCCTCGAACCTTTCCCTCACTACCTCCACTGTCTCTCCTGCCAGGTCATTTGTATCCACGTGCACAACAAGGTGATATTTCTTCCTACCCCTCCTTGCGCACTTAAGAATTGACTGCCCCGCCCTGCCCGCTGTTAACCCTGGTATGGACTCCGACCATATGCAACTGTCTTTCCCCCTTACTGCCCCACCTGATCCCTTTTAGTATGGAATCCCCCAGCACTAGTACATTCCCCCTCCCTCCTCATTCCTCATCCCCCCACCCCTCTTACCCAGGTACCTATTTCTACAATCAGCCACCTTTTAACTCTACCCTTCTCCCTGCGGCTCCCCCCACCTTTGTCTTGTCCCCTCCCCTCACTGCTCTCCCACTAGCATCCCATCAGTCCCATCCACCCTTGCATCCTCCTTCTTTGGTACGTCCCATCTTGCTCCCTACCAGCACTGCTCCTTTCCTCCATACCCCTGCCGTTGTCTGCCATTCCAGCTGTGCCCCTTCCCCATTTTCCCCTGCCACACTCCTCTGATGGACTGCTGTCCTTTGTGCATTCCCCTCCCTTCCCCTCTCCTGCCCCCTTCCCGATGAGCCTGCACCCTCTCCTCCTCTTCCAGTGTTGCCAGCACCAGAAATCTATTACCTGAACCCTCTGCATTTCTGTGTGTTGCTTTTTCCTCCTGACTTGAGCCTTACCTCCAATGCTAGGCTTCTTGTTCACTTTGCTTCCATACCCCCTTCCCATCCCTTCCCTTGAACCACTGTTCCTGTCATGCTGCGTCTTCATGTTGCTCCCTGGTATAGGCCCTCCCATACCAGGTTCATCCCCCCTTCCCCCCATCCACTCTAACACTCTACCAAGCCTCAGCACTTCAGTCTCCTTAGCCTATGACAGATTGAAGCCCCCCCCCAGCTTCCACAATATATTCATCCAGACCATCACCCCACACCTATTGCGGCTCACTATTCTACCCATGTTGGCCCTCCTAGCACTTTGCTGCTCCCTGAACCACCCACTGCTGCACAGTCCCCTTCCACCCCCATTAGTGCCCCTCCACCCCCTAGTGTTTCCTTCACTAGCACTCTCCATTTGCTGCCTCCACCATCTCACTAACACACTTTGGATCTACGACACCAGTGTGACAAAAAAATACATCAATGTCCTCAAACGCACTGGGAACCCATTGACACTCGCGATCCCGACGCATCCCCGGAATGACTGCCAATGTAGTGACAATCAATGCAAGGGTGCTGCATCCCCCAGTGCCCCACATGCAGGGTCTGTGCCTCCTACACCCCTCCTACTATAGATATCTAACACCATGTCACAAAGACAGTGGATTTAGATATTTACCCCACATCACTGTACAGTCGATTGAATTGAAACTCCTGTCGCTGCCGATATTGGCGTGGTGGGGGTTACGCTGTGGGGGTTTCAGTGTGCCAGTGTCACTGTAGCGATGGTATACCCCCATGTTATATCCCCAATGGTTAACGCTACCCCTTGCTTTCCTCTGTTTCCTTAGACTTCAAGTGTACCCCTTCAACCTCTTCAGTGGGCCCTCCTTCTGCTTTATAATTCCTTACTATAGTGATTCAGTCCTAAGAACCCCCTTCCCTAATTGCCCCATGCTGCCCTCCAACTCTCCCCAGAGTTTCTCAAGTTAACCAGCAGAGTGTACAAATCACTTCAGTTGCTTAAGCCTACCCCACATATGCAGTCCATGCAAATGCTAACAGTTACACTTAACGTGACTATACCAATCTGTCAATGTACATCCAATAACAGTACCTTTAAATGTTGTGGTTCCAGTTGCAGTCGTATGTCCCCAGCTATAGATCCAGCTTCACTTGTATGCCCACTTCCAGCTCCTGAAGCTCCACTTGCTCCTACCGACTCCTTCCCCTTCAAACCTCTCCCTTGACCCCCTCCCTATTGGTTCAGGCCTACTGGGAGGAGCCCAATAAGGCCATTTAATAAGGAGGTGGCATGGAGTGGGTGGGTGGGAAAATCAATCAATTACAGCTCCTCCTGGGACTTCTGGTCTTGCAGCTGGGCTTGGCTTTATAGCCTGGCTACAAGCTTCAAAAAGCCTACCTTGTTTCTCCAGTGCCTCCTATTGGCTCCTGGCCTGGAGCCACCTGATAGGTTTTGACCCCCTTTGACCGGGCTAAAAGTGCCCATTATCACCACCTCCGATGCCTTTATGGCACTTCCCCAGCCACCCCTCCGGCCCCCAGCCACTCTCCCTCTGACATGGCGACAGGGCTCCCAGCCACCCCTCCTCCTCCATAAAAGCAAATTACAGCTCCTGGGAAAAATGTAAGCTTCTAATGGTGAAGACACTGGGACAATCACAGGGAGGAACAAGAGGAATGGGGAATGTCCTGACAGGTAGATGGGCATTGGAGAGTACAAAATAAGGTACCAGTGGGGCTTGGAGAAATTAGCAAATTCCTCTTTGGGAACATTTTCATGAAATTCCACACATTTTGTTAAAATTGAGCAGATTTTCATGAAATGTCATGACATTTTGTGAATTTCTTTATCACTTTATTTGGCTATAACCTAGAAAGGAACTTGGCAACTGGCCTTCTTTCTTGTTGTTAAAAGCTCTAAGGACCTGTCAAATATCATGATATTCACTCAAATACTGAAGGAACAGAGGCTCAAAGTCTGTTTTTTTTTAATTTTTTTGTAAAATATTTTGCTATTTAGAACTTGGTCACCACTGGAGTCAGGTACCTGACAATTAGCATGCATAACCTTTTTGGATGTCTTAAAAACTACTAGGTGTTACAAAATCTCTTTAATCAAATTTAAACTTACAGGGGCTCATAATTGCACAATTTATTTTTGAAGTATTTTGAAAATTTTCTGCAACCTTGGATATTTGCAACTCTGTGGCCACTGCAGGTATAGACCTGACATTTGGCATGTACAGTATACAGAATATCAATCGGTCCTGAAACATAACAAAGCAGGAAACGTTTGTTTCAGTGTGTGGGAATATATGTAGTTCTTGTGCAAACTTATGCTTTGCGAACTTTACTTCTGCTATTTCTCATTCCCACCTTCAGTAGAGGAACCGTGCGGCGATATGGGAATGAAGTCCCAGCACTAAAGGTGAGAAGAGTGCTGGAGGAGGAAGAGGAGGAGGAGGAGGTGGGGAGGATGGAGGGTTTGGAAACCATACTTAGCATTAAGGTGAGGGGAAGGCAGGTTTAAATGGGGCTGGTGGGCAGAGTTATTCCCCCACATTGCACCACAGGCATAGCCCTCCCATTCAGTGTGTGGTAATATACATGGTGCTTGTGCAAACTTGTGCTTTGCAAACTGTACTTTGGCTTTCCAAATTCCCAACCTCAGTAGAGGAGCCAGGTGGTAATACAGGAATGAAGGCCCAAAAAGAGTAACATGATAACCTCTTCCAACTCACAGAGACTGTGAACAGTGATGCACAAGAAAGAAAAAAAACCTGTGGAGGAAGCCTCTGAGGAACCATGGCTACTGAACTGCCTTTGCTCTGGGCTCATGATGAGGAGTTTTTCCTAAAGGCTTGTCTGATTTGTTATTCTGCAGTTGGAATTTAGGTTTTGAAACATGAGGATGTCCACCTTTCAAGCCTTCTAATAGCATGGGAGGGAACTTTATTTTCAGAGGCAAAGAAGCTGTTCGAATCTGAAATGAATGACCTGAAAAGGAAAAAGGATTAAGGAGCATTCATTGAAGCAGATGTCTCATGTGTTCCATAAATGCTTTGGTGGTTAATATGAACATATGAACATATAAAAATGCCAGCAGAAATAGGCCATAAGGTCCGTAGAGTCTGCTCGATTGTGCAGCTAGCCTCTGGAGAATGATCGGTAGTGGCAATGATATAGGACAAGTTGACTGAGTATTTGTACTGGGCACCAATTGTTATGAGTTGGATAGTAAATGATCTGAACTCCTTTATACAGCCTATGAGTTTTTCATTTTGGTAATGCAGGATGTAGTGGTCTTCTTGTTTTCTTAGACTGGCAATTGAGGGAAATGCAGTAGAAGAAGCTGATGAAACTGGAAACTCTCCTGGGCAAAGAAAAACATAGATGGCTAGGCAAATAGCTGAGAATATCATGATGATGGTTGTACATTCGAAGGGGTTAGAATGCAACAAATCCAATAGTTTCTGAAATAGAGGTCATTAACAGGCTGACATTTTAGGAGACCTGAGATAGATGTTCTATTGAGTCCAAGTAATAGTAGCTTAATGGAGAAGATGGATAAACAGAGGTTGTGGATGGATTTATTTGAGAGAGGAATATTGTATTTCAGACAGGTATTGTTTTATTGACTGTAAGATAATTTATGAGTTTGATGGCAGTAAGTTATGGAAGCCAGTGTGTGATGGATTGAACGTGTCATGTTATGAACTGACTGGACTGCGCAAAACAAAGTATATTTCTTCCAGGCAATAGAATATTTAACAGAGTACTGTGAAGTAGTGCTGCCCACATGAGGGCTTTGACTTGGTGATGGTAGAATGCTGTATCTAGATGAGATCAGGAAATCGAGGTGGAGGAGCCAAAATTTGGTCTGCTGATGGGCAGATATAACGATCCCTGAATTGGAAATCAGATAAATAATCAGCTGCTGATAAAATGGGAACATGAAAGCATAGCATGGTGCATTATGATAAAGATAGCCGAGTCAGCCTCCGCATGAACAGCATAATGAAATGATATGAGGCTCTGCCTTTATTAATGATATTGACTGTAGCTTGATTATCTGAGATGATTGAGATGGTTTGGAGTGACCAGCGATGGCCCCACATGAATGCAGCATCTATGATCAGATACATTTTGAGCAAAGGAGATGTATTTGCAAAGTCCTAGAGGCTGAAATTATCTGGATGCCAAGGAGCAGTGAACCAGGAATGTTCAAACTGCAGCAAAGCAATAGTTGGGAGAAGCATCAGAGTAGATCCTGGAATGAAGATCTGGAGATGGATATTTGTAGAACATAGAACAACCATTCCTGTATGTGGCTATGTACTATTCGGAGGGGGGGGGAGTGGCCCTTTATGTCAATGAAAATATCAAAGCTACAGAAATTTAGAATACACATAAGGAGCCAGAAGAACTGTGGGTCACTCTGGAAACAGGAAATGGGATGACCATACGAACTAGGGTTGTCTACAGGCCTCCAGACCAGGAGGAGGACATAGACACATAATTCTTAGAAGATATAGAAAACATGACAGCTAAAGGGGAGGTTCTGCTAAAGGGAGACTTCAACATGCCAGATACAGACTGGTCAATACCAGCAGGAACATCCACCAGAACTAGACACATAGTGGATTCCCTGCAGGGGGAGGGCATCAAACAATTGGTACAACAACCCACAAGAGGCAGGGCTATCCTGGATCTAGTACTGACTAACGGGGAAAGGATCACAGATCTTCAGGTAGAAGGTCACCTGGGGGCCAGTAACCATCACATGGTATGGTTCAGTTTGGCCACTAGAACTAAATCATCCCATTCCAAGGCAAAAATGTGGGATTTCAGAGGAGCTGACTTTGAAACAATGGCCAACAGGCATAAGCTAGCCCTAGCAAGAAGAAATACAGGCAAGGGAGTACAGGCAAAGTGGGCAAGCATTAAGGATGCAATACTTGAAGCAACATCCCATTGTGTTAGATCAAAAGAAAGAGGAAACCAATTTGGTTCTCAGAAGCAGTAGCAAAAAAGGTCAGAGTCAAAAGGCTGGCCTTCAGGAAATATAAGGGAACGTAGAGGGATGAAGATAGGGAGGCATACTAAACTTCCCTAAGGGAAGCAGGGAAGGCAATAAGACAGGCAAAGTCCCAAACCAAGGAAACACTAGCCCAAACAGTAAAAGAAGGGGATAAGACTTTCTATAGACACATTAGTGAAAGGAGAAAGTCGAGATGGGGTATTGCTAAGATCAAAGGGGATAATGGGAAGTGTGTGGACAAGCACCAATGAAAAGCATCTATCCTATATAGATACTTCTGCTCAGTATTTACTGAGGAGAAGGTAGGGCAAGGCACACAGCTCAGCACCATGGACATAGGGAGGAGGGAGGTGTGCACAAGTCCCTTCACAAAAGAAAGGGTCCTACAGGAGCCTGCTAAGCTCAGGGTGGACAAGGCAATGGGATCTGATGGCCTACATTCCAGGGTACTAAAGGAGCTAATGGTGGAACTAGCAGAGCCATTAGCAGAACTGTTTAGTGAGTCTCTGAGCACAGAAGATGTCCCAGAAGACTGGAGAAGGGATTGTGTGATCCTGCGCCACAAAAGTGGCAGCAGGGAGGAGGCAGGGAACCACCGACCAGTCAGTTTTACCTCAGTAGTGGGCAAGATTATGGAGGAACTCCTTAAGGAAAGGATAGTGCAACACCTGGAATCCATATGAGTACTGCATCCAAGACAGCATGGGTTTACAGCAGGAAGGTCCTGTCAAACTAATCTCATAGATTTCTTTGCCTGGGTAGCCAGAGTGGTGGACCAAGGGGGTGCAGTTGATGTCACCTACCTTGACTTCAGCAAAGCTTTCGATACTGTTCCACATAGACGATTGATTAATAAGCTGTATAGGCCTAGGGTGGGTCAGAGGTTGATCAACTGGGAGACAAACTGGTTGGTGGTCAGAAAACAGAGAGTGGTGGTAAATGGTATACAGTCAGAAGAGATGCAAGTCACAAGTGGGGTACCTCAGGGATCAGTTCTGGGGCCAGTCCTCTTCAATATCTTCATCAGTGACATTGCAAATGGACTGCAGGGTAAGGTTTGCTTGATTTCGGATGACACCAAGATCTGTCACAGAGTAGATGATCCAGATGGGGAGGGCAGAATGAGAAGAGATCTGGAAAAACTGGCAAAATGGTTGGAAGAGTGGCAACTTGGGTTTAACTCAAAGAAGTGCAAGATCGTGCACATAGGGAAGAGAAACCCTGAAGCTTCCTATAGGTTGGGAGGGGAGTTGCTGGCAATCACAAGGGAAGAAAGAGACTTGGACATCATCATCACAGATGACCTGAAATCATCCAAGCAGACTACTAAAGCAGTAGGTGAGGCTAGAGGGCTATTGGGGTGTATTAGTAGGGGTATCACAAGTCGTAAGAGGGAAGTAATAATCCCTCTTTACAAGACACTGGTTATGCCCTTTCTGGAGTACTGCGTGCCATACTGGAGGCCACACCTGCACAAGGACATTAATAAAATGGAGGCAGTCCAGAGAAAGGCAACCAAAATGTTGCAGGGACTGCATCAGAAAACATGTGAGGACAGATTAACAGAGCTCAATATGTATACCCTAGAGCAAAGGAGGAAGAGAGGTGATATGATCAAAACATTCAAACATCTTAATGGCATTAACAAAGTGAAAGAGTCTAACATGTTTCAATATAAGCAAAAATAGCAGGACAACAGGACACAGCATGAGATTAGAGGGAGGCCAATTAAGGGGTAATGTGAGAAAGTTCTTTTTCACAGAAAGGGTGGTAGATGCATGGAATGGCCTACCTCAGGAAGTGGTGGCTATGAATACAGTGCAGGGCTTCAAACAGGCATGGGATAGGCATAAGGGAGCAATACAGGTGAGTATAAATAAATAAGCCATTGACAGAGTAAAGGCCAATGGAACATTCATAAGATAGAAAAAATGGGCAGACTGGATGGGCCTTGCAGTCCTTATCTGCTGTCAACTTCTATGTTTCTCTGTTTAGAAATGAGACCACACTGCTAGATTTGATTTAGTTTCGACTGTGATGGTGACATGATGATGCAGGCTCATAGACAGAGGAACCATTGTCAGGAGATCTGAGGTAATGGAGTGACCTTGAGGAATAATTTGCATGGTGAAATTGAGATATCCCAAGAATGAGAGAAGTTCTTGTTTGGTACAGGAAGAATGAGTGAAGAAGGATTTGACCAAAACTTGGATTCTGTGAAGTTTCTCAAGAAGCAGATGGGCTTCCATGCATATGGAATCTGATTTGATGTTGAGGAATTCGATAGTCATAAAAGGACTCAGCATTTTTCTCTTTGGATAAGGGTACTGCTTATTCATGAAAGAGACAGGTGAGCACAGAGTTGCCAGCTGCCAGAGGAGACTAATGTGGATCGATTAGTAAGAAGCATCAAAGAGGCAGATCACAGCTGAACAGTGGCAAACATAGAGCAATAACCAACAAAGAGTCTCTGAAAACGTATCAAACAGTTTGGGGCTACTTCTGCAACCAAAGATCAGACGGACAACAAAGTAGTATCGATCTTCCCATTTGATTCAATAGAGATGCCAGGGATGCGTGAATAGACAGTAATTTGAAAGCGTCTGAGATGTCCGCTTTTTGAAGCCAGGAGTTAGGACCAAATCATTTGATGATGATGGAGGCATCACCTTTACGAGCATAAGACAGTGAGTAATCATCTCAAAGGAATCAATGAGCAATAATGGTAATAGACTTAAAATGAAGAGCTGAGATCGATGATCAGTCATTTTTGCCAGAAAATTTTCTCGTGACAGTGCTGCTGTGGCTAATATGATTGGTGGGAAAACTTGGATGCTTGAAGGACCGATGATCAATCCCTTTTGAGGTTCCTTTTGTAATAGTTGCTGGACGATTTCTGATTCCTTTAAAGTAGACTGTAAAGTTTTACCTATGAATGCCTCTACCAGTATGAAAGCCTTCAGAGAATCTGGAGATGAGAAGGTCCAAGTCTTCATGCCTGGATGGGAATGCGGAAAAAATGACATCTTAATATAATGGACAAATTTGTCAATAGTAAAAGTCTTCAAACCTAGGGTCTTTTTGAATAATAGCACTAGAGAAACATCTGCATAAGATACTGTACAACTCTGTTTTCAATGGAGTCATGAGAGTAAATGAGGTGAGAGATTAGATTGATGTCTTTTCTTTTATGATGTCCTGGGGAGGTGACCTGGGATGAGGTGGTCGAGATACCAATGGTGGAGGTGGAACTGAAGAAGAAATACCAGATTCTTGATTTGACAGAGTGCTGGAGGAATGAGGAATGCTAGGCAAACCACTTCTTCTTTGAATAGCTGGAGGACAGGAGGGTGGCTGAAATGCTGACATATATGCTGAGGTTGACTGTGCTGGAAAGTGAGCTTGAGAGAGATGAGGCAAGACTGAACATCAAACTGAAGAAGCGAGTTGAGCTATGAGGTTCAGTATTTCAGAGAAGGCAGCAGACTGGTTAAATGACTGGCTGGTTAGAGGCAGGAGTTTCGACATCGGGAGATTTTGCTGCTACAGATACCATATTTCACTGTTTTGAAGCTACCCTCAAATAGTATCCGCCTCAAATATAAGCTGCAGTCGATTTGCAGTGTTGTTAATAGAAGCTGCCCTCAAATATAAGCCTAACCATGCTGAAATGGGAGAAATCCCATACCTGTGTGCGACGCTGTTCTGACACCTCTGACATCTCCAACACTAGCTTCCACTAGTGTCCATACTGTAGGGACAGAAAATGTAAAGGTTTTAACAAATAAATCGCATTACTTTTGAAAAGCTTAGCTTAACCTAAGCACACAAAGAAAGACAAATGCTTCTGGATTTTTCGGGTTGCTACCACGTGGTACAGTAGTAGCCACAGACATTGCTAGCTATTTCCAGATATCTCGTGAAATTTCTGAAGAGTTTCTCTCTGCTGCCCCTATTGTGGAAATGCAGAAAGCAGGAGATATTTCTGGAAATATCACAGAAATTTCGGGAAATAGCTGGCAGTGTCAGTGGCTGCTACTGTATGTTGCCACCACGTGGTATGCAGCATTCGTAGCAGCATAGAACAATAGGCAGTTGTGTAGAATGAAACCACAAAACTTGAAGAGCTTGGTTTTAGCTGTGCTTTATTTCAATTTTTTTTTTACTGCTGCACTATACCATAGTGATTGAAAAATAAAGAAAAGTTTCAGTCCACTTGGTCCTCGTTATCAAGCTCAGCATCTTGCTCAGAGCTTTCTGCATTGGGTGTTTCCTCCTCTATGAAGTCAGATTCTTCCTCTTGGGATAGTGGCTAGTACTGTTTTTTTATGATTTTATCATTAATGTTTGAGGCATGCAGTGTTGCCAACTTTGCCTCAATTACTTGGCGAACTGCAAATGCCATTCCATCTGGCCTCCCTGAATTCCACTAACCTCCTTAGGCGTTCATTTGCCCTTCAATTTCACAAATGGTAGAAGCCCAAAACAAATGATTACCGGATGCATATTAATATAAGCCACCCTCAAATTGTAGCCATTCCTGGATTAAAGCCATGCGTTAAAAATAAGTTTTAATAGAAGCCGCGGCTTCAAAATTGTGAAATACGGTAAATTAAATAGCTCCCACTTTCTAGTTGTTGCTAAATAGGAACTGCAAGCCTTTGAAGGTCAGAATCAGGCAGGAATGGTCCATTCTTTAAAGAATATTTGACTTTGAAGATCGTATGCAAGGAGTTGGCCTGTCAGGGAAGAGCAAGGGAGCCTTGAAGGACCTTCCTCAATATCAAAAGAGAAGTAGCCAGGGGCAGCAGAAGCCATATAGCTAAGTTGCAGGAGAGCAGAGAGTTCATAAACCTTGAGGAGAGTGAAAACTCCCATCTCTGGCAGAAAAAGTCGGACCATACAGTATCTATGCTTGTGACTTCAACATAGGTATGAAGTAGGGAGATGGAGTCTAAAATGAATAAGAAGAATTGAGAAATTAGCATTCCATCTCTGATGGACAAAGTCAGACCATGCCTACGCTTGTAACCTTCACATAGGTACGAGGTAGGGAGACAAGGTTGCAATGAATAATGAAGGCAAGCAATTAATATGGACTCCCATCTCTGATGGACAAAGTCAGACCCTGCCTATACTCTTAACCCCAACACAGGTACAAAGTAAGGAGATGGAGTCTACACGAGTCAATAGGCATTACAAAATGAGCGCTCCCCCTCTCTTGTGGATGAAGTCAGACCCTGCCTATGCTTGTGACCTCCAAGTAGGTACGAGGTAGGGAGATGGAGGCTGCAATGATGATGGTTCAAGAACAATGAGGACTCCCATTTCTAGTGGACAAAGTCAGACTGCCTGCACTCGTGACTTCCATGTACTGTAGGTATGAGGTAGGGAGATGGAGCCTGCAACTGCTGGTGAGGTGGTGAGGGCTGGTTGACAGAGAAATAATATAGAAATATATGAAAGGGGAATTAGAGCTGAAAAAGAGAACCAGGAGGGATTGAACCAGATTCAAGGAATTGTAGCCTCAAAGAGAAACAGATAAAATACAGAAGAGTAAACAAGAACAGTAAGGCAAGGAAAAAAAAACATGCTGTGGCTTTAAACCGGGCAGTGATGACACGCTTCACCAACTTGGAAGGGAGAGCAGAGTGAGAGGCTTCAAGAAGTGAAATGCTGGAGAAAAAAAATGAAATGAACAAATCAACTCCCGTAAAAAAAAGAACAGAAGGAAGAAGATGAAGCAGAAGGTATGGAGAGGAGTGGAGCAGAAAGAAGTTGTGAAGCGCAAGGCAAAAAGGAGCAGGGGGGTGAACAGAGACAAGCCACAGAGCAGCAACAGTAAAGAAGGCAGAAAAAGAACAAGCATGGAACAGTTCACAGCATATGGATGTACATAAAATGAATGTTGGCAATGGAAAGTAGCAGCTGTGCAGGCACAGCACAGATAAACACAGAGCGTCAGCAGCAACAGGAGGGAGTGAGGGGAGAACAGAACAGACAGCCATGAAGAGAGCGGCAACAGCTATGAGAGTGGTGGGGTGGGGGAAGATCACAGACAGCCATGGAGTGAATGGCAACATTGACAGGAGGGAGCCAAGGGGTGGAAGAGTACAGCAGCAGTGAAGAAGGGGTGGGGTGAGGACGAACACAGACAACTGGAGCAGCCTGAGAGGAAGGGGGGGGAGAGAGAGGAGGGGCATGATAAGCTGCAGGCAACACAGAACATGAGAGCAGGAAGAAGGGAGGCAAGACAGGCAAGCCAGGAGGAGGAGATGAAGGAGGCAGGAGGAACAGATGACAGAAACAAAAAGAGCAAGGGGAGATATGAGAAACACAGCCACAAGGACCACGCAGCACTCAGTCGTTCGAAAATGTATTAAACATTAAGGTACAGACAAAAAAGGTTTAACTAGGGCTGATGGGTGGAATTATTCTCCCACATTGAACCATGGGCAAAATCCTCCCATTTAGTAGTTTTCAATTTATAGTGGAAATACAGCAGATTATTAATTAGTAACATTTTTTTCAAAAATTCATGGAAGCAGAATAATACCTCCAGAGCTCAAACTTTTGTAATTTCAATTTCAAAAAGCATTTATCACCACTGTAACCAATTTGACTGCTCTCCTAATTTCCCCAACTAACTGTTTGAAATCCTGTGGTATACTCTTGGTGGCTACTCATCCACCCCCTGCCCATTTCTCTGAGCTTGACCAGATGGACTCATTGGAATTGTTTGTACCTCTGATATCCTTCCTGTTCTCCACAGTGATGCCCACGAGGAGCCACCTATTCATTTTCCTGTCAGAACTATCCCTCAGAATAGGTAAAATCCATCATTCTTGGTGACCTAGACATTTTTCCCCCAACAGGTCTTTCTGAGTGCCTCTGTGTCCTGATTATTTAGGTTCATCAGGCTCTCAGGCTAGCTTTTTTGCTGTATGTGATTCTCATATGACTTTCATTCAAATAAGAATTATTGCTCCTTTACATTCCCTTGCTCTGTTTGGTGTTCTGCTATTCTTGTGCTACCCAGCTATACTGTCCTTATCTTGGTGAATGGATGCCTCTAACTACTGCCACTGGTGATGCCCTACACTAGCTGACTCCCCTTTTTTTAGTTTAAAACCCCAGTTCCCCTCCTCAGTTTTCTGACCAGTATCCCCTTTTCCCAGAATACTTTCTAGTATGCCTGAAAATAGAGATGTGCTGAAGTTGCCAGCTAAGTGGCCAAAATTCTCATCCACATTGTTTCGTGAAGTTTTCCCTACCTTCAGCAACTTTGACTTTGCCTTAAATAAGGAAGTTTTACATGTGAATGGCAGAATTCCTCCTGCGAAGTGTGGAATTTTGCCCACAAGAGGCAGAATTTTGCCTGGAAAGGCAAAATTTCACCATCCATTGGAGAAATTCCACTGTTTGCAGGTGAAATTCCACACTTTGCAGGTGGAATTCTGCCATTCGAGGTGAAATTCCACACTTTCACAGATTGATCCACACTTCACAAATTGTGTTAAATTCATGGATTAATTTGCAGCATGAATTTAGCCAACTTCACCCATCTCTACCAGTAAAAAAGACTCTTCCTCTTTCAACAGACTGCTAGCAAGCGTTAACTTGCCTAATAGTCCAATGCCCTCCTCACAGGCCCCAGGATCATAAGGATTTTGGAGATCACTCTGGATGCCTTTCCATTATAAGTACCCTTGGTTTTGCTAATGACCTCCTCATGCCCTCAGGACTTGTTCTCCCTATGTAATATATATAGGATAAAGTATGGGGAGAAGTGTGTTACGAGAATTTAACACACACCCATGTTGTTGGATGGCACATAAACCCCGAGGGCTGCCCGAGGGTCTTGTGAATGCTATCCAACAATCTAGGTGTGTGTTAAATTCAAGTTTAACACACTTTTCCCATATTTTATTTTATATAATTGAAGGCTCCGCCTGAAAAGTCCGAGGTCGCTTTTTGTTTTTTGAATTGTGTTGCGTTTTCCTGCTCTGTCTTTCGGTTTCTGCTCTCCGTGTTTGAATCGGCTTTTTTTTTTTTTTTTAACTTCTAGGCTATGCGAGGCTGCTGGAGGCTATTTGGTATAGAGGCAACCCCGGAAGTGTGTATTTTAGTCAGTGCCGCTTGAGGTGACAGGGACAATTTGAACATCGCGCTATGTTTAGTCTCGAGCGCTTTGTTGTTCAAAGGGAGCGCGTGAATGCCGTAACACCTACTCAGGTGTTACGGCATTTAACACACGGTTTTAGCAATGGGCGAAAACGGAGACCATTAATTATATGTCAATATCAACTACAACAGTTAGATCCTCCATTCTGCTGCAATGCTTAACTATGGCTCAAACTATTTTGACTTGTACTGCAGGCAACCTAAGTACCTGATGTGCAATGACATCATGATCCTGTAATGCCTATCCAATACTCCTGCAGCATTTACTATCGAGACTGGTATGAATGCTTTATTACCATTCCGCACAGCCTTTTCCTTCCTCCTCTGTTGCAGGGCAGGTATACGGCTAGGCAAAATATATGGATGTGGCTTCCACAAAATTAGCACTACATTTTATGATTTTCACA
Organism: Neoceratodus forsteri; assembly: GCA_016271365.2. Taxonomy (NCBI): domain Eukaryota; kingdom Metazoa; phylum Chordata; order Ceratodontiformes; family Ceratodontidae; genus Neoceratodus; species Neoceratodus forsteri. The sequence continues at coordinate 1,604,699,126 of CM057450.1, forward strand.
AACTCTCATGCAGTTTGATTAAGTACTTATATTATGCTGTAATTTTTGACTGCTTATAACTTGGTCATCATTGAAGATGGAAATCTGAAAGCTGAAACACACCCTCCTTTTTAGGGTCTAGAAACCTGCTAAAATCAGAGACATTGCATTATCTAATTTTATTGTGACTTAAAATGTCATAGTTTTCTTGCAAATTTTTTTTTTCTAAACAAGTTTTGAAGTGTTTGTCTGCTTGCTGTATACCTCAGCCAGTTTAAAGCTAGAGATCTGTAACATGTCACCTGTGCCCATTTTTCTATTGGGCATCATGCCCGCCCCTTGCTCCAAATACCCGCCCACTGTCCTACATCCTATCCTGTACCACTTGCTAAACCACTCCCTCTCCCCTGCATTTCCAGCTGCTGCTAGCTTCTCTGAGGATATTACAGGCCACACATCACTGTGTTTTCAGCTCTCTTGGCTTCCTTCTCCCATCTCCCTCTCCTCCCCTGCTACATCCATTTATCTTTACTTCCCTATCTCCTCTCCTAGCTACTATGCCTCCCTGTAACCACATTCTTCTGTCTCTTCTAGCCCTCTCCTTGCTTCCTACCCTATGCCATCTACCTACCTCTTCCTATCCCTCACCACCCTCTACTCTGGTCCTCCTGGACATCTACCCCTCAACAGGTATGATTGCAATCTCCCTCTATACACATAAATGGTGCCATCTAGCAATGGACTGTTTAAATATGAACAATTATGACGATTGCCTGGGGGCGATTCGGCACCTATTCCTGACCAATGCTTTACACTGGGATCCTAGACGCCTGTACTGGACCAAAACACACAAGCAACAGAGGCTGATTTCCACCTACTATGAATTACGACTATTGACTCTCAAACTCCTGCTCCTCCTCCTCTTAATGACAGGAAGTGTCTACCTAATCCTGGCCTCATTCTCCCGCAGGCACAACAAAGCCTGCACAAACGGAGGGGACCACCTTTGTCACCTTAAATATCTGTAGTCTCCTACCTAAACTGGCCTCCCTACAAACCTTTGCCAGTCAACATAACCCTGATATCCTGGCCATTGTTGAAACTTGGCTGACACCCAGCACTCCTGACCATGCCATATCTCTTCAAGGCTACAAGATACTCAGGCTGAATAGGACTTCAAAAAGGGGTGGTGGCTGTGCTATTTACATAAAGGACTATCTCACATGCCTCCCTGTTACGTATACCACCACTGATTCCGTGGTACAACTCCTTCCTATCAAGCTTCTCCTTGGTGCCCACAACAAAGTCCTCACGGTTACTGCTATCTATATCCCACCTAAAGATCCGGGGTCCAGCCTCCAGACTGTACTAGATTTCGTCAGATCTCAACCTCCTGACGCCGAGCTCCTTCTCCTTGGTGACTTTAATATCAACTGGCTAGCATCAGACACAGGGTCGACTAAGGATGCTATCCTTGCTGCAAACTTACCACAGCTGGTCAATTCACCTACTAGGAAAAACTATAAATCTGGTAATAGTACCCTAATAGATTGGATCCTTACCAATCACCCGGCCCGGATAAATAATGTCGCTGTTCTCCCGGACTCTCTTAGCGACCACTCTCCTATAAAATGTACCTGGTCAAACAAGTTCAGAAAACTACCTTCTAGAACCATCACTAGCAGAGTACTACCTTTTGGTAACCTTACTCCTCTCAAGGAAAATCTTAGACAGAAAGACTGGTTTCCCATTTACAATACTCAAGATGTCGATGAAGCCCTTAATCACTTTATCAACACTTTCAACACTGCCAGTGACTCCTATGCACCTGTAAAAAAGCGCAAAGTGAAAGCGCTCTCAAACCCTTGGCTCACTGCTAATCTAATGGCCCTACACAAAGGAAGGGACCACCTCTGGGCTATAGCAAGAGACACTGGCTCTCTGACTGACATCCAAAAGTATAAACAGGCCCGAAACTACTGTACCTAAAGAGACTGCCGGTGAAGAGCGCCTACTTCAAGAATGCCCTCTCCAACTCCTGGGGCGAAGGGAAATCATTCTGGGACAATCTAAGAAATATCACGGGTAAGCAGTCCAAATCCTCTCCTACTATATTAAATGTGGATGGCACTACCACCCTTGACCCCTTGGTCATAGCAAACACCCTTAATGAGACCTTCACTGACCTTAGCGGTGTCCTTGCATCTGACTTCTTCGCTGATACTGACCCTCCAATCTCTATATCCCCCTCTGCCCCTCCAAGCATTCCACCCTTCCATCTTAAAATAGTTAAAGCACATGAAGTTTATAAATACATAAAGAAGGCTATATCTAAATCCCGGGCAAGCAGTGACTCTATTGACCTTAAAATACTGTCCCTTACTCTGGATGAAGTTCTACTCCCCCTCACCAGAATATTCAATCTCTCTCTCTGCTCTAGCAAGTTCCCTAGTATATGGAAGGCTGCAATAGTCACTCCTTTGCACAAAAGTGGTGATAAGTCTCTGCCTGGTAACTATAGACCTATTTCAATACTTCCTCCCCTGTCAAAGGCTCTTGAACGTATGGTGGCCGACCAGCTAACAGACTACCTGCAGAAATATAACATCCTCTGTGCTCAGCAACATGGATTCAGACAAAGGCATAGCACATCGACAGCCCTGCTTGAATTCTCAGGAGCAATCCACAAGGCTTTGGACAAAGGACTCCTAACCGGAGCTGTGTACATTGATCTAATGAAGGCATTTGACACTGTACACCATGGTCTACTCATCAGTCAACTACAGTCTCTTGGGCTCTCCCTGGGCTTTGGTGCCTGGATAAAAAGCTACCTTGCCCAACGCACTCAGGTTGTACAAATAGCTGGAGTTCTCTCAGATCCTAAGCCTGTCCTCTCAGGAGTTCCGCAAGGATCCATCTTAGGCCCTCTCCTCTTCAGCCTTTTTCTAAACTCCCTCCCTAAATCTTGCCCTAAGCAAATCATCCTCTATGCTGATGATGCTGTGATTCTATCCTCGCACAAAGATCCAAACCACTTACACCTCAGCCTCCAGCATGCATTTGCCAGTGTTGAGGCGTGGTTCATTGAACATAAGCTGGTCCTAAACCACAAAAAAACAAAATCCATGCTTTTCTCAAGCCCACAGAACAAGAAAAGGCAAGTACCACTCACTATCAACACATCCCTGGGAATCACCCGTGAACAGGTGGCTACCTTTAAATATCTTGAAATCACATTTGATCAAGGCCTAGTCTTTGCAACACATATCGATAGTATATCCAAAACTATTAATCAGCGGCTTGGGATACTCTACCGGAACAGACAACTCCTTACCCTACCAGCACTGAAGCTAGCTATTCAATCCTCAGTCATCGACTATGGCTTAATTATCTATGGGTCCAGCTCTTCTAGCGCACTTAAACGTATCACAACCTCACTTAACAAAGCCTGTTGGCTGCTTACTGGCGCTCATCGACGTACTCATACTTGTGAGCTCTATGCTGAAACTGGGTGGTTACAACTCTCAAACCACTTAAAGTACCTCACCTACCTTATGGCTAAGAAATCCATCATGGGCCTCACCCCACTCTGCATTCAAGACCTGCTATGCCAGAACACAAGTGTCTGACCCACCAGAAGATCAGAAAATCAGCTTCTTCAGGTCCCCCATTGCTGGACCACACAGGGTCAATGATCATTTGCCTATCGTGCCCCTAACTGGCTAAATACTCTTAGCACCTCTATTACCTCCTTTAACTCCTTAGGTGTATTTAAATCTAGCCTATTCTCTCACCTTGCCACCTCCAACTCCTGTGACTGCCTTGATTAAATCCTAACTATTTCACTTCTCCAACCCTGCCCACTTACCTGACAAAGGCATGGTAGAGGATCCTCTCCTCTAACTATGGTCTGCTCCTCCCTCCCCCCCCTTTCTCTCTCTTACACTACTTATCACACTTCCCTTACAGTAGTATAAGTTCATATATCTTGTCAAATGTTAAATTTCAGCCAATCAGCGCATGCCACATCATTTGACAGGTGGGCGTGGCCTAAAACGGACCAATCAGAATCGCCCCTTGTTAAACCGGAAGTCCCTCCCTAAAATGCGCTAGCCCTGCCCACTTCTGGCGGAAGTGATGCAACCTCAAACCCGTGTCCCGGCCCTTGCGCAGGAAATGACCCACACTGAAACCCTGGAAGTGACATAACACCACCATTTTGTAAGCGTCTTACGCCCCTCATTCTCGTAGACTCCTCGAACCCTGCCACCCACCATTTTGTAAGCTGCCCTGCGCCTCCTTCTCTGACACCTCGATCCCTGTCAGACCATCCTGGCTGGAACCTGAGTCCCACCATGCTAGCTTGAACTCCTTTCTCCTGCACCCCACCAGCCTGACTCAACCCCTGTCCCCTTCTCCTGCACTCCCACCATCCTGGCTCGAACCCCTGTCCCCTTTCTCCTGCACCCCCACCATCCTGGCTCGAACCCCTGTCCCTCTTCACCACCGTGCTCCTCCCACCCCAAAAATCAGTTAGTGTTTATGTAGTGGTATGTGCCCCTTAGGCCTGGTGTATAACTGCAGGGACATGTGTGTGTTTTTGATTAGGATATTTTCAGAAAGAAGTATCTAGAGGGAACCTGATCGGCAGAGGTTTCACAGATCTGTGTGGAGACCCCGAGGAAATTCATCTGTCTGTGTGAGTACCCTTTTTCTGTTTTGTAACAATATACAAAATTATTTAACATGCATCTGTAGGACTGTGTCAAACTTGCATCAAAAGGATAGCTTTATGTATACGCATGTAACATTTATAAGCTAAAACGGGGACCTCTGTGTAAATAAGATGGTTCAGCAGTTTCTCTGGATAGCATTGCAACAATCGCAAAAACTAATTATTTATACTTTTGTCATGAATTAGAAAGAATAAAATATATCAGAAAAAGGAATACACATACCTATAGTTCACACCTCAGCTCTGTGTAGTATCAAGGAGAAGGCTGAAATGAAATGTGTGTGTGTGATATTTATAATGTTTGAAAAATGATATGTTACAAAGAAAAGACAGAATGTAAAATGATAATGTTTCTCTTTCAGAATAATTTTAAAGCGCACAGTCTTAAAATGTATCTACAGCATTGCTTAGAGTCGGTGCAAAAGAATACACACTTTGTGTGTGTGTGTGTGTGTGTCCCTCATTAGACACGTAGGAAAAGCAATGTCTTTTATGTATGTTTAAAATACAAATGTGCTTTTTGGAGCCTGGTGGCTGTGTGGTGGGGGGTGTGTGTGTGTGTATGTGTGTGTCCGTCCCTCATTAGGCACGTAGGAAAGGCAATGTCTTTTATGGATGTTTAAAATATAGATGGGCTTTTTGGAGCTCATGGTCCTGTTGGCTGTGTGGTAGGTGTCTTTGTCTGTTAATATGTGACAAAACATCTGTTGTTCATTTACACAGCCATGGCTTCAAAGGACTATCGATTCTCTTTGGAAACATGTGTGTCTCAAGATTTTTGGATTACATGGTCCCTGTATTTACAGGGATCTGTAAAAATGTAGCTTTATGCTTTTGTTACAAAATAAATGTCTATAGTTACATTATCAAAAAATTAAAAAGTCATGTAGTACTAAATAGAAAAATAAATGATATGTTACAAAGAAAAGACAGAATGTAAATGATAATGTTTCTCTTTCAGAATAATTTTAAAGCACACAGTCTTAAAATGTATCTACAGCTTTGCTTAGAGTCGGTGCAAAAGAATACACCCTTTGTGTGTGTGTGTGTGCTATGTTTTACTGAATTACTAATTTAAAGGACTCAGCTGTTTAAAAAGACAGAATTTCTGTTTTGACTTTTAAAAACATAACTTAAGCTGGCACTCAACTGCCGTTATTATAAACTGTGCCTCTTTGTGTTTTAAGATTGATAAAAAGCATCTGTTTTAATTAGACTGTGACCAACGTATTAGCAGTATGGCATTTCTTTTGAACTCTCCTACATTGTAAATGAGAAAACTTGTGTTTCTCATGATTAACTTTAACAAAATAAGTTTTATCTTCTGATTAGTGGTATGCAAGCAGTTTTACGAATTACTAATTTAAAGGACGCAGCTGTTTAAAAAGACAGAATTTCTGTTTTGACTTTTAAAACATAACTTAGCTGGCACTCAACTGCCTTATTATAAACTGTGCCTCTTTGTGTTTTAAGATTGATAAAAGCATCTGTTTTAATTAGACAGTGACCAACATATTAGCAGAAAGGCATTTTTAATGCCTTCCAGCTGTCGCAGGAAGTGAGAAACAAAGCCTACATTGAGTAGCATAGGGCTTATATATTTCCCTTCGAGAATGGGTGCGTGGTCTGATGGACAGTACCAGATGTTTTTCACTACTTGCTATGTACTTGGGGAGGGGGTCTGAGTCATTTATATAAGCATTTCAAGATGTTGAAAGCTCAAGACAAAAGGACAGAGCGAGACTGCGAAACTACTTCTGAGCTAAAAATTTTAAAAACATTTAACAAGTAGCTATGGACTCGTGGACTCCTGATGAAGAGCTTATCCAAACATTTACTCGTTTGGCTAATACACAGTTGACCACTACAGAAGGTGTGTATTTTTTAACTAGAAATAGTAGATGCTGCATGTTTTGGAGTTTAAATTTTGTCTTATAAAAGTTTTAAAATACTGAAAGTAGTGACAGGGTGTATTTTTCTGTTTTAAACAGCCATGCAGAGAAACCCTGAGGGGAGGCTGGCTAATCCCCAGATTACCACTACAGAAGGTGTGTATTTTTAACTAGAAATAGTAGATGCTGTAGGTTTTAGAGTTTAAATGTTGTCTTATAAAAGTTTTAAAATACTGAAAGTAGTGACAGGGTTTATTTTCTGTTTTAAACAGCCAAGACAGAGAAACCCTACAGGTGAGAGAGGGAAAAAGAGATCATTACATGAAAGTGATGTTTTTCAAAGGCATGCAAGAGTTTCTGCTGGTGTCAGTGACCAGAATACATATAGCATAACTGAACAAGATATACAGCCATCTACGAGCAGTGGTTCAAGAGTCTCTGCAGTTGTAAATGAACCAAATGTGTCAATAAACATTGTACAGCCATCTAGGAGCAGCGGCTCAAGAGTCTCTGCGGCTGTAAATGAACCAAATGTGACAATAAACAATGTACAGCCATCTAGGAGCAGCAGCAGCACAAGAGTTTCTGACCAAAGGTTTCAAGAAAGGGACATTGACATAATCAATATTGGGAAAGCCTATATTTTTAAAACAATTGATAGTTTGTTTAATGCCTTGGTAATTGAGGGCAGATTATCTAGTGAGGATTACGATCATCAACTGCTTAAATCTGAGCTTTTTAAAAGTTCAGCTACTTTACTGAACAGTGTGCTTGGTTTAGTGCATGCATCTAAACAGTCATGCAAGGATTTAAAGATGATGGCAAGTGCAGCCCACATGTATGAAAAGTACAGGTGTTTGGAGGAAAAGTGGCCAAAACAAAGATCAAATTACAAAAGTGAAAGCACAGAAGCTCTCATAAACTGAGTACAAAGGGTTGCATCACTAACAAAATGAAAAAAAATAACAAATGGGGTCAAAAAAGAAAAATCTGGGTAAAAAATAAAACAATCCGAGAAAAGTTGATAAGAAAAGTAAAACATGCCAGGAAAATATTACAACGTAGGCTGTTACAGAATGCTACAAATGGTCTGCAGTCTGAATTAGAAAACCATCATGATGATGATCAGGCTAACAGGGCGCCCCCTACAGTGTATTTAGAAGCTGTACAGGAATATGAACGCAGTTTAAAAAAATTTAATGCTACAGAATTTCATCAAAGATATAAGTTTATAAATATAGATAAAATAAAATCTTTTACAGAGGCTATTGCTGCAATGCACCAGGCTATAGAAAGTTTGTTAGACAGTGTGAAAAGAAACACAATATGGGATTTTATACAGGTAAGATTAAATGCTTGCTTTGAATCACCCTTGTTCTCAAGAAAGACAAGACCAAATGAACTAAATGCTGCAACCTTCTTAGATCAGATAGCAGATATGCTACAGAGCAATACTGAAGTAATTGCTGATGCCTCTATACATCTGTGGTAACAACTATCAGAACCACCAGGGTTTGGGGTGGGGAGACGGACACTGAGCTCCATCTTGTATAGCAGGATTTTCAAAAAAGAGATGATACCTGATTGATTTAAATAACAGAGACAATAGTTTGTGTTTCGGTGGCTCCATTTCGCACTCTTGAATCCACATATGAGTGACAGTCAGTTGTTGAACAAGGCTAAAATATTGTACGCTGAGCTAGGTTTGTCAGACCAAACCCCTGTCACTTTTAGTGATGTGTCCCAGTTTGAACGTTTTTTAGGAGTCAAAATTAAGATTTTATATCATAATGAAGGAAACTGGCAAACATTTTCAACAGGTCCAGAAATATTTCCTAAAACACTGTTTGTATTATTACATGAAAACCATTTTTATGGTATCACTAATGTAAAAAAATTCATAGGCGCACGGTACCTCTGCGAATATTGTGATTTAGCCTACAGCCATAAGGAAATCATATCTGTGCACAACAGTGCAAAGTTTGTTTCGACCCGTGTTGTCTCGAAAAATTGGCACAGTATCTTGTCACAAATGTAAGAAGATTTGTAGGTCTTCAGCGTGCCTAGAAAGACATTTAGCTAGAGCTGATGGGGATACAGGGTCTTGTAAATCCATGAAACTGTGTGAACAGTGTTTTGTTTTTACAAGGATCTCATACATGTAAATTGATTCAGTGTAGCAGATGTGGTTCTTTCATGACAGCAGACAAGCATCTGTGTTACATGTCACCACTCACAGATGTAAAAAGCACTGAGAAATATATAGTGTTTGATTTTGAAGCCACACAAGAAACGGGGGTGCACATACCAAATTTTGTGTATGCTAAGCAATTAGATGGGAAGAGGTCCTGGGAATTCGAAGGTGAAGATTGCATAAAAGATTTTGTAGGACATTTTATTGATGCCCCATTTAGACACTACACATTTATAGCACACAATGCCAAAGGCTATGACAGTTACTTTATCATTAGCCAGCTAGTCAAGGAAAGAATTGATATTAAATTGCTCACACAAGGAGGAAAAGTACTCTGTGTCACAGTGACATCCCTACACATCAGATTTATTGACAGCCATTGTTTTCTTCCTTTTAAACTAGCAAAAATCCCTGCAGCCCTTGGATTTGAGAATGAGATTGCTAAAGGTTACTTCCCCCATATTTTTAACACCAAGGCTAATGAAAATTATGTAGGCCCCTGCCCGATGCTCAGTTTTATGGTTCTGAATATATGTTGCCTGCAGAAAAGCAAGAGTTTTTCAATGGTACCTAGCTAACAGACATAGAGAATTTAATCTGAAAAGAGAGCTTCGCTACTATTGTCAGTTAGATGTTGAAATTCTTCGAAAAGCCTGTGTCAGATTTAGAAATGAAGTACTGGAGATGACTATGAAAAGTATTTTAAAACAGTCAGACGGTGATACAGTGGAGTATGAAACAGTATCCTTAGACCCCTTCCAGTACGTCACCATAGCCTCAGTTTCTATGGCGATGTACAGATTTCTATTCTTGAAAGAATGCACTGTTGCTGTTCTCCCCTCAGACAACTACCACAGACAATTGAAGAGATACTCCACACCTGCTATTCAGTAGCTTATGTACATATCTGAGAAAGAAAACATTTCTATTCAGCATGCGCTAAGGGGTGGTGAATTTAAGGTGGGTCCGTACTTTTTGGATGGCTATTCAGTCATAAATGGAATACCCACAGCATTTGAATTTAATGGTTGTTTTTTTCATGGCTGCAACATCTGTTACTGTGAGAAAGATAGAAACCACATGACAGGGACTAGTTTTGGACAGTTATTCAATAGGTCCACGCACAAATTTCATTTTCTAAAAAGACAGGGTTTTGCAGTTAGAGTATTGTGGGAACATGAATGGAAAGCAATGCTGACTACAGATCAGGGTTTGAATAATTTCTTGAGGGACAGGCAGCTACCACAGCCACTCGAACCTAGGCAGTCACTGTTTGGGGGGAGAACAAATGCCATTTGTCTGTACTATAAGACACAGCCTGATGAGAAAATACACTATTATGATTTTACCAGCCTCTTCTTTGTTAACAAAACCAAACAGTATCCAGTGGTCATCCTGACATCATTTATGACAATTTTGATGACCTCACTCAGTACTTTGGTTTAGCAAAAGTAAAAGTCTTACCCCCTAGAGGTCTTTTCTTTCCAGTGCTGCCATCCAGGATTGGTAAAAAGCTTGTGTTTACATTATGTCGTGCATGCACTGAAAATAGACTTCAAACAACATCATGCGCACATGACGATGAGCAACGGTCACTTACAGGTACCTACTGTACTGTAGAACTAAACCTGGCACTGGAAAAAGGCTACAAAATCAGTAACATTTATGAAGTTTGGCATTTTAAAGAGTCATGCACAGAGCTTTTTGCAGATTACATCAAGCTGCATCTAAAAGGCAAGCAAGAGGCATCTGGTTTCCCTTCATGGGTCAAAACTGAAGAGGATAAAGTCAGGTACATACAACAGTATTTTGAAAGGAAAATGTACATTTGACCCCTTCAGCCATAGCTGTTAACCCTGCAAGGAGACAGATATCTAAACTGTTTTTAAATTCTCTTTGGGGCAAATTTGGGCAGAGAGCTAATTTACCGACAACGAGCATAGTAACAGACTCACAGAAGTTACTTCAATATGTTTTTGTTCCATATCACGATATCTCATCATGCTTCTTCATCGATGATGAAACAGCATGCTTAAGCTGGAAATATACCAGTGATCATTACACAAATTCCAATAATATCAACATATTTATAGCTAGTTTTACAACAGCATATGCCAGAGTCGAACTCTACAACCTGCTAGATAGGTTACAGGACAGGTGCCTTTACCACGACACAGACTCTGTCATTTTTGTGTCCAGACCGGGTGACTGGGCCCCACCTCTGGGCGATTATTTAGGGGAGCTGACCAGTGAAGTTCCTGCTGATGAACACATTACAGAGTTCGTTTCTGCAGGCCCAAAAACTTACGGTTACAGGCTGTCCGTGGTGAGGTTGTTCTAAAGTGAAAGGGTTTACCTTAATGTAGCCAGCAGTAAACACATTAATTTTGAAAGTCTGAAGGACCTGGTCTTGACTATACGGGGTCACAGATCTCTAAAGAAATTACCGTGAGTCAACCCAGCATTGTTAGGAATAAAAAGCAGTGGTCCCTTGAAACAAAAACGCTGTCCAAGACCCAGAGAGTAGTTTATGACAAGTGAGTTTTACAAGACAATTTTAAAACACTTCCTTACGGATACTGATTGTGAAAAATGGATATCAGGTTGCAGCATCCCTTTACTTGTCTGTTGGCTGGCCCCTCTAATAGTGGGAAGAGCTTCTTATAAAACAGTTGTTGGAACATGCTGATGCCACTTTATCACACAAGCCTGAAAATATTGTCTGGTTCTACAGCTGTTGGCAACCTTTGTATAATGAATTGCTGTTAAAGTTCCCTCAGATTAAATTTGTGGAGGCTACCGATGTCACTAGCTGACAATGATCTCTACCCCTGGAAAGGTAAATTTTGTTGTTATAGATGATTTGATGGACTCTGCCTGTCAAAATAGTGAAGTGGAATATGGTTTACCAAGTACAGTCATCATAAACAATTGACAATATTTTTAATTGTCCAGAATGTGTTCTGTCAAGGTAAAAAAAGCAGGACCATCACGCTAAATGCCAAATATATGATTTTGTTTAAAAATCCCAGAGACAAGCTTCAGATCACAACACTAGCTAGACAAATGTATCCTGGTCAGACAAAATTTTTCTTAGAAGCTTTTGAAGATGCCACAAGAAAGCCTCATGGCTATTTACTGGTTGATTTAAGATCCAATACACCAGACGAATATAGACTGCGTAGTGGGGTGTTTCCCCCTGACTGGCCTGTGGCATATGTCATGAAAAAAACACATTCTGCTTCTAAAAATATTTGATACTGTATTGTCATTATGTCAAAAAGACTGCAGAGAAATCTGTCTGTTTTAAAGTTACTAATAAAAGGGCCTCCGAGCTTAAGAAAAGCTTTTTTATTTTCAGCCTCTGATGATCTGATATCCGCTATAGCTGAGATAGCCTTAAACACTCTCAAAGGAAATATTCCACTGTCAGCAAAACAGTTAGGTTTGCTGAAAAAAAAACGGAGAGTCATTAAAACTTTAAGCGATAAACAAATAACCTTAAGAAGGAAAAAGAAAATAGTTAATCAGACTGGTGGTTATATAGGAACGCTGCTAGAATTGCCATCCTTTGATCACAGGCCTGCTGGCTAACAGATAATGGATTTTACACAGAAAATGTATTTGGTACCTCAGCAACAGATGGATCACATTAAAACTAATTACCCTGATCAGGATATGAGAAAAGTTGCAACTAACAGTTTGACACTGACATGAGAGCTATACTGTCCCGGACTGATTTATCAGACTATGACAAAGCCAAATGTACTCTGCTGTGTTACAGCACTATCTGACTTTGGTAAGACAAGGAGAACAAGCTAAAACCAGTTTGACATTACTCATGCCTGAAAATGAATCAGTGTCTGACCACCCTGCAGACACGGCAGAGACAGCTTCTGTACCTAGTACTATGGAAAAAGACATTTTAAGTAGTGTTTCTCATCGGTCTAAAACCAATGCTGAACTGTTGTTAAAACATATGGCAAAGAACAAGGATATTGTGTTTTGGAGTGATAAGGGTGAATTAATAAAGGCACTGTTGTTTCTGGGTCTCACATGGTCGATTTAGTAAGAGCGGCTACAGCCACTCACGCAATCCCTGACCACAAGCCAAAGGGCTGGGGTGTTTTGTCAAAGCAATGGCTGAGTCTAACATACCCACCTCAGTGTTTGCTCACTCAGCAAACAGGAGCTATGTGGAAAGGCTGAAATCGGTAGCTGGTGCAAAACAGCCACAGCCATCTCCAGTTAACCAATGGTCAGTGACGCCCAAAAGACAAAAGTCTTTTAAGAAACCTGTGTGGCTCACTATGTAAAACTTAAATGCAATCTCTATGTATGAATGTTAGATACCTCAGTGACTGTTGTGTACAGCATATGTTGAACATTTTACCTCATATTAAATATGTAATCCTACCTCAGTGACTGCTGTGTACAACCTATGTTAGCTATTTACTCATACTGAATATGTATCCTGTTGTTTTACAAAAGTGTTTATATTGATGCATGTTAGCCTACCTCATAGTTAAATATGTTAACATGTTTTTAGAAAGATGTGCTTATAATTCTACCTCAGTGCTATGGTGTATATAGTGTATTTTTAACAGGAGATGCTTTGTTTATTATATCTTATCTATGATGTCACCATTGATGCTTGTTGTATTTTATTAGCAGTTTTTACAATAAATGCCTTTGTATTTTATATATTTGTCATTATTGAAGACATTGCATATCTTATCCATGATGTTACCACTGATGTATGTTGTATTTTATTGGCAGTTTTTACAATAAACACCTTTATATTTTATATATTTTGTCATTATTGAAGACATTGCATATCTGAAAACGTTAAACACAGCCTCCAACAGTTTAAACACAGGTCCCCCACCCCAAGTTTAAACAAGAAACAGAGACACACAATTATGAGTGTTTATATATGATTTTATAAGTGACTGGTTTTGAATAAAATTACAAGCGGCTGCATATTTTAAATTCATTACATGACAAACAAGTCTGAACATGTTGCCACCTCACTGATACATGCCCTGACATGTTTAGATGTCTGAAAAGTGACGTACAAAACTAGTTACCATGGCATCATTTTTCAGCAAATCATTAGAGTACATTTTTAAAATCTGATCATAAGAAAGTCCTTTGCATCTGTGGTGTAAGAAAATATGCAGTGAAATCCACAGGTGGTAGAAAAGGTATCTTGTAACTGTGTGTCTTGGTACAAAATGTTGTTTGCATTTCTGTTTAAAAAACCCAATAGTTTGTGCATGATTGTCAGGATGAAAACCGTAGCTGTCGAAGAACTCCCCAGTCCCATTTTCTGAAATGTATATGGCTAACCAGTGCTGTCCAGGGAGGTCATGGGGGTCAGTATTGATGACTAGTGCTGCGGGAAGGTTTCTCAGTCTCTCCTTGGGTAGCAGATCACAGGGAAACATGCCCAGAAAGCAGTCACGGATGTGGGTGTCATTGGTTACAATTTTTTCCAGCTGCTTTGTGTTCATTTTTATGGTTTATCACATATAATCAAAAATGACATTTCTTCTCTGGTTTATTTCAATGACATTATCAAACACTGCATAGATAATGAGATTAACTGTTTGTGGAAGGGCTTCTGCAAATCTGATCTCAGCTCTGAGGTTCCCAGTTTTAATTAAAGAATAATGATCAGCACATTCTTGGTCCGGAGTGAGATCAAAGGCAAACAGGGTGTACCCTTGGGTAAATTCCTGACGGTTAACTAAAAGCGGGCGATCTTTCATAGATTTCCCCACCGCTAGTACTAGATTAAAATATTCTCTCACAGCATTCCCATTTCTAAAATCTGGCTGCAGAGGTTTAGCGGGAATTTGTTCACCGTCCAGATACAGAGCCACAAAATTAATGTTATAATGCTTAAAGTTAAAGGGGTTTTTAGTGTAGGAACCACTAAAAGCATCATTGTCAACAAATCCCATGACCATCATTTTTGGTAACTGTCCCAAAAACAAATTATCTTGGTTGCAGACCCTGCTGCCTGCAGGGAGGCTGAACACTTTCATACCCACTCTGTCTATAGGGTATTTAGTGTTGGAGGTGAGCAGGGCTTCTGAGTGTCCCAGATGAACTCCGGGGGTCACTTTAACCCTTTTGACAAACAGAGAGGCGGCCATGACTTTTAGCTTATAAGGCTCAGCATCTCCACTCATCAGGCAAAAGCTGTCCCTGTTACGTGTCAGTTTAATTTTAATATCCACGCCATTCAGCATCAGTTTCTCTTGAAAAACAAGTCTGTGTGCAAGTGTCCCAGCAGTTCTACCCCTCTACTGAGATGTGTGAAGGAGCTTCTTTTATTAAAACCTACATTATCACCATCTCTGTCTGTGATTTCATGTTTCCCTGGGGTGTCTTTGTAAAATAACCCTGCTGTAAATTGTGTAGAAAGGGTCTCTTCACTGAAGTTCAGCACAGATTCTATGACAGCCCTGTAGGGGTAACAGTTATTGCTCTGACTGATGAGCCGATCACCGACAGTCACATCCAGCTGACTGAAAATGGTTGCCACTGGGTAGTTTATAAGGCACACTTTGCCGCTGCAGGTATATCACTACCATCCGCTTCAGTGATTTTGCAAACCAGGTAAAGAAGCGTGTTGTTTAGATCCAAATAGTCTTCACCAGTCCCTGCTATATAAAATTCAATCGGTGAGTTTTCTGAAAGGGCAGCCAGAGGGGTATCTCTACATAAATGCTTTTTTCAATGCTTGTCTGTGTGGAGAAATGGCAAACAAGTCAAGTTCTGATTTTGTGCATTCTTCAGAACCACAGTGCACGAAAGCCATGTTTTTAGAACAGGTCTCTGCTTTTTTATGACCCTCGAAGATCCTTTTGCCTTTGAGCTTTCTTTTAGTGAAGTTTTGCGTTTGAAACACCTCTTTTAAAGTAGCTGGGGCGGTGATGAGAAGCTTAAGGTGTACTCTGCTTTCTCTTTTACCTCTTGAATACAATCAGCCCTGAGCCACCCTGAGTAGGCTTATCACCCCCTGACATCTTTTGAGTGACAGCACTAGTCACATGCCCCACAACATCCTTTGCAACATTTTTAGCAGCTGTCTGTAGATGTGGTTTTGCAATTTCAAACCCCCTTCTTAAAAATGGAACTGCTTTTCTGAACAGACTATGAAATATCCCTCCTATACCAGAACCATACATAGTAGGAAGTCCATGAAAGCCTGGAAGACCGTATCCTGCCTTGTGCTTGTATACTTCTGTACAAGGCAGGGTCCCCATAATGTCGAACAATCACCATCCTTGTTTAAATTTTAGAGCACTCTGGGGCGAAAATGCAACTTCACGATCACCTTTCCAAATCGAAATGGTACAGGTTCATTTTGATCATTCTTTATTTCAATAGTGACTGTATCGATCTGATGTTTACTGACTGTTTGATAATGGGGTTTATCGTGAGGTCACGGTCACTATCTCATTGTCTTGGCCCTGACGGGTACACATCTCAGCAAAGGCACTAGACTGTCACCCACTATTTCATGTGTGATAATGTCAGTGTAGATATATAATGTGTAAAACCCCCATTAATATCTGGAGGGTTCTTTGTTAGATTCTTTCCTACACCTACCTCGAGTCTGCTAAAACCCAAAAGGTACTGTAACTGTCCATGCATAAACAAAATGCATTTGATGTCACTGTCAATGCTTATTTCTCTCCCGATGGTTTGTTGTTCCAAAACCACTGGCAGTTCATTTACTTCAAATATGCTTTTATTAATTTGAGAAATAACACCAGCCATGTTAGGATAATAGCCCATGGATTTTAAATGCTGCTGACTCAGTAAAGGGTCCAGTTGGTGGTGTTTTACTGTGGGCTACGTTTAGAGGCTGATAGAGCATACTGAACTTGTTTTTCTGTGCAGGCACATTGTCCCAGGTATGAGGGTACTGAATTTCTGCTAACCCCACTTCCCATTCACCAGGTAGTTCAGCTTTGTGGTAACTTTACAGTAAAAGTGATATAGTATTGTTGGGGAAAATGTTGCGATGCATTGCTGGGCAATGTGATATAAAATCCATTTTTGAGCATTTTAAGCCTTATCTGCTTCTAATGTCCCGAACCTGTGTTGCCTCAACCCAGCTATTAAATTTATCGGCCACCCTCCACTTTACCAGATACCAAGTTTTTCTGCCACGCTTTTTTTCTGCTAGGATTTTCTGCACCCTGTACACACGGTCCTCATCAGGTTCAATTTTGCAGCTCCTCAGCATAAAAAGTACCTTTAATGTCTTCCCTGATAGTCTTTTAGCTTATAGGTGGGCCTCTGTGTCTTTAAGACCTCCGTCACAATAAATATCTCATCTGTGTACGTCTGTTCATATCCCTTTCAAACACCCTTTTAGCTTAGATAGTCTCACGTGATCATCTTTCTGAAGGGTACCCTTTGTTTTTGCCAAGAACAGAATTACAGTGAGGATCTTCCATACACCCAGGGCATTGGAAGGGTTAACATCCACAGGTCTGTGTTTAATGCTTCTGTGATAAGTATGGTTATAGCTGTGCACCAGGTCTGACAACACATCTGTATATTTCCAAGTATTCTGGGCTGTAAAATGCAACATGCGTGACTTCAGTGTCCTATTAAATCTTTCTACAATGCTGGCCTTAACTTCATTATTCATCACAAATGGTGTATTTTATTTTGTTTTAATAGGTTCTTTAGGAAGCATTTAGAAACTCTTACCCTGATCAGTCTGCAACTTCTGAGGTGTGTGTCCACTTTTAAAAATAGTTTTAAAGGCTTGCATCACTGCCTTGCCTGATTTGTCTTTTAAAGTCACTACCCAGGCATACTTGGACAGCACATCGATGCACGTCAGTATGTACTTAAACCCATTATTGTACTTTGCATATTGACTCATATCCACTAAATCAGCTTGCCATTGTCTGTCTATGTCAGAAACAATGACAGGATTTCTCTTAAATCAGACTCTGGCTGCTTTGTGTAATGAATAGGGCTCCTGCTTCACAAGCCATTCTGCAACACCTTTCCTGGTGACCTCTTTATCAAGTTTTTTTGCAGCCTTATACAGCTGAGTCACCCCTGTGAAACTACCCACTTTTTTTGCATTAAAATATATATTCTGGAACAGGTGATCATTCATCTCCTTTCGTCAACCCCCCGACACATCTGCTAGCTAGCAAAACTCTTGTCACCAGTAAAATAAAGTATGTGCTCTTTTTGTTCTTTTAAAAACACTATGACAACCACAAAGTGCAATGCATGATTATATTTTATTTATAAATACACACGTCATAACAGTATTTGAATATTTACTTTATAATACATAAACTAATGCATATAGGTTCTACATACAAAAGGCATAACACATGGCAAGCATGCAATGATTATATAATATCTTGTTTTTCTACTCTTCAATTTTTACACGCTTCACAATACCCAGAAACAGCAACTTTTGAGCTGCATGTTTTACACAAGCATTGGCATCGTCCACTTCCCCCTTAGTGATGAGGTATGCACAATACATACACACATATGCCATACACCACTCAAAATAACAAGCCTGATTTTAAGACATTCTGTTACATCTAAAATGACGTTCACCTTGCATACTGCTCTACGTTACTGTTTTCCATTACGTCAACATAGAGTCTCCATACAAGGGTGGCAACTCTTTAATCAGAGTCAGTGTGTTTCTGCCAGTGAAGCAGCAGCATCTTCAGAGTAGACATTTAATGCAGGCTGCTTTCCAAAGTATATAGGTTCCTTTAAAATGTCCTTTATCACATGGTACATTGTGGACATCAAGACTGTCTGGAATATTGGGAGCATGCCAGATGTTCCATCTGAAAGTACATTATAATACACTATTTAGGAAAAGCATATGCTAAATCTGGTTTATGAAACACAACAAAAGCGATAAAAGAAGCAAAATTTATGATGTCAGACTCAGACCCCCCGTTCTGCAAACTAAACACTAAAAAGTCAACAGCGGTACAGATAAAACCACAAAAGTGTATTACATCATAAGGGTTATGCATAAACTCTATAGCAATTTTAAACATTGCTTCCTCAAGAGTAGCCCCCTCATCCTTAAAATAATCCACAGTTTCCTTTTGGGGTCCCTCTGGGAGACCATCAAAAAGACCTTGGCATGTCTCTAAAAGTACAGACGGTGCTTGTCCTGTAGGTAGATTTAAACCAGGTTGTTTAGCTCTGTGTCTGACTAGTTGGTAAATAAGCCTCTGGATGCACTGACAGGGTGTTTCCCATCGTTGTATACTCTGGAAAAAAACATACATTTAGCAAGTGGTAAAAGCCAGGGTAACAATATGAACAATATTAAAATGGTAACAAGTAACAGTTTTTTTGGGGGGGGGAAATGTTTTTAACAATGTAAACAGTGTTCCTGAATTTCCTTATATAATTTTTTAAAGGGTCCTTTTTTGACCAGTGGATCATTTCAGCAAGCAGAGAAGCCAGGTTAACAACACGCACAATATCACAAGGTTTTTTCTGCTTTGTAGTACACACACACATGACTATGACGATCATGATATAAAGTCCACAAAGACATTCATCGTCTTCCATGAATATATCGGCAATCACTTTAACATTTTCTACAAGTGGTAACACAGATTCATTTATATATTTATCTGTATCCTCCCATACTTCTGGAAGGCAAACATCATCAGTTCATAGGCTGCATGTATCTCACAAAGGCAAATGTCATATTGAGGTGAACCAAACAGTGATGGATGACAGTAATGGCTTAGGATCAGATACATAAGCCTTTGATTCTCTCTGTACTTGCATCCCGCATGATTATCTGTAAAAATAAAATATGACACATTTTGGTACTGAAATGTTTCCATGTAGTAATTTGGGGAGGGGAGGGTGGGGTAATTTTTTACAATATAAACAGGGTTCCTGAATTTCTTTTTAGAAATTTTTAAAGGAACCTTTGCTGACCAGACGGCAGGCATCTTTTTAATTTCACGTCTGTCTGCTGTAACATTTGCATAACTAACCACATGGGGTCATCGGTTTTCTCACATCCATTTAAAACATGACTTATAGTTTCAGGGTACAATTGGTCATATTTAACCCCTGATGCTTCATAGCAATTGCAAGATCACGGGCATGAGCTGCCCTATATGTATGGCTTCAGAAACATTTCTGTATGCTTTTTAGACCTTAAGTCATCAAGGACACATGAATGGTTTTCTGACTCGGATCATCTATCTCACACCCAGGACAGGAATCGACCAATTCACAATGTATCACCCTCTGTATCACTGAAGCAATTGCGCCACGGATGGTATGATACATAACGTACTTACAATACATATCGTTGTCAGTTTTGGGGGGTTTACTACTGAGGCCTGGTTTTTCACGTGAGGTCCCCTGTCTAATCTCAGTAGAAGAAGAGGGTTGTGTAGTGATCACAGCCTGTTCTGTGACATTTTGAAACATTCTATCGCTCTCTGTATTTCTAACATACTGGTTCTCACACATCTCATTAACAACCACATTTGTATCTTTCACACAGCAAAGACAGTCGAGCAGTAGATTTGTGGAAAGTCGAGAATCCATGCTGTCCGAATATGACTGCTGCTCCATCGCAAATCCTTCAGTCTATTAAAGTAAAACAGAAAACAGCATTGGTCCTCTGACTCATTATAGGTAAGATTTAGTTCTACTGCTAACTCATCTCCTCAGTTACACCATGTCACCACCACATTTTTTAAATGTTAAAATGCATTTACCTCATCAAGGCAACTCTTTTCTTCATTTTTCTCATTTTCTCTATCTTTCACTTTGGCTTGACTGCTTGTGGCTGCATTATCATCATCACCCTCTTGGTCAGAGGCCCTCTTGGCTGTGTCTTGCATTTCTTTTCACAACTTTCTCTGATGCTTTTTGGCAGTGTCTCACTGACCATCTTCTCTAGCTCCCCTTCTTGTCACTCTCTGTTTGGTTTCATAGTAACTTTTTTCTGCATCAGATTCACACCCCAGCAACTCTTCAAGGTCTTGCAGTGGTGTCTCTTCAGAAGGACAGTCAGATTTAGGATTTTCTGATTCACCAAACTGTTCAGCGAGTTTCTTTTTATGTCAGACACTCTTCCACTCAACAAGACTTGTGTGGGGTATCTGTTTCACACCTCACGTAGTACACATACGTTGGCTTGGGTTGTAGGGCCCGACAGCTATCTTCTTGCTTGGCTTTTCATCTCCAGACTTTTCATTAGGTGGTGTGACAATCTGGCCTGTTACAGGGAGGTTGAATTTTTCATTAGGTGGTATGACAATCTGACCTGTTACAGGGATGTTGAAATGAGAAGCGCTTCACATCTTCTTGCTTGATGTTTTGATAATCTGCTCCAAGTCTATAAAACAGAATCTGAGAAATCTCTCAAAAGCTGTGCCTTCTGGCTTCAAATGCAGGGTTTATATAACGCATTAGCAAGATGGACTGCCCCTTGGTAAAACCATCACCACACCCCATCATACTATACATGGTAACGTGTCAGAGGCACATCTGTTGTAGCCCCCACCCCCCTTTTTCAAAACATTATAAATATCACACACACACATTTCATTTCAGCCTTCTCCTTGATACTACACAGAGCTGAGGGGGGTGAACTATAGGTATGTGTATTCCTTTTTCTGATATATTTTATTCTTTCTAATTCATGACAAAAGTATAAATAATTAGTTTTTCATTGTTGCAATGCTATCCAGAGAAAACTGCTGAACCATCTTATTTACACAGAGGTCCCCGTTTTAGCTTATAAATGTTACATGGTATACATAAGCTATCCTTTTGATGCAAGTTTGACACAGTCCTACAGATGCATGTTAAATAATTTTGTATACTGTTACAAAACAGAAAAGGGGTACTCACACAGACAGATGAATTTCCTTGGGGGTCTCCACACAGATCTGTGAAACCTCTGCACGATCAGGTTCCTCCTAGATACTTCTTTCTGAAAATATCCTAATCAAAACACACACATGTCCTGCAGTTATACACCAGGCCTACAGGGGCACATACCACTACATAAACACTAACTGATTTTTGGGGTGGGAGGAGCACGGTGGTGAGGGACAGGGGTTCGGGCCAGGATGGTGGGGTGCAGGAGAAGGGGGACAGGGGTTCGAGCCAGGCTGGTGGGAGTGCAGGAGAAAGGAAGGATGCGAGGAGTTCAAGCTAGCATGGTGAGACTCGGGTTCCAGCCAGGATGGTCTGGCAGGATCGAGAGTGTCACGAGAAGGAGGGTGCAGGGCAGCTTACAAAATGGTGGGTGGCAGGGTTCGAGGTGTCACGAGAATGAGGGCGTAAGACACTTACAAAATGGTGGTGTTATGTCACTTCCAGGGTTTCAGTGTGGGTCATTTCCTGCGCAAGGAGGGACACGGGTTTGAAGCAGCGTGTCATTTCCTGCGCAAGCGGGACTACGGGTTCAACGCATGTCATTTCCCGCGCAAGGGCGGACACGGGTTTGAGGTTGCATCACTTCCGCCAGAAGTGGGCGGGGCTAGCGCAATTTAGGGAGGGACTTCCGGTTTAACAAGGGGCGATTCTGATTGGTCCGTTTTAGGCCACGCCCACCTGTCAAATGACGTGGCACGTGCTGGTTGGCTGAAATTTAACATTTGACGAGATATATGAACTTATACTACTCCTTACCTATCTTTCCCTTTTCATGTTTTCAAAATGATGAAAGTGTTTAATTGGTAATTATCTGCTCGTTCATAAATGTCTTTGATGTTTAACTGTTTTATGTCTCTGTTTATTTACACAATGTAACCTAAATGTGCAACCCATTGTAACCCTATTGTTTGTACCTAATTTAACACGGAACCTTTGTAAAAGAGCCTTGGCTCAAAGGTATTAATTCCTAGAATACAATAAATAAATAAAGTTTGGAAGAGTAATGCAGTCGTATCTATTTATTTAGTTTTTGTAGACCAGAAAAAGAGAGCTGTGTAATTTTTCCTATTTTCAGCCTCGTATGGGGGGAGGGTACTATGAAATCAGGTTATGTTGGTAGTTTGGTGGTATTTTTACTGAAGATGTAGGTGGAAAAAAAAACCTGAAAATTGAATTCTGGCAAAATTCCATTAATAATTAGCACACTTTTTGCAGATGCTGAATCTTAATTTTACCAACCTTTTGCAGGCAGAATTAAAATTATGCACAGCACTTGGTACCAGGGTCCACTACATGAAGAAAAAAATAATAATACTGTTACAGGTGCCAGCCTGCCGGCGAGGTGGTAAGGTGTCTGCTTGTGGCGCCGACATCCTGGGTTTGGGGATGGATTCAGGAGGCAGAGGGCTGGCTGGGGGGGAAGGACTGAGCATCCCAGAGACTGCTGTCCTTCTCTGAGAGGAGGGGGGAAGAGTGTCCAGTGCAATGCTGACCTCAAGCAGAGGCTGTGGGTACCATCATGCCTGGCACCATATGTTAGGGGGCGGAGTGGATGCTGGCATCATTGCAAGTCCCCACTCCCAAGGGAAAAATCTGGAAAAAATGACAGCCGCTAATGACAGCGTCAATCTCCACCGCTGTTCCCGCTACAGACCAAAGTCCACTGGGGGGGGGGACTCACTCCCATGGCACTGCCCTGTGGGGGGAAGCCAGGGCTAGATGACCAAGTACCTTGGGGAGGGGTGCCCTCCTGGCAGCCCCACCCGGGGGGGTAAGCCTGGGGATGGAGGGGGTGTAGTGCTAAACAGGTGGCCTGAACCTCCCATGCTTGGAGGAAGGAGCCAGGCAAACAAAAAAAATATTACTGTTACCATACTGAGCTACTGCACCATACTAATATTAAAAACTGCCATTCTTTTACTGTAATGATAGTGAGCTACTGTACTAATATTAACAAGTGGTATTCTGCACTAAGAATCAGAAAAAGGAGCTTTAAGACGCTGTTAAATTGATACTTTTTCTATAAATTGGAATATGCAGAATAATTTGCTATTTGTATAGTATTTTTTGCACAATTTTATTCCAAGGTACTTTCCCAACAATGAGAGTGACTGGCAGTAAAATGTCTGTTAACATGTAATGTGTGTAGAATGATGGCATTTCAGTTTCTTACCATCTTCTGTATTATCCATGATGGAGTTCAAAGAGAAAAGGTTAATGTTTTCATTGATCCCTAAAATCTTTAAGCAGGCATCAATGACTTTGGAAACAGCCATGTCCCTCGGGACGTTCATTTGTAACTTCTGCTGCCCAAATGCTGAAAAATACAAAGAAAATAACTTTTGAAGTATTAAACACCAAAATGTGTATCACTCACAGTGTAGATCAACAACATACTGCTAGTTTTTTAGGATCTATTTTTATGTTGGTTTGCATGCACACACAAGCAACATATTGTGGTGGTAGCACAAATGCAGAGGTGTGTCAGTGTTGGTCAATGCATGGGGCACTTTAGTGGGTGCGTCTCTCAGCCCCCAATCAGTGAGCATGCTGCGGATGACAGCAGTTTCAAAAAGAGTCACACAGATTAAACAAATCAATCAATCTATCAGTAAATCAATCAATCAAGCCAATCAAAATCTTTATTTATCCAGGCGGGCACCATTGAGCAAGGCTCATTTGCAAGGTGGACCTGGTCATGAATACATCAAAGTACAGTACAGAAGTAGGTATACAAAAAGCAAAAATATACAAGGAAGAAAAAGTATATAGAGTGTATACAGTACAGTACAAGGTTGAAATAAATAATAAAAAAAAAAACAGCATTATTTTACAACTGAAGAAGTCAGTAGATGTACAATCAACCATAGGCATACAGGGGCTATAAGCAGAGATCTCTGGAGTGAGGCAGCCGGCAACTACACATATAGGGGAAAGAGGCGTGTATGGGGTGGCAGATTACAGAAGAAAAGAAGAGGAGGGATATATTACTGATGACTGGGGGAAAAATTGAGCTAAAACCACAGAAAGTGACGATGGCTGTCGTGTACTTGTTTATTATGATAATGACGGAGGAGGGGTAGATAATTGGGATGCTGCTATGGATGGGGTGGGACTTTAGCCAGGCTGGAGTGGACAGGGAAGGGTGGGTGCAGCAGGAAGAGTTAATAGGGAAAGAGTGAGAGCCAGGGGTAGAAACATGGTGAGCATCAGGATGCTGCAATCAGAGCCAAGTTTATCATTGCAGTGGCAGATGGCACGCCTCCGTTATGTGCCTTTCCCAGTGAAACATTTCAGTAAAAATGGTGGCTCCTGCCTTCAGCCACACAATCTGCAGAAAGCTGACATCAGGATGCCCAATCCCCATGTCAGCATGTTCACAGCTCCTGCCACCCGCCACACTGCAACCTCTCACTGCTGCTGCCTTCCCCACTCCCTCCGTTCCCCGTCTCCCCAACAGAAAAAAAAACTCCCGCAACCTCCCTCTGCTGCTGCCCTCCTCGCTCCCTCCCTTCCCCATTCCTGACAAACAATAAAACCCTCTCGCAACCTCCCACTGCTGCAGCCCTCCCCATTCCCTTCCTCCCCCAAATTGTAGCACACTGGGACCTCACCTCAGTGTGCCTTTTTTTTTTGTTTTGTTTCTTAACCTGCTTTTTTTTCTCCCCTGTTAACAAGAAAACAGTCCACCGATGTCTCTCCCATCCCTCTCCCCGATCCCCACTCTACCTTTGCGCACCCACCAACCAGCACATTCCCTCACCCATACTTACCCTCTGGAGGTCAGGAGCCATGATCTTCTCTGAAATGGGACACATCTGTACTCTTCAAAGCAGAACTGCAATGTGAAGAAATGACTGTAAGCTTTATAATGGGAAGCAATGGTGGGGTTTTAACTTAGGTTGATAGCTCAGCCATTTTATGGAATTTTGGCCCCAGATTTTCAACATGGGGTTCTTGGGACACTACCTCATGAACGTGTCACTGACATTTTGTTTCTCATTCCTGAAAGGTGATTTCACAGTCACTGTGCAGAATCACCTTTTGGGACCAATTAATGAAACAGCACTGCCACTGTGCATGAGGTGGGGTCCCAAAAAGTCCATGTTGTAAATTTGGTGGACAAATTTAGAAAAATGACTGTGTTACTAGCGTGCGTGATGCAGTTTCTATGCACGCTCGTAACTTCAACAATTTTTTTATATTTTGACTCCAGATTTTCAACATTGCCATTTTTTCACACCACCTTATGAACAGTATAGCTGTCATTTTTCACATCCTGCCTGAAATGTGTTTCTGCACTTGTGGTGCACAATGGGTATGGTTGCTGTGCAAAATCAACTTTCAGGACAGATTAACAAAATCACAGTGCCACTATTGATAAGGAGAGTTCCCAAAATGCCCAGATTGAAAATCTGGTGGAAAAATTCCAAAAAATGACTGTTGCAGGCGTGTGTTGCGTAGTTTATACACATGCTTGTAAGTTTGTGCATTTTTCATATTTTCTGTCCAGATTTTTAACATTGCCATTTTTTCATGCCTCCTCATGAACCGTAGAGCTGTTATTTTTCACATTCTGCCTGAAATGTGTTTCCACACCTGTGGCTCCGAATGGTGCAGTTGCTGTGTGAAATCACCTTACAGGATTGAGATATGAAATGATGGTGCCACTGTTTATGAGGTGGGATCCCAAAAAACCCATGTTGAAAATTTGGAGTGAAAATACAAACAAATGTCTGAGGCATTAAGGTTTCCAACCATACACCCAACCTGTAGAGACTGACAGGCATTAGGGGAGTAACTTGGGTTAGTCGGCTGTAATGTTTTCAGCAGTCTAACCCCACCCCCCACCCTGCAGTCACTGACAGGCATCAAGGTGTGGCTTGGGGTCTGTTGCCCTAATAGCCACCCCATCCTCCTGTACTGCACCCATCTCAGCTTATTTCCTTATGGAATGGGGTGAGCATAAGGGCCAAAGACCCCAAAGCACACTGCAACACCTGTCGTTGTCTTCATGGTGGGGTTGGGTGATGTGGAATGGTGTAAGCATTATGGCCAAAAACGCAAAGCCACACTCCCAATGCCTTTCAGTCTGTGCGGGGGGGGGGGTGGCATTAGTTCAATACTTCACTGCCATTCCTATTATGCATCTAACTCCTACACTGTCAATGCCAATGCTAGCAAGCCAACATTTGGCATTGACAAATGCTTGTCTGTTTTAGTTGTGCATCATTTTCATTTGCATTGTCAAATACATTACCTGTCACAGAACATGTGTGCACCTTTCTGTACCCATATCACAGTCCATGCCTTTTTGAATGGTATTCCCTTTTCATTTTTTACTAATATTCCTTAACAGCATTATTTACTTATTTATTTACTTATTGATGTACTGTATTTATGTAGTTAGCTATTATTTATGTATGTGTTTGTAATTTTTGACCAGGAAAGCATACTAAGCTCTGATAACTTGCTTCCAGGTATATGTCCTGGGTATGTATTATATGGACCTGTTTTATTGAAAGGGGGAATGTTTGCCATGACACCAGTAGAAACCCCCTGCTCTTCCTGAAGTCATATATGCTGTCTCGTCTGTTGTTTTTTTTTGCATTTTTTTTTTTACTGCCTGCCCCCTGGCCAGCCAGTCCCTGCTGCCGCCATGATCCTCCATCCTTTGACTGCTGCCCCTCATCCTGCCACTCTGACCAACCTGTGGTATCCCTTCGATGTGGGGGACCCCATACCCATGGGGACTACTGGGAGGGGAGACTTTTAGTGCCCATAGACACCTTCTTTGATCTTTGCAAGTGTGATGAGGGCACAACACAGGGCTTTCCTGGACTTTAATGGCATTGTGGGGATTGGGGACCACCATCATTCAGTGGCTAGGTGGCCATATTCTGTTTTTCTTTCCCCCGAACACACAACAGATGCACGCCGTTGCATCTTGACTGCTTGCAAATGTGACATGTGATCACCCACACCACATTGCATGATGCCATACCTAGCCGCCAGGAGCCACTGAAGGGCAGTGCATCATTGACCCTCCCCCCCAGGTGGAGACCATCCAAAGAACGCTCTTGAGTCATCCCTGTCAGCCTCCAGTCCTATCGCCCTGGGCTCAGGATGTGAATCTGGGTTGCCAGCATGCCAGGTGATCCCCTATTGCCTGGCACCACGGTGCCAGCTATCTTGTAATAATAATATTGCTCTGGAGAAGATGGCCTGCCCAGTGAGCTCTGCAAGGTTCTGGTTAATCTAATACCAGATGAGTTCATTCTCCTTTAGAATTATATTTTATTTTCTAAAAAGGTACATGCAGAAATGAACACTAGCTTACTTATATTACTATATAGACAACCTCTGGCCAGAGCTGATAGGTCTGTAGCCAAGGAATTTGGGGGTAAAAATATTGAAAATGTGTTTTTTAATATTTTGACATCAAATTTTCAAAATAACCTTGTTGTGACCCTGCCTCATGAAGAAGGGCAGAGAAAATGTTCAACTTCTGGCCTAAAGGTGATTTTGTGCAGGGACTGTGAAATCAAATTTCAGGATGCAAAACCACATTTTGGGCAGGAGCTGAAAAATAACAGCTGTCACAGTGATGAGATGCTGTAAAGAAATGGCTATGTTGAAAATGTGGACTAAAATATTGAATATTACCAAAGTTATGAGCCTGCATTTGCAAAATTCAACATAGCCTTATAACTTATAAATTTAAATCATAGCCTTCTTATGACCCCATCTCATGAATAAGATCAGAGAAAATTTTCGACTCCTGTCCGAAAGATGATTTCATACGGGGATCCCAAAATCACCTTTTGGGATGTAAAAAAACATTTTGGCCAGGATTTGAAAACTGACAGCTGTAACATTCATGAGGTGCTATAAAGATATGCTTATGTTGTAAATCTTGGGTTAAAATACAGAAAATTACCAAAGTTACGAGTCTGCATTCACAAAATTCATGTAGGCTCATAACTTTATTGTTTTTTTTATATTTTTTCACAAAATTTTCAACATAGCTTTCTTATGATCCCACCTCATGGACAAGGACAGAGAAAATGTTCAACTCCTGCCCAAAAGGTGATTTCATACAGGGACTGCAGAATCATCTTTAGGGACAGATCTGCTTAATGACAGTGCACTTGTTCATGAGGTAGGGTCCCAAAGAAGGCATGTTGAAAAATTGGGCCAAAAGTATGCAGAAATGCCCAAGTCACACCACTAAGTTCAAAACCCAATTGAAATACATTGAATGGCATACTTATTTCTTCAGTTCATGGTCCAGCTTTGAAGAGTGAAGATGTGTTTCCAGTCCTGAGAGGATTATGGCGTTGGACCATGATGAGTAAGTAAGGGCTTAGGGGTGCGGCATGGTGGGTGCTGAGTGGGAGGGCGGGTGGGGGAATGATAACAGCCAAAAAGACATCGATGGACAGTTTTCTTTTTACAGGGTAAGAAAAAACATTGATGGACAGTTTTCTTTTTACAAGGTAAAAAAAAAGGAATGAGGAACCGCTATCGCAGCACTGTGGGATTGGGCACCTCCAGTGTCACTGTCATATTTCTGGGGATATATATATATATATATATATATAAAAAGGAGGAGCACAGAACACGATTGCAACACTGAGGATAGGGCACCCACAGTGTCATTGTTATGTTTCTGTAGGGGTGTAGGGTGATGGATGCTGAAAGGGAGGGTCAGGGTGGGATGGATATACATAATTTAAAAAATCCTGAGTCATTGCAGAACACAGCACACTATGCCATGACCAAGATGGCCACGCTACTACACTGCACATGCGCTGAGTGGTTGCACATGTGCAGTACAGTTTGCCAGCCATCTTGGATACAGCAGAGTGTGTTGTGTTCTGCCGTGACTGCTGATTGCTTTTTTAATTATGCATATCCCTCTCACCCGACCCTTCCTTTCAGCACCCATCAAAATAGTGCAGTGCGACTTCCAACTGAGACAACGAGCAGAGTGCTTCATGGGTGTGGAGGTGACTTTGTTGAAACTCCAACATGTTGTTTGGTTGGAAGGAATGCACTGACTGCTTTTTTGTTAGCAAGAGGTCTGCAGTGCTATGTCCACTACAGCCCTAAAAAGGGAAGAAATCAGACTTGAAGAACTGGCAACACAATACGTCTTATTAATATCGATATAAGAATTATTTCCATAATTTTGAACTACAGGCTTCTGCAAGTGACTGAACATCTTTTATCTATGTTTCAGTTTCATGCAATGCCAGGCAGGAGCATTCAGGACAATCTCATATTAATTTGAGAAATTTTGGACCTGGGTAATAAGGGTTTATTGTCTAACTATCTACTTACTGTGAGCTAACAAAAACCACATGTCGCATTTCTATCTACATGAAGTGCTGAAAGCGTATTATTTTCTTCTTTCCTTTGTTTCTTGGATTGAGACTCTGTACACAACTGCATTCATTTGTCCTTTCCTTAGTGCTTGGACTGATGCAGCATTTTGGCAAGCTGGGGGGTCGCCAAGGGTGCTCTCTTAATCCGATACTGTATGCCTGATACTGCATGCCTTTTGTATTGCTCCCCTATTATGATTTATAACTAACAGACAGGCTACATATTCTATGCCCTCACTTATTTTCCAGGCTCCCCTTTCTGCTATAGCTTATGTGGATGATGTAACTTTATTAGTTGGAAACTCTGATTCTGGGAACAAGTCCTTAAAGCTTTTTTAAGAATTTTTCTTGGTCTCTGGCTCCTTGATAAATGTCTCTGAGACCAGGACTAGCCATTGGTGGGGCACAGATAGCTCAGTTGTTAAACATTTCAGGTATTCCACTATCTTATGCCCCTATTAAAATTTGGGGAATTTATTTTTGACCCGGGAATATGGCTTAGTATAACTGATCTCTTAAAACTGAACAGGCTAAGCTTGTTATTACTACAGGGTGCCTGGTAATTTGCTTCTCCCCTTTGCACTGGTTACTGGTTCTACAGTTTTATGGAAGATGGTCCAACAGCAGGTTGCCGATTGTTAGCCTCTACAAATTAAGACTTGGGATCTGGCAGCTAAACCACCATGAGAACTTTAACTTGAAAAAGTTGCCATGCTGCTGTCTTACATAACCAATTTTCAGTCACACCAGTTATTTCCATGGCAGTGGGTAATACTGAATCTAATGTTCTGAACATTTTAGGTAATCAAAGAATGCCCACAAATGTATAGGATACGATACTGCTCTGCTGCCATGATAAACATAATGTTAAAAATGTCTAGAAGCATAACTCCGTTCAGGATAGACTTTGTTTGACAGAAAGTTGTACACAGTAAATGGAAATTATGGATTCTTTTTTTCTCCTGTGATTAGCTAAAATGTTCAGAACATTAGATTCAGTATTACCCACTGCCATGGAAATAACTAGAATGACTGAAAATTGGTTATGTAAGACAGTAGCATAGCAACTTTTTCAAGTTAAAGTTCTCATGGTGATAGCAGCCAGATCCCAAGTCTTAATTTTGTGGTAGAGGCTAATATCCCAGCAACCTGCTTTTTTTTTCTCTTAATGGACCATCTTCCATAAAACTGTAGAAAACCTTGTAACCCAGCGGCAAAGGCGGGGAATTACCAGGCACCTTGTAGTAATAACATGCTTAGCCTGCTCAGTTTTAAGAGATCAGTTATAAATAGGGGAGGAGCAGTCAGGGTGCTCCGAAGGAAGGGGAGGCAGCTAGAGGGCATGGGTGGAAGCTGGAGGGGGGGAGATTCAGGGGAGAAAGGAGGAGGTGCTACTTCACCGAGAGGGTGGTGGAGCCATGGAATGTGCTGCCCAAGGGGCTGGTGGAGGCAGAGACGGTGAAGGGGTTCAAGAGGGGGTGGGACAGGTACAGGGGAAGGGTTCTGGAAGCAAAATACAGTGCAGCGAGATTATCCAGGACTGGGAAGGGAGAAGTCAGTGAGGGAGAGGGGGGCAGCAAGGTCAGCTCCCAGGGTGGGGGCTGACCAAACGAGCAGACATGAAAGACCGTTAGGCCTATTCTGCTGGCA
Source organism: Neoceratodus forsteri (assembly GCA_016271365.2). Classification (NCBI taxonomy): domain Eukaryota; kingdom Metazoa; phylum Chordata; order Ceratodontiformes; family Ceratodontidae; genus Neoceratodus; species Neoceratodus forsteri. The sequence goes on from CM057450.1 coordinate 1,604,730,926, forward strand.
TTTTAGTATGTTAGTATGTTATACCCAAGGGTTTTGGAACAAACTGGCTACTTCCTAGAAAAAGCCACCTTTTCAGCTTATAACATATAAAAATTTTAATAAAAGGTTACTGCCCATCTGGTTGGAGGAATATGGATGCTAATATTTAGCAGTTAAATTTGTATGCATTAAGTGGAGTATTGGTATGGTTAGATGCCAATGTCATTTACAACAGAAACATGTTAATTTAAAGGAATTATTATGCAAAATCAGTTCTGAGGTACAGTCTGTCATTCAATGGGGCCTATTCATGAAGCCCTATCCGCAGATGCGCAATGCTTAAGTGAGGTGCACAATGGTATATGACAGTATACAATGCACGTTACACCACAGCATCATTCATGAATGACAGGCACCTGTGCAGAGAGGGCAGATGTGTAGCTACATGCCGCACACAGTACGCATGTGACTAGTGGGGACATAGCCATGTAGCGGTGTGCGTGCAGCACAGTCCATGTATGCACAATGTACTCTACGTCACCCAGGCACGCGATCAGAACACACAGCAATATTTGGGGAGAGGGCAGCCATAACCTCCAGGTGCATAACAGGCACACATGGTGCAACAGGAAACATCTGGCATGCACAGCTCCATGGGCCCAACACCAGGCAGATGCCACTGCGAGGACACCTCATAGCACTCAAGATACAGTGCAACTCCCTGCACAATACTCAGTGGTGGACCTGGCATGCATTGACAGCAGGGAATGTGCAGGATATCCAGCATGATATAGTGTAATAGACATAAAGGAAAGATGAATGCCCCAGTATGGCACACCATCCATTGGAAAACACTGGGGAGCACCACAGAGGGCATCATGGACACTGAGAGATGTCCACATAGAAGTGCCAGCACCTGTGGGTGTGGTGGCCATCTCTCACCCCACTCATGCACCTGGGCAGTGCCCCTAGAATGTAGGGTAGGATGGCAGCTGGGAAACCACGGATACAAAGTTCCCCACGTCAGGGACACAGCCACCCACACAGGTGTTCGGATCACGTGTAGATCCAGGACAGAGCCAGTGTAAGCTACCAAACCATATGACGAGCACCGTGAAGAATATGTATGCACTGCATGGCCCAGATGATTGCCCCACCATGGGAACCACCACTGCATGCAAATAATGTGAGCACAGACCAAAGAGATGGATGCAGGGAGAGTGCACCCCCTGTGGCACACTCAGGCACACACCCCATAGGCAGTACCAGGTGAAGTGGACTGCCATCAGAGATGTTTAATGCAGCCCCCCCAACCTGGACAGCAGACACACACCACCACCTGATGAGGGCACCAGTGTACATTAGAAAATATGTCTTTAATAAGATAAAAACAGCTACATAGGGGCTCCACAGGTCAAAACAAGCAGCAATGCAAACAGCCCCCCCCCCCAGTTCTCAGCATCCTCTGAATCCCCACTGGACACTGGTGGAGTGGTGTCAGTGTATCCCTGAGATGAAGTACCAGGTATCTCATGGTCCTCAACACCCCTGGAAGAAAGAAGAGAGAGGATAGCCATGAGTAATGGGGACAAGGTGAGAACACGCTGACAACAGCAAACACACACATGCACCACAGTCAACAGCAAAACCTACCTTTGAGGGCTCAGCCACATACCACAACTCTCCCACCTCATCCTTGTACTGGATGTTTGACATGCCCACCCTCCAGAAAAGATGATAGGGGAGGTACAGTGGTATCTTATGCCACTGCAGCACTACCACCAGGGACGCAACCCCATCTGGCTGTGCCCACTTCTCTAGGACCAGGATGTCTGGGCACCTATGGAAGTCCTAAGGAGAGGCAAGGGGAGAACAACAGGTTAGCAGCACAGTGAACAACACCTTTAACACACAGACACCAACAGTAGGAGCATCACACAGGGCACAGCACACAGGGGCATCTGTGGTGGATAGAAGAAGGCATACACCACAGGTGGACCTGCAACAAGTAACAGGTGTATACACCACAAGTACCCCATATGGTCCATACCTGGGGAACACGAACATGACAGTAGCACACAGTAGGGTATGAACACATCCCCTTACCTCCATGGGCTTGGTAACATTCCCTATATTCCCCACGGGAGTTATTGCTATATGTAGTGGGAGACACTTGCCATAGTTTTCAGGGGTACATCTCACAGCCCCCAATCTACAGTGCAGGCACGCTACAATACAGGCTTGCATTTTAAGCTGCCATGTTGGGTTGCATAATGTCATGCCAGGTGGTGATGCATGATGATGTTCCAGACCCCGCAGGCATGTCGGATCACAGACTTCTTAAAGGGGGACCTGCAGCTGTGGCACCAGCTACTCAACATGGTGCATAGCACAGTGTGCAATCAGTAGCAGCTGTCAAAATGAGATTTGCAGTGATCACATGGGGTCCATAGGATGTGCCCTGGGCTACTCATGAATGTTCTCCTATGGGAAGGTGGATGGGAGAGAGAAGGGGCTAAGAGGAGATGATCGGGGCCCGGGATATTTAGGCCATGTGCCACTGTGGCTCCATTCTGTGACACACAGTGCATGGAGTGCTCCTGCCTGGACCACAACACAATCTCAGGGCTCTGTCACATGCTCAGGGATCAGTTGAAATCCACAACATGCTGGCCACATGCCATGTCCATGGAAACGAAGATTCTGTGTGCTCTTTTATACTATGCTACAGGCTCCTTCCAGAGGGTCACAGGTGATGTTACAGGTGTCAGCCATGTAAAGGACCCTGCACCAGGTCACAGATGCCTTACTCGATCATGTGCATGACCAGGTTCAGTTCCCCACATCTAATACAGACATCTGTGCCTCAAATGAGTCATTCTACAGAACACATGGCATACCCAATGTATTGGGTGCTATAGACTGTGCCCATGTGGCTATCCTAGCACATACCATGAATGAGGAGGCATACAGAAACAGAAAGGGTTTCCACAGCATCAACTGCCAGATAGTTTGTGATGCTGATGGTATTATCACCAATGTGTGTTCCAAGTACCCTGGGTCAACTGATGACGCCTACATATTCGACGGCCCTAGGCTGACTGGCCACCTTGCGGCATGTGGGGTGTCAATGGGTGACTGCTGAGTGAGTATGGATGTGTAACATATGGTACACAGCAATGCACACTGCAATGGGACACTCACGTGTCTGTTCTGTACCCCATGCCTAGTTGACAACAGATACTCACTCTAACCATACCTGATGACGCTGTTCCTGGTGCCAAAAGTCAGGGAAGAAGAGGCATGCAATGAGGTGCACAGAAGGACATGTGCTATTGTTGAGAGGACCATCAGGATGCTGAAGATGCCCTTCCATTGCCTGGATCACACCGGTGGTATGATGATGCTGGCCCATGGGAAGGCCTGCCACCGCATGTGCCATGCTGCATAACATGCTGTGCACAAACGGCTACCCATACCTGATCACCAGGGTGCAGGTACACAGGGCAAAGAGGAGGGGATGACCCATAGCACCGTTGTCCTGAGACACTGTAAATAAATTCATGAAAATCCCGCACTCACCACCAGAAAATAAACCATATCATCAGGCTGTATGAAGGTGCACAAAGCTTTATTAAAGTGCCAGTGATACACACGTCTTGACGCATTTCGGATGCCTTATCCCTTTTCAAAAGCTGTGGTTTATTTTCTGGCGGTGAGTGTTGGATTTTCCTGAGTTTTTCTGCTGCTTATTTATCTCTTGCTCCCTGGCCCAGTGCAAGCTCTTTTTTTGAAAATTTCCTGAGACACTGTCTAGCCAAGTGGCACATCATGCAGATGTACACCATAAAAGCACAGTGATGAGACCTATATATCCTGCCCATATGGGGTGGCCTGGTTGTCCCCTCCCATGGGTGCTGCACATTACTGTCCATGTTGGAGCAGTGTCATGCACCAAATATTATGGACTGTATAGTGTGGGTACCTGAGGAAGTAGCCTGTTTCTGATGGCAGCAATGGCTGTCCTCCCTCATCCCAGTTGCAGGGTTCATAGGTGTGGCCCTGCCCCAGAGGAGGGGGTCTTGGGTATACAGTGTGATCCAGGGAGGGCAGCCAGGATGTAGGGTGTATATGTGTGTGTTTTTGTGTGTAGGGATGTATGGTGGGGCTGTGCTAGTGGCAGTTGCAGGTGCATAGGTGCCATTGTGCAGTTTGTGTGGGCTGCCTGACAGCCTCCTGGATGTTTTACCCTTCCCCCCAGACATGCAGGAGAGTGTGTGCCTAGGTAGTGTGACTGTACCTTTACATTGCCCCCGCTGCATGGCTTACAGTCTCTGGATAGCCCTGGGCCTTGCTGCTCCTGTGTGTCCCCAGGTCCCCTGGCATGCAGGCAGCATTAGACCCCTGGATGCTGAGCTCTTCCCCACCTCTTGTGTCCATGGTAGGCTGGCAGATGCCTCCATGTCAATGCACTGCACATGTGTCTCTGGGCCTCTAGAGCTGGTGGATTGCTGCTGGTGCATCATGGTATTCTGTGTCATGGCAACCAGGGTGCATGGGGTGTTCACAGGGTGGGGGCATGCAGCTGTGCCCTGGGCCATGTGTGTCCACCTGGAAGTATCTGGGATGCAACATCCTAGCCTCCCAGATGACATGCTGGCTAGCTGTGCCAGCCCAGGATAGCAGATACTGTAGTTTACTGTCCACTCCAGGTTGTCCCGTATTCCTTTGTGGGCATATTGCAGCCCACGCACCGCCATGGTCAGGTCCCTCAGGGCCTCAGTGTTTCCCACTGGGCCTGTAGGGGTCACAAACCAGCTGGCGCAGTTCAATATAGTAGGTCTGCATGACAGACCGTGGTGTCCTGCATGTCTGGCAGGTCAGGCATGTTGAGGGCCCTTCATCCCCATCACTGTCTGCATGCCCTTAAGGGGTGGCACGCTGGCCTTCTTGTCTCTGGGCCATGTGTGTAGCATGGGAGGTTGTCTTGTGAGGCAGAGCATGTAGGGCTGTGTTGGCTGCTCCCTGGGACCCCGTCTCACAGCACTGGACAGGTGGTGCTTTACAGGTTTTACAGTTGTATCTATCATTAGGATAAGCTTTCAGGGCTACTGCATTTGTTGCTGGCTGATTGTTTCTGCTCTTACCTCCTTGTTTCTTTTGTCCATGGTTCTTCTTTTTTGGCAGGGGAAGGGCCCAGCCACCCACCCCCATCCCCAACCACCCCACACTACACTCATTTTATAGGGTAGCACAGTTGTGACATTTCCTGTAGCAAAGCAGGAAGGGGCAGATCAGAGGGGTATCCTCACAGTAACCTCATTTACAGGGGCACTAGTAATTTATCTTGTTATAACAAGTTACACAAAAACAAACAAACAAAACACAGAATCAAACTTTTGCTTTTATTTTCTTCCTTCTAATTACTCTGACCAGGTTATAAACCCAGCAACGTATCTGGAATGGATATCATTAATTGCAGGTACTGCGGAACACTTTTCAGAAGGGCAGTTTTACAGGATATAGGACACTGTCCTACAGTACATGCTGGGCCATTGGAGATCTAAGGGCTCAGTGCCAGGCAGCATGAGCAGAGATTGTGCGCCTCAAATTGCATATTCAAGAGGAAATATATTATAAGAACCGCCCACCATTTCCCCAACATCCAACAGAAGCACCTCGACCGCAGAGGGTAGTTGACCAGGGAGGTTGGCAGGTGGTTAGGAGGGGCAAATTGGGTGCCCAATCACTCAGTGCTCTCCAACATATCACCTCCACAAACCATATAAAAACTACAAACAGGTATCTGCCTCTATCTCCAAAATCAAACAAAGGCGTAGAGGACACTGCAGAGCAGGACACTGCAGCACAGGAGCTAGCACAGCAAAACTCACCCAAAACAGGAACCAGAACAAAAAAAGTAAAAAGGAAATCCAAAAAACTTCTGATCATAGGAGACTCCATGATTCGGGGACTTGATACATATCTCCAGCCAGGGGTAATGGTCACAATTCTCCCAGGTATATCAGCGTGGAGACACTGACCGCATTGCTAAAATTGTTCAGGAAGCAGGAGAAAACATTGACGTCCTGGTACACATAGGGACTAACAATCTCACCAGCTGGTCAGTTGTGGAGACCAAGGAACACCTGACCAGGCTGGGTGACAAAACTATCATCCATTTCGTCCAGCATCTCCTTCTCTGAGATCCTGCCAGTCTGGGAGAGGGAGACAGAGAGATGGAAGGTCAGAGAAGGGGAGATAGGGGAGCTAAACATGTGGCTTAAGGGCTGGTGCCATGAAAAAGGACACACATTTGTAGGGAACTGGCAACAGTTTTGGGAGTGAAAGTTCTTTAAATTTGATGGACTGCATCTGATTAAGGAGGGAGTCAGTGCATTGGGGCAGAAGTTTGATGTCTTTGCAGAATATTTAAATTAGCAAATGGGGAGAGGTGTGCAGCACCCCATACGTCGAATGGGAAGAACACCCCTCCCCCCTCAGCTAGTAGTCAAACAGGAGTTCAGCATGTTTGTAGTTCATTTGCATCATCAGGTAAAGAAAAAGGTCTGGCTCCCCTTACGATGCACAGGGGAAACGCCGGACCTCGCCCAACAACTAACACACTGAAATCTGGCCAATGGAAAATCATGTACACAAATGCTCGCAGTCTGGGAAACAAGATCCCAGACCTGCAGGCGATAATGATAGAGGCTAAACTGGACATAGTAGCCATTAGTGAGACATGGTTTACCAGTAACCATACTTGGGACACTTCAGTACCTGGCTATGTACTGTTCAGAAGAGACCGAGGTGCAAAGGGGGTGGAGTGGCCTTTTGTGTCAATGAAAGTATCAAAGCTACAGAAATTCAGAATACACATAAGGAGCCAGAAGAACTGTGGGCCACCCTGGAAACAGGAAATGGGACAGCCATACAAACTGGGGTTGTGTACAGGCCTCCAGACCAGGGGGAGGACATAGATAAGTTACTGTTAGAAGATATACAAAATATGACAGCTAAAGGGGAGGTTCTGATAATGGGAGACTTCAACATGCCAGATACAGATTGGTCAATACCAGCAGGGGTATCTGCCAGAACTAGACACGTGGTGGGTTCCCTGCAGGGGGAGGGCCTCAAACAACTGGTACAACAACCCACAAGAGACAGGGCTATCCTAGATCTAGTACTGACTAACAGGGAAAGGATCACATATCTCCAGGTAGAAGGTCACCTGGGTGCAAGTGACCATCACATGGTATGGTTCAATTTGGCCACTAGAACAAAATCATCCCATTCCAAGGCAAAAACATGGGACTTCAGAGGAGCTGACTTTGATAAGATGGCCAACTGAGTTAAGCTAGCCCTGACAAAAAGAAATACAGGTGAGGGGGTACAGGCAAAGTGGGCAAGCATTAAAGATGCAATACTTGAAGCAACATCCCATTGTGTTAGTGAGAAAAGGAAGTGCAAAAGAAGAAGGAAATCACTTTGGTTCTCAAACACAGTAGCAGAAAAGGTCAGAGCCAAAAGGTTGGCCTTCAAGAAATATAAGGGAACGCAGCAGGATGAAGATAGGGAGGCATAGCAAACTTCCCTAAGGGAAGCAGGGAAGGCAGAAAGGCAGGCAAAGGCCCAAACTGAGGAAACGCTAGCACAAACAGTAAAAGAAGGTGACAAGACTTTCTATAGCTACATTACTGAAAGGAGAAAGTCCAGAGGGTGAATTGCTAAGATCAAAGGGGATAAGGGGGCGTGTGAGGAGGAGGACAATGTAAAAGTATTTATCCTAAATAGATACTTCTGCTCAGTATTTACTGAAGAGAAGGTAGGGCAGGGCCCACAGCTCAGCACCATGGACACAGGGGGAAGGGAGGTGTGCACTAGTCCCTTCACAAAAGAAAGGGTCCTACAAGAGTTCGATAAGCTCAGGGTGGACAAGGCAATGGGACCTGATGGCATACATCCCAGCGTACTAAAGGAGCTAAGGGTGGAACTAGCAGAGCCATTATCAGAACTGTTTAGTGAGTTTCTGAGCTCAGGAGAGGTCCCAGAAGACTGGAGAAGGGCTCATGTGATCCTGCTACACAAGAGTGGTAGCAGGGAGGAGGTGGGGAACTACAGACCAGTCAGTCTTACCTCAATAGTGGGCAAGATTATGGAGGCACTCCTTAAGGAAAGGATAGTGCAACGCCTGGAATCCATAGGACCACAGGATCCAAGACAGCATGGGTTTACAAAAGAAAGGTCCTGTCAAACTAATCTCATAGATTTCTTTGACTGGGTAACCAGAGTGGTGGACCAAAGGGGAGCAGTTGATGTCACCTACCTTGACTTCAGCAAAGCTTTTGATACTGTTCCACACAGAAGATTGATTAATAAGCTGGGTAGGCTCATGGTGGGTCAGACGTTGGTCAACTGGGTGGCAAACTGGTTGACGGGCAGAAAACAGAGAGTGGTGGTAAATGGTATACAGTCAGAAGAGATGCAAGTCACAAGTGGGGTACCACAGGGATCAGTCCTGGGGCCAGTCCTCTTCAATATCTTCATCAGTGACTTTGCAGATGGACTGAAGGGTAAGGTTTGTCTGTTTTCAGATGACACCAAGATCTGCAACAGAGTAGATGATCCAGATGGGGTTGGCAGAATGAGAAGAGATCTGGATAAACTAACAAAATGGTCAGAAGAGTGGCAACTGGGGTTTAATGCAAAGTAGTGTAATTTCATGCACATAGGGAAGAGAAACCCTGAAGCCACCTATAGGCTGGGGGGGGGGAGTTGCTGGCAGTCACAAGGAAAGAAAGAGACTTAGGCATCATCATAACTGATGACCTGAAATCATCCAAGCAGACCACTAAAGCAGTAGGTAAGGCTAGAGGGATGTTGGGGTGTATTAGTAGGGATATCACAAGTCGGAAGAGGGAGGTAATAATCACTCTTTACAAGACACTGGTTAGGCCCCATCTGGAGTACTGTGTGCAGTACTGAAGGCCACACCTTCACAAGGACATAAACCAAATTGAGGCAGTCCAGAGAAGGGCAACCAAAATGGTGCAGGGACTGCATTAGAAAACATATGAAGACAGATTAACTAAGCTCAATATGTATACCCTACAGCAAAGGAAGGAGAGAGGTGAGGTGACATGACTGAAACATTCAAACACCTTAAGGGCATTAACAAGGTGAAAGAATCTGACACGTTTCAATATAAGAAAAATAGCAGGACAAGAAGACACAACATGTAATTAGAGGGAAACCGATTAAGGGGTAATGTGAGGAAGTTCTTTTTTCACAGAAAGAGTGGTGGATGCATGGAACAGCCTACCTCAGGAAGTGGTGGATATGAATACAGTGCAGGGCTTCAAACAGGCATGGGATAGGTATAAGGGAGCAATACAGATAAGTATGAATAGATAGGCCATTGACAGAGCAAAGGCCAATGGCACATTCATAAGGTAGAAAAAGAAATGGGCGGACTGGATGGGCCTTGCAGTCCTTATCTACCATCAGCTTCTATGTTTCTATGTTTCTATATGCTGGCTGTTGGGTTGGTTCAAGGTAGGCTCCTGCTAGGTGTCTGGACCAGATCCTGCATGGTCCCCAGTGTCTTCAGCATGGTCTCTGAGTCGGTGTCCTCCAGGTTGCCCATTTCCACTGCTGTGTCCTGTGTCCCCTGCATCTGTGGGTGAGAGTACATTGTGTGGTTTATTACTATTGCACAGGCAGGCATTGGCATGCATTCAGCCAGCCTCGATGCAGTCCATACAACTGCACCATATATGACTGTGTACCCCTGTATTCCCTCCTACATGGAGGTTGCCTATGGCACAAGGGTGCCGGCCACAGTCTCCTGATCTGCAGGGTGTGAAACAGGAATGTTGGTTATGCCGTACAGTCATAAACCTCCCACTCTTGTGTTCCTGCACTGTGCCACATACTTGGCAAGGTGTCAATGCCCTCCATCTCCCCATGTTAGCTGAACTTGGAGAGGGTGCCAGCCACCATCCTCTCGATGGGCAAGAGTGTTGGCACTCATGTGGCAAGTCCCCTGCCTGTGTCATGCTATGCCTATTCCATGGTGGACAGCTTTCACTTCATTGCCAAATGGAGGTCACACCAGTTGTGCTTTATTGCCCCAAGTGTCCACTCGTCTGTACCAGCTGCATTGACAGTGACCTGAATGTTTAGCCATATCCTGGCCTTGACCTCTTTCAAGGCTTTCAGGGACTCCACACCATAGAACACCCCATAGTTGTCATGGATGTCCACCACCTTGGCTGCCACCTGGCTGCCTGTGAAATTGCTGGACCAGGACCTGGTGGTACCACACAGCGTGCACCCTCCACATTCCTTGGCCTGTCCCTGGCCTGGGTGTGCAGCCTCTTGCAGGGGTATGTGTGGCACCAGTATAGCACCTCCATCTCCACTTCCTGCTGTTGTACTCTTCTTCATCATGGTATTCCCTTCCTGATGTCTGCACGGGGCTGTGCACATGCCAATATATGGTGGGATAAAGGGGCGGGAATGCATATGTATGGACCGCCCCGCTGTCCATATGCATGGCACTGCACGCATCTGTTAGCCACATCTCTGCCTCAACTCCTGCTGTGCGTGCATTTGTGACTGCCACTTGTTTTTTCTGCTGGCTGGGTTGTGTAGCTACACACCCGTGTTACATCATGTTTGCACACAGTTTCCACCCTTTTGTGAATAGGGCCCAATATGAATATAAAGTCTTTGGTCCACTAACATTTAAGAGTCTGTGGAAGAGTTTAGAAAGTCTTATTTTGTGCTCTGACAAAACTGGGATTGGTTCGTGATTATGATTTTCAGTTTATATTTACGATTTCTGCTTGTAATTTTTTTTATCTCACTTTATACTTTTATTTTCCATTTTTCTCTATGTTTATTTAATTTCAGTTTATTTTCTGAAATGCTCTTATGGGTTTCTAACATTTTTGCCTGTATTGTTTGATTTTCTCATGTTCAATTAAAAAATAAAATTGCTTTTCCTGCAGGTGGCCTAAATTGACTTCCTGCCAGAAGAAGGAAGGAGCCTGAGGAGGAAGGTGCAGTGGTGTCCTGGGTGGAGAACACTGCTTTCCCTCCCCACCTGTGGAGTAACTGGGAAGCCCATTCTGTACCAAAACCTGAAAATTACTCTGGAGGACAGCCAGAGAAGGAATTTGTGATGTACTGTATATAGATTGAAAAGATCAAGAAATAAGAGAAGTTCATGTTCCAGTTGTAGCAGCTAATGTAGAAGTAGACAGCACAGAATAACCACTGGAAAAGGGTACATCCACTACAGCAGTCCCTAGCCAGGAGCATATGGAAGAGCAAATGACCGTTGCACAAGAGGAAGCTATGGCTGAATGCAGACTAGACATGAAGCTGGAAAAAAAACAATCTGCAGTTCTCCAGCTTATAGCACAGAAGGAAGAGAGGGTTCAAATAGAAAAGCACAAAATCCAATCTGAGCACCTGAGGGCTTCCGAAATGGCCGTCGTCTCTTGCTCATCTTTGGTCACCTCTGTACATTTGCTGGATGGACCATTGAAACAACGGAGAGCTACATGGTGAGACTGCAAATGACACCTGTATCGAAGAATACTATGGAAATAAATGACTCCATAAACAACAACCCAGAGGTTTCAATGGAGCAGATCAGTGACAAGCTGAAAGACAGCTGTCAACAAATACAGCTCAGAGAAAAATATGGCCTTGGATCTCACCAACACAGGTGACATTAAAATGAAATACTGTTGCCCTCAGGAACCCCACCACACCAAACCTTTGATGTGGTCAACGTACTGCTAAAAGTCGGTAAAGACCCACTTTCTATTATGATAGATTTCTGGTTCATCTCACCTTGGTTCTTGATTTCCTCCATAAAAACTACCCCTATGGAAGCATCTGATCATAAATTAGGCATGGCAAGACAAGGCAATTTTATTTATTTATTTTTATTTATTTATTGAACATATTGGAATTACAAACCTTTGAGTCAGAGACTCCTTTGCAAATGCTCCACATCAAAATACAAGTTAACTGTACAATACAAATTAAAAGAACAAGTGGATACATGAGGTACAGAGCTGGTACAAGACATACAGAGGGCAGACAACTATACCCTGAGTCATTACAAGCAGATAAGCAACAAACCATATATTACATTAGGATAGTACAATAAGTAACATAGAACAGCAATATAATAATAATAATAACTTTATTTATAAAGCTCCTTTCAAAACCAAGGTGCTGTACATAAATAATCACAGATAAAACAAACAACTATCTTAATAAAAGCCAGGTTTAAAATAACATCAATCCGTAAAATCCAAATGACAAGATAGCTTATCAAAATCAGTTTTCAGGGAATGCTTGTGCAAATAAATAAGTTTTTAGTGATGATTTAAAACTTTCAATGGTCTGTCACTCTCTCACCTGACGAGGTAGAGAATTTCACAGGGTAGGTGCTACATAGGAAAAAGAGAACACTCAGGAGCAGGTACAAGCCTATCATTTTAGAGGTGATGGGGACCACTCAGGAGGTGGCTACAGACACAGCATTTTAGAAATGGGGGAGAAGATATAGAGGAGGAAGGGAGGAGGGTAGTGGGGTTGCCATCGGAAAAGACTTTGTCCGTGAAAGCTAGTAGGGAAAAAAATAGGGGGAGTTAGGAGAGCAGGGGGAAGGGAGGAAGATTATAAACAATCACAGACACAGGAGGAGAGGAGTATCTCCCTAAGTTTGGATTTGAAGAGCCCTAGTTTCAATTCTGAGGAGACATCTACAGGTAGGTCATTCATCCAGGGGGGACCCTGTAGTAGAATGCATGTTGCCCCAAGGACGTCCTGCAGTGAGGGATTAGGAGTGGGTCTTTTGTACAGCGTCTGGTGGATCTAGCTTGAGGGGCAAGCTGAATTAGATCACAAAGCCCCATAGAGAAGAGACCAGCTGAGATTTTCTTGGCTATAAGGCAGGTTTAGTATTTTAGTCAAACTCAAAGTTTAAACAGTTTGTTAGCTAGTAGAGGTCACAAATGTGGGTCCACCTATCATACCCAGAGACTAGCTGGCAGGCTTTGTTCAGCACTACCTTGATATGACTGAGAGCAATGTTAGCTGCACCATAGAAAATAATCTCGTAGTCAACCAGTGATAGGACTGAGGATGACACGGCCAGGCAGAGGGCTGAAGGAGGCATACAATGTTTGTGTCTGTGCAGCAGGCCAGTTCTGGAGGTAATGGACTTGGTTAGGAGATGGATATGATCATGGTAGATAAGATGGGAGTCTAGGGTGATACCCAGATATTTAAAGGATTTTACCAGCTTGAGTGGGGCAGTTTCATAGTTAAGAATGCAAAAATGAAAGTCTTTTTGTTTGTTTTGGTGATGGGTGAAGATCATAGCCTTGTTTTTTTATAGTTAAGCATGAGTTTGTGCTCAGTGAACTGGGCTTCTGCTTCAGAGAAGAAGCTCTGTAGGTCAATTTGGAGGGTGATGGGGTTTGGGTGGCTACTGTAAATAACCGCGTCATCCACATAAAGAAGAAGGTGACCTGTACAGGCTGAGGGAAATGTGCTCAGGAAGAGACTAAAGAGGAGTGGACCTAAAATGGAACCCTGAGGGACCCTGGAGAGAACAGGCAGCTGAAGGAGAGGGTAGAGTTAATTTTAACTTGCTGAGACCTTGAACTTAGGTAGTTCTCAAACAAAGAGGTGGATTCCTGTGCAAGTGCAAGGGATGGCAGGGTCTTGAGGATGAGGGCATGGTTAACTGCATCAAACACCTTAGGTCAATATAGACTGCCCCAACTAAGTGTCTGTAATCAAGAACTTTGTGAATAAATGAAGAATATCCCAGCAGGGCAGAGGTGGTACTATGGCCCTTTCTAAAATCATGCTGTTCATGGAAGTAGCTTACATTTTGACAAGTACTCAGTTAGCTGATCAGCAGCTATTTTTTCAAGGGCCTTAGATAAGGGGGGAAGGATGGAGATTGGGTGGTAATTGCCCTGGGGAGGTGCAGTCACTAACTTTAAGAATGGGTGTAATCACAGCCTGTTTCCAAAGTGTTGGAAACTGGCCTAGACAGAGGGAAGAGTTGAGGATTTTGGTGAGGGGGAGCAAGGACAGTGCCAAGGGTGAGGCAAAGGAGCTTAAAGTCCAGGGTGTCACCACTTTGCTGGGATTTGCCTAGCACTATAGTTAGGTAGGATTGGACCTCGTGGGAAGAGATGATCCTGAAGCAGAAGAATGGTGTTCCGGGAGGAGAGAGGAGTGTGCACGCAACTGGGGGATTGAAGAAGTTGGAGGGAAGCATGCTACTAAGGTCTGAAAAGGAGGAGTTAAAGGAATTAGCTGTAATCTTGGGGTCCTGCGAGAGGGCACCATTGACGACAAGTTGTGGAGGGGAAAAGATGATTTACTACTGAGTTCCTTGATGTTATTCCAGAACTTATGCCCTAAGCCCCAGGAGGATGTGAGCGCCTCTTGATAGTGGGCTGCCTTGGCTTTACGGAGTTCCCAAGTACATTTATTTCTAGCTTCCCTGTAACATTGTCAGTCAAGGAGGAGGCCTCATTCACAGGCTTTGCACCAGAGGTTATCCCTGTGTCGCATGAGATCTAGAAGGGCTTGGGTGATCCAGGGTGTAATGTGGCCTTTAATGGTTTGTTCTGTGGCATGGGTGAAGAGGTCACACACTGTGTTGAAAGTGGAGGTAAAGTAAGCTAAGTCACTGTCAATGGACTGTGCAGTGTCAGTAGGAGACCAATCACAGTTCAAGAGATGGTCCCTAAATAGACTAAGGGAACCTTTTTCAGACATCAGAGATAGATTAGTTTGGGGGGGGTTTAGTGCCTTGGTAGACCACCAGCAGAGCACAGGAGAATGGTCACTTAGGGCATCCAGAAGGACAGTGACCTTCGACATCAGTTGGGGGTGGTTGGTAAGGATTAGGTCCAAAAGGGTGGACAAGTTGGTTTTATGATTAAGTCCCATAGGGGATGGGATGACTTGAGTGAGGTCCAAGACTGCTATATTGTCCTTAAAGTGGGCTGCTGCAGGCGATAGCCAGTTGACATTAAAGTCACCTAGGGCAATGAGTTTGCATTTAGGGGAAAGTGAACTATGTAATCGGTTACTGCGCTGATGGCCAGTTTTTGGTTTCTGGGTGGAATGTAAACTGCCATGATATGAAGTGACTTACCATAGTTGCCCACTAATAATTTAATTGTGAGTGCTTGAGCATCATGGGGGAGCAGAGCCGATTGGACAAGAATGGCTTGTAGCATCTCCCTTATAAAAAGAGAACAGCCACCTCCCCTTTTCCCAAGTCTGTCAATTCTGAATAGGGAGTAGCCTGCAATGGCCACAGCAGAGTCTTGTGTCTTAGGGGTGAGCCAACTTTTGATCACAGCCAGGATATCGGGTTGGTGCTGGACCATCCAGCCTTGTAGAATGTCATGCTTTTTTAGGAGGCTGCATATATTTATAGAAGCAATTTGGAGGCCGTATGTCCTGTCCTTAGAGGAGGAGGTGGAAGGGGGAGGACCAGGGTTTGGGTGAATATTAGTGGATAGAAGTAAGAGAAGGAGTGTGTGCTGGAGAATTGCATTTTTAAGCAGTCTGAGTTTAATAGAGGGGTAGCAGGAGTAGGGTTGTGGTTTGTTTCCCACCACTGAGGTGTGGAGGGACCTGATGTGCTGAGCTAGTAGGGCAGATAAGAGTAGGATGGTGTGATGGGGGTTAGTGTTAGGCCAGAGAGGCTGGGAAGCAATTGGCGGGGGGGGAAGGGCACTAATAGTTTCTCTACAATGGGCTAGTTTGGTTAAGGGGACCATGGGTCCTATGGGGGGAGGATTGGAGTGAGGTGCAGGAGTTAGTAGGAGTAACAGGCAGGCAATTATCTGAAAGATCCAAGGTAGATACATTTTATGAAGTCTGACCGGGGGATAGCGGGTGTGGAAGGGTGTGGTTCTGGTATCTGGTTGGGACTAACAGAGGAGGGTAAGGACAGAAATAGGCAGGGTCAAAGTAGGGCGCCCGGTTAGTGCAGTGGAATCAGTACCGACTATGGTGTACAAGGTGCAGGGTTCAAGACCATAGTGGGGCCTATTAAACTGGTAGATCAGGAGATGGGAAAGACAGCACTTGAAGGTTCCACAGGCAATGCTCTCAGAGTAAACAAGCATTTGTCAATGCCAAATGTTGGCTTGCTGGCATTGGCATTGGTAGTGCAGGAGTTAGAGAGAGATGCATAATAAGAATGGCACTGAAGTATTGAAGTGACGCCAACCCCACCCCAACTCTGCAGAGACTGACAGGCATTGGGGTGTGCCTTTCAGTTGTAGGCCATAACGTTCACGCCATTTCACCTCACCCTGCCCTGCAGAGACCGACAGGTGCAGCGGTGTGCCATGGTGTCTTCGGGCCTTATACTCACCCCATTCCATAAGGAAATATGCTGAGATGGGTGCAGTATAGGAGAATATGGTGAACTTTGGGGCTGAAGACTCCAAAGCACACCTCGATGCCTGTAACTGGCTGCAGGGTGGGGGTTGAATGGCTTGAGCATTACAGCCGATGATCCCAAGTTACACCCACGATGCCTATTAGTCTATACAGGGTGGGTCGTCATGGTTGGAAACCCTAACACCCCAGGCGTTTGTTAGTATTTTCACTTCAAATTTTCAACATGGGCTTTTTGTGTCCCCACCTCATAAACAGTGGCACTATCAGTTCATTAGCTGAAAGGTGATTTTGTACAGTGACTGCACCATTTGGCAACACAAGTGCAAAAACACATTTTGGGCAGGATGTGAAAAATGACAGCTCTACTGTTCATGAGGTGTAAAAAAATGGCAATGTTGAAAATCTGGAGTGAAAATATGAAAAATTGGTGAAATCACGTGCATGCATAAAAACTGTGCAATGCACGCCCATAATGCAATAATTTTTTGGATTTTTTTTTAACAAATTTTCAATATACTGTAGGCATTTTGGGACCTCCTCTCATGAACAGTGGCACTGTGATTTTGTTAATCTGTCCTGAAAGTTGTTTCCCACGGTGACCGTGCCACTGTGCACCACAAGTGCAAAAACACATTTTGGGTAGGATGTAAAATATGACAGCTGTACAATTCATGAGGAGGTGTAAAAAATTGCAATGTTGAAAATATGGAGTGAAAATATTAAAAATTGGCAATGTTACAAGTGTGCATGCAAACTACGAAACACACACTCATAACACAGTTATTTTTTGGAATTTTTTCACCAAATTTGCAACATGGGGTGTTTTGGGACCCCACCGCATGAACAGTGGCAGTCATTTTGTTAATCAGTCATGAAAGGTGATTCGGTGCAGTGACCAAAAAAAATCACCTTTCAGGACTGAGTAACGAAATGACAGTCACATGTTCATGAGGTGGGATCCCAAGAACCCCACGTTGAAAATTTGGAGCCAAAATTCCAAAAAATGGTTGAGATATCCACCTAAGTTGAACCCCCCCCATTGATGCCGTTATAAAGCTTACCACGATTTTCTTCAGTTTGTGGTCGGCTTTTGAAGAGTTCAGACGTGTTCCGCTCCAGTGAAGATCACAACGCCAGACCTCCAGAGGTAAGTATGGGATGAGGGTGGTGTGGGGAGGTGGGGTGCACAGAGGGTGTGGTGGGGTGCTGATTAGGGGAGGGGGCAGCGGGTTGACGGGGAACCATTTTCTTTTTTACAGGGACAAAAAAAATGGACATCAGGGGAAGGTTTTCTTTATTTATAGGTTTAAAAAAAATACTTTGGGGACATACTGGGGTGGGCTCCCAGTGTGCCACATGAGTTTGAAGTGGGGGGGGACTGATGCCAATAGCAATTGGGCACCCCCATCGGCAAACAAAGTGGGGATGGGGGAAATGATGCCGATGGTGATTGGGCACCCCCATCAGCAAACAAATTAAACTGGGGGGACATTATACCAATGGGGATTGGGCACCCCCATCGGCAAACAAATTAAGCATGGGGGGCATACATGATGACGACAGGGATTGGGCACCCCCGTTGGCAAATAAATTGAACTGGGGGGGCACATGCTGACATATGGATTGGGCATCCCAAAGTCAGCTTTCTGGGGATTATGTGGTGGATGGCAGGAGTCACCATATTTATTGAAATGTTTCACAAGAAAGGCACGTAAAGGAGTCTTGTCATCTGACCATCCAATGAGGAAACTGCACCTCACTGGAGTGGCAGATTTCTTTCAACTCCATGGCTGTCTTTGAAACTGCTGTCATCGGCAGCATGCTCACTAATTGGTGGCTGAGGGACGCACCCACTAAAGCTTTCCCTGCATTGGTGACAACACTGACACACCTCTGAAATGCGCCACTGCCACAAGATGTTGCCTGCGCAAGTGCAAGCAAACATCAAATGAAATGCCTCAGGAATGAGGTACTATCCCTTTAAGAGGGGAGGGAGAGAGAGAGAGAGAGAGAGAACCTGAGAGAAGTAGGGTGGGTTAATCGGAGAGAGAAAGTGTATTTAATAAAGGAAGGAGTGGAGGACGGGGGGGGGGGGTGAAAATCACCCAGAGAAAGAGCTGCAGTGATCCCAGCTCTTCACTCTGCTTAAGGACTTTATCCAAGGTAATGAAATAAAAACAGGGACAGTCTGAGGGCACTGCTCAGTTGGAGAGGTAGTATGTTAAGCTGCCTCCAGGTCCAGAAAAGCAACTTCAGTTTCAAATTGCATCATACCTTAGACAGTGGGGAGCAGGCAGGTGGCTGATGATGCCTGGAGGGATGTGGAGGAGCTGACCTGTTCGAGGTGCAAGAATCCCCTAAGAGAATGAGAAAAACAGGAGAATTTGTAGTGGGCAGAGTGGGAACGCACTTAGAGAATTAACAGCCACAACAAAAGGACAGGGATGGGTGTAGTTTGAGCAAGGAGACAGGGAGGAGACTCAGAAGATTAGCCAGGAGGGAAAGGAAAGCCAGAGAGTGGCTCAGAAAAGAAAGAAAAAAATTGAAAGAGAACAGACAGACAGGGGTTGTGGGCTGGGAGTAGGTAGCTGCAATGGGGGGGGGGGGAGTCAGAGCCCAGTTCAGCAGGGGCGAACAGACCAGAAAAAACACAGAATTACAGTTAAATCACACTATAAGTTGCAGTTACAGTTTAAATTACAATCTAAGCTGCAGTTCAGGTAAACAAACAGTGAACACTCTAAAAATCACCCAGAGAAAGAGCTGCAGTGATCCCAGCTCTTCACCCTGCTTAAGGACTTTACCCAAGGTAATGAAATAAAATTAGGGACAGTCCGAGGGCACTGCTCAGTTGGAGAGATAGTCTGTTAAGCTGCCTCCAGGTTCAGTAAAGCAACTTCAGTTTCAAACTGCACCGTACTTTAGGCAGTGGGGAGCAGGCAGACAGCTGATGCCTGGAGGGATGTGGAGGAGCTGATCCATTCAGGATGCAAGGATCCCCTTAAGCAGTGGGGAGCAGGTAGGCAGCTGATGCCTGGAGGGATGTGGAGGAGCTGACCCATTCAGGGTGCAAGGATCCCCTTAGGCAGTGGGGAGCAGGCAGGCAGCTGATGCCTGGAGGGATGTGGAGAAGCTGACCCATTCAGGGTGCAAGGATCCCCTTTGGCAGTGTGGAGCAGGCAGGTGGCTGAAGCCTGGAGGGATGTGGAGGAGATGACCCATTCAGAGTGCAAGGATCCCTTTAGGCAGTGGGGAGCAGGCAGGCAGCTGATGCCTGGAGGGATGTGAAGGAACTTACCCATTCAGGGTGCAAGGATCTGGCAACACTGGTACATGACTTACTCTCATCTAGCTTGGATTACCGTAATGATCATTACCTTGGGTTTATTTATAAGGCACCCAATCCCAGAGGCTGTAGGTGCTGAACAAAAAAAAACAACTCATTTAAGAATACAGTAGATAACAAAGCCATAGATCATTTAAAATCATGAATGCAGGCCAAAACTTAATCCAAAAAAGTGAGTTTTTAAAGATCTTTTAAAAACAGCCAGTGAAGGAGACCCTCTCAACTCCTAGGGAAGGACATTCCAAAGGACTGGAACCACAACACAGATTATTCTGTCACTTGAGGATTTTAGCCAAGATCTAGGAAGAACAAGAAGTCTGCCTCCACTAACCAGAGGGTGTGACCAGGAGTGTATGAAACCAGGATGTCCTTCAGGCAGCCGAACCCAGTGCCTTTTGGATCAGCAACCATTCCTTGAAGCTGATGTGCCACCAAACTGGCAGCCAGTGAAGAGTATGGAGAACAGGCATGATGTGCTCCAACCAGGGGCTCCCCACAACTAGCTGGGCTGCTGCATTCTGAATAGCTGCAAGTGATGTATCAGCCTCATGGATAACCCAATGTAATGATTGTTACAGTAATCCAAGCTAGATGAGAGTAAGGCACATACCAGTGTTGCTAGATCAGTTGGTTCAAGATAGGGCTTGTAAAGTCAAGGTTTATTGGTAGACCAAATGGTCATTACAATCAAAAAATTCAACAAACACCAAAAATAAAGAAGAAACAATAAATTGACCAATAGGAATTTGCAAAAAAGGCAATATATATCAAATTGCTAATAGAATATGTAAGCTACTGTACTTTAGCTAATACATGTTAAGTTAATTAGTTCTTTTCATCAACTATTAATTTCTGGCATAAGGTTAAAGCTAGACACCTGTTAATTCCCTTTACGTAAATCGAGCTCAGCCATGTTATTATCTTAAAACACTACCACATTCTTCATTTAAATTCACTATTTAGCTAGCATTCATTACCAGATTTATATAAAATAATTTGCCCTTAGTACATATTTATCTCAGTAGTGCACAACATCATAGAGTTTAAAATGAAATAATAAACTTCATGAATTAAAATTCTACAGTCACTAATAAAACATTTTTGATACTCTTAAACATGCCTTTGGGACATTAATTTAAAAGCCCGCTAAGAACTTTTTTTTAAAAAAAACTAGAGCATTGATTAAAGCCAGTTGTCTGACTTTTATAACATCAGTAGATTTAGTACATATTGACCAGGGTTTTTAATAGAGCAGATTTCAGTAATCCTATAATTTCTTCCCCAGTTAAAAGCCTGAAGATGACGCCATACAAGTAAACTCCAAAACTGGAGTCCCATCAGCTGGTGTCAGCATATAATTTGAATTTTAAACTCCGTATACTACATCAGGCCAAATTATCGGAGTTGATGAACATTTTGGTTTCGGTAAAAAGAAGTCCCACAAAAGTAGCTTGTCTGGGTGCTAAAACTTAATGGCAGGCTGAGACTTATATAGTTCCCCAAAACTGGTTTCTCCATATACATTGGCTTACTGAAGCACAGCATGTCAAGAGAAAGAGTTGATGAGAATGTCAAAACTTTTCCAGCTGATTCTGAATCCCAGCACAATCGCCACATTACCTGAGGTTTTTACTACCCCTCTCTCAAAACACTGTTGGTCGTGATAGAAAAAGGAAACAACATACCTTATGAGTTAGATAAAGAGTTCAGAGTCAATATACAAAGCTTAAACAAGCTCGAAGAAAGTTGAATAGCAGACTTTCTACTGTATACCTTTACTGTGACAGCAGCCCCTTTATCACAACAAAATCCCAGGGGAACTTCAGGGCAATTTCATCGCAAAGGGTCAGCATTACTCAGTATTGCAAATCAGTGTCTTTCCCCTCCCAACATCCCACAGAACCTGTTCACTAATAGCCATTGTTAGTTCTGGGTTAATTTCTTGCTTCCCTCATTGACCTGCCGAGGAAAAAAAATCTACAAAGAATTGCTCTTCTGAGCTTAAAGTCCAACCAAAATCTTCAGATTTTTTTCCAACCCGGTGACATCGATGGCATACCTTTATCTGTTTGATTTTGTTCCTTTCAGCACTTTCCAATGCAGTTACCCTTTCACAGAATCAAAGATCTCTTCCATTTTCAAGTCGTCCCAGTTCAGCTCCTGTTTTCACAGGTAAAACATCAGGCTAATGAACATTCCCAGTCTGCATGCACCTCATCATTTAAGTCATTTAAATCACAAGCTCAAGATATAAGTTTAGAGCTCAGAACAGTAATAACATGTATTTAGTAGGGGCTTTTGTCCTTTTGAACTATATTTTGAACACCATGCTTCAAAACAGCAGAAATCCTTCAGGACACCGTAGACCAGTGGGCGACCAGTCATCTGGTCAAGGGCAATGAAAAAAAAAACAACATTTTGTGGCTTTTTAGTTGTACAAAAAGCACTTGTCCAGAGGCAACAAGTTAAAATGACAGAAGTTTCATACACAAAGTTTGATTAAATCTCACTAATAAATGCAAGGGAAACATTTGGCAAACAGCAAGCAGCAGTCAGTGGGGGAGCAAAGCAGCACCACAGCCATCTTGGAGCTCCACCCCCCCCCAAGATAGGGCTTGTTCCAGGCAATGTTACAAAGAATATAAAAGCAACTGTGGACAACAAGCTAACACCTCAAATTCCAGAGTCAGCTTGGAGTCCACAATGACCCCCAGATTCTTCACCCTGTCTGCAGTACAAAGAGCCACACTGTCCAACAAGGAATGGCAGTGCTGCCACTTGTTGCTGCTGAACCTGACTGACCCAGTTCCACCTGTAACCTTTCTGTCTTCGAGGGATTAAGCCTAAGCCAGCTGGCCACCATCCAATCTTGGATTTCTGTAAGGCACTCGCTCAGTTCCAAAACAGGAAATTATTGGCAGTTATAGTGGGAACACCTTCAGCTCTTATGGGACCAGCTTCCCTACTTCAAAATGCAGTAACCTGCATGAAATTAAAAGAGTTTTTAGATGCTCAAAAATCTCTAAGTAATGTCTGACTCCCAACTGGAGTGGTGGAACCACTTCAAAATAGAATTCAACGGGTTTACACAACTTAGTGAGGAATTACGCTTGTGCAACTTTGTTGATAGTCTGAAGGTATTTGAATGAATGTATTGTTGACTGTCATGTGATTACTTTGGCCATTCGCACTCCCTGTCCCACAGGGAACTACCACCCTGTTGAGGTACTGTGAAGGCAAAGGAATCCTCTTGAGGAGGGTTCCACCCTTAGAGGTGCCACAGGAACATAATTCCTTTAGGTTAAAGGTGCCTTAGAAAGGAGCCCTGAGGAAAGAGGTGCACCACTGGAGGAGGAAGGGAGGTTGGTGGGAAAAAGAAACAGTGCTCTGAGTGAGGTTAGAGGGAGATGACTTAAATAGCTCAGGCAAATGGCGTGACTTGTTGCTCCCACCTTTTGAATTGCAGGCATAGCCTTTGAATTCCGTGGGCTTACGCAACTTAGTGAGGAGTTATGCTTGTGCAATTTTGTTGATAGTCTGAAGGTATTTGAATGAATGTGTTGTTGACTGTCATAGATGAATACTTTGGCCATTAGCAGTCTCTGTAGCATGAGGAACTACCACCTGTCATGGTACCTTAAAGGCAAAGGAACCCTCTTGAGGAGGGATCCACCCCTTGAGGTGCCACAGGAACATCATTCCTTTAGGCTAAAGTTATCTTAGGAAGGAGCCCCAAAAAGTACTGAGCAGCAAGGGGTGACCACAAAGCCTGAGGGAGGACAGATTGATGGCAACTAGTGATGACTGGTGACAGATAGAGACTGAATTGAGCAATGACTGACAGATATCAGAACTGATAGCAGAAGAGCTTTGACTTTCATAAGGAGAGCGGGATTGGCAAACTATAAGGAGGGTCACCATCTAACTCCAACTCAC
This sequence comes from Neoceratodus forsteri, assembly GCA_016271365.2. NCBI lineage: Eukaryota > Metazoa > Chordata > Ceratodontiformes > Ceratodontidae > Neoceratodus > Neoceratodus forsteri. The sequence continues at coordinate 1,604,754,669 of CM057450.1, forward strand.
AGTGGAAACCTACCTGGGTAAATGTTATACTAATATAACTGTACTACATTATAGACCACCTCTTGCAGACACTACCTAACTTTTATGACCATCGGCACAGTGGAGAGGGAAAAAACCCTATAGGAAGAAACCTCTGGGGATCCAAGGCCTTGGTCACCTTCTCTCCAGGATTGGGATAAATTAGTGATCGTATGCCATCACCGCAGTGAAATTTTGACAGCAAAAAACATTACAATAACAGTTCACTGTTGCCACTTTAATGTCACCACAGGACCCCAACACTGCTTTCTCGAGGTCTTGCACCCCCTCCTCGAATCAACTTCAACTTGGAGTTGATTATATTAATTACAGGGGGTGTGGGGGAGCAGAGTATTTTGTATGGGGGTTGGGGGGTGAAGCCCCCCAAAGGAAACAAAGTTGTCTCAGACAGGTTTAGGCTGACCACAATTGCAGTTGACATAAATCCATCACTGTAAGGTTATGTCACAGAAAACTTGTTGCTGCAGCATTGTAGATCCATTAGTGATGACACAGCTACTGCAATTTAGAGACACAATTCAAGGGGAAGATTTTTAGAGGAAGGGCTCTCACTCTATCCCTCTAACGGGAAAGCCATAGTGTGCTGCAAGCTGATCTCTGCAGCAAATGGAGGTTGTCCACGAAGAAGGCCTACCCTCCCAAGGCAGGAGGAAAAGAGCAATAATTGCTGAAAGGCACTCACCTGGCCTCTATGAAAGGAGACCTAGAGAGAAAGCCAAACCCTTGAGGAGTAAGGCCTAGGAGTTGAGCCCTTGAGAGGATGAGACATGAAATTGTATGATCTTCACCCTTGAGGGGCAGAGGAAGGAAAAGAGGCGGAGACCAGGAGATAATTAGGCAGCTGTAGGGGGAATAGCTTTCGAAGGTGCTGCTAACGTGGTCTGCACAGCTAAAGGAGCCCCCATGTACTTAGAGGCCCCACCCTCCAACAGCTGAATTCCTAAATGCTACATCAAAAGGTGCTGCCAATTCGAGCTGCATGGCTAAAGCTTGCACTGGAGCATAGGATATTCTCACCCGCAAGGCAGAAAAAGAAGGACCCCACCCATCGAGGGACCCATCCTCAAGATGTGGACTTCAAGTGGACAGAGCAAGACCATTGGCTAAAAGGACAGAGCCCTGGAAGCTATGTTATGACTGAGGCTGGCCTGCATCTGAATGCAGGAGTAGTGGGAGGCCAATGGCGAAGCCTGACGACTATGAGAGTAAGGTAAAAATGAACCATAGGTAAGGCTGAATGACTGATTGAGACATCGAATGACAACTAGAACATTGTATGAGACTGAATGATAAGAGCACAGATTGAATGATGAATGCATGCCATCCAGTCCCACAAGTGAGGTTAGTGTTATGGAACTCAGACAGGTTGAGGCAGTTGAAACAACAATGAAACTGCTAGGGGAATCATGAGCATATGGGAATTGACAATTAGGAAGCAGTACCTGCTGAAGTGAACAACAACAGAATCCAAAAGGGAGTGGCTGCCTGGCTAGGAGCCAGGTGTAAACATTTAAGGATTGTAGTTGAACTGAGAGATTGCAAAAGGTATGGGAAAACAGCAAACACGGGAGCCTGAAATAGCACAAGTCAAAAGAAAATAATGAATGCAGAACACTGGGAAAACTAGAAGGCCCAGAAAGAATCAAAGCAGAAAGAAACACAAGGTAAATGAGAACAGGAGTGCAGCAGAAATAGTGACCGAGACAAGCACAAACTGCAGCCAGGAAGGTAGGAAACAAATACTGACATAGAAAGTTGGAGAAGCACAAACCAAGCAAAAAGTCCAAAATCACAAAGGGAAAGTGTGAGACAAACACTGGGAGAAAAAAGGGGGGGGGGGGCAGATCCCCAGCGAGCCTCTGGCTGCAGCAAAGAAAAAGTGATTCTGAGTGAGACTGGAGGGAGCTGACATAAATAACTCAGGCAGGGTGTGTTGCTGGTTGCTCCCACACATTGAACTGCAGGCATAGCCTTTGAATTATTAATATTTTTCCAATCCTGGTCAAAAAAGATAAAAAAAAACACTCAATAATAACTTCAATATCAGAATTTGAGTCACCAGTTTCAGCAATTGCTATCTCCAATCAAACAACTAAAGGAGATTTTTCAATCCAGATCAGAGCTGTAAGGAAATAAATGTCTCAAATACAATATAATAGGATGATAAGTCTCTTAAAAGAACAGCATTTTGGAACTATAAGAAAGAAGGCTCAGGCTAACTTTTTTTTCGACTGTAGGAATAGAATTGAAAACTGAGAACAGAATCAGAGTTGATACATCAGGATGGAAAATGGGTCACTGACCCAGAGGAAATTCTCTCACTAGTTTACCATCATGTTAAAACCTCCTTTGGAGAGAGATCACTGTATGGAGAGAAATAGGAAGCATTTTTAACAGACTTAGACATCCTAGACCTATCGAGAGAAGAAGCTGCAGGAACCTTTCCTGAAAGATGAGGTGCTGGCAGCAGTTGTCTCCTTGTTTTCTAACACAGCTCCAGAACAAAATGGGCTCCCAGGAGAATTGTATAAACATCTAGGGAGGAAATAGCAGATACTTTATCTGAAACATATACAGTAATTATATATTGTCCACAGGAGAGTTTGGAGAGGGTATAAATACAGGAATCCTGACCTATTTAAATAAAAAGGGAGAAAAAGAATATAAATAACTGGAAACAAATTAGCTCCACTTAAAATTTTGGATGAGACATTTGGAAATGAGGATATAGCATAAATGGATACTGCTTTCTGAGATTGGCAGAAATGGAATATACTTTATTTAATTCAGCTATGTGCAGACACAGTTATAAAATCCTTTACAGAACTGCAACAACAGTTCAGCCTTGACAGCAGAGGTTTTTACCATTATCTCCAGGTCCAATACTACCATGCAGCCTTGTCCATTGAGACACGAGACCCATGGGAGCAAGCAGCCCTTATTAAAGTGTTGGTACCACACATTAAATTACAGTCTACCACACATCTCATTTCCACCATCTATAAAGCCATGCAAGACACATATGGGTGTAGTACCAGGTACATTGCCCTGTGATGGGAAAAGGAGCTAGACATTCAGATTGAGACCGTGGAGAAGGAGAAGGGATGTTATGAAATGGGAAGGGTCATGTCCTCGCATGTTTGGCGTGAATATGCATAGCAACATCTTATAAGATTTTTCAAACACTGGCTGTTACTGCCAGATATGCAAAAAAATGGGAATTCAGAGTGCTGGTGGGGATGTGGCAGCATCCAGGCAACTCATACCCACATCATATGGTCGTGCTCTGTATTTGGTCACTTCCTTCAGGCATTGGAGGGGGCCATTATGAAGGTTTTACATGTTCCTGGGCAGCTGACCTTACAAATGTACCTATTTCCTATCTACCCTTGGGGCTTAAAAGATTGACATCTTAAATATCTTCTTGGAATCATGCTCATTGCAGCTAAGAAATGTATCACAAGGAAATGGTTGACCACTCCACCAGTTATTTTAGACCAATGGAGATCTCCTGTTAATGATATATAATGGAAAAAAAATCACATTTAGCTTAAATGATAAAACAGACGTATTCTCTTCTAGATGGATGTCTTGGGTACTATATGTAATGCAGCATGATTTCACATTTATCCTCTAACAGCTACAACACCTGGTTGCACAGTTTTAGGCTAACTTGAGATGCTCTCCTGAGATGCAATCCTGGCCACCGCAGCTCGAGGAGCAGTAGTAGCAGTATGTGAGGATACACAATGTGGGTTCACACTGACAGGGCTTTGCTGGGGACTCCTTGGGTGCTCCCTTGCCCCTTCCCCCCATATTATACACCCTCAGTTGTGCTACCTAACCTGGAGGATTTTTCAGTGAATGTTATAGATATGCATTATAGGAATACAGATCTATAGTTTTAAAGTGGTGCCACCATCATGATGTACCAGGAGGCAAGAGTCACCTTATCAAATTCAATTGTAGAATGTTACTTTCCATACTTCAGGTGGCCAATTGTCCCTCCATATGTAAGTGAATGTACTATATGCACATAACAGTTCTCAATAAAACAATGTTTACAAAAAAAGGCAATGAGGACATGGAGACTAAAATCTGGATAAAGAAGTGGGATGCTGCAGCAAGCATGGTTATTGATTGGAAGAAATGACTCATGTCCAAAAAAAAAAAAGGATTTACATGATTAAAGCTTTATGACCCCCCTTTTTTGCATGTTAGTTACATTCCCCATAGCCCATTTGGAAGTCAGAGTATATGTAATTTTTTTATGCTTTTGTGGGGCAGCAGTCTGAATCCGATGAAAAGGACACACATGTACTGTGCTTTTAAAGAAGGCAGGCTACAAATGTTGAAACCCATAGCCTTCTTTTTTAGCATCTTTGCATTTTCTAATTTTGGAGATATGCAAACCTAAAAGTTGTGGAACTCCTCCTTTGTTTCCACCTGTGGACATTTTCTGTCTTTGTGGAGAGAGAGAACCCTAAAAGTAGTCAGGAAAGGTCATATCCAATTCCATGAAATGTATCATAGAAACATAGAAGTTGATGGCAGATAAGGACCACAAGGCCCATCCAGTCTTCCCATTTCTTTTTCTACCTTATAAATGTGCCATCGGCCTTTGCTCTGTCAGTGGCCTATCTATTCATAGTCATTTGTATTGCTCCCTTATGCCTATCCCATGCCTGTTTGAAGCCCTGCACTGTATTCATAGCCACCACTTCTTGTGGTAAGCCATTCCATGCATCCACCACCCTTTCTGTGAAAAATAATTTCCTCACATTCCCCCTTAATCGACCCCCCTCTAATCTCATGCTGTGTCCTCTTGTCCTGCTATTTTTCTTATATTTAAACATGTTAGACTCTTTCACCTTGTTAATGCCCTTAAGGTGTTTGAATGCCTCGATCATATCACCTCTCTCCCTCCTTTGCTCAAGGGTATACATATTGAGCTCTGTTAATCTGTCCTCATATGTCTTCTGATGCAGTCCCTGCACCATTTTGGTTGCCCTTCTCTGGACTGCCTCAATTTGGTTAATGTCCTTGTGAAGGTGTGGCCTCCAATACTACACGCAGTACTCCAGGTGGGGCCTAACCAGTGTCTAGTAAAGAGAGATTATTACCTCCCTCTTACGACTTGTGATACCCCTACTAATACACCCTAACACCCCCCTAGCCTTACCTACTACTTTAGAGGTCTGCTTGGATGATTTCAGGTCATCAGTGATGATGATGCCCAAGTCTCTTTCTTCCTTTGTGACTGCTAGCAACTCCCCTCCCAGCCTACAGGTGGCTTCAGGGTTTCTCTTCCCTATGTGCATGATTTTGCACTTCTTTGCATTAAATCCCAGTTGCCACTCTTCTGACCATTTTGCTAGTTTATCCAGATCTCTTCTCATTCTGCCCACCCCATCTGGATCATCTACTCTGTTGCAGATCTTGGTGTCATCTGCAAACAGACAAGCCTTACCCTCTAGTCCATCTGCAAGGTCACTAATGAAGATGTTGAAGAGGACTGGCCCCAGGACTGATCCCTGAGGTACCCCACTTGTGACTTGCATCTCTTCTGACTGTATACCATTTACCACCACTCTCTATTTTCTGCCGTCAACCAGTTTGCCACCCAGTTGACCAACTTCTGACCCACCCGAGCCTACCCAGCTTATTTATCAATCTTCTATGTGGAACAGTGTCAAAAGCTTTGCTGAAGTCAAAGTAGGCAACATCAACTGCTCCCCTTGGTCCACCACTCTGGTTACCCAGTCAAAGAAATCTATGAGATTAGTTTGACAGGACCTTCCTTTGTAACCCATGCTGTCTTGGATCCGTGCCCTGTGGATTCCAGGTGTTGCACTATCCTTTCCTTAAGGAGTGCCTCCATAATCTTGCCCACTACAGAGGTAAGACTGACTGGTCTGTAGTTCCCTGCCTCCTCCCTGCTACCACTCTTGTGGAGTGGGATTACATGAGCCCTTCTCCAGTCTTCTGGGACCTCTCCTGTGCTCAGAGACTCACTAAACAGTTCTGCTAATGGCTCTGCTAGTTCCACCTTTAGCTCCTTCAGTACCCTGGGATGTATGCCATTAGGTCCCATTGCCTTATCCACCCTGAGCTTAGCAAGCTCTTGTAGGACCCTTTCTTTTGTGAAGGGAGTAGTGCTCACCTCACTCCCCCCTGTGTCCATGATGCTGAGCTATGGGCCCTGCCCTACCTTCTCTTCAGTAAATACTGAGCAAAAGTATCTATTTAGGATAGATGCCTTTACAGGGTCCTCCTCCTCACATGCTCCTTTTCTCCATTAAGCATAGCAATACCCCTCTGGACTTTCTCCTTTCACTAATGTATCTATAGAAAGTCTTGTCACCTTCTTTACTGTTCGTGCTAGTGTTTCCTCAGTTTGGGACTTTGCCTGCCTTACTGCTTTCCCTGCTTCCTTAGGGCAGTTTGGTATGCCTCCCTATCTTCATCCCGCTGTGTTCCCTTATATTTCCTGAAGGCCAACCTTTTGCCTCTGACCTTTCTCTACTATATTTGAGAACCAAAGTGGTTTCCTTCTTCTGCACTTCCTTTTCTGTCTAACACAATGGGATGTTGCTTCAAGTATTGCATCCTTAATGCTTGCCCACTTTGCCTGTACCCCGTTACCTGTGTTTCTTTTGCCAGGGCTAGCTTAACTCTGTTGGCCATCTTATCAAAGTCAGCTCCTCTGAAGTCCCTATATTTTTGCCTTGGAATGGGATGATTTAGATGTAGTAGCCAAATTGAACCATACCATGTGATGGTCACTGGCCCCAGGTGACCTTCTACCTGGAGATCTGTGATCCCTTCCTTGTTAGTCAGTACTAGATCTAGGATAGCCCTGTCTCTTGTGGGTTGCTGTACAAGTTGTTTGAGGCCCTCCCTGCAGGAATCTACTATGTGTCTAGTTCTGGCAGATGTTCCTGCTGGTATTGACCAATCTGTATCCGCATGTTGAAGTCTCCCATTATCAGAACCTCCCTTTAGCTGTCATGTTTTGTATATCTTCTAACAGTAATGTGTCTATGTCCTCCCCCTGGTCTGGGGGCCTGTAGACAACCCCAGTTCTTATGGCTGTCCCATTTCCTGTTTCCAGGGTGACCCACAGTTCTTCTGACTACTTATGTGTATTCTGAATTTCTGTAGCTTTGATATTTTCATTGACATACAGGGCCACTCCTCCCCTTTGCACCTCGGTCTCTTCTGAACAATACATGGCCAGGTACTGAAGTCTCCCAAGTGTGGTTACTGGTAAACCATGTCTCACTAATTGCTACTATGTCCAGTTTAGCCTCTGACATTATTGCCTGCAGGTCTGGGATCTTATTTCCCAGGCTGTGAACATTTGTGTACATAATTTTCCATTGGCCAGATTTTGGTGTGTTAGTTGTTGGGTGAGGTTTGGCATTACCCTTGTGCATCGTATGGGGAGACAAACCTTTTTTCTTACCTGGTGATGCAAATGAACTGCAAACATGCTGAATCCCTGTTTGACCACTAGCTGAGGGGGGAGAGGTGTTCTTCCCATTTGACGTATGGGGTGCTGCACCCCTCTCCCCATTTGCTAGTTTAAATATTCTGCAAAGACGTCAAACTTCTGCCCCAATGCACTGACTCCCTCCTTAGTCAGATGCAGTCCATTAAATTTAAAGAACTTCGCTCCCATAACTGTTGCCAGTTCCCTACAAATCTGTGTTCTTTTTCCTGGCACCAGCCCTTAAGCCACGTGTTTAGCTCCCCTATCTCCCCTTCTCTGACCTTCCGTCCATCTGCTCCCCTCTCCCAGACTGGCAGGATCTCAGAGAAGGAGATGCCAGACGAAATAGATGATAGTGTGTCACCCAGCCTCGTCAGGTGTTCCTTGGTCTCCACAACTGACCACAACTGGCCGGCGGTATCTGATATCTTCTGGAAAATGGCAAAATGGAACTTTTCCCAACAATAAATTTTCACTGGAACTAGAAGATTATTATACTTAACCATTCAAAAAAAGCATATTTTTTAGAGCCAGTGTAAGCACTAGTATCCCCAGGGATATTGTATGGCTGTGTACACACAATAAACTGCAAGTAAAAGGTACTATGAAGCATAAGAAAAGCTCAGAGAGATTATGTCCATGACCAATACCTGTGAGCATGTTTTGAGGTACCTATCAGTAATATTTTTGCTCATTCCAGACCTAGAGTGAACATATCAAAATATTCTCACTCTAGGTCCACATGAGTAGTGGTGGGCTAAGTGGCCCCAATTCGCTCCGTGAAGTGATTTGTGGAGTAATATGGAATTCACGAGGTACTCCACAACGTGAAGTGGAGGACTTTGCATCATAATGAGGAATGCGAAGTCTACTGAAATCAATGACTTTGTGTTATTTTGCCTTCCCCAAACCACTACTCCTCTAATTTTAAGGCAAAGTACATTGAAATCAATGTACTTCGCATCACTTTGCCTTGCTGGTGAGCTCCAAAGGCAAATTTTGCAGTGATTCATGGGATTGCAGGTCACATGGGCTCTAGATTGTTCTGCACAGCCTCAGTTCTGGGTAGTGTGTGTAGGTAGCTGTAGGAGACAGTTTGCTCACAGCTCTCTGCAATTCAAACTCTCTAAAATCTGTTAAAAACGCCTTTTTGAGTATTTTTTTTTTACTCAGACTTTAGTGCATCAATTGTAGGAAACCCTCCTGTGCTCATCGAGTGTTATTATTTGTGTGTGGATTTTGAATGTTAATGTACAACATTCAGTCTGTGTACTGACAGACAGTGGAAGTGTGCTTTGGGGAGGGGCGTATCTGTGGTGTAGGTAGATTTAAGTTGGAGAAATAGGGAGTTCTTTGTTTTTTGGTTATAATTTTCTTGTATAACTGTGTTAATGTACACATAGTAATATTTTCAGTAATTGTTGACTTTTTTTTGTGATTGTGTTGTGGTCCTGGTGCAGCAGTGCATAATTTTAGGTTGTTTAAGATACGTGGTACATTACTAAAGTTTCAATTTGCTTAGACAAAGTGTGTGTGAGTGTGTGTACAGTGCATGACATCAAATAATACACCTTTTATTGTGCCACAGTGTAATTACAGCAGTGTGAACCTGCTATCCACTCCACCTGCGTGATGTTGTACTGCCATTGTGGTATCTTGGTTTTGCACTGTTACTGTAATCTGCAGTCACAGTGCTTCCCCCCCAACCAGGAAAAGGTATTCTTTTTCAGATTTTTCAGATTGTATTGTGACTTGAGCACCGCTGGTTAGTTAAGGTGTTGTTGAACTTGTTGTGACTTTGCGTCTGTATCTCTTTTTGAAGCCACAGTTGTTTTTTTTTGGCTTCACATCCAGTGGCCCAGCATGAACGTTCCAAAATCTAAACTTGTTTAGAATATTCTTGTTGATCACCCAAAATGCCCTGAAAAAGACATGCAAGCAAAGCTGTTTCTCGCCATGGCACTCCTGCCAGTGGTAAGATTGTCTGCGGGCATGGTAGTACACAGTCGCAGAAGTGCATTGCTGATGTGAGAAAAGGTATTTCTCCTTCAATGTTTTTTACAGTACAATCGGTAGCTTCACTCATAGTTGGAGGAGATTGTCCCAGCTGGTGGTGTGAGTGCAGTTGCTGGTGGTATGAGTACTGCTGCCTCAATTTCCATTTCTGACCAGTTGACAGTGTCAGTGTAAAGCAATGAGTGACAGTGTAGATGATGTCATACTCCCCAGTAGCATCCCATTGGTAACTGAACATGAGGATTCTGATCATCATGGCAATGATAACATACAATGTCACATTTCTTCGACTGCGGTTCAGGCCACGCATTTGCCATGCAATGATTCACAGTGTGGTGAAGAAATATCGGGTAATGATGGTGTTGATGATAAATCTGATGATGCTGAAGTTGCTGTGGTTGCAACATGCAGTCCACATGCCAGCATCAAAGCAGAAGACATGGATGTGGATGAAGTTGATGAATATGATGATGATGTCAGTGACCCCTGTTGGGAACTGGAGAAAAAGAAATTCAAGGTAGCTGTGTCTGGGTCTGTTTGCATTAATCCCCCCCCCCTTAAAAAGTTGTGATTTACCAGTTTCAGTTGATGATGATGATGACGATGACCCAGTAATAATGATAAGTAGTCATGGTGGTCAGTTGCAGTCCAAGTGTGTCCAGCCTGAAAAATCATGCAGCACACCCTCTACTTCAGGGCTTAAAAAACAGAGTCCAATAAGCAGCATCAAGGACATGTTAAAAGTAGGGGATCATGATCCCTTGTTTGGGATTTTTTTGTGCAAGATGCAAATGATGAATCAGTTGCAATCTGCCAGGTTTGCCATGCACATGTGAGGTGAGGTAAAATGGGGAGCCATCTGGGCACAGGGGGACAGCATACACATCTTAAGAACAGGCACATAGCACTGTGGACCCAGCACAAGATGGCAGCTAATACCACAGTGGTGTGTTCACCCTCATCGTCAACCATAATGAGCATGTTATCCCCTTCCATGACTGTAAGATCATGTGGGAAATTAAATATGTGTAGTAGCGATGAAATAGCAGCAGAGGTAATAGTAAATGGAGGGGGGTTACTAGTGGGGTACCGTAGGGTTCAGTACTGGGTCCAGTCCTTTTAAATGTCTTTATAAGTGACATTGCAGATGGACTGGAAGGAAAAGTATACCTTTTTGCAGATGACACAAAGATCTGCAACAGGGTTGATACACAAGGGGGCATGGAAAAGATGAGAAGGGACTTGGAAAGGTTGGAGGAATGGTCAGAAGTATGGCAGCTTGGATTCAATGCAAAGAAGTGCAAAATAATGCACCTGGGAAACAAAAACCCAGGGGAAGAGTACACAATGGGGAGGGTAGTAACAACAACAAAAATGGAAAGGGACCTGGGGGTAATCATATCAGATGACCTTAAGGTTGGCAAGCAATGTGAGAAGGCAGTAGGGAGGGCTGGGGTGATACTGGGATGTATAGGGAGAGGCATCACCAGCAGAAAACAAGAAGTTGTTATCCCTCTGTACAGACAGTTGGTGAGACCCCATCTGGAGTACTGCATCCAGTTCTGGAGACCCCATCTCCTCAAAGACATAGACAGGATAGAGGCAGCCCAGAGGAGGGCAACTAAAATGGTGCAGGGTCTACAAGAGAAGCCGTATGAGGACAGACTAAAGGAGCTTAATATACATACCCTTGAGGAAAGGAGGGAGAGGGGGGACATGATAAAAGCTTTAAAGTACCTCAGTAGAATCAACAAAGTCCAAGAGGGTAGCATCTTTCAGGAAAAGAGATGTGCATGAACAAGGGGACACAATTTGAAGATAGAGGGGGGACGGCTCAGGGCAATGTGAGGAAGTATTTTTTCACAGAGAGGGTGGTGGTTGCATGGAACTGCCTTCCTGAGAAGGTTGTGGGGTCTAAAACTGTGGAAGAATTCAAGAATGCATGGGACAGACATAAGACAATTCTTGTGGGGGGCAGGAAGAAATAGGCTGTTGGTTAACTAGGATCTGCAGCTTATCCAGTAGGTAGGGAAATGGGTAGACTAGGTGGGCCAAGCGGTCCTTATCTGCTGTCAAAGTCTATGTTTCTATGAGGATTGCTACAGGTATGATGAGGTGGAGGAGCATAATGATTTTGAAGTCTTGTCCAGTGGTGGTGAGAGTAGCAGTTTTGGTGGTGGTGGTGGTGGTGGTGGTGGTGGTGTTGAATGCAGTATGTCTAGTGCAAGTGGTACATCAACCCCTGTTCATAAATCTGGGAAAATAACTTCATTTGTGGATTTTTCATCACCTGTGTAACCGTCTTCATCACACGTCCACATTCCACACCCTGCCATTCGCAGAGCAGAACCAAAGAGCATCTACTGCTTGGAACTGCTCACAAACTCTGCTGGTGACCCTAGAAAATTCTGGACACACATCAAGACCTTTCTTGGGGCTTCCCAGTCATTGACCCCAGGGGATATGATCCTAAATGGTGTGCATTGCAATGACTCGAACACTATAGTGAATGCCTTTAACAGATTATTCATGGACCTGTCTCAGTACACCTCGTCCTTCGCTTCACCTCCCACAGCATCTCAGCCTTACTGCACACCCCAGAGATCTGCATCTGGTGCTGACCACTGAAAACTAACTACTACTTCCCCTTTCCACTTTAAAGCTATATCTAGATCCGAGGTCCAAAGGCTATTGCAAAACATATCCAACAACACTAGCCCCAGCTCAGATTCACTCAAGCCACGACTCCTGAAGCTAGCGGCACCATTGATTGCCTCGCCACTGGCCAAGATTTTCACTCTCTCTCTCTCTCTCTCTCTCTCTCTCTCTCTCTTGGCATTGTCCCAGATCTCTGGAAGATTGCCCGTGTTACACCTATCCTTAAAAAAGGAGACCCAAAGGATATCAACAACTACAGGCCCATAGCCATTCTCTCTGTGCTAAGCAAGCTACTGGAGAAGCTTGTTGCAACCCAAACCATTGACTATCTCACAAAGAACAACCTTCTCTCAGACACTTAAAATGGTTTCAGAAAAGGACACAGTACCTCAACTGCTCTTCTCAAATTCTCCACAGATGTACTCTGTAACATGGGCAAAGGCCTACTCACTGGAGCAGTATTTATCGATCTTACCAAAGCTTTTGATCTTGTTGATCATCCCCTGCTTCTCTCAACCCTGCATAGACTTAACTTCTCATCCTCAGTAGTTGACTGATTTAACAACTACCTATCAAACAGATTACAACTTGTTAAATTCAGCTCTGCTCTCTAGGATGTGACCAGCACTGACATTGGAGTACCCCAGGGCTTCATCCTGGGACCCCCTTCTTTTCTCGCTATACATCAACAACATAGATTATGCCATACTCTCCTGCTCAGCTATCCTATACACTGATGATCTCATCCTCTACTCCAGCGCTGACAAAGTTAACATCATTAACGAAAACCTCTCCTCGGATTTCAGGAATGTGCAAACATGGCTAACTGCTAATAATCTCTTCCTCAATACAAAAAAGACCCAAGTCATGCTATTTGGCACTGCCCCCAAACTCAGGGCCTGTAAGGAACCCCTCCTAGTCCATGACTCTGGGGGGGTCTCTCATCGACTATGTCACATCTTTCAAATACCTGGGAGTCCTCCTGGATAAATCCCTTGATTTCTGTCTGCACATCCAGTCAATCTGTAAAGCAACAAATGCCAAACTTGGAATCACCTATAAGACTTGTCACCTGCTAACACCATCTGCCAAATTGGCAATTGCCAAAGGTATTCTGCTTCCAGCGCTGACATATGGTGTCTCCACTTTTGCTAATGCCCATAAGACTGCTTTCCATAAATGGGATGTTGTGCATAACAACATATGTCGGTATGCCTCCTCTTCCCATCGCCTCAAGCACCACTGCACACTGTATAGCGACTTAGGCTGGCTCTCCCCAAATGCCTACCGACTATAATTCCTAGGGACCCTCACAGACTCTGTAATCTGTAACCAAACCCCCTCCTCCCTTGCAGCTCTACTTGTACCACAGATACCTGCACACGGACTATGCTCAGCAAACAAATTTCTACTTACTATATCCAGATGTCTTACTTCAAAAAGCTCTTGAGCATTTCACTGCACTGCCCCGGCCACCTGGAACTCCCTCCCTCCTGCCCTGAGGCAGGCTAACTCCAAAGCGATCTTCAAAAAAGAACTATATCGCCATCTATTCCGGAACCCCTGCACATGCTTTGATCCCACTTAATGCCTCATAGTTAACCACCCTATTTTGCCCAAGACACTGCTGCACTTCTAAACAAGCTTTTCTATAAAATGTCTTTATAGCTGCCATTTAGCCCAGTTTCAGTTGTTATTTGCATGTACTAATGTCACATTTGTCATCTCTGCATAGCTTTATGTATTATCTCAAGTACTGTCTGACTTGATCTGTATTCTAACGTACCTGTACTATATACTATGTACCTGTACTATATACTATGTATTGTAGAATCTAATTCATTTTATGTATGTATTCTCCTGGGTCGTGCCTGAAAATAGTCAACTTTGGCTAGCGCACCTAACCCGGTTAACAAAAACTAAATAAATAAATATATTTGTCATTACACACCGTGTAACACGTTTAAGTCAGCCCACATTACAGAGTGTTTTTGCGCATAAGCTGAAGTACCCACCAAATCATACAGTGTCATGTGAACTTAATGCTGCTGTAGCTGAAATGCTGGCAATTGATCTTTTTGCCCTTCTCCTTCGTGGAGAATTCTGGGTTCCAGCAGTTTGCAGCGCGTGCCTGTCCAAAATGAAAAGTCCCATCCAGGACATACTTTTCCACCCGTGCTGTCCCTGAGTTGTACTGTACTGTGTCTGACTCTGTAAGACATGCCATTCAACATTCCTTCTCTCCGATCATCCATTTAAGTATAGATATGTGGACAAGTGGCAAAACAGCATAGAGTTCATATCTGTGTATAACTGCACATTGGGTGCAGGTGTCTGGGGTTGTTTTTGATGTTGGTAGTGTGAATAATCAGTGCAGTAAGGTGGAGTGTCGTGGTAGCAATCTTCCAGGAATTCCACAGCATGCAATGATTGCTATGCGTAATGTGACCTGTTCACACACTCGTAAAAACATGCTGGACTTGGTACTGACTGAAACTAACAAGTGGCTGAAGCCCCTGTCCCTGAGAGCTGGGATTCACAGCAAGTGGCAATGGGTCAAATGTGGTTAAATGCATCACGAATGGTGGCTTTGTTCGGGTTCCATGCATGGCCCACTGTTTAAATCTTGTGTTGCAGAAGTTTCTGCAGCACCCTGATATAAAGGAAATGCTGACAATTACACGCTGTATCTGCTCTCATTTTTCAGCTCTGCAAAGGCCTGTGACCAACTTCAGCAGCTGCAGATCTGAAACTGCCTCCCGCACCACCGCTTGAAGCTGGATGTTGTCACCCGGTGGAACTCCACTTTATACATGGCAGAGAGGTTGTATGAACAACACAAAGCCATTTCAGAATATCTTGTCATGTACACTAGCTGTGACAGTTCCGGGGCCTCCATGTCTATGACGACTGAACAGTGGCACCTCATGGACTCTGTAATAACAATTTTGAGGCCTTTTGAACATGCCACACAGGCAGTGAGTGGCGAGTCTGCCTCCATTAGCCAATCAATTCCACTGCTGTGGGTGCTGTGGCAGACATTGGTGAATGTACAACATAGCCTTGATGTTGCCGGAGACAGTGATAGCAGTGTGCTGGTGAAACACATGCTGACAGTATTCAACCAGAATCATCACATCTTGTGAATTCAGTGTAGTGACAACTTTGCAATAGAAACAATGCTGGACCCACGATACAAATGTGGAATTGCCTCAGCACTGGAGGGCAGGCCTGAACTGGTAAAACATGTCAGTGGGCAACTGATGCGCTTGGTTCATGGGGCACAGAAGTCATGTGCCAAGGTCAGCAAACCTCAGCAGCATAATCAGGCTGAAGGTGAACCTGGAGTAGTATCAAGCAGATCCTGTAAGGGACTGCAGTTCCAGGTGGTTTGTCATCCAAAGTGGTTGGTGTTAACCCTCTTTGGGAGGCTTTGTCTCAAGTGGGGATTTGTGACATAAATGATTCCGGAGAACAGGATGATGCATCAAACACTGGACTTAGTGCAGCACAGAGAATGGTTGAGTTATATTTGTCTGAAAACAGGCGTCTGTCAATAACTGATGATCCCTTTTATACTGGAGTGGAAAGGTCAGTGAATGGCCAGAGCTGACCGCAGTGGCACTGAAGTACCTGACATGCCCACCCTCCAGTGTAAGTATCGAGAGGGTATTCAGGTCAGCAGGTGCAATAGTTTGGGATCGTCATACAAACCTCTCTCCTGAAAATTTCAGTTTGCTGGCATTCATAAAAATGAATGAGAGGCACATACCAGCTCAGACTGCAACCTCAGTATTCATACCCTGGCCTAGTCATGGGTTTGCTGATGTAGAAATGGACCATCCTGGTGGCACTGGCAGTGGCAGCATGAAACGGCCTACCACTAATGTAGATGATGACACAATAAAGAAAGAATTTCCCAGTGGTCAGAATTCAGACACAGATGAGTGTGAGGGCAGCTTTCTTTATGAGGATGATGATGAGGTTAATGTTGGCAGGTTTTAACTTAAGTGGTTAAAAGGCTGTCACATTTGTTGTATGATACATGTTTTCTTTTTCATAAAGTTAAATCAGTGTCCCACTCAAAGTGACTCAAATTCCATATGTCACGTCTCATTTGTAACACAGAGCACAATATATCCTGGCCCCTGTACCACCACCATAAGACTGCTGTTAGCCACTGCCACTGTAGAGAATGTCACCATGTATCCCCCTTGACCACCACCATAAGACTGCTGTTAGCCATTGCCACCAGGGGGAATGACTTTGTGTGCCCCCGTGGACCACCACCAGGAAACCGCTGTTAGCCACTGCCACCAGGGGGAATGACTTTGTGTGCCCCCCTTGACCACCACCATAAGACTACTGTTAGCCACTGCCACCATAGGGAATGTCACTGTGTGCCCCCCTTGAACACCATCATGAAACCACTGTTAGCCACTGCCACCAGGGGGAATGACTTTGTGTGCCCCCCTGGACCACCACCACCATAAGACTGCTGTTAGCCACTGCAGCCACCACCAGATGCATGAAGATGTGAGAAGGAATGTCATCATGTGCCTAAGCCATGACCACCGCCGCCCACCACCACCATTCTGACGATGTTTTCCATTATATGTCTTGACCATGCCATGGCAGATGGAGTCAAACAGGAGACCACATCCATCAGAAACAGGCACAAGGCTTCTTACTATGAATACTATAAAGTGAGTATGTGTACTAATGTTTTTCATGCTATTCAACTTCTTTTAGCTGTGTGTTTTGTTTCCTGTTGTTTTCTGAGCTGCAATAGTCAAACAAATGTGGTCAACTTATTTTGTTTTTTTACAGGTTAACAAATGACTCTCCTTTGCTGAAGGTCTGTATCAATAGTACAGCATTCCTGTGTACAGCAACCTATAGGATGTCCATTTCCATACTGGTAAGTATATCAATTTTATTTAATCTGTTCCTTTTTTATCTCATAAGAGTGCAAAAAATCCGACTGATGATTCGTAAAGTAGGTGACATGTACATCACAAAATATTTGCCCAACACATCATGCACTGTATTCCAAATTTGCAGCTGCAGCCATGCCAGTGTTGAAAAAAGTTTGACCCATGTCGTGTGACTTGGCAAGATGTGGTTTTAAAATGTAACTTGAGTTAAGATGCAGGGACACTGACACAGTGTATTTCTTACAGCCTGGTACTAAATTTATTTGTGATCTGATGATTTGGTTTCTTGTGGCTTCACAGCTTGCTATCTGTGTTAATCCATATACCCATGGTGGAACAGCTATGGCTTAAACATGATGTGTTACTGCTGCAATCAAGCTGTAATGAGTCCTTCATTTCTTTTTTTATGAAACTTCCAGATGCTTTGTTGTGTCATAGTTGCCTTATCCAAAGAACTTCAACATCATTCCACCCCCCACCCCGGGCAAGCAGACATGCAACAAGTAGAAGTCATATAAATTGATGGTGACCATGCCCATCATTGCTGGACTGGAGAAGGATGCAGATAAAATCTGTGAAGAAGTAACCGAACAAGAAACCATTAATGAGACCTACTTGCAAATATGATAATCCCCCCCCCAAAAAAAACAAAATACTTACCATTATTGGCTTGAGAGTATTCCATTTCCAATTTCAACGACACAATTTCTCAAGCACAGGAATGCGCACATGAACACTATGTGACCTGTGACAGAAAACAATACAATGAGTACATATATATTTATGTCACCCCCCCAAGAAAATATGTATATGTATATATATATATGTATGTATATATCAACTCACCAAGGCTATTATTGGAGTACAAACAGAGGGCACCTTTCCTGTTGAGGTGATCATAGCACACTTTGGGCAACCAACAGTTCTCTCAGTGTCATCATTTGTGATGGTACACTGAATGGTCATTCTTGTTATCCCTGCTTCATATGGTTTGGCAAGACACTGTACATCATCGCGTCATCATCACAGTAAGGTCAATACACAGCAGCATTACATGTAATAGTAACAGCAGCAGCATTTCTTCTAACATTCCCATTTCACTTCATCAGCACTGGGGAATTTTCTAGTCACAAGACAGTTGCATTTTAGGGATGCACAAAAATTCTGGTGACTATGTGTGAGCACTGTGCGCATGACTGAGTGCGCCATTAATTCTGGGACACTTTGCATTTCATGTTACACTCTCATTTCATTTTGTCAGCACTGGGGGACTTTCTGGACACAAGACAGTTGCAGTTTGGGGATGCACAAAAATTCTGGGGACTGTGTATCAGCACTGCGCACATGATTGAGTGTGCCATTAAATTCTGGGACACTTTGCATTTCATGTTATGCTCTCATTTCACTTTGTCAGCACTGGTGAATTTTCTGGAGACAAGACAGTTGCATTTTGGGGATGCACAAAAATTCTGGGGACTGTGTTTTGTGAGCACATAATGTCATAAATTATAAATGAATGTCTATTTAAAAAAATAAATATTTTTGGAGTTTCAGTAATGTTTACTTTCTGTCATGAAGTGTTTGTCCAAAAGCAGGACTGAGCCGTGCAAGTATACTGTGCTAAACTGCATGTGTGCAGTCAGTGTTCTTTCCTGTGTGTGCAGGCACTGTCCAGCTTCATGCAAATATATACAGTATATGGTGTGACTTGTTGCAGTATGTAAAGAATAAAGATAAGAATATATAACATATATTTTATTTGTACCATCATCAGCAGCGAAGTAAGTGATATGATATTTTTTCAGAGGTCTCGGGACATTGTACATCTCAGTCACTCACAGTGCACACATGACTTTTAGGAGATAATAGCACACAAAAAATCATGCTTTTCAACAAACCATACCCAACAGACATTAAATATTGCTGAGGCACTCAAAATATGTTATGGTGTACAGACGTTTTAAAGTTGGAATATATAAAACAGCTCCTGTAGTTCACTGCCACCACACTGTGCAACCACTGGCACTGTGTCGTGTTATGGTGTTAATCAACTTTCTAAAAAAACTGACACTGCCAGTCTAAACTAGAAAGACATCACTTATTCCAGAACAAAACATGAAAAGAACTGTGGTAGCACAGTGTATTGGCATTTGGCAGTGAGTGAACTGGACCTTATATATTTCCTGACTTTATAGTGTCTGTACACCGTCCGTCAAATATTTTGGGTGCCTCTACATCATCAATACTTCATGTCTCTTGGGTATGGTTTGTTGAAAAGCAGGATTTTTGGTTGCTATATGATCTCCTAAAAGTCATGTGTGCAATATGTGACTAAGGTGCACTCTGGCCAGAGACCTCTGAAAAAAATATCATATCACTTAGTCTTCTGCAGATGATGGTACCAATAAAATAAACATTATATATTCTTATCTTTATTCTTTATACCATACACACTGGAACAAGTCAGCATATATATGTTTGCAAGAAGCTGGACAATGTCTGCAGTCCACACAGAGGAAAGAACACAGTCACTGACTGCACGCATGCAATTTAGCACATTATACTTGCACTGCTCAGTCCTGCTTTTCCACAACCACTCCACAACAGAAAGTAAACTTTACTGAGGCACTGGAAATATGTCAGGGTACACATTCTTAACTTGGATTAAATAACGCAGTGTGGTGGGGGGTATGTTAAAAAAAAAGCTAATGTGGTATCCCCTGCTGCTCCAGCAGCAGATGGAGCATCAACACAATCTGCAATTGGTGTCGCTCTATGTGCTCCAACTGCTGCTGGACAGCACTCACCCTCTCATTGTTCTCTTCAACCATGCACCACAACACAGCAGGGTTGACCTGAGTTATAGGCAGTGTGGGGTCCTCCACTGGTAGTGGTACAGCTGGCCATGGTGGTGGTGGTTGGGGATGTACTGGTGGTGGAGCAGCTGCTGCTGTAGCCCTCCTCTTGCTGCAGTGATGCACAGTAGCACCCTCTGCCACTGTCACAGAAGGGCCAGCAGGTGGAGGCCTGGCCCGTTCTGTGACAGCCTGCCACTCCACCTTGTGGTGATTAATCATGTCAGTGCACTGGCCCCCAGTCCCCAGGTGTGTGCCTTGGGGTCCATGGCACACCTCAACACCACAAATGCAGCACCCTACCAGGCTGCTGTCCCCCCTGACACAGTCAAAGAACTCCCAAACTGGGAAGCTGTGGGGGGAGGCACCAGGCACGGGAGGGCCAGATGCACTGGCAGCAGCCTGGTCTGGCACATCCTGTTGTGGAGGTGGCGCTGCTGGAGTTGCTGATGCTGCTGGTGGTGGACTTGGTGCTGGTGATAGTGGTGGTGTTGCTGCTGCTTCTGGGCAGGTGGAGGTGGTGGTGGTGGTTGTGGTCCTGCTGCTGCTTCTGGAGGGGGGGACCCAAGATTTTAGAGAGGTCCAACAGCACCCAGCCATGCCCCCCATGAGTGCACACTCCTCCCCTGCCTACCATGCTGCACCTGCCACGCGGTCCCACTGCCTCCAGGACCATCCCAGACATTCATGGACTTTCACCCTGTTCCTGCTCCATTTCATCAAATTAAATACTCAAACTCTTATTTTTTTTCCTCCAATTGTTTAATCAGGTGAGACACACTAAGCTGAAAGCTTGTTTACAGGTGCAACCTAGGAGCACAGAGAAGTTAAGTGACTTGCTCAGGGTCACACAGTATGCAAGTGGGGGCTGTGGGATTCAAACCCAGTTCTGCAGATTTGCAGCTCAGAGCAATAAACCACTGCGCTATACTGCCCTGCCATTCCTGCTTCGCTCTGAGCAATGACGCGACAGGTCGACAATGACACGAAACAGTCACACACACAACACAGTCACACACACACACAGTCAGACACAGACATACAGATAAACAAAAACTTATTATGGCCACTCCATGTAGCAGAAAGAAAACGCAAAGTGCCCACTTCACGTTCACTTTTGGGTCTAAAACAGATGGGGAATTCAAACATGCATGGGACAGACACAAGGCAATTATAGTGGGGGGTTGCAGGAAGTAGGCTGTTGGTTAACTAGAATCTGCAGCTTATTCAGTAGGTAGGGAAATGGGCAGACTGGGTGGGCCAAGTGGCCCTTATCTGCTGTCAAAGTCTATGTTTCTATGTTTATTAATGTAAAAACAAATAAATCACAATCACAGAAAGAAAAAATGAATTACAAAAAGTACAAAAAACACTAAACAACAATATAGCTTTGAAAAAAAGCTGTTGGGTGGGTTTTATATGATATACTCTGCTCCTAACTCCTACACAGACAAACTGCCTCCTCTCTCTACCTCTGCAAAGGAGAAAGGGAAAGTTATCTGCTTGCATGAGTCACTTCCTTCCTGCCTGGCTAAAGCATGTGACTTACAGTACTGTAAGCCAAGTGATGTGTGGGGGGGGGGCTGCCTATATTGTTGCCACTTTGCCTTACTTCACGTTAAGGCAGAATGACAATGCGAAGTCATAATTACAATGCGAAGTGAGCCTTTCACAATGGCCACTCCATGTAGCAGAAAGAAAACGCAAAGTGCCCACTTCACGTTCACTTCGCCGGTGAATTTTAAATTCACTGCATCACTACACGTGAGCAAAAATATTCTCACAGTAGGTCCTCATCAGCTGGAGCTGGCACTGTGAGCACAACACTTTCACTTTCAGATACCGCTCTGCAGACTTGCGCACTGGCTCCATCTCAGTCCTAACTGGCTTCACTATGAACATCAAGTTGTACAAAACAGTAACACACACAAAACAAATAAATACATATTTCTGACTTTAGAAGATGAAAGAGCTCTAAAATGTACCCTCCTTTTTACCAGTCACCACTTGTGATCATTCACCACTGCTCCCCCTCGATGCACCCATCGCTCTTTTTCTAAGCCTGACTGGCACTCTTGATTACTCCCCAACTGGTGACCCCACCACAATCTACTGTGACTACTACATCATCTCTTGGGCCACTATAGGCCTCTTCCTCTGCTCCCGACCATCACTAAGCTGTCAAGATGGGAGCTGATAGCACCATGTGCGTCAAACAACAAATAAAAATGCTCGGCCATTCTGAAACTGTTTGCACATTTTAAACTGCAGAACAAAGGTAACTCTATTTAAAAAAACTGAAAAAAAAATGAAAAAATTTGCCACACATGATATCATAAGGTCAAACTACCAATCTAAAGTCAGGGTTTGTTTACATTTTATATTTATATTTAGCTTTATATTGTAAAGCCGGATAAAAACAGATTAAATCCCATTTCTAAGATAGAGCACATCATTCTGAAGGTAAGCCTCTAACCTTCTTACCTATAGTGCTATGTTTCTGGTTTGTAGTTTTTCCAATTTTTGAAAAAAGTCCTGTTTACTTGTCCTTTAAATGTATCAGCCAGCTCTGTATCACTCATTTTATCCTTATGAAGTAATGCTTAATCAATGTATTTTTGACAACCTAATTTATGCCGTTATTGTCTATGACAGGGCAGACAGCGAATGTATGAGTGGAGATGGGTCTCAGGAGAGGGAACAGGAAAATTGTGAGATTTATAAACAATGGATGAACAGCTAGAACAAATGAAAATACGCCTCTGAACCCTTTAGCTACTGTATCCACAAACATAACATTAACAAATGAGCACAGTACCTATTAAATATATATATATTTTTAAATTGTTCTCAGTCTCTGGTACGTTGCTGGTGTTCGAACATGGAGATCGCTTTATCTCTTCATTTGAAACAAAACAAGTTATTTCTTTTCTTTTCTTTGTTAGAAGACAGCAGTGTTGGAGGCTTTTCTTTCAAATGTTCATATGATGACCCTTTCACAGTTCCCATGTTTGTCAAAAAAGAATAGCTTAAATAAAAGTGAACGAATGTTCGCAGAAGTCTCCTGGCTAATCAAGAGCGTGGAGCTCATCAAGAGTGCAGTCCCCAGAAGTCTTAGGATTCCAGAACCACTCAGCTTCAAGTAGCAGTTCTTGAATTCCTACGATGTCATGAGACAGCACTCCTAATTAGCCAAGAGACATCTGTGCCTATCCATTTACTCATATCAAAATATGGCATTAGCCTAACAAAAGTATGCCTATAGTTTTTACTTGTGATGCAAGACCACGGACATTAATTATGGCTTCACGACTCATGATGTCATGGGGTCACAGACCACTCATAAAATATCAGGCTTATTTTTATTAGGTCTATGCCACATCTTAAATTTTACATTTTCCAGTGACATTATATACAGTGATGAAAGTCTATATGGCCATGTTTAAGCATTTCATTTTTTTGATAGAAGATGATTTTTTTGTTTGATCAGAAATTATCTTAGACAGGGTGAGCTTGGACTCAGTTACTGGAGTCGCCTTGACTTGGTTCTGCAGTTAACTATTTGACTCAACGGGAACCCATGGGACCACTTAAGACTCCCCTAATGCATTGAGATTTGCATATGTGGCCTATATTCATGAACACTATTTCTAAAATATTGCTGTGCATTTTATTTTTATAATTATTTGGTACTTAAGGACCAAGTACTCAGTAGAACATTTTTGGGCAGAAAAATGGTATGCTAAATACACACCATTGTGCAGCTCCGAACATTTGCTGTTGAAGGTGGCCAGATATTACTGCACGCATCAGTGGTGATCAATGCATGTATAGGCTAGTCTTCCAAAAACACAGTTCTCCCTGCCGCTAACTTGTACCTTCAGTCTGCTTGTGGGCCTGTCATAAACTTCTGCCTGTCTGTTCCTCAGTGCCACCTGAAATGCAACAGTCTGTCATCTTTTCTCCACCAAATCAATCCCCTCTCCCTAGTCCCGGCCACCCATGCACTGTAAACTAAAATTTTCTCCTACAATGGTTTTGATCCTCCAACATCTGTGCACACCTGCACAGCACTCTGTGGATCTTCTATCACCAGTTTCCACTGGCAACATTTGAGGGCCATTGCTTAAAGGATACCTAAACAACATTTTGACAACAAACTATTCAAAACTCTGACTCCGTAGGTGACTAAAAGGAACGGCTGCTGTATTCATTAAGGCTAAAACTACATATATATAATTTACCTAAATGTGGTTCCAGAGCCTTTGAAAATTGTAAAATAAGCCTTCTAACTTCAAAAAAACAGTCTTACCCGCTTCCTAAAATAGCTGCCAAATGTGTTATGTGATGACATCATTTGAGCCAAAGTCAGGAAGATATATCACTCTCTATAGTGCTAACTAGTTATTTTTTCACTTTGTATAGAATTGTTTCACCCAAAAGGTCAAAACCATGTGCATTATTTTGTATAATACACATGTTAGGCTATGGTTCTGTTCATTTTGTTTATTTTAACATGCTGACATTGTGTTTTAATCCAACCGACTTTCTCTGTGGCAAACCACAGTGCAGTACAAATCTTGAATAACCTGTTGGTCTAGTGGTTATGGTGGATCCAAGATGCTACAGTGGGGGTGCTAGGGTAGCGTGCATGCTTAATATACCCTTTTTAACATTTTTATCAAACCTTTATATTTTCTGCTATTCTTTTCTAGTACGTTTTTGACAGAACCTTCAAATGTAATACATAGTTTGAATGTAAACATTTGTACAATCAATAAATTAGACTTCTTCAACAAAGTGAAATGCAGCAGCAGCATGCAAGTACATTACTAAGTGTGTGTGTGTTGTGGGGTGCAGCCACACCCTTCACCGCCCTGTAGAGCAACCACTTTTTTGTAGCAAAGTTCTTGTTCAGTCCAATATTAGAGTTCATGCTTTCTCAAAACTCAAATATATGCTTGTCTTGTCTTCTTTTTCCATGAGAAATAATAATAATAAGAAGAATCAGCATTTATATAGTGGTTTTCATACACATTGTATCCCAAAGTGCTTTACAAGCAATACTAGAGTGGTAGTGAAGTGACTGAACATGTAGTGGCAGCCATTTCATACATTAATATCCACACACAGCTTTGGAAAATTGCATGAACTGGTTTTATGGGAAGGAGAATGTTCGCCAGGACAACAGGGTCAGGTGGTGATCAAGGTGCTGGCAGTCCACATATTATTTCTCACAGTAATCTGCTCATATTTCTCTCCTCTGTCTTCACCCTTCTGCATCATGAATGCAAGTAGTAGAGTCCCCATTTTAATTTGACATATCAAATATAAACATATCTTTCCCAGAAAGTCAAGATGATAGCAACAGGGAACAAGGGGAATGATGGGCTTTCCTAGCCTTAAAAGATCTAGGCTACCTTTGATTAGGCACTACTAAATGATGGGTGTGCACATCATTATGCACGTCATTTAATAGTGCCTAATCATAGGTGGCTTAGATCTTACATGGGTAGGAAAGCCTATTTTTCCACTTGTACAATGCAGCTATCAGTTTGGCTTACCAGAAGATCATGTTTATTATCAATATGTAAAAATAAAATGGGAGACTGTACTACTAACCACATTCATGATGTAGAAGGGTAGTGAACTCACCAGTTTTTGGTGTGGGGTGCAGGTGAGAAGAATGAATGCCAGAGAGGGACTGAAGAGGCCATTCCAGCAGGGTATAGCTATATTCAGGTTAGTTGAAGACATGAACGAGGACATTGGGCAGATCACTGTGAGATCTGAAATGTGGGGCTGCCAACATTGTGATCACTACCTGACTGTGGATGAGAGTAGCCAGCAATTAAAAATACTCAGAGTGGCAGGGCTGCACCTAAACTGTTACTTGAATTCAGTGTAGGGAGATTACCCTCAGGTGGGGGGGGGGGTTGTTGATGTTTGTTAGGACAGCACTGAGGGAGTTGTGTATGGCTCATTCAAGATTTGGAAGGGTGGTAGCCAGCCAACTCGAATTGTGGAGTACAGCACAGAAAAGTACTGGAGAAGAATTACTGGGAACTGTCCTGCGGGGTTCTGCAGATCACGTGTAAAGGAGTAGACTGACAATGGAAGTCGGGTGGATTTGCTCAAGGTATTAGTATGCCTCTCTTGCTAATAATATTGTTACCCATTCTAAGTGCAGCCCTTACGAGGGCATGAACGGCAGTTTTTCTGATGGGTCATGATGCTTATTGCTTGGCCCTCCAGGAAGACCTAATTGTTGGTTAATGAGGTGGGAAAAAACACAACAGGGGGACTGTACATACTACCGTCACTGTGCAGAAGGGTGGTGATCTACTCAATGTTTACTGTGCGAGCAGAAGTCAAACACTGAGAATGCGGACTGGAGAATGATTTGGGAGGCATTTTGTAACAGTGCCAGCTGATGATGCATATTGGTATAGGTGTGCACAACTCTCTGAGGTACGAGATTACAATCTGAGGTATGATAATTCTCTCCATGGGATCGTAAGCGCATATGCTGCACCAGGCAGTACTAAGGACAGGGTATGGATGGTGGGGGGTTCAACAGAAGGCAGGCTAGGTGCAGGGGGTTCACATGGAAAAAGAAAGCCTTATTTGTGGATTAAGAAGAGAGCATGGGCTTTGGAACTGAACCAGACCAGTACTTTGCTCTGTGACCCTAAGCAAGTCATTACACTTTCTTGTGCTCCCAGGCCACACCTGTAAACAAGCTGTCAGCTTAGTGTGTCTCTCCTGGCTAACAAAAAACAAAATTCCGTACATCACATAACCACTAGATCATCAGGTAATTGAAATGTTGTACTGTAATGCAGTTTGCCTAGGAAAAAGTCAGCTGGATTGCAAAACATTTTCCACTATTTAAGATAAACTAAATGAACAAAATCATAGCATAACATGTGTACTGATCAAAATAATCCATGAGTTAATACATGGTGTTGATCATTCTGGTACAACAATTCAAAACAAAGAGGGAAAGAAGAACTAGTAAGCACTATATAAATATTTGTGGGTCTCTGTCTTTGGCTCAGATGATGTCATCATGACTCATCACTTAACAGACTTGGCAGCCATCTTAGGGGGAAACCAAGGCTGTTTTTTGAAAGTGAAAGGCTGATGTTTACATTTTTCAAAAGCTATGAAACTGCATTTATATTATTTACATAAATGCAGTTTTAGCATAAATGTAAACAGCAGCCTCTACTTTACCTTGTTATGAAGCCAGATTTTGGAGTTTGCAGTTTTAAAAAACCTGCTTGTTTAGGTACCCTTTAAGTGCAGTGACTGTGACAGGTGTGCCAGCAGTAGTTTGCAATGTGAAGGGCACTGCATGCCATTTACATCAGCACCAGCACACAATGATATGCACAGGTACAAAAGGCCCCAGCCAGGATCTGCTCTGGGTGTAGTTCAAGCAGTCACAGTCAAGGGACTGCTGAAAATTGTGTTTCCCCCAATTTTGCAACATTCCTTTGCTGAATCAGGTTAGTAAAAGCAAAGTGGTGTTAACACTGGAGATAATGTTCATGAATATAGACCATTGTGTTTCTAAATCAGTATCCATCTCATGAATGGCGATTTTAAGAACAAAATCCTCAGCTCCCATGGATCAAAAGTCAGTTTTTAGTTGACTTTTCCCATTCTCTGACTTCCACTAGAGGTCTATGGAGCTGTTTAGAATTCTGTTTTTTTTTTCCAGTGATCAGTTTCAGCACAGGACATAAACTTACTGCCACTATGTAGAACATTACCCAACCCAGCAAAGCCAAGTCGTTTTGTGAAATATTTGTTTTAAAAATATCTCACAGTTCAATCACTCCCTTCCCACCATGCCACCTAAGGGGACTTGTCCAATCAAAGCAAAGCTTACAAAATACAGTGTCAGATTTGAGTTGTAAATGCCATATTTACATGAACAGATTAGCTGAGCATGGCATTTACTTTTTAATTTTTGAATTTAGGATTATGATCTCACAAAACTGCATGCTGGATTCATTGCCTTACAGAATGATAGTTCTAATATGTGTAATATTTGAACATCTGTGTACATATAGGATCCTATTCTTGGATGCAGTTGGGGTGGGTAATGCTGCTATCCAGAGCTGCAGTACACTATGGGTTTTACCCTGATTAAGGGTAGGATTCCCCCCCATAAGAACAACACAGTTCAAATGTCTTTTTCAGATGTTAGCAAGCACAACTGAGGAATGCACGCATTAACATTCTGTCTGGTGCCTGCAAAAGCAGTGTCCTCTGGCAACGTGATGTGTGCACATCAGAAGTCACAATGCACATTGTTACGCTGCATTGGCAGCACCAGTCACATGGCCGTCTGTCTGAGTTATAGCTCCAGTCCCCCTCACCTCTCCAGATCAAGAGTCCCCTGGTGGTCCAGTGATTTCGCCCATCCACCATTATACATTACCCCGATGGTTCAGTGGTCATCCCCCCAGAAACTCACCTTGGCTCCATGCATATCCATGGCGGTCCAGTGCCGCCCAAGTCATGGCCCTGCTCAGTGGCCAGAAAGCCATAAGTTGCTTCTACTCACACTTCTGCAACCCCATTGTTGTCTGGTTTCAGGAATGCAACAGGGATTGTGAGAGTTGCAATGGAACTTTCAGAAACAGGAAACCCAGGTTCAAACCTCATCAAAGTCTTTTAATCATTGTTTGGCTCTGAGCATGTCTCTTAACCTCCGAGTTCTCTCATCCTCCCAGCTGCACAATCAGGTTGAAGCAGGACCCCACTGAAAATTAGATGTTGCATCTCAGTTGGGCTACCCTGGATAAGTAAAGCACTAAGCTGGGTGTGACTGCCCTGCCTTACATAACCCCCCCCCCCCATTTGGATGTGTTGTTATTACTGTACAATTTATTTACTGAAGATCATTTAGAAGGAGGAAAAAAATAAGTTGCCTAGGTGGGATTTCAATCCAGGCTTGCTCAGGATGTCATTCCACTGCACCTCCCAGCTGAGCTACCAGATCAGCTGAAAACCTTGGAATCACTAAGGCACTCATCTTTTCTCAGTACACAGCCAGAAGCTATATAAATTAGAATTTCACTGTTATTTACAAGGAGTGTGATGTGCATGTACTTCAAACACTGTTTAGAAGTGAAAAACAAGTGGCAGGAGGAATGTTATGACAACCAACATGTCTCCAAGGTAGAACCTGCTTCTGAGGTAGTACTTTACTTTTGCATTCTTTTACTTTTTGACTGACCGGTGGTTGTTGAACCACTTTCCATATTTTTAACCAGGGTTGTGCCCCCCATTGGAATGTCAATGTGAGCTAGCAGAAGGCTGGTGAGGAGCCCATGCTTGATGCCCCCAACATTTAGGGATTGAGGGATGTGCAGCCCACTCTGTTGCTACCCCCCCAGTGTTCCAGGGGTAGACATTTGAGCACAGCATGCACAGAATGGGTACAGATGGTGCTTCCCTTCCTCAGGTCAGCACATATCTGCGTGCATGCACTTAGGCACCCACCTGGTACCATCTGTTTGGGATGGAGAACTCAGGAGGAAAACTAGCTTGTGAGAGGAAAAAGATATCAAGGGTACTCTAGGGTCCCATAGCACCCCAAACCAATCTGGATTGCACACCTGAAGGAGCTGGTACACGCAAGGCCACAATGACCCCATCAAAGTGGAAAACTACTGCAGTGACATGGTCCGGTGAATGACTGTTGGGGCTGAGAGGTCACCCAATGAAGCCTGATCAAGCCAGGCCAGGCAGAAATAAAATAAACACATGATAGGAAGAATGACGACTTGTGGAATTATTTTTATGACTCATGGGAAACATTTTCTAGAGAACTTAGATAAAAAAACTTGTTTAATGCCCAAAATTCCATAAAAAAAGTATTTTCTTGTTAGAGGTTCTTGTAATGAAGCCTCAAAATGTTTGCTTTGTTTTATGCATTCTTTTGGTTTGCCCATTTAAAAATAGTAAAGACTTCATACTGGGTGGAAATTGTTTTCAAGAGAAAGTGGATTTAGTCTGAAATATACTAGATGTACGTTGACAGATGTAAAGAACCATTATTCTGCACAGCACTGCTAGATATCAGGACTGACAATGATGGGGGGAGCATAGGCTTCCTGATGGGATATAGGATCAATAAACAGAAAACAGTAGTGAAAACTGGTCGGGGGGGGGCAACATGAGATGTTGGAGTGTTCCTAGACACCATTATCTGCTTGGAACATTACAGAGGGAGTGAAAGATATGTCACTAGACATTAAAGACCACTTGGAACATGAATGGGAAGTAGAAGAAGGTACCACTAGATAGAAAAAAATACTTGGAACATGATAGGCAGTGTGGACTCAGCAACACAAATGTGATACAGCCGTTTAGCTTTTTATGTTCAAGGGGAGGGTGGGGGGAGACACTCAGGGTCATGACATGAGATTGTAGGGTGGAAGGTTTAGGAGGGGAGATGAGGAGGCATTTCTTTACAGAAAAGGTGGCAGCAGAGTGGAACGCACTACCAGCAGAGGTGGTGGCCTGTAAGACAGTGGGATGCTTCAAGAGGGGCTGGGATAGGGAAAAAGGAGGTTCATGGGGGTAGGGTGGGAGGGGTGAGCTGCAAAGTAGGGTGCTAGCTGCAAAATCGAGCAGACTCGATAAACCAAATGGTCTTTCTCTGCTGGCAGTTTCGTATTTTCATAAGTTTTTGAAGCCTCAGGGGGATTCAGCAGTTGGATGCAATCCTGTCACAATACCAAGGAGGTATCTCTTTAGGTGCAGCAAAGCAGGAGCAGGCTGGTCTTTACATGCCTGGCCTTGCCAATTTCGCCTCAGAGGCCTTTGTAGACAGTGTTCACCAGGCAGACCTCTCATTGTCTTCTCCACTGGTTCCCATCCTCTTCGTTCCAGGGACAAAGTCACGTGGTTCCCAGACTCCTCTGTTGCACACCTTTGTGGACCCAGGTGAAGGCTTAGTTGCTTTCAGTCTTTGGCTCCAGTGCTCTCATTTTGCTTCCCTATTATGCACAGTGGCTGGGCTTTACCACAGGCTCTAGCCTCAGCACACACTCACCGTTTTTTTGGGAGTTCAGCATCACAGCTCTCCGAATCTGCCTCACCAGGGGGTAAAGTACAGTGCCTCAATCCCTTTTTGCCTCTGAAGCAATGCTCACTTCAGACAGCTTTTTGCAGTCTTGTCTCTTGAACTGCAGCAATTTCCTCTCCACTGCCAAGCTGCATGCTCACAAATCTCTCTCTCTCCCCCCAGGCAAACTTTCAAGACTGGCTCCTTTTTTCTCCAAAAACTGCACACCTCTTCTAGGCAGTAGCTGGCTGTGCAATGTCTCTCTTGGTCCACTGGACGCTGGGGCTGGGCAGGCAGAGAAGTCCAAAATGCAGGCCTTGGGCTTAATAAACTGGGTAGGCTCGGGGTGAATCAGAAGTTGGTCAACTGGGTGGCAAACTGATTGGCGGACAGAAAACAGAGAGTGGTGGTAAACGGTACACAGTAAGAAAAGATGCAAGTCACAACTGGGGTACATCAGGGATCAGTCCTGGGGCCAGTCCTCTTCAATATCTTCATCAGTAACATTGCAGATGGACTGGAGGATAAGGTTGGTCTGTTTGCACATGACACCAATATCTGCAATAGAGTAGATGATCCAGATAGGGCGGGCAGAATGAGAAGAGATTTGGATAAACTGGCAAAATGGACAGAAGAGTGGCAACTGGGGTTTAACATGAAGAAGTAGGGAAGAGAAACCCTGAAGCCACCTATAGGTTGGGAGGGGAGTTGCAGGCAATTAAAAGAGAAGAAAGAGACTTGGGCATCATTATCACAGATGACCTGAATTCATCCAAGCAGACCACTAAAGCAGTAGGTAAGGCTAGGGGGATGTTGGGGTGTATTAGTAGGGGTACCACAAGTCATACGAGGGTGGTAATAATCCCTCTTTACAAGACACTAGTTAGACCCCATCTGGAGTACTGTGTGCAGTACTGGAGGCCGCACCTGCACAAGGACATTAACAAAATGGAGGCAGTCCAGAGAAGGGCAATCAAAATGGTGCAGGGACTACATCAGAAAACATATATGGACAGATTAACAGAGCTTAATATGTATACCCTAGAGCAAAGGAGGGAGAGAGGTGATATGATCGAAACATTCAAAGTTCTTAAGGACATTAACAAGGTGAAGGAGTCTAACATGTTTCAATGCAAGAAAAATAGCAGGACAAGAGGACACAGCATGAGATTAGAGGGAGGCTGATTAAGGGGTAACAGAAAGGGTGGTGGATGCATGAAATGGCCTATCTCAGGAAGTGGTGGATATGCATACAGTGCAGGGCTTCAAACAGGCATGGGATAGGCATAAGGGAGCAATACAGATGAGTATGACTAGATAGGCCATTGACAGAGTAAAGACATATGGCATATTCATAAGGCAGAAAATGGGCAGACTGGATGGGCCTTGCAGTCCTTATCTGCTGTCAAATTCTATGCTTCTATGTTTCTATGTAAATAGCCCTTCATCAGTTTCTCCTGCACTCTGCTCACTTCAAGACTCAGTTCAATCTCCACCCCATGGCAGGCAAACAGCAGCATTTATAGTTTTTCCCCTTGGCCCATCCTGATTGGCTGCTGTCTGCACTGGCTTTCAGTTTGCCCTCTGACATTCTGTCCCAACAGCCCCCATGCTTTACAGTCCCATGAGGGCTGCCATCTTTATTAATAATTTATCCCCAAATGTTCTAGCCCTTTTATTTATTATTGATGTCCTTAAGAGGGCTAACAGTCATTTGTCCCGGTTCTGCTTGCCCTCTGGGAGCCTGGACACTTTTCCATTAATCGATGGGAGCCCCCTTTCACCTGCCGGAGCTCCCAATATGCATTTCCCCTTCACGTGCCCTTTTTAGGCACTCCCCAACATTAGAGCCACGGCTCCTTTAAATTTATGGACCTTCGACTGCGCATACTCATAAGCATATTTTTTATTCATATTGGCCAGTCCAGCTTACAGACACTTCCCAGACCGATTAATCCATCTCCTAGTGCCAGGAGACACAGAAAAAGGTGATCAGACCCTGGCCCCCTTGATACTATGGGCTGAGGGACCAATGAATTATGCTGCCACAACCATGGAGTTTCAGCAGATATGCAGGCTTGAATCCCCCCACAGCCATTGGGAGGAACACTGTGGGGCAGATGAACTGAGCTGCAGCCCAGAAAGGTAAGTCCAAATGGGGCGCTTACAGTGGCATGGGGTGACAGGGGTGGTCAGAGCTGGTCTGGATAATGGGCATCCAATTGGATGACAGTACATGTCAGCTAGCTGATGCCTGCTCATGCAGGGTGTAGTGAATGACAGAATGCAGCAGTCCTAAAAGGACTACCATATCCACATTGGAATCTGTGACTTTGTTGAAAACACTTTGGCCAGTCTAGGTGATGCCTCCAGCCAACCCTGGAGACTCCTAGTGCTGGTGGCTGGAGGAAGGTGGGGCTGATTATTCATGGGTAAATTAGATCTGGCAGACATAGAAACTACCCCCTCTGCACCACAGTGGTTGTGTTCAGAATGCAGTGTATGTCATCACAAAACCTCTGGAACACTTCATCTTTTCCTCCAGTGTAGTCATGTATACATTTAGGGATTGGGTGCAGTGGGGCCAGCTGCCAGGGCTATAGATATGCAGGGCAAGACTATTATTTCTGGAGCAAGGACAAAACTGTGAAACTGGTTTAAACAGGTACTGAGATTCCCTGTATGCTGCTGGGAAAGGGTAAAACACATGCAGACATATTATGTGGAATCAGAAAATTTGGTGAAAATCTGACATTTAAAGAGGTACTGAGATTCACTCTGTGCTGCTTGCTGCAAAACTGATCAGTCCAGCAGCTATTTATGGATGCCCAAAAGGGAAAAACACCTATATGTGGAGTCAGAAAAAAGGATACTTAAATCTAGTATTTAAATAGATACAGAGATTTACTCTATGCTGCTGACTGCAAGGCTGATCAGCAGCTAAACATGGATATCCAAGAAGGCAAACACCCATATGTGGAGTCAGATCATTTTAGAAGACTTTAACCTCCTATGTAAACAGGTACAGAGATTTATTCTGTGCTACTTTCTGCAAAGCCAATCAGTAGCTATATACCGATGCATAACAGGGCAAAACAACAACATCCATATGCAGAGTCAAACATTTTAGGAGATATGAATTTTGTTTTTAAACAGGCACAGAGATTTGATCTATGTTGCACTGCATGCTGGCAGTGACTCAACTACTCTGATACACACTATATGGGATACACTGCACATTATGTGTGCACTGCTAAGATGTGCTTGTCTACTGTGTATACAGTATATGCCTGAAAGATCAGTAGCTATATGCACAAACAGCTTGCAACAGAAGTACGGTACAGTGCACACCACACATAATGCAACATAAATTGTGTGTAGCAAGCATTTTAAATTATTTTTACAAAAATAATTAAAATAATGTTTTAAATAATAGACAAAAGGCACTATACACAACAACAGTGAACAAACAGTCTGCTGCACTGTAAGGTCAGCCCAGGAAGCAGGCACACTGCAGCAGGATGCAGGACTGGAACACTCTTTCCTGCAGATTTTCAACCTCCCAAAGACTGACATTAAACACACACGCACACATATACACAAAATCCCCCCAAAAAATAACATAAAGTATGTTCAAAATAAATTCCCTCAGCAATTAAGGCCAGCTCCAGAATGTTTTGTGGGATTTTCATGGAGTTTTCATAACTGTTTTTATGTTGGATAAAGTCAGCATTTGAGACACAGCCTCTCTGTCTGGGTCCTAGCTGCATGTGAATAGACAATGAAGAACATATGGTAAGTCCTAGAACACTGTGTCATATGATAGCTTAATTGTAAGCTGAACTTTACCCCTCCCCCTTTTCCTGTTAGAACATAAGAAAAAAATTCCACAAATAACTATTTACCCATGTTGCAAGACTGTTTTTGTCATCTCACAAATGTTTTCGTGGGATCATCGTCACCTTGGGAAAAACTCATCTAAGTGCAAAAACTCATGGTATTTTTCGACACACCAAATGAAATTAGGTGAAGGTGAAGAAATCACAATCTTGCCCACCTAATGTTATCAATCTATAGTCTCAAGCTTATAGTAACTTTGTGAAAAATGTAAAATCAGTGCACTGCTGTTTGTCTAGCAACTCAGTCTGTTCCCAAATTACTGAGCTGAATACAACCTGTGCAGGCAGCACTCAGAGTGCAGTGTTCCAGACAACCATCCCTAATTACTATGCTGCAAACCATTCACTTTCAGGCATTCCAACAACAAGGAAGTGGGTAGAAACTGCAGTGAGTTAGGAATCACATTCAGAACTGGGATTTTTAAATGACAGTGATGAAGAAGAAGGAGGAGGAGGAGGAGTAATAGAAAAAGAAGCAGAAGAAGAAGCAGCATTTAAATAGTGCTTTTCATTTGCATTGTATCCCAGAATGCTTTACAAGCAATGAACAACTGGTAGTGGAGTGACTATAAACATGTAGTTGTAGCCATTTCACACATTAACACCCATAGCAGAGCTTTAAATAATTGCATAAACCAGTTTACAGGAAGTGGAATGTCGACCAGAAGCTGAGGTATACAGGTGCAACAGGGAAAATCTCTGTGGGTGCTAAATGAAGGGCAGCTAGCTCCAGAAAGTCATAGCAAACAGTAGTATTGGCACTCCAAGACACAAAAATTCAAGGCAAACTCTGAAAAGTTAGATGCAAAAGGTTTTTGAATCCCATTTCAAACATTGTCTGGAGACAGCGTTTAGCCAGAACACTGGGGGAAATATCTTACTCTTACAGAAAAAAAAAAGTCTTAGGTTCTTTTACTTCCACCTGGACACCCACCAGGATAGCACCAATGATGGATATAAGGGATGGAATGTTAACATCTTCTCCAAAGGGTGGAACAACCCGATAGTACAGTACCCCCAGTACTGCACTTGGGTACTAGAATTTATGGTATGAGCTCAATCCAAGTGTGGGACCAGAAGCCATGATCTTCTATTCCAGAGGTGGATGTGCTACCAACTGAGCCATGCTGATACCTAGTGGGAGGCTGACAACACTACACTGATATACAGCAAAGAAAAGCAGGACAGAATATCTGTCAGCGCTAACAAAATTTCCAGACAGAAATTAAAAAAACAAAGTGATCTGCCAGAACTCTAGAGACACAAGCTAGGAGGGAAAATCAACTTGGGAACAGATGTAAAACAAAAACCTGAGCAACTAAGGACAGAGCTGACACAAGCTATCTTTCATTTTTTTTAATCAATGTCTGTACTTTAAATTACAGTGGAACCAGCCAGGACGCAATCCAATAATTTGCAGTAAATGACATGTCACAAAATACTGTATAGCAGCTTATATTCATGATCCATTTAATTTTGCTACAATCGGTATCAGAACTTTTCAGCAAAATATACCAGATTGTGAATATATTCTGCTATAGTACCTTATGATAACTGTTATAAAGAAAAGGCAAAGCAAATGCTTTATGTGCACATTACCTTTACTGAGTTATGGTTTTCTTAACAGCAAGAAGAGAAGTACAGAATCATTGAAAAAAAAACTAAGAATTTAATCCAGACTGCAATGCAGTATGCCTAGCCACCCTTCCCATTCATAGTTCCATAACATCAGTGACATCCTCTCGCATTGTAGGGGTCTACCTTTACGAAGTCCTGGCAACATCCTGTAAATCAGACGGGACAGTATTTTATCTGGTAACAATGGATATGAAATCAGAATGGAAGCATGGAAGCCATAAGTAGGCATTAGAATTTGATCTTAGAACAGCTAGCAGCCTGCCAGTGTTAGCGTTTCCCATTGTGCTGGAACCAAGAGTTCAGAGGTGAGAAAACTGAAACCTTTTATAATTCAGTGTGTCAGAATGCATTACAGAGGATTAGTGCAACTGGTAATTGGTTCAGTTGGTATTACAGGCAACTAATTGACAAGTGCTTGACTGTGGTTGACAGCTGAATACAGATTGCAGTAAAGCTGATTGTCAGCAGTACCGATGCGCTGTATTTCTGTATGTGACAACCCCACAAATTGCGAGGTACTATGTTGCACCGTGGCTGGCACTGCAGTGGTTTAACAGTTTAGTAGTTAGAAAATGTAAACACTACAGACAAAGATTAAATTACTTTAAAAAGTTAATTGAGCCAATTTCTTCTGGTTTTCACCAGATAAAAGCATTTGGGTATTCTCTCTCTCTTTATTTAATTAACAAATTTCCATTTTATAAGTGCAAAAAGTCACTCCAGGGCATTGATGTACAGTATGCTGAATTAATGCATGTCCTGGCTGGGCAAGACACTCTGAGGTTGGCCTTGTGAGTTATTACACAGCTTGAACAGGGATTCATTCAGCATACACCCATGCCCTGAAGTGGCTTATTGTCAGTTTAGAGAAGTATCAATTCCAGTTATAACTGAATGTCAATAAAATACAAACTGCTGACAAACACCTGTTTGTATGTTGTTGACATTCATTGACAACTGCATAGTATTTTGTCTCTAAATAGCAAAGAATGCATACAAAAAATCAATAAATGTGATTCCACTTGCTAACCTTTAAACAGAGAAGTGAAGATAATTTAAAAATCCTTGCTTGAAATATAGAAACATACAGTGCAGACAATGTTGGCAGAAAAAGACCAATATCCATGCAGTCTGACTGTAATTCCCTATCAAATCCCAGGACCTATTGTCCATACAGGGAACTAGCCCTCATTGTCCACCCCAACCCACCATTCCCCTCCCTACTACTACCCTGAGTAACTGCTGTGCTCTTCACTCTGTCCCAGGCATGTTTGAAACCATTGATGGTTTAGGCACCCATCTCCTCAGCAGGCAGACTGTTTCACAATTCCACCACCCTTTCTGTAAAATAAGACTTTCACATATATATGGAAATATTGAATTTGTTAGCAGGTAAGTACTTCTTGGTCCACCTAATCTGCCCTATATTATCTGCCTTCTGTGCATATCCCTCCTGAACCTCCCTTCTGTCACTTTGCACTCATGCCCCTTTGTCCTTGAAATGTTACTCATTCTAAATGGTTCACCTTGTTTATTCTTTTCAGGAACTTGAAGGTCTCTGTCATATCATCTATCTCTCGTCTGGTCTCTAGCGAGTACATAAGTGTCTTGAGCTGATCCTGATAAGATATGCTCTGCTGGCACTGAATCATCCTAGTCACAATTTGATGCACCACCTCAAGCCTATCATCTTTCCTGAGGTGCGGACTCTAGAACTGGAAATAGTACTCCAGGTATGGCCTCACATAAGATCGATAAAGATGTAATATTACTTCTTTTCTTCTACTTTTAATATACCTTCCAATACATCCCAACATCCTGTTTTCCTTACTACAGGCCTTGCTGCACTGGCTTAATTGCTTAAGGTAGTCACGAATGATGACTTTGAGGTCCCTTTCATTAACTATAGTTCTCAGCTTTATCCCACCCATTCATTACTCTGTCCTGTGGTTCTTATATATCCCTACGTACATCACCTTGCACTTTTTGGCATTGAATTTCAACTGCCAAACCTTAGAGCAATGAAGCTCAATGCAGCAGCATGGTATAGCATATTGTAGTGTTACCTACATGTAAAGTCTCTTTATGAGGTTGATTACATGTACAGTATGCAACATTACACTTGACTACACCATGCTATACTACTGAAGCTGCATGTTCTGTGGCTGACAGTGGTCATAAAAAGCACGAAAACTGTTTATAGAAAAGCTTTAAAACATAGTTGTATTTTTCACTTTGTATGTTCATATTGATACTGGTTTTCTAGTAGAAGCAGGTTTTTGTCAGCAGTTTTACAGTACATGTTGTTGATATTAAGTGATAATTGGGATTAATAATTTTCTAAAGAACAATAAAGTATACATTAAGAACAATAAATGTGATTCTGCCTATACACATGTGCCAATATAAAGAAACAAAGGTAAAAAATGAAGTAAGTTATTATAGCTCTTCTAAAGTCATGTTTACATGGTGGTAGCTCTCTGAACTTTGTGTCACTCCACTCCTGAAGTGATCACTGTTGTGGCTCAATTCTGCCTTGACGCAGCCCAGTCTCCCACTGATGCAGGTTGTGCCGGAGAGGGGCTGTGGGGCCAGGTTGGGAGCAGTGGAGGAGTCTGGGAGCAGCTGCTGTTATCGGAGCAAGAGCTGCAGTGCATTTCCAGTGCCACAAAATACACTTGCTCTGATAAACATACCCACTCATGCACCAATGCATAATATGGATCAGAAGCACTCCTAATATGCTCCAGTGAATGTCTACACTACCAACTTTGCAGGGCATCAACCCACGTGCATGGGTTGATGTGCTGCAAAGGTGGCTGTGTAAACATGGCTTAAAATACAGCACCTACAGTTGGTGCAGTTTTATAACACATATCAGTCACATGTAAACTCTGTACTGCAGTGTGATATAGCATAGCATGGTGTCAATTACACCTATCTGTCATTGTCAATAAAGATTTCACAGCTGAAGAGAGACCACAGTATGCAGATGTTTTACATCTGCTGGAGACCGACATTTGTAGATCTGTACTAGTTACAATGCTACTAATAAAAACAATGTCAAACATGGTTGAATGGACTGTCAGTATTGCAGTGCTGCAGCACAAAATCTGTAGATGTCAGAAATACATACTTGCTTAAAATTGTATGGTGAATTAACTTTTAAGGTAACATAACTGCTTTAAAAATATTGCCATATTGTAATTTTCCTGTTTTTCAGATAATACTGAAATGATTATTTTACAACTCAATGGGATTCATTAGCAGAATATATGTTTTTACACTTCTTAATGGTCAACTATGTAAAACAGTCATGTTAAATATATAGTTTTACCTTTGACAGTTAAATTCAGAAGGTGGGACCGTTTGTGTGTCTTTTCTGTCTGTTCCTTTTCATTTCTAATTGAAAAACAAACAAGAGAGTTGTGATTAATCAATTTTGAGTTTTTTGCAATGAAATATTGTTTTTATTTAACTAAAATAATCAAAGACTGTGTATAAATATCCATCCCCTGCAACAAAACAAAAATATTATGAGAGGCAGCTTCACTTCTGGAAGGGGGAGCATATTATTAAGCTTGATTGATTTGAAAATTGGTAAATGGGAGCGGCAAACAGAGCTGAGGCTCGTTTCCAGGTATAACCCAAGGGAATGGTTACTGGAGGAAACAGAAAAACATAATACAGCACATTACATGGAACAGAATGTGAAGTGCAGACACAGCGAAAAAGGAATACATCCTTGGTACAAACTTGGAACAAATTAAAGTGCAAGCATGCTGTGCAAAACCATGTGCAGGTGGAAAAATAGGAATTCAACAACAAATCAGTGCAGAGGCAAGCAATACCAGGGATCAGTAAAGGACTAGGGGAACTAAAAGCCTGAGCTAC
The DNA here is from genome assembly GCA_016271365.2 of Neoceratodus forsteri. Taxonomy (NCBI): domain Eukaryota; kingdom Metazoa; phylum Chordata; order Ceratodontiformes; family Ceratodontidae; genus Neoceratodus; species Neoceratodus forsteri. Next base: position 1,604,795,192 of record CM057450.1, read on the forward strand.
CAAAAATAACTAAGGGGAACCTCCCATAGGAAACAGCTGCAAGTAGGTGGCAGGAGGGGCTTCACCTGGAGCCTAAAGGACCCTGAGGAAGAAAAATGGTGGAGGAGAAAGGGGAGCTGGTTATGCAATAAATCTGTGAACAGGGCCGAACAAATAACAATTCTTTATTATTTTTAGATAGCTTTATTTATTCAGAATAATTTAGTACCAAACACAATACATTTAAGTGGAAAAACATATAGAAATATACCGCAACACCAGCATTGCAGAAAGAATTGATTTGCTTATTTATTTATTTACTGAATTTTGGCAACCGGGTGAACCCACTGGGCCTCAAAGAGTCACTTTTTCAGGAGCGACCTGAAATTAATTACAAATATTGAACAACAGAATTAGAAATACAGAGGAGGTTATGACATTAAAAGACAAGGTTACATGACAGGGATATCTTAGTGCTTAACAATAAATAACACATTGTGACATTTCTATACAATAAGCACATATTTGGACTACAGAGTGAGCTAATACTGATGTACATTCAAGCAGGCAGAGTATAGTTCATATGCATACAGGGTCAGGTTGCAGAGTATCAGACATAGTCAGGATAAAACAGTAGGGAATGGAATAAAAATGTCAGTGATAGCAGTTATATTGTTGTATTCCTAGAATGTCAGCTTTTAAACCCTTTTAAATCCAATCAGAGAGGATATATATTGCAGGGAATTAGGGAGGGCATTTCAGATGGTAGGGGTAAAGTTTGTGAAGGACTCGCTACCAGTTGCTGCTTTAACTTTGAGGACATGTAGGAGCTTTCCATTTGTGGATCTTAGTGATCCTCTTATGGGTTTAACTATTAGCAATTCATCAAGATCGGGGTGAGCATGTGGTTCTATAAGCTTAAAAGCGAGGCATAATGTAGAGTATTGAAGACCACCAACTAATGGGTGCCAGTTGAGGGAGCTGATAACTTTACAGTGGTGTTCTTTGAATGGAGCACCAACTTTGAAGTGAGCTATTGCATGGTAAAGAGACTTCATCTTTTCTAGTTCTAAGCATCTGACAGAGGAAAGGACAGGAGAGCCAAAGAGAAGAGTTGGTAGAAGAGTTGCATTGGCTATACATAACCAAGACTCATTGGAGAGGTAGTGGCTTAGACAGTATAATAATCCGATTTTTTGATGAAGAGTTTTCACTAGTTGGTTGATGTGATCTTTAAGTGTGATGTCCTGATCGAGGTGGATTCCTAGATATTTAAGGGAGTCAATTATCTTGATATTTATACTGGTCAAGAGGGAGTGGGAAAAAATTACCCCTTTGAGGGCTTAAACTCCTTGGGCCAAAGCGGATGTCCTTAGTCTTTTTACTATTGAGCACCAACTTGTTATTTAGGAGCCAGTCCTCTAAAAGGTGTATATCAGATGTGAGCAGTCTATTAATATCAGTGATATTATTTGAACTACAGTATAGCACTGCATTGTCTGCATATAATAATATTTTTGCACTGCCACAATTACAACAGGTATGTTTGGTGCTTCAGAGTTTAAAGGTAATAGAAACAGTTTTCATGCTGCTAGATGCCTTCCTGTTTTCCTATTAGTGTCTATCTAATATGTTTTGACTTTTTTTCTTAAATATATAATCTATATTTATTTTTATTTTTTTTGTTATTCTCTTCTTTATTTGATTTTCATACAGTACATTCCATTCGATTGTGTCCATACACAGATAAAAGTAGGAATCAAGCCCGGGTACACAGAGTGTTCTTATAGATATTAGACCAGTTAATGATCTGATAAAGTCCTAAAAATGAGCTCCAACAATTATAAAAATTATTGTCCAAAAACGCCCAGGAGGTTCAGAGGACCCTAAACCTGAAGTGATTAGATTCGTGAAGGATATTGGTACAGGCCCTAGATGACAGAGAAAAACCTTAGTAGTTAAAGTACCATTAATGTAAAATAGTTTGCTGTCATATAAATCAACCTCTAGGCACCCAAACCTCAATAGTAAGGGGGAAGGTACCCAGCACCACGCCAGCCAAATCCATGCTGTAAGATGGGGGGGGGAGGGGCAGCAGGAGTGGACAGAGCCAGAGGGAGGAAAGAGATTTATCCAATTATGGGACAAACGTTGGGTCTTTAAACATATAATATAAGAGCCATCTATTCCACCTTGAGTTAAATTTTTCTTCTCTGTTATTTAATCTATAGGTTAATTTTTCCATGCAGTAGATTTGCTTAGATATAGACCACCATTCCCGAAGGGTTGGGATGTCAGGGGTCAACCACAATTTGGTAATGGCCTTTTTCCCTGCTGACAAAAGAATGGCTAAAAGATAGCGGGTGCCCTGATCTCCGAGGTCTTCAGGGAGAAGTAAAAGGATAAACACCTGCAGGGTCAGCTGGAAAGGCCTATCAAAGATCTCTTGGAGCTCAAGTTGTAGAGCTTGAATAAATGAGGACAGCTTAGGGCATGTATACATTACATGTGTAAGATGAGCTTTGCCTTCACCACATAGTCGCCAGCAAGCGGCTGAGCTTCCTGGAGTGTAGTGACTAGAAACCTCTGGTGTATAGAAGTATCTAACAAGAAATTTCCAGGAGTACTCTCACCATTGGTGTGAGCTAGATGTGCAAGCCAACTGCCTGCAGGCCTGTTCCCACTGGTTTTTTCCTATGGGTTTGCCCAATTCATGTTGCCATTTTTCACGGGTGTCGACCAGATTAGCTGAGTGAGAAGATATCAGTGCACAATAGAGGACTGATATTAAGTGCCTCTGATTTGGGGAGGAGAACAAAAACTGCATACTTGCAATCAAGGGGGGCCAGCATTCAGGACAGTGCACTGTGATCGGCAAGGACCCGTAACAGTGTCTTAATTGTAAATACCTATAATGGTGTGAGTTGGGCAAGCCAAATCTTGTCTGTATTTCCTGAAATGACCATAGTTTCCCTCCAGTTATAATTTGGAACAGGTATCTTAGGCCATACCTTGACCATTGACGGAAAGCATTATCAAGTCTCCCGGGCTGAAAGTCTGGTAGGAACGCTATTGGGCAGATTAATGGGATAAAAGGGAAAATAGAGAGCTGTCTTCTAACCTGATACCAAGAAGACACTCTATGCTGTATCTCTGCGGGCAGGTTCTGGAAATCAGCTGAGTGTCTTGTCCCACGGTATAATATGTTGAAGTATTCCAGATCTGGAATAACTGTCTGCTCCAGCTCTGCCCAGTGCATCTCACTTTCAAGTAGCTGTCTAGCAAATGCATGAAGAAGGTGCGCAGCTTGGTAATACCAGTAAAGGTCGGGGAAGGACAGTCCTCCAAGGCCTCTTGGCATAGTAAGGAGTTTCAGCCTGACTCTTGGCCTGCAACCAGCCCAAATAAAGTAAGTTATAGCTCTGTCCCATTCCAGGAATACAGACCGGGGAAGTGTAATGGGGATATTGTTAAAAAGGTACAAAGCTCTGGGGAGAGTCACCATTCGAATGAGATCTATCTTCCTAGACAGGCTCAATGGGAGTGTACTCCAGTTAGCCAGATCCTCCTTAAGGCGTGTGGTAAAGGGGATGTAATTCTGCCTATAGGCGTCACTCAAGTCCCTAGTCAAGTTTATCCCTAAATATTTTATCTTCCCCAAGTCCCACTTGCAAGGGAATTGTTCCCGAATAACTTGATCGGGTGAGTACTGAAAGGTCAAAATTTCGGTTTTCGAGATGTTCACTTTATAGCCTGAAAGATGCCCAAATGAACTCAGTAGTTCATTAACTTTCAGGAGTGAACTAGCTGGGTTTCGTAGGTATAGGAGAATGTCATCTGCATAAAGAGCTATATGGTGTTCTTCCCCATCTGCCTCGATCCCAGAGATATCCTGTGATTGCCTGATTAATTGTGCTAGTGGCTTCATAAACAAGGCGAATAGGAGAGGTGACAGGGGGCAACCCTGCCTGGTGCCTCTGTAAAGGGGGAAAGAGCTTGAGTGGTGTCCAGCGACTCGCACCCAGGCTTTAGGAGATGAATAGATGTTTGTAATGACCTGAATTAATGGCAAGGAGAAGCCCATGAACTCCATAACTGAGTATAGAAAGGGCCAACACACTCTATCAAAGGCCTTTTCAGCATCAAGGCTTACTAAGGCCGCAGGGACATCAGAGATGTTCATCTTATGAATTATATGATAGGTTGTTTTAGTACTGTCAGTAGTGGTGCGCCCTCCTACAAACCCAGTTTGGTCCCTATGGACTACTTGTGGAAGAATAACTTCTAGCCTATGGGCCATAATCCCCATAAATAATTTATAGTCTGTGTTTAACACCGAAATTGGCCAATATGATTCGCATAGCTGAGGGTTTTTACCGGGCTTGGGGATGACAGAAATAGTGGCGTATGCCCAGGTGGGAGGCAGTGGATCACCCTGCAAGACAGAGTTACAGGTGCTCAATAGGGGAGGCAGGAGAAGCTGTTTTGTGCTTTGTAGAATTCATCCCATAGCCATCAGGTCCCAGAGCTTTCATAGTTTTGGCCCGGGCTAGGGCACTTGCTATCTCCTGCATTGTGATAGGGCTCAACAACTGTTCGCCCTGTTCCGGCGAGATTCTGGGGAGGGCAAGGTCCCGTAAGAACTCATTTATATGATCCAGAGATATGGAGCGTTCTGGAGTATACAAGGCCGAGTAATATGTGGTGAATGCCTCCACAATGTCATTAAGCTTATTCAGGGGTCTACCACTTGTTGGGAGGCATATAGTAGTGATGGTGGCCGTCTTCCTCTGATTTCTAACTTGATAGACCAACAATCTTGTAGTCCTGGGCCCCACCTCATAGTACCTCTGACGGAGGAAGGTCAGGGCAATTTCTGTCTGTTGTAGTGCCAACCTGTCCAGATCTTGTTTAATTTGCTTAATTTGTGGAAGCATGGACTTGTTACCCTGCTTATGTGCTATTTGTAAGAAATGCAGAGTTTCCTCCAGTCGAGTCTTGTGCTGTCTATGCACATTCGCAAGCTGTGAAGTGTGTTTAATAAGATGGCCTCGGAGGACTGTTTTTATGGTATCCCAAAGGATACCTGGGGAGATATCGGGGTTCGTGTTATCAGTTAGTATCGTGGATATTTTGTCTGCTAAAAAATCTTTGAACGGTCTAGATTTTAGATGGAAGGGATTCAGATGCCAAAATGTATTCCTTTTCTGCAATCCCAATTTCCAAGTACTTATAATATGTGCATGATCTGATAGGGCTATATCTCCAAGTTGGGTGTCAACCAAATGATCTAGGTGTTCTACTTGAGTGAAGCATAAATCAATTCTGGAGTAAGTTTGGTGGACGGCCGAATAATGCGTGTAATTCCTGGTATGGGGATGCATGTATCGCCAAGTGTCAGCCCAGCCCACCTCGGATAGAAATCTACAAAGGAGTTTCTGTTGTGGGGTTCTCCTGGGAGTGTTAGGACTAGAAGAGTCCCTCTCTGGGTTAGGCAAAATATTAAAGTCTCCTGCAAGCAGCAATATGCCCTTGGTAAATTGAGTAATTCTATCTAATAAGCCCCTGAGATCACCCACAGAAGAGTCTGGTGGAATTAAGCATTTGCTAGGGTGACCTCCACCCCTCCAATCAGACCTCGGAATAGAACCAGTCGGCCATATGGGTCTACCCACTTAGCCTGTAGTTGCCAGGGAGTACGATGGGGTATTATTATAGCCACTCCCATCCTCCTGCCACCTCTAAAGGTAGAACCGTACACCTCACCCCTCGAGATCTTCCCCAACTTTGTGTGCTCCGCATTACTTAGATGGATCTCTTGTAGGTAAACAATATCAGCCTTAGCTTTTTTAACTTGTGAGAGGACCCTGGCATGCTTAACTGGGGTGGAGAACCCATTAACATTCCAGGAGACTAATCTCAAGGGGTCTCCTCCATAGTGGGATTTTGGTTAAGTGGGGATTTACAGATAACAGACTGCGCTGGTGCCAGGGAGCCCCAACCTCCACTCACATCATGCCAAAGATATAGCAGTTAACTGGACACAATCGCAAGTCTATAACAGTCTGGATATCAGAATAATTTTCCAAAGGCTTAATCATAAAAACATCAGCTAGTAACCGGTTGCCCTCAAACTGGCAACCTGCAGAGATAAACGATCCAATAAGAACAATGTTCATTACATTCAAAGGATGCATAGGTAAGGTAGCCAGTCTGAGATTAGCTGAAGTCAACAGGGCTGAATCCACCTATGCCAACAATTAGATAATACAAGCAAAAACCTGTAAACGAATACTACCAGGTACCGAGAGCTTCCAAGGCACTCGGGCGTGAGGGAAATCCTCACTGAAAGGGGGGAATCTTAGGAGAAGAGACCCCAAGGCATTTCTAATGCCTGTACCAGGAAAAGGGGTAGGGGGTATTGGCTAGTCACTCTCCTGCAAGCCATACTTTGAAAGGGAGGGTAATTTCTAGGGGGAGAAATTATGAAGGGGCAAAGCAAGTACTGAACAAGAATTATGAGGAGGATTGAGAGGAGAAAAAAAAATGGATTTTTTTCCTTTTTTCCTTTCTTTCTCTCTTGGTGGGGGGGGCAGTTGTAAGCTTATGCCCGCACCGGCTCCTGGGGTATATATAGTACCTATCTGTAAGTCATCCAAAAATAAGAGGTATCTCCATAGCCAGTGGCTTCGGCTAGACTTAGGGAGGGGAAGAGGGGAGGGGAGGGGAAGGGAAGGGAAGGACGGGGTACGTAAAGGCCCTAATTGGCCCATAACAGCCAAAATGAACATATACTGTGCACTCCAACCTGATCTGAATGGAATTCATGGCTACCCATACATTCAGATCATGGATTAGACCCCCTGGGAGGGCTGTATATGCCACTATGGAGATGTATGGCCAAAGAAATAATCCTGGCAGTGTGAGCCAGAGGAACCAACCAATTTCCCCTGGTGGCAGATCACTGAGTGCCATCAGACCATCCCTCACCCCACCAGGAATACTGATCCAAGGGAGAGGAAGTCCACAGCAACAGCTGCTGAGAGATAAAAATACTGACTTAGTGTCTGATCTAGGCATATATGGGCAGATAACATATAAAAGAAAAAAATAGTAAGCGGTTATCTTACCCACATCTGCACTCGTAGCAACCTCAAGGAGGTAGATAACTAGCACAAATACAAAGGGGGAGAACAAGAAAGGAGGAGGGAGAGAGAGAGTGAGACCAGTGTTATAAGCACAGCGCGTTAGTGCTAGTAGAGAAGCAGACAAGAGTAGTTATATTATGTCAGAGATGGTAGCAAGATATTAGCAATTGAGAGCACTATCTGCAAAGTTCTTAGCCAAGGAGCCCAAAGGGAGCAGACAAATAACAAACAAGAGAGTAGCCAAAAAAGTCCTGCTAAGGGACGCTAAAGCTGTCCTGCTGTCCATGTGCTGAACGTAGGATCCTGGAGACGGTTCCCATTAGTGGAAATATATAAGTCTGTAATTTGTCAAAGGCAGCCTGCCCTTCCAGCACACGAATCAGGTATTCCCTTTTGACTGATCTCGAAGAGTGTCAACGATCTTACAGATTGCCTCAAGCCCCTGACATTTTCTGACCTCCCGATGCCCAGATTGCCAAGCCTGCTGGGCTAGCTTTGCCGCCAATGTTTCTTTATTGGGTCTTCCCGAGGGGATTTGCATGTCAACTTGATGTTTTCTGAGACCCTCTATTGCCTCTTCAGCTGAGGTAAAGGTAAGCTGCCCATCAGGGTGGAAGACTATCAGCTTAGCAGGATAGGGGGTTCGAAAGCAGAGGCCCGCCTTTTTCATCTCCTTTAGAATCGGGATATAGGCCCTGCGTCTAACCATAGTTTCGGGTGCATAATCATTTTCAAAGTATAATTGCTGGCCCTTGTAGCTAACCTGACCCATTTTCCAGGCTGTGTGAAGTATTAACTCTTTTTCTTGGAAGCGGATGAAACGGACTAACATAGCACGAGGCCTCGCATCTGGGGGGGGGGCTTAGGGCCTAATGTGCAGTGGACTCTCTCAAACTCCAAAGTGGTATCATTAGGAACTTCGAGTGTCTGCTTCAGAAGGAGGCGAATAAATTTGTGAGGGTCAGTACCCTCCTCTCCTTCTGGGATCCCAGAAATTTGGATGTTGCTACGCCGACTCCGACTTTCGGCGTCTTCAGCACGCTCCTGCAGGGTCTGCACATAGTGATTAAGCTGAACAATGGCCCACTCTGTTCTATCAATCCTGGTGTCCACTTCAGTGTAATGTTGTTCTAGTTGCTCTTGCTGTTTCTCTAGTTTCCCAGTGTCGGTTCTTAGAGCGGTGGTGGTGGTGGAGCGGAATTCGTTCCAGAAGTCTCTGAGCTGTGCTAGAACCATAGTCATTTGTCATTGCAGGGTAGTGAGAGGGGGCTGCTCGGAGGCACCGTTACTCTGTTGTGAGGTTGTTGAGGCCTGCGAGGCTTCACTGCCCGAATCCAAAATTCCACCGTCCTCGTGGTTCAAAGGGGGCTTTTTCAGGCTTTTCTCCCCTCTTTTAGACATTGTCACTCCTCTGAAGGTGATTCTGCTCAAGGATTCCCAATTTTAAGCGGTAAAATCGGAGGTTTATTTAGGCTACGAAGAGAGCCTGTTAATTCAGGCTTGCATCAGGAGAGTGACGTCACCGGAAGTCCTAATCTATATTTATGACTGCATAGTGAGAGATATGGCAACATATTGTGAACAGAGGAGGAGAGAAAACAGGAGGTCTTGAAGGGTGTGACTGGATTCTGAACCCATTACATAATGTTTGCTCCACGCAAGCAGTGAAGTAGAAGCACATGAGTTTACATGTATCAGTGAACTTCCTCTCTCTCTCTCTCTCTCTCTCTCTCTCTCTCTCTCCTCTTTCTCTCTTTCTCTCTCTCTCTCTCTCTCTCCCTCCCAAAGCCATTTTCATTTGCAGTTTTAGGTCAACTGGCAGCAGTGGTTGTGTGTAGTAGCCATGAAAGCTGAGTGACTGGGTGATGGATGGAGTCAGACTCTTTGAAGCCCATACAGGACACTTCCAATTATCCGAATTTCATTAATCCGAGAATCCTAATTATCCATATTCAAAGTTCATCCCCCACTGATACCAATCACCTGCCAAGCGGTAGATGATTAGCCCATTAGCAGTTGTCACTTAAAAGCTTAATGTAGTGTCTGCGTGTAAAAAATGGTTAGCACTCCTTTGTTACCTGTGTAGCTCCCAGGCAGCAGCTTTGTTACCTGTTGCAATGGCTAAACAAGAAAATACTTGCATCCTCTGATGAAGCGCTCTGCCCCGGCTTCAAAAAAAAAATAAGGAGCGCCTAACCATCCTTCCTCGCTGTAATGCAACAGGTGACCACAAGTTATCTCTCCTTGTGATCGGAAAGTCCACCAGCCCCAGATGCTAAAAGCATATCGACCTATACACTCTCCCTGTGCTGCATAAATCACAGAGAAGTGCATGGATGAAGTGTGAAATTTTTGCATCCTGGTTCAAGATTCATTTTGTGCCAGCAGTTCTCTCCTATCTATGAGCAAAAGGTCTCCCCATCTGTGTGGTCCTGTTGATCGATAATGCTGGGCTCACCCTGGTACAGAAACTCTTCACACTTCTGATGGATCAATTAGATACGAGTTTCTGCCACCAAACACCACTGCAAAAATTCAGCCACTGGACCAGGGTGTTCTGGCCACGCTTAAGTGACTGTACCATGGCAAACTGCTCAGCTTTGTAATGAGTGAAGAAAACAAAAAAATGACTGTGACTGACGTCATAAAATCTGTTTCCATTAAGGATGCTGCTTACATGCTCGCTGAAGCATGGAAAGAGGTTCAGCAGAGCACAATTGCTAAGTGCTGGGCAAAGTCAAAACTGCTATCTGATGCCAACGATGCAAACAATGGAGATGTTAACACCAAAGACACTGGCACTCCAGATCAGGAACAGCAGGTTATCACTTACCTGTACGAAGTTGTACAGCAGCTGTCTTTTGACCCAAGCGAGGTAGAGACTTGGGTATAGGCAGATGAAAATGAGGAAGGCTACAACGGGCTTTCTGACTCTGACATTGTCAATTTTGTTCAACCCCAACCTGAACAGAATGACTGTGAGGCACCTGAAGAAACCACTGAGGAAGATGATGTAGCTGTCCCCACTGACAGCGAAGCAGTGGACTGCACTGACACGGTTCTAGTCTGGCTAGAGAACCAGAGTGGCACAGATGGGCTGCAGATTCTGTTCTTGCGGCAGCTCTGACAAAAAGCTGTGCAAAAAAGAAATGCAAGGAAGTGCCAAATCACTATAAACAAATTTTAAAAAAAAGGACTTGAATAGCTTTTATTGCACTTTGCTCGTTAAAGAGCCTTTTATTCACTTACTTTATGCTTAATAAAGATAGAATTATTGAATTACTTTACTCACTTATTTTTTTCAATGTCTGTGCTGTTTTTCAGTGAAGTTCTGGTTATATGAATGCCCGATTATCTGAAAGATTCTTTTGTCCCCATGTCATTCGGATAACAGGAAGCGTACTGTAATGAATAGTCATGAATCTGCACTTCCTCTCTGTCTGCCCCTCCCAACACCACTCTCATTTTCAGTTTTACTCAGCTCACTTGGCAGCCATGGTGGCATGTAATGGCCATGTAAACCTAATGGCTGGATGATGGATGGCGTCAGACTCGAGTCAAGAGGGGGAAGCGAGTGAGCTGGTCTGGCACTGACATGTGAGGTGCTATATTTAACAGACTAATGTGAGGTGAGTGCTGTGAATTTGTGATGCACCAACATGATCAACTCTTCTGTTCCATTTTCAGATTGAGTCATTGCCTGCTGAGTGGGCAATTCCAACCCCTTCCCGCAAAACAACTGCTCTCTTCCTGGTTCAGCATGCTAGTCCCCCCCTTCCTGGACAGTCCAGTTAAGTGCATGCCAAGCAGGTGGGCTCTCCTGTTTGAATGACTGCCTACTCCCTCCCTCCCTCCACTATTTCCCCCTTTCCTGTTTCCTGGCTGTGGTTGACTACCCATGGTCCATGGAGTGGGCTCAGGCCCACCTGGCTTTAGCTGCTGTGAGTGTGTGCTGGGATCCAGGGCCAGTGAGACTTAGAGAGTGGGAAGCTGGATTCAGTGTAGTAAAAAGATACGATAGAGCAAGTTGCCCATTGCCCACTGCTTCTTGACTTCAGAGCATGGGGTCATTGGACTTAGAGAATTGCAGCCCTAATGAGGGGAATGCATGAGGAGGAAGCAGCCGGTGAGGCAGCAAGGCAGCAGGTGCATCGACAGCCTCCCTATCCAATTCACAGGCAGCAGGTAAACAAGCTTTTCTTTTCTTCCTAATCCTATTGCTGTCCGTTATGTGTAGAAGAAGGACACCTATGATAGCTCTGCTGCACTGCCTGCTGGGAGAGACAGACAGTAAGAGCTATGCTGATGTATTGCTAATAGAGGTGCAGGGAATATAGGGGGTCTGGAAGGACCTGACCAGATACTGAATGCATCACAAAACTTGTTTGCTTTGCAGAGTGGAGCTGAAGCACATAATGAGTATGCAAAAATTAGTACAGTTCCTCTCTCTCTTTCCTCTACTACTCCTCTCCTCTCCTCTCCTCTCCTCTCTCTCTCCTCTCTCCTCTCCTCCTCCCTCTCTCTTTCTCCTGCCAAATCTACATTTATCATAATGTGCACTATTTCCAGAACCACGCTTGGCAGCACTCCATCTCACTCCCCCAACAACAGAGCTGCACTCATTTTTCTTGTGCTGAACCTGGACCCAACGGATCCCTCCTCCATGAATAGCACCACACTTACTGTTTGTCTATCAGGTCCAGTCACCGCTCAACCTGGACCTGCCATTGCAACCCCAGCAACAGAGCCACGCTGCTTCCCTTCTCAGTTTAGACCCACCACTCTCCCTCCCCCAGCACTAGGTGTTTGAAACTCATTCTTGAGTTCAAGAACCACCACCCTCCAAAACTGTCTCCTTGAACTCCCCCCATTGGGTGTCAAAAATCTCCTCCTCCTTCCCTCTACCAAGTAGTATTCACACCTTCTGTTCTGTTTCCTGGCTCCCTTCACTTTGTTTATTTGTTTATTGAATACTAGGAATTAATACCTTTGAGCCAAGGCTCTTTTACAAAGGTTCCACGTCAAATTAGGTACAAGCAATAAGGTTACAATGAGTGACACAAGTAAAGTACATTATGGAATGCTATGTACATAGACAGAACAAATATCAAAAACATTAGTGCAGGGATAAGTAATTACCAGGTGAAACACTTTAATTCAATAAGCAATCAAATGGGGGGGGAGAGACAGGAAAGTAATTTGAGAGATAGGGCATATAAATGAAAGGAGGGAGGAGCCGCCCACAGGTAGTGGAAAGGAATCATCTACCAGGTCTTTGTCAGGTAAAGTGGGCTGGAGAGAAACAACTTAAATAGAGAGGAATTAGTCAAGGCAGTCGCAGGAGTTGGAGGTGGCAAGGTGAGAATAGGCTGATTTAAATGCACCTAAAGAGGTAGGAGGTAATAGAGGTGCTAAGTGCATTTAGCCAGGAGGGCACGATAGGCAAATGATCTCTGGCCCTGGAAGTCCGGCAACGGGGGACCTGAAGGGGCTGATTTTCTGATCTTCTGGTGGGTCGAACACTTGTGTTCTGGCATATCAGGTCTTGAATGCAAGGTGGAGTGAGGCCCATGATGGATTTTTTAGCCATAAGGCAGGTAAGGTACTTTAGGTGGTTTGAGAGTTGAAGCCATCCAGTTTCAGCATACAGCTCACAGGTGTGAGTATGTTGATGAGCGCCAGTAAGCAGCCGACAGGCCTTGTTAAGGGAGGTTGTAATACGTTTAAGTGCGCTAGTAGAGGCAGACCCATAGACAATTAGGCCATAGTCAATAATTGAGATGATTGAGGATTGAATAGCTAGCTTCAGTGCTGGTAGGATGAGAAGCTGTCTGTTCCGGTACAGTATCCCGAGCCGCTGATTGATAGTTTTGGCTGTACTGTCGATATGAGTTGCAAAGGTGAGGCCCTGATCAAAGGTGATTCCAAGATATTTGACAGTAGCCATCTGTTCAAGAGTGGATCCCAAGGATGTATTGATGGTGAGTGGTGTTTGCCTTTTCTTGTTTTGCAGACTTGAGAAAAGCATGGATTTTGTTTTTTTAATGGTTTAGGACTAGCTTATGTGCCATGAACCACTTTTCAACACTGGCAAATGCATGCTGGAGGCTAAGGCATAAGGGGATAGGATCTTTATGAGAGGATAGAAACACAGCATCGTCAGCCTAGAGAATAATTTGCTTGGAGCAGGATTTAGGGAGGGAGTTTAGAAAAAGTCTGAAGAGGAGAGGGCCTAAGATGGATCCCTGCGGAACTCCCGAGAGGACAGGCTTTGGTTCTGAGAGCACACCTGCTATTTTTACAACTTGGGAGCGCTGGGCGAGGTAACTTTTTATCCAGGCCCCTGAACCCAGGGAGAGCCCAAGAGACTGCAGCTGACTGATGAGTAGGCCATGATGTACCGTGTCAAAGCCGTTAGATCAATGTACACAGCTCCAGTTAGGAGTCCTTGTCCAAGGCCTTGTGGATAGCGCCTGAGAATTCGAGGAGGGCTGTCGATGTGCTATGCCCTTGTCTGAATCCATGTTGCTGGGCACAGAGGATGTTATATTTCTGCAGGTAGTCTGTAAGCTGGTCTGCCACAATACGCTCAAGAGCCTTTGAGAGGAGGTAGTATTGAAATAGGTCTATAGTTGCCAGGCAGGGACTTGTCACCATTTTGTGCACAGGAGTGACAATTGCAGCTTTCCATTTACTAGGAACTTGCTGGAGCAGAGGGGAGATTGAATAATCTGGCGAGGGGGTAGTACTTCATTCAGAGTAAGGGACAGTAATTTAAGGTCAATAGAGTCACTGCTTGCCGGGATTTAGATATAGCCTTCTTTATGTATTTATGGACTTCATGTGCTTTAACTATTTTGAGATGGAAAGGCGGTATGTTTGGAGAGGCAGAAGGATATGGAGATAGGAGGGTCAGTGTTAGAAGTAGTCAGATGAGAGGACACTACTAAAGTCAGTGAATGTCTCATTAAGGTGTTCGATGACCAAAGGGTCAAGGGTGGTAGTACCATCCACGGTCAGTATAGTAGGAGAGGACTTGGCCTGCTTACCTGTGATATTTCTTAAATTGTCCCAGAAGGATTTGCCTTCCCCCCAGGAGTTGGAGAGGGCATTCTTGAAATAGGAGCTTTTCATCCGGTGGGTCTCTTTGGTGCAGTGATTTTGGGCCTGTTTATACTTTAGGATGTCAGTCAGTGAGCCAGTGGCTCTTGCGATAGCCCAGAGGTGGTCCCTACCTTTGAGTAGTGACAGTAGCTTAGCAGTGAGCCAGGGATTAGAAGCGCTTCTTTACGTTTTTACAGGTGCATATGAGTCACAGGCAGCGTTGAAAGTGTTGATAAAGTGATTAAGGGCTACGTCAACATCTTGAGTGTTGTACATAGGAGACCAGTCTTTCTGCCTAAGATTTTTCTTGAGTTGAGTAAGGTTGCCGAAAGGTAGCACTCTACTGGAGATGGTTCTGGGAGGAGGTTTTCTGAACTTATTTGACCAGGTACATTTTATGGGAGAGTGGTTGCTAAGAGAGTCCGGGAGAATGGCAACATTATTTATTCGAGCAGGGTGATTTTCAAGGATCCAGTCAATTAGGGTGCTGTTCCCAGATTTATAGTTTTTCCTAGTGGGTGAATTGACCAGCTGTGTTAAATTTGCCGCAAGGATAGCATCCTTAGTCGACCCTGTGTCAGGTGATAGCCAGTTAATATTAAAGTCACCAAGGAGTAGGAGCTCGGCATCAGGAGGTTGAGATCGGACAAATTCAAGTACAGTCTGGAGACCGGCCCTCGGATCTTTTGGTGGAATATAAATAGCAGTAACCGTGAGGACTTTGTTGTGGGCACCAAGAAGTAGCTTGATTGGGAGGATTTGTACAGCAGTTTCAGTGGTGGAAAACGAGACAGGGAGGCATGTGAGATAATCCTTTATGTAAATAGCACAACCACCACCCCTTTTTGAGGTCCTATCCAGCCTGAATATTTTGTAGCCTTGTAGCGATATGGCATGGTCAGGGGTGTTAGGTGTCAGCCAAGTTTCAACAATAGCCAGGATGTCAGGGTTCTGTTGGCTGGTAAAGGTTTGAAGGGAGGCCAGTTTAGGTAGGAGACTACAAATACTTCTGACCCTTCTGCCTGTCCTGGGGTTGGGGAACATGTCTGTTGTGCCCAAAGATACTGTGGGACTCTTCTGTCCCAGGCCCAACCCCATAGCACAGTTTTGGGTACAGGATTGTGGGATTGAATGAGAAGCTCTAGCCACAGTCAGGGAGCACATCTGTTGTGCCCAGTGGTGCTGTTGACTTCTACTGTCCTGGTTCTGACCCCACAGTACAGTCCTGGTACAGGCACTGTTGGACGAACTAAGTGGCTTCAGCTGTGGTCATCAATCACATCTGTTACCATCAACAGTCATCTAGCTCCAAAAGGGGATTGCTAGGGCTTAACTTTATGCCCTGCCTGTAATTCACTGTCACAAGGGAACCTGCCTGGCTGAGATCATGGTTTCAGGCACAGATCGGATCCCTTCCCTACTGGTGGAACCTGCTTGCATCCAGCTTTCCTACCTACATGCCTATGCCTGCTGTAAATATTATGAAAATCTTACTTACAATTATCAAGAGAGTGTTAAAGTTAAGGCTGGGTTAGGAGTGTTGGTGGTACTGAGATGGGCTTGGGGAGTTTTCTTGATTTAACAGGGTTTGTTGAGCTAGACATGCTGCATAGCATGGGAGCCTGTGGTACTACTGCTATTAGCCCTGGGGAGAGAGAGGATCTGTCACATTATCCCAATGTGCTTTCAGTCCAGGAGTAAGAGGGGAACGATACTCTGGATGCAAGCAGTTGTGCCCTTCCCATGCCATATTAGCCTGGTAACTGTAGGCCCTGACTGCATGTGTCTGAGCTTTTCTGTGCTTCCTCCATGCACTTTCCCAGATCCACTGATTCCCTCCTTCCCTCTACCCAGTAGTGATCACAGTTTCTGTTCTGGTTCCTGACCCCCCCCCCCGCCTCCTGTGGCCTGAACCTGGACTCTTCTCTTGGCTCCAGAACCTGCTTCCTGTCCTTGGGCTAGGGAGCATACTGCTGCACCTGATGGCGAGGTGGGCTTCTTCTGTCCTAGTCCTGACCCCACTGCACAAGATATCTAGACTGCACCAGATTAATAATATCTGGACTGGCCAGTCTGGCAAGAAAGATTAGCCAGACTAGGCCCAAGTTGCACTAATATTATTGGTCTGGCCACTCTGGACAAGTCGACTGATCTGGTTTTATCTATCTGGTTTGATCCTGGCTATACAATTTTCACCTCTGCCCAGGATGTGTTGAAATCCAAACCACTGGGACCGGAATAGACAGGTGGAATAAAATGGGAACTCAAGGACAGGACCAGACCAGTCTGTCTATCCAGACTGGCCAGACCAACAATATCAGTGCAATTGGCACCTGGTCTGGTCAGACTGCCAACTTGTTTTTTTCTGATCTGATCCAGTTCAGATCTAGAGGTCCAGTTTTCACCCATACCTGGAACTATCCATAAATTGGATCCAGTGTCATTAACCTTCACTGTGAAATTCATAGTCTGTATGTCTGTCTAAATATGGATAATACCACTAGCCTTTATTTGAAGAGCCCTAGCCTTGTATATAAATAAGCACTTAGCCAAGGAACAAGAAACCTTATATATTAAGTTCTAAATCTTTCACAAAATGACTTTCTCTGAAGGCCATGCTATATTTAGTATTTGTTTGCAACATCTGTATTTCTATTGCTATGAGGCTTTATCTGGCAGTGGGAGAGAGAAAGTTTTTTATGTCAATATTCCCTGTGTGCATTTTTTTCTCAGTACAACTGTATGCTAGGATAACATTTTGTTGTTGTATCTTCAACCAGATTTGTTTTTCAAGCATGTTTGACATAGATGTATTCCTTTCTTTCCAAGTTGGTTAAGCAACTTTCCTCGTAGAAGTTAAAATCACTGCCACTACTAATTCCTAGTTAATTGAATGCAGTTGTTAGAAGTTGATTGTTATGCTGGCCCAGTGGCGCAGAGTGCTGAGGTGCCATGTGCCTTACCTTTCACCGTGCCAGTGACCCAGATTTGGGAATGAACTCAGGTTGTCTGAGGTTGGCCGAGGGGGGAGAGGATTGGGCAACCGATGGATTGCTCTCCTCTTCTGGGATAGGGGGAAACACTGTCTCACTCCTTGGCTGCCACCTGGTGGAGGCTGAGTGCCAGTGCCAGAGTTAGAGCAGCGCGGAAGAAGGGCCACAGTTACATAACACATGCATACAGCCTGCTGTGGCAAGGGGGATGGGAGAAAACAGTGGAAAATGGTGGTCATAGGCTACTGAATAAGAGTTTATATTCATTGTCTTTTTATTTTCACTATATTCGCTGGTTTCATATTAGCATGAAAATAAAAAGACTGTGAATATTAGGTGGAGCACTATACAATAGCAGTGTCACAGATTCACTCAGCAGGTCAGCCCTCTACTCCCAAAGTGCCGACCAGAACAAGGTAACCCTCTTGTCTGTTTTGTGGGTACAAGGCACCTTAGTCCCAAGTTCTGGAGGGATTCAAACTGATAACCTCTTATTAGCATACCCAATTGTCAGGCTCAGATAATTTTGTCTTCGGAGAGCCAGATATCTTGCCTACGGGCAACTAACCAGGTCTAAGAAAATGAACCTTTAGAACTCTATGCAAGACCTAGAGAACTCTATCTGTTTCCCAGTTTGGTATCACAATAAGCTCATACACAGTGTCAACTATAACCTTCAAAGCTTCTCTTATATAAAAAGAAATTTCAAGGCACACCAGGCAGTTTCCATTGTTAAAATACATATCTTTACTTTAAAATAGGTAAAATAGGAAAACAGAAAAATTACAGAACAAAATATCCCAACACATACAGCCTTAAAACAAAACAGGTTTAAAAGTGCAAATTCCTACAATACATACACTCAGACTAGTCTTGTCTAAGGACCTTACTTATTAATCTTTCAGTGCTTCGTGGTCTCTCTTCTCTCAGTCAGAAATATGAATGTGTATGTCAACTCTAAGGTCTGCTCAGTAGTTTAAAAACAGTCTTGAGCCGGCCTTCTCTCTGAGGTCACCTAACTCCGCCTTGGTGCATTAAAATTTATATTCTATAACACAGAATGTCCTACTAAGATATTTCAAAAAATACTAGGTGACATAATGAATCTTGCCAAAACCAGTCTGTGGTCTGTTTCACCTAGACATCAAAAGTCTCTTTGATGTAAGTCACTGTATATTCCAAGCAAATGTATATTGGAGTCCTTTATTTAGTCTGGGACCTGGTATACCCAGACATCAAAGGTCTCTTTGATGAAATGAGCTGGCTTCCTGGGAGGATACCCATAACACTGGCCTGTGTCCCTTTTCTCTTGACACCCAGTGTAAATCAACGGATCTCCCAGAGGGCATTATAAAATGGATATCTTGGTTCCTGGCTTCAAAGCAAATTTAACAAAGTAACTGCATTTCAGATAGCTGCAGTTTTAAGCTATGTCTTGTCCTTTGAATTTATCCCTGGGAGAGGGGTTGATGTGTCAGTTCCAGAAAGACAGCATTTCCTCCTGCCAGACAGTCCATCACACATTTTTTTATATTTACAAAAAAATGATACAGGGATCAGAACCAGCTGTCCAAGTGTGACAAGCAGCACTAGTGTTCCACCAGTGAAAATAGTGAATATGGTTGGTGTGCTTGGAGCACTAAATATAAGGGATGTGAATTTAAGGTGTTATACAGTATATGAAGCCTTGCCTGCCTGCCCTCACCCCGCACTGTTGCCTGCTATCTGACCCTCCAAATCCGGATGCAGGATATCTTGGTGGGAGAAGGATGGACCTCCCCTTCCTGGACCTGGGAATCCATGAGTGATATGGGGCTTGGTGGACTGGAGAGGCAGTTGCTATATGAGGGAGGCAGGGACAGCACTGAACAGCCACCTGCAGCCTGAGAGTTTAAAATCTCTATAAAAAAAGTTGATTTTTATCCCAACCCTGCTCAGTTGTTATCCCAACCCCACTCAGAAAGAATGTCCTAAGGGCTGGAGTTCTGGGGGTTCCCCAGTTGTCCCTCTTCAGATTATTACTGTGCTGCTGACTGTTGACTGGCAATGTAGTGCAGCAGTAGGTGTAAGCCCATATCTGATGCGATAAGCAAGCCACCTGAAATTTAAGTATGCCTTTGTCAGTCCCTGTATGGCAGATATCTCCTGCCCCCCCATCCAGTCTCTTCTATGAGATGTAAGTGGCAACTGTCTCTTTTGGCCCAAGCAAACCAGTCTTAACTATTGTTACTCTCCTGAGAGAAGGGGAAACTGCTCCCAACTCCACTCAGAGCAGGATTAATGGAAAGATGTTCCAAGGCCTGAGCTCTGGGGGATCCTTAGTCATCCCTCTCAATTTTATTAATGTACTGCTGAATGTGTGGAGATGGATGACATGCTGATGGGGGACTGGGAGAGTGATGCAGCAAGTAGAATGGATTGTTAGGAGCAGAAGCAATAAATGAGAATTGAGCAATAAGTGACAGGGCCGAATTAAGGCATAGGCAACATAGGCGCAGGCCTAGGGCCCCTGCCTGCCAGGGGGCCCCCAGCAATCCTTAACATATATTTACTATATATCCTTTTCTTTCTGCCTGAGCTGTATTTTTTTTTTTGTAAAGGACTCAGCCACTGAGTAATTCTGAGCAAGGTAGGAACTGTGACATGATTCTCACCTTCCTGATTAGGTGTTAACCCTTAGGTTGCCAACAGAATTAGAATGTATAGGAGTTTTGGACTGATATATCAGTCCTCAGCCCTGCAAGGGTTAAATGCAGCTGATATCTTATGGGGGCCCGAGCCAGGCTGACAATCAAGGTGTGAACAGGCCTGTTTCCTTTGCTTTGTCTCCCACCCCCACTTAGAATCATGTTTTACTCCTAAATATAAAATATTAACAGAACAATTCAATGTGTATGTTTTATATTTCCCTCAAGGACCGAAGATTAACCCACAGTGCTAGGTTCACAGCCAAATTTTGGTCCCATTCCCTACCCCTCTACCTGGCCTCTACCCTCTCCCAATAACTCCCCCCCCACTTACTCCCTCAGAAGCACTGACCCCAGGCTCCTCCACATCCCCTTTATGCACACAACCAAAGGTCAGGCCACATTCAATTACTGCATCCCACAGTTATGGAATGCCCTGCCAGTTGATATAAGACACTCACCCAACCCCAGCCATCGCAATCGCCTACTCAGCACCCACTTCTCCTCCAGCTGCTCTTGCTATAACTAATGCCAAATTATGTATAACAATTGTGTTTCGGTGCTCAGTAGTAACCATCTAAAATGTTCCTGTATCGATCTTCTGACTGTCTGTATCTATCTGCCGATTGTCTGTACGGCGGATGGCCATTCATTGTGTTGTTAACTCTGTACCAAATGTATGTACTATTGTCTTGGGTCTTGACCTCCAGGTAGCATCTGGAATCGAGCAACACTGCTCAGTATGCCTTCTTGGTAAAACTTGTAAATAAATAAATAAAATATTTAATCTCGTTTCTAAAATTAAGAAATCTAAAATGTGTTTC
The DNA here is from genome assembly GCA_016271365.2 of Neoceratodus forsteri. NCBI lineage: Eukaryota > Metazoa > Chordata > Ceratodontiformes > Ceratodontidae > Neoceratodus > Neoceratodus forsteri. The sequence goes on from CM057450.1 coordinate 1,604,815,927, forward strand.
AATGATACAATAAAAAAATAATGCTTTTTTTTTAATTCCCTCATCTCACTCATATTGAAGTTCTGAACTTGATATAGCTCCATTTTCAGGGTGAACAAATGAACTTATTTCCAGATTCCCATCAGTGAATCTTGCCAGTTATTGATTCTGGCTTACTTATCAATAACAGAAATGTCTGATCCCGGGAATGATTTCTTCCAACAATCACTCGCTTTGCAATAGAGTCTCTAAAGTTCATGACTCCTCTAGTAAACCATCAGTTTAACTCCTACACCACCCAGGACCTAACCATCTTTTAGAGATAAATCCCTACCCTACTCAACAAAACTCCCACATCCTGGTTCATGCTGCCTGACAGGACAAACTGATAACACCCAGACTATGAGTGCACACATGTGTGTTGGGGTAGGCCTTAGGAGAAATGCAAATCCATTACATTTTACACCCCAAAAAGTATTTTTACCAAGACAATTAGTAATTATTTTCTCTAAATGATCAAAACTCAGACTACAATTTTTCCATACTCATTAGTTTAATTAATTTTGAAGCATTTCAGTTATTTATGTTTTATGCCACTTTTTATGGACAGTAAGAATTTTTTTTCCAAGTTTTAGTAACTGATATAGAATGACCAAGGGGAGTGGTCACAGTGAAGGGGTGGTGAAGGGACATGGTTGCAGTGAGGGGGGCCCAGATTTCTCTTGGACCTAGGGCCACAGATTGTCATAATCTGGCCATGATAAGTGATAAGAGAGAGAGGAGAGAGAGGGAGAGAGACAGGGATGGTAATTCATGATAACATTTAAAGAAACTTTTGTTTTTCTCACTCTTATAACATGCATTTGTTAATGCCAGATGTTTGCCACTGGTGTAGAAGCCATGGGGTAGTAGATGCATTGTGGTGCACTTTGTGGGTTATATACTGTATATTACTGCATGCCCCAATTGGGTTGTGAGGCATAAGGCACAGCTGAATGCCATCAACGACCTGGAAAGTGGGGCCGATTGACCCAATGACATTATGAGTGGCAATGCCACAAATGATGTCATCAGGTCAATCAGCATAAAAACCAAAAATATCTACAATATTTCCAGTAAGTGGGGGTAACATATTCAATTTATGCCATACCTCCAAAAAAGTGAAAAAAAAGTCTGCCATTTTTTTGCTAATTATAAAAAAACTAAAAGGTATCTATAAATGAAATATCACCCCTTTTATAAATATGTTTGTGCTGAACAAATTTTGTGCTCACAGTACCATGCTATCATTTTTTATTTTGAAGTTATTCGCATTTGTTTGTTGAAAAAGTGAAAGAAATTTAATGTTTTGCTGTTTTTTTTTGCTAATTTAAAAATAAATAAATAAATGGTAGTTATAAAAGAAACACACTTATTTTGTAGATATTTTTGTGTTGAACAACTTTTGTGCTCACAGTACCATACTCATTATTCGTTTTACAGTTACTGTATTTGCATTTCAATATGGTTGGTACTACTAGCATACATGTATAAAAAGAGGATTTAGGTGTGAATTCTTAGGCCTCATGAAAGATCAGCTGTGTCTGCTGTCCTGCATACATCAAAGGAAAGAGCTGACCCATGGTTGGGTCAGCTTTTCATTTTCAACTAGAGAGCCCAGCAAGCCAAAACTGTGTCATGCTCACCCTGCCTGATGATTGGTCACACCCCTTTAAGACTGCTATGCATTGGATGACTGTGTCACACCTCTCAAATATCAACTATCACAACAAAATGTTCGCTGCACACACATGCAAATGGCAAACATAAAAAGGGGCGTATCTCCAGGGGACGATGGACCACCCCCTCTGTTGCCCATTGCTTATCCAATTTCCTACCCATTTTACAACCTTTTACCCATTCCTAAGCTACCCAGCTTTCTCTCTAGTCTCCTATGTGGAACAGTGTCAAACCAGTTACTGAAACCTAAGGAGGCCACATTCACCACTCCACTCTGATCTTTTCCTTCATCACCCACTCAAAGAAATCTGTCATAATTGTTTGACAACACTTCCCTTGTGAACTCATGCTACCTAGGGACTTTTAACCCCCTGGAGTGAAGATATTACACAATCCTTTCCTTCAGCAGTGACAAGAAGACTTGTTAAATTAAGAGAGCAAGGAAACAATGGTGGAGGAAATGCCTTTTGTTTGTTTTTTGCACTGTGTATGTATATATGTTTACTGTACTGTATTTTTATCAGGTGGGGGAGGTGTACTAGTAGTTAGATGTAAAATCAAAGTTCAAGTCAGGTTCCAACCCTTTTTTCAAATTTAGGATTTTTTACTTTAAAGTCTGAAAACCGAAAAATCTGACAAAAATATTGGAATCTGACTAACCTGGTTCTGAGAACTGGTTTCTGGTCTGCCCTAATACTCACCTCCAGTGTGTAGAACAGAAACAATCACAGAGTCTACTAAAAGGCTAACAAAAACTAAAAAATGACAGAATGGGATTTGATCTGTTTTAGGCATTACTACAGAGCAGCAATCAAGAAGCACATTGACAAAAAAAAATCATTCATCAATGATTCATCACGTGAATGTGTGTTTGTGAACATATGCATCACATGCTGACTGTGTGAGTATGTTCACTCTAGACAACTCTTGTCTTTCACCTACAAATCTTGAAAATGTCTTACTTTCAGTTTTTTACCTGCTGTACTATCTGTTCTCCAGTTTTTAGTTAGTTTGCTTCTCTAATCCTTGATTTTTACTTGCACTAAATCAGGTGAGTCATGTGCTTGACAAACATGAACAGCCAAAGAAAACCTTTGACACTATGCAGAATATTACTAGATATATCCATTATTCCTCCAAATATACAGGGCTCTGCTGCTAGTACCAGCAGAGCACAGTGTTCCTAAGCATTACCTAAAGACCTTTCCACTAGGTGGAACTCCATCTTTTACAAAGTGTAGAGACTGGTGCAATGGAAATATATGTTTGGGATATAAAATGTAATAATGTGGCCTGTGGTGGATATCTCTTATGGGTGCAGTTGTGTGTTCTGCAAAAGCATATTCTACTTCTGCAATCATACAAATAGGCCACCAAAGATGCCAATGATTAAACAACAGCCTTTAGCATGCTCCTTCCTATGATGAGCCTATTTGAATGCCACACATGCCATTATTTATGTTGATATGCAGATACACAGTTGTTTAGAAATATAAACAGATTCATGGTATATCCAGTCTGCCCAGTTACTTCACCAGTCTACCATTGGCTAGGCGTCTAGCAGAACAATCATCCCATAGTTCCACTTGGACTAACTCCTGCCCCATTCAGTTCAACCACTCCCCTGCCAACCTAAGCAGTACCATGTGTCCATCACATCCATTCTTAAAGCTTGCCACCACTTGAACACTACTGACCAGCTCTCCTAGCAAGTTGTTCCACTTTTACAGTACCCTCTCCATGATGAAGTATTTACTCACATCCCTCCTAAACTTTTCCCTGCTAGCTTGTAGTAGTTGCCCCACTATGTCACCTATGTTTGTACACTTCAGGTGCTTGAAGAGTTCAATCATGTCTCCCCCTCTCTCTCCTGGGATCTAGTGAAGACATACTCAGGTCAGTCAATCTTTCCTCTTCAATCCTCCCCTGTTGGCCATGAATTATTGTACTCACTCTCCACTGGAGTGAATGCAGGTGGTTCTTGTCCTTTCCCAGGTGAAGTAACAGAACTGTGCACAGTACTCCAAGGACCTGTATAAAAAAAGGATCCCCTCCTTCCAGATGTTTGAGAAGGCCCAACTAATGCACCCCAGCATTCTGATAGCTTTCCATTATGCTTTGTTACTTTAGGCGGAGGCCTTCAGACTATCACTAATTATAAGCCCCTGATCCTTCTCTTCTGAGGTCTGCTCCATTCATACACACTCCATCCAATATTTGGTCCTCAGATTCCCCCTCCCCAAGTATATAACCTTGCTCTTGTTGGCTTCAAATTTCAGTTTCCAAACCTTGGACCACCTTTTCAATTTTCCTATGTCTCTTTTTAGTTCCATCTTACCCTCCTCACTATCCACCCTGCAACATAGCTTTGTGTCATCTGAAAACACATGCATCTTACCTTGAATCCCTTCTTAATGATGCATATGAACATATTCAAGAACACTGGACCCAAGACTGACTCCTGTGGGAACCTGTTCATGGCACCCCTTAACCTAATAGTATGCACTGCTTAGTAGCTACCTTTGTGTTCTCCCCACTAGCAAATTCCACAGCCATCTAGTAGCTTTTAGCCAACATCTAAGTCCCCCAGTTTCTTTACCCACATCTTGTGGAGTAGAAATTCAATGGTCATACCAACATCCAGGCTAAAGATGTCCAGCACCTGACCCTTATCCACCACTTGGAACATAGTATTGAATAAATCCTCTCGGTTAGTCTGATAGAACTGCCACTGCACGAAACCACACAACATGCACTCCTGGAGTCCATGGGAACTCTAGGAAGTTGAGCAGCTGCTCCTGTATTATGGTCTCAAAGAGAATCCCAACAATGGAAGCCAGGCTTCCCAGTCTATAGTTCCCTGGGTCCCCTCTGTCCCCATCCTTGCACAGGAGGAAAAAGTCTGCTACTCTCTAATCCCTGGGGACTATGCACTTCCTAATCTAGACTGTTAACTGATCCATTACTCAACAGCATGTTATGCTAATTCTCCATATCACAGACTTCTGAATCCATATCACATAATATTAAAAAGAGTTTTAACCCTTGCTGTAACACGAACTGATATATCAGTCCAAAAGTCCTATACGTTTTAATTCTGTCGGCAGCTTAAGGGTTAAAATCAAGCCATTTTTCAGCTAAACTAAAGCAGTACAGAAAACAAGAAATAGAAACATGCTGTTTACTCATGAAGTTCCATCTCAGGAGATGAAGAGCTTATAATGCCACTCAGCTTTTGGCCTCATGGTTTATGACCTCTTCAGCATCTCTTAGCACCATTTCTTTGAACTCTACACATGTCTATCATTTACATTCAATTGCTTAAGAAATATGCTGATAACATCAAGCTCAAGGACATGTCAACATACCTAGGGGAATCAGAAGTATACGGGAAGATCTTGACAAACTATATAACTGGGCAGAAAAATGGAGAATGAAATTCAGCATGGACAAATGTACCTTTGGCACATCTCGGCTCAAGACAAAGGGGAGTTAATTATTACCCAATTTGTGTTAGAAAAAAAGTTTTATTTGTGCGCTGGGCATGGAACTGTATAACTTTTTATTTGTAAGCCCCTCAGTATTAACTAGGTGCTGCTTGTTAGAGTTTTTAGACCAAAGGAAATGCAAACCACCTGAGCAGTAACATATTTAAGCAGCACTCTCTTGTAACGAAACACTAATCCACTTTTATCTTCAAATAGGTTCCTTTTTACTTAACGTGAGAACAAATACTGTTACAGTGCATAAAAATTGTGTGAGATTTATTACATAATACACATAGAGTTCTTATGGCTGTTGTTGTTCCAGTCTTTCGGCTCCATTTCTCAAATATTTATTTTTCTTGGCTCACTTGCCTGGCTTATGTTTCCTTTGGGAGTTAGTTATTGTTTAGATGGAACTGAGCAGAGAACTACAGTAGAGATGAAGAAAATTATCTAGGGATAATGGTGTCCAGTGATTTGAGGCATGCTAGACATTTACATTTAAAATCTTCTATAGCAACCCAACAAAGCAAGGTTGGTGATGGTGATAGTGGTAACTAAGGCAACAGCACTGGTTCACCTGAATCATCTCAATAGCAACACAAACAGGATGCAATATTCATTACAGAAGTGGCACAGATATTTCTGACATCACCTGCACAAAGATGTGACAGTGGTAGATAGCACACATTCTGTTACATGTCAACACTACTAGATTCCAGATATAAATACATAGTAATTCCTCTTGGATGCATACAGTATACCAAACAGAAGGTGTTGCAGACACTAATAATTGAGCAGTAAAGACTGCTTAAAGAAACTGGTAAAGATGTGCATACACAACCTCTTGATCATACTGATCCTAGCTACTCACACCTCACAACTCTTCTGCAGACTTTGTATGAAACTAATGACAGTAATCAGTGTGACATGGAAGAAGGCCTGGATATTGATGGTCCTGAGACAACCAAGGGCATTTGTGAGCTTGTTGATAGACAGTGCAGGTGCTGCTCAGTCATTTTGGAGGAAGGCATGGAAATCTCACCAGAGTATATTATGCAGGCTGATCTAGCAAATCCACTGTCTAGCAGAAAAAGTGATCCAAACCAAATTATGGTAAGACAGGAAATTCATTTGTTCTGTACTGGCTAAAGCAAGTTTATATTTTTTAGGATGCCCTCTAATATCAGTCACTTTTGAAAAATGTTTCAGCACAACTGGAGATATTGTCTCAATACATCGCTCAAGGCTAGATCCTGAGAATATTGGATTCTTAGCCTTTCTCAAATTCAGCTACCTCAGAACATCTCTGGTTTAGTGGTGGGTGAAGTGGCCTCAATTTGCTCCGAGAAGTGATTCATGGAGTAATGCAGAATTTATAAAGTACTCCGCAATGCGAAGCGGAGTACTTCGCTTCATAATGAGAAATGTGAAGTCTATTGAAAGCAATGACTTCATGTTATTCAGCCTTCCCCAACCCACTACTCCACTAATTTTAAGGCAAAGTACATTGAAATCAATGTAGTTCACATTACTTTGCTTTGTTGGTGAGCTCCAAAGGTGACTTTTGCAGGGATTCATGGGATTGCAGGTCACATGGGCTCTAGATTGTTCTACATAGCCTCAGTTCACGGTAATGTGTGTAGGTAGCTGTAGGAGATAGTTTGGTCTGAGAGCTCTCTGCGATTCAAACACTCAAAAATCTGTTAAAATAGACTGTTTGAGTAATTTTTTTGGCTCAAACTTTAGTGCATCGATTGTAGAAAACCCTAATGTGCTCATATCATCGAGTGTTTATTGTTTGTGTGTGGATTTTGAATGTTAATGTACAACATTCAGTCTGTGTACTGACAGACAGTGGGAGTGTGCTTTGGGGAAGGGCACATCTGTGGTGTAGGAAGATTTAAGTTTGAGAAATAGGGAGTTCTTTGTTTTCTGTTTTTAATTTTCTTGTATAACTGTGTTAATGTACACACAGTAATATTTTCAGTAATTGTTTACATTTTTTTGCTGATTGTGTTGTGGACCTGGTGCCGCAGTGCATAATTTCAGGTTGTTTAAAATAGGTGGTATATTACTGAAGTTTTCAATTTGCTTAGACAAAGTGTGTGTGTGTGTGTGTGTGTGTGTGTGTGTGTGTGTGTGTGTGTGTGTGTGTGTGTGTGTGTGTGCAGTGCGTGACATCAAATAATACACCTTTTATTGTGCCACAGTGTAACTGCAGCAGTGTGAACCTGCAATCCACTGCATCTGCATGATTTTGTACTGCCATTGTGGTATCTTGGCTTTGCACTGTTACTGTAATCTGCAGTCACAGTGCTCCCCCCCAACTGGCAAAAGGTATTCTTTTCAAGATTGTGTTGTGACTTGAGCACCACTGGTTAGTTAAGATGTTGTTGAACTTGTTGTGACTTTGTGTCTGTTTCCCTTGTTGAAGCCACAGTTGTTTTTTTTTTTTTTGGCTTCACAGCCAGCGGCTTAGAGTGAAAGTTCCAAAATCTAAATTTGTTTAGAATATTCTTGTTGATCCCTCAAAATGCCTGCAAAGAGACATGCAAGCAAAGCTGTTTCTCGCCATGGCACTGCTGCCAGTGGCAAGATTGTCTGTGGGCGTGGTAGTACGCAGTCGCAGAGTGCATTGCTGATGTGAGGAAAGGTATTTCTCCTTCAATGTTTTTAACAGTGTAATTGGCAGCTTCACTTATAGTAGGAGGAGATGATGTTATCCCAGCTGGTGGTGTTAGTGCAGTTGCTGGTGGTATGAGTATTGCTGCCTCAAGTTCCACTTCTGACCAGCTGACCGTGTCCAAAAATATAGTTCAGTGTAAAATAATGAGTGACAGTGTAGATGACGTCATACTCCCCAGTAACATCCCATTGGTAACTGAACAGGATGATTCTGATCATCATGGCAACCATAGCACACAATGTCACATTTCTTCCACTGCGGTTCAGGTCACGCATTTACCATGCAATGATTCACAGTGTGGTGAAAAAATATTGGGTGATGGTGGTGTTGATGATGAATTTGATGATGCTGATGTTGCTGTGGTTGCAACATGCAGTCCACATGCCAGCATCAAAGCAGAAGACATGGATGTGGATGATGTTGATGAATATGATGATGATGTCAGTGACCCCTGTTGGGAACTGGAGAAAAAGAAATTCAAGGTGGCTGTGTCTGGGTCTGTTTGCATTAACCACCCCCCCTCGTAAAAAGTTGAGTTGTGATTTACCAGCTTCAGTTGATGATGATGATGACCCAGTAATAATGATAGGTAGTTGTGGTGGTCAGTTGCAGTCCAAGTGTGTCCTGCCTGAAAAATCATGCAGCACACCCTCCACTTCAGGGCTTAAAAAAAGGAGTCCAATAAGCAGCATCAGGAACATGTTAAAAGTAGGAGATCACAATCCCTTGTTTGAGATTTTTTTGTGCAAGATGCAAACAATGAGTCAGTTGCAATCTGCCAGGTTTGCCATGCATGTGTGAGGCGAGGTAAAAAGGGGAGCCATCTGGGCACAGGGGGACAGCATACACATCTTAAGAACAGGCACATGGCACTGTGGACCCAGCACAAGATGGCAGCTAATACTGCAGTGGGGCATTCACCCTCGTTATCATCTATAATGAGCATGTTATCCCCTACCATGACTGTAAGATCATGTAGGAAATTAAATGTGTGCAGTTGAGACAAAATAACAGCAGAGGATTACTACAGTCATGATGAGGTGGAGGAGCATAATGATTTTGAAATCTTCTCCAGTGGTGGTGAAAGTAGCAGTTTTGGTGGTGGTGGTGGTGGTGTTGAATGCAGTATGTCTAGTGCAAGTGGTACATCAACCCCTGTTCGTAAATCTGGTAAAATAACTTCATTTATGGATTTTTCATCACCTGTGCAACCGTCTTCATCACACGTCCACAGTCTACCCCCTGCCATTCAAAGAGAAGAACCATTTGTCATCACACCCTGTGTAAAACATTTGTCAGCCCATGTTACAGAGTGTTTTTGTGCATAAGCTGAAGTACCCACCCAATCATACAGTGTCACATGATCTTAATGCTGCTGTAGCTGAAATGCTGACAACTGATCTTTTGCCCTTCTCCTTCATGGAGAATTCTGGGTTCCAGTGGTTTGCAGCCTGTGCCTATCCAAAATGGAAAGTCCCATCCAGCACATACTTTTCTACCCGTGCTGTCCCTGAGTTGTACTGTACTGTGTCCGACTCCGTAAGACATGCCCTTCAACATTCCTCCTCTCCATTCATCCATTTATGTATGGATATGTGGACAAGTGGCAAAACAGCGGGGAGTTCATATTTGTGTATAACTGCAGATTGGGTGCATGTGCTGGGTGTTGTTTGTGCTGTTGGTAGTGTGAATAATCAGTGTAGTAAGATGGAGTGTCGTGGTAGCAATCTTCCAGGAATTCCACAGCATGCAACAATTGCTATGTGCAATGTGACCTGTTCACACACTGGTGAAAACATGCTGGACTTGGTACTGACTGAAATTGACAAGTGGCTGAAACCTCTGTCCCTGAGAGCTGGGTTCATAGCAAGTGACAATGGGTCAAACGTGGTTAAATGAATCACAAATGGTGGCTTTGTTTGGGTTTCATGCATGGCCCACTTTAAATCTTGTGGTGCAGTACTTTCTGCAGCACCCTGATATAAAGGAAATGCTGACTTTAACATGCCATATCTGTTCTCACTTTTCATGCTCTGCAAAGGCCCATGACCAACTTCGGCAGTTGCAGATCTGAAACTGCCTCCCGCAGCACCGCTTAAAGCTGGAAGTTGTCACCCGGTAGAACTCCACTTTAAACATAGCAGAGGGGTTTTATGAACAATACAAAGCCATCTCAGAATATCTTGTCATGTACACTAGCCGTGACAGTTCCGGGGCCTTCATGTCTATGATGACTGAACAGTGGCACGTCATGGACTCTGTAATAACAATTTTGAGGCCTTTTGAACATGCAACACAGGCAAGTGAGTGGTGAGTCTGCCTCCATTAGCCAATCAATTCCACTGCTGCAGGTGCTGAGGAAGACATTGGTGAATGTACAGCATAGCCTTGATGTTGAGACAGTGCTAGCAGTGTGTTGCTGAAAGACATGCTGACAGTATTCAACCAGAATCGTCACATCTTGAGAATTCAGCGTAGTGACAACTTTGCAATAGCAACAATGCTGGACCCACAACATAAACATGGAATTGCCTCAGTACTGGAGGGCAGGCCTGAACAGGTAAAAAATGTCAGTGGGCAACTGGTGCACTTGGTTCATGGGGCACAGAAATCATGTGCCAAGGTCAGCAAACCTCTGCAGCATAATCAAGCTGAAGGTGAACCTGGAGGAGTAGTATCAAGCATATCCTGTAAGGGGAAAAGGAATGCAGTTCCAGGTGGAGATTTGTGACATAAATGGTTTCGGAGAACAGGATGATGCATTAACCACTGGACTTAGTGCAGCACAGAGAATGGTTGAGTCATATTTGTCTGAAAACAGGCATCTGTCAATATCTGATGATCCTCTTTTATACTGGAGTGGAAAGGTCAGTGAATGGCCAGATCTGGCAACAGTGGCACTGAAGTACCTAACATGCCCACCTTCCAGTGTAAGTGTCGAGAGGGTATTCAGATCAGCAGGTGCAATAGTTCGGGATCGTCATACAAACCTCTCTCTCCTGCAAATGTCAGTTTGCTGACATTCATAAAAATGAATGAGAGGCACATAACAGCTCAGACTGCAACCTCAGTATTCATACCCTGGCCTAGTCATGGTTTTGCTAATGTAGAAATGGACCATCCTGGTGGCACTGGCAGTGGCAGCATGAAACGGCCTACCACTGACGTACATGATGACACAATGGAGAAAGAATTTCCCAGTGGTCAGAATTCAGACATAGATGACTGTGAGGGCAGCTTTCTTTATAAGGATGATGCTGAGCTTAATATTGGCAATTTTTAACTTAAGTGGTTAAAAGGCTGTCACATTTGTTGCATGATACATTTTCTTTTTCATAAAGTTAAATCAGTGTCCCACTCAGAGTGAGTCAAATTCTCTCTGAGCAGGCCACAGCTAACAGACCACCCAACTGACCCCCGGACAGATTCAGACAGCCCATCCGTGGGCTTCCCAAGCTGCTCCTGTGGCCTTGGCTCTCTCCGAGCAGGCCACAGCTAACAGACCACCTGACTGACCCCCGGACAGATTCAGACAGCCCATCTGTGGGCTTCCCAAGCTGCTCCTGTGGCCTTGGCTCTCTCTGAGCAGGCCACAGCTAACAGACCACCCGACTGACCCCGGACAGATTCAGACAGCCCATCCGTGGGCTTCCCAAGCTGCTCCTGTGGCCTTGGCTCTCTCTGAGCAGGCCACAGCTAACAGACCACCCGACTGACCCCGGACAGATTCAGACAGCCCATCTGTGGGCTTCCCAAGCTGCTCCTGTGGCCTTGGCTCTCTCCGAGCAGGCCACAGCTAACAGACCACCCGACTGACCCCGGACAGATTCAGACAGCCCATCTGTGGGCTTCCCAAGCTGCTCCTGTGGCCTTGGCTCTCTCCAAGCAGGCCACAGCTAACAGACCACCCGACTGACCCCCGGACAGATTCAGGTACGCACCGGATCTCCGGAACTCGTGGTTTTGAATGCCACTGTTTTGACTGGATGCCCAGTGGAGGAACCAGGCACTGACTGGCAGCTGTACTCCTTGACTGATTTTCCAACGCCTGGTGCTTCCTGGTCTCAGGGAAATCTCTTTCTGTGCTTTGTTCTGGACTGAATTTTTGTTAATGTAATCTACATATGTTATGCATCAGTTGGTCTTACTTTACCTGCTTGCTTAGCTAGTCTATTACAAGCCACTAGCCTAGCCTCTCAGTGTTACTTAGTGCTTGACAAACTGTATTGTATATTAGCCGATGTTTGACTGCTTGACCTAGCTACTGAGAAAGACTGCTGCAGTTTTCCATTTCTGCCCTACTGACGAACTCTGCCCCTTCCCCACACTGGTCACTCTGCCAGTTATTAATTTCTCTGCCCCACTTGTAATGCTGTCTCTCTAAACACCTTACTTTCTTCTCTGTCTTACCTACAAACCCTTTCCTTACACCCCCCCTACTGCTGCTGCTGTCCTCCTCAGACATCCAGTGCCAAAGCACAGGCGACCCCCCATAACTCCTCTTCTAGCTCCAAACAAGTTGCCTGCATTTACCACCTCTTTACCTCATGCTTTGTCTTTCCCCATTGCCTGCCCCCCACTGAGCTTGCTATTGTACTCTAGCTGTATTTAATCCTCTGTGTTTCCCTCCTTGTTCCACAGACAGCCTATCTGTGGGCTTCCCAAGCTGCTCCTGTAGCCTTGGCTCTCTCCGAGCAGGCCACAGCTAACAGACCACCCGACTGACCCCCGGACAGATTCAGGTATGCACCGGACCTCCGAAACTCGTGGTTTTGAATGCCACTGTTTTGACTGGATGCCCAGTGGAGGAACCAGGCACTGACTGGCAGCTGTACTCCTTGGCTGATTTTCCAACGCCTGGTGCTTCCTGGTCTCAGGAAATCTCTTTCTGTGCTTTGTTCTGGACTGAATTTTTCGCTACCCCCTCCCTCCTCCTCCTCCTCCTCACAGTATTAAATAGACCCTTACTCCACCCTTCCTCAGCCTAGCAGCAGATTGGTCCTCCACTGCTGCACATTTTCATGCTATTGGCCTCCCTGTCTTCAATACCTGACTTGACCCACTTTCTTACGCCTTTTAAAGAAGTCCCACCCACAGGATCCCACATTTCCTCTCAACCTTTTCTCCAGCCACTCCATCTAACTCCTCTCAATTACTGCTCTACCTGCCCTATTGTTAGGGACCTCACCCTAATTCGACTATATACCCTTTCAACTATAAACCAGCTTGCAGTTAATCAGGCCAGCAACACCAAACAAACTACCTTGGGGTGCAACCACCTACTACTACTACTCATCACTACCTCTTTTGGCATTGCTGGTACCACACACGTCCTTTTGTTCTGCAAATTTTGGACTCCCTGCTGTTCTGTCTAACCCTTTATGTGAATCCACTTTATTAACCCTCACTCTCCTTCTCTCCCTCAGCCGAGAAACTGTTGCCCAGGCTCCCAGCTCCTAAGCCGCGGGATTCCCGGCTACCGGGCGGTCGGCGCCCCTCTAGCCGATGCTCGAGACCGCAGACACGGACCCAAGGCCCTACAAGGTACGGCAACTGCCGCAACTTTTTCGACCGCCCCCCCCCACCTCCGCTGATTATTAAATACAGTAGCTCCTGCCAAAATATTAGTCCACGTCCCCTGGCGCAGTGCCCCACCAATAGAGACTTAGCTCGTGATCCCCCTCTTCTCTATCCAGCCTACGGGATCCAACTCTCAGGGCCTCGCCTTACTAAAACGCATAGGCTCTCCTTGGCTGTGCCTTCACCACTAAATATCTTTAATGCTATCAAATTTGGGTCGACCTGGATCAGAAAGCTACTGATAAGCTGCATTAATCCAGCAACCCCACTGGCCCCTGGGCTAATTGAGTGGCTCCTTTTTGAGGTACCATCATGTCGGGCCCTATATGGCTCCTTTTACTGCCCCTTCTTCTGCTGATACCAGCTGCCCAGCATTGGACACCTGAACTACCATCATGTTTGGTCTACAACGGCACCTTGTGCTGTATACCACATGGCAACTTATCCTTTAATTGCCTCCGTGATTCCAAGTACCAATACCTCGAACCCTGCTCTTGGACCACACATACCAGTAGTACTTATAACACTCCCCCACCACAAGGTCCACCTCCCACCACGCAGACTTCTATCTCCTCCCCGCCTATTGTGGTAGGGGTACTAGCTCTTGCTGCAACAGATCAGCTCTTCTATGGTGGCTACTTTCCAGTCCCTAAAAACATCAGATCTACTAGACGGGGGAAAGGCAGGAATTGCAAGCTTATAATTAGCGCTCTTAGAAAAATCCTACTTATCCTCCTGCTTTGTTCAGGCAACGTAGAACTCAACCCTGGCCCCCCAGAAGCTATTGCTTTGCCAGCAGAACTAGCAAATTTAAAAGGAATAAGCTTCTTGCATATTAACTTATGTAGCCTCCTTAAAAGATAACCTTAATACAAACCTGGGTAAATCATACCTCTCCTGACATACTTGTGATTTCGAAACTTAGCTAGACCCAGCACCACTGATAGAAGTAAACATACCCAACTATGCTTTGTTCAGACTGATAGGCATGCCAGAGGAGGAGGGTAGCTATCTCGTTAAGACAAATTTTCTGCCTCCTGCTTATCCTCGGCATCTGTGTCAGCAATTCGAATGCCTACTTCTCAAAGTGGAAATTACACAGACTACTGCACTCTCGTAATAGGATGCTACAGACCACCGTCTGCTGGCCTACAACATGTGTCATATCTAAGTGACAAGTTGGGACAGGAGCTGCAGAAACTATTATTTTAGGAGACCTCAACTTTGACTGGCTCTCTAACACAGCTGCCCCTTGCATCCTTCTGTGATGAACATGGGCTGACTCAACTTATTACTGAACCAACACGCCCAAATGAAGGAACCCCAGTAAAGTACACTTTTGGATGTGCTAATGGTGAGCAGACCTCATCTCTTCTCCACGCTGATGTCTTCTTCTCAGGCGCTGGCGACCATTGTTTTATTGCCGGAGTAAGATCCACCAACAACCCAGCACCCATCAGCAAGTTCTCTATGAAGAGATCCAGGTGCAACTAATGAACATGCCTACCTAAAGCAAGCTTAAGTACTCCCTGAGTGGCAAGATTTCTACCTGGCCAAAGCGATTCGTCAGCTTACAATATCTTCCACAACATTCTATCAAGGCCCTTAATAAGTATGCTCCCCTTATTAAAGTTCGAACTAGGACCAAAACCTGTAAATGGTTCACCCTCAGATCAAGTCCTTGCTTCTAGAAAGAGATAAGCTCTGGAAAAAGCACAGACTGAACACTGCAGAGACTGGAACCAGTTCAGGAGACTACAGAATTTATGTACCAAAACAATCAGAAATCGAAGACCACCTTCTTCAAATCCGAACTCGACTCTGCCACAAAGAGCCCAATCAAGCTCTGGAACACAATCAGTGATCTGCTAGGCCACTCCCCAGGAAATTCACTCCCGACCAAGATTCCTCTGGCAACTTGACTATAACCGAAAAGATGGATATACTTGGCGCGATTCAATAACCACTTTGCTACTGCAGGCATGGCATTTGATAACTCCCCTGCAAACATACTTCGCTCCCAGACTGCCAGCCAACTGCCTGAAACTCCGATAGCTTCACCGACTTTCTCACTTCAACATGCCACACTGAAAGAGGTAGAGGATCTCTTGCTTCAGTTGGATACTGGAAAAAGTGCTGGGGCCGACTCCCTTGACCCTTACTTCCTAAAAATTGCCCTACCATGCACTAGCGAGCACCACACCTACCAACTTTTTTAACTTATCCTGTCTCAGGCACCTTACCACCTATATAGAAGACAGTGCATGTCATACCACTGTTCAAATCAGGTGACCGTGGCGATCTCAATAACTACAGGCCAATTTCCCTCCTTCGGTCCTGTCAAGCTCCTAGATAAAATTGTAAATGCACAGCTGAGGACTCACCTTGAGTCTAGGGAACTGCTAAATCTACAGTCCGGATTCAGAGCTAAACATAGCATTATCTCAGCCCTCGCCAAAGTTACTAACGACTGGCAGCGTAATCTGGAGCAAAAACTTTGTTGTCTGTTTTCAGCCCAGTCTAAGCAAGGCTTTCGACACCGTCGACCATAGTCTGCTCCTCTCCGCACTTCAAACCATAGGTGTGGACCCCTCCTCTCTCGTTGGTTCACTGACTATCTTACAGGCGCCTTCAACAAGTTAAAGCCGAAGGCCTGTCCCCATAAAAACTCTGCAAAGAGGGTACCTCAGGTTCTATATTAGAGGCCTTACTTTTTGCAATCTACATTAATAACATCGACTACTGTATAAAAGAGCCAACATCCATCTGTTTGCAGATGATACTGTTCTCTACATGAGTGCCCAACACCTGAAGCTGCCTGCAATGACCTACAGTCAGAATTCAACCTTTTGCAAAGCCAACTCCTCCAAAAAAGCAACTCCTTAATGCCCAAAAACTAAAGCGATGGTCTCTCTCCTTTTATCATTACAGCTAACCCTGTGTCCAGTGGGACAGTTCCCAAATTACCACAGTTCTAGGTGAAAAACTAGAATTTGTTACAAAATTCAAGTATCTGGGAGTTTGGATAGACCAAAGACTCTCCTTCATTGAACATATCGAGGACTTGCTAAAATGACTTGACAAAGGCTTGGACTGTTTTTAGAATCAGCCAATTTCTCACCAGAGATGCCAAGAAACAACTGGTCCAATCCATTTTCCTATCATTGGTTGATTACGCTGACTTCCTCTACAGCCAATGCCCCAACTCTTACAGTTGTTAACTGGACACACACTACCACGCACTGAGGGTTTATACTTGGGACTCCCCTTGACACATCACTGCACCTATATCGGCAGTGGGATGGACATCACACTAAAGTTCAGGCGCCACAGAAGCGCGCTCTCTGGACCTATGAGCCATCTCTAATAAGCTGCCTTACTATATCTCTGCTGTCTTCCCCTGAGTATAATTAGGGAAATCGGCGTTAAGAAGTTACTCAGCTATTACACTTAAAGTACCCAAAGCAAAATCCCTTGGCAGGGCAGCCATAAGCCGTGCTACCTACCTTATGGAGCGATCTACAAAAACCCTCAAATTAAGCACTCTAATCGGTATAAATGCTTTCAAGATGCTTTATTTCCGTACAATCAGAGAAGTATGTAACTGCTTCACCACTCAGACCCAGTACTGGTATATAGCCATGCCTAGACCCAATTTTAAGTACTGACCCCCAGCTTGCTCCTCACCAGCCTAATTGTTCTCTCTTATCCCCCTGTCTTATCAACACTAGGCCCATCCATCCCTTATTCTTCCCTTTCCCAACCTCGGGATAGGAGCTCACTACCCTGGGTTGTGACATCCTACCATAGCCCGTACTTTATAGCATTCAATCCGGGGCTCACACATACTCCTTTTCTCCAGCCACCTTCTCTACATCCAGCTTTACCAACTCCTTTCTGTGACCATGCCCTCCTAGCCTTTCCCCCTACTTCCCTTCCTCTCGTCCCCCTACCTTCACCTCTACCTGGTGTATATTTTTATTTTTATTTTTTTCTTCCGTTACTTCCTCCTGCAACCTTAGATAACCTGCTTTATCTTCCTATAGACACTTCTATGTATGTAAATACCGTGTAATCTGTATCATATCTGTATGTACATATGATCTTCTTTTTCTTCCTCTCTGTAAAGAGTATTATCTGTATTGCCTTGTAAATACCTGTGTTGACCTGTATATACAATTGTTCATGCTCCACCCAGGTCCATCTTGCAAATGAGCTTCTGCTCAACGATGAACGCCTGGTTAAATAAAGACTTGATTGATTGATTGATTGATTGATTGATTGAATTCCACACGTCACGTCACATTTGTAACACAGAACACAATATATCCTGGCCCCTGGACCACCATAGAAACATAGAAACATAGAATTTGATGGCAGATAAGGACCGCTTGACCCACCCAGTCTGCCCATTTCCCTACCTAATGGATAAGCTGCTGATCCTAGTTAACCAGCAGCCTACTTCTTTCTACCCCCAACCCCTAGAATTGCTTTATGACTGTCCCATGCATGCTTGAATTCAACCACTGTTTTTGACTCCACAACCTCCTCCGGAAGGCTGTTCCATGCATCCACAACCTTCTTTGTGAAAAAATACTTCCTTACATTACCTCTGAGCTGCCCCCCCTCTATATTCAAATCGTGCCCCCTTGTTCTTGCACACCTCTTTTTTTGAAAGATGCTACCCTCTTGGACTTTGTTGATTCCCTTGATGTACTTGAAAGTTTCTATCATGTCCCCCCTCTCCCTCCTTTCCTCGAGGCTATACGTATTAAGCTCCTTTAGTCTCTCTCCATATGTCATCCGGTGCAGACCCTGCACCATTTTAGTTGCCCTCCTCTGGACAGCTTCCATCTTGTCTATGTCCTTGCGGAGATTGGGTCTCCAGAACTGCACACAGTACTCCAGATGGGGTCTCACCAGCTGTCTGTACAGAGGGATAACAACTTCCTGTTTTCTACTGGTGATGCCTCTTCCTATGCATCCCAGTATCCCCCCAGCCCTCCTTACTGCCCTCTCACATTGCTTGCCCACCTTTAAGTCATCTGATTTGACTACCCCCAGGTCCCTTTCCATTTTTGTTGTTGTTAGTATCTCATCCCCCATTGTGTACTCTTCCCCTGGGTTTTTGTTTCCCAGGTGCATTACCTTGCACTTCTTAGCATTGAATCTAAGCTGCCATACATTTGACCATTTCTCTAACCTTGCCAAGTCCCTTCTCATCCTTTCCACCCCACCTTGTGCATCAACTCTGTTGCAGATCTTTGTGTCATCTGCAAAGAGACATACTTTTCCTTCCAGTCCCTCTGCAATGTCACTTATAAAGACATTGAAGAGGACCAGTCCTAATACTGAACCCTGCGGTACCCCACCAGTAACCCCCCTTTCTTCAGAGTGGACTCCATTTCCTATTACCCTCTGTGTCCTATTCTCCAGCCAATTCTTTACCCAGGCTATCATCTTGGGACCCACTCCCAGGCTGGCTAATTTGTATATTAATCTTTTGTGTGGGACTGAGTCAAATGCCTTGCTAAAGTCTAGGTAGGCCATGTCCACAGCCCCTCCCTGATCTACTACTTTGGTCACCCAGTCAAAGAAATCTATCAGATTCATCTGACATGACCTTCCTGCTGTGAATCCATGCTACTTTGGGTCCTTTGCCACTCTGGCCTCTAGGTACTTGACAATTCTTTCCTTCAGAAGTGATTCCATCATTTTCCCTATCACTGAGGTTAAACTAACAGGTCTGTAGTTTTCTGCTTCTGCCCTGCTCCCACTTTTGTGAATGGGAATCACATCTGCCCTCCTCCAGTCCTCAGGTACCACCCCATCCTCCCATGATTTGTTAAAGAGGGTAGTCAGTGGTGTCACTAGTTCTACCATTAGTTCTTTTAGAATTCTGGGATGAATCCCATCCAGCCCCATTGCTTTGTCCACCTTCAGTTTTAAGAGTTCTTTCAGAACCCTTTCTTCTGTAAATGGGCTGGCATCAACTTCTGTATCCAGATTGTTTCTATTGTTTGTTTTAGGTACCTCCCTCTTCATTTGTAAATACTGAGCAAAAATATTTGTTTTAGTATCTCTGCCTTTCACGTCCCCTCCTGCCCACCCCTCCCCTTTATTAAGCCTCACTATCCCTCCTTAGTCTTTCTTCGCTCCTGATGTACCTAAAAGGTTTTATCCCCTTCTTGACTGAGTTGGCTATCTTTTCCTCGGTTCGGACCTTTGCTGTTCTGACTGCCTTCCCAGCTTCCTTTTGTTTTAACTGATACAATTCTCTGTCCTGCTCCTTCTGTGATTCCTTGTACTTTCTGAATGCTTTCTTTTCTCTTGAACCTTCACTGCTACCTCCTTTGAGAACCATAGTGGTTTCTTGCATCGTTTGTTTTGTTTATTTGCTTCATACAAAGGCTTGTTACCTCTGTGATGGCAGTTTTTATTATTCCCCATTGTTCTTCCACCCCTCCTTCCTGCCCATTTGCTAGTGCATTCCTTAGGCACTCACCCAATTTGGCAAAGTCAGCCCTCCTGAAGTCCAGTACTTTTGCCTTTGTATGGCTTGACTCTATTGCTGTGTTTATTGTGAACCATACTGTTCGATGGTCGCTAGTTCCCAGATGGCTACCCACTTCTACATCTGTGATCCTCTCTCCATCTCAATTTGAGAGAACCAGGTCTAAGATTGCTCCCTCTCAAGTGGGTTCCAATACTAGTTGTCTAAGGCATGCCCCCTGTAGGGCATCTAGAATAACCCCACTCTTAGAAGTGACTGCTGCAACTGCACTCCAGTTAACATCTGGCATATTCAGATCACCCATCATCAGTATCTCCCCTTTATCTGCCATTCTAAGTATACTTTCTATCATTTCCTTGTCCATTTCCTCACCCTGAGAGGGGGGTCTGTATACAACCCCTGTGCGGATTGTGGTGCCATTGCCTGCCTCCAAATTGACCCACAGTGCTTCTTCTCCTCCCTGTTTACCCTTTTGTTCTGTTGCTTTGATTCCTTCCCTTACGTGAAAGCTACTCCTCCTCCTCCTCCTCTTTTACCCTCCCTGTCCCTCCTGTAGATAGTGTATCCTGGTATGTTTATAACCAGTCATGGTTCTGTGTGTACCATGTTTCTGTGACTGCCACGATATACAGATGTTCCTCCTCCATCAAGGCCACTAATTCAGGAAGCTTGTTACCCAGACTACGGGCATTGGTACTCATTGCTCTCCATTTTTTGATGGCTTTACCTTCTGTAGCAGCATCCCCCACTGACCTTTCTACCTTGGTCTTTTTTTCATTTAGTACCCTGTTTTGTAGGGGAGGCTGGGATTTTCCTGCTGCTTATCAGTGCCTCCCCCTTTGACTAGTTTAAAAGCTTGCCAGTGTAGCATTTAAACCGATTGCCCAAAAGACTTGTTCCCTTCCTGGACAGATGCAGACCATCCTGCCAGTATAGGCTGGTGATCCTCCAGGTGGAACCCCAGTCCCCAATGAAGCCAAACCCCTGTGCTCCACACCATTTTTTCAACCATTCGTTAAACTGCATGGTGCAAAGTACCCTCACCTCACCCATGCCACTAACAGGCAGCACCTCTGAAAAGGATACTGTGTGTGCTACTTGTCTTAGGCCCCTCCCCAACTCGACAAAGTCCTTCTGCACTGCTCTAATCTCATGATGAGCCAAGTCATTTGTCCCTAGGTGGACAATGACGTCCAGCTCAGACTCCCGTGCAACTGTTTTCGTGATCCTAAGGATGCGCTTCCTGTCCTCAAGCCATGGCACCAGGCAGGCACCTCACAGTTTCCCTGCTCCCCAGTTCTATCCCCTAATAATGGAGTCCCCACCAGGAGTTGCTTCCTTTCCCTGTGGTTCCCTCTGCCTCTTTCTTGAGGCCTCCCTTGTGACAGTTGTCTGCAACCTCTTAGTCTCCTCTGCGGGTGCATCCATAGGGGAACTATGCTCCCCAGAATGGTGTATGGATTGTGAGTGGAACAACTGACTGAGTGTGACTTTGTTCCCACCCTTACCCTCCCTAGGCCACTGTGGTCCAACTGCTGTACTTTCTTCGAAACCTCTGAGGTAGTGGTGGTGGCTCTGGTGCTCCCTGGATGGGGGAGGTTTCCTTACTACTGTCCAGTGCGGCCTGAAGACAGGCAGCTTCCTCCCTCAGGGCAGAGAGTTGTCTGCAAACAGAGCAGCATCTCAGCCTCCAGAAAGACTCCCAGAAGACTGCTTCCCCACAGCCATTACATTGCCCTACTCCCCACATGTCTGTCTACCTTTGTTTTATTTTTTTTTTTGTGTGTGTGTGTGTGTGATTGGTTTGTTATATAGAAATATATATATTATATAATGTGTATGCTTATGTTGTCAGCGCAGTGTGCTAGAGAGGCTATGACAGTGATATGCACCTTGCCCTCTGGAGGAAATGATGTCAGAACCCCAGGTATAAAGGAACTATTTCCAGGGTGGGTGGGGTGAGGGGTGGGAAGGGTTTGGGGCCTAAACTGTGCCCTCACGAAACAATCAGCTAAAAGCTCTGACCTACCACTGCAAAGAGTGCCTTCCTGTCAGCAAGATGCCCTACATGACAATTTGACAGAGAAAATACCCTGCTAATATGACTGCTGTTAGCCACTGTTACATGCTACCATAGGGAATGTCACTGTGTGCCCCACTGGACCACCACCACCATGAAACCGCTGTTAGCCACTGCCACCAGGAGGAATGACTTTGTGTGCCCCCTGGACCACCACCATAAGACTGCTGTTAGCCACTGCCACCACCACCAGGTGGAGGAAGATGTGAGAGGGAATGTCATCATGTGCCTAAGCTTTGACCACAACCACCCACCACCACCATTCTGACGATGTTTTCCATTATATGTCTTGACCTTGCCAAGGCAGATGGAGTCGAACGGGAGACCACATCTATCAGCCACAGGCACAAGGCTTCTTACTATGACTACTATAAAGCAAGTTTGTGTACTAATGTGTTTCATGCTAGTCAACTTCCTTTAGCTGTGTGTTTTATTTCCTGTTGCTTTTCCAAGCTGCAATGGTCAAACAAATATGGTCAACTTATTTTGTTTTTTTACAGGTCAACAAATGACTCTCCTTCGCTGAAGGTCAGTATCAATGGTACAGCATTACTGTGTACATCAACCTGTGGGATATCCATTTCCATACTGGTAAGTATATCAATTTTATTTAATCTGTTCCTTTTTTTTTCCTAAGAGTGTAAAAAATCCGACTGATCATTCGAAAAGTAGGTGAGATGTACGTCACAAAATATTTGCCAAACACATCATGCTCTGTATTCCAAGTTTGCAGCTGCAGCAATGCCAGTGTTGAAAAAAGTTTGACTCAGGTCATGTGACTTGGCAAGGTGTGGTTTTAAAATGTAAACTGAGTTAAGGCCAGGGACACCAACACACTGTATTTCTTACAACCTGGTACTACATTTAATTGTGATCTGATGATTTATTGTTCTTGTGGCTTCACAGCTTGCTATCTTTGTTAATCCATATACCCATGGTGGAACAGCCATGGATTAAGCATAATGGGCCAGATTTTCAAAGCCCTAGGTATCACGCAAGGGACGTGCACCAAACAGTAATGGCGCAAGGGAGTCTAGCATCAAACATTGCGCCAGACCTGATTTTCAAAGGAGCACTGTGTCAAAGGCAGTCCACCCTGCATCAAAGGTGGCTGTGTCAGCCTTGTGCCATACAAATGGCAGTGCCATGATGCAAGTCATCTTGCACCACAGAAATGGTGCAAGACAGTACCTGTGTGAATTTCAAAGCTGCAGCACTGACACCAATCATGTCAAGGTACCGTCAGCTGCTAGACCAGCCAGATCTGGTCTAAGGGACACTAGAGCATACAAAGAGACCCAAAGCAGGTGGTCAGACCTGACTATGCTAATATTAAGGGCCAGTATTCCCCTGCAGGACTAATTTAGAACATTTTGGGGGCTTAGTTCTGGCCATTTCATCTGCCGTTTTGTTTATTTAGCTTGTGTCATTCTCGTCCTTTGCGTCATTTATTTGACTGAGCTTGCACCATTTTTACTCAGCTTGCACCATTTTTGTACTCAGTTTGTACCATTTTTGTACTCGGTTTGTGTCATTTTTAATCGGTTTGCACCATTTGTTGTACTCAGTTTGCACCATTTTTGTATTCAGTTTGCGTCATTTTCATTCCTTGAGTCATTTTTCTGACTTAACATGCACCATTTTTTACTCAACTTGTACCATTTATTTTGGTGCAGCTTGTATCATTCCCATCCCTTACACCATTGTGTTGATGCAGTGGACCTCTTGCGTCAATTTGGGGGACTTTGTCACACAGACCACTTTTCTTGCAAAATATGGCACACAGTATTTGGCACACCAAGATCTGATTCAAGCTGATTGTTTGACGCAGTTTGTGTGGATCTAAGGGCCCTTTGAAAATTCGGCCCAATGGGCGGATGTTTGGCACATGTCCCTTGCATCATACCTTCGGCTTTGAAAATCCAGCCCAATGTGTTACTGCTGCAATCAAGTTGTAATAAGTCCTTCATTTCTTTTTTTAAGAAAACTCCAGATGCTTTATTGTGTCATAGTTGCCTTATCAAAAGAACTTCAACATCATACCCCACTCGGGCTGGCAGACATGGAACAAGTAGAAGTTGTACGAGTCGATGATGACCATGACCATCATTACTGGACTGGAGAAGGATGCAGATAAAATCTGTGAAGAAGTAACCGAACAAGAAACCATTAATGAGACCTATCTGCAAATATGATACTCCCCCTACCCCCCGAAAAAAAAAAAAAATACTTACCTTCATTGGTTTGAGAGTATTCCATTTCCAATTCCAATGCCACAATTTCTCAAGCACGGGAATGCGCACACCAACAGTATGTGACCTGTGACAGAAAACAATACAATGAGTACATGTACATTTATGCCCACACCCCCTGAGAAAATACATATATGTATATATCAACTCACCAAGGCTACTATTGGTGTACACACAAACGGCACCCTTCCTGTTGAAGTGATCACAGCACACTTTGGGCAACCAGCAGTTCTCTCAGTGTCATAATTTGTGACGGTACACTGAATGGTCATTCAGGTTATCCCTCTTTCATATTGTTTGGCAAGACACTGTGCATCAATTCATTACATCATCATCACAGTAAGGTCAATACACAGCAGCATTACATATAATTGCAACAGCAGCAGCATTTCTTGTAACACTCCCATTTCACTTTGTCAGCACTGGAGAATTTTCTGGACACAAGACAGTTGCATTTCGGGGATGCATAAAAATTCTGGTCACTGTGTGTCAGCACTGCACGCATCACTGAGTGAGCCATTAATTCTGGGACAGTTTGCATTTGGTGAAATGCTCCCATTTCACTTTGTGAGCACTGGGGAATTTTCTGGACACAAGACAGTTGCATTTCGGGGATGCAGAAAAATGCGGGTGACTGTGTGTCAGCACTGCGTGCATGACTGAGTGCACCATTAATTCTGGGACACTTTGCATTTGGTGTAGCACTCCTGTTTCACTTTGTCAGCACTGGGGAATTTTCTGGACACAAGACAGTTGCATTTCGGGGATCCACAAAAATTCTGGTGACTGTGTCAGCACTGCGCACATGACTTAGTGCGCCATTAATTCTGGGAAACTTTGCATTTGGTGTAATGCTCCCATTTCACTTTGTCAGCACTGGGGAATTTTCTGGACACAAGACAGTTGTATTTTGGGGATGCACAAAAATTTTGGTGGCTGTGTGTGAGCACATAATGTCATAAATTATAAATTAATGTCTATTTCAAAACATAAATATTTGTGGAGACTCAGTAATGTTTACTTTCTGTCGTGAAGTGTTTGTCCAAAAGCAGGACTGTGCAGTGCAATTATACTGTGATAAACTGCATGTGTGCAGTCAGTGTTCTTTCTTGTGTGTGCAGACACTGTCCAACTTTGTGCAAACATATATATGGTGTGACTTGTTGCAGTATGTAAAGAATAAAGATAAGAATATATAACGTATATTTTATTTGTACCATCATCAACAGTGGAGTAAGTGATATGATATTTTTCGGAGGTTTCGGGCTATGACTTTACAGAGATAATAGCACACAAAAATAATGCTTTTCAACAAACCATACCCAACAGACATTAAATATTGCTGAGGCACTCCAAATATGTTATGGTGTACAGACATTTTAAAGTTAAAATATATAACAGGTCCTGCAGTCCACTGCCACCACACTGTGCAACCACTGGCACCGTGTCATGTTATGGTGTACATCAATTTGCTAAAAAACTGACACTACCAGTAAACTAGAAAGACATCACTTATTCCAGAACAAAAAATGAAAAGAAGAACCGTGGCAGCACAGTGTGTTGGCATTTGGCAGTGAGTGAACTGGACCTTATATATTTTCTGACTTTATAGTGTCTGTACACCATCAGTCAAAAATTTTTGGTGCCTCACCATCACCAATACTTCATGTCTGTTGGGTACAGTTTGTTGAAAAGCAGGATTTTTGGTTGCTATATGATCTCCTAAATGTCATGTGCAAACTGTTTGACTAAGGTGGACTCTGGCCAGAGACCTCTGAAAAAATATCATATCACTTGGTCCGTTGATGATGATGATGGTACCAATAAAATATACGTTATATATTCTTATATTCTTATCTTTATTCTTTATACCATAAACACTGCAACAAGTCAGCATATATATGTTTGCAAGAAGCTGGACAATGTCTGCAGTCCACACACAGGAAAGAAAACGAACTGCACGCATGCAATTTAGCACATTGTACTTGCACTGCTCAGTCCTGCTTTTCCACAACTACTCCACAATAGAAAGTAAACATTACTGAGGCACTAGAAATACATCAGGGTACACATTCTTAACCTGGATTATAACACAGCTGGGGGGAGGTGTGTTGAAAAAAAGCTAACGTGGGATCCCCTGCTGGTCCAGCAGCAGATAGCGCATCAACACAATTTGCAATTGGTGTCACTCTATGTGCTCCAACTGCTGTTGGACAGCACTCACCCTCTTGTTGTTCTCTTCTACCATGGCCCACAACACAGCAAGGTCGGCCTGAGTTGCAGGCAATGTGGGA
Organism: Neoceratodus forsteri; assembly: GCA_016271365.2. NCBI lineage: Eukaryota > Metazoa > Chordata > Ceratodontiformes > Ceratodontidae > Neoceratodus > Neoceratodus forsteri. The sequence goes on from CM057450.1 coordinate 1,604,842,519, forward strand.
TCAACTGGTGGTGGTACAGCTGTTGGTGGTGGTGGTGGGGGTTGTGCTGGTGGTGGATCAGCTGCTGATGTGGCCCTGCTCTTGCTGTGGCAATGCAGAGCAGCACCCTCTGCCACTGCCACAGAAGGGCCAGCAGGTGGAGGCCTGGCCCATTCTGTGGCAACCTGCCACTCCATCTTGTGGTGATTAATCATGTGGGTGCACTGGCCCTCAATCCCTCAGGTGTGTCCCCCGGGGACCATGATGCAACTCAACACCACAAATGCAGTACCATACCAGGCTGCTGTCCCCCCCAACATAGTTGGAGAACTCCCAAACTGGGGAGCTGCAAGGAGGACCAGGCATGGGAGGGCCAGATGCACTGGCAGCATCCTGGTCATGGCAGTGCTCAACCTCCGGCACATCCTGCTGTGGAGGTGGTGCTGCTGGAGCTGCTGCTGGTGGTGGTGGTGGTGGTGGTGGTGGTGGTGCTGCTGCTGCTTCCAGGGGGGGACCCAAGATTTTCAACCACTCCATCAGCACCTGGCCATGCCCCCCATGAGTGTGCACTTCTCCCCTGCCAACCATGCTGCCATACAGTCCCACTGCCCCTGGTACCGTCCCAGACATTCTCTGACTTTCACCCTGTCCTTGGTCCATTTCAGGAACTTAAGTACTCAAACTCAACTGTCCTCCCTCCTTCCCTCTGTCCAAGCAATGATGAGTCAACAGTAGACAACGACAACACGAAACACTCACACACACATCACAGGCACACACACAGTCAGACTCACACATAAACAAACAAAAACTTATAAAAGTAAAAAACAAAGAAATCACAATCACTGAAAGAAAAAATGAACTACAAAAAGAGTACAAAAAACACGAAACAAAAAACATAATTTTAAAAAAAGCTGTTGGTTGGGTTTTATATGAATATGATCTCTGGATTCTCTGCTCCAGCTACTACACAGACAAACTGCCTCCTCTCTCTACCTCTGCAAAGGAGAAATGAAAGTATCTGTTTGCATGAGTCACTTCCTTCCTGACTGGCTAAAGTATGTGACTTACAGTACTGTAAGCCATGTGATATGTGGGGGGGGGCTGCCTATATTGTTGTCACTTCACCTTACTTCGCATTAAGGCAGAATGACAGTGTGAAGTCATAATTACAAGGCAAAGTGAGCCTTTCACAATGGAGTGACAAAGTGAAGTGCCCACTTTGCAGGCACTTCACCAGCGAAATTTAACTTCGCTGCATCTCTACTCTGGTTATCCACTTAATTATTCTCATGTCCAACAACTGAACTCTACTGCCATTCCTGCTCCAATACCTCCTGCTGGCAAGTCTTGCTGGACTCCCATTGGCACCACTCCCAGCAGCACGGGTAGTGTAAGGACCACTCTTACACACACTACTGGTCCAAGTCCTCCTCCTAAAGGCACAACTTTTACAATACCATCAACAACAAGCACAATTTAATCAGGTATACAACTCAGAGTCATTGACAACTAAAATAGGCCCACCACCCTGATCCACTCACTGTGAACTGGATAGCAACAGTCATGGATTAAGTGACTGGCTTTGCAGAGATGTGCATAGCTCTCCAGTGTGACCTTATCAGCTGACCATGAGAGTATTGGCTGCCAGTAGGCAGAAGTCCCATTTAAACAATTCAAGTAATATACATAAAAAATGAAAGTACCAGTAGTCCTGAGTGGTGGCAAGCAGTCCCAACAGGAGATGAATAAAACATTTTGTATTAGATTAATTCATTTCATTTCCTGGTTTGTAAACTCATACTGCCTAACAATGTGCTTGATCACCAACAGTGGAAGACAGTGAACCATCAGTTCATGTCATCATTGTCAGCCCCAAATACTGTAGACTCAGTATTTAACACTGTATCCTTATGAAAAGACTTTCTTTACCCTTTTGAGAGACGCTGCCTGCTGAAGACCCTTGGCCCAATTTTCAAAGGTGGATACAGGGCTTGCGCCAAACCCTGCACCTACCCTGAAGTTTGATGACTCTGCGCCAAAGACATTGCCACAACATGCACCTAATTTTATAACATTTGGCGCAGTTGTGACAATTTCCAAAATTTACAGCAACTTGCACCAAAGCTTTGGCACAAGCCCCGTAAAAAGGATCCTCGAATGGTGCAAAGCTAGACTAGGGTGAGCTGGCCTAATTTTGCTGCATCCAGTGCAAGGGACTTGCGGCAGGGATTTGCGGCTGCCTTTCTTGCAAAATCACAATTGCACCAATGCTTGATGCAAGTCACCACTTGCATCAGACTCCCTGATGGAAGTCCACTGTGTTGATCTAACCCCCTTTGAAAATCAGGCCCCCGTGTGGGTTGAAGCATCACAGCTCAGAGCTCTAGTCAGTCTGTGTCCCACATGGCACCAGAATAGACTAACTTCAGCTACTTGCTGTACCGGAATGTTTACATGACTCCACAAGTGCAGAGTTTTATTTTTGGTTGTCTAGCAGGCTGGCTGCACTGCCTCCAATATCCAGAGAGCATTATTGTTTGTTATTTTTTCCTACCCTTTCATTAACCAACTCTTTACAGCTGGCATGACAGGTATGAGATGTGAACACAGTATGTATAAACAATACTAGAAGGCTAAGTTCCCATTTGTTTCGTTTTTGTAATTCTCTCCAATGCAAATGTATGTATTCTAAAGGATAAAAACAACTGCAAAGTATTGTGGGTATGCAAATCCTTCAGGGGAGATGTACGCGAAAGCTCATTTACTGGAACTACATTCTGATGGCTATGTTCATGCTCAGAATGGTTTTACCATGCCACCGCAACATCGAACACGGAGACATCCGAACAATGACAGCTGCAGTGCTGACTGTCAGCATTGCAGTGTCGGGGATGCCTCCATGTTTCTATTGGGGGGCTACACCCCCAAACCCCCCATATGGGGGCTTCACTCCCACACACTTCGGTCTGTAGGATTCCAACTCCAAGTCAGAGTTGGACTGGGGGGAGGGGGCGTGGTGATACACCCTGTAAGGCAGATTTGGGCACTGCACAGACCATTACAGTGATGTGTGGGTTTTGCTCGATTCTTGTCGCTGTGATGGTCTTCGTCGAGGAGGAGTCGCTGCGGTGACGGTATACCGCTCAGACCTTACCACAGTGAACACACATGCTAAAAGTAATGATTATCAAAAAAATGCACAAAACAGTGCACAGAACAATCATGCACTTATTATTAATCAGAGTTCAAAAGGTCATGAAATATGCCTAAGTGATCTTTCTCATTTTGTATTTTGTTCTTTCACTTCATTTTCTTATTTGTTGACCCATACAGACTGACAATCTGCTTGATCACCAACAGAGAATGATGGTGAATTATCAGCTTATAGCATCACTGCCAACCACAAGAAAAATAGCAATATTTGGCAATGTATCCTCATGTCATAAACCCTTCCTACCCTTTTGTTTATTGACTCATTAGGGTCAGCATGATATGCATGAGATGCAAAAGCTGTTGCAAAAAGGGTATTATGTATCAACAATACCAGGAAGCTGATATTTTTTCAATGTGCTTATTTAGTAATTTTCTCCGTTGCATATACATGTGTTCTAAAGGATAAAATCCAAGTGCAAAGCATCATGGGTATGTTAATCCTTCAGGAGTGAGTTTTTTAAGAAATCTCAACTGGCACTACATTCTGCTAGCTTTGTCCCTACTCAGACCTCTCAACTGACTCACACACAGTAAATGTAACAAAAACCTTTAAAATCTGCACAAAAGAGTATGCATTATGACAGTATGTGGAGCTATATCTCCATCCATGGAGGGTAAAGAATTGTGAAGGTAAATGTAACACCATAAAGTTCTGGCCTTTTAATTTTCTTTGTGTTTTTTGGTGTATACATTTTTGTGGGGTACAATATTTGCAAATCTGGGAGAGGACAGAGACAATATATTAATTGGCAAGGAGGCAGAAAATAGACTACAGGTGGTAGATGTATGGAGCTCAATACTAAATATTTACTCTTACTGGGGCTCTGCACTAGGCCATGTCAGTTTTGATAGGTTGCAGACTCAATCACAACACCACAAACTTAGCAATGCATAGCAGTGGTGTTCCAGCACCACCGGCAACAAGTAAGTTAGAGTAATAAATATCCATTGCTGACCTGAATGCATTTTTTAACCCCTTATTTGTTGTCTGTGATACCCTATGACATTTACTGCACTGGGAGCTAAAGTGCTTTAACTGAACTGTCAAGGCCAAACTGAATTCACAGGTCCTAACTTGAAGCTGAACTGAAGTTTCCTCTTGCCCTCTTTTCTCACTCTTAGCATAAAGTATGCACCCTGACCCTCCTGATCTATGCACAGTGGGCTTTGCCAAAGTCGCATGCACTGGCAACTCTCCTGGCATGTCCCCTAACCAAGCTGCTCACATTGCTCTAACAAAAGACTGGAATTGGGCAAGGCATGCATGCAGGTCTGTTGGGGGACTTTGTGAGTGCCTCAGGATCCTCCCTGAGCTCCCCCATAATGCAACAAATACAGTAACTGTGTCATTGTCAATATATTGCATATTTTTGGTGCACAGGCATAGTGAACTAGGCCCATTGTGTGTTTTTATGAAGGGAAATACACAGAAAGTATGAGAAACATTTCTTTTCCCGTTGATTTAGTCAACCATAGAATACTACAAAATGTTGAGCTTTATAGCTTGTTCCAGATATTCATAGGAACAGTTACAGTACATTATTCTTGATAACGCAGGAGTTCAAAAGTTGTGATATACACACACCTGCCATCTAGTATGAGTCAGATCAGCATATCAAAGTGAGAGTTATTCTAAAATCACAATAGGAAGGTGGCATGAAAAGTTTGTAAATAATAATGCTGTACACCCTCACTTTTCATTTGAAAACAATAGAAATAAAACTCTATTCAACAAAGTTCTGACTTCAGCACTGAGGCGTTTCCTTTGATGTTTTTGCCAAGGATCAGTATTAAAGGTTTTTAAAAGTTCCTTTAGTCTGGGTGTGCCATGGGATCTTGAAACCTGAACCTACAATTGTCATTCTGTGGAAGTGGATAAGACACCATAAAAAGAGTTGTAAGTGCTTGGCTCTTTAGCTCTGCCACTGTAGTAAACCAGAATCTAAAGTGCCTATTTAGTTTGGCGAGATCTGGCTGATTTGCTTTATTTTTATTTTCCAACTTATTTACAGTGAGCAGACCATCTGAGACATAACATCTACTATTCCGTGGGGTCTTACATCTACCTCATTTCACATCTGGTAGGACAAAAACACAGGGAGTCAAGTAACTTGCTTTAGGACATCTATTGTAGTATGTAAATGACTGGTGGGATTTCAAGCTGAATCACCTGTTTTTTAAGCCTGTGGTCAAGCAACTTGAGTACACAGCTTCTACTGTTGCTTAGTAGGATGACTTAGATGGAATAAACATCCAGAACAGGTGGTATGACCTGATACAGCAACAACCTTCAAGCTCAGACTCAACAAGTACTTCAAAGAAAAGGGGTGGCAGGGTATTTCCACTTAGACAATGGAAGGCAGGAACCTGGCGGACTGATGGTCTACTTTCCTTCCTTTCTAAGGACCAGATCTACAGCGATGCCCTGGATTTGAATCAGGTACACAATCCTGCATCCCCAGACACATTCGCATTTGGAGGTATCCACAGCCCCCAGGCAACCTGTACATGTGCATGCAGAGGTCCTTGAGGGAGCTGATGGTGTTCTGGGCAGAGGAGCAAGGCAGGACACATGGAACACAGTGGGATGTCAGGGCTAGTGCCTGAGTAGATCCTCTACTCCAGTGCAAGGGGACTGTGAGATGAGAGTCCTCCAAGGCTGCCATATCCTTGTAAAGGGGAAAAAAGTTTTAAATAGAAAAACAAAAACTTTAAGGCCCACATTCCTCTATGCCTTCTCAGAGGGATGGGGCCAAGAGCTGGGAGGGCATTTCAAGCCCACAAAAGGTGAGGGGGTGCCATACAAGGTGAACACATGTGTATTACTGCAGTCCTCACTAATGTAACTTCAATGCCTTCTCCATCACAGAAGTCCTTTTGATGTAACACAGTAGCATAGTAACATTAATTTAAGGGAAAGGGAACTTTAGGTTCACCAAGTGCACCCTCTTCCTGCTTCAAAACTAGGATTAAATTAAGAGTGCAGTGCAAATATATTTTGATTTACAGGGAATTCCTACTCATACTTCTACCCAGGGTACCTGTGAGTCTCTTGATAAGCAGAATGATAGATGTACTGTAAATTGTAATTGTACATAAACCTTTATTTTTCCTTTTTCCCTACCATGTTACCTGCTCTTGTTATCTGGCTGCAACCATTTGTAGCAGAGAAAACATAAAATTTGATGGCAGATAAGGACCGTTTGGCCCACCTAGTCTGCCCATTTTCCTACCTAACGGATAAGCTGCAGATCCTAGTTAACCAACAGCCTACTTCCTCCTACCCCCTCCCCCCCCACTAAGACTGCCTTATGTCTGTCCCATGCATTCTTGAATTCCCCCACTGTTCTTGACTCCACAACCTCCTCAGGAAGGCTGTTCCATGCATCCATAACCCTTTCCGTGAAAAAATGCTTCCTCACATTACCTATCTGCCATCCCCCCCTCTATCTTCAAATTGCATCCCCTTGTTCTTGCACATCTCTTTTTCTGAAATATACTACCCTCTTGGACTTTGTTGATTCCCTTGAAGTACTTGAAAGTTTCTATCATGTTCCCCCTCTCTCTTCTTTCCTCAAGGGTATACATATTAAGCTCCTTTAGTCTGTCTTCGTATGTCTTCTGGTACAGACCCTGCACCATTTTGGTTGTGCTCCTCTGGACAGCCTCCACTCTGTCTGTGTCTTTGCAGAGATGGGGTCTCCAGAACTGCACACAGTACTCCAGATGGGGTCTCACCAACTGTCTGTACAGACGGATAACAACTTCCTGTTTTCTACTGTTGATGCCTCTCCCTATGCATCCCAGAATCCCCCAGCCTTCCTTACTGCCTTCTCACATTGCTTGTCAACCTTTAGGTCATCTGATATAATTATCCCCAGGTCCCTTTCCATTTTTGTTAACAGTATTTGTTAATATTTTGTGTGGGACTGTGTCAAATACCTTGCTAAAGTCTAGGTAGGCCATGTCCACAGCCCCTCCCTGGTCTACTACTTTGGTCACCCAGTCAAAGAAATCCATTAGATTTGTCTGACACGACCTTCCTGCTGTGAATCCATGCTGCCTTAGGTCCTGTGCCCCACTGGCCTCTAGGTACTCAGCAATTCTTTCCTTCAGAAGTGATTCCATCATTTTCCCTACCACTGAGGTCAAACTAACTGGTCTGTAGTTTCCTGCCTTTGCCTTGCTCCCACTTTTGTGAAGAGGAATCACATCCACCCTCCTCCAGTCCTCAGGTACTACCCCATCCTCCCATGATTTGTTAAAGAGAAAGTAGTCAGCGGTGTCACTAGTTCTACCCTTAGATTCCTTCAGACTGTCCTGTGAAGGGGCTGAAAAGAGCCAGTCATCCAGGTAAGGGAACACATATCTGCCCCTGCGGCGTAGAAACACAGTGACCACAGCTAGGCACTTGGTGAACACCAGAGGTGCCGTGGAGAGGCCAAATGGTAGGGCTTTGAACTGGAAGTGATGGTCCAGAAAGGAGAAATGGGATATGAAGGTAGGCATCCTGCATATCCAGGGAGTACAGCCAAGTGTTGGGAAGGAGCAGGGGTAACAGTCCCTGGACAGTCAACACGTGAAACCTCTTGTACTCTATGAAGAGACTGAGCATGCTGAGATCTAAGATGGGTCTTAGATCTCTCATCTTCTTTGGAACCAGGAAGAAGTGGGAATAAAATCCCCCTTCCTGTCTGTTCTGGAGGTATGTGCTCTATTGCTGCCTTTTGCAGCAGAGCTTGTATTTCCTGCGAGACCAGTCGATGTTGACCTGACAGGTAAAACGACCTTCCTGGTGGGTTGGGAGGAGCTCTCTCCAGGAACTCTATCAAGTGACCTCTTTCTATGAGTGAAAGAACCCATGCATCTGCGGTAATGGTTTTCCACCCGTCCAGGTGGAGGCCGAATCTGCCTCCCACCGGTTCCTCCAAAACGGTCAGAGGGAGTGGAAGGGGAGGAGAGAGAGAGTCAGGACTCAGATGGGAGGGGAGGGGAGCCTCCCCCCAAAGCAGCTTTGGAGAACTTGGCCTGGGGGGTCTGGGTACCAGAACCCAGGGCACGACGCTTGTTCTGTCATTTGCCCAGATTCTGTTTGTTCCATTTCTGTTGGTGACAAAATGGCTGCTGCTGTTGTCTTTGATCAGAACGGTACATAGACAAGACGTCCTTGAGGAATTTGCTGCTCTCCTGCAGCTCGGTAATGATATCTTTGGCGTCACCACCAAACAGAACTGGACCCCTAAAAGGAGCATCCAAAAGCGAGCTCAGAACATCCTATGCCAATCCCACTAAATGAAGCCAGGCTAGACGTCTGAGACAGATACCCCGTAGCTGCCCCTCGAGCCACAGAGTCCACTGAATCATATGTGGAGCGTAGGGCATGGCGGCAGGAAGATTTGTTCATCCTGACTTTCTCGAGGGGTTTATTCCGTAACGACTTGTAAGGAATCTCCTGGAGGTCTTTTTCCAAAGCCGAAAGTGAGGATTTTTGGAAAGCCGCCATATGGGCTACATAGTTCAGAGAATGGATAGTGCAGATAGACGAGGAGTAGATTTTCCTACCATACTGGTCCATCTGCTTGGACTCCTTATCTGGTGGGGAGGCACTAAGATGTTGTTTCGGATGGGCTGATCTATCATGGGCAGCTGCAATGACCACAGAATCGGCCTTAGGTTGTGCAGTCAGGTGGGAGACCCCTTCAGGGGGAAAGTAAGTCCTATCGGCCTTTTTTGATATGGCTGCTGTGGACGAAGGTTGCTTCCAAATAATGGACATAAGGTCCTCATGTGGACCCATCCAAGGTGGAATGGGGAGGCGGTCCACGCTGAACAGGTCCAAGTGCTCTGCCAGCCTTTTGCGCATGGGGTCCAAATCCTTGGAGGCCCATCCACTTGACATTTGAATGGTCCTGAGGAGCTCCCTAAAGGAGGGATCCTCAGGAGGAGACTTAAGGGATTCTTTCAGTTGAGGTTTCACTGGGGAATGAAGTTCAGACTGATTTGGTTCTAAGCCTTCATCTGAGTCCGAAGTGTCTGGTCTACTGGGCAAGGAAGCATCTATAGGTCGTGACCGGGGTCTAATGTATCCTTGGGGCAGAGCACCCAAGTCTCCCTCACAGACTCAGCTAGAGGGTGTTGGACTAGGTGGGGGCACCCTGATAGGAGGGGTGGACCTAACTGTGACCCAAGGCTGGCCCAGGTCTTAAAGCAACTGGGACCTGGCATCCTTCTACCACACAGGAATGACATCCCTTTCGGGTTGCGGTGGCGGGGGAGGAGGGTAACCTGGGTACCCTGAATGAGGAGGGTAGCTGGGATGCTGGTACCAGTAAGGATACTGGTAATACGCCTGCCCAGACACCTGATAGCCCGGCATTGGATAGCCCAGCGACGGACCCTCTGGTGTTGGATACTGCTGGAACAGAGGGTTCCCAAGGAAGTACCCAGAAGGCCCTGAAGGAGGAGCTGAAGGCCCTGATGGAGGGGGTGCCGAAGGACCGCTGGGAAGCAGGTCCAGTGACAGGGTAGGTGGAGGCGCTGTAGGTCCTGCAGGAGGGAGCTCCATATTATCTCCGAATAAATCTAGCAAGGGGATCTAGCGAAAGATGTGGATCCGTTGGAAGAAGAGAACCCAGCGAACCCAGCGAAGGGCAGGAGGTCCGGGATGTCCCCCAACAACAGATCTGGGAGGGTATCCAATGGAAGCGCTGTCCTGGAAGAACAGATACCGGTGGCGAATCCCTGGAGGAAGAACTCTGAGGGGATGAAGAGGTACCCATGAGCTCTCTCTCTGCACAACGTCGGGGACCACAAGAGAGTCCGACAGGAGAGAAGATGTGACCACATGGTCGACAGAGGCACCATCCAGCTACTTACTGTTTGCAGCCGGGCTGACAAGAGCCAGCCGGCTAGCATCAGACTAATCAGCCTGGGCCGGACGCACGGCGGTGGAGCTGTAGGGAGATTTATCAGCGGAGCTCAGAGCAGGAGACCCTAAAGGAACCTCCGAAGAGGTGACTCCCGACTGCCCACTATCCTCGGGGGGGGGGAAGAGGGCGGAAGTAGGTCATGTAGGTGGGGTACTCATGGAAGTGGAGGGCCAACCCTGGCTGGACTTTCCTTGAGGAGAAGGCTTGAGATGGGCATAAGTCTCTTGGGGGGTATCCAGTGACTGCATACTGTATTAAGAAACCTAAACCTCTGGTGATAGGTTTCAGTGTTTATGTCATAGTGTCTGAGGATCTCCTGCTTCACGTGGTCATAGTCCTCTGCCTCTTGGGAGTCCATGTGACTATAAACCAATTGGGCAACTGGGCACTGCCTGTCAGATGTGGTGCCAGTCGAACACCCCACTGTTCCCTTGGCCATGTGCATGTTCGAGTGATCCTCTCAAACGTTGTAAGGTACATAGATACATAGATACATAGACAGTGATGGCAGATAAGGGCCTACGGCCCACCCAGTCTGCCAATTTGAGCTTGTAAGTTCAGTTTATGTTTTCCTAGACGTCTGTTGTCCCTTACCCCTGACCTCCAGAATTCCTTTATGTCTATCCCATGCATTCTTAAATCCCGTGATTGTTTCAGCCACCACCATTTCCTCTGGCAGGGTGTTCCACTTGTCCACCACCCGTTCTGTGAAGAAATTCTTCCTCACGTTTCCTCTGACTCATCCTCCCTCCAACTTCATCCCATGCCCTCTAGTCCTGGAACATCTTTTTCACTTAAAAATAGTGTATTCCTGCACCCTGTCCCTCCCTGTAAGATACTTGTATGTCTATATCATATCCCCTCTCTCCCTCATCTCCTCCAGGGAGTACATACTCAGTTCCTTCAACCTGTCCTCATAGGACTTGTGATGCAATCCATGTACCATCTTTGTTGCCCTCCTCTGAACCTTCTCTACCCTGTCTATGTCCTTATGTAAGTAAGGTCTCCAGAACTGTACACTGTACTCCAGGTGGGTCCTCACTAGTGTCTTGTGTAGTGTAATTATGACCTCCCTTTTCCTGCTGGTGATGCCCCTGCCTATGCATCCCAGCATCCTATTTGCTTTACCTGCTGCCTTGTCACACTGTTTCCCTATCTTGAGGTCATCAGAGATGATAACCCCAAGATCCCTTTCCTGCTTGGTGCATGCTATATCCTCACCCCCCAACTGATATATTGTGCCAGGGTTTTTGTGCCCCATATGCATTATCTTGCACTTCTTTGCATTGAATTTCAACTGCCAAACCCCTGACCATTCTTCAAGTTTCTGCAGGTCCTTTCTCATTCTGTCTACACCCTCTGGTGTGTCTACTCTGTTACAGAGCTTTGTGTCATTAGCGAACAGTGAAATTCTGCCTTCTAGACCCTGCGCAATGTCACTGATGAAGATGTTGAATAGGACCGGTCCCAGCACTGATCCCTGTGGTACCCCTCTGGTCACTCATCCCTCTGTGGAGTGACAGCCATTTACCACCACCCTCTGTGTCCTGCTGCCCAGCCAGTTGCCTACCCACCACACTACAGTCCTGCCCACACCCATATTCCCCAGTTTGTGTAATAGTCTTCTGTGTGGCACAGTGTCAAAGGCCTTGCTGAAGTCCAGATAGGCCATGTCCACTGCCCTCCCCGATCCACCTCCCTAGTCACCCAGTCAAAAATTCAATGAGGTTGGTCTGACATGACCTCCCCTGGTGAAATCATGCTGCCTTGGGTCCTGTAGTCCATTGACAACCATATGTTCCACCAGTCTCTCCTTCAGTAGTGCTTCCATGATCTTTCCCACTACCGGTGAGGCTGACTGGTCTGTAGTTCCCGCTTCCTCTTTGCTCCCACTTTTGTATAAGGGACTACATCTGCTGTCCTCCAGTCTTTGGGTACCTCCCCTGTTTCCAGTGATTGGCTAAACAGGATAGCCAGAGGTTCAGCCACCACCTCTCTTAGTTCTTTAAGGATCCTGGGGTGCACCCCATCTAGTCCCATTGCTTTATCAACTCTTATTACTTTCAGTTCCTTCAGGACCCTTTCTCGTGTAAAGGAACTTGTGTCCATTTCTGCACCATTCTCACCACTTGTACTCCCTTCAGACCCATTACCCTCCTCTTCCTCAGTAAAGACTGAGCAGAAATACCTGTTCAATATGTCAGCTTTACTGTTGTCATCCTCCACGCTGCCCCCGTCCTCCCCTTCAGTCTCACTATCCCTCCCTTTGCCTTTCTTTTTTCACTTATGTACCTGTAAAAGGTTTTGTCCCCTCTACCCACTGATTTTGCAATGCGTTCTTCTGTCTGAGCTTTGGCTTCCCTTACTGACCTCCCTGCCTCCCTTTGCTTCTCCTGGTACTTCTCCCTATCCCCTTCTGCCTGTGTCTTTTTGTATTGCCTGAATGCAATCTTTTTGGCTTTCACTTTCTTTGCTACTTCTTTGGAAAACCATAATGGTCTCCTCTTCCTTTTCCTCTTGCTAACCTGCTTTATGCATAATTTTGTTGCTCTTGTAATCCCCATTTTAAATACTGCACTCTGTTCCTCAACCCCTGATTCCTGCTCCATTCCCCTTAGTGCCTCTTTCAAGTATCTCCCCATTTTCCCAAAGTCTGCCCCCCTAAAATCCAGGATACGTGTTTTTGTGTGGTTTGGTTCTGCTCTTTCTGTGATTTCAAACCACAATGACTGGTGATCACTGTTCCCCAGGTGCTCCCCCACTATTACCCCCATCACACTGTCCCTGTTTGTGAGCACAAGGTCCAGTATTGCCTTCTGCCGAGTTGGTTCCATGACCAGTTGCTTCAGGAAGGCACCCTGAAGGGAGTCCAGGATAAATCTGCTCCTAGTTGATGCTGCTGCTGGGATGCTCCAGTCCACGTCTGGAATATTGAAGTCTCCAACCAGTACTACCTCACCCTTGTCTGCCATCCTTTGGATGGCTAGCATCAACTCATATCTGTTTCTTCCTCCTGGGCTGGTGGTCTATAGACACCGCATGCGGATGGATGGCCCCATTTTCCTTTCCAGCTTAACCCACAGTATCTCTCCCCATTTGTTCCTCCTGGATCTCTGTGGCCCTTATGTCATTTTTCACATACAGTGCCACTCCTCCTCCCTTCCTACCTGCCCTATCTCTTCTGAATATGTTGTAGCCAGGTATGGCCATCTCCCAGTCATGGTTATCATTACACCAGGTTTCAGTGATGGCCACAATGTCCAGGTCTAACTGCACCATGACAGCCTCCAGATCTTCCATCTTGTTGCTAAGGCTCCTGGCATTGGCACACATGGCTTTCCATGATTTGATCTCCCTAGACTGTGTCACTGTTCTACTCCAGCCCCTTCCTTGGTTGTCCTTTATCCCTGGTTCTCCTTGCTGTCTGCCCTTCTGCTGAATTTTGCCTTCTTTCTGTCTATCTACCTCTTGGGTGCTAATCTCCATCTTTTGCACACTGCTTTGTAGAGATCACCACTCCTCCGGTTCACTGGTTCCACTGCTAGCTGTGGGGGGTGAGCAAGTAGGTACTCTCCTTGCTGGCCTGCCACCCGCCTTTGCTAGTTTAAATGCTTGTCAATGTAGCATTTAAACTTATCATTGAGTGCTTGGATTCCCCTCCAGGATGGATGCAGGCTGTCAGGCTTGAAGAAACCTCCATCCCTCCAGGTGGGTCCCCAGTCACCAATGAATCCAAACCCCTCCTCACAGCACCAGTTCTTCAACCATGAGTTAAAGTTCCTGATGCATGCACCCCTATGCTCTACCTTGCCTCTCACAGGTAGTACTTCTAAAAAAGTGACAGAAGTAGCTACTTGCTTAAGACCCCTTCCTAATTTCCTAAACTCTTCTTGAACTTCCTCTGGCTCCCCATTTGCCAGGTCATTAGTACCTAGGTGGATAATGACATCCAGCTCACCATCCCGTCTTGCCTTCCCAGTGATCCCCAGGATCTTCCTTCCATCCCTCCATGCCATGGCACCTGGTAGGCACCTCACCTCCCTGTCCTCCCCCTCCTGTGTTCCTAGCTGGATCCATCTTATGATGGAGTCCCCCACCAGGATTCACTTCCTCCTCCTCTGGGGTCCACTGTTCTCCCAGCTGAGGTCACCTCCTTGGCTAACCTCCATGTCCTTTCCTTACACTTCTCTGGGTACCTCTATTTGGTTGTCCCTGTTTGCCAGTGTGGCATATGAGTTCTTGGGTGGAATAGGATCTGGGATGTGCCTCTGCCTGACTGCTCTAACCCTCCCTGAGCCCACTGTCACCCAAGTGCTCTTCGTTCTTGGCATCCTTTGAGGCAGTTGCATTGGACTGGGTGGTGTCTGGATAGGGATGATGGTACTCCTGACCCAGTTTACTTCCGCTCTGAGTCTGGCTACCTTATCCCACAGTCCAGAGAGTTGCATGCAGATAGGGCAGCACCTCAGTGTCCAGAAGGTCTGCCTGAATATGGCTGCCCCACAGCCACTGCATTGTACCACTCCCCACATTATACTGCAATTATACTGCTATTCCACTACTTGTCTATTACTGAAGCTCTCCTAGTTCCCTTTTTATTAATTTACTGTCCTAAAAATCCTGCCACTGATCCTCACATACTTTTCTTTTTTAAAAAAGAAAATAAACCAATAAATAAATGAGTCAAAACACTTGTGCTGAGGGTGGGCTTCTTCCTCCTTATGCCCCTCCTACTCCACACCCCTTACTATCCCCTGTGTTTAGCTCCTGTCAATCAGATTTAACAGGGCATATAATTAAGAGTTGGGGAAGGGGGAAAATTTGCAGCAATTAAAGACAGCAAAGAAATACACCATCACTATGTTTTAGATTTTCAACAGCCCAAAAACAATTCTAAGTAAAGACAGCAAATAAATTACAGTGTCACTAAAAGCCCGCAATCTAAGTTTAAAAGGAAAATAGCAATTACCAGTTACTGTAAAGCACTGATTTGAATGTGTTTCCTTCCCCTTCTGGCTTCTTCTGAGCAAACAAAACTCACTTGCTACCTCAACTCTGCCTAAGCCCCACCTACAGTTATCACGTAGCTGAGGTCAGAGGCCAGACAATTAACACCCCTCACCCAAACTACAGGGCATATCAGACAAGCCAAGACTAAATTTGCAGCAATTAAAGACAGCAAAGAAATACACCACCACTATGTTTTATATGTTCAACAGCCCAAAAACAATTCTAAGTAAAGACAGCAAATAAATTACAGGGTCACTAAAAGCCCGCAATCTAAGTTTAAAAGAAAAATAGCAATTACCAGTTACTGTAAAGCACTGAATTGAATATGTTTCCTTCCCCTTCTGGCTTCTTCTGAGCAAACAAAACTCACTTGCTACCTCAACTCTGACTAAGCCCCACCTCCAGTTATCATGTAGCTGAGGTCAGAGGCCAGACAATTAACAGCCCTCACCTAAACTACAGGGCAAGTCAGACAAGCCAAGACTAAATTTGCAGCAATTAAAGACAAGCAAAAAAATACTCCACCACTATGTTTTAAATTTTCAACAGCCCAAAAACAATTCTAAGTAAAGACAGCAGATAAATTACAGTGTCACTAAAAGCCCACAATCTAAGTTTAAAAGAAAAATAGCAATTACCAGTTACTGTAAAGCACTGAATTGAATATGTTTCCTTCCCTTTCTGGCTTCTTCTGAGCAAACAAAAAAGTAGGTAGGCTTCAACTTCATCACTGTCTGATAATTTGGACAGTTTAATATCTTTTGGGTGACTGGTTCTTTCAGTTTGTCCTGCATCGATGGCTCCTGGTATCCACCAATTTGTCAACAACTTGTGTTTGTTTATCTACGCCTGTATCTCACTTGTATTGTTACCACTGTCTAAACTTCACATGATTGTTTGTCCACCCTCCCTGTGACGAGGTACCTTTGTAAACGAGTCTCTGACTCAAAGGTTGTAAATCTGATTATTTGAAATAAATAAATAAATAAATAAAAATTTTGCCTTCTCTGCCCAATGGGCCCTATGCACGATGCCAACTCACCATGTAAACCGGGCATGTTGGCATCACTATGACTGAATGCTGGGGAGCAGGGTACCATGGACCCTGAGCAGCATTCACAAACCAGGGTATGCAGTCGATCCCCCAGCTGCGCTTTGAGCAATGGGCCAGAGGTAGGCAGGGGCATGTCCAGTGGAATGCCAGCACTATGCACTATTCACTAAAGCACAAAGTGCTGGCTGCATGGGTGTGGAGATGAGTGCAGGTTATGACAGATGGGACCTTGGCATAAGTTCCCTGCATGCTGTGCACCGCTCCCACAGACCACCCACTCTGTGCCTGTGTCTGGCCAGGTGACCCTCCACCAACACCACACATGAACCAGAACACCCCCCCAGCAGTACAATGCAGCCCCCCCAACTTGTTGGACACACTCCGCCCCTGTGAGAGCAGAACCCCACCACTGTCGCACACAGCATGGGCCTTGCCCAAGGTTACACCCCTCGTGGAACTGACAACCCTCCACAGGTACATTGGTGCCATGACTCAGGATGGCTGGTGGCACTGCCCTCATCTCACCTCCACAGCCGCTGGCCATCCAGCAGGGTGTGCAGGTCCAATGCATGCCTGGCCATGTAAGGGATCTACTTAGCACAAAGCGGGCGCAGGTAGATTTAAGAAAAGGCTGGCCCTCAAGAGTGGCTTGATCTCCCTGTCACAACCAGAACCCTTTCTGTCTCCTCTTTGACCCCCCACACACACAGATGTGCTTTAGAAGGGCTAACAGCAACATTTATAGCAGTACTTAATTTTACCCATTCAAAGCACAAGCATTTATTTATTTAGAAACTGATGACCGTGAACACTGCAAGGCACATTTCAAGATGTGGCCCAGGAAAGGGGCTACACGGGAGAAAATGCATACACAGGTAATAAAAAAACAATAACATAACAAAAGGCATAAATATATAGTCTAGTGCGAGTACAGTCAGTACAGGCCTAATCATATAACATATGTTAGAATGGGGATTAGCGTGCATGAGTAACCAAAATCGATGCCAGGATCCACAGTGTTCCCCCTGCCAAAAAAAAAGTCAACTTGTAAGCCTTGGCTTTATTGCCCTATACATTCTTACAACCATGCCCCAATCTGCTTGTTGACAGGACCTTGCCACCCATAACTCTCAATCTTTTGACAATGAAATGGGGTATTCTGGTGCTCAGAATGTGGAATGCCTCATCAAACTTGAAAAGATGCAAGTTCAGAATACTGTAAATTAATTAGTGCATTTATTTTTGTGCCAAGTTGAATTTTGTTTCACAGTTGCTGTTTTAAAGCCTGAGTTTACAGCACCTTTTCTGTCTGGGCAGCAGCAGCACCTTATCCATTGTGTGGCAGATGTGGGGCAGAGCAATTCTGAGGGACAAAATGTGAGACATTCCTACTCCCTCATAATGTGGGACTTTTGAGAAGTATGCAAGACCAAGCAGCATCTGATGGCATTTCCCTCTCCCCATACTACCACAACTCTATGTCATATTATGCACACAAAAAGCTTAAAAACCTGAGGTGATCATTTGCTTTCCTGATCTCCTCAAGTCATCACTCCTTTCCCACTCAGTGACTCACTTACCTGCCTATTTGGACTCTGTTGGCTTGCTGTATAGTAACTCCACCTGTCCGCACTCACCCGCCAGCATACACCATGAGACTTGCCACTGGCGTTATCACCATCGCTACCACCATGCTGGACTATTGTAATAATAGCCTGCACAAGATATTTCTTTAGGTGCACTGCCACCATTTTTTACCTCGTCACTTCAAAAGGTCAACAACTCCTGTGCTAGCTCTCTCTCTCTCTCGTGTGAAGCATGCGCATTTGAATATTTGCATGGGAGAGTGTGTAGCCTTACTGGAGGGCACCAGAACACATGGAAAATGGAAAATACTTTTTTTTTGTCAAAAGAATAAATAAATAAATAAAGCTCTCTGGGCAGACCCAGTACACTGTCGCCTGAAGTTCTTATTTACCCTAGTCTTACAGACTTTGTGAGATCAGGGGAGATTCTGATTCTTGATGGACCGGTCTGCCTATCCCTATTTTTTAGGCAGTTTCATGTTGCCATTTTTTCTATAATTTTCCTATCTTTCTCTTTCAATCTCTCTTTTTTTTTTGTTTGGTGCAGTCACAGTGATAGTAATGGACAGAGGACGGGTTTGCACCCATGGCAGCAGCATCATATGACTGCATCACCCCCCCCCAAGCACCTCCTAAGCATTACTTCCAGCAGCAGGAGGAGCAGCAGCAGTGAACTCAGGGGAGTGCTGGTCAGTGTGCCACTGACATATCAATGGCAACAGCAGCTCCAAGTTCCCCATGAGGGTCAGCAGCCAGAACCTCCTATGTCCCCTGTGATACCACCACTGCCACCTGCTCCCTCCAAAGCAGATGAGCCCCACCCATCATCCTCTGTTCCTCCACCACCAGCTTGTCATGGTCAGTGCCACTGCCAGGTCAGATCTTCCCTCATGTGGCAGTTCTTTGAATGTGATGAAAGTGACAACTTCCTTGTCACATGTAAATTACGTAAGGCCAGGTTAAGGTGGCAGAAAAAAGGGACACACTTGAGGACAGGTGGCCAGTAAACTTCCCTGGCAATTCATCATACTGAGCAGTGGAAGATATGACAGAAAGAGGTGATGAGTGCTGGTGGGTAAGGTGTTGGTCCCTCCTTTGTGCCTACAGAGGTGCCGCACAGCCAGAATCAGCAGCATGTGAGACAGGTGCAGTAGGCAAACTCCATTGAAGAAGCTGCACCAGATGTTTCAGCACTGGCAGGAGAACCAGCTGCAGCACCCACAAGGACACCAGCCAACATCAGCAAAGAGATGGGTAGTTTATGGGAGGGAATGGGGACCTCCTACATAGGGTCATCACCATGGAGGAGATGATGGGAAGAATCCTGGCCAACCAACAGCAGTTGTTGAAAGAGATGGCAGAGCTGTGATGGGGCAGTGTGAGTGGTGGTGCTGCCACTTCAGGGCCTGGGGCCGGTGATGTTCTTTAAAAAAAACTCATGCCTTTTCTTTCCTTATATTTAAATTATTCTGTCCTTTTGCGAGTCTGTGCTACACTGTCTTACTCTTTTTGTTGAAAAAAAATGAATGTAGCTTTACTTTCCTTCTGTTTCTCACTATCTTTACTAACATTTTTCTCAGCTACCAGAATAAATATGTGTGGCAGCTACAGGTTAGTGGTGCTGCCACTGCCACAAGGTACTGCTCTGTGTGTCACTTCCCCCAACATTGTTCTTTATGCATTTTGTGTTAGTTGTGCATTAATCACAATACACATTACTTCTGTTCTCCCGTGATGTGTCTCAAGGGTCCAGATCTCAGGCACTGTAGTACACACAACTGCCAAGCACAATATATACATTTCTCACTTCTAAAAATTCTCTCGAAAACCGGAAATCAGTAATGCTGGTACTAAACTGCTGGGCCATGATATTCAGAAGTGGACAAAACCAAGTGCAAATATTTGTGCTTGGTTTTGCGATAGCACTGGTGTCCAAAACTGCTATATGTAGTGGAATAGCACATAGGTGTTATTCCACTGAATATAGGGCCTTTGAGAACTGGCTCTAAGCCACCTCCCTTCACAATATGGCAGCACAATGGCTTGTGCCCAGGCAAAAATCCCTGTATTTAAACGGACTAATGATAATGAGCCCATTGGGCATGTAAGCACTAAGGGGCCATTTGCATGCCCATTATGGGTCCATTTGCATAGGGAGCAAGGCAATACTGCCAGACACCATCCCCCCGATTGCCCATTTCCTGTGAGCTATCCCTGGTAGTCTAGTGGTACCCCCCCCCACCGATTGCCATCCCATTAATCAATGTAAATATCCCTGGTAGTCTAGTGGTCCCTCCCCATTCTCCAATCACCATCTGGTTAAACATTTTAAAAAACCCTGATAGTCTAGTTGTCCTTCCCCCTCATCATTCTCTGATTGCCATCCCGTTAATCAAAGTAAATAACCCTCATAGTCTAGAGGTCCCTCCCCCATTCAATGATCCCCATCCCAGTATAAATATGTGAATACCCTGGTGGTCCAGTTGACCCTCCCCCACCAATCACCATACAGTTTACAATAAAACCTGTCTTCCTGGTGCTCTAGTGCTACCCTTCTCCACCCCAGCAGGTAGTGCTCCCCCACCCCACTTCCCCACTCTGAAACTGAGCCAGAGTCTGGCACAGCCCTCCTCTCACCACCATGGCCAGCCACCGACTGAGCTGTAATGGAGCACATACTGTATACAGTATGCGCCCATTGATTGACAGTGAGCTGTCAGTCAATGGGCACATACTGTATACAGAACATGCTCCATTACAGTTCAATCAGCAGCTCACTGTGTTGGTGAGAGGAGGGCTGTGCCAGTCACCAGCTCAGTTTTGGGATGGGGGAGCACGATTGAGGGGTAGTACCTGTCAGTGGGTAGGGGGTACCACTAGCCCACCAGGAAGACAGGTTTTATTGTAAACAGGACAGCGATCAGCAGGGGAGGGACCACTGGACCACCAGTGTATTCACATATTTATATGGGGACTGCAATCAGTGAATGGGGGAGGGCGAGAGACTACTAGACTACCAGGGTTATTTCAAATACTTAATGGGATGGTGATCGGAGAATGAGGGGGGCCACTAGACTACCAAGGATATTTCACATGAATAACGGGGTGGCAATCAGCATTGGGAAGAGGTGAGGGACCACTGGACCACCAGGGAAAATCTTATGGGTAACCGGGGATGGCAATTGGTGAGTGGGGCTCCACTAGACCACCAGGTACCACTGTATTGGGGGTGGGGGGGTCTGCTGCACTTCCACCACCAACCACTAGGGTTGCCTAGGACTAAGTCGGGATTCAACTGGCAGTATGGGATCAGGCAAAATGGCCTTGCATGGTGCACATACTCTGAATATTGGACTGCACCAATATTCAGATATCTGCCTCTTCATTTACATTGTGCCCCCCTCTGTCTTTTGCCTGGGCACAGTCCGAGTTTGCCAACACTAATTGGGTTTTTCAATATTGCGCTTCTTCGCAAAACCCAGTTTGCCGGGCAAACTCTGTTTTGTGCCTGGGCAAAGTTTTGAATATTGGGCCCCTGCGACTGCTGTATATGCTGATGCTGCTGCTGCTACTATGCTGTTTAAGTCACCCTCTTGGACAGGCTGTGCTGTCAAGCACTTTATTACACTCAACTGCCAAGCACAATATATACATTTCTCACTTCTAGAAATTCTCTAAAATCTAAATAATAGAAACAAGCTCCTGAAGGAATTAAATCACTTCACTTTACCCCTCTGGAGGACCTGTTTGAACCTGTCCATTGGTCCCTTCCACATTTGCAGCTCCATTTATGCCATAATGATATACAAACTTGGAAGACATTAACATGCCATTTCAGAACTTTGCATGGAAAATATGGTCTGTTATTCTATTTACTCAGTAGTTTTGTGACCTACCAACAAAGGTAAGTATTTTATTTTATTTCCTTTTTTAACTGGGGGGTGTAAATACTTTATTTCTTTTTCTTTTTTTTTAAACTTTCAGTCTTTATTGAGTTTTAATAACAAGATATACAAGGGAAGGTAATAAAAAATATTTACAAAAACAAGGAAAAAGAGGATTAACAAGAAGAAAAATAATATAAAAAGAAACAACATATTATTATGTGCACATACATCAGGTGAATCAGAATATTTCATTTGCTAGATGAGAATGAAAGCTAGGGAATACAGCTAAACATTTCAAAACCAGAGAGTTAGTACTGTACAAGGAAGGAGAAATAAATAAATAAATAAATAAATAAATAAATAAATAGGGGAAATTCTTTCAGTAAAGCTTTAAGGGGTAAAGTCGGACCTAGAAGACATTATATACAGAACCCATTTTCTCCATTGGATTTCAAAAGCCTCTTGTGATTTGTTAATTAAGGCTATAAGACTCTCCATCTTGTATAAATCTATCATTACTTGCTGCCAGAGGTCCAGGGTGGGGGGAGAATTTGAATACCACTTTTTAGTAATGGCCTTTTTAGCAGCCAAAAGGGCCAGGTTTAGAATTTTCTTCGAGGAGGCATCTGCTATTTTGGGAGGGAGGAGGCCAAATAAGAAGAGTTGGGCATTTAAGTTTAAATTCTGGGATACTATCTGATGGAGAGCCTCGTTAAGTTGTATAAAAAAAGGCTGAAGGGCCGTGCATGACCAAAAAATATGCCCCAAAGTGGCAGGAGGGAATCCACATTGTCTCCAGCAGTCGGCGTTTGATTGCTTCAGATACTTCTGAGTCACCACAGGGGCCCTGAAATATCTAACAGCGAGTTTCCATGCAAAGTCCTTCCATGTCCCTGCACTAACTCCCTTATACATGCTCTTCAGTAGCTTTGCCAGATCGAGGGAGGCAATTCTATTGACAGGTCCCTCTCCCAAGCTCTCCTGACCTCCTCCAAAGACTGGATTTGAATCTTAGAGAGAGCTCTATATAAAGTAGAGATCAAGTGAGAAGGGACAGGTCTTCCGTCCACCGCAGAGACCAATACAAGTAGTAGGTCTGGAGGGGGTACATCCTCCCAAGGTAGCTTCCCCAATGCCTTCAGGAAATTCCTAGTCTGAAAGTATCTAAATCTTTCATTGTATGCAACATTATGCCTTTGGGTCAAATCTGTAAGGGATAGGATCCTGCCTCCGGGAGTGAAATGGTATACTAGGTGAAGGCCCGTTTTGAGCCATCTGATAAACCCCTTATCTAATTTGCTGGGGAGGAAAGCATCTAGGTAGGGAAGGGAAAATAAAGCAGGTCTCCAGAGTTTAAAATCTCTGGCTGCTATAGTTTTATGCCAACAATTAAGTGTTGTCTGAGTATAGGGATTGGTTATGGTTTCTATGCTGATCGTGAGAGGAAAGGATAATTAGGTATTATAAATATCCACAAGTTCTAATTCCTGTAATTCCACAGATTTCCATCTGGATATGTATGTCTTATCTAACCAATACAAGGGGATTCTCAGTTGACAGGCCTGATAATATAACTTAAAGTTTGGTAAAGAGAGACCTCTAGAGTGTCTAGGGAGTTGTAGGGTTGTCAGCCTGATGCGGGGCTTCTGATTAGTCCAAATGAACGCTGAGATTTTTTTTTGCAGAGTCCGGAAAAAGGCATCCGGAATTTGCACAGGTAAAGTTTGTGCTAAGTATAAGAAGCTAGGCAGAGTCACCATCCTGACTGCTTCTATGCCTGACTAAGGGAGAGGGGAGGGCTCGCCATCTCCAGATCAGAGGAGGTTTTGGTCAGGAAAGGAGAATAATTATGCTAACAAATCACATCCCGGCAGCCCCATACGAACCCCAAGGTACTCTATTTTGTCTAAGTGCCATTTAAAGTTATATGCCCGTCTCAGATCCTCCTGAGGACAAAGTTCAAAGCCAGGACCTCCGTTTTATTTTCATTAATTCTGTAGCCAGAAATAGCACTAAATTTTTCCAGAATGTCCCATAAGTGGGATAGAGCAGACTCAGGGTCTATCAAATATATTAAAAGGTCATCTGCATATAGAGCCAGTTTATGGTCTATCGGGTGGACCACTATTCCCGTCAATTCATCTCTTTGTCTCAGAGCCTGCGCCAAAGGTTCTAGGTATATCGCAAATAATAAAAGGGAAAAGGGGCAACCCTGTCTGGTACCACGGAAGAGAGAAATAGGGTTGAAAAAAAGGAGCCATTTATACGGATATAAGCTCTAGGATGGGAGTACATGGCTTTTATTGAATTAACAACTATCTGGGGAATTCCCATCCTAATCAGATCCTCCCATAGAAAGGGCCATTCGACGCAGTCGAACGCCTTCTCTGCATCGAGGGAGAGAAGGAGGAAATTGGATCTAGAGACCTTTACTCTCTGCAATAAGTGCAAAGTTTTCTTGATGTTATCCTGTGTCTGGTGGCCAGGAACAAAACCCGTCTGGTCTAGGTCTATTATCTCCGGTAAAAAAGTTTGAAATCTTTTAGCTATTATAGATGCGAAAATCTTGTAATCGACATTGAGAACTGAGATAGGCCTGTAGGAAGAGCAGGAGGTCATGTCATTTCCTGGCTTCAGAATACTGGTTATGTATGCATATTGCCATGAATCAGGGGTGGGGTTCCCCCTTTGTATGGCCCTGCATGTTTCAAGTAGGGTGGGGAGAAGTTCTACCCTGAAAACTTTGTAAAAGTCTCCAGTATAGCCATCAGGGCCTGGGCTCTTATTAGCTTTTAGAGCTGAAAGCGTCTGTTCCAGTTCTATTCTGGTGATTGGGCTTTCTAAAGATTGTTGCTGCACTTTGGTTATTTTGGGTAGGTTAAGTTTCCCAATGAAGACTTCAAATGCATGATGGTTTGCAGAGTGTTCAGGGCTGTAGAGGCCACTGTAGTGTCTACAGAAGGCCTGTTCAATCTCTCGAGGAAGGGAGACTACCTTTTTAGAAACCAGGTCTCTTATTTGGCAGATACTAGATCTGGCTTTATGCTGTCTAAGTCTATGAGCTAACAAGCGGGTAGCTCTGGGGCCCCCTTCGTAATATTTTTGTTTAAGGAGTTGTAAGGCTTGTTCCATTCGTATATCTAGGATCCCCTGAATCTGTTGTTTAGTGGCCTGTATAAGAGGATATGCCCTGCGTCCCCGGCCACATATAACTTCAGGAGATTTTGTAACTGGCTATGCAGGTTATCTAGTCGCAGCTGCTGCTGTTTTTTGAGATGAGCAGCATATTTAATTATTTCCCCCCTTAAGACCACTTTAATGGTATCCCATAGGACTCCTCTCTTAGTGTCCTGTCTGTTATTGTCTTCTAAAATCTGTTTTAATTTATGTTGTACAAATTCTTTAAAGTCTCTGCTATTTAGTAAGAAGTTATTAAATTTCCAAAGGGAGTTGGTTCTTTCTCTATTCCACATCATGTTTAGTGTTACAATCGAATGATCTGAAAGTACCGTTGGGGTATGTGTGCAACTCTGCATTTTATACAAATGTTCTTTAGTAACATGTATATAATCTATGCGGGTGTACACTTTATGGGGTGCTGAGTAGTGCATATATTCCCTTCTGTTAGGGTGTAGGCTTCGCCAGACATCTATCCAGTGCGCCTCCGAGAAGTATGTCTGCACCACACAGTGCGCAGAGGATTTTTTAAAAGGCCTTCTAGCTGAGGTATCCAGGCAGGAGGTAGTTAGGTTATGATCCCCACCCAGTACCAGAACCCCCTTGCTTCTCTCCAGTACCTTCTGAAGAAGTTGTTTCCTGACTTCAGGTCCCTCCCCTGTGGGGACATAGATAGAGGCAAGGGTGAGCTCCTGTTCTTCCATCCTGCCGACAACAACAGCTAGGCGGCCTTCATGGTCAGAATATGAATTCAGTAATTGAAAAGGAATACCCTTAGGGACCAGGGCAGCAGTACCTCTCCTCTTTCCCTTGTTATGCACCGAGGCTACTACCATAGGAAACCCAAACTTAGTGAGTTTTTGATGTTCCCTTTTGCTTAGGTGGGTTTCCTGTAATAACAAAAAGGAAGGTTTCAATTTTCTAAGGGAAGAGATCACCCTGTATCGTTTAATGGGATTATTTAACCCATTAACGTTATGAGAGCATATCTTAATCATAGGGGTTTTATCCATGAATAAACCAGACTAAAAACAACCTCTGCTGCTGTGTACTCCATAAACCCATTATAATGAGTCTTGTTGCTGGCTGATTTCCCTAGTAGAGAACCTGCTAGAGAACGCCTCACTACTGAATTCCAGTATATGGCTTCATCATAACAAGAGAGAATAAACTGTAAAAGTAGCTAGCTTCATGACTCGAGTATTTTTGAAGGAATTTCCCAATATGTGCACAAAAAAAGTAACCAAATAATACTTAACTCCTAAGGGCCATATCTTGGCCAACTTATTTACAATTAAACTTCCAGAAAAGGAGGGCAAACAGTTTACCCCTCCTGGAAAAAAAGACCACCTCCTGAATTCAGGAAAGGGTCCTTTGGGAGGAATTGTGACCTTCAGGGAAGTCAGGCCTCCCCAACCTCTATGGTACTCGAGGTTGAAAGGTTGGGACAAAAACCCATCGAGGAAGGCTATCAGGGCTATCATTATTCGAATGATTTGATGACATGCCCTGAAAAGCCTTAGATAAGAACGCTGCATATACTGTAGGTATGTTGGTATTCGCCACCCTCTGCAGCCTGCACCCTTGAACAAATATTTCCAGGTGTAGGCGCTCACTACGTATTGCGCCAGACTTAAATTAATATGTCCGAGAGATTCCCGCTGCAGTACAGACATAACTAACCAATTACAAATTAATTTAAAATCAACTTTAGCTTATTGAGTCAGCAGTGTAGAACAAAACATAGGATATGACCAGAATGAGATCAGTCCTCAGCAAATGCCTCTAGGGGTGTGCAGCATTATTAAGGTTTGAGAAGCATTAGAGGAATACATGAGATCCACGAAAATCTAGTGAATCAGAGCGTCCTCAAGTATTCAGGCTGCGTGAGTCGGTTTCATGGTCTTTCGCTCGGGGAAGTCTAGATCCGATATACTGCCTGAGCTCCTGTAAAGAGTGAAATCTTCCCTTTTTGCCTGTGTCCCTGCGAGTGTCTGCATGATCTTGCCAGAGAGCACGGGGGGGATGCTTTTGCTGTTGCACAGGACCCACCGTGTTGAAACTCCATCCTCTTTTCTTCAGTTCCAGGGAGATTTCCTCAGGGGATGAATAGATGATTGTTCCGGATTCCCAAAAGACCCGTAGCTTGGCTGGGTAAGGCATCTGAAACTTGATATTTTTCTCTCATAGCAGCTTTAATATGGGAGCATAGGCCATCCTTCTCCTAATTATATCAGTGGATAATCGTTGTCAAAGAGAAGCCTGGCCGAGTTGTATGTGACGTTTTTTAGGGCCCAGGCTGTCCTCAGAAGTTGTTCTTTATCCCTGTAACTGGATAGTTTCAGGACCACTGAGCGAGGTCTTGCCGAGGGGTCAGTGGGCTTTCTTGCCAGGGCTCTATGCGCTCTTTCTATTTTAAACTGAAAGGTGGGAGGAAGAGCTAAGACGTCTTTCAGCAGGTCAGTAATAAAGTCTTCCATTTTGCCAGTCTCCGAACCCTCAGGGAGCCCGTAAATTCGGAGATGATCTCTCCGGGACCTAGCTTCCAGGTCGATTATTTTGTCATGCATAACTTCATACTGATCTATTAAGTAGTCTACTGCTGTGTGAAGTTGATGTGTTTCCTCGGCCACCTCGTCCGTGGCCTCCTCTGTTCGGTCTAACCTTTCTTCAACCTCCGAGAGGCGATTCTGTAATATTGTGAACTCTTTTTTATTTTCAGCTCGAAAAGCCTTTATTTCAGAGAGAAGAATCTAAAAATGAGATCGAGAGAGCCTTTCCAATTCTCTGTCTGTGTCCGGGTCTTGATCGCCCTCCATGCTACTTGCTGGAGAGACACTGCGACTGTCTGTAGGCCTCCTCTCGAATCTGGATGCATCCGTCTTTTGCGGGGGTCTTCTTGAGCGTGAGTTTGTTCTGTTCTTGCTCCCCGTCATTCTTTGTTTATTTAGGCTACTTTTGAAACTCGTTAAAGCAGTAAGGGGGGAGAATTTCTTGGCAGGATATGCGGGAGCTTTCACTCTATGCAACCATACCCGATGGTGACGTCACCGGAAGTCGTAAATACTTTGTTTCTAACCATTTTTTCTTACTGTTTTTCTGTTTTCAGGTATTATCACTAGGAGGAGATTGTTTAAGCAGGAAAGGCACACTAAGCCGGAGCTTGTTTCTGGTGCAACCTGGGAGCACAAGGAAGTTAAGTGACTTACTCAGGGTCAGACTGTATGCAAGTAGGGGGCCTACAGGATTCAAACCTAGGTCTCCAGGTTTTCAGCTCAGTGACATTAATCACTACGCTGTACTGCCTCCTTAATCCCTAGGGTCAATAGGGTGATAAAATAATGTTGCTGCATAGGTCCAACCTATACCTTTTTATGAAACTTAGCAATTTTTCCAAACATGGATTGTTTTTTAAATTCTGAAAAGTTTTGTAGATGTCAGACTAATTGTTTTCTGATACTGTTGCTCTAATTTCAGATAATTTTCAGCAAGTGCCTTTTGCAATGTTGTCTGGGAGGAGAAGATGGCAATGGCTTGATTGCTGGACAGAAAATAGCAGCACAGGAGACCTGTGAAGACAAGAAAGGATTATTTAGACTCTGCTCAAGTACCCACTGTGGTGGTGGCAGCATGGTATAGCCGTTGTCAACTCCCCGTCTTACTATACCTGTCACTTGTGAATAAAAATGAGAAATTATTTTGCGTCCCTTTGGCCACCATGGCACACTGTGTACCTGTTAAAAAGGAGAAAAAAAATTAAAAAAAAGAAAATCATAATGGGGCCTATTCACTAAGGTGCAGAGTGGGCTACGCACCACGCAACTTCACCATGTAGCCTACTCCACATCTGTCCGGCCCCCCTGCATGCAGTAACAATGCATATATGCTCCCCCATGCACCCAATCCCCTGGCTGATCATGGAGCTCCACATGGGGGCAGGCATGGGGGCGGTGATGGGGGCGAGCCAGTACTCCGTGCATTCACTACAGTGTGGAGTGCTGTATATGAAGGACTGCCAGCTACACCTTTGCAGGGCAGCCGTAAACCATTCTGGATGGTTACCTGCCCCTGGGGAAGCAGCAGCTGGTCATGGCAGATACGATGGGGGGCATTGGCTTCCCCCAATAGGGACGCCCCTGCTATCAGGGCACACCAGGAGGTCAGGAGCAGTTAGCCGAGGAACCCCTCCTCAACTTCATAGTTGGTGCTGTGTGTGCTGGCTGACAACATGGCATCACACGGGCACAAGGGATCCACTGCAGGACCCTGCCAGGGCAGCCGAATGACTGCCTGCCCTGATCTGCCGCTCTACACCCACCTGCCCCTGTGGACCTGTGCACCAGGGGGACTACATCTGGCAGCCAGGTAGGTGCTGGTGTTTGTGAATGTGGCCCCAAGCATGGGTCTCCCAAGGGTGCAGAGCTACACTCCCAGATACGTGCCTTCGGTGTGCTCATTATTGAACAGACCTCATTGATACTTACCATTGCATTAGTGCTTCTGGCCATGTTGTTTACTGGCTGGAGCATGTCACTGAGAATAGAAGGATGTCTCAAAACTCCTGTTTCTTGAGGGCTGCAGTAGAGTTGTGATGGTACCATCCCCAGTATCGATTCCAGATTCTCTGCCAAGTGTTTTTAGCTGTTCCACATGATGTGGATTGTAAATTCCAAATTCAGTAGATCTCAGAGTGAGAATTGTATTCATTCATATGAGTTTTTAAGTCAGGGAGTTTTGTAACTTGGACCACAGGATCAAATCAAACAGAATTCCACAGAGTGAGGGCATTTTATGCATCAGTGTGGAGGCAGTGGCCCATGCTGTCTGTGGCTGTGTAGGACCCAATCAGGCCAGAGGAGGAGAAGGACAAGGACAAGGAGAAAGACAAGGACAAGGAGAAAGCAGTGCTGTGTCTTGTTGGCTGGAGCAGGCATGCTTTGCCTAGTTGTCAATGGCATTTTTATGCTGCATCAGTGTGCAAAATTTCAACAGTGAAATGTGGAATTTCGCCACCTGGGGAGGGGGGGAATTCTGCATTTGAAGGCCGGAGGGTGATCCATGTATATTTAAAAATAATAAAAAGAAAGCTGTTTCCCCCTCCTGACTGAGCCCTGGCCAGCAACATTAAAATACAAATTTATCCCCACAATCCCGGGTGTCTAGTGATCCCACCCCAATGGCCAATATGAAGAATTCCTTCCCCCCCATGGAGATTCATCCCCATCCCCCATCCAGAATTTTAAATAACAATAATGTTAAATGTCCTTGGTGTCTAGTAGTCCCACCCCCGGCTGATCGCCTGCCCAATATAAAGAATGCCCCCTCCCCAGATTGACACCTCATCCCCTGTCATCCAAGGGCACTGACAACATTGATTCCAGAGTTCTCCGTCTTGTCTGTGACTCCCTGGCCATCCCACTAACATCCTCAACCACTCCCTCTGCATGGGGCCCTTTCCCAAAGCTTGGAAGCACACTATTATTAAACCTCTTCACAAATCCTGTCCCAAGGATCTAGTATCCAACTACTGTTCCATCTCCCTCCTAGCTCCTCTCTCCAAAATTTTAGAGAAACTGGTCCACAGGCAAACCACAGAATTCCTTTCCAAGTACAATCTTCTCACGGAGGCCCAGCATGGGTTCTATGCTTGACACAATACCGAAACTGCCCTCATTAAGTTTGCCCACTCCATAGACCAAGCCAACAACAAAGGTCTCTACACTGGTGCTGCGTTCATGGACCTCACCAAAGCCTTCAATCTTGTTGATCAAGAAGTCCTCCTCCATACTCTGGCTGTCCTCATTTCTCATCTGAAGTATGCCTCTGGTGCAAGGATTAATGGGGAGATCCCATTGCACCATTATTAATGGTGTCCTCTCAGAATCCTGCCTCATCAAATATGGCATCCCTCAAGGGTCCATCCTGGGCTATCTTCTCTTCTCTCTGGTCGTCAACTCCCTACCTGACATCTGCACCTCCACTGAACTCATTCTCTGTGCCGATGATGCAGCCCTTTTCTGTCAGGACAAAACCCCCCACCACTCTTATTAACAAACTCCAATTCGATTTCAGCAGACTTCATGCCTGGTTCACGTCCAAAGATCTAGTACTCAACTCCTAAAAAACTAAGTTCATGGTGTTCTCCAGCACCCGCAAACCCCAAGGCCTTGACCTTTCCCTTTATGACAACCTTGGCAACTCCATTGAAAGAGTCACTGAATTCAAGTACCTTGGCTTACTCCTGAATAACCAACTCAATTTCAATGCTCACATAAGCCTCACAATCATAAAAGCCCGCCATTGCCATGGTATACTCCATAGAACTAAGCAGTACCTTAACAGGGAATCCAAATCTTTCCTAGTATCCAGCTTCCTCCTTCCTGTCTTCGACTATGGTTCACTTGTCTCACTCTCCCACCTCTCCATTAAAACATTTCTCCAGACTCTGAAGATCCTACCACAATGTTATCCACTTTGACTCTGGTCTCCCTAAACTCACACACCACTGTGACCTATATAAGCTCACTGGTCAGCCATCCCTTGAGGCCCACCTCAACTGTAAGACAGCTGCCTTCTTCTTCAAACTCTCCCATGGGCTGCTCCCTGATTGCCTCACCTCTCTCTTCCAGACAGCCACCACCACCAGGACTACTAGACTGTCCTACACTCTTTCTTTCACTGTTCCTTTCTGCCGCATCACTCAAGGCCAGAAAACGATCTCCTTTATGGGACCCAAGCTCTTCAACTCTCCCTCTCTCTCCTTCCAGAACTAAAACTCTGTCCTTCCACAAATGCCTTCAAACACAATATCAGGAGACATTTCTCCCTCACCTACTCCTGCACTTGCACACAGCCCTAAACTAGCTCTATGCCTCCACACTTTTCCCCTCAGCCTCTGGTTATCCTCCTTTGGCACTTACCTGCCCTCTCTTGTCTAGCACTTGTAGTATTATTTTTTCACCTAGGCTAGTTTTCGATTGCACTTAAATTTATTTGTCCCAATGTTATATTGTATTATTGTTTAAACACTCACTTGAATGCTTAATGTTACCTGTTGTATTGTTAATTCACCCAGGCTAGTTTCTTAGATTGCCCTTAAGTCTATATTGTCCTGATTTTTATTGTACCTTTGTTTTAACCCTCTCTGAATGTTGAATGTTTATTAATTTATTTTATGTCTTATGATTGTTGTCTGTAACTGGGTGTTTGTGTAAATGGGCAGCAATGCTCACATGCCTTTCCAGTATAACCAATAAAAATGAAATAAAATGACATTCGAGCTGTTATGGCTTGCAATGAAACCTGCTTTCAGTGAATGAGGGTGATGCCACTTATAAATCTTGGTAAGGAGGCAATATAGTGTAGTGGTTAAGAGCACTGAGCTGCAAACCTGGAGACCTGGGTTTGAATACCATCAGCTCCCACTTGCATACTGTGTGACCCTGAGCAAGTTACTTAACTTCCTTGTGCTCCCAGGTCACATGTGGAAACAAGCTCTGGCTTAGTGTGCCTTTCCTGGTTAAACAATTTCCCCTTCCCCTAAGGAGCACTTCCAGCATTTTCTCACCTGTGTGTAATACAGGTATAGTCTTCATTGTCAGTGTGGCATGCTGACTAATACCCGGAATTGTGCTACTACTCCAACTGGGCTAAGTGCAATTGTTCCCACACCCAGAGTCAAATACTACCCCAGGAACCTGTGCCCAATGTTCTGTAATGCACAAGTCGGAGCTATTGGCTGTTTGGTCACTGGTCCACATATCCATGCTCAGATGCATGTATAGTGATGCTGAATGCTTCAGGGCATGGCTTACTGTCTGTGACACTGTCCCATAGAGTTCAGGAATGGCACATTTAGAAAATTATGGTCTTAATGGAATCTGCCATTTGGGACAGGCACAGGCCATCAACCTTTGATATCCAACATTCTCAACAAAAGAGAATGACAATAGATCAGTTGCCAGCATTTCAGTGGTTGCTACATTTACCTCACATGCAGTAGCATGACTGGGAATGAATTTGGAGTGATGTGCAAACATGCTATACAGTGTAAGATGGACCTTTCTTTGGGCTGGACTACCAAACAGCTGGACTTATTGTGGCGGCATTGTTGAGGTGGTATTTGATGCCTGAAAATTCATATGTGCTATTGCTCGAGTGACACCAGTGATTTGGGGGGTTTTCTGCAATGGCATTACTGTGCTTTTCTGACTCTAGGTGGTACTACTCAACCCACCACTGTTGCTATGCCCACTACTAGGCAGACCCACACAGTCCTCCTCCTCTCTGTAGTCCTCCTCACTGGCCCCTCTGTTTGCCTGGTCTATTGCCCTGTCTCTTCTGTTTGCCTTCCCTAATGATGATGAAGAAGAGGGACAGGGACCCCCTTCACTGGCTTCCTTCTGGTGTTGACACCAGTGTAACAGGTGCCTGTTCTTCAGGTGTGTGTTGCCCACCAGTGCCTAGGTGGCTTCCCTTTTTCTCCATACTAACTCCTGTTTGACATAGTGGACAAATAGTGACTGTCTCATCAGCTGGGCCAAGTATATAAAAATCTCAAACTAGGGATTTTGTAACCCTTGATTTTACCATGGTGGCAGAAGTGGGATAGCTGAGGTGAAGAGTTGGAAATTTCTGTTTTTGGGGATGATTTCATAACTTCAATAATATTGGGGGGGGCTTTGGTAGTTGGATAACTGCAAACAACATCCCCTGCATCATCTGCAGCACCACTCTTGTGCTTTTTCTCTTCAGACTCCCATAGGGGATCCAATAACTCATCATAAGCACAGCCACAGATATCCTCTTCCTCCACAGGTCTGTCCTCCTCCTCCTCATCATCACTGTCTCCAGGCTCTCTGTCCCTGTTATCATCAGGAATCTCTGTGTGACACACATTCGGCTAAATGGAAGGTAGCAAAGGGTGGTGGTGGGGGACATCTCATCACCGAGAGTGGTGACGAGAGGAGCACCACAGGGATTGGGACTGGGACTGGTGCTATTTTGGATTTTTATTGCAGATATCTCACATGGGATCCAGAGTAAGATCAGTCTGTTCGCAGATTATACCAAAAGGGGAACTGTGGTTGATGATGCAGAGGGGCGGAAGGGGTTGCAGGAAGACCTGACTAAGCTGCAGGAGTGGGCAGAAATATGGCAGTTGGGGTTCAATGCCAAGAAGTGCAAGGTTCTGCACTTCAAAGCCAGGAACCAGGGAGGGATTATCACTTGAATAGGATACAGTTTTTACACAGTCAGTTTTTGGGCTGTGTGCCTAGTTCGCCAGGCTTTGTTGTATGTTTGTCTTGGTTTTTTTTTTTTATCTAAAATTGAATAAAGAGATGTTTAAAAAAAAAAAAGAATAGGATACAGTTGGGGAGCTCCACAGAGGAGAAAGACCTAGGAGTGATCATTATGGGGAGCATGAACAATTCTGCTCAGTGCAGGAAGTCAGCAGCAAAAGCCAACAAAATGCTGGGGTGTATTGCGAGACAGATCTCCTCCAGAAGAAGAAAGGTTATCCTGCCCCGTATAGGTCATTGGTCAGGCCCCACCTGGAGTTCTGTGTGCAGTACTGGTGCCCATTCCTTAAGAAGGACATCAGATTGTTGGAGGGGGTGCAGCAAAGAGCCACAAAGATGATCCAGGGATTGGAGAGCAAGCCCTACAAGGACAGGCTGGGAGAGCTGAATATGTATTCACTGGAGGAGAGGAGAGATAGGGGGGATGTGATCGAGACCTTTAAGTATCTGAAGGGGATAAACAAGACCAGCACAGAAGGGAATTTTCAGATGAGAAGGGGGGAGAGACACGAGACGGCATAGACTGAGATTGGAGGGGGGGATTCAAAAGGGAGATGAGGAGACATTTTTTCATGGAAAGAGTGGTGGACAAATGGAAAACCTTACCAGATGAGATAGTGTCTTGTAAGATGGTGGGCAGTTTCAAGAGGGATTGGGACAGGGGCCTGTATAAAAAGCCTTCCTGAAATTGAAGTAGAGTAAATCCACAGCACGGCCCTCATCCACTATCCTCATTAACTAGTCAAAGAATATTATCAGGCTGGTCCAACAAGACCTTCCTGCCATGAACATGTGCTGTTTATTATCCTGCAGTCCATTGCTTTCTAGGTAGTTCATAGGGTCCTTTTTGACTATTGTATCCTTCACTTTACCCGCAAGAGAGGTATGACTGGTAGGTCTGTAGTTGCCCACCTGCTCTTTTTCCCCAGCCTCATGGAGCTGGATTAAATCCTCTACCCTCCAGCTATTTGGAACTACCCTGTCTGAAATGAGCTATAGAATAACCCTACCAGGGGTTTAGTTAGTTCAGTTGCCCATTCCTTGAGCACCCTCGGTTGCATCCCATCTGGCCCCAGGGCCTTACTGAACCTATCTTTAAGGCTGCTAGCCTTTTCTGAACCCTTTTACTGGTAAATACTTGCTGCCATATCTCAGGGATTCCTCTTACAGCTGCCTTAATGCCACTGTCTGGTAGAGGCCCTCTGTCTTCCCTTGTGAATACAGAGCAAAAGTATTTTTTTAAGAATAGCTGATTTCTTGGGGGGACCACGTGATGCAAGCTACCGGATGGTCACTCCTCAGTACAGTTCCAGCCTCCCGTCTCTTTATATCTGTTTTCTGGTATATTTCCTCAGTCTCTAAACCTCTTATTTTGTGTTATTCTGGTTCTCTACAACTTTGTGCCCTTGTAGGGCGATTTTGAGAGAGAATGGACGTTTACATGAAAAAGCAACAGCAGAAACACACCCCGCCAGTTACACCAGAGAAGGCCTCCAAAAAATCCCTAGCCTCGAGTGGAGCGGAAAAGGGAGACGCTTTGAATCCAGGGGCAGATCAGGAGCTGCTCACATTGTCTAGATTTCTGGAGGAATTTAAACCATTCAGAGATGAGATTAAGGAGATGGCATCAGAAATGAAATCGCTCATGAGAAAAATAGAAGAGATCACTCTCGCTACCTCAGACCACACGACTAGGATCTTCTCGTTAGAGAAGCAAGTGGAGAGGTTCGAGCCTGAGATGGCAGCAATGCACCAGAAATTGTCCAGATTTGAGGTTAAGCTTGAAGACCTTGAAGGTCGTAGCCATAGAAATAATGTTGTGATTCTCGGGTTACCAGAGGGAGAGGAGGGCCAGAATACCATTGCTTTTACCCAGAAGCTGGTGGAGAAGATTGCAGACCCTTCCCCATGTGGGGCCAAATATATTATAGAGAGAGCTCACAGGTCATTAAGACCGAAGCCCCCTCCCAGAGCAACGCCCCAACCTATAATTTGTCGTTTCTTGAATTTCTTAGAGTGGCAACATTTTCTGTACAAAGTGAGAGAACTCTAAGAAGTTCGTTGGGAGCAAGCTAAGCTCAGAATAGCGCAAGATATTCTGGGTACAGTCCGCTTGAAGCGTGCGGCATTTCATCCTGTTGTTTCAAAAATCATTGCGGCTGGACTTAAATTTCGTATGGGATACCTGGCCAGGCTACAGGTACAGGTGGCTGGTTCCTGGGCTACCTACGAAGATCCGGAGGCAGCGTTTGCTGGTTTAAAATTAGCATTGCCAGATCTCTTTAGTGACACATGAAAGGCCTCAGGTCTCTCCCGACAAGATGAGAATCGATTTGAGAAGGCTGGGCATTCATGCAATGGAAACTTCTGAAAAGAAGCGGTTAAACATTCTTGGACTCTCATTTCAGCCCAAATAAGGGGCAGAAAGGACTTTTCTATTTTCATAGTGATCTAGTTGTGGATACATGTTCTTATTTGTTTTGCCTGGGTCTGGGGTTTTGAGCCCTTCAGTTTTCACAGTGTTCCAATCAAGGATGTATATTCTTGTTTGTTTTGTCTGGGTCTGGGGTTTCAAGTAATTAAGCGATTTCTCGTTAATCTTCGTGTCTGGAGAAAACAAAGCATACTCAGCAATATTTGGTCTCCCTTTCCCCTGTGAGAGTTTGGTAAGGATGGGTTCGGTAAAAGGCTACAGCTTTTGGGGGAAATCCAATTACAAGGGCTGTGTTGTCCATACCCTCGTAAGGCATCAGGGTGCAGTTACACACTTGCAACACAGGAGGGAGCTTGTGTTTCATGCGTGTTAAGTGCTAATGGTCACTAAGGCCAGAGAAAAGTTGGGGTTTACGGGGGCTAAGGCACAGCAAATTGGAGGAGAGGAACGGGGGCCTGTCCCTGTGGGGCTGGAGAGCTTATTGAGACAACGGCCCGCATAGTGAATGTCATGTTTGGCTGAGGCTGACTTCCTGATCTTGCGCCACGAGGTGCCTTTTCACACCCAACAAGCCACATGTCCTTGCAAGCCATGATGTTTCTGGTGGCGATGTCTTATCGATTCTGGCTTGCTTCCAATGGTCTTCATTAGGGGATAGGCGACGGACACAAGGGCCTGTATTGTAGGGATGCTGAATCCTGTCTCTTTCTTTATTACGAACATCTCAAAAGGGGGAATGTATTATAAATAATACAGGGTTTGGGGGATGGCTTTTCACGGGGCTGGGGGAGGAGTAGTAAATGGAGTATTGCTGAACGTTGTTAGCGATAAGAGGGGGGTTTGGGTGGATGGCTTTTTGGACTATGTTTTGGGGTTACTGAAGCTGCGGATTGTTCGAGGGATAATCGGGGGGTGGGGAGGGATAAGGGCTCAATGGGGGGTGGGAGGCTGGCACAGCAGATTCAGGGGAATAGTATCACTTGTTACATGGTTGCAGTATACGATAAATACCTTATCTGGATTTATAC
Organism: Neoceratodus forsteri; assembly: GCA_016271365.2. Lineage (NCBI taxonomy): Eukaryota > Metazoa > Chordata > Ceratodontiformes > Ceratodontidae > Neoceratodus > Neoceratodus forsteri. The sequence continues at coordinate 1,604,880,121 of CM057450.1, forward strand.
CTGATATAATAGATGGCTCAGAATATTAATATTGCTACGTGGAACGTGAAGGGGATCAGGAAAAAACTGAAACAATATCAGGTACTTAAACACCTGAGTCTGTTGCATGCCCAGATATCATTTTTACAAGAATCTCACTTAGTAGATTCCGAAGTATTACAACTTCGGAGACAACAGATAGGTCAGATTTTTTATGCTTCAGGGGAAACCAATAGTTGCGGAGTCATGATACTGATTAATAGAGACATCCCATTTGTCCCTTCTCAGGTATTTAAGGACGCAGATGGCAGATGTGTCTTAGTTCAGGGTACCATTTGGGCCATGCCGTTGGTTCTAGGTAGTATTTACGGACCAAACACAGATGATCCCTCTTTTTTCATGAAACTGATTTCTACAATCCTTCCTATACTCCCTATTCCAATTATATTAGGGGGAGATTTTAATTTGGTCTCGGATCCTAATTTGGATAGATCGAGCATTGGGTCAAGGGGACTGTCACCTGGGCACAGGGCCTTTAAGGAAATAATGGATCAGTGTGGATTGTGCGATGTCTGGAGGGTCACACATCCTAATATTAGGGAATATACTTATTACTCGCCAGTGCATGGCATGCAATCTCGCATTGACTACCTATTAGTTTCTCACGAGCTCTTGCCAGGGGTATTGTCCACCTCGATCCAACCGGGTCCAATATTGGATCATTCCTTAGTCCTGGGTAATCTGGCTTTCCTTAACATTTCCAAAAGAGAGACCAGATGGAAATTAAATGAACAACTACTAAAAGATGAAAAGTATCAAGGATTGGTGAAAGAGCAGATAGAGTTTTTCTTTTCCACCAACCCAATAGATAGTGCAAGGCTGGATAATTTTATGGGGAGCCTTTAAGGCTTATATAAGGGGCATTCTCATTAGTCTAGCTACAAAGAGGAAGAGGCCACAGGAAACGGAGTTACTGTTCTTATTGTCTCAGATACGGGCATTAGAAAATATACACCCAGAAAAAATTTCTCAAGAGGAGTCACAGAAGCTATTAACATATAAAGATAAATATTTGGGAATGTTAAGAGAAAAGGCTGAGCTGGCTATAATCCATACAAAGGCCAGTTTTACAGATCAAGGAGAAAAAGCGGGGTGTCTGCTGGCTCTACGTTTAAAACAACAAGAATCTGCAAGATTTATACCCCAATAAGGTCACAGTCAGATGGAACCCTGAAGGTATCCCCCTCAGAGATAGTTCAGGAGGTTGCTACTTTTTATGAGCAATTATATAGGGATATGGATAGTTCTCCACCCATTCAAAAACTGGAGGAGTATCTCAAGGAAGCACATCTTCTGTTACTATCTGACTCTCAAAAGAAATTCATATCTTCCCCTTTATCACAGGAAGAAATAGCTGCTGTTATAAAGGACTTGCCTCTGGGTAAAGTCCCGGGTCCAGGCGGGTTTTCGGCCTTATTTTATAAAGTTTTCAGGGAGCAATTACTACCCATGTTGCATTGTCTCTATTTGCACATTTTTTCTGGAGAGACCGCAGATGCACATTTGTTTGAGGCATTGATAGTTTTGTTACCTAAACCGGACAAGGACCCAGAACTGGTTCAGAGCTACAGGCCAATATCTTTGCTGAATCAAGATGCCAAAATTCTCTCGAAGATACTGGCAGATAGACTAACCCTGGTTCTTCCGGATCTTGTGGGTATGTCTCAAGTGGGATTTATGAGAGGACGTGCATCTTCAGATCACCTCCGTACCCTCTTGCATGTCTTCTCGGAGTCCAGGTATGCCATATGTTCTGCGGGATTGGTCTCCCTGGACGCTGTGAAGGCATTTGATTGGGTTAATTGGACTTTTCTATTTCAAGCCCTCAAGGCATTTGGATTCCCATCCATGTTCATAGATTGGATCAGGGCAATTTACCGGTCTCCTACAGTGAGGATTTCAGGGAATGGGACCTTCTCCAAGTCTTTTACGCTGCGGTCAGGTACGAGGCAGGGATGCCCTCTCTCTCCATTACTTTTCAATCTTTATCTGGAACCCCTTATTCAACATATTCTTAATAATGAAGGAATACAAGGTATTCCCATTAGGAATGAGGTAGTGAAAATAACAGCGTACGCTGACGACCTCCTCTTACATTTGGCTAATCCGATAATATCTATTCTGAATATGCTAAGGGAGGTTAATAGGTTTAGTAGTTTCTCGAATTACAAGTTAAATCCCAATAAGACATCCTTTTTCCCTCTTAACCATAAAGTCTTCAAGACTGACATTATTTCTCTGGGACTATGCTGGTCGCCACGGGCTATTAAATATTTAGATATAAAATTAACGCGTAATCCTTCCTTGTGGTTTAAAGAAAATCTGGACCCTCTTTTGCAGGGGATTACTCAAGATCTAGAGAGATGGGATAAACTCCCATTATCTTTATGGGGTCGTATTAATATAATTAAGATGAATGTGTTTCCCCGTTTATTTTACCCTCTGTCGCATCTTAATTCATTCGTCCCCTTAAGTTGGTTTCAGAAAACACATAAATTCTTTACCAAGTTTATATGGTCGAGTAAGACCTCTAGGCTGGCATACCACAAACTAGCTGCACCCAAAAATGAGGGGGGGGGCTGCGGATTCCTTACCTGCCCATCTACTACTGGGCTAGTCATTTGGCTAAATACCTGAGATGGGTAAGACCGGGCCCAGATAACATGAACCCGGCTTGGCTTAAGATTGAATTAGATTTTATCCAATCTATGAACATGGACCCCCTGACTATGCTCTATCTAAAGATTTCTCAGTTGCAAGATATTAATAAATGTCCCACCATCATGACTTCGCTAAGAGTACATTCACAATTGTGCTCCTTTCTGCTTTACAATCAAAGTAAATATCTCGTCCAATCCATTTGGAATTCCCCGGCTTTCACCATAAACAAACAGAAAATTTCCCGTTCATGGTTACCTCATTTAGGAGAGGGGATAGTATCCTCATTTTTGGATGAAGTTGGAGAGTGGCTCTCATTCTCTCAGTTCATTTACAAGTTCAAAATTCCAGAGTCTCAGGTTTTTAAAGTGTTTCAATTGAGGCACTTGTTAACTACGGTTCTTGGGGCCACTCCACCCCGTCCAGCGTCCTTTGCATTGCTATCTGAACTTTCTCCTTTTCTCGTCTCCTCTAGTGTGATTTCTAAGATTTATCAAGTGTTGTTCCGATGGAGGTTTGGATGCAGTGGTGGCCCCACCAACTTCTGGGTTTCATTTTTTCCCCAATATACTTTTAAATGGTCCTTCCTCTGGATGTACTGTCATAAATATGTATCCCAAGATAGATTACATCTCATGCAGTTTCACATCCTGCATAACTTATACTATACCCCAACTAAACTGGTGAAATGGGGCCTTCTTGACACCGATAGGTGTAATAAGTGTTCCCAGGACACAGGGTCACTTTTTCATCTATTCTGGTCATGTCCCCGGATAGCCTCATTATGGGAGCATATAAAAACCAATCTAGATCCTTTATTGGGTTTACAAGATTATTTTAAGCTGGATATTTGCCTGTTGGGGGATTTGTCTTCCATAAAGGTTAAAATCCAGAGATTTCATATATACATGGTTGCGCTCTCGGCCAAAAAAATCATTCATAGGCATTGGAAGGGGGAACACAACAATTTGCTCCCGTCTTTTCGCTTCCGGACTTTTAGCTCCTGACAGTACGCTCCCACATAAACTCGCTACTATGTAATTACACTCCCTGTCAATTCGCTCCCTCACTCCCGTGTTCAATTTAATAGCTCTTCCCTTAGCACAGGTAGTGAAGGAAACTGCAGCGATAGTAACAACTGTAGTGATAGTAACCATAGCAACGAATGCAGCCCATAGTAAAACGTGACGTGACATCATGACGCTTTCGCATTCACTGGATGTTAGTCGGTGAGTTTTAAAAACAACTGATGTCTTTATTTAATACAATTTAAAAGCAGGGGCACTAATATTGAAATCCTTTGGCCATTTGTGCATTCACCGGATGTTACTGGATGTTACTGGGTATTTAATACAATTTAAAAACAATGACAGGGGCATTAATATTCAAAGCCTTTGGCCACTTGTGCATTCATTGGATGTTACTGGGTGAGTTTTAAAACAACTGGTGTTTTTATTTAATACAATTTAAAAACAATGGCAGGGGCATTAATATTCAAAGCTATGGGCCACCCCACTTAAAAATTCTTTGGTTGTGCGATCTGCACTATTCTTCAAAATACAGGCTAGTCTGGCAATATTGTCACGGTACACACGCCGTGATGCAGTTGGGTGGTTGCCCGCAATGATTTGCTCCACCTCTGAGTCTCTTTTTTTTTGTACTCCCCTGAGGCCTTCAATAAATTTCCACACCGTAGGATGTGCCATGCAAAGGATACTCTGCATCCCATGGTGGAACACCTCAACCACATTGTTGGTCTTTGCCCTGCCGTTACAAACACTTTGTTCATGATTCCACAACTCAATGGCAAAATGTGGTTGTCTGCGTCCAGTTTCACGTCTGTTTCTTCAGCCACCCCACACATCCTCAAAGTAATCAATTACTGGTGTCAGTTCTTCTGAGAAAATATCTAAGTTATCATCAGTAATTTCCTCAAAGCATGCTATTACTTCTTCTGGGGGGTAGAAAACCAGTGCCGGTAAGTACTTGCACTTCAGTGCAAATTCTGAGTCCTGTGCACACTGTACTGCCAGCCCTTCTGCCTGTATCTTGCGATACACACATTGGGTGAAGTGGAAAAAGCAACCAACTTGTTTAGCTTCTGGGAACACAGACTTAAATGCAGCTATTGTTGCACGCTTGAAATCTGTAATTACAACTTCAGGGCTAAGATTAGGATTAAGATCCTTCAAAATGGTGAGCATTCGTTGATAGCACTCCCTATTTTTGCTAGGCAAAAGCACAAAAACAGCTGGCTGAGCATTCCCCAACCTTTCACCCATTATGACATACAACTGCATAAACAGAGGCAGTGCAATGCTGAAAGTTCCATCTGCATGCCACAACTTACAGCGCTCTAAGAATTTTAGATTGTTCTCAGTGCCAAACATTAAAATACGATTGTGCCCAGGTCCACTATCGTACAGCAAAAACTTTTCAGGCTCACTGGCAGCGTCGGGTTGGTACAAGGTACAGCAGTCAGGTATGCGCAGCTGGCAAAGGTCTGTAGGGTTAGGAGGAGCACCATGTGCACGAACCCTTTGAATTGTTCGTTTTAAGTTTTTGTCAATGATTTTTCCCTGAGCAGCCAGTGACACCTCTTGTTTAGCATGCAGAACGACTTGAGCTGTGGTATCCTGTGTTGAGCATGCTCTCTCCTTTGCGTTGTATACTGTATCATATTTTTCTACTGCACAGGGGTCTGGTGCATGGGTATGCTGTGAAAAATGCAAAATTATGGCTGGGTCATCGTATGATACAGTGTGCACTCTGGCATTGCAAACCTTTATTTTTTTCACTGCATGCTCGCACTGCCATATCGCTTTATCATTGTGCCCATGTTTATGAAAAGTGTACAGGTAGTTACGGTCGTCCACAAGTTTTTTCTTGGACAGAGATGACGGGACAAAGCGACAAGCCATTCTAATAAAAAACCTACGAGGAGCAGTGTGCTTTAGTGACTGTATTTATAACTCCAGAGTACAATTGCTTGTGGTTGGCCAAGGCAGGTAATTGATTAATTGATTGATTTAAATATTAAATTTTCTGCACCATACACTTGCACTGGTGTCTGCAGGAATACAAAAACGTCTGATATACTATTAGCTACACTTGCTACAGAGCACTGCGGGAGCGATTTGATTTGATTCACAAAATGTCTGAAATACTATTAGCTACGGGAAAGTGAGTTGCCATTTTCTGCACATACACTTGGACTTGTGTCTGCAGGAATAAAAAAAGTCTGACAATACTATTAGCTACACTTGCTACAGAGCACTGAAGGAGCGATTTGACTTGGAGCGTGTTGACATAGGAGTGAGTTTACGTGGGAGCGTACTGTCGGGAGTGAAAAGATGGGGAGCAAAATTACGGGAGCGAATAGTCATGTACCCATTGGAAGGAAAGGACCAGTCCAACATATCAGGAGTGGCTCAATGAGATTTTAGCAAATATACGTACAGAGAAGGCTACTGCTAGCCTTCAAAACAGAGCACATAGGTATAAGGTTATCTGGGATCCCCTTCGCACTTTAATTATGGTGGCTATGAAGTAATGTGTAGTCGAGGTTACCACCTTAATTATTCTTGGTAAAGGTAGTTAGCGGGTGATAACAGTGCTAGAATGAACTGCTGTGCCAGGGGGAGGGAAGGGTTGGGGGCAGTATGATTTGTCTTATGAATCCTATGTCAAAGTGTTCATTACTGCCTCCTGTAATGTGGAAAATGTGGTGAATAAACTTTGAATTGAAAAAAAAAAGCTGATTTCTGCCTGTCCTCCTCCATTAGCCTACCTCTCTCTGTTATCCTAACAATTCCTCCTCCCTTGTTTTTTTTCCCTAATATACCCATAGAATTGTTTTTCACCTTCCTTAACCCCCTCTGCAGTACATAGCTCTGTGTCTGCCATTTGTTTCTCTGACCACAATTTTGGTTTCCTTTGTTCTTATTTGGTACTTTCACCATTCTTCCGTCCCTTGTTTTTATTTGTACCTGATGGAGGCCTTCTTTTTAGCTCTCACTGCTTTTCTGACCTTTCCAGAGAAACATATCGATCTCTTGCACCTTTTTCGTTTGATTACCCTTCTTGTGCTAGACTTTGTCGCCTCAAGAATGGCCCCATTGATTGTTCCCCATCTTTCCTCCACATCCCTGATGCTGTCCACGCTCACTAACTTGTCCCAGACCAGCTCTTTCATCAGATTGAAGTCTGCCCTTCTAAAATCTAGGACTTCAGCCTTTGATGATGGTTTACTTCTCCCAAGGACCAGGTCAAACCTTATAGAGTTATGGTCAATGGACCCTAGTGGCTCCCCTACCCTCACTCATTATACCACTTCCAAGTTGGTGAGCACCACATCAAGAATGGCAACCTGTTTAGTGGGTTCCTTAACCAGCTACACCAGCAGGGAGTCCTGCAATGTATCCAGCACAGCATGACTTCTGGAGCTCCTGGGTGCTGGAATGACCCAATCAGATTCTGACAGGTTTAGATCTCACATGATCACCACCTCCTCCTTTGTCACCCCCTTTCTAGTTCTACCACTTGCTCCTTATCTCTCTCTTCCCCTTGTCCAGGAGGTCTATAGATCACCTCCATCTGTAGTTTCTTGCCTGTGGATGCCATAAGATGAACCCACAGCAATTTTGTTTCCCCAATTAACTCCCCTGATGCTTCCAACCTCCACTGCTTCTATGCCCTCTCTGACATTTAGGGCTACACCTCCTCCTCCTTTACCTTTTCCTCTGTCTTGTCTAAGCCTGGTGTAGCCTGGGACTGTTAGGTCCCAATCCTTATTACTTGTGGCCCAAGTTTCTATGATGGTTACTAGATCTATCTCTGTCTGCCATCATTGTCTGGAGCTCACTGATTTTGTTTTTCAGATCCTGGAATTAAGAAAGACCCCTCTCCATCCTTCTAATGATACCCTTTTTCTTTCTCCTATTCCTTCTCCCTTAGTCTTTGCTAGACTTCAGCAAGCATTTGATTCGGTCCCTCACATTGGCCTAAGGGAGAAGCTGGGGGGATGGGGGTAGACCCATTGATGGTTAGGTGGATTGGAAATTGGCTTTCAGGTTGCACTCAGGAGGTAGTGGTAGGAGGAGAGGTCTCATCTCCTAGGGATGTCATAAGTGGGGTCCCACAGGGATCAGTACTGGGGCCACTCCTGTTTAATGTCTACATCTCCAATATCAGGGATGGTATAGGGTGTGAAATGAGTCTCTTTGCAGACAACTCTAAGCTGGGGGTGGTGGTGGAGGGGGAGGAGGGAAGATTGGCCCTGCAAGAGGACCTAGATACTCTGGATAGGTGGTCCTGCACCTGGAAATTGAAATTTAACTCCTCCAAGTGCAAGGTGCTACACCTAGAGTGGGAAAATCCCAACTATGTGTACACCCGGGGGGGGGATGGGTTGCAGTCCAAGGCAGGGGAAAGAGACCTAGGAGTCTTGGTGGATGTTAACATGAATAATTCAGAGCAGTGCAGGAGAGTTGCGGTCAGGGCAAATAGAATGCTGGGATGCATTGCTAGGGGGATTATCTCAAGGAACAGGGAGGTGATTTTTCCACTGTACAACAGCTTAGTTCGACCACATCTTGAGCACTGTGTGCAGTTCTGGAGGCTGCACCCAAGGAGGGACATCCAACTCCTGGAGAGGGTTCAGAGGAGAGTAACCAGAATGATCCAGGGCTTGGGGGATATAACATATGAGGAACGACTAGGGGAGTGCAACCTGTTCTTGCTGGAGGAGAGGAGGGACCAGGAGGACATGACTGAGGTCTTCAAGTACCTCAGGGGAGTAAATAAGGTAAGCCAAGACAGGATCTTTTGAGTGAAGGAGGGTGGAATCACCAGAGGACACAGTTGGAAGATTGAGGGTGGCAGGATTAGGGGGGAAAGGCGGAGGAGGTACTTCACCGAGACAGTGGTGAAACCATGGAATGCGCTGCCAAAGAAGGTGGTACAGGCAGCTATGGTGGAGGAATTCAAGAGAGGGTGGGACAGGTACAGGCAAGGGGTGAAGCAGAAGCTGGTTTGCCTGGGGGGGCAGGACTGGGGGATGAAGTAACAGTGGAAGGAGACAGATAAAGGGCAACGGTACCCAATCAGGATGCTGAAGCATGAGCAGACTTGATAGACCAACAGACCTACTCTGCTGGCGTCTAGTATGTTAGACTTCTTAATTTTTTATTTTTCACACTGAATGAAGGCTTTGTCAGCACTTCTTCTTTGGCCTCTTCCCCTAACATAATTTGAACTTCAATCCTACTGTTACCCACCTTGCTGCTACTAATACCCTGTTCAAGAAGAGCCCCAGATGGGTTCCCCTCATGCTCTCCCTTCCTAGATGTTCCACTAGCCTCCATCTCCCCCACAGTCAGTTTAACTGTCCAATGTAAACATAACATTTCTGCCCCAGAGCACTGATACATCTCTCATCATGTGAAGGCCATCATCCTTGAACAGCCTCCTGTCCTAGAGGTCCCCCCAGTCCCTCACACAGTGGTATCCCCACCTCCTGACACCATCCCTTTAACCACCCATTAAACTTCTCAATTACTTCCTTACTCTTTAGTTCCCTTTTCCCCATTCATCTCAGGGAGGACCTCAGAAATGGACCACAAAGCTAAGTGCACCTTCAATCTGCCCTCCAGTCTTTTAAATTTCTTTTTCAGTGCCTCCACAGGCCGATTTGCCAGATTGTTAGTACTCAAGAGTACCATCACCACCAGCTCCCCCTTCCCCTTCTCCACTATCCTTCCTATCCCATCTATATCCCTGACAGCTGACACACCAGGAAGGCATATGACTATTTCACTTCCCTTCTCTCCCCTGACCATCATGTTAGCTGTGAAACATTTTCCTCACCCCTCCACCCTTCGACCAGGTCTTCACATAGGTATAAACAACCCCCTCCCACAAACTGCCTAGACTCATCACACTCTTTTCACCCTTCTCAGTCTCAATTTTTATAGAGTAATTGCTGGAATATGTAATTAAATGTTATTACAGTGGAGTGCTAATTATTTTCCTTTCTATCTTTTCAGACCCTAGATGCTCTGAGATTGCCCTTTCTATCTTTAGGACTGGCACTCAGAACCACCTGACTCCCCAATGCAACCTGCATAGTGGATCCCCAGGGACCTCCCAGAGAACTGAAGGGTGATCATAGAAAAGTTTTTCTTTCCTAACGTTCTCAAATTTATTCCCCTTTCAATATACCTATTAGTAAACTAATATTCTAGGTTTATAAGTGAAATTAATTTAGGAATATTCTTGCCTAGTTTCTGCTGATTGAGTATGTACACCTTTTTACTGCTGTAACTATTTTGTGTATTTTGTAGTCTTGATTTTGTATAATAGACTAGTTTGTATGTATGATTAATTTGTGTATAACACTATGGTTTTCTACAGATTTGGGTGTGAACATACATTAACTGTCAGTCTAATCATGTCATCACCATAGCACAATTTAAATGTGTCTGTGCCTCTAACACCCTGCCCCCTGATGAAGCCTTTACTGGCAAAGCCCCAGGACATTTGCACATCCACTTGGTGACTGGGTCTTTACTCAGACTAGTACTGCTGTAATTGTCATAGCCCTGACAATAAATCATATTGGAAAGGTACTTCTATATCTGAGTTTGGTTAAAAGGGGCTGTAAGTTGTTGCATGGCTATCCTTTGAAGCCAAGAACTTTCAGCAGGGGTTAGCCACTCTTATGCATTATACAAGATTTTCTGCTGTGATTTCACCACTAGTCATAGAGGACAACATGCTCTGCTGCACCATGCAGCTCCTGAGAAGCATTGTTGGATATCTGGATAGAAGCTTCTACAGTTTGTTTGCAACATGGAGCAGTTACACTGTCATAGAGGCCAGAGTTGCTTCCATAGCCATGCTTGTGGAACATACAGTTGTTGGTTATTCAAGTGGGTTACTTCAATGAAGATCAATGAAAGAATGTTATAAAGCTCCTCAATAAAACAAAAAATGTTGGTTGGGCTTTGTACTCTTATTTAAGAGTGAAAGGTTAAGGTGCCAACATCAGGGAAAATGTCAGTTTAAATAGCCACATTGTGAATCATCCTTGTTTCAGTTGTATTTTTGTGGCTCTAGAGCCTAAACCTGTGGGTAGTTTTCCATTTCCAGAATAGTATGGCCACAGTCGATGGCTGCTCCCAGGACTCCTTCCTTTCAATGCACAGTGTTTAGCTTGAACAGTTCCCCAGTCCGGGGCTTTTTTCAGCTCACTGCAGCTACTGTTTTTTTCATTGTTCTCCATGGTCATCGGGTGGTCAGTCTATGTCCTCGTGTGCTGACGTTTTGGAGCCTGTCAGCTCCATCATCAGAGCAATAGAGACACGAAAGTACAACTGAAATAAGGGCCACTGGTTTGGTAAGGACACATCACCTGGTAAAGTGACTTTCTATAGTTGTATCAGAACAAGGTTCATATGTAAAGAGTTTACAACTGTATGGTGTCAGAGAGATTAAAACCAAGTGCACAGCTTAAAATTAAATAAAAGTACTAAGCAAACTAAAAGAGACTTGGTAAGTCAATCATAGTGAGCATAAAGGGAGTGCTGATATAACGATTCACAGTGTGGATATTTAATACATTATCAAGTTCTTAGATATGCTGTAATTTATTTTAGGAACTGAGCAAGCCATGTTTGACTGTTTCATGTAAATGCTTCATAGATTTAAGATCTCTACATGCAATCTTAGTGCATTGTCATGAGACAATGCTGCCTTCATGACTGACTAAAGGAACTCTGTGTTGTCCAGGCTGCAAACAGTTAATCCAAGTACTAATAACATGGGGTGTCTTTTCCCCTGGCACAGACCTTCAGCAAACCAGGAGTGAAGGCACTCTAAATAGTGAGAGAACTTGAACTGGATATGTGTTGCCACTTTGCTTCAAGCGAGCAACAGATAGTAAGCAACAAAAGTTAAAAAAAAATGTACCCTGCTTGTGGAAGTAGACCACTCAAGATAAGAAAGCATGCACCAACACAGTGGCTATTTTTAAAGAAGGTGGTCAAGAGGATAATGGCAATGTGGCCTGCTCTCCTGCCTACTTCATGGCAGGAGTGCCGGCCACATATCCATCATATGGCCTGCGCTCTTGTCCTACTTCTTGACCATAGAACAGGGTTCTGCAAATGTGAATTTTGTCACCAAATGTCTGAAAAGCCATGAAATGCAAATGCAGTTCCTGTTTCTAAAATAAGCACTGGAACCACTCCACTGTGCCAGTTCAACCTACAATTACAAAAAAATGAAAGCTAACTGATGATTTTGTGTTTGGACATTTTCTTTATCGCCCATCTGTTTGCAGGCTGATTGGTACAGTCAGAGATGGTAGGGAAACTGCTTAAGGATAAAGACATCAGCACTCTGGAAAATTCAGACAGCTTTTTGTTCCACAGTGACCTTTATCTGGGAACAGCAGTAGGGCAATATATGAATGAAAATGAAGACAGCAAATCCGACTACATTAAGAACCTGCAAATAAGATGCCTAACAAACCCTAAACTCTTCTGGGTGCAAATCCACAATCTTCTAAAAAGGCATAAAAATGTCCCCTGCCAGGAAATACGAATTAACAACATCCTGGCTGAAGACCCCCAACTCATTGCTTCAACAACTTCTTCACTGACCTGGACCACTACAAAGACTCCCAACCTAACTTCCCCTGCCACCACTCCCACTGCCAACAAACCTGTATTCCACTTCTAACTTGTGACTAAGAAGGAAGTACCAATGCACCTTTTCAAGCTAAAACCTGACAAATCAGTGGGGCACAATGGACTTGAACCCAAGATTCTTTAGATGGCTGCACCAGTATTAGCTACTCCTCTGACTAAATTCTTCAATATGTCCTAACTTGGTGGAGCAGTCCCCCAGTCATGGAAAATTGCCTGAGTTGTCCCCGTTCATAAAGGGGGGGGGGGACAGGGAAGTACTAGAAAACTACCATCCAATCTCTATAATCTGTACCCTGGCTAAAGTGCAAGAGCAACTCATCTAGAGGCCCACGTCCCTAGTGCACCTCACTTCAGACATCCACAAAGCCACAAATGAGGGAAAAGCTACTGGAGACATCTTCATTGATCTCACCAAGGTGTTCTACTTGGTGAATCATGAAATACTACTCTCCAACCTAGAGAGCCTTGGACTGGATCACCATGCAGTCAAATGGTTCAGAAGTTAACTAGTAGGTTGCAGCTAGATCATTAAATGGAACACCGGTCTGTCCCTAAACAAAGCAATCACCGATGGAGTCCCACAAGGGTCTATTTTTGGGCCATTACTCTTCTTCCTATTCATAAATGATTTATCATCCAACTGTGGAGAAGCTAAAATAATCTTCTATGCTGATGATGCTGTTCTCTATAGGGACAGTAAGGACACTACTGACATTGAAAAAGAACTTACTGGGGACTTTGCCAATGTATGTAAATGGCTATCATCTAATCGCCTTGTGCTTAACATTAAGAAAACTAAGGTCATGCTCTTTGGGCCTAGAAGACTTGGCTCCGACAGAACTTTGCTCCTCAAGATTACAGACACCAAAGTGACTATGCTGGAAGTAGTGGATAAAATAAAAAAGCACAGAATGTGGCTAGCTCAAGAGCTCATGCTACAATCATATATCGACCACACTACCAAGACAACACATCAGAAGATAGGTCTGCTGGACAGACTAAAGGCGTACATAACTAACGCTTCCTGCTTAATGGTGGTGAACTCCATCCTGCTTCCCACGCTCCTGTATGAAGCTCCAATACTGGCATCTCTAAGGAAAACTGAGCTCAGCAGACTATGTACCCTCTATCACAAGGTTAGCAGATTTGCTGCATAAGCAGACCGCAAGGAGCACATAGAAACATGGAAACATAGAATTTGATGGCAGATAAGGACCGCTTGGCCCACCCAGACTGCCCATTTCCCTACCTAATGGATAAGCTGCAGATCCTAGTTAACCAGCAGCCTACTTCTTTCTACACCCACCCCCTAAAATTGCCTTATGACTGTCCCATGCATGCTTGAATTCCACCACTGTTTTTGACTCCACAGCCTCCTCCGGAAGGCTGTTCTATGCATCCACAACCCTCTCTGTGAAAAAATACTTCCTTAAATTACCTCTGAGCTGCCCCCCATCTTCAAATTGTGCCCCCTTGTTCTTGCACACCTCTTTTTTTGAAAGATGCTACCGTCTTGGACTTTGTTGATTCCTTTGAGGTCCTTGAAAGTTTCTATCATGTCCACCCTCTCCCACCTTTCCTCGAGGCTATACATGTTAAGCTCCTTAAGTTTCCACTGCAAAACACTTGCATCATTAAATTGGCCCCAACTAGACAACAGAATTATGCACCCATCACTCTGCCTAATGTACAAAATTCTGAATAATCATCTTCCTCACTTCCAGAATCTTGTGTCACGCAGGCAGCACATCTGGACTCTCTGCTCAAAGTCACAATACTTCATTGTGGGACCCAGAATATCCACAGCTATTGGGCAAAGGTCCTTTGCCTATCAAATCATGCAGTCTTGAAACAAGCTCTCCACAAGTTCACAGAACTCTCCCTTGCTCCCCACTTTCAAACACATACTAAGGAAACATGCCTCCACAGCAAGTAGCTGCACCTGTACTTACTAAATGTGCTACATTCCCATTATACCTGGGACAGTACATCTATCCCCCTAAACTAGGTTATCTCCATGTACCCCCTCTTCCAGAGGCAGACATCTGCTCTGCTACAAAGATCACAAGCTCTTACCTCGAACCAGGGCACTTCCTGAAAGAGTAGTCATGTAGGTAGTCTCCTATCGATCACAGTATTGTACTATTGTAACTAATGACAAGTCCCACACTGTGTAACTGTTCTTCTGTAACTGTCTCCATAAGTAAGCTTACCTAAACATAGATCAAACTGTTTTCAGTAGCGACTTCTGTAAAAGTTTGCCCATGGTGTAGAACAAACATCTCCCCTACGACAATAGACAATAATTTCTATACTATATGATTATCTAATGTACTGTATGATGGTTTTCTGTACTGTATGATGATCTATGCTATGTGATTTGTTTTATGTAACTAATTTTGGGTCGCTCCTGAAAAAGGGAACATTGATCTCAGCAGGGTTACCCAGTCAACAAATTTCAAATAAATAAATAAGCATTTCTGGGACCATTATAAAAAATTAATCTGTCAGAAAGCAATTTTGTTTTATTCTTCTGCTTTTGACAAAAATGTTAATGTTTTCTGTGAATAATCAGTTTTTGGAAAATATGGGACATGTTCTCAATCCACCATCCAAACTCAAGATAACTGCTTTTATCAAACCTAGCAGATCATCTGAGAATCTGCATGACTACTGAAGACCAGGACCAATTAATAGACAAATTTTCTATGTACCAGTTTTCAGACACTTGTACCCTAACATGATTGGTAAATGAACCTCATCCACCCCCCCCCAAAGCACTAAGCCACTGTTCTCAAGACAGACAGAGCTGGTAGAGGAGGCAGGAAAGGATACTGGGAAGTGTAGACTGGTAGTGCTGCCTACACAAACTACCACTCTAAGCAGCATTATAATTTTTTATTTGGGGAATTCCAGTATAATTAACTTTCAGTTATCACAGGGTGGCTGTGCTTTTAATACTGTTTTAAGTGTATATTTGACTTGTCTTGCATATGCAAAATGATCACATGACCTCCCATGGACTTCCGGGTCCTACTGTATAAAAACACTCACCCTGACCAATAATCTGTTTATTGCTCATCCACGTGCTGTGAGACTGATTAAAATTTAGTGAGACAGTACAGGTGAGGGCTACTAGTGACATTTGCTGTTTTTTTTTCCAAGGCTCTAAATAGTACTTTGGTGTGAGGGTGTTTCCTAGAGACCAAACTGGTTGAGGAGGTAGGAAAGGATAGTGGGAAGTGTAGGCTTGGAATGCTGCCTACATGAACTACCACTCTTAGCAGCATTATATTTTTTTATTGGGGAATTCCAGTATAATATACTTTTAGTTATCACAGGGTGGCTGTGTTTTTAATACTATTTTATGTGTATATATGACTCGTCTTGCATTCTGAAAATGGGCACATGACCTCCCATGGACTTCTGGGTCATACCATATAAAAACACTCACCCCGAGTGAGTGGGGCAAGAAGGTGGTGCAGCACACCGATATACAGCAGAGACAAAGGGGACCGTGGTAAGACATACTGCTTGAAAAATGTTGTTACTGTTGTGACTTGCCCACCTCAGTAAGCCTGTAAGTGGTGTAATAACCAGGGAAATATATTATTATTCAGACTACTTGGAACATAACTGATAGATACTGTAAGGCAACCCAATCCATAAAAAACAAAAACATGGGAGACAATACTATCACTTTAGATGGAGACACTGGGATAAAATGTAATAAATGTGACATGTACAAGCTTATGGAGATACTGCCAAAAACAAATATTTTTGTGTGTGAAAAATGCAGAAACGACAGTGTCCTAGCAGAAGACATCAAACTATTTTATGATAAACTGACTGCCTTAGAAAAAAAAATCAGTCAGAAATGGCCTTTAAACTAAAATCATTTCACTTAAAGGCACACATTACTAAAAGTGCACATCACTTATCCCAAGCACCTCTGAAGTAATTCCAACTGAGATCACTTCCAATAATATTAATCATAGTTGTATAAACCAGTCCATGAATTTGGAAAATTACCCAGTTTCAAACAATTCAAGGAAATGTCTCCAGAAAAAAAAGAGGAATTGTATTGATGATGAATATGATGTGAAAAATACTGGAGGCTTGGAAATTGTGAGCCATAAGAAAACACTTAAGAGATGTAGAAAAGCTATGGGCTTCACAATTACCACAAGAAACAGTTTTGAGCACCTGATCTCATTAGTTGATTAAAGTGGAACTGACACTGAGAAATCACAGGCAGCTGATAACAACCCACCCCCATGTACTTCGACCATGAATCCAATAGTTTCTCCAAACCCATTAAGCACTGTTAACAACCATGAACAGGACCTCATGGAATTAATACAAGAAGAGACAGTACCATGTAAAAATATAAATAGTTCCATAGCTACAGAAAATAATTCAACTGGTACCTAGAGCCAGACAAGGACAAGCTATGTTATGGGTAAACCTAGTGATACCACAGTTAGAACATCCCAGAACAGGTACCCCCTCATAAATAATCCAGTTGATGGCACAGCTACACCCACCTAAGATCAACTACCTATATTCACCATTAATAAGAGTCAGACTTTCATCCTTGGAGACTCCATTGTAAAACATATTGACAGGATCATTTGTAACAAAGATAAGCATAACAGAAGAGAATAAAGGACATTTCAAACATGGTAAATAACATCATAAAAAATGCTGGTGAACATCCCCATGTCATCATTCATGATGGCACAATGATATAAACAAGGCTGATGAGGATGAGATTAAGAGAGACTATACTTGAATTGTGTCAAATTCTTCAAACCTGGGTTGTGAAATCTTAATTTTAGAAATTCTACCAGTAATGACAGAAAGTTCCCATAATCAAAGAAAAATTAAAAGGCTAAAGAAATGGCTCTGTAAATGTACTCTGTCCAAAGGTTTTTTCTTGTATACCCCATTGGGAAAAGTTTGAAAACTATCATGGATTCTTTAGCTGGGATGGTTTACACCTCAGTCAGAGGGGGTCACACACGTTTGGAAAAAACTTGAGAGCATCATTTCATGTAGTTTAAACTAGAAAAGGTGGGGGGCAGGGGAGTAAATATCCAGCAAATGGCAACAGACTTGAAATTAAAACCAAATAAAAAAGAAGGTTACAAAATTGCTCTGTTAAATGCCAGAAGCTTAAATATAACCAAAAAGGTAGACCTTGAATATTTCCAAGCTGAATAAGAAATCGATATTTCAATTATAACAGACATGGTGGGATGATACTAATGAATGGATGAACCAAATACAGGGTTATCAACTGAATAGAACATATTAGAGACAAAAGTAGGGGGAGTACATTGTTATATAAAAATGACATCTCATGCCACCAGATAGAAACACAGCAATGAGCATTAGTGCAGACAGAGTCAGTATGGTTACAACTCAAACTCCATAATAGAAAAAAAAAATGATACTTGGAACCTGTTATCAACCTCCCTCTAGATCTAAGGATTATAATGTAGCATTATTAAATGAAATTGAATATATTTCAACATTAGAAAATGTATTGATTTGCGGAGACTTCAATGCTCCAGGAATAAACTGGATAGTAAAACAAGGATCCTCTGAATTTGAGAGGGAATTGCTAGAAGTTATCTACTCAAATGGCTTAGAACAACATGTGAACTGCCCAAAAAGAGGTAAAAATACCTTAGATGTAATCATTACTAACCTAGAAAATGAAGTATCAGATGTATATGCCCAGAGTCCACTGGAATCCAGTGACCATTGTATAGTTACAGCTTCAGTAATAGTTACAAATACGCTTGTAAAAATAATGACATATTTAAAGACTACAAGCACACAGATTGGAGATCAATGGGAGTACTGAATGACATCAATTGGGGTGTTCCATTGGAGTAGAAAATATTTGGGAAACTATTAAAAAACTCAAAGCTGAATTAGAGGACAACTTCATATCCGTCATCTAAAAAAAAAATACAATAAAAAGTGAAAAATTCCCAATGGCTTAGTAGGAATGTAAGGAGATAAACTAAAAGAAAAGAAAAATCCTATAAATGGTGTAGAAGAAATCCAACTGATCAAAATAAATATAAATATAAGAAAGATCTCAATAACCTGAAACAAATAATCAGAACAGAGAAAATAAATCTCGAAAGAAATCTATCATTCACAAAAGACAACAATAAAGCATTTTACTCATATATAAATAAAAACAAGGCTGTAACTAATATGATTGGCACACTCCTAGATAAAAATGAAACTATTTCAGACTTGGAGGAAATGGTACAAATGATTAATGAATATTTCTGCTGCATTTTTCCAAGTGATAATATTATTAATAAAATTAAGATTAATCAAAATCATACTTTACCATACTGTGAGGTAAATGAGGTTAGAGAATTACTGGACAAGTTAAGATCTAATACTTCAGCAGGACCCAATAATATTCACCCTATGTTTCTACAATCAATGGCTATGTACCTAGCACATCCCTCGACTATTTTGATAAATTAATTTATGAGAACAGGTGCGGTACCCCTTGATTGGAGACAAGCAGCAAAAGGATAAAAAGAGCCATGTTGAGAACTACAGTCCTATGAGCCTAACACCAATATGCTGTAAAGTAATGGAAAGACTCATAAATAATAAATTTGAAACAGAAGTCACCAGGTTTGGACTGGATGATGTAACTCAACATGGGTATAAAAAAGGTCTTTCTAGTACTACAAATCTAATCTCCTTTTATGAAAAAGTTAGCAACAGTATGGATAAGGGAAGATCATATGATGTCAGTATGTTGGATTTTAAAAAGCCTTCAATACTGTGTCTCATGCATTATTGGTTGATAAGCTACATGGCATGGGAATAAATACATACGTAACCAGATGGATTGCAACCTGGCTACTGCAGATCCCAGAAAGTAAGAATATCAGGCAAATTGTCACAAAATGGTAGGGTGGGTAGTGATGTGCCCAGGGATCTGTGTTTGGTCCATTCCTGTTTGGCTTGCTTATTTCTAATATGAGTAAAAACATAAACTGTCAGTTAACGAAATTCACAGATGACACAAAATTAGGAGAAATAGATACTGTAGATAAACATATCATTCTTACAGAAGACCTAAAAAGTATACAGAATTGGGCAATGATTGAGCACATGGCCTTTAACCCTGACAAGTGCATAGTACTACACTATGGAGCAAATTATCTAAGACACAACTATTATATGAACAACGTACTGCTCAAACCAGTAAACAAAGGGACCTGGAAATAACGGTTAATAAAGACTAACTTCATCTGATCATTGTGCTCTAGTATCAGGAAATGCAAATAATTTAATATGCTCAATACAACATTCATTTGTCTCTAGGGATTCACACAGCATAATACAAATTTACAAAACATTCGTGATCCCCCCATCTTGACTATGGATCCCCCCTTCTGGAATCCACACTTGAAAAAATGTCAACTTGTTAGCGAGACCACAGAGAAGGGTAACTAAAATGATTAGGGGTATGGGGTCACTTGACTATGAAAGTAGATTAAGAAAACTGGGCTTGTTTAGCTTGCAAGAAGGAAGGAGCGGGGGTATATTGAAAGACCCAATACTAATGAGTCACCTTGATCTTTGTTTTAATAACGGAACTGTTAACTTGAGGTTACATAATAAACAGCTTGTAGTGCCAAGAGTAAACACTATCAAAAGAGCTAACTATTTTTGCATTAGAGTGGCTAAGTTGTGGAATTCATTACCCCAGCATATAGTATGTTAAATATTCAATCATTAGACAAGTTTAAATATGAAGTAGATAAATTTATAATACAACACGGGCACTAATGATATACCCATTATATAGTGAGAAACAATCTCGATAGGCCCTTGGCCTCCTTTTGTCTGTACCTACCAAGTACTGTAAGTAACCAAGTAAGTAAGTTTCTGAAGCTGTTACACTGCACCACTTCAAAAGACTGATGATGGTATTACTTTGTTTTCTCCATTCAAATTCTGAAGCAGATTGGTGCAAAAAGTGAAAACTGAGCTATGACAATTCTTGTTGCTCAAAATGCTGAACTTTCTACTGGCCATGAAGATGAAAGAGGAGCGAGTCTGTTCTGATGTTCAGTATTCCTAGGAGATCCTTGATGCAGCCAGAGAAGCAACTACAGAATCTAATAAAGAACTCCAGACATTTGCCCCTCACTGTTTCGAACATTTAGACTTCATTTGTAATTTTTAGATCATGTTGCTGTGAGTGATCTGTAAATCAGGTTACATATAGTATACTGTAAATGTTTTCAACTGATTTTGTTAAGCTAGCAAAGGTGTCTTGGTTGCTTGTGAAAGGCTTTTTTTTTAAAGTGATTGTGAGAACTTTGCCATAGTAAATGGGATTAGTAGCCTATAATAACCTGTAGAAGTTGTGATTTAATATCCTACCATTCAAACTGCCAAAAAGTGCTATTTTCCATGAAATAAATGCTTTTATTTCTGTGCTTTGCTTCATTTGCATAACCCACCCCTTTTTTCTCAGTGCTGCAACACCCAAGCGTGACATCATGCAAGGAAAACAACGTTTATAAGCACTGTTTTGAATCCAAGACCTCTGTTGGTCAGTCTTGGTACTGCAGATATCTATGCTACTGACATAGAAGACCACATCTCACAGTAAAGAAATCTTGTCAGCTAGATACTATATGCACAATGCCTTGTTTGGAAAATAAACATATGAGAGCTTTTATTGTTGAAGCCACTACAGAGATTTGAGACTGCACCTCATAGTAAGGGAACTGGAGAACAATGTCTTGTTGTACCCACAATGCCTTGTTATGTGCATCTACATATTAGGTGCAGTCACCACCACCAAAATAAGGCACTGCACCTCTGAGTAACTACCATTTACATCAACGTGATAATTTACCCAGAATTCCTTGCTGCTGTATGTAAAACATTGACAGTTCCCTTGCATGACATCATTCTGGGGGTGTGACCACACACAGAAAACTGGAGGACACAGTGTTGATAAAAAATATATATAAAAAGGACTATGACAGATTTTTTTTTTACAAAACAAATTGTGGCTTCAGCATCTGAGGCATGGATGGCAATGGCATACTATGTGAAAAAGTCATCTGAGAAAGCTCACAAAATCGCTTTAAAGGGAAGGTCCCCTCAGCCTTTTATTCTGTTTACCTGTGTAGTTTGTAGACATTAACAATGATTGCCTCTATTGCACCCTCCTACTTTCATCAGGATTTAAATATAAATGAAGGTACTTAAGCCTGGTGTGAAAACCTGCTTGACTCCATTGCAAAGGTCATCACCTAACTCATGCAAGGCATCCTGCAATTTTATGATGTTTTAGTCCTTTTTATTGCCCCTTCCCCCTTTGGGGGATCAGTGCCTGCCTCGCATGCCACCCCCCATGCCCAGGCTTGCCCCCTGGGCAGGGCTGCTGGGCGGGCACCCCCTTCCAACAGAACAAGGTCTTGAGCCCTGGCTTACCCCCCCCAGGGTGGGGCCATGGAAACAGGACTCCCCCCAGTGGACACAGATCACAATGGGAGTGGCAGCAGGCAGGAGTGTCATGGATGGGGATGGATTTTGAGGCTGTAGGGATCCCTGGGGGTGCGGACATACAATGACAGCCAGCGTCCACCCATCTCACCAACATGAGGCAGTGGCAGTACCCCCAGACTCTGCCAGAGGTCTGCAGAGCACTGGACACTCTTCCTTCCTCCACCCAGAAAAGAAGAGCAGTCTCTGGTATGCGTGATACTTCTCCCCCCAGCTAGCCTTCTGACTCCTGAGTCTGTCTGAACCCGGGATGTTGGTACTGCAAGCGGATGTCTTGCCGCTGTGCCTGTGAGCCAGCGTGGTGTTTTAGTCCTAAAGCCTGAAGTAGTTATACTCTATTAGTCAGTGTTGTTGCTGTCCACTGCAGTCCCTGTGTTCTTGTCTTTTGCTGGCATAGAAACTTTTCAAGGCATAGTTAGAATCTTTGGATGTTATTATTTTATGGATTTTAGTATATTGTCATTGTACAGTGCTTTGGTTTTAGAACTGCGCTTTATAAATAAAGATTATTATTATTATTATAGTAAGTGCCCTGATGTTTTCTTTAGTTAAGGTGTATCTTGAGTTAGAAAAAAAATGCTTTTCCAGAATATGGGGACTTCACAAAACATGTAACAGAACTGAATGGGAGTATAACTTCTGCTTGCTTGCGCAGGTAAGTATTATCAACTCTCATTATGCCTTGGATGAGTGGGGTCATGACTTTTTCGATGTAAACAAACACGTTTTCACACCAGGACAAAAGAGAGGGAAGAAACCTCATTTATATTTAAACTGGGATGACATTTTTTATTTATTTATTAGCTTTTGGAGACCAGGTAAGTGCATCAGGCAAAAAATCCCTGCCTATTTTCAAGCACGACCCAGGAGAGTACAAAATGCAGTCATACAGACAAACTCCTATGTAGGATACCTACAATCCAGGGGGCATACATTCAACAAAGTATCCATGCAGGGATAGACAGGTTACAATGTATACAGCAGTGGTCATCCACTCAGGGATGGTAAGAACAGGCAAAGACAGGTTTATACATACACAGAAAATCCTCCTCACAGGGGTGAAAGGTAAAGGCAAATAACACACAATGTGGAAAATCTGATCATTTCAGTCCAGTGTTTCAAGGCGGAAAGATCAGGAGTACAGGGTAGGGTGAGGTTAGATGCAGTTATAGTATCTAGTGCATAGAGATGGGAAAAAAGAACAGTCTTGAAGGAGGGGTGAGATTCAGAACTTTATAAGCTAGGAGGAAGGGAGTTACAGAATTTGGGGGCAAAATGAGAGAAAGCTTGCTGACCCATTTTTGTTGAGCAGTGTGGGACCGAGAACAGAGTAGAGTTAGATGATCTCAGAGGCCGGGAGAGGACCACAGGGGTAAGCATGGCCCCAAAGACAGTCAGGGCCAGGTTTTCTAGTCAAGGAGTCGATAAAACACCCCAGAGAGTAGGAGCGAAGGGATTTAGGAGGCAGCCAGTGTAGGGTGGAGTAGAGAAAAGAGTGATGAGTGAGGCGAGGGGCTGATAGGGTGAATCTGCAAATGCTATTATAAGTGGTGTCCCATTTTCAAAGATTACTGTCATTGACATGGGAAAGGACAGGGAGGGCATACAGTAGCTTAGGGAGTAGGGCACCTCTTGCCATAGAGATCCTGGCAGCAGGGTTAGGGAGTGATGCACATGGTAGGCGGCTCCAATCTTAGTGTTAACAGAGCAGCATACCTCATTTATGTGAGTTGAGATATCCAGCATGGGGTCAAGCAACACACCTAAGTATTAGAAGGAGCCGGTGGCAAGAACTGCAGACCCATCAAGGCAGAGCATGCGGAGATTTGAGGACTCAGTTTGAACTTGTCTGGATGAACCAAAGAGCATAGCCTGTGTCTTTGGTAGGTGGAGGATTAGGGAGTTAGTAGACAGCCAGGACAGAATCAGCTGGAATGCAGATGATAGATGACCATTAAGGTCAGGGGCAGATCTAGAGGCTGCGTTGAGCACTAAAGCATCTACATACATAATGGAGTGGCATTGGGGAGAGGAATTAGGAATATCATTAACAAAGATTGAGAAGAGTAGTGGTCCCAGGATGGACCCTTGAGGGACTCCACAGGAGAATGGAGCTGGAGACGAGAGGACCCTACAAAAGGAGACGGATTGAGTTTGGTTACCCAGGTAGCTGCTGATCCAGGATGCAGTGGGGCCAGAGGCACCAAGAGAGAACAGTTTGTTCAGGAGTAGTGGGTGATTAACCAGATCAAAACCTTTAGTGAGGTCAAGGAACACAGCGCCAGTAAGAAAGCCTTTATCCATGTTGGACTTGATCTCACTGGTGAATAGGGTGAGGGCTGTAGTGGTACTATGACCAGTCCTGAAGCAATGTTGTATGGGGGACTGAAGAATGAAGTTGTGTAGATGGGCAGAGATTTGACGGTGAACAAGTTTCTCCAGTAACTTGCTGAGGGTAGGCAGTAGTGCAATGGGGCAATAGTTAGATAGAGTTTGCAGTCACCTTTCTTGAGCACCGGAATAATCCTGGCTGATTTCCATGCTGATGGTACCATGGAGGTGCTAATAGATAGATTAAAAAGCTGAGTGATGGGTGTAGCAAGAAAATGTGCAGCAAGTCTCAGTAATCTGGGTTCAAGACCATAAGGTCCGGGAACCTCCATGAGAAGGAAGATTCCTTAGGGACCTAAGAACCTCATGATGCATGATAGGGGAGAGCACCATGGCTGGAGGTGCATCATGGGTAGTCAACTTAGGAGGCTGGGGGCCATGGGATACAGCAGGGGGAGTATTGGGGACCTTGGTGAAGAGGAGATTAAAGGCATTGGCAATTGTGAGGGAGTTATTGCAAAGTGT
Source organism: Neoceratodus forsteri (assembly GCA_016271365.2). NCBI lineage: Eukaryota > Metazoa > Chordata > Ceratodontiformes > Ceratodontidae > Neoceratodus > Neoceratodus forsteri. Next base: position 1,604,904,969 of record CM057450.1, read on the forward strand.
ATCATTAACTAACATGTCCTTAGGAGTATGTGGCTTGGTATTCCCCAAGATTTCATTGATCTGTGTCCAGTGTTTCTTTGGAACAGAGGCCAAGGAGTTTAGGAGTCCATGGAAGTAGGTACTCTTAGCAGCGTGAACCTCATTCTTACAGGAATTATGCAATGCCCGGTATGCGTCAAGGTCAGCCTGAACTGAGGTGGACTTCCATTTAGACTGCAGCTTGTTATGCTGCTTGAACAGCTGCAGAAGAGGCCATTTTAGCCACTTGGTAGCCTTCCTTCCCTGACCCTATGCGAAGACTGGGATGTGCTTGTGCTGTAAAGCGAGCATCATGGAGTTAAAGTAATCGGTAGCCAGGTTGATGTTGCTGGTAGTAAACAAGGGAGACCAGGCAATGTTTAAGATCGGAAAGGAACCTAACTGGGTCAAGTTTGGAAAAGTTAACGAAGGATAAGCTGTTGTGAGGACAGGATGGAGGAGAAGCACCCCTGACACAGTAGACTGGGCAGTGGTCACTGATTGAGTCAGGTAAAACCCTGGCAGGTGAGTAATAGTCCCTACAGTTTGTGAGGATCCAGTCAATTAGGGTACGGCTGTGGTTGTTCTGCAAGAGCCTAGTATGAGTTGAGATGAGTTGAAAAAAGTTGGCCTTGCTGATGGTAGAGGCAATGGAAGAGGAGCTGGGACCAAGCCAATCCAGGTTGAAGTCACCCAGACAGATCATCTCATTGTTATTGGTCAAGGTAGGAATAAGTTCAGTAAGCCATCAAGACAGAGCTTGCTATTATGAGGTGGTAGATAAACGCCAAAGATGTGTAATTTTTGGCCACACGAAGGAGTAGGAGGGAGTAATGCTTCCCATTTTTAGAGAGAGGAAGGGCAGGAGAGAGAAGTTCAAGTGCGTCTTGTAATACAAGGCCAATCCTTCACCCCTTTTAGAGGATGGTTGGTTGGCATGGAACATGTTATGGCCCAGTAGTGAACAGTTAAGTTCAGAGACAGAAGGTTTCAACCAGGTTTCAGGTAGAACTAGGATATCAGGATTGTTGACCTGAACCTAGGCCTCCAGATCAGGGAGATTCGCTGTGAGACTCGGATATTCAGGTGTGCAAAAGTCAAGCCAGAGGTCTGGGGCAGGAGATGGCTGCCACAGGAATGAGTTTGGTAGGGATGGTCAATAGGGCCAGGGTTAGGTTCAATGTCCCCAGCAAGGGTGAGAGTTAGTAAAATAATTCCTAAAGTAGCAAGCACGCTGGCGCAAAACACTTTAGCCAAGGAAGTAATTCTCTGAAGTACAAAGTGCCTGAGAAGTGAACCTATGAGTTTGTAACTGAGGTAAACTGGAGGAATTGTTTCAGAGGAGCTAGCAGCTGACATGTTTGAGTAAGTGAAATTACAGAGGAAAGGCTCAGACAGGGATATAGATGTTCCCATGAAAAGGGATAGGGCATTGAGGGTGAGCAAAGCAATGAAAGTTGATGGAACATAACACATGGCAAAGCTAGGCATCCTGACAGGAGTTTCCAGGCAAGGGTAGCTTGAAATGCAGTGTGAGTTTTAGAGGAGGAGAAAAAGTGAGATGGAAAGTGGGGAGGGTCAGTATGAGGATAAGAATTAGGAGCAGGGCAGGACCATGGAGGGAAGGACACAAGATAGGGGTGGAAGAAACAGCCAGAGACAAGGATTGGGCAGAATCCAATCAGTGCATGAATCCCTACTGGAGACAGAAGCAGAGTACTAGTAAAAATTAGCTATGCAGGTTAATGAGCTGGCACCATTTACAGGTGAAATAGAATAACCTGCAGATGGAAAAATAGGCAGATAGGAAAAGACTCAATGGGAAACACAGAAAAGATTCAATGGGAAACACAGTAACTCACGTGGTTTTTTGTAACTATATAGGCAAGCCAGCTAAGGGTGGAGGGTATTGGGGAGCGGGCAGGGAGCAGGGCAGCGGTTGCAGGAAAGCTCTAGCAACCGCACAGCTCAGGAGGCTCTGAAACCCCTTACTATGGAGTAATAAGAGATCTGAATTAACTGAACAAAGCAAGACTGAGCTAAAATTCATATTCCCGAGCAGAGCTGCAGTCTGTAAATTAAATGCTGCTGCAGCTCGCAAAAATAACACATTAGGCTTTAAGATTTTTCAGATCTTGAATGTGAAGAGTTTGCTCGGTTCTTCTCGGACAGAGTGTCCAGTATTCGGCAGGGTGTTCCTCTAATCAGCAATGTCATAGCTGGCAGTGGTCACCAGAGGTATCCTAAGTGCACTCCGCCTGGTTGGGGGGGAGTTTAAACCAATGGATGCCAGTGAGGTTACTGAGGTAGCGACCAATCTGAAGCACATTTTATGTGAACTGGATCCGGTGCCGACGCATTTTTGATGAGATGCATTGGCACCGTCAGCCTAGTGTTTGCTCTGATTGTCTGGTGTTCCTTATCTGAGGGGGTCTTTCCTGATGCCTTAAAGGAGGCACTGGTGAGACCACTCTTAAAGAAACCATCTTTGGACCCGGAGATCAGGGCAAATTACTGCCCTATCTCCAATCTTCCCTTTTTAGTGAAGGTTGTGGAGAAGGTAGTGGCGCTTCAGTTGGAGGAACACCTCTTAACCCATGAGTTGTATGAACAATTCCAGTCAGGATTTCGGGCAAGGCATAGCACACAAACCGTGCTTGTTCGGGTGCAGAATGACCTCCTTAGGGCTAGAGATTGGGGAGACAAGACAGTTCTTGTTCTCCTGGATCTCTCCTCAGCTTTTGACACTGTAGACCATGATGTGTTGCTCGATCATCTCAGGGAGCTCTGCGGACTCACCAGCACTGTCATCTGCTGGTTTGAGTCCTTTTTATCCAATAGGAGGCAGCTGTTTGTGATGGGGAATTTCTCCTCCTCCACTAGTCTCCTTTACTGCGGAGTACCTCAGGGTTTGGTTTTGGCCCCTATGTTGTTTGCAGTGTATATGCTGCCCTTGGGGGATCATTAGGAAGTATGGCTTCGGTTTTCATTGCTATGCTGATGATACTCAGCTATACTTATGCTTTGCACCAGGAACATCCAACCTGGTGGATGTACTAAACAGCTGCCTTGCCGAGATTAATGATTGGATGGCGTCTAGCTGATTGCAACTGAACCCCGATAAGACAGAGGTATTGGTAGTGGAGTCGAACAGAGTGCGTGATAGGTTGGCCTCTGATTCAGAGACTGGACTTTTCTAGGTTCTGTCTCATTGAAGGCCTACTCAAGGGTGCAAAATCTGCAGCTATTTTTGATAGGAGTATGACTATGAAGGCGAGATTTCCTCCATTGTCCACTCCTGTTTTTCCATCTTAGAAATGTCGCCAGGATAAAGCCCTTGTTCCGCCTCTGACCTCCCTACTTTGATGCATGCCTTGGTTACATCGAGGCTTGACTACTGTAATGCGCTCTATCTCGGGGTCACAGGAGGATCTCTCTGCAGACTGCAGCTAGTACAAAACGCAGCTGCCCAATTACTTACTGGGCAGCCTAAGTCTTGCCATATTACACCAGTGTTGCGTGAGTTGCATTAGCTCCCAGTCAGGTGGAGGATCCTCTTTAAGGTGGGGCTTGTCACCTATAAGGCCCAACATGGCCAGGGCCTTGGTTAGTTGTTAGACCTTCTGGTTCCTGCTGTCTCGTCTCGCCCCCTCCATTCCTCCTATAGGGGCTTCCTAGCAGTTCCCAGGTTGAGGTTGAAATCAGCTGGCGACAGGTCATTTAATGTCGCCGCCCCGGTTCTGTGGAACTCGTTCCCTCTTGGGGTTAAGGGGACCCTGACTTTGGAGATTTTCAAGGCCCACCTTAAGGCCCTCCTATTCACCCAGGCATTTTTAGATTAAATTGATGATTGAATGAATTCTGGTTTTAATTCGAGTAAGTATAGCTGATTACTTGCTGCAATTTAATATTTTATAAAATTATATGTATAACTGTATTATGTTATTTTGTTGTTACCTTCTGAAAATACGTTAATTTATTGTATGGTGCCCAGAGCCTCCGGGAATGGGCGTCTTTAAATAAAATTTTATTTACTTACTTACTAATGAATTTGAGCAAAGGTGCAACACAGAAAAAAATTTGAAAAGAAAATGGCACCAAATTCAAATCCTTGGCGGAAGCTGGGCGTGTTCACTGGCAGCACTTAGAACCATAGTTTGAAGGTGGCGGGAGCCCCCCGAGGAGTTCCTTGGGCAGGGTGCCCCGAGGATGAATGGAGAGGTTGTGGAGAGAGCTAAATAAGTACGGAGGTGAGACAAAGGATCACAATTGCAGGAGGAGGTAACAGGGGAGTGAACAGGGTCTGCAGGTCATTGGGTTTCAGGGGGAGGAATGGGTGACTAGACTCAGCAGGAAGAAAGAAGGATGTAGCAAGGAGGGTGATCTAAACAACTAGAAGGAAAATGGAGTAGTCAGGGGAGCCAGACAGAGTGAGTGGTAGAGGGTAGAGGAGCCAACAGGGTAGAGCAGAAGGGGGGGAGGAGATGAAAAGAAATGCAAGGGAGAGGTTCACAGTTTTCCAAGTTAACAGTGTGCACAGGGAAAAAAGCAAGTAAAACAGTACACAAGCTACCATTGGCCCAGTAGTGCACAACTTAACAAGACGTGGTTTAAATCCTTAACTTTACAACAGTTTGTTGTTGGAAAAGAAGTAAAATTAGTACTCAAAATGCATGCGGACTAGCTGGGCAAGATTGATACGTCCCTGAGATCAGCCTATACTGTACAGACTGCAGTTTTAAGTATGGAATTAGGGGGTGCAAAAGAAGGAGTCATTGTTCATGCCTAAAACTACATGAGTATACAGAAAATAGGTAGTGGAACTTTCTTTAACATAGTATTTTTTTTTTTTTTAGAATTTAACTAATACTTTTATCCATTTTATATTGCTTGGTTCTATCTCAATGCTCATCAGATTTAGTATAGCTTGAATTAAATGACTAAATACATTTTTCTGATTCTCTTTACTTCTGCTAAGAGCATAATCCACACACTAATTACTAACATACAAAATATGGCCATTACTGGGATAAAGGCCTATAGCCATTCTTTAGGTCCTGTGCAAAATTCTGGAGAAAATTGTTGCTACACAAACTATTGACTACCTAACAAAGTTTACACTTCTCTCTGATACCCAGCATGGGTTCAGACAAGGTCACAATACATTTACAGCTCTTCTCAAACGTACCACTGACACACTTTCCAATATGGACTCTGGAAACTTACAGGGGCTGTTTTCATTGACCTTACCAAGGCTTTTGACCTTGTTGATCATCCCTGCTCCTCTCCACTCCTCGACACCTGTGTTTCTTGTCCCCTGTTGTTGATTGGTTTAGTAGCTACCTGTCTAACAGGACTCAAATTGTGAAATTTAACTCCTCTCTATCCAGCAGAATCATCATTAATATTGGAGTGCCTCAGGGCTCCATCCTTGGGCCCCTTCTTTTCTTGCTCTTTACAAACAATGTTGCTGATGTTCTTGAATCCTGTTCGGCTATTCTTTATGCGAATGATCTTGTGATCTATACTAGCTCTGCTAGCATAGCCTTTCTTCTGACTTTAAAAATGTCCAAAACTGGTTAAATGCCCAAAAGCTGATACTAAATGCAAAGAAAACCAAAGCCATGCTTCCAGGCTCTGCCCCTAAGCTCAGGGCCTGTCCAATGTCTTTGTTGGTTCATGATGTTGGGGGCAATTAACTTGAATGTGTCACATCTTTCAATTACTTGGGGGTCCTGCTTGACCAATCCCTGGATATCAACCTTCACATACAGTCCTCCTACAAAACTGTCAATTCTAAACTGGGTGTATCTTACAAAACCAGCTACATGCTTATGCCCTCTGCCAAATTGAAAATTGCCAGAGGTATCCTGCTCCCTACTCTGATTTATGGGGCTCCCATTCTTGGCACTGTGCATAAAACCTCACTCCAGAAATGGGATGTTACTTGTAATAGCATATGTCAGTATGCCTCCTCGTCTCCTCAACTCAAGCACCATTGTCAACTCTACAGGGATCTGAGTTGTCTCTCTCCCTCTGCTACAGACAATATTACCTTGGGCCACTCATTGATTCAGTCATCCAGCATCAAACCCCATCCTCACTTGTGGCACTGCTGGTCCCCCAAACCTCCTCCCATGGGCTACAATCGGTTGATAAATCTTTAATCAATGTATCGAGATGTCACACGACTAAAGGTACTGGTGCTTACCAATATGCAGCTCCCCAGCTGTGGAACACACTTCCCCTTGTCCTTAGGCAGTCTAAGTCCCATCTAGGCTTTAAAAAAGAGCTGCGCCAATATCTATCCCTTGCAGACTCATGCACTTGCTTTGACCCTACCTGATGTCAACTGACAATCCTCATTTCTTTGCCCCACCCCTACTCCATATAGCTCCCTAGTCCTGCTACTCCCTGCCTCATTCAAAACTCTTCCTCTAGGTTAAGTCTACTTTGATCTCTATTTTCTCCCCTGACATACTGTGTAAAGTGTTTTCCCTCCTCAGCCTGCTTCCTGCACTGACCCCCTTGAATTATTATGTCATTTAGTTTACCTCCTGTGGTTGTCTATTCCCAAACAATCGGTTTGTTCCTTCTTATATGGAACCGTTTTTCTAAGTCCTTATCCTTTGTAGGTTTATACTGATTGCCTGTATTTTTGCCATTGATACTGTACTGTTTCTACCCAATGTGTAACTGCACTTATGAAATGTTACTCTGTATGTTCTACTTTGTTGTACTCTCCTGGGTCATGCCTGAAAATAATCATTTTATGACTAGCGCACTTACCCAGTTAACAAAATATAAATACATAAAATAAATAAATAAAGTCAGGAGAGTTTTCCTTTTACCAGAATGTGTGATGTGATGCACAGGAAAAAAAACTGGTGCACCACATTTTGATCATGTTCCACACATTGTACAACCCTCTAGAGCACTTTGGCAGGCTGGAAGGTTGGGAGATTTGCACAAGATAAACAGAAAGTATTGTAAATACAGTATGTTTTGTTTACATTGCTATATTTTTGTATGAAACTATGAGTATAAGTATAATACATTAGACTAGATTGTGATTTGAATCCACAGCTAAACTGAACTCCAGAAGCAAAGCTGAGCATAATTTGACAAAATCAGAACCAAAGCCAGAATCAGAATCTCCTTGGTTCTACGCACCTCTGTTGACAATAAAAAAAAAATGTATCTTTAATTCACCATCCAAATATGTGGTGCATGGACTATTTTGAAAATGTAAGTAAAAAAGTTATTTCCATACTCCGAACTGTACAAAGAATAACAATTTTGCATTTAAAGTCCAATTAATTTTTAGAAGCCATCCATTAGGATACTGTGTTGCTAACAAGCCAGTGCTCAGTGATCCCCTACTGCTTGAAGTCATGGAGTCATGTTTACACAGCAATTTTAAATAACATTTTTAATGCATCAAATCAAACTAACATTGCTCAGTCAGATTGTTAGAACCCTAAATATGCCTTTCTATATCATCTGTCTGTCTGTCTATAGCATTTTTAATGCATCAAATCAAACTAACATTTCTCAGTCAGATTGTTAGAACCCTAACTATACCTTTCTATATCATCTGTCTGTCTATCTATCTGTCTATCTATCTAGCTAGCTGTCTAGCTAGTTATCTATCTACCTACAGCATCTATCTGTCATCTGTCTATATGTCTGTTCACAGGATTATTACATATTCTCTACAACAGTTTAACAAAATTCTGTTTCAAAGAAAACTACAACTTTACACACATCTGATATATATGATCATGATGTGGTTTGAATTTCAAGTACTAATTCTAATTCTGTTATTGACCTAGCTGACCTATCTATACAGGCATTTTAATTATCCCGTGAGCATTTCTGATTTGCACACTGGGTGATAAGGGCAATTAAAGAACTGTATGATGTAACTTATGTCCTTGTTAAGCTCTTTATACTGTGGCCATAATACATCCATGTTTCACTGTGGAGCTCTGTGTTTGTTTGTTTTTGTTTGTTTGTTCTTGCTCTGTTTTCTCACCCTACAGTCAGCACTCATTCAGGAGAGAGAGCCCCAGTCCTGTCTCCCTGACATCCACTGGGACTTACTGCCAGTCATCTTCCCCAGGACTTACTCCCCCCACCGGCAGGGCCAGCAGGGGGTCCCCAGGCCCCGCCGAGGACTGGATTCAATTTGGGCTGGTAAGCCCAGCTATTCAGGGAGTGGGACCTGCAGGCATCACCATCATCCAGCCTTGAGCATTTTCCCTTGTTCTGGTCCCTGGGAGGTGTGGTGTGCAATGATGTCCAAGCATGTGCCACGCGCCCCATGCGACATGCACCAACATAAGCCCCATCTCCCAGCAGGCCTGAGCTGCCTTTCCCTCAGCTTCAGCCAGGAGACAGGCAAGTGGTAGTCTCTACCTAACCCTCCCTGTGAAGGAGGAGAGCAGTCTGTTGGATGCTCATTTCTCCCCTGCCAATCCCTGATGCCCTGAGGTCACTTCTTGTCCCTGGGTCACCAGAGTGGCAGCAGGTGAGGCTTTGTGCCTCAGCCCTCCATGCCACTGGGCTGGCAGAACTCTGTGTTTCAGAGGGACATAAACTACATCATAATGTTACAACATGGTTAATACTTACCAGAAAAGTATAATCAGGAATACCCATTAAAGTTACAAAATGGCCTGCATACATGAAGCAATTAAAAATTGGAACTTTAAAAAGCAGCTTATACTGGGGAAATGACTTAGAGATTCAGCACAGTTTTTTAATTGTCCACTTTTCATGAAAGCCTTTGACTTGCTCAGTCATCTACAATATCTCACAGAAGAGGCCCATGTTGTATTTAGAAATGCACTGCTGCTACTTCTATTGATCTTGCAAAGAACTTTGATACAGTGGCCCTTCCTGCTCCTCCAGGACAGGCTGAGAGGTCAGAGCTTGCTGACCATACTGCCCACTGGATCTGCGCCTATCTCACTATCCAGCATCAGTTGGTTCAGGACAACAAAGCCTTATCTCCACCCTTTCCTTTTAACACTGGGATTCCTCAGGGCTCCATTATGGGACCCATCTTTTTTCTATCTTCTTTAATGACTTCCTCTCTCTGTCATGTCAAACATCCTTAAATATGCTGAATATACAGTTCGTTATGCCTCTGATGCCTTGGTTTCAGGGATCGAATCATCTATGCAATGTGACTTCAACAATGCCAAACACTGGTTCTGCTCAAACCAATGTAAGAGTGAACACTCCCCTGTATCTAGGAGTATATTGTGGCATCTTATGCCAGAGGAACATCCACTTTATGCCACCTTATGCCATGAAATGCCAGTACTTTTGTCACCTTGCCATCTCAGGTGAGGGACAATGAGGACCAGGGACACTTTTACCATACACAGGGCACCAATAACATGAGACCACACACAAACTGAGATCCAAACTGGGAGCTAGGACCAAGCAGAATGTATTTATTATGCTGTTTTCTGATTTCACACAGCAAATACAGGACATTTCCCTTGCTAAACACTTCTCTTATCAGGTTGTCACCATATTCCACAGATCTTCCTCATTTCTTTATTTCGTTTAGCTGAGACTTCTCACAATTAGTACACTCTCACTGTACCCACTGTTAGATCTGGTTTCCCTACCTTTTCTCAAAGGGACTTTCTCCTACTGTTTTTGTCACAGTCAACCATTTCCCTTGTTACACTCCTTTCCTCCCATATTAAGGGTCCTTGGGACCTTGGTGCACCCACCTCCACGTAGTAGCATCCTCCCTGGCAGGGTGAGCACTACCCTGGAGCAAACATGCCTGCAATTGGTAATGTGCCATGAAGTGGCAGTCACATTTAGACAATAAATCAGGCTATGATTACCCTGAAGTTCTGTACTAGCTGGTCTGGCCATGCTTGCCCCCCTACGGCAACATTACTGATTGCTCTAGTGGCCCATAGAACAGGTTCCCTTGTGAGGCCCCATCCTGGGGACCTACTGACCATAATAATTGCCAGGACCCCTCCTCATGATAACTCATTAATTTGGCTACCTTGCCAGGGAGTAAACACCTAGGGCCAGCTATTCAAAACTTTGCCTCTGGGCTAAATTAGCACTGCCTGGTGGGAAAACCTAGCCTGGAGTGCAAAGCAAGCTATATTCAAAGGAAATAGCCAGGTGCCAATCCTGCTGAATATAGCAGTCTATGGAAGCCGGGCAAACTGGTCTGGAGTGCAGGGCAAAATAGCCCAGCAATAAGACAGCACTGAATATAGCAACAGGGAAGTGCAAACTGCAACTCATTAGACTCTGTAGCAAGCCAGTGTTGCAGGTGGAGAACATTGTGTGTGACTGCACAGAGATGTCTCACATCGGCCCAGATATTCAAAAGAGTTGAGCCATGCGCAATAGGGTTGCGCCTGTGCAAGTCCGAAATTGCGCCATTCTGCGATATTCAGCAGGAGGCAGTTGTGCCCCCGAAATCATGCTGAGCAACAGTGCAATGATAATGAAGGCATGCACAACTGAAGGGGGAGGAACCATGCGTAAATGGCGCAGTGTGATATTCAACGACGTGCGCCATGCACAATAGTGGAGCAAGCGGAAGTTGCGCCATAGCAGAAATGAGCCAAAATAAAAAGGAGCAAGGCAGAGGTGCAAGAACGCTACAGGGAAGCCACATGTGTCAGAAGCAGAGGCAGAGAGACAGGGCAGGAGGCACAAACAGGGCAGGCCAGGGAAAGGGCAGTCTGAACAGCCAGGCACAGGGAAGGTGTGGGGAGCCACACAGCACAGAGGCCAGCACAGGCAGGTGTACCCGGTGCAGGGGAGGTAGCAGCCAGGACAGCAGGGGGAATACAGCAACAGCTGCCGGGGGGGGGGTGAACACAAGCCAGGGACATGGCCAGTGCCACCTTCCACATGGAGGCCGTAATGAGGGGGGTGAGAAGGTGAACGGCAGGGGGGCATGGCCGTGGAAGGGCCCGTCGGCGGTATGCCCCCAACAGACAGTACTGAGCCCACACCAGTTTTGAGCTGTACACTGATACTGAGATTGAGGGCCAGTACCGCCTGAATAGGGCAATTCTGAGGTGGTTCCATGAGCTGTGCAGTGATGTGATGCAGGCACCCACACGATGGAGCCATGCCCTGTCAGTGGAGACTAAGGTAACAGCCTGCATGTGCTTGCTCACCACGGGTACCTTCCAGAGACCAACTGGGAACACCACAGGCATAACCCAGTCGGCCATGTCACGCCACCTCACCCAGTTCCTCAGCGCACTGCTGCCACATGCTGTGGAGTACATCCATTTCCCCAGCACAGCGGCGGAGTGCACAGCAAACATACAGGAGTTCCACAGGGTAGCACGTATGCCTGGCATGCTAGGGGCAATAGACTGCACCCATGTGGCCATATGCACACCACCTGGCCCCGAGGGGGCTGCATACATAAATCGCAAGGGCTATGCCAGCATCAACTGCCAGGTGGTGTGCGATGCCGGGGGCGCATCATCAATGTCTGTGCCAGGCACCCTGGGGGAGCACATGATTCTTTCATCTGGCAGCAGTCGGCACTGTGCTACAGATTCAAGAGTGGGGATATCCCCACTGGACACCTACTGGGTGAGTATGCAAACCACATGGACAATCATATGGCCTGGGGGGGCATGGTCAAAGGTGGCATGGGTAGTGGCCTATATGGCCTGGGGCAGGGCAATGCTGATCACAAAGCAACCTCCGCCCTCTACACGCAGGTGACAGTGGATACCCACTCTGTCCCTGGCTGCTCACACCCTACCAGCAGCCCGTGACCCCATCGCGAGCAACACTACAATGAGGCACACGCCACCACCGTAATGTCATCGAGCGGGTGTTCAGGATGCTGAAGGCACATTTCTGTTGCCTGGACACCTCTGGCGGTGCCCTACAGTACAGCCCCTCAAAGGCCTGTGGGATATTCCTGGCCAGTTGCATCCTGCACAACATTGCCAATGAATGTGGGTTAGCCATACAGGTCAAAGAGGGGGACAGCGATGGGGACGCTGGTGACGATGGTGATGGCAGCCCCCCCTTGGCCGACGGGACCCCTGACTGCTCTGGCTGGCACAGCTGTACCGGGACACCATCACGGAGGAGCACTTCAGCCAGCCCAGGTAAGTCATGGGGCCATGCGCAACCACCAGTGGCCAAGGCACAACCCACAAACATGCATGACACACACCGGGTGCATGCCGTCAAGGGAAGTGGCAGGGGCACAGAAGCACACACAACCAGGGATGGGTGAGGATTAACATGCCACTCGAGGAGAACACATACATGCTCACACATAACACAACAAACGTGCACAGAGGGCAGAAGGTACACTGACCAGAATGCACACCCTAGCAACACACACATGTCCACAGGCCACCGCCCACCTGCCTGTCCATGTCGTGTGTCAGATGCTGAGCACCATTGCACACTGGTGTACAGTGCAATGCAGGAATCATCATGCACACACAACTGCGGACAGCAGCCGGGAGGGTGTGCAGGTTAATTGTGTGTCAGCGGCAGGGCGGTACCCACCTGTGCACTGCCCACTGAAACACACAATGCACACAGGGCAGCACCAGACAGTAGCTGCACTGGAAGACAGGTCAGTCACATGACACAGTGCCACGGCCACCACGGATGTGTGGGCAGCCCCGCCGAGACCCGCCAGCACTGGCAGGCTGACCACTGGCCTCATGGGGTGGCACCGATGGTCCCCCAAGGGTTCCACTGCATGAACACGACCGTGCTCATGCAGGGATCTGCAGCACACCGAACATGCCTGCACCAGGAGTGCTCAGGATGCCCACAGCTGAACCCGGCGTCGACAGGGTGGCAGTCACATGATGCCGGGAACGGGGGGTGGATAGTGCACTGTGTGGTGTCCGCGATGCATGAGCACCTGACTGTGTGCCCATTGTGGCTATGACAGCAATGAATGTCTGTGCATGCCTGTCAATGGCAGTAGTCACATCCTCCCACAAACGGTCCATCCCTGCCAGGATTAGTGCGGTGTCCCTGCTGTGAAGCTCCTCTGCCCACTCCAGAGCCACATGCAGTGCATCCATGGATGTCGCAAGCCACATCTGCTGCTGGACCGATGCTCGCGGTAGGCAGGTGTGCTCGCCCAAGAGGTCATCAGCCCCTCGCATCCTGTCCCTCAGGGTGTGCAAGGCCCCGATGTTCAGCACCCTTGAGGGTGGGCACTGCGCACCAGGACCAAGTCTGGGCATGTCCACAGGTGGTGCACAGACGCCGCCACTGAACCCTGTACCCCCAAGCCCATTGGGCGACTGCTGATGCTGCCCCTCCGGCTGCCGCACCCCAGGGTTCAGTGGTGCTGCCGCAGTGGCCACAACAGTCCCACTGTCCTGAACAGACATCAGTGCTGCCCCACTGGTGCTGACACGCACAGCCTGGGACTGTGCTCACATGCAGGCCTCCACGGTGGCACCACCCACAGCCATGGGCGTGAATTGCCCTGCTGTGTGGCCATCCTGTGGCACACACATGTCACTGCCCATGACGGTCGTGTCATCATCACTGGTGCTGGACTCTGCCCCGGCCACAGCCACAGCGTGCTGGCATCCGTGGACGCCAGCATGCTGGGACACAGACAGGGCTTCCTCCACACTTGTTACAACAACATCAGTGTGGACAGCCAGGCAGCCCCACTGTTGCAATGATCCACATATACCTGTGGAGGTGGATGGTCCCACCTCCGAATCCATCCGACTGTCCGCAGGGGACAGGCCCACCACCGCTGACTCATGCAGATGCTCCAGGATCGGTAAGGAAAGCAAAGTCGCGTTACTGCATGTGACCTCCCTGCCCCCATAGACAGACCATGACTTACCATGCAGTGATGGGCCACCACCCATCTGGAAGCCACCACCCGGAACACCCTCAATGGAACTGCACTGCATGCTTCCAGCAAGCCTCTCCTCTGCTGGGGTCAGCTGTACCACCTCCAGCTGTCCCCCACCTGTTGCAGCACGTGCTGCCCTGATGGCAGCCACCTTCTCCTTTACCCTCCTCCTGTCCATGCCCATCTTCTTCTTACACTCTTGCACAGAGCGCTGGTGGCTGCCATGCAGGTTCACGGCATGTGCCACCTCCTCCCATGTAGCAGCACGGGCTTGAGGGGTTCCCCGCTGTCCACTGAGAAGTGGCTCCTGATCCAGGTAGGCCTTGAACAGGGCCTCGGTTTCAGCCTTTGTAAAGTTCGGCCTCCTCCTCCTCCCACCACTGTTTTTCTCCTCTCCAACAACCTGCTCGGTCATTATGTAGCCTGTAAGAATGGCAGTTGTTACCTGTGACTGTGCAGTCCCATGCATGTCCCTGAATCCACAGTCCACACTCCCAAATAGCATGCAACTCACCAATAAACTAAAGTAACCGACAATGGCCACTGCAGCACATTGTCGCACTTTTATAGTCAATCCATGCAAATGAGGTGAGGAGCAACTTTAAGTAGATGCACATTGCAGTGCTGCGCCATTGAATGGCTGATTAGATGATTTGCATATGACGGCTGAATATCGCGCTGTTGTGCTTTGCACAATTGTGTTGAACGTGCTGAGCCAATGGCGCAGTCCTGTGACATGCGTAGTACACCTCACTGCGCATGCCCGGGTTGCTGACGCAGGCGTCTGCCATGCTGATGACGTGCTGTGCACGGTAGGCAATGCAGGGCATGGTCACCATTGTGCCAGTGGCATTATAGCGATGGTCACTACATGGTGCTGTGGCACTGGGCCATCATAGGCGCAATGGCCCAACTGCTCAGTAGTCTGCTATGGCAGTGGCACACAGGCAGCCAATCGCGATACACGCATTGTCTTCTGATGGCGCTGTGCGTGGCCATGCGCCAGAGACCCTTGACCCCATGCCCGACCTTTGCCCCCTAGGCGCCATGCGTCAGGCATGGGTGCACCTCTATCGCGCTGTTCGGTAACAGTGCTATAGGGAATGGTAGTGCTGTACCGTGCAGCATCTGCATGTGGGGAGCAGCGCTGCAGAGCGCCATATCGCCTACTATAGCTGCTAGGATGGCACACAGACGGGCAGTGCAGTGGACAGCCATTGAGCTCGCAAATCTGGTGGCAATTGTTGAGCCACACCATGGGCTTCTCTTCAGGGAGGCTCCCCTGGACAGGGCCAGG
Source organism: Neoceratodus forsteri (assembly GCA_016271365.2). NCBI lineage: Eukaryota > Metazoa > Chordata > Ceratodontiformes > Ceratodontidae > Neoceratodus > Neoceratodus forsteri. The sequence continues at coordinate 1,604,920,175 of CM057450.1, forward strand.
ACCCAGGTGTGGCAGGAGGTGGCCACTGCCCTGGAAGAGGCCACCAGACGGGGGTGGAGCACGGAGCAGTGCAGGCACCGCTATGGTGACCTGCGGAGGAGGGAGCCGGAGCTACTGGCCCAACTGTGGGCACGTGCCAGGAGGGCCATGGTGCCATGTCCAGGTAGGGGTTCCATCAACACACTTTTATCGTCCATATGGGTCACAGTGTTGTATGTGTCCAGCACATAGGGAAGGGACCATATGGGGTTGGCCGTGGCAGTGTTCACAGGGTGTGGGGTGGATGGGTCTGGCTGGGTGGGAGGGCACACACCTTGGGGCAGGGGGACTTTGCTTCGGGAATGTACTGATGTTCTTCTCTCCTTTTTTTCTCCACAGGCCCGGACGAACTCCGCAGGTTGCGGGAAGAGCGGCGGAGGGGGGAGGACAGTGCAGCCAGGCGGGGCGAGGGCCATCACCGCCTTTAGTGAGGTCAAGGAACACAGCGCCAGTAAGAAAGCCTTTATCCATGTTGGACTTGATCTCACTGGTGAATAGGGTGAGGGCTGTAGTGGTACTATGACCAGTCCTGAAGCAATGTTGTATGGGGGACTGAAGAATGAAGTTGTGTAGATGGGCAGAGATTTGACGGTGAACAAGTTTCTCCAGTAACTTGCTGAGGGTAGGCAGTAGTGCAATGGGGCAATAGTTAGATAGAGTTTGCAGTCACCTTCTTGAGCACCGAATAATCCTGGCTGATTTCCATGCTGATGGTACCATGGAGGTGCTAATAGATAGATTAAAAAGCTGAGTGATGGGTGAAGAAAAATGTGCAGCAAGTCTCAGTAATCTGGGTTCAAGACTATAAGGTCCGAACTCCATGAGAAGGAAGATTCCTTAGGGACCTAAGAACCTCATGATGCATGATAGGGGAGAGCACCATGGCTGGAGGTGCATCATGGGTAGTCAACTTAGGAGGCTGGGGGCCATGGGATACAGCAGGGGGAGTATTGGGGACCTTGGTGAAGAGGAGATTAAAGGCATTGGCAATTGTGAGGGAGTTATTGCAAAGTGTATCATTAACTAACATGTCCTTAGGAGTATGTGGCTTGGTATTCCCCAAGATTTCATTGATCTGTGTCCAGTGTTTCTTTGGAACAGAGGCCAAGGAGTTTAGGAGTCCATGGAAGTAGGTACTCTTAGCAGCGTGAACCTCATTCTTACAGGAATTATGCAATGCCCGGTATGCGTCAAGGTCAGCCTGAACTGAGGTGGACTTCCATTTAGACTGCAGCTTGTTATGCTGCTTGAACAGCTGCAGAAGAGGCCATTTTAGCCACTTGGTAGCCTTCCTTCCCCCTGACCCTATGCGTAAAGACTGGGATGTGCTTGTGCTGTAAAGCGAGCATCATGGAGTTAAAGTAATCGGTAGCCAGGTTGATGTTGCTGGTAGTAAACAAGGGAGACCAGGCAATGTGTTTAAGATCGGAAAGGAACCTAACTGGGTCAAGTTTGGAAAAGTTAACGAAGGATAAGCTGTTGTGAGGACAGGATGGAGGAGAAGCACCCCTGACACAGTAGACTGGGCAGTGGTCACTGATTGAGTCAGGTAAAACCCTGGCAGGTGAGTAATAGTCCCTACAGTTTGTGAGGATCCAGTCAATTAGGGTACGGCTGTGGTTGTTCTGCAAGAGCCTAGTATGAGTTGAGATGAGTTGAAAAAAGTTGGCCTTGCTGATGGTAGAGGCAATGGAAGAGGAGCTGGGACCAAGCCAATCCAGGTTGAAGTCACCCAGACAGATCATCTCATTGTTATTGGTCAAGGTAGGAATAAGTTCAGTAAGCTCATCAAGACAGAGCTTGCTATTATGAGGTGGTAGATAAACGCCAAAGATGTGTAATTTTTTGGCCACACGAAGGAGTAGGAGGGAGTGTAATGCCTCCCCAATTTTTAGAGAGAGGAAGGGCAGGAGAGAGAAGTTCAAGTGCGTCTTGTAATACAAGGCCAATCCTTCACCCCTTTTAGAGGATGGTTGGTTGGCATGGAACATGTTATGGCCCAGTAGTGAACAGTTAAGTTCAGAGACAGAAGGTTTCAACCAGGTTTCAGGTAGAACTAGGATATCAGGATTGTTGACCTGAACCTAGGCCTCCAGATCAGGGAGATTCGCTGTGAGACTCGGATATTCAGGTGTGCAAAAGTCAAGCCAGAGGTCTGGGGCAGGAGATGGCTGCCACAGGAATGAGTTTGGTAGGGATGGTCAATAGGGCCAGGGTTAGGTTCAATGTCCCCAGCAAGGGTGAGAGTTAGTAAAATAATTCATAAAGTAGCAAGCACGCTGGCGCAAAACACTTTAGCCAAGGAAGTAATTCTCTGAAGTACAAAGTGCCTGAGAAGTGAACCTATGAGTTTGTAACTGAGGTAAACTGGAGGAATTGTTTCAGAGGAGCTAGCAGCTGACATGTTTGAGTAAGTGAAATTACAGAGGAAAGGCTCAGACAGGGATATAGATGTTCCCATGAAAAGGGATAGGGCATTGAGGGTGAGCAAAGCAATGAAAGTTGATGGAACATAACACATGGCAAAGCTAGGCATCCTGACAGGAGTTTCCAGGCAAGGGTAGCTTGAAATGCAGTGTGAGTTTTAGAGGAGGAGAAAAAGTGAGATGGAAAGTGGGGAGGGTCAGTATGAGGATAAGAATTAGGAGCAGGGCAGGACCATGGAGGGAAGGACACAAGATAGGGGTGGAAGAAACAGCCAGAGACAAGGATTGGGCAGAATCCAATCAGTGCATGAATCCCTACTGGAGACAGAAGCAGAGTACTAGTAAAAATTAGCTATGCAGGTTAATGAGCTGGCACCATTTACAGGTGAAATAGAATAACCTGCAGATGGAAAAATAGGCAGATAGGAAAAAGACTCAATGGGAAACACAGAAAAAGATTCAATGGGAAACACAGTAACTCACGTGGTTTTTTGTAACTATATAGGGCAAGCCAGCTAAGGGTGGGAGGGTATTGGGGAGCGGGCAGGGAGCAGCAAGTAGCGGTTGCAGGGAAAAGCTCTAGCAACCGGCACAGCTCAGGAGGCTCTGAAACCCCTTACTATGGAGTAATAAGAGATCTGAATTAACTGAACAAAGCAAGACTGAGCTAAAATTCATATTCCCGAGCAGAGCTGCAGTCTGTAAATTAAATGCTGCTGCAGCTCGCAAAAATAACACATTAGGCTTTAAGATTTTTCAGATCTTGAATGTGAAGAGTTTGCTCGGTTCTTCTCGGACAGAGTGTCCAGTATTCGGCAGGGTGTTCCTCTAATCAGCAATGTCATAGCTGGCAGTGGTCACCAGAGGTATCCTAAGTGCACTCCGCCTGGTTGGGGGGGAGTTTAAACCAATGGATGCCAGTGAGGTTACTGAGGTAGCGACCAATCTGAAGCACATTTTATGTGAACTGGATCCGGTGCCGACGCATTTTTGATGAGATGCATTGGCACCGTCAGCCTAGTGTTTGCTCTGATTGTCTGGTGTTCCTTATCTGAGGGGGTCTTTCCTGATGCCTTAAAGGAGGCACTGGTGAGACCACTCTTAAAGAAACCATCTTTGGACCCGGAGATCAGGGCAATTATCGCCTCTATCTCCAATCTTCCCTTTTAGTGAAGGTTGTGGAGAAGGTAGGTGGCGCTTCAGTTGGAGGAACACCTCTTAACCCATGAGTTGTATGAACAATTCCAGTCAGGATTTCTGGCAAGGCATAGCACAAAACCGTGCTTGTTCGGGTGCAGAATGACCTCCTTAGGGCTAGAGATTGGGGAGACAAGACAGTTCTTGTTCTCCTGATCTCTCCTCAGCTTTTGACACTGTAGACCATGATGTGTTGCTCGATCATCTCAGGGAGCTCTGCGGACTCACCAGCACTGTCATCTGCTGGTTTGAGTCCTTTTATCCAATAGGAGGCAGCTGTTTGTGATGGGAATTTCTCCTCCTCCACTAGTCTCCTTTACTGGAGTACCTCAGGGTTTGGTTTTGGCCCTATGTTGTTTGCAGTGTATATGCCCTTGGGGGATCATTAGGAAGTATGGCTTCGGTTTTCATTGCTATGCTGATGATACTCAGCTATACTTATGCTTTGCACCAGGAACATCCAACCTGGTGGATGTACTAAACAGCTGCCTTGCCGAGATTAATGATTGGATGGCGTCTAGCTGATTGCAACTGAACCCCGATAAGACAGAGGTATTGGTAGTGGAGTCGAACAGAGTGCGTGATAGGTTGGCCTCTGATTCAGAGACTGGACTTTTTCTAGGTTCTGTCTCATTGAAGGCCTACTCAAGGGTGCAAAATCTTGGCGTTATTTTTGATAGGAGTATGACTATGAAGGCGCAGATTTCCTCCATTGTCCACTCCTGTTTTTTCCATCTTAGAAATGTCGCCAGGATAAAGCCCCTTGTTCCGCCTCTGGACCTCCCTACTTTGATGCATGCCTTGGTTACATCGAGGCTTGACTACTGTAATGCGCTCTATCTCGGGGTCACAGGAGGATCTCTCTGCAGACTGCAGCTAGTACAAAACGCAGCTGCCCAATTACTTACTGGGCAGCCTAAGTCTTGCCATATTACACCAGTGTTGCGTGAGTTGCATTAGCTCCCAGTCAGGTGGAGGATCCTCTTTAAGGTGGGGCTTGTCACCTATAAGGCCCAACATGGCCAGGGCCTTGGTTAGTTGTTAGACCTTCTGGTTCCTGCTGTCTCGTCTCGCCCCCTCCATTCCTCCTATAGGGGCTTCCTAGCAGTTCCCAGGTTGAGGTTGAAATCAGCTGGCGACAGGTCATTTAATGTCGCCGCCCCGGTTCTGTGGAACTCGCTCCCTCTTGGGGTTAAGGGGACCCTGACTTTGGAGATTTTCAAGGCCCACCTTAAGGCCCTCCTATTCACCCAGGCATTTTTAGATTAAATTGATGATTGAATGAATTCTGGTTTTAATTCGAGTAAGTATAGCTGATTACTTGCTGCAATTTAATATTTTATAAAATTATATGTATAACTGTATTATGTTATTTTGTTGTTACCTTCTGAAAATACGTTAATTTATTGTATGGTGCCCAGAGCCTCCGGAATGGGCGTCTTTAAATAAAATTTTATTTACTTACTTACTAATGAATTTGAGCAAAGGTGCAACACAGAAAAAAATTTGAAAAGAAAATGGCACCAAATTCAAATCCTTGGCGGAAGCTGGGCGTGTTCACTGGCAGCACTTAGAACCATAGTTTGAAGGTGGCGGTGGGAGCCCCCCGAGGAGTTCCTTGGGCAGGGTGTCCCGAGGATGAATGGAGAGGTTGTGGAGAGAGCTAAATAAGTACGGAGGTGAGACAAAGGATCACAATTGCAGGAGGAGGTAACAGGGGAGTGAACAGGGTCTGCAGGTCATTGGGTTTCAGGGGGAGGAATGGGTGACTAGACTCAGCAGGAAGAAAGAAGGATGTAGCAAGGAGGGTGATCTAAACAACTAGAAGGAAAATGGAGTAGTCAGGGGAGCCAGACAGAGTGAGTGGTAGAGGGTAGAGGAGCCAACAGGGTAGAGCAGAAGGGGGGGAGGAGATGAAAAGAAATGCAAGGGAGAGGTTCACAGTTTTCCAAGTTAACAGTGTGCACAGGGAAAAAAGCAAGTAAAACAGTACACAAGCTACCATTGGCCCAGTAGTGCACAACTTAACAAGACGTGGTTTAAATCCTTAACTTTACAACAGTTTGTTGTTGGAAAAGAAGTAAAATTAGTACTCAAAATGCATGCGGACTAGCTGGGCAAGATTGATACGTCCCTGAGATCAGCCTATACTGTACAGACTGCAGTTTTAAGTATGGAATTAGGGGGTGCAAAAGAAGGAGTCATTGTTCATGCCTAAAAACTACATGAGTATACAGAAAATAGGTAGTGGGAACTTTCTTTTAACATAGTATTTTTTTATTTTTTTTTTAGAATTTAACTAACACTTTTTATCCATTTTATATTGCTTGGGTTTCATTCAATGCTCATCAGATTTAGTATAGCTTGAATTAAATGACTAAATACATTTTTTCTGATTCTCTTTACTTCTGCTAAGAGCATAATCCACACACTAATTACTAACATACAAAATATGGCCATTACTGGGATAAAGGCCTATAGCCATTCTTTAGGTCCTGTGCAAAATTCTGGAGAAAATTGTTGCTACACAAACTATTGACTACCTAACAAAGTTTACACTTCTCTCTGATACCCAGCATGGGTTCAGACAAGGTCACAATACATTTACAGCTCTTCTCAAACGTACCACTGACACACTTTCCAATATGGACTCTGGAAAACTTACAGGGGCTGTTTTCATTGACCTTACCAAGGCTTTTGACCTTGTTGATCATCCCCTGCTCCTCTCCACTCCTCGACACCTGTGTTTCTTGTCCCCTGTTGTTGATTGGTTTAGTAGCTACCTGTCTAACAGGACTCAAATTGTGAAATTTAACTCCTCTCTATCCAGCAGAATCATCATTAATATTGGAGTGCCTCAGGGCTCCATCCTTGGGCCCCTTCTTTTCTTGCTCTTTACAAACAATGTTGCTGATGTTCTTGAATCCTGTTCGGCTATTCTTTATGCGAATGATCTTGTGATCTATACTAGCTCTGCTAGCATAGCCTTTCTTCTGACTTTAAAAATGTCCAAAACTGGTTAAATGCCCAAAAGCTGATACTAAATGCAAAGAAAACCAAAGCCATGCTTCCAGGCTCTGCCCCTAAGCTCAGGGCCTGTCCAATGTCTTTGTTGGTTCATGATGTTGGGGGCAATTAACTTGAATGTGTCACATCTTTCAATTACTTGGGGTCCTGCTTGACCAATCCCTGGATATCAACCTTCACATACAGTCCTCCTACAAAACTGTCAATTCTAAACTGGGTGTATCTTACAAAACCAGCTACATGCTTATGCCCTCTGCCAAATTGAAAATTGCCAGAGGTATCCTGCCTCCCTACTCTGATTTATGGGGCTCCCATTCTTGGCACTGTGCATAAAACCTCACTCCAGAAATGGGATGTTACTTGTAATAGCATATGTCAGTATGCCTCCTCGTCTCCTCAACTCAAGCACCATTGTCAACTCTACAGGGATCTGAGTTGTCTCTCTCCCTCTGCTACAGACAATATTACCTTGGGCCACTCATTGATTCAGTCATCCAGCATCAAACCCCATCCTCACTTGTGGCACTGCTGGTCCCCCAAACCTCCTCCCATGGGCTACAATCGGTTGATAAATCTTTAATCAATGTATCGAGATGTCACACGACTAAAGGTACTGGTGCTTACCAATATGCAGCTCCCCAGCTGTGGAACACACTTCCCCTTGTCCTTAGGCAGTCTAAGTCCCATCTAGGCTTTAAAAAAGAGCTGCGCCAATATCTATCCCTTGCAGACTCATGCACTTGTTTGACCCTACCTGATGTCAACTGACAATCCCTCATTTCTTGCCCCACCCCTACTCCATATAGCTCCCTAGTCCTGCTACTCCCTGCCTCATTCAAAACTCTTCCTCTAGGTTAAGTCTACTTTGATCTCTATTTTCTCCCCTGACATACTGTGTAAAGTGTTTTCCCTCCTCAGCCTGCTTCCTGCACTGACCCCCTTGAATTATTATGTCATTTAGTTTACCTCCTGTGGTTGTCTATTCCCAAACAATCGGTTTGTTCCTTCTTATATGGAACCGTTTTTCTAAGTCCTTATCCTTTGTAGGTTTATACTGATTGCCTGTATTTTTGCCATTGATACTGTACTGTTTCTACCCAATGTGTAACTGCACTTATGAAATGTTACTCTGTATGTTCTACTTTGTTGTACTCTCCTGGGTCATGCCTGAAAATAATCATTTTATGACTAGCGCACTTACCCAGTTAACAAAATATAAATACATAAAATAAATAAATAAAGTCAGGAGAGTTTTCCTTTTACCAGAATGTGTGATGTGATGCACAGGAAAAAAAACTGGTGCACCACATTTTGATCATGTTCCACACATTGTACAACCCTCTAGAGCACTTTGGCAGGCTGGAAGGTTGGGAGATTTGCACAAGATAAACAGAAAGTATTGTAAATACAGTATGTTTTGTTTACATTGCTATATTTTTGTATGAAACTATGAGTATAAGTATAATACATTAGACTAGATTGTGATTTGAATCCACAGCTAAACTGAACTCCAGAAGCAAAGCTGAGCATAATTTGACAAAATCAGAACCAAAGCCAGAATCAGAATCTCCTTGGTTCTGCGCACCTCTGTTGACAATAAAAAAAAAATGTATCTTTAATTCACCATCCAAATATGTGGTGCATGGACTATTTTGAAAATGTAAGTAAAAAAGTTATTTCCATACTCCGAACTGTACAAAGAATAACAATTTTGCATTTAAAGTCCAATTAATTTTTAGAAGCCATCCATTAGGATACTGTGTTGCTAACAAGCCAGTGCTCAGTGATCCCCTACTGCTTGAAGTCATGGAGTCATGTTTATACAGCAATTTTAAATAACATTTTAATGCATCAAATCAAACTAACATTGCTCAGTCAGATTATTTAGAACCCTAAATATGCCTTTCTATATCATCTGTCTGTCTGTCTATAGCATTTTAATGCATCAAATCAAACTAACATTTCTCAGTCAGATTGTTAGAACCCTAACTATACCTTTCTATATCATCTGTCTGTCTATCTATCTGTCTATCTATCTAGCTAGCTGTCTAGCTAGTTATCTATCTACCTACAGCATCTATCTGTCATCTGTCTATATGTCTGTTCACAGGATTATTACATATTCTCTACAACAGTTTAACAAAATTCTGTTTCAAAGAAAACTACAACTTTACAAGCACATCTGATATATATGATCATGATGTGGTTTGAATTTCAAGTACTAATTCTAATTCTGTTATTGACCTAGCTGACCTATCTATACAGGCATTTTAATTATCCCGGTGAGCATTTCTGATTTGCACACTGGGTGATAAGGGCAATTAAAGAACTGTATGATGTAACTTATGTCCTTGTTAAGCTCTTATACTGTGGCCATAATACATCCATGTTTCACTGTGGAGCTCTGTGTTTGTTTGTTTTTTGTTTGTTTGTTCTTGCTCTGTTTTCTCACCCTACAGTCAGCACTCATTCAGGAGAGAGCCCCAGTCCTGTCTCCCTGACATCCACTGGGACTTACTGCCAGTCATCTTCCCCCAGGACTTACTCCCCCCCACCGGCAGGGCCAGCAGGGGGGTCCCCAGGCCCCCGCCGAGGACTGGATTCAATTTGGGCTGGCAAGCCCAGCTATTCAGGGAGTGGGACCTGCAGGCATCACCATCATCCAGCCTTGAGCATTTTTCCCTTGTTCTGGTCCCTGGGAGGTGTGGTGTGCAATGATGTCCAAGCATGTGCCACGCGCTCCCATGCGACATGCACCAACATAAGCCCCATCTCCCAGCAGGCCTGAGCTGCCTTTCCCTCAGCTTCAGCCAGGAGACAGGCAAGTGGTAGTCTCTACCTAACCCTCCCTGTGAAGGAGGAGAGCAGTCTGTTGGATGCTCATTTCTCCCCTGCCAATCCCTGATGCCCTGAGGTCACTTCTTGTCCCTGGGTCACCAGAGTGGCAGCAGGTGAGGCTTTGTGCCTCAGCCCTCCATGCCACTGGGCTGGCAGAACTCTGTGTTTCAGAGGGACATAAACTACATCATAATGTTACAACATGGTTAATACTTACCAGAAAAGTATAATCAGGAATACCCATTAAAGTTACAAAATGGCCTGCATACATGAAGCAATTAAAAATTGGAACTTTAAAAAGCAGCTTATACTGGGGAAATGACTTAGAGATTCAGCACAGTTTTCTTTTAATTGTCCACTTTTCATGAAAGCCTTTGACTTGCTCAGTCATCTACAATATCTCACAGAAGAGGCCCATGTTGTATTTAGAAATGCACTGCTGCTACTTCTATTGATCTTGCAAAGAACTTTGATACAGTGGCCCTTCCTGCTCCTCCAGGACAGGCTGAGAGGTCAGAGCTTGCTGACCATACTGCCCACTGGATCTGCGCCTATCTCACTATCCAGCATCAGTTGGTTCAGGACAACAAAGCCTTATCTCCACCCTTTCCTTTTAACACTGGGATTCCTCAGGGCTCCATTATGGGACCCATCTTTTTTCTATCTTCTTTAATGACTTCCTCTCTCTGTCATGTCAAACATCCTTAAATATGCTGAATATACAGTTCGTTATGCCTCTGGTGCCTTGGTTTCAGGGATCGAATCATCTATGCAATGTGACTTCAACAATGCCAAACACTGGTTCTGCTCAAACCAATGTAAGAGTGAACACTCCCCTGTATCTAGGAGTATATTGTGGCATCTTATGCCAGAGGAACATCCACCTTATGCCACCTTATGCCATGAAATGCCAGTACTTTTGTCACCTTGCCATCTCAGGTGAGGGACAATGAGGACCAGGGACACTTTTACCATACACAGGGCACCAATAACATGAGACCACACACAAACTGAGATCCAAACTGGGAGCTAGGACCAAGCAGAATGTATTTATTATGCTGTTTTCTGATTTCACACAGCAAATACAGGACATTTCCCTTGCTAAACACTTCTCTTATCAGGTTGTCACCATATTCCACAGATCTTCCTCATTTCTTTATTTCGTTTAGCTGAGACTTCTCACAATTAGTACACTCTCACTGTACCCACTGTTAGATCTGGTTTCCCTACCTTTTCTCAAAGGGACTTTCTCCTACTGTTTTTGTCACAGTCAACCATTTCCCTTGTTACACTCCTTTCCTCCCATATTAAGGGTCCTTGGGACCTTGGTGCACCCACCTCCACGTAGTAGCATCCTCCCTGGCAGGGTGAGCACTACCCTGGAGCAAACATGCCTGCAATTGGTAATGTGCCATGAAGTGGCAGTCACATTTAGACAATAAATCAGGCTATGATTACCCTGAAGTTCTGTACTAGCTGGTCTGGCCATGCTTGCCCCCCTACGGCAACATTACTGATTGCTCTAGTGGCCCATAGAACAGGTTCCCTTGTGAGGCCCCATCCTGGGGACCTACTGACCATAATAATTGCCAGGACCCCTCCTCATGATAACTCATTAATTTGGCTACCTTGCCAGGGAGTAAACACCTAGGGCCAGCTATTCAAAACTTTGCCTCTGGGCTAAATTAGCACTGCCTGGTGGGAAAACCTAGCCTGGAGTGCAAAGCAAGCTATATTCAAAAGGAAATAGCCAGGTGCCAATCCTGCTGAATATAGCAGTCTATGGAAGCCGGGCAAACTGGTCTGGGAGTGCAGGGCAAAAAATAGCCCAGCAATAAGACAGCACTGAATATAGCAACAGGGAAGTGCAAACTGCAACTCATTAGACTCTGTAGCAAGCCAGTGTTGCAGGTGGAGAACATTGTGTGTGACTGCACAGAGATGTCTCACATCGGCCCAGATATTCAAAAGAGTTGAGCCATGCGCAATAGGGTTGCGCCTGTGCAAGTCCGAAATTGCGCCATTCTGCGATATTCAGCAGGAGGCAGTTGTGCCCCCGAAATCATGCTGAGCAACAGTGCAATGATAATGAAGGCATGCACAACTGAAGGGGGAGGAACCATGCGTAAATGGCGCAGTGTGATATTCAACGAGTTGCGCCATGCACAATAGTGGAGCAAGCGGAAGTTGCGCCATAGCAGAAATGAGCCAAAATAAAAAAGGAGCAAGGCAGAGGTGCAAGAACGCTACAGGGAAGCCACATGTGTCAGAAGCAGAGGCAGAGAGACAGGGCAGGAGGCACAAACAGGGCAGGCCAGGGAAAGGGCAGTCTGAACAGCCAGGCACAGGGAAGGTGTGGGGAGCCACACAGCACAGAGGCCAGCACAGGCAGGTGTACCCGGTGCAGGGGAGGTAGCAGCCAGGACAGCAGGGGAATACAGCAACAGCTGCCGGGGTGAACACATGCCAGGGACATGGCCAGTGCCACCTTCCACATGGAGGCCGTAATGAGGGGGGTGAGAAGGTGAACGGCAGGGGCATGGCCGTGGAAGGGCTGCTCGTCGGCGAGCAGCCTCAACAGACAGTACTGAGCCCACACCAGTTTTGAGCTGTACACTGATACTGAGATTGAGGGCCAGTACCGCCTGAATAGGGCAATTCTGAGGTGGTTCCATGAGCTGTGCAGTGATGTGATGCAGGCACCCACACGATGGAGCCATGCCCTGTCAGTGGAGACTAAGGTAACAGCCTGCATGTGCTTGCTCACCACGGGTACCTTCCAGAGACCAACTGGGAACACCACAGGCATAACCCAGTCGGCCATGTCACGCCACCTCACCCAATTCCTCAGCTCACTGCTGCCACATGCTGCTGAGTACATCCATTTCCCCAGCACAGCGGCGGAGTGCACAGCAAACATACAGGAGTTCCACAGGGTAGCACGTATGCCTGGCATGCTAGGGGCAATAGACTGCACCCATGTGGCCATATGCACACCACCTGGCCCCGAGGGGGGCTGCATACATAAATCGCAAGGGCTATGCCAGCATCAACTGCCAGGTGGTGTGCGATGCCGGGGGCGCATCATCAATGTCTGTGCCAGGCACCCTGGGGGAGCACATGATTCTTTCATCTGGCAGCAGTCGGCACTGTGCTACAGATTCAAGAGTGGGGATATCCCCACTGGACACCTACTGGGTGAGTATGCAAACCACATGGACAATCATATGGCCTGGGGGGGGGCATGGTCAAAGGTGGCATGGGTAGTGGCCTATATGGCCTGGGGCAGGGCAATGCTGATCACAAAACTAACCTCCGCCCTCTACACGCAGGTGACAGTGGATACCCACTCTGTCCCTGGCTGCTCACACCCTACCAGCAGCCCGTGACCCCATCGCAGCAACACTACAATGAGGCACACGCCACCACACGTAATGTCATCGAGCGGGTGTTCAGGATGCTGAAGGCACATTTCTGTTGCCTGGACACCTCTGGCGGTGCCCTACAGTACAGCCCCTCAAAGGCCTGTGGGATATTCCTGGCCAGTTGCATCCTGCACAACATTGCCAATGAATGTGTGGGTTAGCCATACAGGTCAAAGAGGGGGACAGCGATGGGGACGCTGGTGACGATGGTGATGGCAGCCCCCCCTTGGCCGACGGGACCCCTGACTGCTCTGGCTGGCACAGCTGTACCGGGACACCATCACGGAGGAGCACTTCAGCCAGCCCAGGTAAGTCATGGGGCCATGCGCAACCACCAGTGGCCAAGGCACAACCCACAAACATGCATGGACACACACCGGGGTGCATGCCGTCAAGGGAAGTGGCAGGGGCACAGAAGCACACACACAACCAGGGATGGGTGAGGATTAACATGCCACTCCGGAAGGAGACACATACATGCTCACACATAACACAACAAACGTGCACAGAGGGCAGAAGGTACACTGACCCAGAATGCACACCCTAGCAACACACATGTCCACAGGCCACCACGCCCACTGCCTGTCCATGTGCGTGTGTCAGATGCTGAGCACCATTGCACACTGGTGTACAGTGCAATGCAGGAATCATCATGCACACACAACTGCGGACAGCAGCCGGGAGGGTGTGCAGGTTAATTGTGTGTCCGCGTGCAGGGCCGGGTACCCACCTGTGCACTGCCCACTGAAACACACAATGCACACAGGGCAGCACCAGACAGTAGCTGCACTGGAAGACAGGTCAGTCACATGACACAGTGCCACGGCCACCACGGATGTGTGGGCAGCCCCGCCGAGACCCGCCAGCACTGGCAGGCTGACCACTGGCCTCATGGGGTGGCACCGATGGTCCCCCAAGGGTTCCACTGCATGAACACGACCGTGCTCATGCAGGGATCTGCAGCACACCGAACATGCCTGCACCAGGAGTGCTCAGGATGCCCACAGCTGAACCCGGCGTCGACAGGGTGGCAGTCACATGATGCCGGGAACGGGGTGGATAGTGCACTGTGTGGTGTCCGCGATGCATGAGCACCTGACTGTGTGCCCATTGTGGCTATGACAGCAATGAATGTCTGTGCATGCCTGTCAATGGCAGTAGTCACATCCTCCCACAAACGGTCCATCCCTGCCAGGATTAGTGCGGTGTCCCTGCTGTGAAGCTCCTCTGCCCACTCCAGAGCCACATGCAGTGCATCCATGGATGTCGCAAGCCACATCTGCTGCTGGACCGATGCTCGCAGTAGGCAGGTGTGCTCGTCCAAGAGGTCATCAGCCTCCTCGGCATCCTGTCCCTCAGGGTGTGCAAGGCCCCGATGTTCAGCACCCCTTGAGGGTGGGCACTGCGCACCAGGACCAAGTCTGGGCATGTCCACAGGTGGTGCACAGACGCCGCCACTGAACCCTGTACCCCCAAGCCCATTGGGCGACTGCTGATGCTGCCCCTCCGGCTGCCGCACCCCAGGGTTCAGTGGTGCTGCCGCAGTGGCCACAACAGTCCCACTGTCCTGAACAGACATCAGTGCTGCCCCACTGGTGCTGACACGCACAGCCTGGGACTGTGCTCACATGCAGGCCTCCACGTGGCACCACCCACAGCCATGGGCGTGAAGTGCCCTGCTGTGTGGCCATCCTGTGGCACACACATGTCACTGCCCATGACGGTCGTGTCATCATCACTGGTGCTGGACTCTGCCCCGGCCACAGCCACAGCGTGCTGGCATCCGTGGACGCCAGCATGCTGGGACACAGACAGGGCTTCCTCCACACTTGTTACAACAACATCAGTGTGGACAGCCAGGCAGCCCCACTGTTGCAATGATCCACATATACCTGTGGAGGTGGATGGTCCCACCTCCGAATCCATCCGACTGTCCGCAGGGGACAGGCCCACCACCGCTGACTCATGCAGATGCTCAGGATCGGTAAGGGAAAGCAAAGTCGCGTTACTGCATGTGACCTACCCTGCCCCCCCCATAGACAGACCATGACTTACCATGCAGTGATGGGCCACCACCCATCTGGAAGCCACCACCCGGAACACCCTCAATGGAACTGCACTGCATGCTTCCAGCAAGCCTCTCCTCTGCTGGGGTCAGCTGTACCACCTCCAGCTGTCCCCCACCTGTTGCAGCACGTGCTGCCCTGATGGCAGCCACCTTCTCCTTTACCCTCCTCCTGTCCATGCCCATCTTCTTCTTACACTCTTGCACAGAGCGCTGGTGGCTGCCATGCAGGTTCACGGCATGTGCCACCTCCTCCCATGTAGCAGCACCGGGCTTGAGGGGTTCCCCGCTGTCCACTGAGAAGTGGCTCCTGATCCAGGTAGGCTTTGAACAGGGCCCTCGGTTTCAGCCTTTGTAAAGTTCGCCTCCTCCTCCTCCCACCACTGTTTTTCTCCTCTCCAACAACCTGCTCGGTCATTATGTAGCCTGTAAGAATGGCAGTTGTTACCTGTGACTGTGCAGTCCCATGCATGTCCCTGAATCCACAGTCCACACTCCCAAATAGCATGCAACTCACCAATAAACTAAAGTAACCGACAATGGCCACTGCAGCACATTGTCGCACTTTTATAGTCAATCCATGCAAATGAGGTGAGGAGCAACTTTAAGTAGATGCACATTGCAGTGCTGCGCCATTGAATGGCTGATTAGATGATTTGCATATGACGGCTGAATATCGCGCTGTTGTGCTTTGCGCAATTGTGTTGAACGTGCTGAGCCAATGGCGCAGTCCTGTGACATGCGTAGTACACCTCACTGCGCATGCCCGGGTTGCTGACGCAGGCGTCTGCCATGCTGATGACGTGCTGTGCACGGTAGGCAATGCAGGGCATGGTCACCATTGTGCCAGTGGCATTATAGCGATGGTCACTACATGGTGCTGTGGCACTGGGCCATCATAGGCGCAATGGCCCAACTGCTCAGTAGTCTGCTATGGCAGTGGCACACAGGCAGCCAATCGCGATACACGCATTGTCTTCTGATGGCGTTGTGCGTGGCCATGCGCCAGAGACCCTTGACCCCATGCCCGACCTTTTGCCCCTAAGGCAGCCGTCGCGAGGCATGGTGCACCTCTATCGCGCTGTTCGGTAACAGTGCTATAGGGAATGGTAGTGCTGTACCGTGCAGCATCTGCATGTGGGGAGCAGCGCTGCAGAGCGCCATATCGCCTACTATAGCTGCTAGGATGGCACACAGACGGGCAGTGCAGTGGACAGCCATTGAGCTCGCAAATCTGGTGGCAATTGTTGAGCCACACCATGGGCTTCTCTTCAGGGAGGCTCCCCTGGACAGGGCCAGGACCCAGGTGTGGCAGGAGGTGGCCACTGCCCTGGAAGAGGCCACCAGACGGGGGTGGAGCAGAGCAGTGCAGGCACCGCTATGGTGACCTCGGAGGAGGGAGCGGAGCTACTGGCCCAACTGTGGGCACGTGCCAGGAGGGCCATGGTGCCATGTCCAGGTAGGGGTTCCATCAACACACTTTTATCGTCCATATGGGTCACAGTGTTGTATGTGTCCAGCACATAGGGAAGGGACCATATGGGGTTAGCCGTGGCAGTGTTCACAGGTGTGGGGTGGATGGGTCTGGCTGGGTGGGAGGGCACACACCTTGGGGCAGGGGACTTTGCTTCGGGAATGTACTGATGTTCTTCTCTCCTTTTTTTCTCCACAGGCGGACGAACTCCGCAGGTTGCGGGAAGAGCGGCGGAGGGGGGAGGACAGTGCAGCCAGGCGGGGCGAGGGCCATCACCGCCCACCTGACCGGCCCAATGATGGTGAGTGTCATACATCCATGATTACTATTGCATGCTATGTGACAGGGTGGGCAGCGGGGCATGGCCACCATTCATCGACACCACTGCCATGCACGCAACTTGTTACAGTCAACACTGTCCAGTGGCAATGCATGTCTGGGTGTGCGTCAATGGTGGTCCATGCGTGCACCAGGTGCATGGCTGTGCCACTGCCTTAGCACCACATAGCCATGTCACTAAACAGCCACGGTGGTGCTGTGCGTGACTTGGCCAGTGGGTGTGTGCAGCGTTCCGCATGGCTGTGTGCGCCTGTGTGGGCAGATCCTGTGGACGTGATCACTGCGGGTGGTCACACACCATCACAGTGGTATGTCCCATGGCCATATGCCATGCACAGTGGGCGGGCTGTATAGGGTTGTGCATTCACACCTATTGACTGTGCTCCCTTGTCCTAGGTACCAGCCATCTCAGGGACATATGGGATGCTGTGAGGGAGATCCTACAGCTGGCCCGGGAATCCCTGGACATACTCAGGAGACTGGACATGACGGGGGTGCTGAGGAGGCACAGAGGCCGGAGGTCACGATGTCCTGAATGGTGGTCCCACTAGGAATCCCTCAGTCCCTGACTTCCCCTACCCCCCTGGACCCACCCTCACACCCCTTCTATCCCATCCCATTTGTCCACCCCTGCCCCCTACCCACCCCCACCTTGTTTGTGGCCCCCAAGCTTGTATATAGTTTTTATTCTTTGTACATAGTTGAATGTTATATTTTTTCAATACATTTGATTTTGATATGAATATTGTGGAGGTCTCTGATTTGCAGTGGGCTATAGGTGCTCAGCTGCAGTGGTGTGCATGGCATCAGGGGTGGTGCAGTCATGGGTATGTGTGTGTGTCCGTGTGGAGGTGACTATGGTGTGGGGGTAGCTATCAGTCAGTGTCTGTGGTGTGTGTGTTGTTCCCTGTGCACTGGATGAATGTGTGCAGTGGTTCATGGTGCGTGCTCTGTGTCCATGGCGCACCCATCAGCCGGTCTGTGGCCTGTGCAGCTGACACACATGCATGTCTGTGACCTGCATGGTCTGCTGGCATGTCAGTGGTGGCAGTCCCTGCAGGGCGGCCACTGTACCCATCACTTTTCTGGGTTGCCCCATCACTGGTGTGGTGCAAACCTGGCTCGGGTGGCACTGTGGGCACCACAGTTGTTGTCCCACCTCCATGCTGTGCCTTGTGTGTGTTGCAGGGGATGTGCCCCACTGTCTGTGACTTGTGCTCTGGGCGACTACTGGTGGTGTACGGGTCCACAGTGCCTGCGCAGGGTGGCTGGCACTCCAGTGCCATGGAGGATTGTGGGTTGTGTGTACACGGCTTACATGGGCCCACAATGGGGGCTTGGTTGCCCCACCACTGCGTCCCTGTGTTGGTGTGCCCTTGGGTATGGGTGGGTGTCTGTCTATATACTGTGTGGCATCCTGTGTGGTGCATGCTTCCACGCACCACTGTGGATGTCTGTGCTGGCTGTTGTGGCCAGTGGTGGGTCGGGGTGTGTCACTGGAATACTGTGCAGGGCACTGTACCACTGCTGGTGGTGTCAAGGGCACGCCCTGTCCCATGTGGGGTACCTCTTGTGCCGACGCACGGTCGGTCTCTCAGCAGTACCTCGGGGGGACTGTGCTTGGTGGCAATGTGTCTGCTGTTGTTGCACTGCAGTGTGCTGCAGCCCACTGATGGGTGCTCATGGTGGGGCTGGCTTGCATGGTTCTGTGGTGCACAGGGTTGCATTGACACAGTGGGGGTGGTGGCATGCATGGGGTTGCCTGCAGTGGTGGTCACTGCTCATGGGGGGGTGCCTGGGGGTCACGGTGCAGGGTGTGCTCTGCCCTGGGGGGGGGATGGTGTGGCACGGGGTGGTCTGCCCTCCTTGTGTGCCAGTCACAGCTTGCCAGTAGGTGTGCTGGGGCACCATGGCCAGGCTGTGGGTTGGTTGCTGGTCTCCATGGGCCAGTGGTTATTCCAGTTCTCCCCCAGTTGTGCTGTGCTTGGGGTGTGGGGGGATGATGTCTGTTCTGCTGTGTGTTCCTGTGCCCATCTGTGGCATGGGTGATGGGCCCCTACCTCCCTGATTGTGCTGTTACATTGCTCTGCAGCTGGGGGCTCCTTGGTTGCGCTATGGTGCTTCTGGACTGCTCAGCCGAACATCCCTTGTTGCGCTATGGCGCATCAGATCTGCTCAGCTTCCCCTTCCTAGTTGCGCTATGGTGCAGGTGGTGCGATACTCAGTCGTCAGCTGTAGGTGCAATTTGGCCTGCTCTGTTTTTGAATATCGCATCTCTTGCGCATGGGAGCAATAGACTTGCGTTTGCTCCTGCTATTGAGCACTTTTTGGGCGCAGTTTGAATATCTGGGCCATCTACTGCAAACACACCTCTCAACCTCCTGCCTCATAAATCAGGGACAAGGCTTAAAAAAATCAGGGACAAAGGTTTAAAATCAGGGACACACCTTATAAATTGGTGATATCCACCCAGGAAGCTGGTAGAATAAGTGGTGTAGTGTACAATGCATTTTCTAAGGAAGAACACGTCTGTAACATTAATGTCTGGCATTATGTTATGCTTACAACCCCCCACTGTTTGGTCATGGAAACACAATTTGTAGGAGGGACAAAGTAAAAGTTTGAGGTAAAATCAGGGACGTCCCTGAAAATCAAGGACAGTTGAGAGGTATGTCTGCAAACAACATTGTAAGCCACACACTGCAGAACTGTGCTTAGTGTGCTATGCTGAAGTGTGGTTTGCCTGGGGCTAACCTGAATGCACAGTGCTAACACATTAGCCCGGTGCAAACTGGTTAGCCTGGGGCAAATGGGAGCTATATTCAAAGCTCCCATGCAAATGAGCCTACTTAGGTAATCCGTGGGCAAACAAGTACATTTGCATCTCATTAAGTGCTGTTTAGCATATATTACCATGCAGTTTGCCTGGTGCTACTGCATGGAGCATAAAGCTCCCCCTTTTGGTCAGAATGGAAGTACAGGCTGGATGCCACAGGCCAAGGCATGCCCACAGCATCCCCTGCTGGTCGGAATGGAAGTACAAGCTGGAAGTACCAGGAACTGTGCATACAACACACCCATGTACCTGTGAAAGCAGGACCTGTATATGTATATATATATATATATATATATATATATATATATATATATATATATATAGATTATATATCTATATATATATATATATATATATATATATATATACATCCATACATGTACAGATCGATAGCTAAACAGACACACTGCCCATGGCCATACATGCCCTGGTGGATGTCTCCCCCAACAACATAGGTACCCCACTGCAGTAGTGGGTGAAACACAGTGGGAGGAAACAATGCATGGGACAGGCATAAGGCAAACCTGGTTGGGGCAGGAGGCCATAGGCTGTAGGGTCACAAGGAACTAGGATATGCAGCATATCCAGTAGATAGGGAACAGGGCAGACTGGCTGGGCCAGGCAGTCCTTTTCTACCATCATAGTCCCTGTTCCAGTGTGTGCCTGTTACACCCTGGTAGGCTAGTGTCTCCCCCCAGCATGATCCCCACCGCACTCGCAGCCCCAAAACACACTGAAACCCCTCATGTGCCAGTGATCTCCCACCTCACATCGAAGCCCAACTCCTATTGAACATAAAATAAAACTATTTTCTCTTGGTGGTCTAGTGGTCTCTCACCCCCAAGCATGGCTCCTGACCCCCATTGAACATAAAATAAAATCTGATCTTTCTGAGTGAACCTCACCCCCAAACACGGGCTCCTGACCCCGTTCGAACTAAAATAAAAGATTTTCCCTGGTAGTGTGTTCCTTCTCACCCAGCAGTGACGCCCCCTCATCCCAATCAATCAGACTGCATGAATGGGAGCCGGCGACTCAGCTCTGTCCTCTCACTACCACGGGTCAGTCAGCCAACTGAGGTGGCCACTGAGCACCACTGTAATGTGAAGTGCAGCGCTTTATTTGTACCCCCAGTCTGCGCCGCCATGATGGTGAGAGGGAGGGCTGAGCCAGTCGCTGGCCTGCTTGTGCAGTCTGATTCGATGAGCAGGGGCGTCACTGCCGGGTGGGGGGAACCACTAGACTACCAGGGAAAATTCTTTATTTTATGTTCAATGGAGGTCGGGAGCCATGCTTGGGGGTGGGGGGACCACTAGACTACCAGGGAAAATATATTTCTTTTATTTTCAACGGGGGACATGAGCAGTGCTTGGGGGGTTGGGGACCACTAGACTACCAGGGTAAATATATTTATTTCATGTTCAACGGGGTCGGGAGCCATGCTTGGGGTAGGGGTACCACTAGACTACCAGGGAAAATATATTTCTTTATTTTCAACGGGGACGGAGCAGTGCTTGGGGGTGGGGGACCACTAGACTACCAGGGTAAATATATTTATTTCATGTTCAACGGGGTGGGGAGCGTGCTTGGGGGTGGGTGGACCACTAGACTACCAGGGTAACTTCTTGTACTTTTACGGTCAACTAGGGGTTGGGATTCATGTGTGTGTGTGTGGGGGGGGGCACTGCTGCATTACCGTCAGCTTTTTGTTGGCGGTATTTAGTGCCGCGCTACAGGTCGCACTAATGCCTGTAGCGCGGCACTATACTTTTGAATATCCTTGTGCGCTGGCACTCAGGGCCCCTCCCCTCAGTCCCTCCCCTGCGTACATTACTATTTAGCATCGGTGCCAACACCTAGTGCAGGCGCTAAATGTCCTTTTGAATATTGCAGTCGGGCGCAAATTCAGTGCCAGTCCAGCGCAAGAGATTTGGCCCGTCACTCCGCTTTGAATATCTGGCCCCTAGACTTTTTCTTTGATGTACACAGAGCATCTTTAATGAAAGGCTTACTTACAAATGTGCTCTCAAGTTCAAGTTTATTAAGCTGAACCAAAGGTTATCACCAAGATGACAAACAAGTAACAAAAATATTTCATTCAAATTTTCTAAACACTTTGTTACAAACTTCAGAGGCCTTTAGACAGTACATAATAGGTTAATATAGGACAAAAAGAAGACAACCCATATCCAATCCAGTTACACATGATGGAATGCATATAGGTAATAAAGGATTTCCTTACTATTGCATTAATTTACAGTCATTCCAGAAAAACCTTATACATTTTCTTTAAAGATTCTAGCAGAATAAGCAATAACTACAGCCAGAGCATAGCACATTAATTCTTTACATGAGGCCATATCCTATATAAAAGTATCTGTGCAAGAAAAAACTATTTTCTATTAACAAGAAGTGGCTTTATCCATTTATTTCTTAACTCTGTCAACATGTCACATTCAAGAAGAAGGTGTTTGCGTATTGAGGAGCACTGACTTCTCCACTTGCATGTTTTCAGTCATTCTGTCTTTCTAGCTACATCATGGCAGGAGCAGATTCTCACAGATCCAGGTGACCGCCCCCTCTTTGAGAGATGGCCCTGTACAACTCCCTACATTGCCATACTGGTCTCAATATTTTGGTTCTTGAGGCAGACCTTCAGGATGTCACATCCTTTCCACCACTTCCAAGGTGTTCCTCTTTCTGTTCCAGAGACCTCACTAGAGGAGACTGGTGCTCCCCCCCTCCGATCCAGGGACCCTGGCACCATCTCTGGGCCCTCAAGCTCCATTGGCTTAGTCACAGCTTGAGAGGCTGGGATCCCTCTGCAGCTCTTTCTCCCACCTTTGGTCTTCTTTAGTTCTCCTTCTCTCTACTTGCCTTCCAGTCTTAGATTCTGTAGAGGAGAGGTAGGACCATAAATATCCATGTTGGTTTTCCCACATCTGTCTGAGGCCACCCACAGCACAGACACATAGAAATCCTGTCTCCAAGCAGGATCTACTCTAGACAACTGTCAGGGTTAGGCTTAAACCTTTAAGTTCCATATAGCAACCGGCTTCAAGCTGGATGACGATAGAGACTAGTTATGCCAGCTTGCACTACAGGCCAAAAAGATAGTGTCTATATTCATTGGCACTGGGAAAACATATCAGGCCTAGGACTTCCCCCACTTTAATACCCCTGATGGTGCCCACATTGAAGGAGTTACTCACTTTAAGTACAATACCTGATTAGATACCTGAACATCTCACACAAACAGAGGTAGCGAACACTATCAGTAAAGCTGTCAGACAACAAAGTGCGTGATGGTGTAATACTGGTCTCTGACTTGGATGTCTGATGTCACAGCAACAAATGCTGACATCGGTAAATCTTCCATCTGTCACTAGATGACTTGTACATTGTTGATTAGTTCTGTGAGTGCTCAACCACAGTCAACACCCAGAAAGCATGTTTTTGCTTCATGTTATGGTTGGTGATTGAGGAGGAGGTGCCAGGCATGATATCTTGGAAGAATAAGGATATCAGACCAGAAAAGGCTGTTATTAAGCAAAGGATGTATTTACTCTGTGGACATGGGCAGGGGCACTAGGATCAGGGAGACATGCAATAAATTGGTGAAAATGCACTACACACAGATGCACAGTGTGCCATATGCAGTGTATACAGGTCGTCCACATAGGCTACCAGATAACAGGTATACAGAGCACAGTCCTTGGGCATGGCCATCGTTGCACACATGTGTCAGGTGAATAAACTGTTCCACAGCCCTGCAAGGACCAACTTACAGGCAGAGGGGTGACACAGCTTTTTCACCCCTGTATGTACTTTTCCACTACTCATCCCCCTATGAAACACATCTATCCTGTCCCCCCACACAGACCTGCTCTGCACCAATACACCAAGAACACAGCCATCCCATATTCCTTCACCCTGTAACACACCTGTCCACCCCGTCCCCACATTCAATTTCTTAGACACCAGAAAAGTCCCCAGCATGAAAAGACAGAGAGAATTCGAACATTTTCTGTGACTTTTATTTTGTTGTAACATATACAGATTTAGATATTTTATTGAGAGCATTTGCAAAAATATTCAGTATTAAATCAGGAAGTGAATTTCACTCTTTCTCACCATCCATAATTCTTCATCAATTATTTCACATATTCTTGCAATAACAGCAGATGACATATCAAAGTGATGCCTCACATGCATCAAAGTGGCATTAACAAGGCTCTTGGGCAATCTTTTCTTCATCCTCAAGCTGTCATAGCTTACTTTGTTTGCTCGTTGCACATACAAGTCAAATGCAACAAGGGCACAGAGAACCAGAACATCAACATGTTCAAGTTTGTAACCAAACCAATACCTTAGCTGTCTTTCCTTGTCATTGGTGAGTGGCACCAAGTCCATGTCTGGCAAAGTGTTCTCCTGTTGACTGCATGTTATTTACACACCATTTAGGGGTGGTGGCATCTGCTGAAGAAGTGTGGGCTGAGGTGACTGTAATGATGCTGTCGATCAGGCTGGCACTGTATATGTATTTGCACATATATTTTCTGCAGTACATTTTCTAACACTGTGGATCAGCTCACAAAGGAAGATGATGAAAACAGTGCTTGAGAGGTCCATGAAAACCTTGCAAGCCAGGAGTACTCAGTGTCAGAATCCTTTATTTGCAGAATAAGATGCAGAAAAGGATGGAGTCATGACAGAGCAAGGTAAACTACACCTACTGTGCATAGTTTTTACAGGGACAGATTATATACAGTATGTTCTGTACTGTATATGCCTCTTAGTGAGATAAAATCAGGGACATCCCAGAAAATGAGGAACAGTTCTAAGGTTTGTACTATACTGTACTGAGTACTCATAAGATGCATTAGTGTGGTACCATTTTGCTTATGCAAAGATGTTGACAGACAGTTTAAATGGCACTGAGAACATGCGATCTGACCCTAGATATCAAAAAACAAAGCAGTTGCAGCAGGTTAGAGAGTGGATGGCGGCAAATGAGAAATTTTCAGATTTAATCTTTACAGATGAATTAACCATCACCATGCTGTTCTTTTGCTGTATGGCTTTCCACAATAAAGGAAAACAGTCCGCAAAAACCACAGCCAAAGCATCCACTTAAAATCCATACCTTGAATATTATCTGACAATAAGGTTCCAAGGCAATACTACTAACTGGTGGCATAATGAAGGGTGATTTCTTAAGATATGAGATGGTGGAAAAGACATTGGTGCCCTGTATAGCATGAATGTTTGTGGAGGGGAATCAGTTTATTCAAGGTAATATACTGTATAGTGCTGTATGTGGGCACTGTAATACCGCGTGCATACAACAGCATAATAAAGACAGTGAGTCAGGGGATGAGACAGTCAGAGCTGTGGGTGTTCTCGCTCTAATTCCTGCATTTATTTTATTTTACAGTGACTCAAAAACACAACATCAGGAGGGAGAAGGAAATGAACTGCGTGCAGACACAACTGGAGTCTCTAGATCTGAACTCAATAGAAATGGTGTGGTATCAGATAAAGCAATACTTAGGGAAACAGGCAAAACCATGGAACCATGTTCAGCTGGTGTGGGCCATCAGATTCTTCTGGTGGAGACAGAGTGCTGACAGTGGAGGTTTGCAATCGATACATTGATCACATGGGCAAAGTGACGTCAGCAGTTTTTCGTATAAATGGTTGTGCAGTTGCTATGTAACAACTGCAAACATTATCTGTGCTATGAAACAAACTGAAATAAAGTACAATTGTGAACCTCTGATGTATCTGTTTTTGTTTCCAAACCACAATTAAATCATGTTCTCACCCCTACCTGACACGATAGTTATGTAATCCCTTTCAAGCTTAGCTGCATTAGAGGCATGAAAGCAACTTGGTAAAATCAGGATGTGAGACGAGGGGTGTTGAAGGAAGGCAAGCTTGGAAGCCACTTTTGAAACAAAAACAAGCATTTGTCAATGCCGAATGTTGTCTCGCTGGCATTGGCATTGGTAGTGCAAAAGTTAGAGATGCATAATAGGAATGGCAGTGAACTATTGAACTGACGCCAACCTCACCCCCACCCTGCAGAGACTGACAGGCATTGGGGTGTGCCTTTGGGTCATCAGCTGTAACGCTCATGCCATTTTACCTCACCCTACTCTGTAGACACTGACAAGTGTTGTGGTGTGCCTTGGGGTCTTTGGGCCTTATACTTACCCCATTCCATAAGGAAATACACTGAGGTGGGTGCAGTATAGGAGAATGGGGTGAACTTTGGGGCTGAACACTCCAAGGCACACCTCGATGCCTGTCACTGGCTGCAGGTTGGGGGTGAAATGGTGTGAGCATTACAGCCGATGATCCGAAGTCACACCCCGTCGCCTGTCAGTCTCTACAGGGTGGGATGTTATAGTTGGAAATCCTAATGCTGTAGGCGTTTGTTGGTATTTTCACTCCAAATTTTCAACATGGGCTTTTTGTGAGCCCACCTCATGAAGAGCGGCACTATCAGTTTGTTAGCCGAAATGTGATTTTGCACAGCGACTGAGCCATTTGACGCCACAGGTAGGAAAACACATTTTGGGCAGGATGTGAAAAATGACAACTGTATTGTTCATGAGGAGGTGTAAACAAATGGCAACGTTGTAAATCTGGAGTGAAAATATGAAAAATTGAAGGCATGAGCATGCGTAGAAACTGTGCAACACATGTCCATAACCCAATTATTTTAGGGATTTTTTAACCACATTTTAAACATAGGCATTTTGGGATCTCCTCTCATGAACAGTGGCACTGTGATTTTGTTAATCTGCCCAAAAAGTTGTTTTCCTACAGCGACCATGCCATTGTGCGCCACAGGTGTGAAAACAAATTTTGGGCATTATGTGAAAAATGACAACTGTACTTTTCATAAGGAGGTGTGAAAAACACCAGTGTTGAAAATCTGGCATGAAAACATTGCAAATTTGCAAAGTTACAAGGGTGTGTGGAAACTGTGCAACCCCTGCTTGTAACACAGTCATTTTATGGACTTTCATCACCAAATTTACAACATAGGCATTTTAGGACCTCTGCTCATGAACAGTGTCACTGTTATTTTCTTAATCTGTCCCTAAAACAGATTTCCCACAGCGACCGTGCTATTCTGCACCGGAAGTGCAAAAACACATTTCGGCCAGGATATGTAAAATGACAGCTGTACTGTTCATAAGGAGGTGTGGAAAAATGGCAATGTTGAAAATCTGGAGTGAAACTATTGCAAGTTCATGAAGCTAAGGGCATTCATGGAAACTGCGCAATACACACTCTTAAAACAGTCATTTTTTTGATTTTTTTCACCAAGTTTGCAGCATAGACTTTTTGAGAGCTCACCTCATGAACAGTGGCACTGTCGTCTTGTTAATCGGTCCTGAAAGGTTCCACGCAGTGACCGCAAAATCACCTTTTGGGACTGAATAATGCCATGACAGTAACTGAATTCATGAGGGGGGTCCAAATAGCCCCATGTTGAAAATCTGGTGCCAAAATTCCCAAAAATGCCTGAGATATGCACCACATTATACTGCTTACTGGCATTTCTTCAGTTCATGGTTGGCTTTGAAGAGTGCAGACATGCTCCCGGGCCACCGAATATCATCGAGCCATGCTCCAGAGGTAAGTATGGGGTGAGGGGGGCTGTGGGGAGGTAGGGTGCACAGAGGGTGGGCGTGGGTTGGGGAGGGGCCACTGGACTCAATGAGGGATGGTTTTCTGTTTTACAGGTTTAAAAAAAGAAAACATCGCAGGAAGTTTTTTTTACAGGGACATTTGGCATGCTGGGGTGGCCTCCAGCATGCCACCTGAGTGTTTTGGGGGCTGTAGCCAACGGGATTGGGCACCCCTGGCAGCACATACCAAGTTGGGGGCAGGAGCTGAGGGGATTGGGCACCCTCGCACACACAATTTGAGGGGGGGACATTATGCCAATGGGGAGGGCTCCCTTTGGTAGCTTGACTGGGAATTGGGGACTGAAGCCGATGAAGTATTGGGCCCCGGCCGCAAAGAAAGACTGTTGGGGCACATGACGAGGGGATTGGGCACACCTTGGCACACAATTGAAATGGGAGGGGGGCATTATGCCGATGGGGAGTGGGCTCCCCCGTCGGCACATGAACTGGGTCGGGGCATGCCGACAGGGGGATTGGGCACCCCTGAAGTTAGCATTGCGGCAGGTGGTGGCAGTCACTGATGCCATGTTTATTGGAATGCTTCACCAGTAAAGGCATGTTGGGAGGTGTGTTATTTTGCCACTGCATGACAAGCTTGCCTCTCATTGCAGAGGCACTTTTGTTAGATGTGGTGGCCACTTTATGTATTGCTGGTGTCAGCACCTGGATGCTGGCTTATTGGGGAATGAGGGAGGCACCTACTGATGCATGCCCTGCATTCACCCACAGTGACCGCACCTCTAAATCTGCTACTACTGCAATATGTTGGCTGGTGTGCAAGCGCGAGCCAACATAATAAAGTAAAAGCACAACAGCGAGTAAAATGAGTTGTGTTCAAGGCTGTAAAGGTTGCAGAACACTGTAACAGACCTTGGTGGTTAGCTGTGGGACTAAATAAACATGTATGAGTTAAACCAACAAACAACAAGGTTAGCACTTTTAGAACCAAGTTACAATTGGCAGAATACAGCACAGTGCATGACTAAAACAGGTGGAGAGTGCAAATAACCAGTATGCCCTGAAGGGTTATCTCTAGCAGTCACATAGATAGAGGATTTTTTTTTAGTAACTAGAGGGCAGGTAAAAACAAATAGATGAACTAGCCAGCTGGCTAACAATGTAGGACCACCAGACATTACAGATGGTACTCACTGTTGAGCAGGTATTGGCAGCAAGGGCGGTAATGGATTACCCTACATCACCACCATATTAGGAGAAAACCTGGAGTTTGTAACGAAGTTCAGATACCTGGGGGTCTGGCTAGACCACAAACTCTCCTTTGCGGATCACTTGGAGGAATTGCTAAAAAAACTGAGACAGAGGCTCAGTCTTTTCTTTGGGATAAACCGCCTCCTAACCACTGAGGCTAAGAGGCAACTAGTTCAGTCCACGTTCATCTCCTTAATTGATTACGCTGATTTCATTTATAGCCAATGTAATGCCTCATATCTGGGGGAAACTGGATATACTGTATCACAGAACCCTATGTTTCATTATCGGTCTCCCCTTCTCCACCCACCACTGCTCCCTATATGTTGCAGTGGGGTGGACCTCCCTACATTATAGGTGTAATAGAAATGCGGCTGTGTGGACATTCAGAGCTATCACAGGTAAATTACTGTAGTATATCGTTGATTGCCTGCCTCTAAGCATGATACGAAACTATGCCTTAAGAAGCTGCTCTCTAATTTCCCTGAAAGTGCCCAGTGCCTGCACGCGCTTTGGGAGAGCAGCCATAGGCTTCACATTGCCGACACTCTGGTATAAGCTTCAGAAATCCTCGAAACTAAGGACCCTTGCCAGCCTTGCTGTGTTCAGGACCTTGTATGCCAAAGCTGTCATAGAAGACTGTCATTGCTACAACTCCCAATAAGTTGCTTTTGCCTGCTTATCAACCTCTATCTTTTGTTCTGCCCACACCGAACATTACCACTTGGTAACCCTATATCCAAATTATCCATTTCCCCCGGCCCTCCATGCAAGAACCTAGCTTGTAAAACCACTTCTCCCTGAAGCGTATATTCCTGTACCATCACCACCCATGCCCTCCCTTACCTTCTCTATCCCTTGTTTACTTGCACATTGTGTTAGGTTTTACATATTCTTCTTTTCATCTAGCCCCCTTCCAACCTTTCTCCTTTTTTCTTGAAGAGGAAATGTACCTACTTAGAAATAGTGTACCTTGTACTTGTATACTACACCATTACTTTTATTGCTACCTTGTTTGTTTTTATTATGTATATTCTTGTTTGTTTTCTTGCCTGCACATAAATGCAATGTTCCTGACCCTGTGTGATGCAGGTCCACCTTGTAAATAAGCTTGCTCAATGGTGTTCGCCTGGATAAATAAAGATTTGATTGATTGATTGATAGATGCTCCATGAGAGAAAGTTACCAGTGCACGAAGAAGTGGTAGTACTCACAGTTCAGCAGTGATTAGCAACAGATATTACAGTTGGCAGCCTGGAGGAGCACCAATGCTGGCTGAACGGATGACTCAAGGCAGACTCCTTCCCTGTCCTTCTAACTCTATGAATCCCTAACTTAGTGTTTACACTTAGCAGTCATCTCAGCTCAGAGAGACACCCTGGAGGATGGAAATAATGCAAAGTTTACACCTTGGAATGTAAGTTCAAACTCTGCATCCATGCTCCACCCTGGCTGTTAGTCAGATCTGTTTCTCCACCTGAAGAAAGCATGGTTTGGGTTGCCTGCCTGGAAAATGTCTGCAGCTCTTTGATGATCAAATAATGCATGCAGGTTGCTAAGAAGACATTTTCATGTAATTGTAGGGCCATTAACATTTCTGCACCATGACACTGCACCTGGGTAGTGTAGTGTAGTGGTACCCCCCCATCATGGATTCCGATGGCCACCCCGTGTATCTGATCGCAGTACTTGTGTGCACACCTCTCCCCTGGCCTGATGACATCCCCCCTGGTGTCTGGTGCACCCCCTACATGGCCCAGTCCCAGTGACAGCAGTCAGCATATAACCATACTCATGTCCATGGCCAGCCACTATCTGCTGCTTGCATGTACAGTACTGTTGTATAACTATGTATAATACTATAGTACTTGCGGATCTGTTTGTTCAAAATCACAAATGATTATACTGCAGTAAATCTCGAATGCTTTGCTAAAATTCAGGTAGATCACCTGATACTGTACCGCATCTTTGGATTGAAAAAATGTCTCATTGCTATTTGATACCAAACAGTGACTAGCTAAATCCCTTCCTCTAAGTATACACACCTCGTCAAGTAACTGCCTTGACAATGTAACATGCTGCATATATCTTGGTCTACTGCTCAGTCAACATCTGGTTTCCTGGTGTTTCGCTTAAGTAGCAAGCAGGCAAGCAAACTTTAATTTATAAAGCATTCATTCCCATAGGCTCTAAGTACTGTACAGTGTTTAAGACAATATAACAAAAGCCGTAAAACAAAACAAAACCACAAAGTTTAACATCTAACAGAATAGCCACAATCAGCATTTAGCAGCATCAGCTATAAAAACTAGCCTATAATAAATATAACAGAATAAATGCAATAAAATACAGATAAAAGATTTAAAAATCATATTCACGTAGTTAGGATAGGCCAAAAGCTGCTGTATAGAGATGGGCCTTCAGGCCCCTTTTAAAGGCTTCCAGTGAGGGGGCCTCCCTCAGAGATCTGGGGAGCTAACTCTACAGGATCGGGCAGCAACATCAAAGGCTCACTCACCTGAAGATTTTAACTGAACCCTGGGAATTGCTTGGAGGCCCACCTCAGAAGAGCAGAGAGATCAGAAGGTGTGGTGCGGAGACAAAGGTCTTGCAGGTAGCTAGGGCCTAGTCCTAGTAGGGCTTTGTAGATCTGCAAGCTGACCTTGAAGGAGATCCACCACCTCACCTGCAGCCAGTGCAGTTCATGTAGAATGAGGGGATATATGACAGGATCTTGGAAGACCCATCAACAACCTGGCCGCAACGTTCTGCACCAGCTGTAGGCAATGTAGGGTCCCTCCATTTAGCCCCAGGTAAAGGGCATTGTAGTGATTGAGTCTGGACTTTAACAGAAGCATGTAACAGTGAGGACAGGTCGCTAAGTGGGATAAAAGGTTTGATCCGGGCAATATTTCTAAGATGATAGAAACCATTTCAGACAATGGATGACACCTGAGCCTCCAGCGTCAATTTGCTGTCCAAAATAACGCCCAGATTCTTCACCCTTACTGAGGCAGTAAGAGACGAACCAACAAGCACTAGCTTGGTTCCCCTCCCACCCCACCTGAACTCCTTGCCAGCAACCAGGCTCGATCACCAATACTTCCGTCTTGTCTGGATTGTGTGTCAGTCAGTTGGAGGACATTCAGTCTTGTATCTCGGCCAGGCAGGAATTCAGGATAGAGACTGCACCATGTGTCCCTGGTGCAAATAACATATACAGTTGGGTATCATCTGCATAGCAGTGAAAACCCAACTGTAATGTCTAATGATATCACCCAGGAGTAGTAGGTATACCGCGAATAACACTGGTGAGAGGATCGAACCCTGGGGAACTCCAGAGGATAGGAGCATTGGGTGGGAGGAATAAGTTCCCATCACACCTCTTTGCACCCTACCTGTGAGAAAGGACTCAAACCAGTTGATGACAGTACTGGCGAGTCCACAGAGCTCCCGTAGGTGATCCAACAACATCCCATGATCCATGGTGTCAAACACTGACGGACGATCAAGGATGACAAGAATTGACCATTCGCCTTGAGCCCTCACCCTGAGGAGATCATTCTGCACCTTGACTTGTGCCATCTCCATACTGTGCCTTGACTGGAAGCCAGGCTGGAGTGGCTGGTAGATATCAAAGGCACTGAGATGTGCGGTGAGCTGAGTGGCCTCTACTTTCTTGATAACCTTCCCTATAAAGGGAAGGTTAGAGATGGGTCTATAATTCACGAAACAGTCCGACTCCAGAGATGTTTTCTGCAAAAGGGGTTTCACCAGTGCTTCTTTAAAAGCAATGGGGAACACCCCACCCCCCCTTTGAGAGAGAGCACTGGGTTATCTCCATAAACACTGGGCCCAGAGACCCCACACATCTCATTAGGAGGTGTGTTGGGCCCTGGTCCAGTTCATATCATTTAGGCCAAAGCTTTGAGATTGTCTCACTATTCTCTTCCACCCCACACTGAGATAAAATCACTCCAGACATGAGGATTGCTTCTACTTGCTCCAGATCTCTCAGTCTTGCATCTCTAAACTCACTATCTTATTTATTATTTAAAACATTTCACCAGGAAAAACATACTGAGCTGATGAACAGCTCATTTTCAGATGCATCCTGGGGGTAGGGGATGAGGAAAAATCATATACAACAAGTACAATATATCATGTAGAATAATCAGAAATTAAAGACAAATTGGAATAACACATGTACAGGTTATGAAGGAGACCCAGTGCCAGGGCAAAACTAGTGTGTGTGTGTGGGGGGGATTGAAGAACAGTTGCAGGGGGAAACAGAGAAGTCATGAAGTGGAGACTTTAAGGAGAAAGCTGAAGAGGCAGAGCGAATTGACAGGGCAATGGAGGGCCAAAGTTTAAGAAAGTGGTAAGAGAAAGCAGACTGACCAGCAGTACATTTTCTATAAGGAATAGTGAGGTAATGTCCTTTGTAGGTTTGCCCTGGCCTCCCCTACTCGCACCCATTCTTCTGCTATGTACAACAGATTGGGGTGGTTTCCTCCTGAGTTGAGGCATGCCCTCTCCTGGGAGTTAAATGCTGGGTAGGGAACCTCCCAGGATACTTAAATGTGATCTTGACTCCCACTCTAATACCTCCTATTCCCTCAAATCAGAACAGGGAAATAGGTTCAAACATCTTTCTGCAAACATAATGCCAGCCAAGTCTCCATTTGTTATGGACTTTACTGCTTGTGGAATGGTCTTTACCTTAATCTGTCCACTTCACCAAGCTTTTAGACTGCTAAAGCCTGGCTCAAGGAGTATCACAGGGCTGCCCCATCCTGCCACAACTGTCGTCTCTCACCTGCCACTTGACTATGCTGCTCACTGCTTAGGCTGATCCCTGACTGCTCTGGTTGCCTAAGCTGTGTCATCATGTTGATTCCTCATGCTGTTGAATTGCTGCTTTTGGAAATGGAGGCTACTACTGTAACTTGTAAATTCATTCACTCTGATTCTTGATTGATGTTATTTGTACTTGCGTCGCAACTGCAAACAAGCCTTCCAGTGCTCTGTTTGCTAACCGGAAAAACCTCCTTTCCTGGTCAGCAAAAACTAAATGAATAAATAAATAATTAAAACCAAACCTCATTTGCAATTACTGTATTTTCTTTACTATTACTGGTAAATGTTGAACTGTTTGTGAGGGAGAAAGCACTCATTTAAACACAGTCAATTTTCTTATTATAGTTCCATGCACATTGAATTCCCATTATAACCCCGGGAATTACTCAATCAATGTTTACACTGTATGCAGTCATCTTGGCTGGGAGTGATGCTCCGGAGATAGAACCTATGCAAATTTTAGAATTTGGAATGTAGGTTCAAACTCTGCATCTGCGCTCCACTTTGGCCGTGGCTTAGATATGTTTCTTTGTCTGAAGAGAGCAGTCACCCCATAGTGAACTCTGGCAACTGCTGGATCTCCAGCTGATTTTGTTTACTTGTAATTTATTTAAAAAGTGTGCTTTTAGTGAGTTTTCAGTTACCCTACATTAGCTAGGGGTTTTTTTTCATTAATTGTGATCTCTCTGGTTCCTGTTTGATTCCCAGGAACTGGCGACCATCCTAGCCGGCTACCTTTTTTTGTTTTTGGCCTATTTAAATCACTTTCACTTAAGTTAGCAGTGGTTTAGTATTTCTCTAACTATACAAGTTACAAAAAACAGCGCTTTCACTTTCCATTTCTGTCTGTGCCCTTTCATCATCAGTTCCTGTTACAGCAGTAAATAATGTTAAAGATGACCAGGCTAGGTAAAGATGGTTCAGACATTGGGGTGTCCAAAAGGGAGAATCCTGACTCCAGTGATGGTGGAAAATATAAATATAAATAAAATAGCAGACACTGGAAATGGTGTCTGCCCAGAAGAAATGTTTTTTTTGTTTGTTTTTTTTGCACATTCTTTTCATTCCTCCTCACCGCACCTAGTCGACCACTTTTTCGGATGGCCAGCCTTTGCCCGCCACTGTCTATACCATTTTGTCCTGCTGCTCCCCACCACCCTGTTGACCCGGATGTACCCCTTTGTCGGGGTGGCCCCCCTGCCTGCCCGGGGCCATTGGGAGGCAAGACCGGAGTGCACGTAGGCACTCCCTTGCTTATTTGCCAGGTGAGAGTATGCAGCATCGGTGGCTTTGCGGAGTGGGGAGGCAGGGCTGGTGTCATCCAGCTGGCATGGGTGCTATTTTCATGTTTTCCTTCCCATCTACAGTGCTGCTCTTGTAGTGCTCCCGATCTCCACTGGGGGCCACTACAGAGCGAGGCAACCCCTACAGCCCACTGCAGGAGAGGAGAGCAGTCCTCCAGATGCTCGATTCTCTCCTTCCCCTGCCAACCCCCAACATCCCGAGTCCATTCCCGAACCCAGGTTACTAGCTTGATGCGAGGTGTGGCATCCAGTGCCTCAACCGTCAGCGCCATTGTCTGGAAAAAGAAATTTAAAGAAAAGAATGTCACTGCCACTCCTCCTGAATGGAAAAAGGAGCAGGCAGATGGCACAGATATAATGCCCTCATCAGGGGACATATCAAAATGTGGCAATTTTTTCTGGGTAATCCAGGTCATGGGAAATTTGAATAAGACACCTGTCACCCCACCCCCAGGCTCAGGCTCCAGCCTATCTGCCTACGGAGGAGGAGGAGGAAGAAGAAGAATATTATGTACAAATGGAGGAAGGTGACCCCATGGAATTAAAAGGTGCACCTGAAAAGGACTAAAAGAAACTTGGTACTATGACCAGAAAGGTTTATGCTACAGCTTCATTGCTTTATCAGTCAGGCAGCTTACTTGACACATATAGCACAATATCAGAAAGCACTCTGGAACACAGTTCTGGTACTGGCAGAAAGAGCGAATGGTGAATTAGCACAGGACCTGATTGCCACAGCAAGATTAGCCCTGGATGCCACAAAATATTTCCACTCTGTACACTAATGACAATATTGCAAGTTTTGGTTCATGCAGTGTCCTTAAGGCCCTGTGCTCACTGATGAACTGTTTTAAAAATTGTTTTTAAACTCACCATGCTAGCCTGTCCACACTGACTGCTTATTTTTATAAACCATGTTTAAACACAGTTGCTCTGCATCCGCACTGTAGTCCTTGTAGTTTTTCAGGCATCATGGTAGCACAGTCTCCAGCATGGTTTCATGCAGTGAAGACCCCAGAATTTCATAATCGTATATAAGAACCACGGTTCGTCACCTGTTCACATTACATGGTAAGCTGTGTTAGGTTTGAAATCATGTTTAAAATCAACTTTAAGACTGAGCCCCTTGCAAGGTTTAAACACAGTTTTAAACACAGTTTCAAACCATGTTCATGGTGTATGGGAACAGTGTTTGGGGTTGCTAAAAGTTTTTTTTTGTAATTTCTGTTTATGCTGCCTTTGCTCTGCCAGGCCTTCTTCAGGACCCCCAAGGTCACACAGCTGTCCCCCATACCTGACAGTACAAAGGGGCTTGTCCCCATTGAGCTATGGTTTACTCTCAGGTAAGGAGGTGAGCTCTCAAGTTTCCAAGTGTCATCAGGACCTGAGCTCAGATGACAGGCAGGGGAGCAAGCTGGTGCCAGGGGTCTGTCATCTCCCAGTTGGGGCCAAAACCTTTTGTGATAAGGTTTCCCCATCCCTCTCAGAGTTGCATGTGCAATGGCTGCAAGTGTGTATGTCACCAGTTGATGTCACATGCTGCCAGCATGACTTCATGCACCCCTAGTCATACTGGCCCACCCATCCCCTGCATCCAGGGGGCAGTGTAGCACCATCTGATGTGTCCCTCCCTCCCTGTGGAAGGAGGGCATTCTCTGTGATGCTCAATCCTTCCCCCCCACTCCTGGTTGGCCTTTGATGACTTGGGCTTGCTACCAAACCCTGATCGACAGTGTCACTAGTGGCAGCACTACCGTTGCACAGAGAGGCCGGCATTGTTTAAAAATTTTAAGGGACTTAAAATATTTTAACAAGCCCAGTGTGTACAGGGCCTTGACAGTTTTCCTCGCTTTGGACCACTCAGGATACTCAAAGCAAAGCCATGGATTTCTGCTTTGAGGGAAGTTCCTTATTTGGTGACCAAACAGAGGCCTACATGAAAAAAAGAGGACAGATACAAGACCACTTTCAAAATTAACAATGACAGCCTACTTTCTTATAGTTTGGCACACACAGATTTCCCAGTCCTGTTTGTTGTTTGCTAAAATAGTACTAGCAGATTGAAGGGGGATAGCAAGTATCATCAATAATCCCATCCTGCCAAGATTTGAAGGATGTAGGGCCAGTGATTTTCCCCGATTGTGGAATCACAGACAGAATCATGAAAAACACCCACTACTCATGAAATGCACTGAATTAACGATTTGCATTTCTGACTAACATAGCAAGGGTTAAATCGGTCAGCGAGGAAGCAGTGTGCTGAGAAAAAGGGGTCGCATGTAAAAAAGCCTGTTTCTCTGAAAGCCAAAGTCCATGTAGGCAGCACAGAAGAACGATTCAGATTTCAGTGCAGCGGGTGGAGTAGTGAAACCTCAGACAGACCAATGCATTGCTACTTCTAATGCCTGCCTTATGATTCTGGGGTGGCGCAGAGCAGAGGAAGACTGCATTGATTGAGTAAACAGTGAGTATGCTTTTGAAAACATTGTTTAGAGACTTACCAACTGTGTTATGAGGCTGAAGATGAGCAAATAAAATTGTAATTTCAGGCGGGGGAGAGAGAGACAGAGAGTCCAAGAGATTAAATAGAGAGTTGAAGGACAAAGTCTGCTACTGCAGCAGGTTGTCAAGGACAAGGGGATGTCGAGACTCAGTGTATTTTCACATCCTAACCAGATTATCCCATCAAAAGTATCTGAGGTTCAGCATGTGGGACAAACCATATCAATAGAGTATTGTTGCTTGGACTCTTCTCCCAGTGTTCTCAACAAAATGGCTATTGTTGAGTTACTCACCTTTGCAGGTGGAGTGTCAGGGTATCTAACATAGTAACATACTAACATACTAAATGCCAGCAGAATAGGCCTGATGGTCTATCAAGTCTGCTCGGTAGCCAGCCTCCTAGTGGGTGCTCGCTTTTCCACCCCCTCAGCTGTAAATGGATAATTGGTTGCTCAAAACAAACTCACCCGAAGGAATTGTGAGGGCATTGGACCTCGCAGTTGATACCTTTGAGGAATGGGGGGGGGGGTTCCTAAATCTAGAGGTGATTTACTTTAACTAAAGCATTATGTCCATTGAGGCAGAACTAGATTTAGTTTAAACCAAGATACTTCTACCTCCAGATCAAATGTTGGACCAGACAACATTCACCAGGTCCTCTAGGTTTGAGCAGATGCACACAGCCAGGGGGTTCTCTCGACTACTGGGTCTGATGGCTTTGACCACATTTGTGATTTCTTCAGCTCAGATTCACATGAGGCCAGTTACTGGAGATGCCACAGAATGGTGGTCTCAGAAGAAGTATTCCATGGAGCATAAAGTAGCAATGACCATACAGTTGGTGGATGCATTAACTTAGTGGCAGGTGGAACATATTCTCAGAGCAGGAGTAACTTTTTGACCACCTTGTCCAGGCCTCCAACTGACCACACATTGCTCACTGACAAGATGGGTAGCCCATCCTGTGGAGGTAGTGCATGGGACGTGGGCCAGATAGGAATGCTCCCTGCACATTAATGTCCTTTAGCTAAGGACAATCCATTCATCTGTCTAAGTATTTGATCCTCTAATGGCAGATCAGATGAAGACAGACAACACCACCACTGCAATGTTTTACCTGTACAGTCGTGGGGGGGATATGGGTCATTCAAATTATGGCAAAAAGCCCTGTGGCTGTGGAAGCTAGACTTTTCCACTTGTACCCACCTCCTTTCAGTACAGCTTCTGGGTGAGCTGTACTGTCTAGCATACTGTCTCAACTGTCTGGAAACCATCACTTATGAGTGGACTTTGAACCATGAGGTTCTGGACAGCATCCTCGTTGAGTGGGGAAGTTCCCCTAGTGGGAAAAGAAAAAGCTTCCCCTATTCTGTGCAAGGCCACCATAAAGAGTAACCATATAATAATTGGTCTGTGTTGCTGTGGTCATGTGAAAAAAGGTAGCTGTCCTTGGTCAAATAGAAATTAGTTAATGCCCCAGATGGTATAATAACATTCCCTCCTCAAGGATCATGTGAAGCAAGTAGAGAGAGACATTTGAGATTTTATAAATTGGATTTGCTGTTATGCATTGAAAAAACTATTTAATGAACAATGTTTTTAAACTTAAGAAGGAGAGTTTCTTGAAATCTACCCCATTTATCCATGCAGGTACCTGTACATTTCCATCACATCATCCCTTTCCTTCCTCTTCTCAAGGGTGTACATGTCCAGATTATGCAGCCTCTCTTCATATGATTTGCTCCCTAGTACCTGGATCATCTTGGTTGCCTAACACTGTACTGTTTCCACTTTGTCACAGTCTTTCCTTAGGTGTGGACTCCAGTACCAGGACCTGGGACTGTCTGATGAGGTCTTAGCTTGCATGGTAGACTTCAGGAAAGCAAATACAAGGCATACAATTTTCAAATGATTTGTGCTATAGGCACAGAATGGGAGAAATTATTTTTAAAAAGGGCCCCAGGAGAGTCTATGTGTTCAAATGGAAAATATTTTCCATTTGGTGCATCAGGCTTGCCTCAGCCCTTGTCTCTTGCCCAGTTCCCCATGGTTTAGAGTACCTGCTGTGTGCAGTGTCCCCAGGACTGAAAACAGCCTCTATGAAGGTACACCTGGCAGAAAAATCTGCATACAGGTCAAGAAAAGGGGCTTCTGCTCCCTATCTTCAAAGATTCCTGAAGGGTTAACTGTTTTTATCCCCCTTATCAGGAGTTATTCTCCTTGTGGAACTTTAACTTAGTTTTGTCTAAGGTGTTGAGTTTGCCATTAAGCATTTGGACTCTTGTGATTCATTTTTTCTGACTTAGAAGATGACTTTTTTTAATAGTCGTGACTTTAGCCGGAATAGTAAGTGAGCATTAGGCTCCCTGGCTTGACTATTTTGGTCTTTCACAAGGATAGTGAGAACTTATAAAACATCCAAGGTTTTTGCCTAAGGTTTCTCTGAGTCTCATATCAACCAGTGCAATTGTTTTGTTTTCAAATTGAGGCCACCGTTCCGGTAACAAGAGCCTCGATACTTGAATGCTGCCGTCAATAAAAAAAAAGGTAATGTAAAATAATTTATAATGCACCAAACTGCTGGGGGCTTTTTCTGTTTGAGCATACATACAGTAATGCTCTTTATATAACCCAGGGAGGCATGAGAATGAGGCTAAAGGAGGGAGGATGTTTTAGAGCTCTCCCACTTTCCATATAGATGGTCCAGTTAGATGGTTCATACAGGACCCTCAGATCACTGAGCTGGGTCCTGCAACTGGTTATTTATTGAATTTAAAGTTGTTTCTGTGTACTTTTTGAAGAGGGCCCTGCTACCTTGCCAGTTAAAGATTAGAGGTTTATAACTCTGTTCTGTTTATAGCTCAAGGGTCTTGTTAGTCAAGCAGTGGCCTTCATTAATCTCAGACTCACCATCATAATGTATGAAATTGTATGGAAAATTTAGTTCCATTCATTCCAATGGGGCACACCCTTGTTCTCTCCTTTGCTGCACATCATAACATGCCTGAGCACAGTGGGCATGGAAAGCAACAGAGAAGTGGAAGGGATCAACACTGGCCACCTTGTCTGGGCCAAACTATGATCCTTTACCACTAAATAATGACTCACAATAAAACTTTAAAATTTAGGCAAAATGACTATCGTTGACCTAAAGTACCATATTCCAAAAGTGGTACCTTAGGTCCGTAAAGCTCTCTTTGTGCCTTTAATAGTAAGCTTTGAAACCACTAGCAAGGTACACATCCCACTGAGTGCTAGTGTTTTAGAAAGAAAGGGACTTTGCCTTACTGTGTAATTAAGTAAAACATGTTTGCATACTACCCAAAGTGCTTTGCAGTGGGCATTTCCATTGCTACCCACAATGATTTTACACTGGGGGCATTCTTTATTGAAAACTGCTTCCTGTATGCTGTGAATGCACTAGGTCTTTCTGTGTATTTGAGTTGACTTGCTGTCTACCTGAAACAGCTACTATACTGCACTAAGGACCCTCGAGGCGTAACATGCATATGGCTGCAGTAATTGCTTTCAGCTGTGGTAGATGGCTGTTCAAGGCAACCTTGAATCTTACTGAGACCATGTGAGCCCCCTACGCCATAGTATTTGCATGTGTTTAACATAGTGCTTTGCACTGAAGATTTCTTATATCAAAAAAATATTTTATATATGCTTTCTGCATACCTCTCAACCTCTTGCCTCATAAATCAGGGACAAAGACCTCAAATGAGGGACCATCTTAAAACTTGATAATATTCACTAAGAAAGTTGATATAATAGGGGGATTCATGTTAAGATACATTTTCTGAAGAACAAATCTCTAACTTTAGCATTTGACATTATTTTGTGCTTACATTCCCCCCTGTTCAGTCACCAAAACACAAATTTTGCGAGGGAAATAGTAAAATTTTGAGTCAATATCAGGGACATCCCTGAAAATCAGGGACAGTTGAGAGATATGGCTTACTGTATGTTATTGAATTTTATTTGAAGATTCATACACTTTGAAATGTTACATTTAGGAGTAACACCTATTTTTTTCAAGCATATCCTGGGGTACTGAAATAGCAGGAGAGTAGTTGCATTTCAATTACAGCAGGAGAGTAGTTACATTTCAGTTAAAACACAGCGAAGAAACAAACAATAGTTAGTTGTACTGTGTGGTCAAAATAGAGAATCTTAGGGTATACATATTATCAAGTTGATTAGTAAGAGCCATCACACCAGCACTTCAAGAGATTCAAGAGATCACCTTTTCACTTAAAATGCACACAAGATCTGGCTGTAATTTAGACCCCTACTTGGAGTAAAAGATTAGTATAGCTTTATTTGGTTCCCAAAGTCATTTGTGCAGCCATTCTTGTTTGTTCAGTAAGGGAGAGTAGGGTCTGGGAGAGTAATGAGCAGAATGTCCCGTCAGATGGTTAATAGTCTTGTACAACTACTGTACATCGGTTGTTCATATGGTGGCACTAGGGCCAGTTAGAGAATGGTCTGAGGTAGGGTACAGACAAGGTAGTGATAGGAAAGTGAAGTCAGGCTACAGATGAGAAAAGGGGGGTGACAGCTTCCAGGACTACTGTGAGTTATTTTCGTGTGACGGCACTCGGAGGGACTGGTAAGTTATTGATGCAGTTTCTTTTTGAAGGTAAGTGGTGCTACCAATTTTTTTTTTTTTTTGAGGTTGTCCATCCCAGGTGGTAGGTGCAGCTGTATTGAAAGCTTATACGCCTAATTATTTGTTTAGTCTTTGGAGCGCAGAAGAGGTTCCAGAAATTGGATGTCAGGCAATAGGTCTGTCAAGGTCTTTTCAAGACAGTGCACATGGCTAGCCCTTTGGCAATGAGTGGTGGTGCATCCACTCAGCACACTGATGACCTAGGTTCCCTTAAGTTGTTTCATTTAATACTAATGAAAATGATTTAAGAGCAGCTGGGTAACTGGGCCCTTGCATTTGACATACTCTCTGTTTGACTATAGACAACATTTCGGCATAGTGCTGCTTTTTTGTAATACTTCGAGGAGAGAGAAGAAAGAATGCAGCCAATAACACAGTATTGTGTTGATGGAAGGAATTTGGAGGTTATCTTTTTCACTACAGTGATCTCTGCCATCAATGCCACCTAGCCCACTGGAATATCCCAGACAGTTTGACACACTTTGACACTGCTGCCTTACTGTGGATGTGGGCTCAAACACACAGAAAATAAATGGCTATAATAATCAGTAATAGAAAAAACTTTGCAAACAACTGCATCAAAATAAATACTTGGTGGTAGACTGGAGAAACAGGGCTCCACTCATAGGATGCATCTCATGTGGGCCGCATTAATGAATAACTAAGAATAAAAACATACATGTTTTTTAAAGTGGAGTCACAGGCCATTTGAGGTGTGCCTTTTTAGAGAGCCAACAAGGTTTCTAATACTGCAGAGATACAGATTTAGTCTTTGCCATGTTGGTCCTTGTAAGAACAGATCCAGAAGCAAATGATTTGGTACCTTTTATTGGACCAACATAGATGTAACACAAGCATTTGTCAATGCTGAATGTTGTCTCACTGGCATTGGCATTGGTAGCGCAGGAGGTAGAGATGCATAATAGGAATGGCAGTGATATATTTTTTTTTTTTGCAATTCACTGTATTTTTTACCGAGCTGCCTGCCGCCCTCCAA
Organism: Neoceratodus forsteri; assembly: GCA_016271365.2. Lineage (NCBI taxonomy): Eukaryota > Metazoa > Chordata > Ceratodontiformes > Ceratodontidae > Neoceratodus > Neoceratodus forsteri. The sequence goes on from CM057450.1 coordinate 1,604,963,097, forward strand.
TCAGCTCGGACACGGCTCGCTGGCTTCTGCTCCCAAATCAGCCACCCCGATACCCCGTGGCTTGGGCCCTGGCGTATGGGGCCCGCAGCATGGAGGCTAGATGTCAGCGGGCGTAAATAGGCCCAGGGTCAGGGGTCTTGGCCTGGGAGCACACTGAAGCCGCTGGGCGGGCTTCCATCCATGGTGGCCGGCAGCTCCATTTTTCCCGGGTTTTCCCCACCCTGAGGAGGCGGAGACGCAGTAATGGCCAGCGTCCGCCGCTTCTCCCCACCCCTTGAGTAGCACAGCAGCGTGGTGTCCACCTGCCTCCGCTGGAGCCCCCATCACTCCGGTTGCTAGCCCAACCTCCCCGAAGAAGGAGAGCAGTCCGTCGGACGTCAATCCTTCTCCCGACTGACCCTCCAGTGACCCAGGTCCATTCCCCGAACCTGGGTGGCGTAAGCGGAAATCCCACGCTGCGCCTAACGGGCCGCATGGCAGTGATGTATTGAACTGATGCCAACCTCATCACCACCCTGTAGAGACACATTTTCAACATAGGCATTTTGGGACCTCCCCTCATGAACAGTGGCACTGTGATTTTGTTAATCTGTCCCAAAAGTTGATTTCCCACAGTAACCACGCCATTGTGCACCACAGGTGTAAAAACACATTTTGGGCAGGATGTGAAAAATGACATCTGGACTGTTCATAAGGAGGTGTGAAAAAATGCCAGTGTTGAAAATCTGGCATGAAAATATTGCAAATTTGCGAAGTTACAAGGGTGCGTGGAAACTTTATTTATTTATTTAGCTTTTGGTGACCGGGTAAGTACACTAGACAAGTAATATGCCTATTTTCAGGAATGACCCGGGAGAGTACAACATTGTGAATTACATGGTGGTACAGGGATTATACAAAAAACAACATAGCAGATAGTTTGACTAGAGCAGAACAGTACAAGGTGACATTTACAAGTTATCAACAGAGGTAAAGCAATCTAGGTAAACATCCAATTTCAGACAGTATGAGGTAAAACAGAGTCACTAGTTAATTTTCATCCAAATGACAGTGTGTAGTGAGAGAAAAACTGGCAATTAATGATATGAACAAATTGTGGTTTAGAAAATGGACAAATTATAACTCAGTCAAGTGGCAGGTGTTAACATGTAGTGTCTCAGACAAGTGCCAGGAGAGGATTCTTTAAGGGCTAACCATGTGCATTTTGTAAAGCTTCACGGGCCTAGCAGTATGAGGACATTGCTCTATGGGGGTTTGGGACATCCACACTCGGAGGCCAACTTTAGAACACCCCACAGTTGTCTACGAAAACTATGGAAGGAGGGGGCCAATCGAACCTGCTCAGGAAAGGAGTTCCAGAGTCTAGGTGCACTTGCTGCAAAGTCCCTGTCCCCCATGAGGGTGCGAGTAGGGGGAACTCTTAGCAGTCCAGGGACCTGTGATCTAAGTGGGTAGGAGGGGTCCCGCCAGTAGTAGTAGCTGTGAGAGCCCCAGTGGGTGCCTGTTTTAGTCACTTTGCCTCGAAAACATCCAAGCTTCAAAATCAAGGTAGCTAGATGGTGAGAGCCAGCCAAGATTTTCATAGAGTTTGCAATGATGGGTAAGCCGGGGGGGCAGCGAGGGCAAAACAACAAATGTTGTTGTAAGTCGTGGACCACCGGGTGAGGTGGGTTTTAGCAGAGCTGGCAAATAGGTGCGGGCCATAGGAAAGGGAGGGAAGCAGGACACCTCTCACAAGGGCCAGACGAGCTTCAGGTGTGAGGTTGTATTTGGCTCTGAAAGCCATGCCCAATTTGCAGTTTACCAATCTGCAGACATTTAGTATGTGATTCCCCATGTCAAGTTGGGGGTCGAGCGTAACACCAAAGTATCTGACAGAATTAACAGTTGGGAAGGGGGTTCCGTCCTGGCATTTGATGCACAGGGGAGTTGGCACGGCTTTGATTTTGGGTGCTGAGCCAAATAGTATAGACTGCATTTTTTTCAGGTTGAGAACCAGTTTATTTTTAGTTACCCAAGCCTGGATATTGTTAAAGTCATCAGACAGTTGCTGATTTAGAGATTCAATGTCCCTGGAATGGGCCATGATGACCAGATCATCGGCATAGAGAGTGGTGCTGCAGTTTGTAACTGCTTCCGGTAAGTGATTGATAAAGAGGGAGAAGAGGAGGGGTCCCAGGACCGACCTCTGAGGGACACCTGAGGTAACTGGTAGTGGTTCAGAGAGCACTTTGTTAAATCTAGTCATCTGCATTCGACCATGTAGATGGCCAGTGAATCAGTTCAGTGCAGCAGAGGACAGGCCCAGAAACCACAGCTGAGTGCGGAGCAGCTTGTGATCAGCAAGGTCGAAGGCCTTGGACAGGTCAATGAATATGGCTCCAGAGAGTGTGCCCTGATCCATGGCGCCTCTGATACTGGACGAGACAGAAACCAGGGCTGTGGTCATGCTATGCCCCTTCCAAAAGCCGTGCTGGGCTGGGGATAGCAGATCGTGGGCCATTATGTGGTCAGTGAGTTGTATAGCCACAACTTTTTCAAGGAGCTTGCTGAGGGAGGACAGAATGGCTATCGGACGATAATTGTCTGGGACCTTAGGATTGCCCTGCTTCAGTACAGGTACTATCCTGGCCACCTTCCAAATGTCAGGAATAACCCCTTTCGCTAGTGACAGGTTAAAGATATGGGCTACAGGGGAGGCTATGTGGTGGGCACCTAGCTTAAGTGGTTTATGCTCCAGATTGTCGGGCCCTGGGCTTGAGCACTGGGAGAGGCCAGAGAGAAGGTTAAGCATGTCTGAGACTGAAACAGCTCTGAGACAGAAAAGCGGACAGGGGGAGGAGGTTGCCCCCAGCCCTGGTATAGAAGGGGGGTCAGTGCAGATCTCTGTAGGCGGGAAAAGTGCGGCATAAGTCGACAGGTCAGTGACGTGAGCATTTAAGGCATTGACACTCGTGTGGGGATTGTTGCCAGAGACCCCTCCAATGACCATGTCAGATACCCTGGCACTGGTGGGGCCACTGACAAGCATTTTGATATTTCTCCAGAACCTTCTGGGATCATTGGCTGAGCTGAGTAGGGCAGACTTACAGAAGTCACTTTTTGCGGCCCTGATTGCCTTTTTGCTCTTATTCCTTAAGTATCTGTAGCGTTGGAGAGTTGTCTGATCTAGGGAGCTTTTGTAGTGTGACCAACACTTGTCTCTGGCCCTCATGAGTGCAAGGAGATTCCCGTGCAACCACAGGGTGACGGACCCCCTGACCCTCCTTGTGACAATGGGGGCATGTTTGTCCTGCAAGGCCACGAAGGTAGAGAGAAAGCGGGTGGCAGCTGTAGAGGGATCAGAGACTCCCAGCACCTCTGACCAGTTGGTGGTCCTTAGATCCTCCCTGAAAACTTCAGGTTCAGACCTGGCGTAGTTCCTTATATGGATGATTTTATGGGGGACTTTTGGGGTAGGTATTCTCCACACTCCATAGACTGGGGAATGGTCAGAGATAGAGTCTGGGAGGATCCCTACAGAGGATATCCTTTCAGGTTGATTTGACAGGATCCAGTCCAACAGGGAGCTGGAGGATCCATTAGCCAATTGTCTGGTTGGCTTCTGGACAAGTTGTGTAAGGGAGTGATTAGCAAGCAGGGACTCATACTGCCTTGCATTATCACCGGCCCAGTTTAGGTTTACATCACCCAAGATAACAAGTTCATTTGCACCGGTACTGGGACCTACTGTGTCCAGGAGATGGGTCAGGCCTGGAAGGCCTCCTTTTGGTGGGTTGTAGGCACAGGCCACATGCAGTTTTTTAGAATTCCCAAGTAGGAGCAGGACGTGAAGCAGTTCACAGGGGGATGGGGTGGATGGAGGGTGAGCCACCTCAGTAACCTTCAGGTGGTTTTTGTAATATATCAAGATACCACCTCCCCGTTTATTCCCAGGTCTATTCTGTCTTATTAATTCATAACCAGGGAGTGCACATGCTGCATCGGGAGTAGAGAGTTTAAGCCAAGTCTCAGTCACTCCAAGAATATCTGGCTTGTAGAGTGAGACCCAGGTGACTAGCTTATTGAAGTTAGGTAGTAGGCTCTATATATTGAGGTGAGCAACTTTGAGTCCCTTGCCCAGCCTCCATTCCGGGGGAGGGTGGGCACTAGGGAGCTAGGGCCAGGGTTGGATTCGATGTCACCAGACAGAGCTAATATTATGGGGAAGATCCATAGGGGGTACCGCCAGTGGGCAGCCACTCCAGACGAGGGCTTCCTTGCTAGAAAACGCTTAGTACAGCTGGAGGAAAGTAGTCCTCTGAGGTCCAGACAGCTGGTAGGACAGTACAGTGATATGGAGAAGGCTAGTAGGTTAGAGAAGAAGTAGTCAGGTGACACATCCAGGGGAGGCATATTCCAGCAGTCTCTGATAACCATCGGGGGGCTGGAGACCACTTGGAGGAGTGTGAGCCCCGTAAAGAGCCCCACTAGGATGACGGAGATCAGAGGGGGTGGTAGGACATCACCTTTTTGGACCTTGGGGGACTCCCACTGTTCGGTGGGGAGTTCCCTAGGGGGCCCCATTGTGAAGAGCTGCAGGTGCATGGGCCACCTCATGATCCTCTGGGAGGACAACTCTAGTGGGGCAGACCTCGCAGTGTCCTCAGTGAGGAATTACAGCAGTGGTAATCAGAAATAGGGAGTATCCCTCGGGTACTAAGTAGGGGGCCGGGGTGAGGAGTAGGAAATAATAAGGTACACTCATCACAGGTGTAGTGCCTGCTCGTGACTTCACCAGTTTTTTTAATATTTTCACTGCAGATTTTCAACCTTGCCATTTTTTACACCTCTCCATGAACAGTACAGCTGTTATTTTTCACATCCTGCTCGAAATGTATTTTCGCACCTGTGGTTCCAAATGGTGTAGTCGCTGTGCAAAAGCAGCTTTCGGCTAACAAAAACTGATACTGCCAGTGTTCATGAGGTGGGGGTCACAAAAAAAACATGTTGAAAATTTGGAGTGAAAATACCAATGAACGCCTGAGGTGTTAGGGTTTCTGCATAAGTGTCCCAAGTGACAAAATAGTTTGCTGGTGCCTGTTGCTGCTGCTGCTGTTGTCCTGCTGTATTCTGCTGCTGCTGATGTACAGTGTGTTGCTAAATGATGACAGCCACAGATGACCATGGGTTGAACTATAATTTGATGTTCTGGAAAATTCTTCTGCTGCGCTGACTGAAACATGTTGCCCTATGTGTTGTATGTGTATTCATACCAACAATGTTAAGTTATTGTATGTGTCACTGTCATGTTTTTTCAGACACACTGCCATTTAATTTGTATTGAATCTTGTTTTTTGTTGTAAGCAGTCCTTCATGTTGTTCCTTTGCAGGGAATCATCATCATCATACATGTTGAATGTTTCCCCTTCAATGGTGTGTTGGCCATGGTCACATTCACATGCCATACATATGTGCCGCCATCTAATCTGGTACTGTAAAATTAAAATTTTTTCCAAGAGGGGTTACTGCTGTGAGTGAGTGAATTATAAGCATTTCTAATTACTGTTCTTTTCATTTACATTCTCAGGTCACAGACCACAGATTCAAAACTGTAGCGATGAAACCATGTACTGTAGCTGCCGCACATGTGTTCCACATGTGTCTGATTGTTGACTTCTACTGTTCGCACAATGTCAAGCCATGAAAGGTAAGTATTTTTTTTGGGGGGAGGAGGGTTTGCATGCGTCATTGGAAAACAATTTTCATTAATATTTTTGCCTTTTTTCCAGGTGTTCAGTGTATCAAAATTGTTGTCCGTTTTCAGACTGGAACATACTGCCTGTCCACAGTACCTCGATACTACTTGCAAACAGATGAAGAAAAAATTATTCTGAATTCATTCCAGTACCCCCATTCAGTATCAGTACCCAGTGGAGCTGTTCCTATCTTTTGTTATATCCATCATCTGGCCTGTATGTCACCACTTTTAAACACTTTACACCTACAGAAAACAAGGGAAACAAAAAAAAAAAGAAAAGCAGCCCTTACAATCCTCGATGCCAAAGTTGTACCCACTTGGAAATTCTTTTTCCATGACTGCATCAGCAACCTCAATGGTACACCGTTTGACACTGCCACCAGAATGGTCTGCTTCACCTGCATTATTCAGTACCACCATCATCGTGACTGGGTACAAACATAGATGTGATTGTCCTACTTGGTATGTTGCACTAAAAAAAGTTGAAACGGTGTGATTCGGGATAGTGAAGATGACCATGAAGAACGTTATTTGTCTCGTGAGTTGTGACATGAGTCATGAACTTGGCACTGGCAGCTCTTCTCAGAGCAGCAGAAACTGGATGGAATAGAGCTTCCACAAACAGATGACATTGAAAATTTGAAATACCTATGGCTGCCCTTCCCTGAACTGTACAATGTTCGTGCTGAGATAATATCTACTGGATTAAATATAGCCGGCTTGTCATGCAGACAAAGATTCAAGTCCATCTGCTAGTTGGGCATCCTATAGAATGTGAACATTAACAGAAGCATCGTACTGGAACAAGGATCTTGAGTGATGTGACATGATAACTGGGTCGCCTCCTGATTCGTGATGAAACTGAAGATTAAAAAAAAACAGTGTTGAACCATAAAAATTTGAAGTGGTGTGATTTGTGATCATGATGGCCATGAAGAACGTGATTCACCATGACGTGAATGTGATGTGAGCCATGGACTTGGCACAGGCAGCGCTTCTCAGAGCACCATCACTGGTACTCTGATCACTACTGGAATATTCAAAGTCATCCTCCTCATGCCTGCAGTAAACCTCCAGTGTTAATTCACAACTTTTATCTACTTGGCTACTTGCTGTTACTTGATGGCTGGCTGGCAGATTTTATTTCAGACACACACACAGAATTTATTTCACACACCACCTATGCTAAGGGTGATGCTGCAGGCACTGCTGCTACCCACACAGATTCAGGGACCTTGCCTGGCCTAACCTTCTCTGACACAGTACTTTTTCTCTTCAAGGATTTTTTCCTTTTTTTATTTATTCCACGTGATGTAATGGAATGCCCTGCCCACAGAGCCAAAGCTTATACCCCACTGACTTATCTGGCTTATACCCCACAGTCAGTAACACCTTTGCCTGACCGTGTCTTTGTGGGCATTTATTTAGATTACACAGAGTCAATAAGAAAAGAAACACATTTATTGCAAAAAGTGATTTTTCTAATTTTGTGGGTTGCTAACAAATTCAAGAGAATTCACAAGACAGTATAATGCCAAAAATACTGTGATAGGTACATTTCTTTATTATGTCTTTTTCTTTCAGTTAAATGATATAATATACAGTGAGAGACAGTATTCATGATACTATAGGGAAACACAAGATAGTGGTACAGTGACAACAATATCAACAGACTGAACATGGACAGTTAACAGCAATGTTATATTTATTCAGTTTTTGGTGGATGGGAAGCCAAAAACAACAGTGACTTCCAAATGGAAATTGAGCACTAAAGAGATGTTGCTGCACAGGCACAATAAGACCTTAACCATTCTTCAGAAATCCAAAAGTGAAACAACAATACCTTATTTTGTGGGGGCAGGGGGGTATTTACAGCAGTAGCTATATAGAAGCAGGAAAAAATACCCCAGACGGGCTAGGAAATTAAGAGTACTGCTATTATGGTGGTGCAATAAAATGCATATCAATTTACAGCACACACACAGATTAAAGGTCAGGCACAGAAACTTTAACTGTTCAGTAAACTACAATACAGACAGGGCAGGATTCACAAAGCAGATGCGGTGGGCACAAATGAGATGCACCAGCACAAACAGAATGCGCCAACCAGAAGCCAAGCGATCCACAAAGGCATGCACCAAAGGAAGTGCCATGCACAACCCCACTGTGAATTGCATAGAAAGGGCAGAGCACAAGTAGAGATGCGCCAGCACAAGCAGGATGTGCTGAGCCACACAGGGGAGCAACATAGTGAATATGGAGCAAGTCAGCAAGGCAGGAAGGAGCAACAGGGGACAAAATGGTGGGACACGGGAGAGAGGAACACAGGTCCAATGGGACACACCAGAGAGACCAAGGGCACAACAGTGGCCACAACAGGCACAGAACCATGACAGGGACCCAAGAACAGCACACAGAGCCCAAGGCTACAACCCACACAGGTCCAGGGCAGGCACACAGAATGGGCACACTGCAGTGGACAGGGCTGCACACAACAGCATGCAGGTACAAATAGCAAGGTGGAGGGCAATGGACAGGGCCAACCTCACAGGAGGCCATGACTGTGGCAGTGGGGGAGGACACACAGGGTGACCCCGTGCTGAACAGTAGCTGACACACCATGCACCACAGTGCCACACAGCCAGGCCACAACCCCAAGCACAGGAAACCACACACAGGTACACAGCAATTATGCAGCACTGCTATGTAAGCAGGCCACACACAGAATGAACACAGAGACTAGGGGCAGAGACACGAGCAGCGGGGCAGAGTGCCATGTACATGGCACAGGCAATGGTTGTGCCACAAAGAGGTGGGGCCTGGTGGGGGGGAGGGAGACTATACAATGCCTCAGGCACACACAACCATGGCAGGAAGGGGAGAGGGAAGACCCCACCAACAGTACACACACACCCAGGAAGGTGGAACAGTGAATGACCACAGACACTATAGCAGAGTGTAGAAATATTTATAATGTAATCAGAAACAAAACATACAACAATAGCAGCAGCAAAACCAAATGGAAACTATGTACAAAGGTCATACAAAACGGAAGGTGAGGGAGGGACAAATGACAGAACATGGGTGCAGAAGGGTGGAGGGTATGGGAACAACAACAGAGGAATTGAGGGGGTGGGTAACAGTGGGCTATTTACAACAGGGGCAGACCTCTACATGGCTGGGGGCTTCAAATGCAGCTGTGCACCTCTGCATCCCAAACCTGTGAGGCCATGAGCAGGCAGGAGCTGTCAGAGGCCTCCGACAGCCGCACTAAGCCACCCAACAGTCTGCTGAATGGGCTGTAGTGCAACCTGGATGGCCTGGGCGAACCGCTGGTCCAAGTCCCCCATACAGTCCATGGATCCTCCACCGTCAGCTGCAGCATGATGATCCCGGGGACACCCCTACCAAGCAGTAGACCACCCCACCAGAGAGGCAAAGCCCACAGAAGGGTGGCATCTACCTGTTCCTGGATGGACACCACGTCAAGTCCTCCATACCTCAGCGTCACTCCTCAGCAGCCTCCATGGCCCGCCGCCCAGCCGCCAGCTCTGCAAGACGCAGCAGACAGAAACCATCATGAAGAGACACAGCATTGCACAGACCACACCCCAACACCATTGTGCATATGCAGTGTAGGAGTACCCAGCCGGTGCAACACCAGTGGCCGCCCATGCTGACCACACTGGTGCACGGCCGCTGTGCCCAAACCCCCAGGGTGCCATCCCGTGGTCATGCACCACACACGGTGGTCCCTCCCAATGTGTTACACAGTGAACCAGACCTGCACACAGCACTGCAAAGTGCCCATCCCATGTGGCATGTAGGACAGAGCACCACAGGGTAGATGCAGCCACAGACATGTGTGCATGGTGTGGTGGACCCATGTGGGTATGCCCATGTGTTGTGGGCCAGACCCAACCTGCATGTGCCAGTGATAACTATGTATGCACAACACCTACCTGGCCATGGCAGTGCACCCCTGCATGCATGTCGATGCAGCCGCAGAAAACTGTCCCTGTCCTTCCATTCGAGGTCACTGTAGCAGTTCCTGCACTGTTCCTCAGTGCAGGTAACCCCCGTGCACCTCACCAGCCTCCGGGCAATGGCGGCCTGCACATGTGACCTGGGCACCTGCAGGTCCTCATGGCCAACCAGCTGCCCCTCCACAGACATCGCCAGTGCCACCAGGTGAAGCAGCTCCAGGTGTGACCAGTTCATGGCCCTAGGACCAATCCTCCCTGCCTAGGAATCGCATTGAAAATCTGCCTAGTGGTGCAAGCACAGGAAGCACAGTCTGGAACACAGATGGTGCCACGTGTGCCAGCAGGCCATGTGCAGGGCACCGCACACAGCACCGTGAAGCACAATTGGTCCAGCAAGCACCCAGTGGTACATGTGCAATACGTACTGCCAAGGCATGGCAGGGGTCATGTCTGGGTCTGGCATGCATGATGCACACGTGGCTGCCATCTTACATGTGGCAATCGTGATCACACAGAGCATCCATGATGTGCATCAGCACACCGTTACGCACACATCCGTAATGCACGATCCATGAACAACACCGTCAACCAGCACATTGGGCACTGCGCAGGTGGGCGTGCAATGCATGGACAGTCTGCACTGCTCAACTGACACCTGCCGTACAGACGCGATGCAAATGACAGTACAACCACACACATGCAGGGATGCACCATGGATACAACAGACAGTGCATGCATGCAGCGTGTGTTGAGGCTGATGTGCCCAATTCAGGTACGTGCACCAAACGAGATGCGCATGCGGAGGACATGCACCGTGTACGGATGAGTCCAGCTCAACAGATACACTGTGCTGATTTAGTTGAGCTGAGGGCAATTATGCAATTCACAGACACTATGCCCAAATCAGCCTCATATCGCATGCAGGGGCATCTCAGCTGTTTAGCATCTCAATAACACAGCCCCAGACCTTATCTGCATGCCCTGAGCCATAAGTGATCCCAACTCATCCCACACTGAGATTAGGTGACTGAGAGGAATCACAGCCTTGAGGGTGAGTACACAGCTATTCCTACAAGTAATACTGCAGGTACTGTGTAGTGTCTCTGTGATGATGGGGACCTCTGCCTACACCATGGCACATCCCAGGGGTGAGGGAAACTGTGGACTACTACAGGAATGCCTGATGCACACTGCCATTTGTGTACAGGCACAGTTGCACTGTAGCAATGCCACATGCTGGGGCCAGCTGAGCACATCCCATCGCCAGCATGCCATGTGCAGGGACCCCTAGTGGACGACATGGCATCCCACACAATGCCCCACAGGTGGCACCATTGGGGGGGCATGATGGCCAATGTGTCTGCACTGACAGTGTGGTGTGCATAGTGCGTGTGCAGGGCTTACAGCTGTATGTGTTCATCGGCATGTGTCACTGGTGGTACAGCCTTGGCCCTGCAGCCATCTGTGGTGTGCGCAGTGTACACACCGGACACAGTCACACCCAGCAGAGCTCACCATGCATGTCCATGCACATACATAGCCTACTGGCCCTGACCAACAGGTGCTGGTGTGCCAGACTGTGACCAATGCCTGTCGGGACTGGCCACACGAGATCCCACCTGAGCATGGCTAATGTCTGTACTCTCCCACAGAAACCACAATGTCAGATGGCAACAGTGCTGCAAGCAGATGGTGGATCAACTTCACTAAGGATGAAGAGCAGGCCCTCATTGAGGCATGCCACTGACAGCTGGATGTCCTGACTGGCAGGGGTGGTAGCTGTATGGTACAGTTGGAGGGCTGGGAGGTGGAGGCCCACCATTTAAAATCTGTGGTGGCATTCAACTGCACCACCCTGGAGTGCCAGAAGCACTGTAATGATGGGCGATAGAGGGCGAAGGAGAAGGTGGCCCACATCGAGGCATCCCTGAGGTGGACGGGGGTGACCCACCCTTGGATGTCCACCTGAGCCCCAATGAGGAGCTACTTGTGGCAACCATCACCAGGATTGCCATGCAAGGTGTCCCAGGTGAGGAGTTCCAGACCTGTGGAAGCCTGTCACAGCACTGTAAGTAGCTATGGAGCCAGTGAGTGGCTGGCCCCATGTGTGCCCTGGCTGCCATGCCTGTTCCGGTGTGCCATGCAGTGCTTCTGTGTACCCAGGGGCTGTGCCATGTGTCTTGGCTGTACATGGCTGTCCCACACCATTGAACATGGGGCTGCACCACCCATGCCTGTGGTGGCACATGTGGGTGACACACATGGTTGGGCATGCCTGTGCTTCCACTGCCATGCATGGTGCCATGTGGCCACTTCCTGTCACCACACACTACCAGTCACAACATGCACATGGCTGGTGTGGCACGATGAGCGGACCAGCATGCACACCCATGGCACTACACTCCACCACTCTGTACATGTCTGCATGTCTGTCTGCCACAGATTCTTCAAGTGCACCAAGTTCTCCCATCTTCTTTCCACAGCTCCATCATGCCTCACAGGTGCAGCCATGGCCATGGCTGCACAGGACGCCCTGGCGGGCGATGATGCAGGCCCATCACACAGGGCTGATGTCACTGCTGTGGATGGTGCCTGATTGAGGGGGACTTGGCCAACAGTGGGACATGTAGCATGCAGATATCTATGCGGGTGGCCCCAGACACCACTGATGGCCCCGCTGTATGTGGCACAGCTGCCCATAGCAGAGGGTGCTGTGCACCCTGTGCCTGGACCAAGTGCCGTGGCCAGACCATCAGGGGCATCCAGTTAAGGTGATGCAGGGCACGGGCATGGGCATGCACCTTTGGAGCATGATGACACTGGCCATGGATGTGCAGTGGCCAAGCATGGCCAAGGCCCACTCATACTGCAGCCTGCCATGGTACAGCCACCACCCGTGGATGCCCCAGGGCAGGCTGTCTCACCCCCCGCTCTTTGGTAATGTCACCGTGACTCTTTCACCCACCGATGACATGGAGGGCTATGTCCGCCTCCTGCGTAGCACCATGGAGGGGCAGGCTGCCCTCCTTGTGGAGTTCAGGAGCCACAGGACAGTGATGGTCCTGGAGCACAAGTCTGCAGCTGCATGGCATGCCTAGACATTGACGGAGGCACGCCTCTTGTGGGTGGGCATAACCACAGCACTGGATCAGATTGCAGCTGCTGCGGAGGCAGCAGCTGCAGCTGTTGCACGCTGTGGACATTGGGCATCCAGGTGAACACCCAGGAGTGCCTCCTGCACACCCCAGCAGTGGTGTCAGGTGGACCCTTTGCTGATGATGCCATTGCTGCACGGTGCAACACCCAGTATCCCTGGCCCAGATGTGGCCCGTGGGGATGCAATACCGATAAGCACACATTCATGGTCTCATTGCAGTACCCCTGGAGGGTTGGTGACTACACCCCCTGTGGCTGGTGGTGCCATGACAGCTTCCACCAGTCATGGCAGAGGATGCCCACATGTCCATGGTGGCCAGGGTGCCACACTGTAATGTCCTGGTCCCTGTTCCATCAGCTGCGGCCCATACCACAACTGTGTTCTGCACACCTGGTTAATGGTGCCTGGGGTGGCATGTGTGGCAGGCACCTGCCTCAGTGCACCACCATCATGGGCTCCCTGTGCAGTACCACCTGTGTGCCTGTGTGTGCCACTACCGTGCCAAGTGGCATGGGCATGATGAGGGTGGCCCAGTGTCTGCTGTGCCTGTGTGCCGGCTGCAGTACACACTGACCCATGCCATCCCTGGCACAGTCATGGTGGTACGAGTGTGTTGCAGGCTGTGTGTACATGTGTTTGCATGTGTGTGTGTGCATATGTGTGTGTGTGTGTGTGTGTGTGTGTGCATGCCGCTGTGGGCCTGTCCGTGTACTGTCCTGTGTCTGCTATGCACTGCACGGCTCTGTGGCTAGCTGTTCTCACCATAGTGCACCTCCCAGCTACACACCTCCAATACTCACCTATAGTTCCCACAATTCTCCTCCACCACCATGCTGTGGTACTGCCTGGCCCATGCTGCCAGCCGTGGGTCCCAGCAGCCTATCGTGGCTTCTGGCCTTGACAGGTATTCCACAGTCTATGGCCATGTTGTGTAGCATACAACAGGCCAGGAATATACCACAGACCTTCTCAGGGCTATACTGTAGGGCACCACCAGACCTACACAGACACCAGAAATGCATCTTCAACATGCCAAACATAAGCTCTATGATGGTGCGCATAGCAATGTGTGCCTCGTTGTACTGCTCCTCCATCTCTGTTCTGGGTCATCGGATGGGGGTGAGGAGCCAGGGTCTCAGTGGGTATGCCACATCACCTGTGGGGGAGATCGGGTGGCCATTAGTACATTGGTGCCATGTGTGGGATGCCCCCTGTCTCCGCTCCAGTCCACACTGGTGTGTGCGCATGACATCCACCACTGCCTGTGCCTCTCCCTTCCCTGAATTCCTACCTCCCTACATCAGCAGCTGTTGCGGGCTGCTGTCTGCTTGTGGTGTATATGTCCCTGCCACACATGCACCCCCATGGCACTGCCCCACACCTGCCGTGCATTGCTCGTGTGCCGCCCTGTGCCTGCAGGTGTCTGCTTGTATCCCCTTGCACACCTCCAATGTTTCATGGCATCTGCACCTACTGCACATTATGCATGTTGCTCTCTGCATACAGACACTCCTGCCCTGAGAGTGGTGCCCTGTTGTGCAGCTGTTATCATGTCCCACGCACCTAATAGATGGCCACTTGGTATGTCCCCTGCCTGGAACCTCTGGCAGAGGGCCAACTGCTGCCAGATGAAGGCATCACGTGTGCTCCCAGGGTGTATGGAAGCCCTTGCAGTTGACATAGGTGATGGCCTCCTCACCTGGTGGTGTGCGGATTGCCATGTGGGTGCAGTCTATGACCCTTATGATACCTAGCATGCATGTCGCCCTGTAGAACCCCTGAATGGCTTCTGTCCGCTCAGCCTGTGTGCTGGGGAACTGGATGTATTCTGAAGCATGTGGTAGTGCAGTGAGGAATTGTGTGAGGAGGCTGGAATTGGAGGCCTGTGATACAACAGTGATGTCCCCAGTGGGCCTCTGGAAGGTTCCCGTGGTGAGCAGGCACATTACTGTTGTCACCTTGGTCTCCACCGAGATGGCATGACCACGTGCAGTGGGTGCCTGCATTTCTTCATGGCACAGCTTACAGAGCTGCTTCAGAATGACCCTGTTCAGGCCATATCGGTCTACTGTCTCCACATCCATCAGCTGCTCAAATGACAGCCTGGCACGATACCACTGTGGGGCAGGCCGCCTACGGTGCCTTCTGCCTTCCCATCTCCTCATCTTCATTAGCACACCAACCATGGCAAATGGTGCTTTATCCATGTTGCTGGTGGTGGAGTGCTGTCTGTCTCTCTGGCTCTCTCACACACTTCCCCTCTCTCTGCTAGTATGCAGATTCTGCTGTTCAGCCACTGACCTGCAGGTGGCTTGCACTTAAGTCTGCTTCTTTTATACTTATCTTTTCATGGCGCATTTGGCATTTGCACTGGGTTTGCTCTCTTGTTGTGCCATTGTTTAGCACTGTGAATCACTTTGTGCTGTGTACGCATGTGTCTGCTCACTGTATTTGCACCACATATCATTATGATGTGCCTACAGTGCATCCAATTCAGCACAACACATCTAGGATGTGCCGGCGCATCCACCCTGTGTATGAATCACTTCCTGGCACATTTTCTGTTTGCGCCTGTGCATCTCACTTGCACCCAGCGCATCTCTTTTGTGAATCCTGCCCACAGTCATTTAATATGACTGAAAAAATGCCCAGCAAACAGAAAAAACTTATACAAAATTAAGTGAAGTTGTACTGTGTCTACCTGAACACACAAATTATACAAAACTAGCCAACATAAGTTGGAAAAACTGCCTTTCTCACTAATCTCTCTTCTACACCACAGATCCGCCCCTCCCCCAAAGCACACTTCTACAGTGCCTGTCAGTAGAGACTGATTGTACTAAATTAACATTAAATAGTCACACAAAATCAATAAATACTCAATGATATAAACACATAAGGGTTTACTACAATTAATGTACTAAATTTGGACTCGACATTTTGTGGAAAAAAATGCATTTTTAAAGGTTCTTCGATGGTTTAAATCTCAGAGCTCTGACAGCAAACTGTTTCCAGCTTTCCACTATACACACTATGCTGAACTAAGGCTGCACAAAACAATATAGAGCCCATGAGACCTTAAATCCCATGAATCACTGCAAAATTCACCTTAAAGAGCAAAAAAGGAAGGTGAAGTAATGCAAATGCCATAGAGAATAATGGGAACTTTGCATTACTTTGAGATGTGAAGTTATTCGCTTAGCTATGCTGATTATGAAATGAAATTCGGGTTTTACGCAAAATGCTATGTGTAGTGAATTTTAGGTATTTTGCCCACCTCTAATCATGACCCCTTGAAAAATTCTATGAAAGTTCCTTCACCTCTGTGAAATCTTGATGTGTGAGTTCCCTCATCTTAACATGTGTCCTGAACATGTTTTATGCTGTGGTCCATATTACTGTATAAGGGTCAGAGTTCTACATCATCCCAAGTAAACAATTATGTTGTTTGAATGTGTAGCTTTTAGGGGTAAGCCAGGTACAGGTTTGTTAGATTGTTCTCATGTACCAGCCACTGGTAGTGGGAATTACTTCCTGCAGGTACTAATGGACTTCATCCTGACATGATGTTGAAGTCTGAGGTTGGTGGTTCTCAGGAACTTTAATGCCTAGGTTGATGCAAAAGCCTCACTTTCTGGTCAACAGTTCTTCCAGCAGATGATGTAGCTGGGCCTTGCACAGGCTGTTACCACTGGAACGTATCATCATGGCCACACATTGGATCTAGTTTCCTCATTGGGCCTTGACATAAGAGAAGTCAAGGTTGATCCATGTATTTGTTCAGATCATCATGCTGTGTCATTCCTCTGTGGGGTCCTGCTTTATATCCCTTCCATGGAGATGGTCTGATGCCACCCTAGGAAAAACATGAAGCTTTGCAAATTCTTGCTTGGAATGGACCTTTAGAGCATGATGTCAGCTTGTACAAGTAGGGTCAAGGAGACTGTACAGAGTACTTTACAGAGTTATAATTTCGCCCTCACCACCACCGTCAACTCCATAACACCTTACTGTGTTCATACCCTGACTTCTCAACATAGCTCTCTATGGTATTGTGAGAAGCTAAGGTGGTTGAAGACTAAGGGATGACATTCTTGACAAAAGTCCCATTCACTGGAGGACAAACTGGCATTTAAAGCTCTCTATGGTGAATATCAGCAGACAATCCCCATGAAAAAGAAGAATTTCCAGTAAAGAGTGATTGCTGTAGAGAAGAACTGACCTGTTCAACTTTTTTACATTGTAGACAGGATGATTAATCCCCCAGACTACAGTCCAAAAATGTTTTTTTTCTGCTGAAAAATACATTACTAGGTTCTTTCTCTCCAAGGTGTCCTCTATTCAGGATTGGATCTCTTCAAGCAGTCTGTCAAGGGTTAGCAGTGCCAGTCCTGAGATGTCTCAAGGTGATTGGCCATCATAGATGGAGTTTTGTCCCATTTCAGCAGGATGATATACTGTTACTTGGGCAATGCAATTAGGGCACCATAATTTGGGTGATGAGAAAAGATCGTGATGGGGCATGCTGGATTTCGCAGCACCCTGCACTCATAACGTTTTTGCTGCTGACACTGTTCTCCTCTGGTCCACTCATGCCCAGACATGAAGGAGATTATATTTAGTGTTGGGGCATGTGGTGGGCAAAGCGCCCTACAAAAGCTAACTCTTCTCTCCCTTCTGTTCCTTGTCAGCGTAGCTGGATTGCGGCAGAATTTGTGGCCTGGTCATTGTGGGTGACATGTTTCTGGTGCCTTAATTTATGGTGACCAGATTCATGTCACAGTGCAGTGGGTTAACCCAGTGGGACTGTTTCCCACCTACTGTTTATTGGATCCAGGAACCACCCTGTGGTTTATTGATTGTGGAGTGCCCAGGGTCTGATTATTTCAGAGATTGTTAGCTCATCTGTGAGGGAGGGGACTTTCCCTGATGTTCAATAAAGGGTGGTAGTGAGATCCCTCCTAAAGAAACCATCTCTGGATCCTGACATTCTTCTCAATTAAAAGCCTTCTCGAACCGTATCTTTGTGGGAAAGGTAATCAAGAAGATGGTGATGATGCAGTTGAAATTTCGCTTGGCATGGTTTGACATGTATTAGGCCCTCCAGTTGGGATTTCACCCTGGTCCCAATACTGAGATGTCACTGTTCAAGGTGTTCAGTGATCTACTTATGGTGAGTGACAGAGGGCATTGTTTCATTCCTGTCCTTCTTGTCCTATCTTTGGCATTTAACACAGTTGACAATGGAGTGCTTGTATAAATCTTGAGACAATATGGAAGTCTCACTGGCACCATTTTGTGCTGGTATGAGCCCTACCAGTCCAGAAGAGCACACCAGGTAGTCTTGGGTTATTTCATTTCTTAGCAGCCCATTGGATTACGGTGTGCCTCAAGGTTCAATCCTGGCCCCCCGTGCTGTTTGCCATGTACATGTCGCCCTTGGGTGAGACTCATCAGATAGTATGGTCTGAAGTTTCACTGCAATGCAGATGCTACCCAGCTATACTTGTCATGTGCACCTGATGGGGTTGGTGCTGGTCTGGTGCTGTGCCATTGCTTGAAAGAGATCTTGACTGAATGGCCTCCAACTCACTAAGTCTCAACACAAGTAAGACTGAGGTGAAGATTTTTGAATCAGGTCCCTATGGGTAAGCAATGACAAGGAGCAGCACCACATTGCCATCTTCAAATTATGCCACCCTTGGAACTGTGGCTATGGTTAGAAATCTAGGGTTCACTATTGGATCTAGGCTGACCATGGAGTACCATGTGTCAGCAGTTGTCCATGGTGTTTTTTTTTTCATGTTTGAAACATCACCCTGATTAAATTGTCTCTAGTGTTTGGTGACCTGGTGATGGTAGTCCATGCCTTTGTCAAATCTAGATTGGATTGCTGTAATGTCCTCTACTGTAGGTCATCTGGAAGCTTGATGTGCCACCTGCAGTTGGTCCAGACAGTGTCAGCATATTGGATCTCCAGGACATCTTGTAGAGATCATATTATACTAGCTCTGTGCAAACTGCACTGGCTGCCTGTTCAGTGACATACTAACTTCAGTATATCCTTGTTGGTATACAAGGCCCTACATGGATTGGGACCTAGTTATCTAAAAGATCTCCTGAATCCACTTACCTCTGTCTGCCCTCTCTGCTTCACTGATACTGGCTCATCTGTACCATGGTCTACTGTAGGCTAATACTCTCTGAGGACAGGTATTCCATGGTGACTGTGTTTATATTGTGGAATGCTTTGCAAGTCCACATTCAATCTGACAGCACAGTGGGGACCTTCAAAGTGGCCCTGAAATTCCGTCTACTTAAACTAGCCTATGTTGATTGAATTTTAATTTAATTTTGATTTAATTTCAGTTTTACAATTTGTTCTTGAACTGTGGCTTGCTGAAATATGTTTTGCTCCTTTGAGCAATTTATTTATTGAGTATTTGTTTTATTTATTGTTATTTATTGTATTTTGTTATTTGATTAGTTTGTTTCTGTATGGTGCCATGAGCCCTGGGGAAAGGATGCCAAAGAAATAAAATTGCCTGTCCAAGTCTTAATCATCTGCATTATCAAAATGCATAATTCTGAAAAAATAGACATATGTACTGTACATTCCCCTTTTTATAGCTAATGTGACCTTTGTGCCTGTTACTTTAAAACCATATAGAGTACTGCAGATTGTTTAGTGGTCTATTAAAAATGGAAGGCAGACTGGCAATCAAAGTACTGAGCCACTTTGTCTTAACATTCCAGGGTGAGCATAGGTGGATGTTTAATGCACCCACCTAGTGTCAGTGGAAGATGTCAAGCAGATGGGCGCACAGTCTGTACTGTGCTGTTTACAAAGACATCATCAGGCATTGAAACAGTTGCTAATGTGTGCCATAGGCTGGCATTAAAAAAAACATCTATCATACTGTATCATTACAAGATGTTAATGAAGCGACAGTCACCATATACAAGGCTCTGCCATGGAGAGCAGCAGTGGACACAGTTTGCTAAAGGCCCTAGATGGAGGATGGGACCATGTTGCCACCAGCCCTCAATCAGGGGGTCAGGCTTACTAGGACCTCTATGACAGGGAGTGGTGGTCATGTCACACCAGGAGAATATTGTGTAAAAGTCTGTCAGTACATGCACTGCACAGCAAAGAATGGTACGATGCATGGTGATTTTCTTTTTTCACAGTTCTAATGTAAGTGGCATTTGTCCATTTCTGTCTTTCAGGTTAATAATCACAGGAAGGTGGTGATCAGCACATTCCGCTGGATGTCATGAGTCTTGGTCTAATCACCCATCCTACCCACCTGATAACCCAAAAAATAAACATCTTCTATATTGTTTTACAAATAAATTCGTATTGCCTTTCCTTTGTGGTGTTACAGGCATCTGTACAGTATGGCAGTTTTCAATGTTTGCATTTTGTTTCCGTGTTCAGCACTGTTTTTTTTTTCTAGTTTCAATAAATTACCAGAAAATGTACCTTTTTTACATGTTATGGGGAAAGTTGATGTGGGGATACAAGTGTGCTCAAGGTGAGGGGGGGTTGCAGTCAGGTGTGTTCAGGGGTGTACAGGAGAGGTGTGTTTCAGGTGTATGGAACTGGTGCTGGGAGTTGTAGCTCAGGTGTGTTTGGGAGGACGGTACCTCTACAGCAGCCCACATGTATGTGTATGTTCTGGTTATTCACACTGCCCATACAGCAGTTCTTTTGGGGCTGTGGATTGGCACACACAACTGTTTCACATACGTGTCACTTTCCACAACCTGGCACTGTACTCTGAAAGGGATGCATGCACAGTATATGTGCTGTATTGTGACATCTGATGGCTGCTACAGGATACTCAGATACTTCACATTTCTGATATCAAAACTTAATGCAAAAATACCTGAGAACGCAACTTTTTTTTTTTCTATTGTGTTTTTATCCAGTGTTTTTCCCCATTTTTTCGCCTGCCCCCTTTCCCCGGATGCACACATGTGCATGTGGAGGCATGCGTGCACTGTGTTCTGAAGTGCCCTCCTGACTTGCCACTCCCTTTGGCCTACACTGCCACTGGACCTCCACCCAGTGGCAGCAGAACTATGGGGGGGTGACAATCACCCCAGGAGAGGAAAGCTGCCATTAGGCTGCTTGATCCTGCTCCGTCCCTCACCCCCCACCCCGTGCTGACAACCCAATGACTTGAGGTAATTCCTGAACCTGGGTCACCGACGTGGCACGAGATGTGGTGTTCAGCACCTCAACCCTCAGCACCACTGGGCTGGCTAGAGAACACAGTTCTTATGCACAATGCAGTAGTGTGATATTGTTACTGGTGGCACTGGCTGCCATCCATTAAAACTCAGACCAATACTCAGTGTCTTGGCCAACCAATCTGCTGCAAGATCCTTCTCCGAATGATCATGTCACAGTTTGCCTACTAGATGTGGTCTATGTTGTCACTCTTAAGTCCATTTTGGCAGCCTGGACCATCATTTTTCTCTTTTTCTGTCATTTCACATTAAACACCCTTACTCTCACCCACCACTGCTCCTTCTATCTTAAGCCCTTCCCTCCAGCTTTGGTGTCCAGGCAACAATCTCACTGTTTCTCATTTGTCTACAAATACTGGCTTTCCTCCTTCCCCCTCACCTCTCTTCACTTCTTCCCCATCCCTTCCCTTCCCCCAATAACTCCAACATACCAACTCTTGTACATTCCTGATCCCTCACTGCACTACCTCTACAGGTCAATCTGCTTTCTCAGTGCACCTCCCATCTTTCTGGCACAACCTCCTGACCCACCTCTGCCTTGCTTACTCTTTTCTTGTTGTTAAGCTCCTTCTCAGGGTTCACTTCTCTCCCTCCTTCTCTTGTCCCTAGCTCTACTCTACATAGATTTAGTTTTTGTTGAGCACAATTTTGCCCTGGTCTAATGCAGTCAATTACCACCTCTCATGTTTGCATATTGTACCCTTTTGGTTTACACTGTTGTACTACTGCAATGATCTTTTGTACAGTTAGCATTGTTATTCTCTTCTGGTGCCCTTTTCCCCCAGGTAGCACATTGAAACAAGCCTTGGCTCAGTGTACCTTTTCTGAAATAAATAAATAAACAAATGGATTTCTACAAATAGGAAAGCTCATACAAAACCCAAAAGCCAGGCTAGAGTGAGAAAGAAGAGTTGTTGTTTAAAGCCGCTGCAGTGACTGCCTGCTTCTTTCATGTGACTACCTTGGCCACATAGATCTTCCAGCTGGGAAGGTAAGTGAACAGTCACCTCTTCGGCTGCTGACAAAGATGCTCCATGGGAGTGCTCGAGGTATGTTTCATGCTCTGGTCCACTGGTTCCCATCCCTGGTGCTGAAGAACTTTACATCAGCAAAGCTCAGCCAACCTTCAGTAGGTTTGGGAGAGAGGGGGCTGAATTCACTCCAAAACCTGAGTACTCTGCCAGTAACTGGAGATCTTGCTCCTTTACATTTTTTAGTTCTTTATGACACAGACTGTATAACTTACTTGTCAGTATTTTTGATACTCTATTGCACATAGAAGATTTTAAAACAATGAAATAGAAATATACCAGCAGCAGGTTTGCTATTTCTGGAGGATATTCCTTTGGGAGAGCTGCTTTGCACTTAGTTTAAAAGACAAATCCTTTGCAAAGATCTGCAGATCTATGGCATGACTATACAACATCATAAGGAATGAAGCCATGTTTAAAGTGTTAATCTCAGCTACTGAACTGCAAAATGGGAATCACAGTGTTTGCTGTCTTAAAAAGAATGTTAACATTACCTGGACCGAAGCAGGTCTGTCGGGCTGGCTACAGGATCGGAGGACTGCAGGCAGGCGGGGGTACTGCTGAGATTTACTAAAGCTGCAGTGAATTGTTCAATATTGTGTGGACCAATTGTTTCTAAATGAAAAATCAGAAAGTAGTGACAAACTACAGTAGTACAGTGCTGGCAATGATATACTATTAAATAAGCTTAGAAGGGGTAAAACAATATAGAATGTGAGCCAAACAGCAGAGATATCTGTAATACAGTAGACTGTATGATTAATGCAAATTGTATCTGCCTTAATACCACCAAAGTTAGAGGGTGGCTAGTTCTGCTGACGGTGCATGGCAAAGCAGACTTGAATAATAGTGTTGATAGATGTTAACAAGTAAACCAATTATAATTGATATATAATGTCTGAAATCAGTCATCAGTTGACAGCATCATCTTAAATTATTTTTGTTGGCACTGTCAACAAGGAACCACTGAGTACAAAGTCCAAAGGAGTCCATCACACATGGTGCACGTGCAGACACATGCTTCAGGAATTACAAGGTAGACACTCCTCAATTTCGTAAACAATATGTTTTAGCAAATTTGCTGAGGCATATCACTCACCATGTTTATGGCTGATAACAGTGTTGAGTCATATTAGATACACTACATTATGCTATGCAGAGGAATTTGCACAATTATGACAATGTTAGAAATGTCTAGGAATTGTGTTAGTACAGTACTTTTATTTCAACACCATACTTATGTTACCCCTACCCCTGCTCCTCCCCTCACCCCAATCCCCTTATACTCTGACAAAGCCCCCTCAGGTTGCTCTCACCTTGCTATGTAGTTCTTATCTGTTTGGCTCCTTTTCCTGTTTTTTATTGTGACCAGTTTAGAATGTCAAATTGCATTCCTCACCTTGTAACACTTCTGACACTGTTATTGACTTATTTGCCTGCTACCTGTACAGCCTGTAACCAGTTGTGCACTCTGAATGTTCTTTAACCTGTTTATGTAAATTTTGTCTCTCGTCCACTTGACATGGAACCTTTGTAAAAGAGCCTTCCTGGCTCAAGGGTATTAATCTGCAACTGAAATAAATACAATAAATAAAAATAAAATAAATGTTACCTGTAAAATTAGCAATTAGATATCTATTTGGGTGTGATTTAAAAAGGCAAGAATATCCTTTGAGCTTTATAACAACATTACTGGATGAGGCCAGATCAGGATGACCTGCCAAGGTTCGGCTCTTATATAAGTTTAGACGCTAATGCAAAAGGCTTAAAAAGAATCTAAAGCAGCTTCTTCCAGCCTAAAAGGATCTTTAACAGCTGATGGGATGCAATAGCTTGAGGTCAGCTACTTAGCTGCTTCTTCATTTTTGTCAGTCTAGTAGCAGTATGAGTAAGAGAGTATTGGAGGAAACCTGGAGCAACAAAGAGAAGGACCACCAACTATTTGGAATAGATAGCAGGATTGACCAGGCAACAGTGTTTGCGCAAGGGGGTGTTATTATAAACTATGAACCATAGAGGCCTTATTAAAATTAGAGTTGGGTTGAAATTTTCATAATATCTAATTGACTTGTGTTAATGCAGAAGTCAGGTAAGGTGGGTGATCGCAAGGATATGCTGTACTTTATTAATCAGCAAGGTTTGTCTTAAAAGCTGACAGTAATCTGTTGCTTTTTTCTTTACAGATAGAGAAAGTTCTGGGATTATGAAAAAGATCATCCAAAACAGTACATAAAGAGTAGCATCTTTTTGGAGGGAGAGAGAGAGAGAGAGAGAGAGTTAGTTCAATATAATGTATGGTGAGCCCTTATTACCTCTAAAAAGTGGCAAAATTATTTCTTGATGATTCCATCGCTATGACGTAAGTGGTTATAAACCTCTCTTGAGTACGTCATACTGATGGGATTACAAACAGAGCCCATCTGCACATGCTTGTACCTTTCATCTTGCGCACCGACGGCCTTCCCGAAACTAGCGCAGCGGCGAGAAAATGACCCAGAACATCCGCGGTGGTGCCAAAAGTAAGACACATTCATTTGTTTTGGTAGTTTATGGGGCCATACACTATAAAATATAATGTATGGTCCCTTTATCATTAACTGGTTTGTGTAATGTCTCGAGGTTGCCATGGTGACGTAAACCTCTCGAGCTTCGCTCTCGAGGTTTACATGGTCACCCTGGCAATCTCTTGACAGTTAACAAACCGGTTAACGATAGAGGACCACACATTATCCTCTAAATGAGGTATGGCAGATTCTTGCTGGCTCAAACCTAACACCACTCAAGAGCGAGACAACTACTGAAGGTCCCTATAATCAGCCATAGCACTATGTATTTGAATTTAGAAGATAGAGTTGTTATATTACAAAAGCTTGCAGTCAATTCTGTAGAAACATTTGGGATACACAATGGTCAGACTCAGAATATGCCATTTATCATCACAAGTGAGGGGGCAGGGCCATTACTCATGAGCAGCAGAGCCACAAATGAGTTATGAAAGTCCTGCCCCCTTACTAGTGATGATGAATGTCATTGTATGTCCAGTTTGTAATATGTATTTTAAATTGTAAAGCTTTCAGATTGGTTCTTTTAATGAAGAAGAAGCTGTTTCTGTTTGATTTCACTGCTCTGTTTTGAGTGCAGCTGTGGTCATTGTGATGTCATCAAGCATTGTTCAAGCTGCTCTTCCATTGTTGAAAAGCTCCTTTGTGACCAACCTCAAGTGCTGATAAAAGATGATGACCCACCTCTAGTGATAATATATAGAATAATATATGGTTGGGTGTGTGCAACCAGAATTTTAGACACTCCCGAGGTGTGGGATGCTACATAAACCCCAAGGGTGAAGCCTGAGGGGTTTATAAAAACATCCCACACCAAGAGTGTGTCTAAAAGTCTGGTTTTACACACACTCACCTATGTATTATTTTATTTAATTAATGGCCAGTATTTTTTATGTGTGTGAAAGACACACGCACACACATAGAAATGTAGCAAAATAAAATGTGGCTGGTGAAATTGTGTTGAAATCAGTAATTTTGCCATGTGAAATCTTTCGTGAAATTGCAGTGAAATTTCGCAATTTTGCCTGCTGTCAATGCTGGAGTCTATTGGTCCCCCAGTTGCTCACTGACCCAAATTTCAAAATAAAAATTAATTCTCCATGCTGTCTAGTGGTCCCCCTCCCCAGGTCGATCACTGGCAGAAAGGTCAATAAAACCAAGCCCTCCCCAGTTAACTCATTATTTTCCTTGGACTCTAATCCTAAAAAAAATTCAATCCCACTCCCTGGTGTCTAGTGGACCCCATCCCCACCCTGTCATCAGATAGCACCCACCAGTTCCCCAGTGCCCTGATCAGGCCACCAGCACAGCCCTCCTTGCACTCCATAGCCAGTAGCCCTACTGAGCACTTTAATGAATGAGCGCATCCTGTACAAGCACATGCTCATTCATTAAAGCGCTCAGTCAGGCTGACAGCCATGGAGGTGAGTGGAGGGCTGTGCCAGTGGCCCGATCAGGGTACTGGGAGGAGTGGGGTTGGTGCTATCTGATGACAAGGTGGGGGAAGGGGGTCCACTAGACACCAGGGAGTGGGGACTGAATTTTTTTTAAGGTTGAGGGTCCGGGGAAAATAATTAGTTAACTGGGGGGAAGGGGCTTGCTTTATTCACTTTGGGCCAGTGATTGACCCGGTGGGGAATCACTAGACACCAGGGAGAATGAACTTTTATTTTGAAATTTGGGCTGGTGAGCAGCTGGGGGGACCACTAGCTAGGTCCAGAGACACAGGAAGTCATTATTTTAGTAAACTTCGCCTGCGGGTGGTGAAATTATGCCTGGGCATGGCAAAATTTCTCCAGCTTGAGGGTGAAATTTCTCTCACTCTGCGGGTGAAAATTTGCTTTTCGACCAATGAAATATTTCGCAAAATGCCCAAATTACATGAAATATTTCATCAGGCAAAATTTTCCAATTTCGCACAACACTACACACACACACACACACACACACACACACACACACTCATTCAGTGCTTTTTGTCTCTTTTTGGTAGAGACATTCATTTGCTTCTCTTTTTTATTATTATTTTAGTGGGGATATTGGTGTTATGAAGAGCTGTGGTGTGATTTGCAGTGTTCAGTGCTGTCTTTGTATGATTTTAGTGTGTCTGTCTCTCACCCCCCCCCCCCATTGCCATGCCACTGCATTTTTACCGGGACTTGTGCCACTGAGAAACAGCAGTTCAGGAAAGTGGGGGGATCCACTTCCAAAGGCAGGATCAACCAGATGTGTTTGAAAAATTTGTTTACAGTTTGTACCTTTCTTTGGGTGTGAGGGAAATGATGAAGCTGCGGATCGCTCCCTATCAGGAACAGAGCCGCCATATTGTATCAGATGTTCAGCCCACCCACAGAAGGCTAAGTGGCCATTGAGGTTTTTGAGGATGAGTTTAATTGATTGGCACTGATTTCAACCTCCCGGATTTAACCAAAATTATCAATGGGGAGGTTGTAACTGAAAAATAAAAGTACCATAATCCATTTATAAAAAAAAAGCTAACCATTCATTAAAAATGATTTATCATCACTCCAGATTCAACTGACATGTAAATATTTCAATGAATTGTACATGTTTGTCTAACCTCCAGTGTATAAAGCAATATATATCATGTTGCTGCAACTTCTATATGTAAACATATACAATATTAGATGGTTTTGAAAATTAAAATAACACTGATAATCATTGGGGTATTCTAATTATTGTTCTATAATAGAATAAAGATACTTTTTCTAGTGCGAAAATGTGATTGTATCATGACATCAACTTATATAGAGGGCCCAGTGTTGGGCAGCATAGTGCAGTTGCTGTGCCTTGTATGTAAGAAATGATTGTGTGTGTGTGTGTGTTTGTGCATTACGGTGGAATAACAGCGCACCTCAGGTGTGTTGTGAGGCATGAGGTATCACTGAGTGCATTCAACCTCCCGAGAAATGCCATTATCTAGTGCTGTGCAGAATGCAGAATTCTGCCAGTGGAATTAGTGCAGAATGACCATTCCACCAGAGGAATTTCCACTGGAATTTTGATTGTTCGCCTGCAGAATTCCGCCTACTGTGATCCGCGGAACAGTATTTTTTTCTGTATAAAATTATCCCGTAACAATTTCCACAGAAAATATTGAGATCCGCAGAATAATATTTCACGGAACATTGATTTTTCCATGGAAAATCATTCACAGCTATTTTATGCTGCGGAATTCTGACATTCCATTTCTGGCAGAATTCGGTGGAATTTTGGTGTAATTTTGAATATTCCGCAGAATTTCATTCTGCCAGAATTTAAAAATTCTGCTCAGCACTACCATTATCCCACAACAACTCCTATCTTTCAAGTTGCCTTATTGTGATAATAACATGGACCCAAGATTTTAGGTGGTGAGAAAATGAACACGTTACACATATAAACATTTAATCATTTTTCAAAGTTCATCCATCCCACTAAAATAGTTCCAGCACATAACAACACTGATGTGCTATCAGAATGTCAGATATAATGCCAAGTGAAATTTACATTTTTGCATTAGCTCTTAAACATGACAGACAATTAATTCTAATTGGAAGCTAGTTATAATGGTTCTTTTTTTCAAATTATATTTATACCCCTTAAAGCATCCATGTTTAACTGTACCTTAATAAAACATTATATAAACAAGCATTTGTCAATGCCGAACGTTCGCTGGCAGGTATTTGCAGTGGTGTTTGGCATGTATGGTGCTTTACCCTAATGCCCTGTGTGATTGCTGGTATTTGCACAATAAATTTTCAGCATGACCTTTTTGTTACCCCCATTGTGCGCTACATAAGTGGAAACACGTTTTGGGCAGGATGTGAAAAATGACAGCTGTACTGCTCATAAGGAAGTGTGGTAAATGGCAATGTTGAAAATCTGGGTGGAAATCTTGAGAATTCGCAAACCTACGGTGTGCATGGGAACTGTGCAATGCACGTCAGAAACAGTCATTGTCAGGAATTTTTTCATCAAATTGTCAACACTGGCATTTTAAAACCTCTGCTAATGAACAGTGTCACTGTGATTGTCTTACTGTGTGCCATACATTGATTTTGCACACCGGGACCAAGCGCCCATTGTGCGCTACATACGGAAACATGTTTTGGGCAGGATGTGAAAATGACAGCTGTACTGCTCATAAGGAGGTGTGTGGTAAAATGGCAATGTTGAAAATCTGGAGTGAAAATATTGAAAATTCGCTAACTTACGAGCATGCGTAGGAACTGCACAATGCACACTCATAAAACAGTTATTTTTAGGAATTTGTTCATCAAATTTTCAACATAGCCATTTTAAGATCTCTGCTCATGAACAGTGACACTGTGATTTTCTTAATGTGCCCCATACACTAAGTTCACACTGCGACTGTGCCATTGTGCGCTACATGGGCGGAAACATGTTTTGGGCAAGATGTGAAAAATGACAGCTGCACTGCTCACAAGGAGGTGTGGTAAAATGGCAATGCTGAAAATGTGGAGTGAAAATATTGAAAATTCGCAAACTTACGAACGTGCATAGGAACTGCGCAATGAACACTCGTAAAACAGTAATTTTTAGGAATTTTGTCACCAAATTTTCAACACAGCCATTTTAAGACCTCTGCTCATGATCAGTGTCACTGTGATTTTCTTAATGTGTCCCATACATTGAGTTCGCACACCGACTGCGCCATTGTGCGCTACATGGGCGGAAACACATTTTGGGCAGGATGTGAAAAATGACAGCTGTACTGCTCATGAGGAGGTGTGGTAAAATGGCAATGTTGAAATCTGGATTGCAAATATTAAAATTTGCAAAGCGTCTGGCGTGCATAGGAACTGCCATAGCATAGCTATCAAACAGTCATTTTAGAATTTTTTCACCAAATTTTCAACATAGCCATTTTAAGACCTCTGCTCATGAACAGTGTCACTGTGATTTTCTTAATGTGTCCCATACATTGATTTCCAAGATAATCGGATTGGCGCCATTAGCGCTATATGGGCGGAAACACGTTTTGGGTGAGATATGAAAATGACAGCTGTACTACTTATAAGAAGATGTGGTAAAATGGCAATGTTGAAAATCTGGAGTGGAAATATTGAAAATTCGCGAACTTATGAGCGTGCGTAAGAACTGCGCAACGCATGCTCGTAAAACAGGCATTTTTTTGAATTGTTTGCTCAAATTTTTAACATGGGGTTTTTGCTCATGAACAGTGTCACTGTGATTTTCTTAATGCATCTCATACATTGATTTCGCACACTGACTGCGCCATTGTGCGCTACATGGGTGGAAACACATTTTGGGCAGGATGTGAAAAATGACAGCTGTACTGCTCATAAGAAGGTGTGGTAAAATGGCAATGTTGAAACTCTGGAGTGAAAATATTGAAAATTCACGAACTTACGAGCCTGCGTCGGAACTGCGCAACACACGCTCATAAAACAGTCATTTTTTTGAATTGTTTGCTCAAATTTTTAACATGGGGTTTTTGGGACTCCTTCTCATGAATAATGTCACTGCCATGGCGTTATTTGGGCCCGAAGGGTGATTTCACGCAGTGACTGCGAAATCACCCTTCGGGCCCGAATAACCCCATGACAGTGACATCATTCATGAGAAGGGGTCCCAAAAACCCCATGTTGAAAATTTGGTACAGAAATTCCAAAAAAATGCCTGAGATATGCAATAAAGTTGAAACCTCCTATCTAGCCCATTATACAGCTTACCAGCATTTCCTCAGTTCGCTGTCGGCTTTGAAGAGTGCAGATGTGTTCCTGTCCATCAAGATCGTCGTGCCGAGCTCGAGGTAAGTATGGGGTGGGGGTGGGGAGGCTGGGTGCACAGTGGGTAGGTGTGGGTTGTGGGAGGGGGACTGGGAGACTACGTGAGACCGTTTTTTCTTTACAGGTTTAAAAAAAAAAAACAGGACTATGTGGGACGTTTGCCATGCTGGGGTTGGGTCCCAGCGTGGCAGAAGATGGCTGGGGGGGGCTGAGGAGCCTACGGGGGATTGGGCACCCCGTCAGCAAAAAATACGGGATGTTTGCCACGCTGGGGTGGGCTCCCAGCATGGCAGAAGGATGGCTTGGGGAGGCTGTGGATCCGACGGGGATTGGGCACCCCATCGGCAGATAACATTTGCCATGCTGGGTGGGCTTCCAGCATGGCACCACAAAGCTTTGGGGGACACGGCGTGGCGGGGGGCGCGTGACACGAGGCGGGCGTGGCGCGGTGCTCGGTATGACAGTGGTGGTTTTCTTTGAAGCAGAAGACCACTGCTGTCATAGCAGAGTTCTGCACCTATTGGTGCAGGACTATCACGCCTGCTCAATGGAGCACTGATTGCAAGGAGAGGCACACCTTCAAAGTGCTACTTTCCCAACGCCCTTTAAGATGCGCCGCTAAGCTTGGTGTAAAACGGTATTGTCCATTGTTTTGCTTTTATATGCAGCATTCTGTGACAAATACCTTCATAGAACTTGTGATGTGGAGTTGAAACTAAGTTTGTGAATGGAACTCTTGGCATGATTCTGTTAGGCAAACAACTCATGCTGGCATTCTGTATACGCACCATGACAAAATAAAAACTCCAGATTACTGATTCCATGAAGAGAACTGTTCAGAATTTTGTCCAAAGTGCATTTCCTTATGTATTGTACAAACATACAAAATCCAAGCAGAAGGAGGCCTGAAGGTCTATGAGTTTGCTCATTGCAGAGCTCATGCATATTTGTTATACGTTTGCTATATGTTGCACTGCCCTCCCTCCTTGTTAACCATTACCTTCCCTTTGAATCTATCCCACCTACTTTCAAATCTCCTAACTGAACTGTGAATTACTAACCCCTCTGGCAGTGGATTCTATCCTACCACCACCTTTTCAATGAAGAAGTGCCTTCTGGGATCCTTCCTATGCCTTACACCCCTGTTAATTTGTAGTCATGTCCCTGGGTGTTTTTGTTCTTTTGCAAAAAAGATCCCATGTTGACCTTGTGAATGCCTTTAAGGTATTTAAACATTATCACTCACATCCACTCTCACTGTTCTGTTGTCCAGTGAGTACATGTTCAAGTTCACCATCCTCTGTTCATATTGTACATCTTGCTGCCCCTGTATCATCTTGGTAGCTCTTCTCTGCACTGCTTCCATCTGATGTATGTCCTTATTGAAGTAGGGGCTCCAGTACTGCACACAGTACTCCTGATAATGATGCACCATTGACCTGTGCAGAGGCAGACTGATCTCCTTCCTCCTACAGTTCACCCCTCAGTATACATCACAGCATCCTGTTTACCTTCCCTGCCATCTTTCTGCATTACGATGATGGCTTCACGTTGCTCGGGATTACTTCTCCCAGATCCTTCTCCTCCTCTATGACTGTGAACTTTACCCTCTAAGTTTGTACTTAGCCCTGGTGTCTTGCTCCTTATATGGATTACCTTGCACTTTTTAGCATTGAAACCCAGTCGCTAGATTCCAGACCACCTCTGTAACCTCACCAGGTCCTCCCTCAAGTCACTTATGCTCTCCTCAGTGTCCACACTTTCACAGAGCTTAGTGCCATCTGCAATAAGACATATCTTGCGTTTGATGCTGTCCCTGTGGAAGTATGTTGTAGATGGAATTGCACTGCAGCAGTTGTTTATTCCAAACAAAATCAAATAAAAGAAAGAGAACTGTTCGATTACAAAATAAAATAAAACAAAACAAGAAGGGATGCTTCTCCCAAAGAATAAATGTAGAATTTCCAAATATAGTAATAGGCAATCAACCTTCCTTAGGACAAACTAAGGTACTGGGGATAGCGCCTTGCTGAACCCCTGAGCTAGACTAATTTTTGGATACCTCTGTGCTTTCATTTATAGTGCTAGATGAGCATGTGATTCTGTAAACCACTCCCCTTCTTATATAACAGGTAACAAAAAGCTTATAAAACAAATAAATAATATTTTTAAACATTCCCAGAGGTTAAACAATGAGAATTGAGATGTGTAGAAGGGCTGGAGTATAATAATAATAAGTTAAAACTCATTTGTACCACATTCATGGGCTGTTCCTAAGCTCTCTGGACTCCTCCCACTCAGACTCTGCATAAATGTTGGAGAGGCTGGGCCGGCCGGTGCTTAAATAAACAGAGAACAAGCTGGAGTGGAGTCCTGATTACATGAGGTCTCAGTACTGAACAAGGGAAACCAAAAAATACAAACATATTGCCCTTCAGGTAATACTTTTAAATCTAATCCATTTGACAATTCAGTTCAGACAAATAATATCTTTTCAGAAACTTTTAGTAAAGACTCTTTTGCAGCAACAAACATTACTGAAATAGAGTTAACTCTTTCTACAGGCAAAAGCTGTGTGTCTTCTGGGTGTGACCCTGTACTATCATACATCTCAACAGGGCTGTTATTTGTGCTTTTACTTGAGCATTCATTCAGAAGGCAGGCTGAGTCCCAGGCTAGCGTTTAAATGGGGGGAGTTATTCTAACTTCTTTAAAGCGTAAATACTGCAGTGAAGGCTTCTCTGAGCTTCAGTTTGCCAGCTGACATGCTTAGCGTCTCAAACTCAGAGTTCAGACTTTCCCTGGAATTGGGCTGCTTATGTGGAAGTATATTTTATGAAGGTACCAGGGAATTTTGACAGAATTTCATTCAAAAATCAACTTCCCCCTTGTATACAGGCTTAAAGAAGGGGAAAGCAAACTTTTCAAAACACCGACTTGCTACCGCGATGTGCGCACATTCGTGAGGTCAATGTGCGCACGATCGCGTAGGCGAGTGTGCGAACGATCACGAAGGACGTAAACAGGATCGGGACTGTCCTTGGAGACAGAATAAAAAAGAAATAAGGAAAGAGACAGCAAGAACACTAGGTAGATGGCCTTCCTACCTAAGGGGAAACTAGAAAGAAGTACAGGAAGGGGGGGGTCAGAGATAGACACAGTGAAAATGACAGGAATCTGTTGGAACAGTCTTGAAAAGGGGGGGGTGTCGCCAAAGGACAGTAACACAGACTATGCCACATACTCCTCCCCACCTAAGAGGGAACCCTGTAAGGGTTCAAAGATACCAGATCTCTCCGAGGAGAGATGGAGCTTCAGCCCACCCAGTCTCCGAAGCTCCACCTCGGGGTCCCATAAAGGATATCATACTATAAACTCATATGATATCTGAATCACAACGATAACATGTATTTAGTTATTCACTAATTCATTACCCCGAGGTCTGTTTCTATCTGTTGAGTCTTACTGAGTTCTCCTCCATACCTGGACATATAGTCAGCGTTTTTATTAGCAGATCCAGGTCTATGCTTGATGGTGAATTTATATGGCTGTAATGCCAAATATCATCGCATAATTCAGGGGTTTTTATCTTTCATGGCGTTAAGCCAACATAGGGGGTTATGATCCGTCCATACTTCGAAATCTACCCCCAAAGATAAAATTTTAAGGCATTTATCCCCCATTTCATGGCCAAACATTCTTTTTCGATAGTAGAATATTTAACCTCTCTTGTATGTAATTTCCTACTGATATATACCACTGGGTGTTCTTCTCCCTCTACCAGTTGGGACAACACAGCACCTATCCCGGTATTGGAGACATCCATTTGTACCACAAAAGGGAGGGAAAAATCAGGGCTCCTGAGTATGGGAAAAGCACATAAATGTCCCTTTATGGTGAAAAATGCCTCCTTACATGCAGGTGTCCATTTTACTTTGGTAGGATTGTTCTTTTTAGTTAGGTCAGTCAGGGGGCTTGCTATAGAGGAGAAATTAGGCACAAAATGCCTATAATAGCTAGCAAGGCCTAGGAAAGATCTCACTTGACACTTTGTCAAAGGATGAGGGCTTTTGGCCAAAGCATCAATTTTATCGACATCTGGCTTTATCTGACCATATCCTATCCTGAAACCTAAATATTTAACCTCTCTCATAGCTACAGCACACTTGGTCGGATTGATTGTTACCCCTGCTTGAGATATGGCCTCCAGAACCTGGGTTAAGTGGTGTATGTGTTCTTCCCAGCTAGGGCTGAATACTATCACATCGTCCAGGTATGCTGCACTGTAGCCCATATGAGATCTGAGTACTGTATCTATGAATCTTTGAAATGTGGCTGGTGCTCTGTGAAGCCCGAAGGGCATAGTTTGGAACTGGAAATGACCTAGTGGGGTGCTAAAGGCTGTTTTGTCTTTAGCTAGGGGGTCAAGGGGTATTTGCCAGTACCCCTTTGTGAGGTCTAAGGTACTGATGTATTGTGTTTTCCCTAAATGGTCGATGATGTCGTCAATTCGAGGCATAGGATATGCGTCAAATTTTGCGACAGCATTAAGGCGGCGCGGAAGTCGAGGCATAATCTTATGCCTCCCTCCTTCTTATCCACCATGACCATTGGTGATCCCCATTCACTAGTGGAAGGTTCTATTACCCCTAGGTCTTGCATTTTCCTTAGCTCTTTAATGATCTCACCCCATACTTTCTCTGGCAAACGGTAGAGTTTTTGTCTAAGAGGGCCTTCTTGTTTCAAGTGTATATGATGTTCTACCCCTAGAGCCCTCCCAGGTTGGCAAGAGAACACTTTTTTATATGTTTGCAATAGACTGTCTAAGGTATGTCTCTGTAGGGGGTCCAAGTCTGGATTTATTTTTAAGGCCTCGTAGTCCTCATTCCCCTCCAATCTCTGGTAGGCCTGGTCTAACTCGGATGTGTCTTGTTCAGGGTATATGTACATGACAGGGGTTGGTTTTCTCTCATGCCACTCTTTTAATAGGTTGGCATGGAAAATTTGCAACCTCTGCCTTCTGTCAGGAATATCAACCCCATAGTTCACAGGTCCTACCTGCCTCTGGATGGTATAGGGACCTTGCCATTTCGTGGTTAATTTATTCTCGGAGGAGGTAATAATAGTAACACTTTATCCCCTAGCTGTAAGTTCTTTTGACCCACTCCTTTATCATATATTTGTTTTTGGGAGACTTGTTTACCTTGGTTAAACTGATGTGCAAGGTCAGTATATTTCTTCAGTTTTTCCCTTAGATGTGTCACATGTTCCGGGGGGGCAGACCTTCTGTTCCTTTCCTACCTTCCCATCATTCTTTGATAATATCCAGGGGTTCCCAAGTGTTTTTCCCATAGAGCAACTCAAATGGGGAAAACCCCGTAGAGGACTGAGGCACCTCCCTATATGCAAACATTACCAATGGAAGTTGTATATCCCAGGTCTTACCCTCTCCCTGTACAAATTTCATTAACATTTTTTTCAGGGTTTTATTGAACCTCTCTACCAGTCCATCGGTCTGGGGGTGGTAAGGGGAGGTATATAACGCTCCTATACCTAAAGACTGGTAGAGACAGGTCAATAACTTAGACCAAAAATTACTTCCCCTGTCTGTCAGAATTTCCTTAGGCACTCCTACCCGACTGAACACTTTTAATAATTCCTCTGCTATCTGAGGGCTGTAACAGTCCGCATGGGGATGGCCTCAGGATAGCAGTGGCGTAGTCACAGATGACCAGAATAAAGCGATTCCCCTTACTACCTCTTGGCAATGGGCCTACTATATCCATGGCCATGCGCTCAAAAGGGGTAGTTATTAATGGAAGGGGTTGCAAGGGGACTCTATCCTTCCTGGTGATGTCAGCTACCTTCTGGCATTCGGGGCAGCTACTACAATAAGAGGAAACTTGAGCATGAATCCCTGGCCAGTAATGTCTGTACAACAACCTGCTGAGAGTCTTGTCTCTTCTCAGATGGCCTGCCATAGGGACATCATGTGCCAGGGATATTAGTTGCTCCCTATATTGGGTTGGTACCATCAATTGTTCTACTACTGCCCCTGTTCTAGTATGTTTACACTCCCTATATAATAATCAGTCTACAAAAACATATCTGGGATACCCTTCTTTACCATTAGCAGTCACCACCTGTGAAAAGAAAGGTTATAAAGAAACATCAGTACTTTGATCTTTCAAAAATGTATCATGTCCATTTTGTTTGTCCATAATAGATGTAACGTCCCCTTTTACAGTTCCATAACTTCTTTTCCTGTCTCCTTCTACCTTTAGATTTCCGATCCTTTCCGGGACTAGAGAAAATATCCTCTTCAAAGAGGGGAATATTTGTGAAATAGAAGGTGTGAGTTGGTGTTGAGCTCGAGTGGTAACAGCAGCCAACCTGCCCTCGTTAGGTAGAAGTGAATCAAAGTCAGGGTAGTCGTGCCCAATCACCATAGGTACTGGGAGATTAGGGACCAACCCCACTAGCAAACGTATCTGCCGCCCATTAACCTCCAGAGTAGCAGATTGAATCGGATAGGTGTGCACGTCCCCATGGATGCAGGTGACACTTGTTGTATCTACAGTTCTGTCCTGTGGTATTAAAGATGCCTGCACTAGTGTTTGCTTGCTACCAGAATCTAATAGGGCATGCAACTCTTTACCATCTATGCGGACGGGTACCATGTAGTGTCCCCAGTTGGCTAGGACTAGGTGGGAATATTCTTTCTTTCTACAAGGACAGAATCTAGCAATGTGCCCTTTTTCTTGGCAGGTATGGCAGATAATGTCCATATTCTGGCCCCTCCCCAGCTCTGCTAGGTCCCATAGTACTAGTCTTCACAGTATCCCCAGGTTTTATGGGTGTCACAGGATTAGTAGGTGTAGAAGGTCTTACCATGGAAAAAGGTCCTCGAGTCCCAGGATGGATTTTTGGTTGAGAGTTTCTGGCTGATATGTAGTCCTCGGCTAGACTAATGGCCTTCTGTGACATTTCAGGACGATGTTCTCGGACCCACATCTGAGTTTCCTGTGGCAATATTTTAATAAATTGCTCCATAGTAATAGCCTCCATTACTTGGTCAATGGTCTTAGTCAGGGGCTGTAACCATTTGTAAGACAAGTCCTGTAAGCAGAGTTATGCTTCTTGTGGTGAATCCACATTGTGGTACCTAAAGGTCCGAAACCTTTGTCGGTAAGTTTCTGTACTGATGTCGTAGCATTTTCAGTATGGCCTGTTTCAAATAGTCATAGTCATTTACATGGGCTCTGTCAATGTAGCTGTAGGCAAGTTGGGCTCTGCCAGATAGGTATGGGGCTAACCAGACAATCCACTGTTCTCTAGGCCATTTGCAGGCTTCAGCAATCCTCTCAAAAGTCGTCATATAGGCTTTGATGTCATCATTCTCTGTTAATTTGGATAATTTAATATCCTTGGGTCCCTCTGCTTCTCTAGGGACTGGAAGCCTGGCCACACCAATAGCTTGTATGGCCCGCAAGGTGTCAGTCCAGCGCGCTCGATCCTCTCTCGTTGTCGTTCCAACTCCATTTGTCGTGCACAACCACCTTAAAGGTCCTGGTTCTCCTCAGGAGGTTTCTCTTCAGGTGGGTACTCTCTGCCGTGGTAGCACCTTCCTCCTTGTCCTTCTCCTCTCTCTTGGTCTCTCTCCTCCGGACATCTGGTAACCCGGGCCACAGTGGTTCCTGAGTTATTTCTGTCATCTTCCGCATTTTTACACCTTCCGGTAGACCGGCAGCTGGGGTACTGGCAGCAGCTTGTTCCATCTGTCAGTGTCGTGAACACCAGGTCCAGTATTCAGAATTCCAAGACCACTTAGCACAGCCCTGGAGTATCCCACTTCTGACACCAGTGTGGTAGTATGGTGGGATACAAGAGACTGACACCAGTGTAGATGGAATTGCACTGCAGCAGTTGTTTATTCCAAACAAAATCAAATAAAAGAAAGAGAACTGTTCGATTACAAAATAAAATAAAACAAAACAAGAAGGAATGCTTCTCCCAAAGAATAAACGTAGAATTTCCAAATATAGTAATAGGCAATCAACCTTCCTTAGGACAAACTAAGGTACTGGGGATAGCGCCTTGCTGAACCCCTGAGCTAGACTAATTTTTGGATACCTCTGTGCTTTCATTTATAGTGCTAGATGAGCATGTAATTCTGTAAACCATTCCCCTTCTTATATAACAGGCAACAAAAAGCTTATAAAACAAATAAATAATATTTTTAAACATTCCCAGAGGTTAAACAATGAGAATTGAGATGTGTAGAAGGGCTAGAGTATAATAATAATAAGTTTAAACTCATTTGTACCACATTCATGGGCTGTTCCTAAGCTCTCTGGACTCCTCCCACTCAGACTCTGCATAAATGTTGGAGAGGTTGGGCGGCCGGTGCTTAAATAAACAGAGAACAAGCTGGAGTGGAGTCCTGATTACATGAGGTCTCAGTACTGAAACAAGGAAACCAAAAATACAAACATATTGCCCTTCAGGTAATACTTTTAAATCTAATCCATTTGACAATTCAGTTCAGACAAATAATATCTTTTCAGAATCTTTTGTAAAGACTCTTTTGCAGCAACAAACATTACTGAAACAGAGTTAACTCTTTCTACAGGCAAAAACTGTGTGTCTTCTGGGTGTGACCCTGTACTATCATACATCTCAACAGGGCTGTTATTTGTGCTTTTACTTGAGCATTCATTCAGCAGGCAGGCTGAGTCCCAGGCTAGCGTTTAAAAGGGGGAGTTATTCTAACTTCTTTAAAGCATAAATACTGCAGTGAAGGCTTCTCTGAGCTTCAGTTTGCCAGCTGACATGCTTAGCGTCTCAAACTCAGAGTTCAGACTTTCCCTGGAATTGGGCTGCTTATGTGGAAGTATATTTTATGAAGGTACCAGGGAATTTCAACACTATTTCATGCAAAAATCAACTTCCCCCTTGTATACAGGCTTAAAGAAGGAAAGCAAACTTTTCAAAGCGCCGATATCACGTCACATGTGCACATATCTGAAGGTCAATATCGCACGATCGCAGAGGCGAGTGTGGAACGAACGGACGAAACAGGATGCGACTGCCTTGGAGACAGAATAAAAAGAAATAAGGAAAGGGACAGCAAGAACACTAGGTAGGTGGCCTTCCTACCTAAGAAACTAGAAAGAAGTACAGGAAAGGGGGGTCAGAGATAGACACAGTAGAAATGACAGGATGCTGTTGCAACAGTCTTGAAAAGGTGGGGGTGTCTCCAAAGGACAGTGACGCAGACCCTGCCACAGTCCCTCCTGTCATTAATGAACACATTGAATAGGATCAGATCAAGAGCTGACCCCTGTGGGACTCCACTAATAGTTTCTCTCATTCCAGAGTGTTCCTCCCTAAGACCATCCATTGCATTCTACCCCCTAGCTAATTTGCCACCCACCCAGTTAGACTCTACCCTCTCCCCAAGTTTGTCAGCTTTTTGAATCAAAGGTCTTGTTGAATTTCAGGTATAGTATGTCTACTGCCTGGCCCCTGACCATTGTCTTAGTGACCCAATCATAGAATTTGATCTGATTGGTTTGACATGACCTATCTGCCATACACCCTTGCTGCCTGCTATCCTGGAGCTCATTTACATAAGGAATGTCACAAATCTTTCCTTTAGGATGGCTTCCATCAAGTACCTAACAATTGATGTCAATCTGACCAGTCTATAGTTCCTCGATTAATCTCTTGGTCTACTTCTGTGCATTGGCACCACATCAGCTGTCTTCCACTCCTGCAGAACCATGCCTGTGTCCAGAGAACAGCTAAACAGACTAGCCAGGGGTGCTGCAATGGCTGCCACCAGCTCTCTCAGCATTCTTGTGTGCATGTCCTCCAATCCTAGGGACGTCCCACCTTGAGGTCTTTGACCCTTTTGAGGACTCAGTACTCTGTTATTGCTTCCTCTCTCATCTCCACCTGCTCACATCCTGTCCCTATTTTCCCTTATGGAAATGGCCCATCCTTCTCATTTGTGAAGATTAAGCAGAAGTATTCATTTAGTACTTCGACCTTCTCCCTGTTTTCTCACTTGATTCCCCTTCTCAGCTTCACAATGTCTTTTGTTCTTTTTTCACAGGTGTATTGGAAAAAGATTGTATCAACCTCTGACGCCCTCATTTATTCTAAGTTCTTCCTCCATCTTAGCCAGCCTTACCACCCTACAAGTTGAACTGCCTTGTGTATTCAACCCTGTCTTCTTCCTTCTGGGTCTTCTTGTATTTCTTGTATAAAGCCTTTTTCTCTAACACTGCTCTGCCCACCTCCTCTGTAAACCTCAGTGTACTTCTCTTCTTGCTGATTTTTCCCTTCTACTTAGTGGTGGTTGTATTGACTGCCTCGACCCACACCCTAATTACAGCCCTTGTTTCTTACATACCCATAGGCACCCAGAGCTCACCCAGTCATTCTCCTAGCATTATCCCCATTCATATAAAATCTGCCTTTTTAAATTTACCAGTGCCAAGTACAATGAAGGTATTTTTTGTTGCCTTCCATACTGTTAAATACAATGAAATACAATACATGATATAGAGGTATATCGAGAGTAATATACTAATTATTCTGTATAAATTAATTTTTCACCAGATGTATTAAATGCACAGAGACATAAGATAGTATTAAAATAGCAGATTGTTAACTAATGTTCCACTGAGGAAGCCTATTGCATGTTATCAAAGAATATATATGGGTCACTCCATGAAAAAGCATTACCAGCAGTGTCCCAAAGTGCACATGTAAAAATTACTATATTTAAAACATGTGCCCAGTTAATTATCACACTATTTAAAGCTATGTAATGTAGTGAGATAGCTGTCATAAGAAGAAGGCTGCCAGACACCCCTTTCAAAAAAAACGTAATGACTTTGCTAAAAAAACTGCTATTTTCTCTGTCCGATTTGAGACATTCTTGCACATACTGTAGCTGTTTTTTCGCACTGTGAAGAATAATTGTGGTTTTCCCCAATACAGTGCTTTTTTGCTGCCATGTGTCCTGTCTTTAACATTTGTTTGTTTAAATTTGTCTAAACCACTTGTGTTTTTGAATGGAGCAGCTTTGTTTATCTGGTAGCTAAAGTAACCACCTGTGTCTTCAGTGGTTATGTTCACTTTCTAGACTATCATCCCCTTTCCGAATGAGCTATTTATTTTTACAAAGTTTTTCTGTTTTCACTGTATGGTGGTACTTTTAAAACACTCCCTTTTCCTTTACTGAACTGTTCAGCATTAGCGTTGTACTTGACCTTTGCCCTGATGCTCTGATCATGTCTAGGATTCCTGGATGTTTGTTCGATCCTCCCCATAGTCCAGGGATCCGCGGTAACACTGTAAGAGCACCTGAGAGGAGCTAGATTGTGGAGTGCTCTCGGAAGTTATAAAAAATTTCTTATTTGGATGCACTACTGGTTTGAGAGCCACAGATCCTCAAGAGAAGACATCGCATCCAGCCAGCAGAGGCCCCATTACGATCAAATTCATGGTATGTACCTGTTATGTTAGCGACCTTGTAAAAGGTGGCAAACTCGTTGGTTTGGTGCTCAAATTTAAATCAGCAAAGAGAGAGCAGCATAGTTCTTCTAGTTATCGTAGAAGCCCTTCAGTAAGAGATCGGGATAATTCTAAAGTAAATTTGACCACAATGTATTGGTTTTGGACTGCAAATGCAATCGTGTCTTTGTTCTTTGTGTATTGGCTACCAGTGTTTGGGATACTGATTGGGCTGGTTATGCACACAGCCTTTTTTGTGGTAAATGTTAAAATAAAAATGTTTTTTTGGGGTGGGAGTGGTGGGATTGGGGCTTCAGTTGTAATAGTAAGTGATTTATTTTTGGGGAGTGGTTAAATGTTTTTTTTATGGGGTTCCACACCATGTGGTTAAACTGTTTTACTACTTATGGCCAGGTATAGGCTTTTAAGAATATAAAGCTACCAAACAGTTAATGGTACTGATATAATGGTGCTTCAATTTAATTCAGAAAATCCTGTTGATGTTTGTTGTGGGTTATGGACATAGTTTGCATGGAGCCCCCCACACACACACACATGCACT
Source organism: Neoceratodus forsteri (assembly GCA_016271365.2). Taxonomy (NCBI): domain Eukaryota; kingdom Metazoa; phylum Chordata; order Ceratodontiformes; family Ceratodontidae; genus Neoceratodus; species Neoceratodus forsteri. Next base: position 1,605,005,699 of record CM057450.1, read on the forward strand.
CTGCAGTCTGTTTGATTTACCTGTGGCCTGCAAAAGTGTACAAAGGCAGAATACCAAACAGAAGAAAACTTCTCCTTGAGATGGAATGTCAGAGAGTGTGTGGCTGTGGATGAATATGCAATGTTAGAATCCTTACTGGGTACTTTCTGTTTTGTATCCCCTGCCAGCTGAAAAGGGCATGCACCATTTTTTATTTTTACCATTTTTGGCCAGGAATAATAGAAGCCATACACTGCTGCACAGCCATATTGGCCAGTTCTCAAGACAGCAGTGGAAGAGATTATGAAAGAAGCCAGTTGAGAATTAAAGTGAATACAAAAAATACTACCACTTCTGTTAGGTTTGCTTTTCTTAGTGCTTCCTAGCCCGTTCCCTAAACTTTGCATTATTTTCCTATCCCTGCTCCTCTGTGGTGCCCAATAACTGGGACATCTAAATTCCACTGCCTTTGATGTGGACACTAAAAGAACCTTACATTATGATGTACATCTAAATGTGATTCTACACATCATGGTGGTTTAGGATGGGGATTATGGGCGCAGTTTAAATGGAGCCCCACCACCACCGCCACCACCATGCAGTCCCTGTTTGTTTGCTTAACCTGTGGCCTGGCATAGGCGTATTCCAAAGGCAGCCTTACCAAACAGCCGGAAAAGTGTTACTGTTGAAAATAAATGTGAGACAGATAATCATTTTGGTTTCACAGGGGTATTACTGACACATTTTTAGACAGAGACCCCCAACCATGCTGTCCCTGTTTGAACTACCGGTTGGTTCTGAACAAAGCAGCCTTAAGAAACAAAACAAAGTTATTTATGCATGTAGATGTGAATTGCGTTATCTGTGCATAGTTGCTAATTAAGCATGTTTTTCCCAATTAGACATAAGTATGGCACCATGCGTTCCCCAATTCTTTGCTAGTGACCTGGTTTGTTTGCTAGTGCACTGTTTTCTAGTCTTTTGCTTTTTAAACCACTTTATTTTGGTCTTGGTGAAGCACTAGTTTTGTTCTGTAATGTGATCTAGCAGCTTGCAGTTTGTTTAGGGCTTGATTAAGCTTCTTCTATTTTTATTTTTCTTTGTAATGGGCATTTTGTTCAGACATTGTGGTGTTACGTTAGGCCTCATGTGCTCATAGTCTCCATTATGTTAGTCACCAGTAAAGTGCTTTTTAGGAAAGTAAAGTAGCCTTAAAGTAAAGTTTGACTGTGGCATCATGTATTGCACTTACAGTATAGTTGGAGCCGGATTAAGCTTCTTTCTATTTTTTATTTTTCTCTGTAATGTGCATTTTATTCAGAGATTGTGGTCTTTGTTACATTAGGACCCATAAAGCAGCTTGCAATTTATTTTGGGCTGGATTAAGCTTTTTTCTGTTGTTTTTTTTTCTATTATATGAATTTTGTTCAAAGTTTGTGTGATGTTTGTTACATTAAGTCAATGTTCTTGCATCAGGCAGTGTACTATCCCCTCTTGGGCAACATTTTTCAAATGTATGGATTGCCTGTGGATTTTGCCAGCTTTCTACCCCAGGTAGTGTTATTTCATGCTATTTCATACCACCACCACCACTTATCTTGTGGGTCATTTTAGGGGGATTCAGAGGGGATTCAGGCCTAGACTTGCACACACAGGGTAGGGCATTTCAGTACTTTGGTGCCAATCATTTCTGAATCCTCCAACATTCCAGGCGGTGGGAGGGTGTGGGTTTAATTTGAATGGCTTATGCTTTTTGTGTGAAATGGCATGAAATCCTTATTTTCTGTAGCAGACAAGATGTCAAAATTGCCATGTAACCCCCACATTATGTTTGGTGTCCATGTTACAAGTGCAGCCTTAAATATGCATTAACATCATGTCCAAATAAGGGAGTTACCTAATGACCACACCCATATTCAGTGGTAGGGCACACATGTTACAATGACTAACAAATGTTTAATATTTTGAGTTACAGAAGCATACACTCATGTCACATTTCTTTGGTGTCGCTTGTTATGTGTGCAATTTCCAAGACCCATTTTCTCGTTTACCAATCAGGCAGTTATCTCAAAATATATTCACTTTATAAGTGGGTGGGGGTAGCATTAAAAACTCATAACAAAATTCATCTACTTTGGTTTTTAAAAATTGACTCTCATGTCACAGTTTGGTAACCCCTTTTCATGGAGTCGCCCATATATATATACATATATATATATATATATATATATATATATATATATATATATATATCTATGGGATACATGATGGGTAGGACTGTGATATGAGAAATATCTTCATGAGTGAACAGTGACCTCTGGATACTCATGAGTGCAAGGCACAAATGAGAGTATCCAGCGGTCACTGTTCACGAGTGAAGATATTTCACATATAACACAATCTGTACATCATGTGTGCGATTTATGCAATAGGCTTTTCTAAAGTGGTTCTGTGTTGCTTTCAAACTGTGTGCAAGATAAAAAAACCTTCCACATTCATTGGTTTTGTTTTCTTCTGTAAGAAGAATTTATTTATTCTTCCAGTATAGTTCAGCTGTAACAAAGTATGTTTTTTGCTTTGGGTCTGCATGGTTTGATGTATTTCGCAGTCAGTGCTCTTTTTTTTCTTCTAGTAGGAACTTTAGAGATCTTCTCAGCATGTGAGTGTCTGTTAGACTGAATGCAGTAAAGCTGTTGTTAGAGCTTCAGGTACTTGAAAGACAGGTGAATTTCATTTGTTTTAATGAGCTGAAACAAGTTGCAGCACTGAGGAAGAGTTAATGGGCTTACCTGTGACATCACCACAGTGAGAATAAATGCTGGTGAGGTAAGCACAGTATGTATAAACATCATTTATCATCACTGTGTTAGCCTGGGCTTGCATTTATCTCACTGTGGTAGTAATACATGCTTTTATAACTGAAAAATATAGCTCACTCCTATTGTATAAATACATATATATATATATATATATATATATATATAATATAGTAACCAGCCCTGCCCAGCATTCAAAAGCCAATCAGCTAAGAGGAGGGCCAGGACCTTGTTGGACTGTTTGGCCCAAGACCTGGTAATTGACCCCCTTTTTTTTTTTTGAAATTCAAAAATTTTATTTATTTTCCACACGGCCATGAAGCGGCCCATTTTACACATCAATCAACAAAATACAATACAAAGGATTACCCCCATATAAACAGACACACATAAAACAAGCACCCCTCCCCCCCATGGTATCAGCATTCTATACTAAGGATGATGAGTCAACCTGAGGCATACTCACCCCACTACATGGAGTATAACGTCTGTAACTTGTGCCACACCTTTTCATACCTTGGCAAATGATTATTGACACTGGCAATGATCTTTTCTACTGAAAGATTAGCTAGAAGTTCCTGCAGCCATTCTGAGTAGGACATAATCTCATTGTGGAGCAGTGCTGAAGTACTAATTTCTTAGCTGACATAGCTATCAGTGCCAGGTGGTATTTCCACTCAGAGAAGGATATATGGGAGTAGTCTCCAGTTAGGTAGACTGCAGGTTCTATATATTCTGCCACCCCCAACAGGGGATCAGCCTTTTGTTTGATAAGAGACCAAAGTGGGGATACCTTTGGACATTCCCAAAAAAATATGTAACAAGGATACCTCCTCTTGCATGCAGCGTCTGCAGATCGAGGAGGGGGATTTGCCCATCTTAACTATTTGGACTGGGGTAAAATACATATTGTTAATGATCTGAAATTGCATCAATCGCAACCTGTCTTGGGATATAAATCTATGATCTGCCCATATCTTGGGCCAATTAAGTACCCTTTCTGGGAATTGGGCATTCCAGTAGGCAGAAGAGCCATCTAGTTGTGGGTGTGCCCACTCGAGGAGATTCACATAGATAGTGGAGACTGCATGAAGTTCGACAGCTGCTAAACTGAATAGCTGCAGAAACCTGCCCTGTTCCTCCACTGCCTGGGCAATCTGGGATTTAACCAGCATGTGTCTGAGCTGAAGTACTTTGAACCCTGAGTTTTTACCCAAGTTGTAACATCTAATAATATCTTCCATGGGTAGAATGTGTCCATTATGCAGCAGGTCAGCCACCTGGGCCTTTGTTATCTGTGGGATCCATGATGGCTTAATACATTTACCTCCAATCTTAAAATTGGGATTATTTACTATAGGCTGATTGGGATCCTGAATATATCTGTAAGACAAAAATGCACACATCTAGGAGTGGGTTCTGGCCAAGGTCCCTATTGGTGTATTAGTCAGCTCTGGTGGGAGAAGTTTAACGGGGATGTGTAAGAGAGCTTTTGGGGCCAGACCATGTGTGGCCATCAAAGCCTTTTCAATTGTGAGCCATAAGGACCTATATTGATCTGCATCTGTCATTCCCTCCCTTGCCATCCATCTTAGATATTTCGCTGAGTGACTTGCCCAATAATATAATTTGAAGTGTGGGGAGGCTGAGACCCCCTTTACTCTTGGGGGTCGCTAACTTATAATAAGCTCTTCAGGTTGGCTTGCCCCTCCAGATAAAATTAAAGATCAAGGTGTGTACCTTGGAGAACCAATTGTGTGGCAGCCATAAATTCAGCATGTTGTGGGGGTAGAAGATGTGAGGCAATATATTCATTTTAATCAAGCTTATTCTGCCCCAGAGTGATATTGGCAGTATCCTCCACCTCTCCAAATCTTGATGTATTACCTGAAGCAGGGCATCCAAATAACACTCCCTCAAGAGTATCACATCCCTGGTTAAGATAATTCCTAAATACAGTATTTTAGTTTTTTGGCTTCCCATTTTAGCCCTAAATCCACCACCTCTTGTTTATGAGTAGCCAAACTGAGAGGGGAAGACTATCGACTTCTCCAGGTTTAGTTTGTAATTTGATAATTGGCCAAATTCCATAATCAGGTTCAAGGCATTGCTGATAGAGACCCTGGTGTTTGAGAGATGTAGAAGTATGTAATCAGCATATGCTGATAACTTAAGTTTCTGTGTCCCTGTTGTTATCTCTTGTATCTCTGGTGCCATCCTCAGCTGAGTCAGGAGGGGCTCCAAGTATAAATTAAACAAGAGAGGAGACAGAAGACACCCATGTCTGGTACCATAAGACAATGGGAAGGAAGAGGAAATAACTCTGTTGCAATATATTCGGGCACTAGGTTTATTGCAGAGGGCTTTGACCCACTGCACAAATGAGGGGAGGGAGACCAAGCCTAAGCAAAGTCCTAAAGAGAAAACTCCAATCCACTCTATCAAATGCTTTCTCTGCATCCAGAGGCACCAGCACCATAGTGGTTGTGCTGTCCAGGGTCACAGAGAGAGAATATATTCCAATTTCCTCAGATGGTCTGAAGATGACCTACCTGCCATAAATCCCACTTGTTCTGCACATATCAGGAAGGGCATAACTCAACTCAGCCTATCTGCCATAAGCTTAGTCAGAATTTTAATATCGTAATTCAATAGCGAAATCAGCCTGTAATTCGACACTTGCTCTGTATCCCTCACCTCCTTGTGCAGCACCACAATCAGAGCCTCAAAAAGATGGCGATCTTGGCAGTTTCCTCCCAAGATGTTCTGAAACAGCCTCTGTATCCATGGGGCCAGTTCCTCTTTAAATAGTTTGTAGAAATTTGGGGAGAAACCATCCAGTCCCGGGGCTTTATCTAGGGGTAGGGCACTGATCACCATTTTTATTTCTTCCTCCGTAAAGGGGGGAGGTCAGCCAGGTTTGTTGCTCGGACGAGAGGGCAGGTAGAGGCAAACTTGCCAGGTATGCATCTAGATGATCCTCTGAGGCTGGGTTGGGCCTAGCACTATAAAGTTGCCAATAAAAATTTTCAAACTCTTATACAATGCCCTTAGGGTCCATCTTTAGGGATCCATCCCCAGCTGAGTGGACTGCATTAATGAGTCTAGATGCTTCCTGTTGCTTCACCCATAGTGCCAATAGTCGGCCTGCTTTCTCTCCTTGGTCCATATAGGAGGACTTTGATTTGAGTATAGCATATTCTGCTTTTTCACCAATCAAGTCATTGTATCTGGCCCTTAGTTTTATGAGTTCTTGATGGTATAGTTCAGGAGAGAATGGCGAGATGTTTTTTTCTAATTCTCTAATTTGACCCAACAACTCCGTTACCTGGCTCTCCCTCTTATGTTTCATCATGGAAGCGATCCTTATAAGTTTGCCCCTTAGGTTTCATTTTAGAGCCCCCCCATTCTATATCAGCCCAGCCCGTAGAGTTAAGATTATCTTTGGTGTACTGTGCAATGCATTGTTTATGCCTCTCTGTCATCCACTCATCTTTTAATAACCGTTTGTTTATTTTCCATACCATGTCTAATTGATGGGTGTGTGATAATGACAGAGCACATTTCACCAGAGAATGGTATGAAATGACTTCTGGGGAAATCTCACACTCCAAGAGACCCACCAGAAGCTGCTTACTTAGCAGAAAGTAGTCGATATGGGAGGCGGTCCCATGGACTGGAGATCCATATGTGTACTCCCACTGATCAGGATGTAACACCCTCCAGGGATCAGATATTCCCAGTTTGTCTATTAGGTCCCTGATAGCCCTTTGAGCTGGGGATAGGCCCGCCCTCTCCTTGCTAGTTCAGCCTACATCTGGTGAGAAAGGCAAGTTCCAATCTCCTCCTAGTAAAAGTGGAGTAGACAGTAAAGTCAATAGGACATTAAGTATGTCTATGAAGAAGGAGAGTGAGTCTATATTTGGCCCATATATTGATCCAAGGACTGTATCAGACCTGTCCAGAGTGTCAATCACAAATATACACCTGCCCTGTGGGTCTCGAATACATTGGTAACATTTAAATCCGAGGGACCTAGTAATCAAAATGGCAACCCCTCTACTCTGTGTGCTCATACCTGCTGCATAAACTTGATGTATGTTAAGCCTACACAGTAAATTAGCTTTGTTTTCTCACAGGTGTGTCTCTTGTAGGAAAGAGGTTTGTCCCTTAACCGCTTGCAGGTGTTTAAGTACTTTGTACCTCTTGTTTTTGTTGTGCACCCCTTTGACATTCCATGAACTCACATGTAAACAATTATTCATGTCTGACTGTTGTTAAGAACCTTAGAATACAATAAGAAAAGAAAACTGTCCCCTTGCTAATACCATGGATCCCTTTCCACCCTCCCCCCGCTACTGCCCCAAAAACACAATACAAATCCATTTGCCCCCTTCACCTCCTCCTACAATATCCCCTGAAGTAACATTTCAGCTGATAACATATGATAAAACCCATACCATACCACAGGACATTAACCAAATAGCCTTAGAGTACATGGTTGTTCGAGAAGTGGTAAGGTCCCCTCCTTTGATTCGGTGCATGATTCTGCCAATCAGGGCAGTTTTAACCCCTACACACACCCCCCCCATTAGACAAGATATCCAAATAACTTCCTTGGGTAAACACACAGCTGACCACATCACTTTGCTATCAAAACTCTAACCCATAGGACTAATGTGGGTAACCAGAAGTATAACTGTAATAAAAAGAAAAAACAAGATGTAGGAGCTTCTATTCAGCTCTCTCTATGATTTTCTTGGCTTGCTTTGGTTGCTATCATACTGCGATGGCTGATCCACAATAACTCTGAGCCTTACTTACTTGCTGTCACAAGGTCCCAAAGTGAAGCAACCGAGAACCCCCCCACCAAGTTAAATAAAGCAAGATGTCAGGGCAGTAATCAAACTGGGGCTGCCCACCTCACACACACATGAGACCTATATGCTCAGACTGGGTGGCTTCAATTATTCAGCCAGATCCAATATCAAACCTGATTACTTGCGAAGAAGGCACTCCTTGGTTTGTTACCCCCTGGGGTCCAACAGCTCCTTAGCCCTTGTCACAGTACCCAACATACTCACATCTTGGCAACTCAGGTCTTTACTGTTCTCAGATGCCGCACAACCTTAGATCAGAGGTCTTTTGGTTACAAAGCCCCCTTCTGGCTCAACTCCCTGGATAGGGACATCTCTGCTGAGTCAAAACTCAGCTGTTTCAAACACAAACTCCAACAACATCTATTAGTCAACAGTATACGTGACTGCCGCCCTTAGCAGCCTTCTGCCTATTTTATCATTGTACTTATACTTTTCGGCACTTTTAACTCTTGGCACTTTATTTTGAACCTACCCTCGAGCCTTTTCCCCTCCACCCCTCACCCCTGCTTCATATCTCATGCCACCTTTTTTGCAACTTCTTCCCCTCCTTCTCCCTACGTTTCTCTCTTTTACCTTTCTTCCACCCATATTCCTCTGTCTCTCTCTCTCTCTCTCTTGGGTTTTTGACAAGGCCTGCTAGGCAGCCCCCTCTCCTGACTAAACACCACCTCCTCTTCTCCTTATACTATTAATTTGTCTTCCTCCCCCTCACTTCACCAGCACTCCCCCTTCTCTCTACACTCACCCCATTTCTCTCCTTCCACCTCCCCATCCTCTCACCTCTCTAGCCCCATTGCCTCCTTTGCAACTCTGCTCCTTCCCTCTCCACCTCCTATGCAACTCATCTCCTTCTCCCTCTTGTTTCTCCCATCCCCCTTCTTACACCCCATTACTTTCTCTCCTAGATTTTGATAAGGCCTCCCAGGCTGCCCTCTCTTCTAGCCCACTCTGCTGTTATATTGAGCAACATTCAGTGCTGTTTTGATTGCTTTTGGTGTATTAATTTTTTAAAGTATATTCTTGATATCTGCTATTTACCTATCTATTGTTTACCTTGTTTTGTTTTTGTACTACTGACGTGAAACCTTTGTAAATGAGTTGTATTGCTCAAAGGTGTAATCCAAGACTCAATAAATAAATAAATAAAAATCATTTCTATCAGCCCTCTAAATTAAATAATTTACTGCCCCTTGCTAGATGAGAGGGAAGTGTAGGGAAGCAGAGGGCAAATCAAATTGGAAAGCTCAGTCCTAGGCAATATTCAGCTGCTAATTAAATCTTTGCGACGGTATGCACAATCACTTAGTAAAGCTGCTTGCATTCTGTCTAAGCATGCATCCATCCTCATGATGCTGCGCACATTCGTGTTGCTGCTCATTGCATATGACTCATGCAATCAGTGTCCTCATCCAGAGTAGCTATAGTAGGATCTCAGTGGTCGCAGACCTCCATTGAAAGTGTTTTTGACTCAGTCCATCTCCACATTATCGAGAAATCCCCTCCAGACTACTGAATTCAGATCCCCTTGTAGGCAAAATGTTCTAGGAAAAATTAAAAATAAATAAAACTTAGGTAGTAGCTGCTAGTGCTGAACAACAGGGGAATCATTGATGGGACAGCGGACGTATAATGGCCTGGGGATACAAATGAAATTCGAGGCTATTCAGAACTCACTCCTGGATGCCACCAACCATTAGAGTCAACAGAACTGCAGCAATTGCCTTAGTGGATACTATTTTCTATCTTCTGAAAGAGACAATCATTTCTTAAATAGCTTGGGAAGAAGGCACTGTAGTTCTTGTGTTGCCTGCTAGTTTGACTCAAAAGAGTGCCATCTGTCCTGCACTCTGACTTGCAGCTGGACAGGGTACAGCATGCGAAAGCACACACCAGCAGGGATTAGGCGAGAAACAGTGGAGTGAAAAGAGCCTTGTTTCTGCTGCACAGATGCTGGTAGGTCTTGTGAGATCCGAATTTTGTGACCTTCCCACATGACAGCTTGAATGTCCCTTAATTTTGTTATTACATGCTGCTTATCCAGAAAATTGAGTAGCTTCAGGATAAATGGCCTGGGAGGCGATCCTGGGGCTAGCTTAGGGTGCAACGCTTGGTGGGCACGTTCCACAATATATGAAGTCCCATAAAGAGAGGGGCCTGCTAATTTTTCTAGCAGCTTTTGGGTAAACTTTATAGGTGTGGACCCTTCTTCCTCCTCTGGGAGCCCCAGCACTACCAGGTTGTTATGGCGACTGCGCCCCTCAAAATCTTCCATTTTTAATTCCATCTTGTTTAATTGCCTTTTTAGGGAAATTATTTTGGGGTCCACATTCGACTTCCACTGTTCTAATGAGATAGTGCATGCTTCGGTGTCTCGTGCTTGGCAAGAGATGTCCCCCAGGTCTTTTTTAATGGACAAAATTTCTGAGGTAAACAAAGTTAATGCTTCTTGAAGCAGTGTCATCTCAAGCAGGAAATGCTCCTCCATGAGCAGTACAGCAGTCACTTTGCTGGAGGTTCTGGGGGCAGGCTTAGCAGGCTGCTGCCTGGCTTTCTTGGTGGCCTTATCAGGGGAAGGTGGTGTCGTGTGCTGTGGAAGCTCTGGCTTCATTGTGACCTCCATCCTGTCGAGACAATTGTTTGCTAGCAATTGGATGTCTGTTGAAGGTCTTCTGTGATGTTTCACAAGGTTAAAAGTGCCAAAGGTTGTTTGTATAGAAGTATTTACTTACTTAATAGAGCAGGAGAGTGGGAGCGAGACAAGCAAGCTGCTACTTCTTAGCCAGACATCACATGACTCCCCTAATTGACCCCTTTTTAACACAGGCCAATCAGCATCGACAACTGGTAAGTTTAGCAAGAGCTGGTATAAAGGTGAGTCTCTGTTCCTCTACATGGGTACCACTGGGTGATCTTCAAAAAAGAGACGGACATGGAAGAGTCAGATGAAAACATATGTTTACTAAAGTTTCAGATAAAGATAACAATTATTGGAGAAGAAAATGCATATCAGAACAAAACAATAGATCTTAGGTAATGAAGTAGTTTGAACATGGTTCTAAACAGTCTAAGAGGTGATGGCTAGAGAATTGGCCCAACACTGTCACCGTGAGGAGCCAATTTCTTGAACCCAGAGCCAAGAATGTCTGTAACTGGGCAAGCTGCTATGGCAAAGGCCCTCTTCTGACCACACCAGATGGTCCCCTCTTGACCCTGATGTACTACATTGTCCGCATTGAGGCAAACTGCTATGGCGAAGGCCCTTTTCTAACCTCCCCAGATAGTTAACTCTTGGCCCTGATGTGCCACATTGTCTGCATTGTTGGAGGGGTGAAGTGGGAAGGGCAGCTGCAGAATAAGGCTGCAAGGTGCAAAATCAAGCAGACTCAAGAGACCAAATGGACTTTTTCTGCTGGCAGATTTTGTATGTTCGTATATTGTGGCAAACTGCGACAGTGAAGGCACTTTTCCAACCACCCCATATGGTCCACTCTTGACTCTGATGTACCATGTTGTTTTTATTGGATCAAACTGCTACAGCAAAGGCCCTATTCTGACTACCCCAGATGGTCCACTCTTGACCCTGATTTTCCATGTTATCTGCATTGTGGCAAACTGCTACAGCAAAGCCCTTTTCTGACCAGCCCAGATGAACCACTCTTGGCCCTGTTGTCCTGGTTCTGCTGCTCTGCAGCAAACCCTCAGTGCAAGACCATGGATACCAAACAGTTGGAACACTAGCCCTGTGAGTAGAGGCCTCTGGACCTCTGGCACTGGACCTCTGGAACCCTAGCACTCTGGAACTGGACCTCTGGAACTCCAGCACTGGACATCTGGATCCCCAGCACTCTGGTACTGGACCTCTTGCACTGGACCTCTGGTGTTCTGACACTGGACCTCTGAACCTTTGACACTGGGCCTCTGGACCTCTGGCACTGCATCTCTGGGCCTCTGATACTGGACCTCTGGGCCTCTGACTCTGGACCTCTGGCACTGCATCTTTGGACCTCCAACAGTGGACCTCTGGACCTCTGACACTGAACCTCTGGCTCTCCGGACCTGAAAGGGGGAAATTTGCAGAGCCTGGATGTGCTCGAACCTGAGCTGCATGAAATGTCTGCAGACACTTTGATAAGATTCCCCCAGGGTAGAATTGGTCAAAAGTCCCCACAATGTGAACAGCAAAACAGTCTTATTAAAGTGAAGTTCACTGGCAGCAACTAATGCAGTTTAAATTCGGCAGAGTGAAATGCAGGTACTGTCTTTTTAAATCACAAACAGACAGTGTTGTTCAAGTGGCAGTGTAAAATTTCTGTACTGTCCCTTTAAATCCTGATGGCAGATTGCAGTCTGCTGGGAGTCTGTACCCTGGGATCCAACAGTTTTCACAGATCAGGCTGTCACAGTACAGCCATGTCCACTGATGGGGCCAAACCCAGCTACTGTATGCTGCTGTACAGGGCAAAATCTGAATTAATAGCCAAACTGGCTATCTCTTTACTCTGGGTCCTTGCCCTGCCCCTAAAGAGTCCTTGGAGTTTTCATCTTAGGGCCTGACCTGCTCCTGAGCTCTGCCTTGGGAGCTTCTTTATTTAATTAAACCCTGCACCTGCCCTATGCTCCATCAGGATCACAATTTGAATAAATCTAAATGGATCTGCCTCTGGGCAGTCCTAAGTCCTGGGGCCTTCCCCTGGCCCCCTTGTCATGGCCATGCCATCTTCTTTGGCACCCTGGGCACAATTACAAGTTATGCCCTCTACAACTTTTATTTAAAATTAACTGAACAGGTGGACAGCACTAGAAGAATAGCGTTACCACTGACTCACTGCCCCGGCCCAGGGAGAAGACTAAAAAGGGAGCAGGAGGTTTTGCTGGAGGAGGGAGGAAGTTATGCAGGTGGGACTCGGAAGACTGAGGACCCCACAACACCTGATGCTTCTGCTGGCTCTCTCGCTCTCTCTCTGATGATGCAGCACTTTTAACTGCTGCCTACAGGGGACTGAATTTAACTAATTAAAATAATAAAAGGGGCCAAACTGAGCCAACATCGTGGCTGACGACTGTTGACTGCCAATTCTTACAGTACCCAACAGCACTTGAGGATCTGGTGCACTCCTGACTGCTGGCTGCTTCATCTTGGGACTGGGAGGAGACAGTTGAGGCACACAGATGAGCTCCCGGATGGCTTTAACCACCCAGGTAGGCCCACTTTTTGTCACACTGGCAGCTCTCTGTGTCCTCTGTCCTAGTGGTCCAGCTCCAAACTCTCCCAAATGGTCCTGACTGAATCTCCCTCAATGGGAGTTCTCAAACTGTCCACCATGAGCTGAACCTCAAAAAAAAACATCTGTTTTTCCTTCTCGCAGCTGGGAAACCTAAGCCCCACTCTCCACGCACACACCCAACTCACAAGGGTATGAGAGCACTAAAACAAAAGTGTGAGGAGGGGAAGAGGGAGACTTAGGGGAAAAAAAGGTCTTCAAATTTCCTGTTACAATATGTATGTCTGTGTGTGTGTGTGTGTGTGTGTGTGTGTGTGTGTGTGTGTATATAGATATATATAGATATATCTATATATATCTATATATACACACACATATATATATATATATATATATTTACATATTGCAAAAAACTTTGTTAATGCATCAGTTAGGGTTAAAGTGACAAAAGTATAGAAATGAGATGTTAGAGTTCAGCATCAACCACACTACCACCCCACCCCCCCATCCTCCACACACCAACAGTCATTGGGGTGTGCAATGGGGTCATTAGGCCCAACTCTCACCCCATTCCATGTGTAAGCAGGCTGACATGGTACAGTATAGGAGAATGGGGTGAGGGTTAGGCCTAACAACCCCATTGCACACTCCAATGACTGTTGGTGTATGGAGGATGGGGGGGTTGGGTGATAGGGTGGTGGGGTTTGGGGCTCAACTCTAACATCTCATTTCCATACTTTTGCCTCTTTAACCCTAACTGATGCATTAACAAAGTTTTTTGCAATGAATTTCCTTACTTTTTGAGAAAGTGTAATGTAACTGGTAACTGGTATGAGTTGGTGGGAGCGCAGACCCTCTGGGTCCCATGCTCCCTTCAAGCTGCCTAGTTTTGCATAATGATATGTGAATGTGGGAGCATGGGCCCTCCTGGCCCTGCACTCCCACTTACACATGACAACAGAGCCATACAGTAGCCCTATAGGGCTGAAAAAGAACCCTTTTAACACTAATTTGCCAATATCTCAGTAACCATAGCAGCTATGAAAAAAATTCAACAGCAGTTGTAATCGTGACTTCAAAACTGCCACACGTACAGGTGAACTAAGCTGACCAGAGTGAAAAATCCATATCTCGCATAGTTTTCAAGATACGGGCACCGGAAGGCGTTATGAGAGCCGTAATGTTATCCTATGGGAAATTTTTTTAACTTCGGAATGTCATAGCTATGTAACCGAGGCAAGTTTTTACACCAAACCAGCATACATAATATCTGTGACACCCCCTTTGCACTCTGAAAATGTCAAGCCAAAAGTCCTTACCATTTCTTAGCAGTGAACTGATAAAGTTTTACAAATCCTTGTTAATGAGCTGTCAAAATCCCCATTCATGAGCCGGATCCCTGTTCTCGAGGTAACAAAATCCCCGATCGCGAGGCAATCTATGTTTGTGAGATAGGGCCAACTGGTCTTATCTCACTAATGGGGAATTTGATAGCTCATGAACAGGGATCAGCTCATGAACGGGGATTTTGACAGTTCAGGAATGGGGATTCCCAGTTCGTGAGATAGAGCCATCTGGTCCTGATCTCATGAACAAGGATTTTGTCACCTCACGAACAAGGATTTCTCACAAATGGGTATTTTGGCACCTCACGAATGGGGAGTTTGACACCTCACAAACAAGGATTTTCTTTTATGATCCTTGTTCATGAGGTGTCAAAATCCCCATTCGCGAGCCGAATCCTTGTTTGTGAGGTGTCAAAATCCCCATTTGTGAGCCGATCCCTATTCGTGAGATATGGCCATCTGATCCTTATCTCACAAACAGGGATTTTGACAGCTCACAAACAGGGATCAGCTCATGAACGGGGATGAGGAAACCTCACGAACGGGGATTAGAAGCGAGTCATGAACAGGGATTTTCAAATAAAAAACAGCCATTTTTTAATAAGCTGATGGAAACCAAACAGATGATTTTGTAGAAGGTATAGCCCTGAACAAAACCCATGCATTTGTTTTCACAAAATGCATCTGTAGGGCAAGTAACATTTTGTTTTGGGCTAAAAGTGAAAACAAGATGGCGGCTCACGAATGGGGATTTTTTTTCTCATGAATGGGGATTTAATGACTACCTATTCGTGAGCTGCCAAAATTCCCATTCATGAGCCATAATCCTTGTTCGCAGCTGTGCATCTATCCAAAAGACTGAACTGAGCATGCTCAGAAACCAAATTTTCAAAATTAAATAACTTTGTATCAGAATAATATTTTTTCACCAAACCAATACTGGCTTGTTCCTTACAGTATGCTCCTTCTACCCTGTGAATTTCAGGCTAAAATCCAAAACGGTGTGGGCACAAGGCAATGAAGGAAAATTCAGGAAAAATTGGGAAAAAAAAGCAAAAAACACACATTTTTCCCTATGGCTGCACAAAATTCGCAGATCTGATTGAAACAGATCATGGCATGTCAAGAGATCTACCCAACAGGACAGTGCATGCCAAATCTCATGCAAATTCATTGAATGGTTGCAAAGTTATTAACATGCAAAATTTGGGATTTAACATTAAACTGCCTACTCAACCCTAAGTACAGGGACACGACTGTGCCCCTATAAAATATATATATATATAAATATATATATATATATATATATATATATATATATATATATATCTATATATAGATATATAGATACTGTAGATGTATATATGTAGATAGATGTGTATATATATATATATATATATTATGGTATACGGTAGTGCTACCATAGATAGGGTTGAGGAGCCATTTACATGTTAAACCCCAAATTTTGTACCTTAATAACTTTGCAACCATTTGACAGATTTGCCTGAAATTTGGAATACATGATCAAAACGCATACGCCTTGGGATCAGACAAGTTTTGTACCGGTCAGATACACGGCTGTGGAGTTATTAAGCATGATCTGCGCGTGCGTTTACGCTTTTTCTGGAATTCTATGGTCGCGCCTACAGGTCACACGGTTTGCACGACCGGCCCAAAATCTTCAGGGAACGTGCGGCCAGGGTCCCCGATGTGCCTTTTGAAGATTTTGTGAAAAAATATTAAACTGTTCAAAAGTTATGGCAGTCCGAACTTCTGTTTTTTCCCATAGGATAACATTATGGCGTTCGCCGCTCCTTTGAGGGCCCGTATCTCAAAAACGGTGTGAGATATGGAGTTTTTGTCAAAAAATAATAGCCCCCCTCCTTATGGGCTATGTATAAAACTAGCCAGGAAATTGATAACACATATGACTTTTAAATTTTTTTTCTATGTCGTACGGTTACTGAGATATAAGCAATTTACTATTACAACTACCGATTTTTGTGTTCCGAGAGTCATTATTTTGCATACATTCTTTCTACTCACTGTCTTTCTCTATACAGCTTTTGGGGAAAACCAGCCTGTGCACTTACATTACTCTTACCATTACCGTTTCTGCTTGCGGTTCCGTACCCGTTTCACTTACCGTTCACGTTTACACCACCATGTGCGTTACCCTTTGCATTTTCATTTGCGGTTGTGTTTCCGTTGTTTTTAGCATTTCTGTCTACAGTACTGTTCCTCTTTCTGTTTTGCTTTGCATCACCATGTACATTATGATTTGTGTTTGTGGGCACAATGTTACAATGCGACAAGACATCACCCCCGCGTTCCCGCCGTTGCATTACATTCACTATTTCTCATTATCATTCTCAAAAAGAAGGAAAATTAGAGGCAAAAAACTCTGTTTAATGCATCAGTTAGGGTTGTTCCACAGCAACAAAAGCGAGGAAATTCAATGTTAGGGTTGAAACCCCTTGCACCCTCAGCCCACCCCCAAATGGAATCGGGTGTGCATTGGGGTCATCGGTCCTAACTGTCACCCCATTCTCCTATTCCTAAGCTTCCACATGTGATGGGGGTGACACTTAGGGGCCGATGACTCAATGTGCACCCCATTCCAGTTGGAGGGTGGCTGAGGGTGCAAAGGGGTTTCAACCCTAACATCGAATTTCCTCGCTTGTCGCTGTGGAACAACCCTAACTGCTCATTAAATGGAGTTTTTGCCTCTAATATATATATATATATATATATATATATATATATATGTAAATATATATAATACTGGCACAGTAGCACCAGTATAGTTAGGGTTGGCAGGGCAGTTTAATGTTAAATCTAAATGTTGTACTTTAATAACTTTGGAACCATTCAAGGGATTTAAATGAATGTTGGCATGATTTGCAGCCAGCTGACAGTCTCTTGTCTTGCCAAATTTCATGTCAATCCCTTTTGTAGTTTTTGAGATACAGAGTGTTGAGGGTTTTGCTCTTTTGGCTGTTTTTTTGCTCACCTGTGTCTCAAAAATGGGTTAATATTAGTAGCTGAAATTTTCAGGGTAGAAAGCCTTGGTCTCACAGATGTGCCTTTTGAAGATGTGGTGTTAAAATATCAATCTGTTCCAAAGTTATTGAATTAGGTGTGTCACATTATTTCCTATGGAAAAAAAATTGATGTCATGCATGATGCAGGATTGCAGGCTTTTTCGATGCAGAATCCTCCATTGAACTGTCATGTTAGATGCAGAATCCTGCATTGAAGTGCCATATAGGGCCACATTAAAGGGGGGCCAAATGGGCCAAATGTCCTGTTCCCCCCACCCCATAGAGAGGGCCCCCGCAGCGCGGCTGTCATTTAAAAAAAGAACTCCTGCTCCCTCCATCTGAGCAGTCCCACCCACCACCCTCATACCCCGTAGCCCTTTCATGTAACAAAAAACACTCCTGCTCCCTCCCTCCCTCTGAGCAATCTCACCCACCACACTGACCCCCATCATTTAAGAAAAAACTCTCCTGCTCTCTCCCTCTGAGCAGTCCCACCTGCCACCCTTGTACCCCATACCCCTCTCATTAAACAAAAAACCCTACTGCTCCCTCCCTCTGAGCAGACCCACCCACCACCCTTGTATTCCGTCACCCAGTCATTTAAGAAAAAAACCTCCCTCTTCCTATCTAGTTCCACCCGCCACCCTCATACCCTAGTCATTTCATACAAAACCCTCCCACTCCCTCACCCTGAGCAGTCCCACCCGCCACCCTCGTAACCCCAGTCAGTGACCAGCACAGCCCTCCTCTCACCTCCACGGGTGGTTGCAGACTGCCCTGTGAATGAATGCCTCATCAGTGAATAACAGTATGCTGTATTGAAGTAGGAAGCTGCATCCTGCATTGAATTCAGTGCAGAATGCTGCATTCTATTTCGATGCAGAATACTTTGAGGCGGAAATCATTTGCTGTAGTGGTCCTTCTCCCCTCCACATCTTAAACACCTAAACAGAAGAAAACTGTCCCGCATCATAGCTGCCGACTTGGAGGTCCCCAATCCCCGTGCTGGCAATGTCAGCCCCCCCATCTCGCCATGTTCCGACACTGGGGAGCCCACTCCCAGTGTCATTAATTAAAAATTATTGCCTCCACCCAGCACTACGGGACAGTGGGGAGCTCACCCCCACTGTCCCCAAACACTATAATATTATAATCCCTGTGAAAAAGAAAATCATCCCCCGATGTCTTTTTTCTTTTTTTTACCTGTAAACAAGAAAACGGTCCCTTGTCATGTCCCCTGTCCCCTCCCTCATCCCAACCCTCCCTCTGCACACCCACCTCCCCTTACCCCCCCTTACCCCATAGTCACCCTCCAAGTTAGGTGCTGTTATCTTCCCTGGAGCTGGAGTGGGACATGTCTGCACTCTTCAAAGCCAAACCACAAACTGAGAATTCAAGGTAAGTGCCACATAATGGCTGTCAATGGGGGTTTCAACTTATGTTGATATCTTGGCCATTTTAGGTATTATTTCATCAAATTTTCAGCAAGGGGTTCTTGTGATCCCACCTCATGAACACTGCCACTGTCATTTCGTTACTTGGTCCTGAAAGGTGATTTCACGGTCACTGAACGGAATCACCTTTTGGGACTGATTAACAAAAAGACAGTGTCAGTGTTCATGAGGTGGGGTCCCAAAACGCCCAAGTTGAAAATTTGATGACACAATTCCTAAAAATGGCTCTGTTACTAGCATGCAATGCACAATTTCTATGCAGGCACATAACTTTGGTAATTTACAATATTTTCCCTCCATATTTTCAACATTGCCATTTTTTCACACCACCTCATGAACAGTGCAGTTGTCATTCTTCAAATCTGGTCCAAAAAGTCTTTTTGCACCTGTGGTGCACAATGGCATGGTGGCTGTGCAAGATCACCTTTTGGGACCAATGAATGAAATTACAGTGCCAGAGTTCATGAGGTGGGGTCCCAAAAAACTCATGTTGAACATTTGGTGAGAAAATTCCTAAAAAATGGTTGTGTTCTGAGGGTGTGTTTTGCAGTTCCTATGCAGGCACATAACTTTGGTAATTTATATTATTTTCACTCCAAAATTTCAGCACTGACATTTTTTTCACACCACCTCATTAACAGTATAGCTGTCATTCTTCAAATCCAGTCCAAAATGTCTTTTCACACCTGTGCTGCACAATGCTGCTGTCGTTGTGTGAAATCACCTTTTGGACCAATGAACGAAATGACAGGGGTAGTGTTCATGAAGTGGGGTCCCAAATAGGCCATGTTAAAAATTTGGTGAAAAAACTCATAATAATGGCCAAGTTATGAGCAGTCATTGAAAATAGATTGTGTGTGGGGGTGGGGCATGACAAATTTCACAGTCCCAGAAACCCCAAATAAAAGTTTATTTTTTTTCTGGCATCAGTGTGTTTATGGGTACAGGGCAAGGGCAGGCAGATGGATTGAGCGTCCTGGGGACTTTTCTCCTTTGGAGTGAGGGGGGAAGAGTGTCTGGCACATTATGGACTCCTGGCAGAGACTGGGTTTTTTTTCAACACCTGTCATATGCAATGTAGCAGAGGTGCCCCTATGACATTGTCTGTGTTCAGACAGTCCACCCAATCCCAATGAAAAAAAAATGTATTTCTTTTTCAAAATGGGACACTCACTCAGAGATGATTGAGGAGCCTAGGGAGGAGAGGAGCAGCTCAATTGTGGGGTATAGAGCAGAGTGGTACTGAGCAGGGTCCGGTTTGCTTTATGTTCACTTTATAAAACGTGAGGAAATTAAATGCAAAAAACTATGTTAATGTACTAGTTAGGGTTCATATCATGCCTTTCAAAGTATGGAAATGTGGTGTTAGGGTTTCCAAACCTAACACCCCACCCTCCCGCACCCAATTGTGCTACTCCTCCACCCTCCACACACCAACAGGCATTGGGGTGTACCTTGGGGCCATCGACTCTAACACTCACCCCATTCCTTACCTACATAACCTAACATGGATCCTTATGCTCACCTCATTCCATAACTAAAAAAGCTGAGCTCAACACAGTATAGGAGATTGGGGTGAGCATTAGGGTCCATGTCAGGTTAGTTAGTTATGGAATGGGGTGAGCATTAGGGCCGATGACCCCAAACCACACCCCGATGCATGTTGATTTGTGGAGGGTGGAGGGGTGGTACACTAGGGTAGGGAACCCTAACACCACATTTCCATACTTTGAAAGGCATAATATGAGTCCTAACTAGTGTATTAACATAATTCTTTGCAATATATATATATATATATATATATATATATCTGTAGTAAAACCCAAGTTATTCAAACCTCAATTGTTCAAAACTCTCAGTTATCCAAAACAGTACTGTGTCTCCCAGCTTAATAGACTTAATTGTAAAGTTCCCTCACTTATCCAAAATCCCATTTATCCAAACAATTGTATTGTCCCCCAGCACATTCAGATAAAAAAGTTTATACTGTGTGTGTGTGTGTATATATATATATAAATAGAATAATGGATAGGTAACTGGGTATTACTGGTGAGTAATACCATTGAGAGGTTCCAGTGTCCAGAACCTCGAGATGGTATCTCACCAGTAATGCCCAGTTACCTATTTATTATTTTTTTTAATATATGGATCAGACTTTTTTTTTTTAAATCATTTTGCTGCGATCAGTCGGCTGTTAACTAAAGGAATCTCGTGCTCGTAGCCAACTGCAACAGCCTGTCACACAGTGTTGCCTGGTCTGCCTGCCTTCTGTGACTCGCACACATGCATAGCAACAATTTCATTTTCTTTTACCTTTTTTTTTTGGGGATGGGTGAGCACAGTTCAGCGAGATACATTTTTGTTTGTAGATACCCCGAAAAAACTGAAGTTTTGTCACTGTGGACTCTGCATAGTGTCATCTCGCTAAGTGAGAATCCGACGCCATGTTTTTCAAACTGTTTCGGCTGGAAACGTGCAATCGGAAGGCACACTTAAAGATGTGACAAGATAGACTTGCACTTGCGCTGTTCATCTTTGGTGATAATACTATCGTTCAGGTCCTGAACGATAGTATTACGGCTCCTGAACGATAGTATTATCACTCGGGAGCAGTGGTATTATCGGTTCAGGAGCCATACTATACTCAGGATTTTTATATGCCTTCTGATGGTATTAATTTGACAATCCATATATTAAAATATATATATATATATATATATATATATTTATATACAGTATGCTCCACTTTTAACAGATTCGTTTGTAGTGGACATTCGGTTGTAACGGACAATTTTCCCTTTCCAAATGCCATTTCCTATTGCCACAATGTTAAATTTAATGGTTTAAATGCTACAAGCAACACTAAAGCAGTTAGCACCTTGTATAATGGAGCCTATTTAAGAGATCAAGCAATCAAACAATCAAACAATCACTATCCACTATTTAAAACACCCTCGTTCTGCCACAATCTAGTTCTGTCCATCTTTTTTTGCTGTGCAACTATGCCTTGCTGTTTGGTGAAATGCTGTCAGGTAAGAGAACCTGTCTACCACTAGCTAAGAAAGTTGAGCTTTTAAATGTGATTGAAAAAATGCCAAAGTTGAGTGTCAGAGATTTAAGCTCACACTTTTCAATCCCCATATCTACAATCTCAGACTTACTGAAGAATAAGGAAAACTTGCTGTCAGACTGGCACAGTAACCAGAACCACGAGTGTATGCGCAAAAGAGATGGTAAAGATACGGATGTGGAGGAGGTGCTGCTCCGGTGGTTCAGTAATGCTCATGGCAGGGAGGCATTGATTAGTGGGCATCTCTTGCTTCAGAAGGCTGATAGCCTTGCTGTTGCCTTTGGAAAAACAGGGTTTAAAGCAACTGATGGGTGGCTCAATAGATGGAAGCAGTGCCACAATATCTGCTTTCGTCGAATCCACGGCCAAAAGTTGGATATGCTGCCACAGCTACTGTCAGGTTACAGTCTGGAAAATATTTTTAACACGGACAAGACGGGTCTGTACATTAGATGTGTTATTTATGACACTTTAGCTTTCTGTTCCGAGGCACCACTTGGGCTAAAGAAAGCAAAGGAACAAATCACAGTGCTGTTAACCTGCAATATGTCAGGTTCGCAGAAAAGGACACCTGTTGTCATTGGTAAAAGCACTCAGCTGTATTGCTTTCGTGGTGTTCAAAATCTCCCAGTCATCTACAAAAACAACAAGATGGCATGGATGACTGGAGAGATTTTTACAGCCTGGATAAGAAACTGGGACTGCAGTCTACGGTCACGCAAGATCACCCTTCTGCTGGATAACTGTAGCTCCCATCCTAATGTCTCTGGGCTTCGTAACATTAAGCTTATTTTCCTGCCCCCAAAGACAACCAGCATCATGTAGCCACTTGATCAGGGTGTGATTTATAGCTTTAAGTGGCACTACGTGACCCTAATGAGAGGCAGGTTGCTGGACTTGCTCGACGAAGATAAGGAGATCACAGGTTCAGTTTGTGTTCACCAGATCAACTTGCTCAATGCTGTGTGCATGATCCAGCATGCCTGGAACAAAGTTTCTATTGATACAATTCAGGCCTGTTTTAGAAAAGGAGGTTTTGTGACAGACAATGCAATTGGCACCATACCCGAGGAGCCCAATTTCCCTGATGATGATTCAAACAATCCAAATCCTCTGTCTGCTGAGGATCTAGAAGTGATTCGTCACCTAGGAGATGAAACACCTAAGTCTGATGTTGATGACATCAGCGAGGCCATTGATGGTATGCCACCTGATGTGGAGGCAGAGGATGAGTGAATTCAAGAAGAGGAAGAGGAGTAAGTCCAAGTGACACCAGCTGATGTGAGGAATGCTTTGCTCACTCTACATCGCGCAGTTGAGCAGAGGCACGATATCGTTCTGAAATGGGACCAGCTTTCATTGACAGAGTCCATGTGGAAGAGGTACACTAGGGCAAGCTCAAAGCAAACAAGCATTGAAGATTTCTTTAGCCCCTCTCAGTAATCGCAGTTAATCGTAGGTAGAACAAATCGAACTACACAGTGTTACGAGCCAACGAGAGTATGGTACAGTGCACAGCATTTTTTTTATTTCATAGTGTTTTTTTTTATTTACTTATTTTTCTTTTGCTTTAATAAAGTTTCCACTGGTGTGGCTTACCAGAACAAAAAGGCTAACACTCAATTCTGAAAAGAACTGTAAATCACTGTAAATCACTACCATGCGTTATGTGTTAAGCTGCTGACCGTGTTAATAGAGAAATGCTACTGCTAATGTCTAAATGGATGTAGCGGTCGCCGGTTGTAACAGACAGTTTGTTACTGGACAAAGTAGTCCATTACAAGCAGCATATACTGTATACGAACATACGAAATCACCAGCAGAAACAGGCCACATGGTCTATCAAGTCTGCCCAAGGCACTTCATCTTGCAGCTGCCTCTCCCAACCCCCATCACTATATCCCTTCCCCATACTCTGTCCCACCCCCTTTTGAAACTGCCAACCAACTTACAGGACATCAGATCTTAGGGTAGGGTATTCCACTTGTCCACTACACTTTCTGTGAAAAAGTGTTTCCTTACCTCACTCCTAATCCTTCCCCCCTCTAATCTCAGTCCATGACCTCTTGTGTCCCTCCCTCTCCTCAGCTGAAAGATCCCTTCTGTGTTAGTCTTGTTAATCCCTTTCAGATACTTCAAAGTCTCTGTCATATCCTCCATGTCTTCCAGCAAGTACATTTTCAACTCTCTCAATCTGTCCTCATAAGGCCTGTCCCCCAAACCCTGTATCATCTTTGTGGCCCTGCGTTGCACCCCCTCCAATAATCTTATGTCCCTTTTCAGGAACGGGAACCAGAACTGCACGCAATACTCCAGGTGGGTCCTGACCAATGATCTGTACAGGGGTATAACCTCACTCCTTCTGGAAGACCTCCCCCTTACTATACACCCCAGCATTTTGTTGGCCTGTGCTGCTGCCTTCCTGCACTAGGCTGAGTTGTTCATGTTCCCTGTTATGATTACTCTTAGGTCCTTTTCTTCTGTTGTACTTCCCAACTGCACTCCATTCAAGTGATAGTCCCTCCCCAGGTTCTTTGCTCCAAAGTGCAACACATTGCACTTCTTGGCATTGAAACCCAGCTGCCATGTTTCTGCCCACTTCTGCAGTTTAGTCAGGTCCTCCTGCAGCCCCTTCCACCCCTCACTGTTATCAACCACGGCTTCCATTTTGATATTGTCTGCAAATAGGCTTATCTTGCTCCTGATCCTGTGCGAAATATTGGCTATATATATCCTAAACTGCACCAGTCCCATTACAGATCCCTGTGGCACCCAGCTCATCACCGCTCTCTGTGATGATAGTTCCCCCCCACTGCCACCCTTTGCTGCCTCCTCCTCAGCCAGTTTGTGATCCAGTTCACTAATTTTGGCCCTGCCCCCACATATTCCAGCTTTCCCCCCAACCTCCCATGCGGTACTGAATCAAAGGCCTTGCTGAAGTCCAAATACAGGACATCCACTGCATGGCCTTTGTCCAGTTCCCATGTCACCCAGTCATAGTATTCTACGAGGCTGGTTTGGCATGATCTTCCTGCTACAAACCTGTGTTGCTTCTGATCCATGACCTTCTCCACGATTGATGTGAGGCTCACTGGCTGATAGTTCACAGGTTCATCCTTATAGACAGACACAAACACACACACACACAGACACACACACGCGTGCACACACACACACACACACACACACACAGAGTTAATGATTTTATAATATAATCGGGCTATATTGTCTAGCACCTTGGTACTTAATTTTTGATTTTTGTGAAAGGTTCAAGTATGAGCAAAGTGTTCCCTGATAAAGAGGGTCATGGAACCCATCAAACATTGCTAGTTCTATACACTGGCAGTTAAAGAATTGAGTGTTAATAAACAGCTGACTGATAGTAAAAATGCTTTAATTCAAATCTCTGCTCTGTTCTATCTGCAGAATGTTCACCCCCACACTCACACCACAGAAGGCCTTTTATGAATCCAGGGCATTTATTTTATCTGTAAGAGGTTAAACAGCAGAGATCTCCTTGGTAAGATGGTAAGGATACGAGAGGGATTTTTTATGGTCAGCAAAAAACACCAGAAATTAAAACTGGAAGCATGATAGTACGTCATTTTATAATGTGTTTATGTGTGTGTGTAAGAAGAGGATTATGAGCGCAAATAACTATTAATTATAAATATATTTTTTAGTTATTAGCAGTTTTACATTAAGGGCCTAGTGGAAAGTTGTTAGTGAGTAAATCTGGTGGTCATATCTGTGATGGGAATAAGTGATATGTGGTTAGCACTGTATTGTTTTCACTGTACAGAGGCTGCTGGTTCTTTGCACAGTGCTGTGTAACAGCACAAGTAAAGATGGCCCTCAGTAAAGCAGGTTTTATGATTTCTGAAACCCGTTTTACTCTTTTTTTATAATATGACATTTGTGAGGGGCACCACCTAAGTAAAGTAATAGACTGAGCTGTGCTCAGCATTGTTTAGCTTCTGTGTCACATTTTTTATAGTATGACTCTTTTGTTAATGGCAGCATTATAGGGGAATGGTAGTGATTAGGATTGAGAAGGGGTTTCTATGTTTAACCATAAATTTTACAGTTTACTAACTTCACAACTTTTCAACAGATTCACACAAAATTTTGCATGCATGGTTTGGTGATGTAGGTCTCTTGACGTGCTGAGTTTCGTTATGGTCAGATGTGTCGATTCTGAGTTGCTGATAGTACAAAAACATTAAAAAATCGCTGTGTTTTACTTTTTTGTTTGTCATTGCCTTACACTGAGAAGGTTTGGAATATTGGTCTAACATTTTTTAGGGTAGAGAGGGTTTGGCCCACAGATGTGCCTTTCACTGGTTTGGTGAAAAAATATTAATTTGTTGCAATGCTATTACTTTTTAAAATGGTGGTTCCTGAGCATGCTCAGTAAGCACTTCAGGATAGCTGCTTGGGATGAAAAAAATAATTTGGTCCATATGAAAAAGGATTCTGTTTCACACGGGGCCAATCTTCTTTTTGTTTGCCGCCATCTTGTTTCATTTCCCCCCTCCAAAAAAGTTTAAAACTCCCTAAAAGTAACATCCTGCATAGAGATGTATCTTGCTCATCAGGACCTTGTTAGGTGGAATCTCCACTTTACTTGTTGAAAAATGTGCCCCAAATGCATTAATGTAAACAAATTACTATCCTTTTTTGTAACTCGCTTCTGCTTTTTCCGTATGCCCTTTTTCATTGATATGAAAAAGATCCCTTCATACAGAAAAATATTTTGCAGTTACTGTTTCTCAGCTTTTTCCATATGTCCTTTTTCATTTGAATGAAAAAGGATCCCTTTATATGGAAAAAGATTTTGCACTTAGTTTTTTTTCCATTTTTTTTTTTGTCATTTTTTGTTCAAATAAAAAAAAGGATCCATTCATATGGAAAAAGGTTTTGGACCTTTTTCATTTGAATGAAAAAGGATGCCTTCATACAGAAAAACATTTTGGACTTAGTATTTTTGCAATTCATTTTTTGTTTGAAAGGATCCTTTTTCATTTGAAATGGAAAAAGATTCCTATAAATGAAAAAAGGATTTTGCGTACCAGCCCCATATACGTATATGTGACTTTTTCCTTGATCCCTAGTGGCATCCCCACCCTCTGATCATTGTCCCCATATTTTTTTTTCCATGGTGCCTAGTGGTGCCCCCACTCTTCCCCGTAATTATTTTAGTTTTTCCCTGGTGTCTAATTGCATTCCATATCCTCCAATTGCCATCTGCTTAATTATTTAATGCTTTCCCTGGTGTCTAGTGGCAACCCCACCCTCAGATTGCTGTCCCTGTAATTATTTAATTATTCCCTGATGTCTAGTGGTGCTCCCATCCTCCGCTCACCATCCACATAATTATTTAATTTTACCCAGGTGTCTAATGGTGCAACCCACCCTCTGATCACCACCTCCATTTATTACATCTTTCCTTTGTGTCCAATGGCACCCCTACCCTCCAGTCACCATTAACATAATTATTAAATCTTTCCCTGGTGTCTTGTGACACCCCCCATCCTCCAATCACATCCCCATATTTATTTAATTTTACCCTTATGTTTTATTGGTGTCTAGTGGCACCCCTCACCCACCGAATGCCATCCTCATGTGTTGCAATGTTTTCCATGGTGTCCAGAGGCACCCCCACCCCTCTGATTGCTTTCCCTGTATGTTTTATTTCCCTGGTGTTTAGTGGGACCCCCACCCTCCGATGGCTGTCTCCATATTTCTTTTTATTTCTCTGGTGTCTAGTGGCACCTCCAGCCTCCAATCACTGTCCCCCTATTTTCTAAAACCTGTAATAAAGAAAACAGTCCCTTGATGTCTTTGTTTTATAGCTGTAACAAAGAAAATGGTCCCTTGCCAATCTGACTGCCCCACCCCAACCTCCCACTGATTATGCACCACCCCACACCCCCTTCACACCCCACACATACACTCACTGACCTGAACAGATCCCAGGGTAAAGATCCACTCTCAGATGGAAGACACATTTTACTGTTGGAACCTCAGACTGCAATATGAGAAACTAAGGTAAGCGCTGTTCAATGTATTTCAATGTTGTTGTTTTTTTAACTTTGTTGCATAACTTTGACATTGTTGTAAATAGGAGTAAAATTCTAACAATTTATCCTGTATAAAAATAAAGTTTTATCGTCATCATTATCTTTGTTGTTTTTTTTTTTCCATAGGTAGTTGTACATTTTTTTTTCCGCTATTGTGTTCCCCAACCCCATGCATCATAGCGTTGTGCACACATGTGGAGGTGCATGCACACCACACACTATGGGACACCCCACCCTACCTGTTGTGCCATTACTGCCTGCACCTGTCACCAGACCTCCATCCGGTGATGGCAGGACTATGGGCAGGCAACCCCCCCTCCTGGCAGAGGAGAGCCAGTGCTTAATCCTGCTCCCACCCTCCCCCTCTGTGCTGGCACCCCAATGCCCTGAGGTCATTTCCAAACCTGGGTCACCGGCATAGCGTGAGGTAAGGTGTCCAGTGCCTAAGCACTCAGTGCCACCTGGCCAGCCATTGTTGCTTATTTTGACACCAAATTTTCAACATGTCCTTTCTGGAACCCCACTTCATAAACAATCAAGGTGGAATTAAGCAAATCTGGAACAAAAATATGAGGTGGGGTCATAAGAAGGGTATGCTGAAAATTTGGGGTGAAAATATGTAAAAATGGCAAAGCTATGCATATCTGTTGACATTTTTGGTAGCTCTCTCTCGTAACTTTGGTAATTTTAATTATTTTGAGCCCAGTTTTCAACATAACCATTTTTTTGCACCACCACCACATGAACGTGACAGTGGTAGTTTTTCAGATCCTGTCCAAAATAGGTTTTCACACCTGTGGCATAGAATGACGTTGTTGTGTTGTAGAATTATGTTTATTTCATTTTGATTTGGTAACCAGGTTTTACAAATAACTGGGGATTTGAAAATGTTCAGTACCAGGTACATGAGATGGGGTAATAAGAAGGCTGTGCTGACAATTTGGTTGCTGTTGTTCTACAAATATAAGCACAGGACACTGGACACTACACTGGATGCCAGGAGCACTTTTTTCATATATTGGGTGAGGGATCAGATGGGGGGAGGGACCGTTAGCCACCAGGGTACTTCTTCAACTTGTGTCAGGGTGGGATTGGGTATAGGGTGGGAGGAGTTTATAAGGGGACAGCAATCAGCAAATTGGGAAGGGGGGAGGGACCACTAGACTACCAGGAAATACTTTTTATTATAAGGGGATAGTGATTAGGGATGGGGGATGGGGAGGGACCACTAGACCACCAGGAACATCTTCTTTATTTATGACTGGGAGGGTGATCAGTGATCAGGATAGGGGCGGGACCACTAGACCACCAGGGTATTTCTTTATTTTGAATTGGGTGGTGATTGGCAGTTGAGGGGCACTAGCCCACCAGTGACTGTGACTGTGTCAGGCAGGGCTGGGGGGCATGCTAGGACACCTGCAGCCTATACAAATGGGCCCATAATGGGCATGCAAATGCCCATAAAGTGCTATGCATTCCCAATGGGTTCATTTACATGTCCGCTTTCATGAATCAGAAATAGCGCCCCTGCACTATTCTTTGCCAGCACATGCTGCTGGATGCATGTTAAGGCAGTGCTACTGGGGAAGTGCTGCTGGTACTGGGGTTTCTGTTGTCTGGAACCACCCCTATTCACAGTCAGATAGAGCAGAGCGCTATCCGACTGTGCATAGCAATTGTTGGCAGCTGGGCAACCGCAAAGCGCAATGCAAAATTTTGCGTTCGACTTTGCAATTTTCAGTGAATCTGGCCCCTGGTCACAGGTCAGCAGTTTGCAATCATGAATTCATGAACTGTGACACTATCTTCATGGTTTATGGCCAGCTGTGTCC
Organism: Neoceratodus forsteri; assembly: GCA_016271365.2. Taxonomy (NCBI): domain Eukaryota; kingdom Metazoa; phylum Chordata; order Ceratodontiformes; family Ceratodontidae; genus Neoceratodus; species Neoceratodus forsteri. The sequence goes on from CM057450.1 coordinate 1,605,035,425, forward strand.
CTGCAAACAGATTTATATAGAGTAATGGTGAGTGTTATTTTAGATGGAATTCCATTAGTAGAATTACCTTGTGCTGCATTAGTGACATCATGAAGTCATTGTACTGCACTAACTACATCACTATTGAAGCACAAGATAGAACAATTTGTCATGCTGGAGTATTCTTGAACCATGGCTGCCATTGTTAGCCCTATCAAACATTAGTTTCTCTCAGTTTGTGACAGCACTAACAAAAATGAAACTATGGCAGCCACAGGTCAGTCAACAACCAGCTCTGACAGGGCAACATTTATAGCAGTGCAAGAGAACCAATGTACTTTGAAAATAAAAACAGAAAATGATGTAAGGTTCTTTATGAGTTTCCTTGCCAACTGTGGCAAATCAGAAACGTAACAGATATACCAGTGGCAGAGTTAGACGAACTAATAGCTGAGTTCATATTTAAAATGGAAAGGCTGGATGGTGGCTAGTAGGAGCCAAGCACAATAAGAAGAATTTTAGGCAGCATAGATAGACACCTCATGAAAAACAAGTACGGCCATGCCATATTTCATGGGAACCAAGACGTTTTTAAGGAAACACTGGCAACCCTAGCTGCAAAACAGAAGTACCTGAAAAAATTAGGGAAAGGCAACAAACATATGCAATCAGAACCATTATCCCCACAAGACGTGGATAAGTTGTACAGCATATTGGGGATGCAGAATTCTACGGCTCTTTTGAATATGTTGTTTTTCAGTAATGGCTTGTATTTCACACTATGAACTGCAGAACAATATACCTTAAGATGGGGGGACCTACAGTTGTTGGTCAATACAGAGGGTCACACATTTCTGTGGTATAATGAGAGGCAGACCAAGACCCATAAAATCAGAGTAATACTAATATGTACTGAAACACAAGCTGGTCTGCCATAAGAAAATTATATCACAAACCATTCTACAAGAAAAAGCATCCTTATAATCCCTTGTTGACTCTGATGTCCCCCTGATAGAAGTCCAGCAAGTTTCTGGCCATTGCTCACTACAGTCAATAAACAATTACAGGTCCATATCTGATGAAAAGCAAAACTGTAAGTCAGAAATGTTCACAGGAACCAGCCATCCGACACCATCAAGCACCACTTGCTCCTTGTCATTAGTAATTACCTCAGTCCCAGAAGTGCTGTAGCTGTTGACCTTCAAGATGAACAACCTTCCCAGAGAACTAACAAATTTCCACCTCTTTGGCCCAAACTGTGCCTTTCAACAAGCAGTAACAGTGCAAATTATTAACAAATATGGTTCATGGAAGAGGAAGACTCCTATAATTGAAGACAGTTCAGAGGGCAGCTCAGTGGTCAAGTAAGGTAGGTACCTCTCTTAAACACGATGCAATTTTCTTCATCATGTAAAGCATGTAAGTAATAAACAACATTGCATTTATTCTCTTAACTTTTTACTTTCAGGCATTAACAAGACCTTTAAACTGAAGCCAATTACAGCCTCAGTTGCAGCATACTCTAGATAAGAATGTTCTCTTTTATTTAATATGTTTAGCAAATTCTGTTGGTTTGCCTGTTAAACCGAAACATAGTTAAAGTTAGCACAGACTCAAACTAATTGAGATACTGTTACACAAGGTTCAGAAAATGTTATGATGTTCTTGTTTTTTTAATGCCTTTTGAACTAAATGTAGTGTTTCTCTTCTTTGCAGTACTGCATATTTTCTGCTTCTCATGTTGTTTGGTTACCAAAAAAAAAAAAAAAGAAAACTTGGGGAACCCTAAAAAATGAGCCACATTACTCAGTAGCTGATTTCTACTGTCATTTTTCTTGTTTTTTTTTTTTTATATAATGCCGGCCCATGCACTATAAAAGATTATGTATGAGCAAATCTACACAGAGAAGGCTGTGCTTGAATCATGAGGTTTCCTTGGTAACAGAGGATCTTTTGATTCAAGCACAGCTTTGTTGTATATACCTGCTCATACACAATTCTCTGTGATGGGGGGAGACCAGTAAAGAGAAGACTGCAGGAGCACATCAATGATATAGTGCATGGAAGATAGGGCACATCCATTGGAGGCCATTTCAGATATGTTCATAATTCAGATCTCAGAAAGTTACAGTGCACAGTCCTTAAGCAAGTGAAACAGAATCTGAGGGGTTGCAATTGTTTAAAGATGCTACTGCAGAAAGAATCATCAGGGATCTTTCCTCTAAATTGTTTGAAAACATTTGGCTACAATGATGAGTTGTATTCTAAGCCATTTTTATGTTGCTTGCACACATGTGCAAGAAACATAGTGCCATCATTCGAGTTTTCAAAGGTGTGGCACCTGTCTTCCAATTCAGTCAGTGTGTTTGCAGGCGTGGCCCCAGTTCCCCAATTACTGATGCAGCTGTCTATGACAGCAGTTGAAAATGCAGTGGTCATACAGTTGAAAGGGAGAGCTCCACTTCAGTGTGCAGAGCCCCCCCCTACACACACACACACACACACACACACACACACGCACGCACGCACGCATACTGTGTGCTCATGTGCCTTCCCCCTCCCCCCACGCACACACTGTACAGCAGACGGGGTGCCCAATCCCCCTATTGGCTCCACACCCCAAAGTTTCAGGTGCCACGCTGGAGCCCACCCCAGCATGGCAAATGTGTTATGGCCGACGGGGGTGCCCAATCCCCCATCGGCTCCACACCCCCCCAAAGCATTCAGGCACCACGCTGGGAGCCCACCCCAGTGTGGCAAAATGTGTTATGGCTGACGGGGATGCCCAACCCCCGTCGGCTCCAGCCCCCCCAAAACAGCCTTCCAGCTGCCATGCTGGGAGCCCACCCCAGCACGGCAAATGTTCCTCGTCGTCTTATTGAAAAAAAATAAACCTGCAAATACAAAACTGTCCCTTGATGTTTCTCCTGCCCTCCCACAACCCGCACCCACCCACTGAGCACCCTGCCTCCCCACACCCCCATACTTACCTCTGGACTGCGGGGCGTGACGATCTTCGTGGACCGGGAACACGCCTGCACTCTTCAAAGCCGACTGCAAACTGAGGAAATGCCGGTAAGCTGTACAATGGGATATATAGAGATTTTTCAACTTTGCTGCATATCTCAGGCATTTTTTGGAATTTTGGCACCAAATTTTCAACATGGGGTTTTTGGGACCCCTCCTCATGAATTCTGTCACTGTCATGATGTTAATCGGACCCGAAGGGTGATTTCGCGGTCACTGTGTGAAATCACCTTTTGGGACTGATTAATGAAATGACAGTGCCAGTGTTCATAAGGTGGGCTCTCAAAAAGCCTATGTTGCAAATTTGGTGAAAAAATTCCTAAAATGACTGTTTTACTAGAGTACCCAGTTCCTATGCAGTGCAGGCTCGTAAGTTCGCGAATTTTAATATTTTGCATCTGATTTTCAACATTGCCATTTTACCACACTTTCTTATGAGCAGTACAGCTGTCATTTTTCACATCTCGCTCAAAATGTGTTTCCGCGCATGTAGCGCACAATGGCACAGTCGGTGTGTGAAATCAATGTATGGGACACATTAAGAAAATCACAGTGACACTGTTCATGAGCAGAGGTCTTAAAATGGCTATGTTGAAAATTTGGTGAAAAAATTCTCAAAAATGACTGTTTTGCGAGCATTTGTTGTGCTGATCCTATGCACACTTGTAAGTTCGCGAATTTTTGATATTTTCACTCCAGAGTTTCAACATTGCCATTTTACCACACCTCCTTATGAGCAGTACAGCTGTCATTTTTCACATCTCACCCAAAACATGTTTCTGCCCATGTAGTGCACAATGACGCATTCAGTGTGCACAATCAATGTTTGGGACAGATTAAGAAAATCACAGCGACACTGTTCATGAGCAGAGGTCTTAAAATGGCTATGTTGAAAATTTGGTGAAAAAATTCCCTTCAGACGTTCTGCAATGTTACTAATGAAGACATTGAACAGGACTGGCCCCAGTACTGATCCCTGTAGCACCCCACTTGTCACCCCCTCTCCCTAGACTGCACACCATTTACCACCACTCTCTGCCTCCTGTCTGTTAGCCAGTTTCTAACCTAGTTTACTACCCTTTCCCCATGCCCAGCCTACCCAGCTAGTTTATCAGCATCCTATATGGCATGGTGTCAAAGGCTTTGCTGAAATCAAGGTAAGCATTGTCCACTGCCACACCCTGATTCACTTCCTTTGTCACTCAGTCAAAGAAATCAACCAGATTTGTCTGACATGATGTCCCCACTGTGAATCCATGTTGTCTATGGTCCTGGGATCCGATGGCTTCTAGATGCCCCACTATCCTTTCTTTAAGCAATGTCTCCATGATCTTCCCCACTACTGAGGTGAGGCTGAACGGCCTATTGTTCCCTGCCTCCTCCCTGCTGCCGGACTTGTGTAGAGGGACCACATGTGCCCTCCTCCAATTCATTCGTGTTGAATGACTCAGTGAACATGGCTGCCAGAGGTACTGCTATCTATCTCCCTTTGCAGTTCTCTTAATATCCTTGGGCGTATGCCATCTGGTTACATCACTTTGTCCACCCTTCAATTTAATGAACTCCTGCAGGACTCTTTTGCCTTTGAATGGGCTATTGTCCACCTCTTCACCCCCTTGGCAACTGCTGTACTGCTGTGGCCCTTGCCCCTCCCACTCTTCTGTGAATACTGAATGGAAAGACACAGTGGATGTTTTGGGAGGAAGGCATGAAACTATCACTTCCAAATACCTAAACAGCACATACAAGCAAGCAACATTCGGCATTGACAAATGCTTGTTTAGATGTGCTGCCCCCCAGTAGTTCTGTAATGAAGTATGATCTATTATTTGCATTTGCTTTTTCTCTGTTATATATAAATATATAATCTGTACATATATAGAGGTTTCTATTATATATTAATTTATTAATAAGTAATGATTAAATTTTTTCTGCTTCCCAGCTGCACCCTTCTGTACCACTGATACAGTTGTGTCAGATAGCAGCTAAATTTGTATGTAATAGCTTGTTTCAGCATTGATATAGGACACTGCTACCTATCTCAGCTGCATTGCTTTATCCATATGGTTGCATCAGTCAGCTGTTGACTCTGTATGTATCTTTAATTCTAATATAGCATATAGTCAAATTTGATTGTGACTTGTGTTTAAATGTCTTTAGTTTGCAGAAGGTAGGACTGCAGATTAAACTTTGTGCATATTCTGTACTTTTAACATAGAGATAATATTGCCCTATACTGTCACTGCTATGTATCTTTGTTTATTTGTTTTTCTTTGGCTCACAATTTAATTGTTGCTGTCCTTTCTTTGTTTTGTGGCATTTATGATGAAATATACCCTTCTATGGGTATATACATTTCCAGGCATCAGCAGGGCAATGGAAAGGGCACTCCTGTTAGACGTACAGTATACAATGCTCAACTAATCAATGGTGAACCCTTGGAAAGAATAAGCCCTCATTTATTTGCTCATTAATGCCCATTAGATGTATACAGTAGAATAGAGAATGTTCTCTGTTCTTTATTTTTCACAATGTTCATAGGTTGGACCATGGGCATGAAAACTAAAGTGAACATTTTTATGAGAAAAGCAGTATGAGAGCCAGTCTACCCATTCAAGCTAGAATGGTGTCTCTCCCCCCTCAAGCATCATGATTTTTTGGCATTTTACCATTGCTAACTTGTTAGTTTATGTTCTTTGATATGGGTTTAGTGTTCACAAAAAAAGAAAAGAAACAAAGACTTCATTTTGCTGAGTGGCTTCCGGCATGCTGGCTGGTATGTGGTGTGAAGTGAGTCTCGTCTTTTTGAAGTCCCTCAAAAACCTTTTATTTCTTTGTTCACTTTCTCGGCCCTTTACTTATTCATCTACCTTTGTAATTCTAACTGCCACCATAAGCCTTCCATTCTACGATCCAACCTCTTCCCCAAAAGATAGGTTGCTATGCGGGTTGCTATGTGACCATGGGGTGCCGAGTAACATAAGGACTCTCTCATTGAAATTATGCAATACTTTATTAAAATGCAAATCTTTATTCGTGAATAACTTAAGATACAGTAATACATGAAGAAAAATGTCAAAAAGAGAGCAAGAGAGAGCAAAAAACAGAATAAGAGAGCGACCAGCAAAAGAGCTTAGATGGTTACCATGTCCATTCTTCACTGGCTGGTAACATTTCGAGTCTCATCTAGGTAGGCACCAGTAATGCAAAAGTAGCTGTTACAGATGGACAATATGAATAATAAGCACTAAATGTAAAAAACAAAATGCTGTACCACTAAATGGTAGGCTCCAGCTGTGCATCGAGGCATTACAGTACGTGCTTGGGTAATACCGGCCTCTTGAAACTCCCTCTGACTATCCTTTGTTCTTTCAAATTGTGCTCTCATTGATTTCACTGCCACACTTGGCAGTAAAACATTTACACTGCATTCATTACACCAAGCATGCTTTCCAGCCTCAAAATGTTGTTCAGGTGTATAAACAGAATAAATAGACTGGTGTCTCTTTGCAGGGGGAGACTGGCATTTCAGTTCACTATTAACACTTTCAGCTAGTCTTAACGGCACAGCTGTTGTCACCAGCAGCTCATCAATTGTCAGCTCTGCTACTAAAGAAAAAGGAAATGTTTGTGCCTGAGCATGGTCAAGACACTTTAGAAGTGACATTGCAGCAATGACATACAGGAATACAGCACAGAGGAATAGCCAGTTGGAAAACAGAGGTCCTGAAAAGGAATTTGTAGCCTTCTATGTGGGAGATTACAGCTGATCAACAGATCACAACTGACTACAGGTAATTACACTACTGTGTACATTACCAGCTCTACCTTATTATCCAGTAGTACTGTGAAAGTGCCGTAATATTTTCAGTTTCAAAACCTGCTGTATTTTACAGAGAATTGTCTGATAGACCCACCACATGAAAATAAATTTATCACAGTTAAGGCCTGGTAGTGCAAAATATACTGTATGAATTGTTTCTAGTTCTACAGTATATACATAACCTAATATGTATCTAAAATTTTGAGCATTTTCCACACAGTTGTTTTTTGGGGGGGGGCACTAGTATGTGATGGCAAGCTGTTTCTATTTCTGCGCAAACTGTAATATTTCAAATGCCTTTTTAAGAAGCTATTATGGGAATCATTAACCTATGGTTATGAGCTTGCTATTTAATGCATAGAAACATAAAATGTAATGGGAGAAGAAGACCAATGGTCCATCCAGTCTGCCCGTGGATACCAGGAACCTGGTGCCAATTCAGGGACCTATCCCGCCCTCCATGTTTTTATCTTTCCCAATTTCAGTAGTGTTTTTTTGAGGCCTTACTCTGTCCTACCCAGGCTTGAATCCAGCCATGGTCCTTGCACTCACCACTTCGGCAGGCAGATTGTTCCATAACTCTACCACCCTTTCAGTAAAACAGTGTTTCCTCAGCTCCCTCCTGAGGTTCCCTCCTAGCAGTTTCCACTCTTGCCCTCTCATCATTGAGCTAGTGTTTCTAGTGAATAGTTCTGTCTAGGGCACTTTATTAATGCAGCAGTATTTGTTTGTCGACAAAAAATGTTGTTATATATTTTTTAGCAAAACTATATTTCTGACATACTAAGAATCATGATCAGTGCATTTGTAGTTTTGTCAGACATTGTTACAACAGCTTTTATCTCTAATTTTGTAATTAATGACTCATATTATTAAAGATGGCTGCCACTCACAATTTTTAAAAATCTCTTCCACGGAGGTTACCTGTTAAATGCACATACTAGATTCATACTATAGATATATTAAATGGCACTGCCACATGTTTCTGATGGTAAACAGCACAACACTGTACCAAGACATTTTTTTTTTCATGGCCGGCATGGCACAGGTGTGGAAATGTTTAAAAACTTCAAAATCCCATATCTTGGTTCAGGAATGAAAGAAAAGCAAAAGAAACGTGTATCTTGATATTTTTTCCAGATGACATTGCTAAAAAATGTATGGTTATTAACAAATACTGCTGCTTTAAGATCTAGCACATTCATGAACACCACACAACCTGACAAAGCTCAAGAGGAGCGAAGCACTGGGACATTATGCTGGTAGTGGACATTGGTCGTATAACGTTAATTTAACATTGTTTCCGCAGCTTTTTTGTACTTGTGCCATGCACTGTTTAATGGAGCGTCTTATTTGAGCTAAGCGCTTTAAAACTCTTGAGTTGCTGGGGTTGAAGATTTTGTTTTACTATGTGTGTTTTTGTCTAATATTTATTGAAATCAAATATATTCTCAATGACAGATCTTTGTAAATCAACAATTATGTCTGGAAATGGACAAGGACAATACAATCAACTAATGGCAATTTAGCTCCAGGAGATTTTGTTGCTCAGTTTGCACATGTACTGTGATGTTTGCAAAGCTTAACCAAACTGGAAATTTTAATTTTTCAAGCATGACCTTAAGTACCAGAGTGCATGTTACTAACAGGAGTTAGCCAGCCCCATTTTCCATGCACCACCTCCTGTTTGCAGCTCACACCTGTCTTTTGGAAATGCGGACAAGAACTGCACACCTTGTATTGTACCAAAGAAACACACAGGGACAACAATTCACACATGAATGTAGGTCATATGAGAATCATACCCAGCAAAATTGACTAGCCTGACAGCCTCATGTACTCAGAAGACTAAGGCATAGGGATGCACCCTGTCCCCCCTGTTGTTTGCAATCATGGTTTGCCTGGAGCCTCTTGGCGGTGACGGTTCACCAGGATGCGCAGATCATGGGGGTTATGACTGGTAGCATCAAACACAAGATAGCATTATATACTGATGATTCGATTTTTTCATTAATCACCCAGAGACATCAATCCCTTCCTTGCTTACCTCATTAGAGAACCTTGGGTGCATTTTCAGTTATAAAATTAACAAAATCTGAAACCCTCCAGCTTAGTGGCTCTTGTCCATCAGACTTTAAGGCATTTTATCCCTTTGCCTGGGCAGAAAACAATCAGATCAAGTGTTTGGGCATGCAAATTTCAGTTAATCTCAGCAAACCATTTGAAATTAATTACCAAAAACTCTAGGGGGAAGTGTAGTAAGACCTGGCCAGCTGGTCTCTGCTTCTGTTATCAATGGCAGGTCATACTGATTTAGTTAAAATGAATCTATTACCTCAATTTTAATTTTTGTTTAGTACACTACCAATTCTGATCCCACTGTCTTACTGGAACCTGGTCCATAAAAGCCTTCTTACATTTATCTGGAAGGGTCGTAGAGCTTGTATTAACTATTGATTGTTGATACAACCAGGAGATGGGGGTGGACTTGCTCTAACCAACCTTCCAACCTACTATTTGGTGGGCCAAATGTCCGTGGTAGGTATCTGGGTGAAACAAAGGCTCAATTCAGGCTGGTATGAGATTGAGGATGCTGAGTGTGGAGGACAACCTCTGTTCACATTTGCATTGTCTAACATCTCATTAGATTATTACAAATTAGTTACAAACCCCTTGGTCAAGCACACTTTAAAGGTCCTTCATAAAGTCCAGTGTAAACTGGCTACTAACACATCCCCCGGCTTCTTTCCCTTATTCGATACCATCCTGATTTTATACTTCCATGTTTAGACCAGGGTTACATTTATTGGGAATGGAGAGGCCTAACCCACTTCTCATAATTATTGGAGTGGGGAGTACCAGTCTTTCAAAGCCTTGCAGTCAAAATATCAGCTACAACCACAAGATTTCCATAGGTATCTTCAAGTTCAACATTTTATTGATAGTAACAATAATAAAAGTAGTTTGGTCAGATCTATGTCCTCCTGGGAAGAATTTATTAATGGGGTAGTAACCCTGAAGGATAAGCTGAAATGTATCTAGGAATTATACAGGAGATTGGTGATAACTGAGGCTGAGCCTCTTTGCAGTATCAGGATATCTTGGGAGACCAAAGCTTCCTGCACCATTTCACTGCAAGATTAGCTGCAGAGATTACGGTTTGTTTGGCAGGTCACCTCCTCTCCATCTTGGAGAGAATTTTATTGGTGGATACTGGTCCAATATTTTAGGATCCCTATGGAGATCAAGCACTTCCATATGACCTACACAGCAGATTGCTGGTGGGGGCATGGGGGACTTGGCTCTTATCGGCATGTTTTTTGGGACTGTCCCAAATTAAATGGGTTTTGGAATTTGATAAAAGGTGGTTTGACAAATGTTGTCACAGGACATCCCAGACTCATTCACAGAGTGGGTTCTGGGAATTCCTACAGTGATCTGGTCACCCCCCAATACTCGTAAATAGTCATTGACGCTTTTAGTGGTTGCATTAAAATGTATAACGACTCAGTGGTTGCAACAGGGCCCCCCCATGATGTCTGAGTGGTGTCATAAAATGAAACAAGTTTATGATTTGGAATATGTAACAGCCCACCTACACCTCAGGGAAGAGAGATATCAGCAATGTTGGGCTCTCTGGATGCACTGGGTTGAAATCCAGGTCGAGGAGTTAGATCCAGTGATGTCTCTTTTCTGCTGATTCCACCATTCCACTGTACTCCAACAGAACTGGTTCCAACTGTTGTTCTTTTGAAACAGGGGGTGAAGGGACAAGGCTCTTTTTGCTCAGGATTATTTCATAAGATACCCCCTCAGCAGTGCACCTAGTTAAGGATTTTTTTGTTTACTTTGGATTAAATCTGATTATTGCATAGTTTTGCTGTTCCATGGTTAGATAAATAGAAACACTTGGTTTTCATCAATCATCATTGTTATATGTTACTGCTGGTATGATCTTTAACCATTATCATTACAAATTATCTTTGTCTAACTTGAATTGTACCCAAGCAATGTCTATCTCTTACTCATACTTGGTGAGTCTTGTTCTCAATTATATATTGTGGGTACTTGGTATAACACTGTTATGTGATGTATTGTGTTACTCATGATTTTCTTGAATAAAGTTATTACAAAAAAAAAGAAGAGTAAGGCCTAAAGGCACTCATACAGACCTGGTGGGGGAAGAAAATGACTGGGACACAAAGAATTAAGAAGTCTGTCTATTCTGTGGGAACAAGTCTGACGGAAAAAGTTGTAAGTGGCTTGCCTTTTATAGGAGGGTGTCACTGTAAAGAACATGGAGGATATCTGGGGAAAACAGTTCCACTGTGTCCATCTAATAAATTTCAGAGAAAGAGCTGGGGGAATAGTCACACAGGGTTGTTTTATAGGACAGTAAACAACTCAGCTGTGAAAATTAGGAAAGCAGCCAAATCAGATGCAACAGTGATAAGGGCTTTGCAAAATTGTCACAAGTGGGATATCAGCTGCATTACCTACTGTAGTCTGCCACAACCATTTTAGAACAGTTTGCCAGTTAATAATCTGTAGTATTTCCACTGTGTATTTGAATCCAATGAACCAAATTATCCAACTTTATGATGTTGTAGGAGCCACTGAAACTGTGCATGCATGCCAAATGTCAGATATACACCTGCAATGGCAGCAGAGATATAAGCATTCAAATTTTCAGAAGTTTCACACAGTTTCACATGTAATTAAATTGTTAAACTATAAGCACCTATAACTTATATGTTACTAAACAAAACCCTGCCACATTTATTAGTTTCTAAACCCCATACACAAAGGTTTTGCATGCTTATTGTTGGGCATCTAGCTCCTAAGGTGGTTCACTTATAAACAGCAAAACTGTTTCACAAAATCCAGTAAAAAAATAAATTACCAGACTTTGAGCCCCTAGCCAGTTTGAAACTTCTGAGATGAATGCCATTGCACTAGGGTTAGAGTGAGAAGCTTTAAATTTCACTACAAAGGTTTTTTGTCAACGCCTGCAAACTGCTGTACTGCTAAGCTGAATCTTTTGTTGGTAACTATTAAAGTTGTATCCTAACTGCTGCTTGTTGGAGTGCTGACCACTTTTCTCCATTTCATGGAGTGTGTTTGATATAAGCTGTGACTGAACTTTGTACATTCAGCAGACCTTGGTTTGTGTGTTAATCAATCAACCAATCAATCAATGAAGCAATCAATCAATCAATCTTTATTTTACCAGGTGAAACACCTTTGAGATAACTCATTTACAAGGTGGACCTGGGCAAGGTACACAAAACAATACAACAGTAGGGATTCAAATAATGTAGTAGAGCATAATATGCAACACGTGATATCATCGACAACAACACTGAAAGAGGAGAAATACAATTTTACAGTACACAATAAATATACTTTTCACATTATATACAATATATACAAAGTTGAACTCATGATGAGGCAGTTTTGGAAGCAAGAAAAGAAGGAAAGATGAGGAGAAAAAGTAAGAGAAGGCCCACAAGGGCAGTAAGAGGCCAAAGGAACAGGCACTGAACTTGTAGAGAGTAAAGAGGAGAAGAAGTAAGAGAAGGACAGCTCTCTATATATATAGTACATTTGTAATGAGTAATAAGTAGGAGTAGAGAAGGTAAGAGAAGGACAGCTATAGGTAACAGGTAGTCAAGAAGTTGGCATTGGATTCATAGGACATCAAGGGAAGCAGTTACAGGACTCCTTGAAGGAACGAGCAAATAGAGATTTAAAAAAGGACAGTTTTACTGGAATAGTAAGCTTCAGAGTTTTTTGAAGTTTATTCCACAGACATCCAACCTACTTTAGCATAGAGGAGGCAGTGATGGGCGGAGTATGGTGCACCTGTAATGAATCTGAGAGCATGGTGATGAAGGGTGTCAAGTTTGGATAAAGCAGTGCTAGGACCTTGACCATACAGGAAATCGACATAATCCAACAGTGGCAGAAAGGTAGTTTGAACCAACCTAATTTTTGCCTCCTAAGTAAGTAGATGCTTAATCCCCCCAAAAAAGACCAAGCCTACATTTTAATTTTTTTGCTGGTTCCTCGATGTGCACAATGAAGGATAGCTTGTGGTCAATTCAGACACCTAGATATTTGAATTTCACCATGAACTTCAGAGACTGTCCCAGTAGGGTGGTTATTTGAGGAGCCATATCAATGGTACAATTATTCATTGTACTGACTGATGGTGAGAAGAACATTGCCTTGTTTTTTTTGTTATGTTTAATAGTAGCTTTAGATACAGGAGATTTTGCTGCAATATGTTAAAGTCTAGTTGAAGTTCCTTAAAGGCAAGTTCCAGTGAGGGCCTATCATATCATATCATATCATATCATATCATATCATATCATATCATATCATATCATATCATATCATATCATATCATCATGGAAGCATGACAGCAGAAAAGGACCATCCAGCCCATCTAGTCTGCCATTTTTTTCCCCTTACACCTTCCCCTCCCTGCCAGCCCCCTCCCTCCCCCCAGGTACTCATCCCCATATGCTTGTCCCATGCCCTCTTGAATTCTTTCATCGATTTAGCCTCCACCACTCTGTCTGGTAGTCTGTTCCAGGGCTCCACCACCCTCTCCATTAAGAAATGCCCTCTCACATTGCCCCTGTATCTTTTTCCTTGCAGTCTGAGGCTGTGCCCTCTAGTTTTGACCCCCTCCTTTCTCTTAAGTAAACCTTCTTCTGCCCTTTGTATATTTAAAAGTTTCAGTCATGTCTCCCCTTTCCCTCCTTGTCTCTAGCATAAACAGATCCAGCTCCTTACACCTCTGCTTGTATGACTTTCCTGGTATTCCCTGCACCATCTTGGTTGCCCTTCTCTGAACCATCTCCAATGCATCTATATCCTTGCGGAGATGTGGCCTCCAGAATATAAATATAATATAAATATAAATCAATATAAAGGACAGTATTGTTGGCAAAAAGGTGGATATTAGATGTTTTGATACTGGAGTTAATGTTATTTATGTAAAGTGCAAATAGCAGATGGCCTAATATAGACCCCTGAGGCACACCTCTTGGAAGCGTTTTCAGAGGGGAGAGATTGCCATCTGCTTTCACTTGCAGTTGACAGACAGAAAGATAATCAGTGAACCATTTCAAGGCCAAACTATCCAAACCAATGTTTCTAAGGACAACTGGGAGCAGATCATGATCCACCATGTCAAACGCTTTGCTTAGGTCAAGGAACAAGGCACACAAGTTTTTTTTAACATCAAGGGCATTTAGCTAGTCTTTTAAGACCTTTGCAAGTGCTGATGTTGTACTGTGACACAGTCTAAATCCCAACTATACTGGCTTAAGTAGTTTGAATGTATCGAAATGATTTCTATGTTGTGAGTTGACTACCTTTTCAAGCATTTTGGAAAGGATAGGGAGCAGGGAAATTGGTCTATAATTATTTAGATCACTGGGATTTCCAGATTTGAACAACGGAACAACATGGGCCATTTTCAAGATAAATGGGAGAACACCTTGGACAAGAGACATATTAAAGAGGTGGGAGATTGGAGCAGATAAGACATAATAACTTAATTTTAAGTGCTAGGGCTCAATAAGGTTAGCACCTGCACTCTCTCTGATGTCCAGTTCCAGTAATAAGTCTTCCATTAGTCTCAAGGAGACAGGGCAAAAGGAGAAAACTGTTTCTTGAGTAGGGGTGGCCGAAGCTAGACACGCAGGGTCCTGGGTACACAGTTGAGCATGTAGTTTGTTGGCCGGAGACATATCAAAGGCTAGCCCAGTGATAGTGAAGTGGTTGTTGAGGAGGTCAAGGATTGTTTGCTTATCTGTAGTCGAGAAACCACTAGATGAAATTTTAACTGGGAGCGAGCTAGCTGACCTGTGCCCTTCAATATCTTTCAGTGTCTTCCAGAATTTTGCTGAACAATTGGAAGAAGAATCTAGTTTACAGTGAAAATATCTAACTTTTTCTGCTCTAGTTAGTTTGGTACATTGTTTCTGGCTGTTCTAAATGCTGCCCAGTCAGCCAGTAGTTTAGTTTTATGTGCCTTTTTCCAAAGACCATCCCTATGTAGCAGTGCAGCTTTTAGACTGACCATAAACCAAGGACAGGATTTTTTCTTAGTGCACATTTTGACTAAGGGAATGTGTTGATTTATTGCATCAAGGGCAATATTTGAAATACCTCAAAGGCTTCAGCCACAGTAGTGGCCAGGTAGAAGTCTTGTCAATTTATGTATTGAAGATCTGAGCGAAACACATACTGATCGAAATTCTGATGACTACTCTTGAAGATGTATCTCAAGGTGGAGGCTGATTTATGGCTAGACCTCACATAAGTAATGAAAGAGTGATCACTGATATCATTGAAGAAGATGTCAGAATGGGTAAAGAGGTAAGGTTTATTCACTAGGATTAGATCAAGTACCATGCTATGGGCTGGATTTTTATGTTTGCTTGCACGCATGTGCAAGAAACATAGTGCCACCATACTAGTTTTCGTATGTGTGGCACCTCCGCTTCCAATGCCTTCAGCGTTTTTGCAGGCGCCGCCGCACTGCATCAATGAATGCCCCAGCTGTCCATGACAGCAGTTCAGATTGCAGTGTCGTACAGTTGAAAGCAAATGACCATTACACTTAGTGGTGGTAATGTGTAGGCAATTTGCATACTGCCCTGCCATCAGTAGTATGCAAATTGCCTCCATATCACCACCGCTGATTGTAGCGGTGGCTGTATGCATGCGCCAACCCTTTATTGTGTGCTGAGGGAGTGCCCAATCCCCATCAGCTCCAGTGCCCACTCCCCCCAAAAAACAAACTTCCAGCTGCCATGCTGGGAGCCCACCCCAGCGTGGCAGAAGTCCAGTGTACTCATATGTCTCCCCCCACACACTGTATGGCCCATGGGGGTCCCCAATCCCCCGCTGGCTCCACTGCCCCCCAAAAACTTCCAGGTGCCACACTGGGAGCCCATCCCAGCATGGCAAAAGTCCCACGTCGTCCATGTAAAAGAAAAAAAAACCTGTAACAAAAGAAAACGGTCCCTTGTTGACTCTCTTGCCCCTCTCCCACCACCCCGAGCCACACTTCTGCATACCCCCACCCCCCTCAACCCCCTCACCCCATACTTACCTTCAGAGGCTGGTGCAACAATCTTCAGTGGAGCAGGAACATGTCTGCACTCTTCAAAGCCAACCACACACTGAAGAAATGCCAGTAAGCTGTATAATGGCATAAATAGGGTTCTTTCAACTTTGGTGCATATCTCCATCATTTTTTCAAATTTTTGCACCAAATGTTCAACATGGGGTTCTTGGGACCTCATCTCAAGAATTCAATGACTGTCATTTGGTTATTCGGTCCCGAAAGGTGATTTTGTGGTCACCGCACGGAATCACCTTTTGGGACCAATTAATGAAATGACAGTGTCACTGTTCATGAGGAGGGCTCTCAAAAAGCCTATGTTGCAAATTTGGTGAAAAAAAATCCCCAAAATGGCTGTGTTACAAGCGTGCGTTGTGCAGTTTCCACGCACACTCACACATGCGTGAATTTGTAATATTTTCACTCCAGATTTTCAAAATTGGCATTTTTTCACACC
Organism: Neoceratodus forsteri; assembly: GCA_016271365.2. NCBI lineage: Eukaryota > Metazoa > Chordata > Ceratodontiformes > Ceratodontidae > Neoceratodus > Neoceratodus forsteri. Next base: position 1,605,051,859 of record CM057450.1, read on the forward strand.
TTCTTATGAACAGTACGGCTGTCATTTTTCACATGCTGGCCAAAATGTGTTTTCGCACTTCTGGCATATAATAGAGCGGTCACTGTTGGAAATCAGTGTTTGGGACAGAGTAAGAAAATCACAGTGACACTGTTCATGAGTACTAACATACTAACATACTATTTGCCAGCAGATTAGGCCTTACGGTCTATCGAGTCTGTTCGACCCTCAGATCCTTAGTGGGTGCCGAGGACCTCCCCTCCCTTGTGTTCCAGAAACCCCTATCATCCATCCCCACCCCCCTGGGACAGGCGATCATCTGATACATCCACTTCCTGTGTCTGTCCCACCCTCTCTTGAAGCCCTCCACTGTGGATCTCTGAACCAGCTTGCCAGGCAGTGCATTCCAAGGGTCCACCACCCTCTCAGTGAAAAACCTCCTCCTCTTTTCCCCCCTCACCCTTCCACCTTCCAACTTCAAACCATGCCCTCTGGTGATACCTCCCTGCTTTAGTCTAAAGATCCCCTCCATGTTTACCCTATTAATTCCCTTGAGGTACTTGAAGACCTCAATCATGTCCCCCCTGTCTCTCTCCTCCAATGAAAACAGGCAGAGCTCCTCAAGTCTGTCCTCATACATCAAATCCCCTAGCCCTCGTATCATCTTAGTTGCCCTCCTCTGTACCCTCTCCAGGAGATGTATGTCCCCTTCAAGTGTGGTCTCCAGTACTGTACACAGTACTCAAGATGTGGTCTAACCAGTCCGTTGTACAGTGGCAGAATCACTTCCTTGCTCCTATAGGTGATCCCCCACGATGCATCCCAACATCCTGTTTGCCTTGCTAGCCACCTCCTGCACTGCTCAGAGTTATTCATACATGCATCCACCATGACCCCTAGGTCTTTTTCCCCTATTGAGGCCTCCAGTGCCCCTCCCAGGGTGTACCTGTGTTTAGGGTTTCCCACCAAGATGCAACACCTGCACTTGGTGATATTGATTAATTTCCAAGTGTGATCCCAGCTTTCCAGGGTGTCCAGGTCCCTTGCAGGCTAACCTCCCCTCTCCTCCCTCAATTACTGCTCCCATCTTGGAGTCATCCGCGAAGAGACTCATTTCACACCCTATACCCTCCCTGATGTCCGATATGTATGCATTAAACAGGATCAGACCCAGGACCGAGCCCTGCGGTACCCCACTACCAACCTCTCTAGGGTTTGAGAGCTCCTCACAGACCACTACTCTCTGGGTGTGTCCAGCTAGCCAGTTTTCAATCCATCTGACCATCAAAGGGCCTACTCCTAACCCCATCAGTTTCTCCACCAGACCATTGTGGGGGACAGAGTCAAACGCCTTGCTGAAGTCCAAGAATAATACATCCACAGGCTTTCCCCTGTCCAGTTCTGATGTTACCCATTCATAGAACTCCACAAGATTGGTTTTACATGATCTACCTGGCACAAACCCATGTTGCCGACTATCCAGACCTCCCACCTCCTCCAAGTACACCCCCAATCGTTCCTTTAGTATACTCTCCATTAATTTTCCCACCACCGAGGTCAAACTGATGGGTCTATAGTTACCTGGTACTTCCCTCGACCCCCCTTTATGGATTGGCACCACATGTGCCTCTCGCCAATCCCTAGGTACCCTCCCTGTCTCAAGTGACCTGTTGAAGAGCTCCGCCAGGGGTGCAGCCAGTATGTCCGCCAATTCTCATAGTACTCTCGGATGAATGCCATCCGGCCCAGGAGATTTGTCTTTCTTTAGGGCCTTGAGGGCTAACCACACCCTTTTGGCGGAGATAGCATCATCCGTCCCCCTCCACCTTACTGGCCTTTTTATCCTTATCCAGATGTGACACCCTTGGGGTACCTCTCCCTCCCTCTTGCTCCATTTCTGTTGCTCCCCTGATCCCACTCACTGCCGCTTCTATCCCCATCATGCCTTGCTTTGTAGATATCCCATCCCCCTCCCTAGTGAACACAGAGGCAAAGTACTCAAGTAAATACCTCTGCCTGGTCCCTCGCCTCTTCCACCCACCCTCCTTCTGATCTCAATCTGCTGAGATGGCCCTTAGTTTTTCTCCGCTCCCCAATGTACTGGAAGAACCCCTTTTCCCCTCCATGTATCCCCTGTGCCAGCCACTGCTCTTTACTGGACTTTGCTCCCCTCACCATCCGGGTGACTTTTCTAGATGCAAGATGATACATTTCCTTATCCCTATCCCCTCTTGTTATTTTATATTTTTTGTAGGCTGCCTTCTTTTCTCTGACTGCTACCTGTACCTCACTGGACCACCAGCATGGTTTATGTGACCTTGCTCCCTTATGTTTCAACTTAGCGCAGATCCTGACTGCCTCATGAAGTCCCCGTTTTATGACCTCCCATCTCCTTTCCACACTTGTCATTGATGTAATCCCCTTCAAGTGATCCTTGAGAATATTTCCCATGCCCACAAAGTCTGCCCCCTGAAGTCCACTGCCAGTGTCCTAGATCTCACCCCTCCCCCATGCTTATTTGAAACCAGACAGTATTGTGGTCGCTCCCAGTCAGGGGGTCCTCTACAACCAGGTCCCTTACCAGATCCCCATCTGCCAGAACCACGTCCAGGACATGCCCCTCCCTTGTGGGCTCCATCACTTGCTGTGTTAAGAACACATCCTGGAAGCCGTCCAGCAGCCTCTGCTCCTTGGCCACTTTAGAGGACATGGTTCCCCAGTTTGTACCTGGCATATTAAGGTCCCCCATAAACACCACTCCTTCTCCTTTTGGTCCACACTGGGCAATGATGTTGTCCAGCAAACCATCCTCTAGAACATCATAGATAGATAGATTTCTTTGACTGGGTGACCAAAGTAGTAGATCAGGGAGGGGCTGTGGACATGGCCTACCTAGACTTTAGCAAGGCATTTGACACAGTCCCACACAAAAGATTAATATACAAGTTAGCCAGCCTGGGAGTGGGTCCCAAGATGACAGCCTGGGTAAAGAATTGGCTGGAGAATAGGACACAGAGAGTAATAGTAAATGGGTCCACTCAGAAGAAAGAAGGGTTACTAGTGGGGTACCTAGGTTCGTGTTAGGACCGTCCTCTTCAACGCCTTTATGCTTACATTGCAGAAGGACTGGAAGGAAAAATGTCTCTTTGCAGATGACACAAAGATCTGCAACAGAGTTGATGCACAGGGTGGGGTGGAAAGGATGAGAAGGGACTTGGCAAGGTTAGAGGAATGGTCAAATGTATGGCAGCTTAGATTCAATGCTAAGAAGTGCAAGGTAATGCACCTGGGAAACAAAACCCAGGGAAGAGTACACAATGGGGATGAGATACTAACAACAACAAAAATGGAAAGGGACCTGGGGGTAGTCATATCAGATGACCTAAAGGTGGGCAAGCAATGTGAGAGGGCAGCAAGGAGGGCTGGGGGGATACTGGGATGCATAGGGAGAGGCATCGCCAGTAGAAAACAGGAAGTTATTATCCCTCTGTACAGACAGCTGGTGAGACCCCATCTGGAGTACTGTGTGCAGTTCTGGAGACCCAATCTCCGCAAAGACATAGACAGGATGGAAGCTGTCCAGAGGAGGGCAACTAAAATGGTGCAGGGTCTGCACGAAGACATATGAAGAGAGGCTTAAGGAGCTTATTATGTATAGCCTCGAGGAAAGGAGGGAGAGGGGGGACATGATAGAAACGTTCAAGTACCTCAAGGGAATCAACAAAGTCCAAGAGGGTAGCATCTTTCAAAAAAAGAGGTGTGCAAGAACAAGGGGGCACAATTTGAAGATGGGGGGGCTCAGAGGTAATTTAAGGAAGTATTTTTTCACAGAGAGGGTTGTGGATGCATGGAACGGCCTTCCAGAGGAGGTTGTGGAGTCAAAAACAGTGGTGGAATTCAAGCATGCATGGGACAGTAATAAGGCAATTCTAGGGGGTGGGGGTAGGAAGAAATAGGCTGCTGGTTAACTAGGATCTGCAGCTTATCCAGTAGGTAGGGAAATGGGCAGACTGGGTGGGCCAAGCGGTCCTTATCTGCCATCAAATTCTATGTTTCTATCACTCATCCTGGGGGGCCTATATACTACACCCAGCTTGACCTTATCTCCTGCTGGGGATCGTAAGGTGACCCATAAGGCCTCCATGTTTCCCTCTGCCTCTTCTACCCTAGCAATTTCTATGTCATCTCTAATGAACATAACCACTCCACCCCCTCTGCCCTCCTTTCTATCCTTCCTAAGCATAGTATACCCCCGCACGTTTAGGTCCCAGTCATGGTTTTTATTGGCCAACATCTCCGTGACCGCTGCCACATCCACCCCCTGAACAGCATGGCCTGGAACTCTGGCAACTTGTTTCCCAAGCTCCTGGCATTTACTAACACCAACCCCCACCCCTTATCCCTGATCCCTTTGTCGAACCCCACCCAGGTTCCTTATACTTCCATCCTCCCTCTGCTCCTCCTGAAACCTCCACCCCCAGTCTGTTTCCCCTCCCCTTGGGTTTGAAGGCTACTCCCCTCATCTGGAGGAGAGGGCTTCTGGTCAGTCCCTCCCTTATCCCTCCCCTCACAAGTTTAAACCCCACCTTTCTTGAATGTAGTCAGCAATCCCTGTTTAAGGACTTCCTTCCCTAATGGGGCAAGATGAAGCCTGTCCTTGGCATACAGTCCCTTATCCTCCCAAACTCCTTTCCAGTTCCCTAACACCCCCAACCCACTCTCTTCACCCCACTTCCTGAGCCAGTCATTAACCTCTGTGAGCTTCATTTTTTTCTCCACTGAGGCCTTTGGTACTGGCAATATCTCCGAAAAGGAAATGTTGCATCCATTATCCCGACAGACTCTGGCAAGTTCTTGGAACCTTGCTTGGATTTCCAAAATGCTATTTCTCTCTAGATCGTTAGTTCCCAAATGCACCAGGAAATCCGGTTTCCCTCCACAATCCCTAACCAGTTCATACACCATGAACTTTGCTCTGTGCACTGTCAGCCCAGAGATACTCACTACCTTCACCTGGCTATGGCATCCACCCCCTGTCCCTCCCACTGGATACCCTCTAAACATCAAGTCTCCCAAAACAGAACCTTAATCACTGCCATCCATCCTTATGGTTACCTCCACTATGCCCTCTCAGCCCCCCATCCCCCTTTATTCGTGATCTCAATTCCATGGGAGTCTTCCTGCCTTATTAGAGACCCCTTGTCACCCTCCCTTTCTGCCTCCCTGTTATTTTGCCCACTTAACTCAGACCCTCTGAATAGGTGTCCCTTTAACCCTCTCTTATCCGAACCATTTATCCTGGCCCTGATGGTTTCCTCTTCCCACACCACCATCCTCCCCTTGTAATATTATCCTGCCTCCAGAGGCTCTCTGTGGTCCCTTTAGCTAGGGCCCCATCCTTGGTACTGACCCCCTGCTGAAGGGGGCCTCCTCCCACCTCCTTGCCTCCCAGTTTCTCTCCAGTCATGCTCTCCTCCTCATGTCTGCAATATGTTGCATCTCCCATCTGCTTAACATTTATGTTTCCTCTCCTCTGGGACTATTTCTATCCTTTCCATTGCCAGTCTGTGATGCCCTATGGGTATCCGACTCCTCCCTGACCTCTGTATCAGTTTCCTCATTTCCACCAACCCCTTCCTCCCCCTCTAGGTTGCTTAGTAGCTCAAATTTATTGTGACACTCTATGTCAGCCTCCATCAAGTAACCTGAGTTTCCCCTGACTGCACCTCTAAACTGCCCCTCTTCTTCCCCTCTTGCTCTGTTCTCCTTAGGAGCTCCCTTCCCACAGTCTGCTGTTTTAGGCTTCCCCACAACAGCCCCTCCCTTCTCAATGTCTGCTCTACTAGGCTTCCCCACAATAGCCCCTCCTGACTCTTCCCCCTCCACTCTCTTTGTATTTGGAATGTTCACCCCGTACGCTTTCCCCTAGCGACAACATCCCTATCTAAGGGTCCTCTGTCCCTGATATCCCACCTCCTGCTTGCTGTAACATAACGTCCTCTAATTTCAGAGCGTTGCCCCAGCCTCCCATCAGCCCCACCCTTCTGCTGCCCATATCCACACCCCTTATCCTTGGACACCCCCCCCAGCTCCCCCAGCTTACTCCTTAACCAATATACTTCACTCCTGATACAAGAAAGCTGTCTACAGAGTGGGCAGCCTCCCTCTCTCCAGACCCAATTGAGAATTATTGCCATCCCACAGCCTGTGCAGCCTACAACCCTTCCGAAGATGCCTGCCATGGTGGAATATGGCCACCCTGTTTATCCCCCTCTGTTTATAATGGCACACCCCCTTTTCTCAGTCCCCTTCCCTTGGAATACAGTTTCTCTCTATACTGACTGCAGTTATTTACAAACCCAATTTCAACCCCACCAATAAGGTTCCCAAGTCTCACAAACACATGCAGTCCAGTGTGTGTCCAGTCCCACTAATAGTGTGTGTATGCAGACATCAGGTACCGTATGATGTCACAGGCCCACCAGTTCCTGTTGCTTTGAATTTCAGTCCCAAACAGAAATACACAGCCCTTCAATCCCAACCCCCAGTGGCTTTTCAGTATTTAAGAAAGCCTACAAAACAGGGTGGCTGGGAAGGCTCTTACCAACACCAGGCAAACATCACATTTAAATTTCACTCTAATTATCACTGCCAAACAAGTGTTCCCAAGCCTCAAAAGTTACAATATCACAGCCCAAGTAACAGTTCTAACTCAAAGTAGCAATATTTAACACATAGAACTAATTTCATGTACAAAACTATTCAAATATTTCAGTTAAAACAGAATATAACCCCAGACCTCTGTCCTTACCAGCCTCCTGCTTATGTTCCCAAGTGAATTAGAGGTCCTAAAATGCCTATATTGAAAATTTGGTCAAAAAAGTCCATAAAATGACCGTATTACAAGCGTGCATCACGCAGTTTCTAAGCACCCTCGTAACTTCACAAATTTATAATATTTTCACTCCAGATTTTCAACACTGGCATTTTCCCACACATTCTTATAAACAGTATAGCTGTCGTTTTTCACACCTTGGCCGAAATGTGTTTTCGCACTTCAAGCACAGAATAGCACAGTCACTGTGGGAAATCAGTGTTCAGGACAGATTATGAAAATCACAGTAACACTGTTCATGAGTGGAGATCCCAAAATGCCTGTATTGAAAATCTGGTGAAAAAAATCCCACAAATAATTGTATTACGAGTGTGCATTGCTCAGTTTCTATGCAAGATCGTGACTTCACCAGTTTTTTTTATATTTTCACCTACATTATCAACATTACTATTTTTTTACACCTCTTCATGAACAGTACAGCTGCAATTTTTCACATCATGTTGGAAACGTGTTTTCACACCTGTGGCATTAATGGCGCAGTCACTGTGCAAAATCACCTTTCAGCTAACAAACTGATAGTGTCACTGTTCATGTGGTAAGGTCACAAAAAGCCCATGTTGAAAACTTGGAGTAAAAATACCAAGACATGTGCAGGGCCTTCGGGGTTCTGACCATAACGCCCTACCCTGTAGGGTCTGACAGGCATGCGCCGTACCCTGTAGGGACTGACAGGCATCATTGGTGTAACTTTGGATCATCTACAGTAATGCTCACGCCATTCCACCCCCACCCCCCCGGCAGCCAGTGACAGGCATCAAGGTGCACCTTGGATTTTTTGGCCCCAGAGTTCACACCATTCTCAATACTGCACCCATTTCAGCATATTTCCTTATGGAATGAGGTTAGTGTAAAGCCCAAACACCCCAAGGCACACCTCAACACTTGTCAGTGTCTGCAGGGGAGGGTGAGGTGAAATGTCATGACCATTATGGGTGATTACCCAAAGGCACACCCAATACCTGTCCATCTCGGCAGGGTGGGGGTGGAGTTGGTGTCAGTTCAATACATCACTGCCATTCCTATACTGCATCTGTCTAACTCTTGCACTTCCACTGCTAATGCCAACAAGCAGACATTCGGCATTGACAAATGCTTGTTAACATTAGGATGGGTAACTTCCGTGATGAGTTGAGTAAGTCCAAAGTTATCACAGATATCTTGTAGAGGTTTAGAGCTAGCAGAGAAACAGTCAAGGTTGAAATCACCCAAAATGATGACCTCTGAGGACAGAGTGTCCAACACATTACCCAGGTGACTCAGCACCTTAAGCTCCCTGAGGAAGGCCTGTAACATCTGATGATACAAAGAGATACTGCAGGTGAAAGCTGAACTTTTAAGGCAAGGCTGTCGAATTCCTTGGACATCATAGTGGAGTCAACTAGCGAGGCAGCACATTTTTTATGTAACTAAATAGCTACCCCTCCCCCTCTGGTATGTCTGTCAGCTCTAAAGATATTGTATGAGGGGACATTAATTTCATAGTCCTGTGTCAAGGGTCTAAGCCAAGTTTCAGTAACCACAGTATATCTGGTTTAGTGTGGCAAATCCAAGACTGTAATGAGTTAGATTTTCTTAACAGACTACAGGCATTTATATGAAGTAAGCTCAACCCTTTTAATCGGGCCAGTTCTGTGGGCACAAAAATAGGGGAAAGAGGACCAGGTTTGGTTCAAAATTGCCTGCGCATATAAACATAACAACCGAAGAAGTTGAGTCCATCCCCTTCTGTGTTTGCAGGGTGAAAAAGATGGATGCTGTGTTGGGCGAGGGGAAAGAGGACCCATTGATGCATAAAAGCACTCTAGCACTGATAGTAATAGGATATGCAGGGAGGTAAAGGTAAGGGAGGCGTAATTTTCAGATAATGTAGTACTATGTGCGCATTACCACTGTGCAAATAGGGTTTAAAGATTAGGCCCAAGTGAGATAAAGGGACAGGTTTGAGGAATAAAGGGCAGGGAGTGTAAGGACTTGAATAAATAGATGTGGCAACATATAAGGGTACATTACCAGTATCGAAGGTGCAGAGAAGCATGCCTACTAAGCAGGCCAAAATTAAAGATAGAAGCTGCATTCTGAGATCCTGATGTACTGGGAGAAGCCCTGGAATCTGGATATAAATAATCACTGCATATTGATGGGCAGGAGGAATTTGGTGATTGTTTCTATAATAATCATGTCCAACTAAAGTTTTATTTTATTTATTTATTTATTTAGCTTTTGTTAACCGGGTAAGTGCACTAGCCATAAAACGACTATTATCAGGCACAACCCGGGAGAGTACAGACATGCAGAAACTTAACAGGATAACAATTTATAAGTGCTTTACATACAATGAGTTAAAGAGGATTAAATATAAAGTTGCCAATAGGAAGAGTGGCACCACAGAGAGGGTGGCAGAAAAGGTGTATTTAAAGAGTGCCAGGGCGGGGGAGAGCAGATGGGATACAAATCAAATAATCTAAAAACTGCGGCTACAGAAACAGTCCGAAACAGCTATAGTAGCTGGAAAAATCAAGGTGACCAATCACGGCCAAAGCTATAACCACACCGACCAATAGGACTCAGGGACAAAAGAGCTTAGCCAGCCAGTGCCTCAGGTTCCAGTCCCAAGCCCAGCAAGGCAGCATACCTGGATACAGCTTCAGCGGGAGGTCAATGAGGGAGGTATGGCCAGCTGGATCTCCAGCCTCGGCCACAAGTTCGCAGTGGCTAGCCCTGTCAGGGGAAGATCTAGAGGAGAGAAAAAAGAAGACAGCATGACATCAGAAATAGGGCAGAAAACAAAGGCTTAGGCTAGCATCTAAATCAGGGGTCAGGAAGGTAAGAAAGACAAAAGAAATTAAGTGGCAGAGGTAGGGGCAGTCAGACAATGCTAAGTGGGGAATGATATGACTGGTTCCACCTTTTCAAAACCCCCAGTGATGTCTGAAGCTGTGAAATTAAGAGGGGGTGAGGGAAAGAAAGAAAAAGATTTGGAGAGAGAGAGAGAGAGAGAGAGACAGAGCGATAAAGACTTAGAGTGAGAGGGAGCAGAACTAAACAGGCAGGAACTTTGTACAATCAATCAGATACATTTGGTTTCACAGTAAAACACAGTAATACATTTCCCCAAAAATTGCTACACTTTGCCAAAGAAAAATCAAATAATCTACAAAGCTGTGGCTACAGAAACAGTCTGAAACAGCTATAGAAGCTGGAAAAATCAAGGTGACCAATCACAGCCAAAACCGTAACCACACCGACCAATAGTGCTCAGGGACAGAAGAGCTTGGCCAATCTGTGCCCCAGGTTCCAGTCCCGAGCCCAGCAAGACAGCATACCTGGATACAGCTTCAGCAGGCGGTCAGTGAGGGAGGCATGGCCGGCTGGCTTTCCAGCCTTGACAGCAAGTTAGCAGCGGCTAGCCCTGTGGGGGCAGACTTGGATACAGCTTCAACAGGCAGTCAATGAGGGAGGCACGGCCAGCTGGCTCTCCAGTCTCAGCTGTGAATTAGTAGTGGCTAGCACTGTCAGGGGCAGACCTGGATACAGCTTTGGTGGGTGGTCAATGAGGGAGGCACAGCCAGCTGGATCTCCAGGCACAGCCACAAGTTAGCAGTGGCTAGCCCTGTCTGGGGCAGACCTAGAGGCTGAGACCTTGCTTATGGTTGTAAGAGTGGTCTCGCACACAGTCTTAGGGTAAAAGAACTGTGAACCAAAAGTGAGCAGTTCTGATACTCTAAAAATTTAAATGAAATCACTCTTACAACTATAAGCATGGTTTTGGCGGTGGTATTGTATATTATTGATCAAGTTCGATCAATATTATATGAATGTTTTTTAAGAAAACCTTACCCAAATGTTCCTGTTTCCAGGCCAGTGCATGACACACTCTTTACAGAATAAGAGTGTCTCATGCGCAGAGAAAAGGAGTGCTCTTATAGGTCAGGAGCATGCCTTCAATCTATAATGATTTCCAAAACCTCCACTTGCATACTGTGGGACTTTGAACAAGCCACTTAACCTCCCTAGAGCTACTGCATTGCCTCTGAAAACAGGGATTATGCTTAGTGGGCCTTACCCAGTTTTGAGAGAATAAAAAAGTTATCAGACTCTTAGCACCTTTAAATGCACATACCAGTGTGAATTTTCAAGTCTCTAGCTTAAAGAACAGTTGAGTTACAACCAGGTAAATATATTTATAAACTTTTATGGAGTTCCATGAAATTTAAAAAAAATGTGTTCAGTTTCATGAACATTTCACTGAAGCAGAATGTACCAATTTCACCCATGCCTACTGGTTTCCCTTGTTGTACTGATCACAGAAGCCTTGATGCAACCATGTTCATCTATGGGGTGCATGGAGTGCATATTTTCTCATACTATGTGGTGCAGTGGAAGCTGCTTTACATTCATTACTGCTTTTGTGCAGCCTTAACTGAACAAAGAGATCAAAGCTACGGTAGATCAGTGCAGATCTGAGCCTGATTTTAGCAGCTATCCAAGCTGAACTGAAAAGAAAGACTGTACCTCCAGGTTTAGTCAAGTTTATTTATTTATTTATTTAAATTTTGGTGACCGGGTAGGCACACTGAGACAGAAACAGTCCCTTTTTCAGGGGCGACCCGGAATTAATTACGTACATCTATAAACATAACAAAATACATAAATGTAATTTCACAATTAACAGTCAATACAGACATACTGACCCAGTCAAGGATACAATAACAGGTTAATTACAATCAATATCAATAGGAGTAGAAGTACTGTTATACACAAGACAATCACAATCAGACTGATGTCCCAATAAGGTTAGATCGGCAGCAGGGAGTCTGATAGACTCAGCAGTAGCAGTTGTAGAGGCTCAGATCCAACAGGTGGGCTTTAAGATCCTTCTTGAATCCCCCAAGGGAGGTACATTCCTGGAGATTACTAGGGAGACCATTCCAGATAGGAGGGATGAAGGCAGCATAGGACTGGAGTCCTAGGGAAGTCCTAACACTAGGGACATGGAGAAGCTGGCGGCCAGAGGATCTTAGTGTTCTCCCATTCTTTTCGGGAGCTAATGTGTTAATTAGGCTAGGAGGGGCGCCATTTTTGCTGGAGCTTAAATGCAAGGCAGAGTGATGGATATGATAATCTGCCATCTACAGAAGACCACCTAAGAGATAATAGTACCTTGCAGTGATGCTCCCGTGGTTACACCCCTGCAGCGAAGCGCCCTATCCTGTGATACAGTATTTTTAGCCTTTGCATTTCAGAACTTCTTACAGATTGTAGTAAAGGGGCCCCATGTAGCAAGGTTGGAAGGAGTATACCAATGGAAGCCTTGAGTTTGGATTCACGAGTGAGGAAAGGGATGAGGCGATATAATAGACCTAACTTTTGGTTGAGTTTCTTGGTCAGATGGTCGATGTGGCTTTTAAAGTTGCAGTCTTGGTCTAAGTATACACCTAAGTATTTGATACAATTGATCACTTAAATTTTTGAGCCACTGGAAGGAGCTGGGGACAATAAATGTAAACATGTTGGGCCTAGGCTTTTAGGGCCAAATAGCATGGCTTTGGTTTTTTTACTATTTAGAACTAATTTATTAGTAAGAAACCAATTCTCAAGTAGACCAAGGTCTTGACTAAGAAAGTTGTTTATTTGGACAGTGTCTCGGGAGGACCTATAAAGCATGGCATCATCTACATATAAGGTCACCTTGGCCCCTCCACAATGTTGAGGCAAATCATTAATAAATAGAGAAAACAGTAGAGGTCCCAGTATTGAACCCTGGGGCACGCCATCTGTGATATGGCATTTGTTGGACGTAGCACCATGCCATTTGACAATTTGTGATCTGCTATTAAGGTAGTCTGTGAACCATTGAGTGGACAGATGATCAAGACCAAGAGATGTTAGTTTAGTGATAAGCTGCTGATGATTTACCAAGTCAAATGCCTTGGTGAGGTCTATAAAGATCGCACCAGTTGAAAGTCCATCATCTAGAGCCATGAAGATATCCCCAGTAAGGCTAATCAGGACTGTATTTGTACCATGATTTTTTCTAAAACCATGTTGTCGTTCAGTTAATAAATTGTTCCGTTCAACATATTCCTGGACCGGCTGGTATACAATCCTCTCTAACACTTTACTTAGAGTGCAGAGGATGGATATTGGTCTGTAATTGTCAACAAGCTCAATATCTCCTCCTTTAGTGATAGGAGTGACTAAGGCAACTTTCCACGAAGTGGGGACTTTGCTTTCAAGTAGGGATCTGTTTAGGAGCCAAGTAACTGGAGAGGCAATAACGTGGGCTATGATTTTGAGGAGTCTAGGCTTCAGCTTATCAAACCCAGCAGAGCCAGAGGATTTGACTTTTTTTCGTAATTTTTGGACCTCAGATTTAGTTGCAAGTTTGAAGTAAAAATTAGGGTATGGGGTTTCCTCTTGTAGATGATTCTGGGTGGGGAGGGGGGCCCAGAGAAATTATTTTTAAATTTGTCCAGGTCAGTGAGGAATGCATTTAGTGCATTAGCAGCATCTTGTAGGTTGGTATAGCTGACACCATTTGCTACTACGTCACTTTTCTCATGGGTGGTGTTCCTCTTTAGGAGAGAGTTAATTTGGGACCAAAATTTTGTAGAGTTTGAAAGGTTTTTAGTTTGTAGGTTCTGGAGGTATTGTCTTTTAGCTGATTTTAGTTCCTTTTTACACTTGTTTCTCACTTTTCTATATTCCACCCAATCCTTAGTTAGATTTGTATATTTGAATTTTTCCCAGGCTTTGTCTCTCATCCTCATTTGTTTTTTAAGGTCTCTGGACAGCCACTTTTAGCGTTTTCCCTTGACTCTGATTTGTTTTAGGGGGCATGCTTATTGGCGGCTGAGAGAGATTATTGATGAAGAAATCAAGGCTGAGTCCAGATTGGGGGCTAGCTTGATTTGAGTCCAATCCACCACTGCTAGGGTTTCAAGAAAGGAACAGGTGTCGAAATTGTAATAATCTCGAGCCCAAAAAATTCTGGGTGGAGGGTTGGGATGGTCATTTTTCCAGATGCCAAATATAGGGGCATGGTCACTTATGGAGTCTGCAAATGTCCCAGCGAGTTTGAAACTACTTGGGCTGGAAGCAAGAATCCAGTGTAATGTGGTGTGGTTTCCAGACTTAATGTTCAGCCTAGTGGGTCCTTGGATCAATTGGGTCAAGTTGGCCTCTAGCAAGCTAGATTTTACATCACTAATGGTGTGCTGACCACAGTGGAGGTTAAAGTCACCAAGGATTATTTTCTCCCACTGAGGTAGCCCTGCATATGACCCTGAAAAGGGTAGGGGCCTGGATCTGGCACCAAGCTACTTCACTCATCCCAGAAGTGTACTGTATCAGTGGTTTCATGAACTTAGACCACAGACACACACACACACACACACACATAAAAGTTGGTGTCAGATAAGGACCACTTGGCCCACCCATTCTGTCCACTTCTGCCTACCTACCTTATTACCGCAGTTGATTTACTGCTCTTTCTCCCTCCCCTTCCTTTCCACTATGCTTCCCTTGTGCCTATTCCATGCATTCTTGAACCCCACCACTGTTTTCCCCCACCACCTCAACTGGAAGGCTGTTTCAGGAATCCATCACTTTTTCTGTGAAGAAGTACTTCCTCACATCTTTCCTGAATCTACCCACTCTAGCTTCATAGCAAGTCCCCTTATTTTTGAGCACCTTTTCTTCTGAAAAATATTTCCCTTCTGTACCTTATTTACCCCCGTGAGGTACTTCAAGGTCTCTATCATATATGTCCTCTCCCTCCTCTCTTCCAGGGTGTACATATTGGGGTCCTTTTGTCTTTCCTCATAGAGTTTTTGATCCAGACCCTGCACCATATTTAGTTGCCCTGCTCTGTACTGCCTCTACTCTCTCTATGTCCTTCCAGAGATGTGGTCTCCAGAACTGGAGACAGTACTCTAGGTGGGGTCTTACCAATGATTTATACAGCGGCAACATCGCCTCCTTCTTTCTGCTGGTGATACCTCCTCCCTATGCACTCCAGCATCCCACTAGCCCTTGTGACTGCCTTGTCACACTCCCTGGCCACATTTAGATCACCTGATATGATCACTTAGGTCATCTGATATGATTACCCCAGATCTCTTTTCTGCTTGGTAGTCCTCAATACAACTTCACCTATTTTGTACTCTGCCTATGAGTTTCTGTGCCCTAAGTGCATTATTTTGCACTTTTTCGCATTCAAACCAAGTTGCCCTACCCTGGATCACTCCTCTAGTTTTCTCAGGTCTCTGTTCATCCTTTTCACCCCCTTCCCCCAGAGTGTCCACCCTATTGCAGATTTTGGAGTCAATTGCAAAGAGGAAGACCTTCCCTTTTGGCTCCTCTGCAGTGTCACTTATAAAGACATTAAAGAGGACCAGTCCCAGCACTGATCCCTGAGGTACCCCACAGGTCATCCTCCCTTCCTTGGAGTGAACTCCCTTTACCTCCACCCTCTGTCGCCTACCCTATGACCAGTTTCTTACCCAGTTTACCACCTTTAGACCCACTCCTAAACTACTCAGCTTGCTTACTAGTCTCTGATGTGGAACATTGTCGAAAGCCTTACTGAAATCTAAGTGGGCCACCTCCCCTGCTCCAGCCTGATCTAAATTCTTTGTCAACCAGTCAAGCAAATCTATCAGATTAATTTAACATAATCCCCCCCTTGAACTCATGCTGCCTTGGGTCTTGTAACTCACTGGATTCAAGATGTTCCACAATCATTTCCTTCTGTGGTGATTCCATTAATTTTCCCACCACTGATGTCAGGCTGATTGGCCTATAATTGCCAGCCTCCTCCCTTCTACCACTTTTGTGTAGTGGCACTACATGTGCCATCCTCCAGTCCTCCTGAACCACTTCACACACACACACACACACACACACACACACACACACACACACACACACACACACCACTTAGGGTTATAGCCAAAGGTTGATGCTGCAGATCAACACTGGTGGGAGTGAGGGATGGGTTGCCTTGTTGTAGGTGCCTTCCTTTCAAAGAGATAGCAAACAGATGCCATGTATCCCAAGTTATTGCAGTTGTCCAGGTGGATGCTACAGGTCCTATTGCAATAGTAGGGGATTAACCTGGTAGCTATACCAACAGTCTCTAGCTCAGTTAATAGGGTCTAATGTAGTTATCTGTAAATATGAGTGGGATGTCATTGAGCACATTAAAAATGTTTCGTTTGCAATGCAGAATCATTATACTAACAGTATCTAACTCATTGCTTGAGATATTTGAGTATGAAAGGTGTTATATGAAACCTAATTATATTCTGATGTAGATCACTCTTTGAAAACAATTTTTTGTCACAGAACAAAATAAAAAGAGTGCTATTCATTAAGGTATACAGATAAGGCCTTGCCAAGCCCTTGAACAAAATGCAACTATGGTAAAACTTTACAAGCAAGTGTAGCAATTCCATAGAATAAAATGCCAATCAAAATCTGTGCTAAGAACTCATCAGGCTTGATTCTCAAAAGTCAGCACAAGCCACGACAAATGTAGCTTGCACCAATTGCCAGTGCCCCAGGGACCCTGTGCCCAATTCTTGATTGGGTAGGGTCCTGGCAGCAAAGTCCCATGGCTTGCATCAGCCATAGCAGTACACCAAACAGAAGGCACACCTGGACAGGTTGCCGCAAGCAATGGGCGGTCGTGCGGCAATTTCTCCAAGTAGTCCCTGGCGGTCTAGCAGACTGCCACAGCCCCACTCCCCTATTAATACACTAACACTACCCTGGTGGTCTAGCAGACCTCCCCTGCCCTGCCCCAATCCTCTAGTATGAAAACAATAGTAGCTCTGGTGGTCTAGTGGACCCACCAAGCCCTGATCTCCTGTTATTATTACATATTAACACATCGTTGATGGTCTAGCTCACTATCAATTAATTGGCATGTACTGAATACATTACAGCACTCATTGAGAGCTCAGTCAGTGGCTGGCCATGGTGGGCTGTGCCAGTCACTGGCTCAGTTTGAGATGGGGATAGCGGGGTGGTGGAACACTGCCTTCCAGGGTAGAGAGGTTGGTGTCCACTAGACCACCAATGATGTGTTAATATGTCATAATAACAGGGGATCAGGGCTTGGTGGGAGCAACTAGATCACCAGGGTTCCTTCATAATAATAATAATGGGGGATCAGGGCTTGGGGGGTCTGCTAGACCACCAGGGATACTTTCATTTGAATAATAGGAGATTGGGGCTGGGGAGGGTGGTCCACTAGACCACCAGGGATACTATTATTTTCATAATAGGGGATAGGGTCTTGGGGGCCACTAGATCACCAGGTATCTTTTTTTAAAATATGGGGGGCTCTGGGCTGGGAAGTGGGAACCATGGCACATTGCCACAAAAAGGTCAATTCTTCTGAGTGGCATATTTCTAAGTACCCTTAGTACTTAGAAATATGCCTTCTGGGAGAGTTTTTATAATCCTGATTTAGGGGATTTGGCAGCCTCTGTCTGCCACAAACCCCTGGCACCATGCCACAGCCCATTTTGTAGCACATGGGTGGCACAAGTCCTGTTTGGTGTAGGCAGCCTGTGGTTGACACAGGTTACCTTTGAGAATCAATGAGAAAAGTTTGGTGGAAGGGGTACTTTGTGCCATTCCTTGTGGTACAAGCCCCTTGTGCTGCACCAGGCACTTTGAGAATTGGGCCCATTATACGAGTTCCAAAGAGTTCTGAAATAAACACTTGCATACTCTTGTAACTGCTTTACTTGAACTATATTCCTAGCAAACAAAACCTATCAGTAACCCCAAACTGTCCATGTACTGTACACTAAAATCCATGTTTTAATTGCTGTATTATCAATGGCATGTTTTTTAGACAATCTTATTGTATATGTAAGTGTGTTCAAATGTTGTAATTTATGAATAGATGTTGTATTTTATGTTCAGGATGATGGCTGAAAATAGGGCTAGTCCTTTAATCTGTATATTCTTGGTTAAAATAAATGATATCATCATCATTCTTCTTTGGCAGAAACAAATCCTGTAATTTGATTGGTCAACTGGGACCATCAACAAAGATGTTATTCTGGCACATCACAGGATCATGTCCCAGCACACATATGACTGCATGACCCCCAAAATATTTATTTACTTCTCCCAGCTGGATCTTTTCCTCACTTATCATAGCCACATTCAACACATGCAAGTACAAGACTCTTAATTTAAACCATTAATCCCTCCCTTCCTCCCTCTGTGGCAGAGAAAATGTTAAAAGTAATAAAAAAGCTATCATTTTTTCAGACAAACCTACAGACCTACTTTTGTACCCTGTTCTACTCCATTTTTTTAACAAAAACTCAGAACTGAAGCTGCCACTCCAAGTGACTTTACATTTCTGAGTTCCCAGGTGTCCATCTCTACATTGAAACAAGCATGTGCTTTACTTTAAGCAAATGTGTGAGGCTTCTAGTCCTCTCTGGTGATATATCACAGTATATCATGCTGTATCTGGATATACTGCAACTTGCCATGGGCTACAACTGTACCCCAATGCACGGAATCATGGGTAACATATGCAAATCACCATGAAGGAATTGCTGCTGGTTTGGCTTTAAGAAGGACATCATGCTAAAATGCCTCACAAACAATCCGCAAAGGCTGACAACAGAAGACCAGAGAAATACATTTCATACTTGATAGGACTCATCAATTTGCCATGTCTGTTCTTTAGACTAAAAAGATAGAGAACCAGCTAGACTGTAGCAATGGTTTGGGCCATGGTGAGTTGAAAATAGAGAAGTGACTTAAAAGAGAAGAACCACAGTGCAACATCACTGAAGCAAGGTTAAACCTGTGAAGGCATTTGCAATACAGCCACATTTTAAAGAAATATAAAATCACACGTACTCACCTAGTACAAGCATTGTGGGTAGCATATGCAAAGCACATCGAAGAAACTACAACTGGCATAGCTTTAAGCAGGACCACAAGTGCATAACAGCCTCACAAAAATCCACAAAGGCAGAAAATTGCAGATCACAGACACATGTTATGTTTCTGTTAGAACTCATGCTGTGAGTTATTGGGGTATGTGTATTTTTAGATCATGTTCTATTTTCATGGGACTAACTGTTACATCACAAACAGAGTATGACATCAAGTGGGGGAATAACTGAATGAGCAAATATCTGTTTTCATGTATATGACCTCAATAACAAATGATGGTAATATAACGGGAAGAGAAAATACAGAACTCAAGTTAAATATACACTGAAATATATCCAAATATTATGTTATTCAATGTTCTCCTGGAGGAGTTGGGGGCTCTTTAAGTTGTGAATGGAACCAGATTAGAAATGAAAACTCAGGCAGTCATTTGCTAACTTCCTGTAATCTTATGTAAACTGAAGAAGCTGTTAGCAAACGTTCATAAATCCATCTGGGTTTGTTCCTACCACATCAGGTTTACCCTGAGAATTTATAATGAAGTGTGTCTTGCATTCGATAAGATCTCTGTTATGAAATATTCTGAATCAAAATCCAATTAAGAGCACCTTAGGAAACCAGTACTTGATATTTCTTTCATCTCATTCTGAATTTAAAAGATTTTGATAAGCTAGGAACTAAAGGTACCATAAAGGAAACCTCTGTGTTCCCCTAGGTCCTTTAAAGCATGGCTCTTGAGAAGGCAAAATGCTGATTTGCCTGTCAATGCACATCCACAATGATGTGGAGAAGCCACAGTAACCCTAAAAATAGAAAAATGTTTTCATCTACATTTATGCCTGTCACAAACTAAATAGATACAAGTACTGTATGCCTATTGTGCTTAATGACTTGAGACAATGCTTTAGTTGGAATCATGTGGCCCAATTTCTAAAGGGCCAGGCATGACCCAGGGATTAAGCCCTGCCCCATACACAACTGTCTGGTATGTGGAAAAATCTGTGCACATCAGCTCTACAGTGAAAAGGGCTGAGTCTTGAAAACAATCAGATTAATCTTCAGAAGAATGACTATTTAATTAGCTCAGTTATATTTAATTATTTTTTTTTTTATTAATTGAAAGGGTACGTATGCTACAGGACTGCAGTCTGTTTATTTTTTGTTTGTTTTTTTTTTGCTTGGGGGGGGTGCACCAACCAATGTTCATCCATTTCAGTCAATTAATTTTTTTTCAGTCAAATCAGCGCTTTCAGATACTTTCCACATTTATTTTTTGTCAATATATTAACACAAATCATGTAGAGATACAATAGTTTAATCAGCAGTTAATAAAAGTTGTATCTTGGGATCCTAGTTGTAGTTTTTTGCTTCCTAAATGATTTTTTTCTATATTGGTTACTTGACTCCTAAACACTCAGGTGTTTAGTCACCATCCTAAAATCATTACCAGATACAAGAACTTTGAGATTTAACAGTAAATCTTTACTTTTTAAACCATTACCTGTGAGGAAACTGATGTCAAAACCTTTTACATATGTTGCTCCCTATTTTTGAAATATTCTCCCAACAGATCTTAAGTTTGCACCAATTTTCAATTGTTTTAAGATTGGATTTAAACAATATCTTTTAGTTTATCAGTTTGCCAATGTGTTTGATTATTTTTTCTTATTTTTACATGATTGCATATTATGTAAATTATATTTATTTTATGTTTGCATTTTGACTATATGTTTATATAATAGGATTTTATTTTCGCAGAGCCACTAAATCAGTGCACATTGTGCTGATCCACAGCTGTGGCAAACTCTAGGAACATCAGGGACCCTATGCCCAATTTTAGTACAACAGGGGTCCCTGTGCCAAAAGCAAAGATTTGGCACACCAGAGAGGTTTGACAAAGGGTCCTGTCAAGACTCCCTGCCCAGCATAATGCCAGCTGAGACCCATGATGTAGGGGGGGAAGTCTGAATGGTACACTTAAGATGACCAGTGGAGATGGCAGTAGTGGGTAGCATGGGCATGGCAGGGTGTGGGAGGGTACACTGGTGGCAGTGGGGCAGTCATGCCCTGTAGTGCTACAGAACTGTGGACTGGGTAATGTCATATGCAGTCACAGATGGTGTCACAGATCTCCTGATGCTACCAGCCCTGCCAGACATCCCACATCATGCCACCACCAGAATATGTGGTGCCAGTTCATGGCTGCATGGGATGAGGTGCTTTTGTGGGACAGGAACATACCCAAGGCAGTGCCACCTGCCCCGATGGACAGCTCTCTGCGTGCTATATACTGCTGTTACTGGTGTCATAAGAACTGTGGCAGGTGGGAAGGGCATCCTAATTGCCAGCTGCCATAATGAGGCCTGGCAGACAGCATCTACAGGACCTGCTAACTGAACCCTACCATGGTATCCCAGTACAAGCAGAACCATGTGGACATTCTACTACAAAGTCAGGGAATGGCACCATCAGATTCATGGGTGCTGCACAGTATGCCCCCACCCACTTGCCATTTCTGTACACTGTTCCACCATGGTAGGGTACGCTGGCAGGGCCGGTGCATCCACACACCATTATATGTGAACAGGTCATGTACATGTTGTCTTCCAGACCTCATTATGGCACTTGGCAATCGGGGTGCCCTTCTCACCTCTCGCAGCTGTTATGGCACCTGTAGCAGCAGTACTGGTCGATTACTCAGTTTTTGACTTATGGACAAGTATACATAAGAAAAGAAGGGAACATATCATGATAGGTGATGTAAATGAAGATTGAAAGTAGAGATGCAGCAAATTTTAAATCCGCTGGCTCGTGGCTGCTTCGCATTGACAAAGCACAACACGAAGTGGGCACCACAAAGTGCTCACTTCGCATTCTCATTATGACTTTGCATTGTCATTATGCCTTGCGAAGTAAGGCGAAGTGACAACTAAATAGGCACCCCCCACACATCACATGGCTTACAGTACTGTAAGTCACATGCTTTAGCCAGGCAGGAAGGAAGTGAGTCAGAGAAGCAGTTACTTTCACTTTGTCCTTTGCAGTTGTAGAGGGAGAAGGCTTTTTGGTGAGAGAGGAGAGCAGTTTGTGTCTCAGTGCTTTTGTGCTGGAAAAAAACAGCTTTTTTAAAAGCTACATCTTTATTTAGTTTTTGTATTGTGTTTCTGATTTTTTTTTGATACTGAATTGTTTTTATAAATTTTGTTTTGTTTTGTGTGTGTGTGTTACTGTGTATGTGTGTCTGAGAGTGTGAAAGTGAGTGCGGCCGCCGGGTGAAGGTTAAGCATTGACTCGGGACTAGTTTATAATTGGGGACTTGTGTGCGATGGACCCTGGACAAGGAGAGTCTCTGGCCCATGGGCACGGGCAGAGGAGAGGACTGCGCACACATGGTGGAGGTCATGTGTTGCTGGACCGTTCCCAACTCTTGGGTGTTGCTTCCCCCCTTGTGGAAGCAGGAGCAGCACCAGTGCTATTGGTGGCTGCTGTGCATCCACCTACTCAGCCACTACCACCACCACCGGTAGAAGCTGCAGGGGCTACAGCAGCACCCCCTCCACCACCTCTAGAGCCACAGGAGGTGCCCCAGGAAAATGTAGGTGGTGCAAGGATTGTATCTGGTCCCCCCCTGCAGCTCTCCAGTGTGGGAGTTTTTTAACTGTGTGGGGGGAGACAGCACAATTTTGGTGTGCCATCTGTGTGGTGTGCTGGAACACTATGACCCCCGGGGGACACGTCTGGGGACCGGTGACCAGCACACCAGCATGTTGAACCACCACAAGACAGAGTGGCAGGTTGCCATGGAAGGGGCCAGGCGTCCACTTGCTGGCCCTTCTATGGCAGTGGCCGAGGGTGCTGCTGGGGTTGAAGTTGTGCCTCACCACCACAGCAGGAAGAGGGCAAATGCAGCAGTTGCTCCACCACCACCACCGCCATCACAGTCACCAGCATCACCCTCTCCACCACCACCACTACCTGGGTTTCCACCTGCAGTGGACCCCGCCACAGTGCCTGCAAACACAGGCCAACATTGCTCTGGTGTGGGCAGCCCTGGAGGAGAACAATGAGAGGGTAGGTGCTGTGCAGCAGCAGATAGATCAAATCCATCAACAGCAGCTGCAAATAGTCACAATGCTACACCTGCTGCTCGAACACCACGGCATCCCACATTAAGGGATTGTTTTCTGGCCCCCCCCCCCACTACTGCGCTGTACTGTTTTTGTGTGTTTTTTTTGTTGTTTAATAATACACATTTTCCCTTCTGTAGTTGCAGTGCCTCAGTAATGTTGACTTTTTGTTTTGGAGTGCTTGTGGACAAGCTGTTGGGAGCAGTGCAAGTATGACGTGTAAGTCAGTGTTGTTTTGTGTGTGTGTGTGTGTGTGTGTGTGTGTGTGACATCAGATACTGTGCAGCATTTTGAAAACATATATTGCTGTTGCTGACTGGTTGCAGACAGTGTTTATGCTGCAAAGAATAGCGAGCAGAATACGGTATATTTTCTTGTCACCATCATCATCAGTGAACTAAGTGATGCGATACTTTTTTCAGAGGTGTCTGACCAGAGTGCACCTTAGTTACATTATATACTGTACTGCACACATAATTTTTAGGAGAGCATGTGTTTTTTGTGCTATGATCTCCGCAAAGTCATGTGAGCACTGTGAGTGACTGAGTTGCACAGTGACCCGATACCTCTGAAAAAATATCATATCACTTAGTCCGCTGGCGCTGATGGTACCAATAAAATATACATCAGGTATTCTTTGTTATCTTTATTCTTGAGAATGCAACAAGTCTTACCATATATATATGTTTGCATGAAGCTGTACAATGTATGCATACACAGGAAAGAACAGTGAGGGCACACATGCAGTTTAGCACAACATACTCACATTGCTCAGTCTTCATGCTGTTTGCGAAACACTTAAAATCTGATTCATGAGTCCCGACACAAAGTAAACATTACTGAGGCTCTATAACTATTTTGCTTGTGAAATAGACATGAAAGAGATTTACCAAGTTACAGCATTGCACACGATATATGAGTGCTTTACTTCCAGGAGAATCTTTCTTGCTCCACATAGTGCAAAACATTTCTGTGAAAACCGCCTGTAATTTCATTACAGTGTGTCATGTCATGGAGGAATTCCTGTTCAGAAAAAACACCCAAATTCTGCCCCCCTTTTCAGTTAACGTTAGATGTGATGCCAGGGTGAGCGCTGCGTGCTTCATTATAGTGAATGCCCGATTGTCCAGCAGCTTTCCGAATGTTTCTTTATGTTATAATGGTGAGTTTGTGCTGAAACGTGTGGGCATGTTTACAGTAACAAGAGCCTTGCTAGTGGAAATGTGTCCACATTTCACCACAAAGTGAACCTTATAACATAAAGAAACATTTGGATAGCTGCCGGACATTCACTATAGTGGAACATGCACCTGCGCTCCCCTTGGCATCACGTCCTAACGTTGCTGAGAAAGTGAGGTAGAATGTGGGTGGCTTTTCTGAATGGGAATTCCTCTGTCACATGACACACTATAATGAAATTATGGGCGGTTTGCACAGAAATGTATTGCACTATGTGGAGCAAGAAAGATTCCCCTGGAAGTAAGGCGCCCACATATTAGGTTATGTGCAACACCATAACTATGTAACGTGGTGAATCTCTGTAAAGCAGCAGCACAACAATCCATTGAGAACTCTGACCTATATTTTTTAATGCTATGTTACAACTTCCTTTACTTACATCGTGACTGGAATGATACGAGAATTTCCAGTACTTGAGTCTGCTGTACTACCTTTTTTCATGTGTGAAATAATGAAAGGATCATTCCTTTTAAATTGGTGCTGACCAGGTCTTTGTCATTGTTTTCCTCTGCTTTTCTCCTTCACATCAGTTAGTTGTTATATATCACTTCTGTTGTAAATTAATAGTTATGCAGCAGGTAGTGTTTTATGACACCACAGAACAATATTTATTGAAAAGCAGCTGCAAATAAATACAAATCTGGTCAGAACAATATTGAAAGGTGTGCTAATTTTTTTTCATACATGAAAAAAGTAGTCAACTAAGTAAAGCAGACAGAAGTTGTGAAAAGAAGTGTATCATTCAAGTCATGACTCGGAGTTAACTAGTGGCTGTGGCAATGTAAATTAGCATAAAAAAGTACAGTTCAAAATTGTCACGACATTCTTGCAATGCTGCTTTAATTGATAATGTCAGTATGACATCATGAGCCCACAATCACACAACACACAAAATGCATTCTTTTTGCATCCAGAAAATTGGCAAGTGGTAACAAAGTGAAATGGGATAGTTTCAGCACATACAAAGTCCCCCAGAATTAATGGTGCACTCAGTCATGCGTGCAGTGGTGGCACAGAGTCCCCAGATTTTTTCTGCATGCCCACAATGCATCCTCCTTGTGTCCAGAAAATTGACAAGTGGTAACAAAGTGAAATGGGATAGTTTCAGCACATACAAAGTCCCCCAGAATAAAATGATGACCGTGAGCGAACTGTTGCTGGTCCAATGTGTGCTGTGCGATTCAAGCAAATGCAATGTGATCATCTCAACTGGATGTAAGGGTGCCCTTTGTCTGATCACAAATAGTAGTCTTGGTGAGTTTATATTTATAGATATATATTTGTGTATTTTGTAGGTGAGGTGGGTTGACATGGACATGTACTCATGGTATTGTTCTGTATCACAGTTCTCTGAAACTGTTGGTGTGCACATTCCAGTGCTCGATGAGAACTTTTTGCGTTGAAATTTGAAATGGATAACTCTCAAGCACATGAAGGTAAGTATTTTTTGGG
This sequence comes from Neoceratodus forsteri, assembly GCA_016271365.2. Taxonomy (NCBI): domain Eukaryota; kingdom Metazoa; phylum Chordata; order Ceratodontiformes; family Ceratodontidae; genus Neoceratodus; species Neoceratodus forsteri. The sequence goes on from CM057450.1 coordinate 1,605,077,491, forward strand.
GGGGCGGTGGGGGAAGCATATTTGCAGGTTTGACTGTAATGGTTTCTTATTTTGTTACTTCTTCACAGATTTCATCTGCATCCTTCTGGAGTCTGGCTGTTAATGATGGTCATGGTCATCTAATGAAATGACTTCTGCGAGTTGCATGTGTGCCCCAGCCCGGTGGGAGGGGGGGCCTGATGTTGAAGAACTTGTTTGGATAAGGCCACTTTGACAGAACAACAAAGCATCTGGAAGTTTCCTAAAAAAAGAAATGAATGACTTCTTAGAACTTAATTGTAATTTGTCCCTCCCTGGTTCTCCATCTCAAGTCAAGTTACATTTCAAAACCACATCTTGTAAAGTAACACAACCTGTGTGCAACTTTTTCAACACTGTCATGGTCAGGGCTGCACATCTGCAAGTTCAGAATACAGTACATGAATGATATCTTACAGAAATAGTTTTGGTGAGGTATACATGTCACCTAGTTTATGAATCATACTCAGTCGCATTTGCTGCAGTCTTTCCAAAACAATGAAACGGATAAAATAAAATCTTCATACCTACCCGAATGGATTTGAAATGGATATTCCATAGGTTCCTCTGTATGGTACAGCTGCAATACCATTCCCATCGAGTTTCAGTGCAGGAGACTTTTCTTGTTAACCTGTAAAAAAAACAAAATAAGTGTATCATATGTGTTTGACCATTGCGGCTATGAAAAGCTACAGAAAACAAAACATACAACTAAAGTAAGTGAAATAGCATAACAAACATTAGTACACTTACTCACTTTATGGTTTAAATATTATGAAGCTTTGTGTCTGTGGCTGATGGATGTGGTGGTCCGGATATACTTATGCTCAGTGTTGACAGTGGCTAACATCAGTCCCAGTGGTGGTGATGGTCTGGGGGACAGACAGACTCATGCTCAGTGGTGGCAGTGGCTAACATCAGTCCTGGTGATGGTGGTCCAGGGGGGTGGACAGACTCATGCTCAGTGGTGGCAATGGTTAACATCAGTCCCGGTGGTGGTGGTGGTCTGGGGGACAGACAGACTTATGCTCAGTGGTGGCAGTGGCTAACATCAGTCCTGGTGGTGGTGGTGGTCTGGGGGGCAGACAGACTCATGCTCAGTGGTGGCAGTGGCTAACATCAGTCCTGGTGGTGGTGGTGGTCCGGGGGGCGGACAGACTCATGCTCAGTGGTGGCAGTGGCTAACATCAGTCCCAGTGGTGGTGATGGTCTTGGGGACAGACAGACACATGCTCAGTGGTGGCAGCGGTTAACATCAGTCCTGGTGGTGGTGGTGGTGGTCCGGGGGGTGGACAGACTCATGCACAGTGATGGCAGTGGCTAACATCAGTCCCGGTGGTGGTGGTGGTGGTGGTCCGGGGGGCAGACTGACTCATGCTCAGTGGTGGCAGTGGCTAACATCAGTCCTGGTGCTTATGGTGGTTCAGGGGGGTGGACAGACTCATGCTCAGTGGTGGCAGTGGCTAACATCAGTCCTGGTGCTGGTGGTGGTCTGGGGTGGCACACCGCCTTTTAAAAACTTCAGTTCAAACCTGCCAACATTAACGACATCATCATCCTCATAAAGAAAGCTGCCCTAACAGTCATCTATGTCTGAAGTCTGACCACTAGGAAATTCTTTCTCCATTGTGTCATCATCTACATCAGTGGTGTGCCGTTTCGGGCAGCCACTGCCAGTGCCACCAGGATGGTCCATTTCCATATCACCAAAACCACCACGACTAGGCCAGGGTACAAATACCGAAGTTGCAGTCTGTGCTGGTATGTGCCTCTTATTCATTTTAATGAATGTTTGCAAACTAACCTTTGCAGGAGACAAGTTTGTCCGATGATCCCTGACTATTGCACCTGCTGAGCTGAAAACACTCTCAACACATACACTGGAGGGTGGGCATGTGAGGTACTTCAGTGCCACTGCAGTCAGCTTTGGCCATTCACTGACCTTTCCACTCTAGTACAAAAGAGGATCTTCAGTTATTGTCAGATGCCTGTTTTCAGACACATATGACTCAACCATTTTCTGTGCCACACTAAGTCCAGTTGTTGATGCATCATCCTGTTCTCTCGAATCATTTATTTCACAAATACCCACTTGGGGCAAAGCCTCCCAATGCGGGTTGACGCCAGCCACTTTGGATGATAGACCACCTGGAACTGCAATCCCCTTCCCCTTGCAGGATATGCTTGATGGTCCTCCAGGTACACCTTCAGCCGGATTATGCTGCTGAGGTTTGCTGACATTGGCACATGACTTCTGTGCCCCATGAACCAAGCGCAGCAGTTGACCACTGATATTTTTTACCTGTTCAGGCCATCCCTCCAGTACTGATGCAATTCCACGTTTGTGTCATGGGTCCAGCATTGTTGCTATGGCAAAGTTGTCAGTATGCCGAATGCTCACAATGTGACGATTCTGGTCGAATACTGTCAGCATGTGTTGCAGCAACATACTGCTACCACCGTCTCCGGCAACATCAAGGCCCTGCTGTACATTTACCAATGTCTGCCTCAGCACCCGTAGCAGTGGAACTGATTGGCTAATGGAGGCAGACTCGCCACTCACTGCCTGTGTGGCATGTTCAAAAGGTCGCAAAATTGTCATTACAGAGTCCATGAGGCGCCACTGTTCAGTCGTCATAGACATGGAGGCCCCAGAACTGTTACGGCTAGTGTACATGACAAGATATTCTGAGATGGCTTTGTATTATTCATAAAACCCCTCTGCTATGTATAAAGTGGAGTTCTACCGGGTGACAACTTCCAGCTTCAAGCAGTGCTCCGTTAGGCAGTTTTGGATCCGCAACTGCCGCAGTTGGTCACGGGCCTTTCCAGATCATGGAAAAGTGAGAGCAGATATGTTGTGCAACAGTCAGCATTTCCTTTACATCAGGGTGCTGCAGAAACTCCTGCATCACAAGATTTAAACAATGGGCCATGCATGGAACATGAAAAAAAACACCATTCGTGATGCATTTCACTACATTTGATCCATTGCCACTTGCTATGAACCCAGCTCTCAGGGACAGGGGGTTCAGCCACTTGTCAGTTTCAGTCAGTACCATGTCCAGCATGTTCTCACCAGTGTGTGAACAGGTCACATTGCGCATAGCAATTGTTGCATGCTGTCGAATTCCTGGAAGATTGCTACTGCGACAATCCACCTTACTGCACTGATTCTTCACACTAGCAACATCACAAACAACCCACGGCACCTGCCCCCAGTGTGCAGTTATACACAAATATGAACTTCCTACTGTTTTTCCACTTGTCCACATATCTATACTTAAATGGATGAATGGAGAGGAGGAATGTTGAAGGGCATGTCTTATTGAGTCGGACACAGTGTGGAACAATTCAGGGACAGCATGGGTAGAAAAGTATGTCCTGGATGGGACTTTCCATTTTGTACAGGCACATGCAGCAAACTGCTGGGACCCAGAATTCTCCACAAAGGAGAAGGCTAAAAGGTCAACTGCCAGCATTTCAGTTACAGCAGCAGTAAGTTCACGTGACACTGTATGATTGGTGGGGGGTACTTCAGCTTATGCACAAAAACACTCTGTAACGTAGGCTGACTTAAATGTTTTACATGGGGTATGATCACAAATGGTTGTGCTCTGTGATGAATGGCATTGGCAGGGGGTAGAGTGTGGACGTTTGATGAAGATGGTTGCACAGGTGATGATGACAAATCCAGAAATGCAGTTATTTTGCCACATTTGCCAACCAGGGTTGATGTACCACTTGCACTAGACGTACTGCATTCACCACCACCACCACCACCACCACCAAAACTGCTACTCTCACCAGCATTGGACAACATTTCAAAGTCATTATGCTCTTACACCTCATCATGCCTGTAGTAATCCTCTGCTCTTATTACCTCAGTACTGCACACGTTTTATTTACTGCTGGACTTAACAGTCATGGAAGGGGATAACATGCTCATTATGGTTGCTGGTGATGAGGGTGAACGCCCCACTGTGGTATTAGCTGCCAGCTTGTACTGAGTCCACAGTGCCAAGTGCCTATTCTTAAGATGCGTATGCTGCCTTCCTGTACCCAGATGGCTCCCCTTTTTACCTCAACTCACACACACATGGCAAACCTGGCAGATTGCAACTGACTCATCATTTTCATCTTGAACAAAAAAATCTCAAACAAGGGATTGTGATGCTCTACTTTTAATATGTCCATGATGCTGCTTATTTAACTCCATTCTTTTAAGCACTGAAGTGGGGGGTGGGGCATGTGATGTTTCAGGCACTGCACACCTGGACTGCAACTGACCACCACGACTACCTATCATTATTACTGGCTCATCATCATCAACTAAAACTGGTAAATCACAGGTTTTTATGGTGGGATTCCTGCAAACAGACTCAGAGACAGCCACTTTGATTTTTTTTTCTCTGGTTCCCAACTGGGGTCAATTACATCATCATCATCATATTCACCAACGTCACACACATCCAGATATTCTGCTTGGATGCTAGCATGTGGACTGCATGTTGCAACAACAGCAACATCATCATCATCATCACATTCATCATCATCATCTACACTACCATCACCTGATATTTTTTCACTATACTGTGAATCACTGCATGGAAAATGCATGACATTAACTGCCACGGTGGGCAGAATATCACATTGTATGCTATCATTGACATGATCATCAGAATCCTCAGGTTCAGTTACTGGGATGTTACTTGGAAGTATGACATGATCTACACTGCCACTCACTTGTATTGCTTCACACTCCACTATATTTTTGGATATGGTACACTGGTCAGAATTGGAACTTGAGACACCAATACTAATATTACCACCACCACTAACACCACTAACGCCACCGGCTGGGAAAACATCATCTCCTCCAACTATGAGTGAAGCTACTGATTAGGCTGTAAAAACATTGCAGGAGAAAAACCTTTCCTCACATCAGCAATGCACTTCTGCGTCTGCATACTACCACGCCCACAGACTATCTTACTGGCAGCAGTGCCATGGTGAGAACCAGCTTTGTTGCATGTCTCTTTGTGGGCATTTTGGGGGATCAACAACAATATTATAAACAAATTTAGATTTTGGTACATTCAGTCTCTGATTGGGGGGATGCTGGATGTGCAGCCAAAAAAAACAACTGTGGCTTCAGCAACAGATAGAGACTGTCACGCAATGAAAACAACTTCAGTAACCAGTAGTGCTGATGAGGTCACAAAAACAATCCAATCTAGCACTGACTGCAGATTTTTATGGCAGTACAAGCAGCAAAACAAAGAACAGATACCACGATCGCAGTACAAAATCAGGCAGCTGAAGTGGATAGCAGGTTCACACTGCTGCGCCTGCAATTACACTAGTTTGTGGCACAATAAAAGGTGTATTATTTGATCTCACACACACACACAGAACAGTTTGTCTACAATGGTGAACAAGTAATGCATACCAAATTGCAAAGTTCAATAATATGCCATGTAATGTAATGTAAACAACCGGAAATTATGAACTGCTGCACCAGATCCACACAACACACAATCAGCAAGAACATTTCAACAATTACTGACAATATTACTGTGTGTACATTAACACAGTCAGTTATATAACAAAAATATAACAAAAAAACAAAGAAATCACTATTTCTTCAACTTAAATCTGCCTACACCACAGATATGCTCCTCCCCCAAAGCACACTTCCACTGTCTTTCACTACACACACTCAATGTTGTACATTAAAATTCAAAATCCACAAAAAACCAAAAATGCTCGATGATATGAGCACAGGAGGGTTTCCTGCAATCGATGAACTAAAGGTGGAGCCCAAAAATAAAAAATGCAAAAATGCTTTTTTAACAGCTTTTAGAAGGTTTCAATCACAGACAGCTCTCAGAGCACAGTGTCTCCTATTGCTTCCTGCACACACTACCCCGAACTGAGGCTGTGCAGATCAATACAGAGCCCATGTGACCTGAAATCCCATGAATCACTGCAAAATTCGCCTTTGGAGCTCATAAACAAGGCGAAGTGAGGTGAACTGCATTGTTTTCAATGACCTTCGCTTAAGATTTTGGTGGAGAAGTGATCTGGGAAGGCACAGTAAGGCGAAGTCATTGTTTTCAATGGACTTCACTTTACTCATTATAAAGTGAATTACTCCGCTTCGCGTTGCGGAGCACTCCGCGAATCTGCCTTTACTCCGCGAATCACTTCGCCGAGCAGATTGAACCCACTTTGCCCACCACTAATTGGAAGTCAGAGAGGGCAGCTGGGAAATTAAAGGCCAGTATGGAAGCTGCCCATTTTGTACAAATGATAGAAGTTCCACACCCACTACAATTACAAAATGAGCAGCCATACTATAATAGATTGGTTAATAATAAATAGGCCAATAAATATCTTAAAAACAAGGGTGCTGTCTGATTCTGTATCAGATCACTGTCCAGTATTTTGTCTATGCAAAATGAAAAAGCAAACCTTGGCCCCTAGATTTATAAATAAAAGGTGTATAAATAGACCAGATGAAGAGGCTTGCAAGAAGGAATTGGAGCAAACAGACTGGGGGAAGTTATGAATTCTGAAGACGAATTTAAAGGTGGAACAGTTTTACTGCAATTTGAGCAAGTTATTTGGAAAACACACTTCTGTTACAAAATGGAGGGTGAAAGGGAAGATCTCCCCTTGGTTAGATAAGAAATTGAGGGACCAAATAAAATATCGGGAGAAAACAAGGAGACAATACTTAAAGATTAGAAATGGGGAGACATTACTATAATACAAAATAATGAGAAATAAAGTAAAAAAAAGGAAATAATTGAGGCTAAGTCGAGTTATTATCAACAGATGCAGTTAAGGAATATAACAGATCCTAAGAAGTGTTGGCAGTCCTTTGGACAGTTTTACAATCCCAAAGAAGATAGGAGTATCCAAGGTATAAAAGTGGGGGAAGAACTAATTCAGAATAGTGAGGCCACAGCTGACCATTTTAATAAGTTTTTTTATCTCAAAAACAATAAGTGCAAGTAAGTTGGAAACAGGGCAGGCAGAGGTAGGCCCAGTTAAACAGAAAGTGTCAACAAATGTAAAAAAGGTGCCCCCCTTTGTCTTTGACAGAGTAGATGAAAATGAGGTTTAAAAACTATTGCAGAATTTTTTTTGGGGGGGGGGTGATGGACTGGATGAGGTACCCACTCAACTATTAAAGGGTACCTAAACAAGCAGTTTTTTAAAACTGCAAACTCCAAAATTTGGCTTCATAGTGAGGTAAAGTAAAGGCTGCTATTTACATGTATGCTAAAACTGCATTTATGCAAATAATATAAATGCAGTTTCATAGTTTTAGAAAAATGTAAACATCAGCCTTTCACTTTCAAAAAACAACCTTGGTTTCTCCCTAACATGTCTGCCAAGTGTGTTAAGTGATGAGTCATGATGACATCATCGGAGCCAGAGTCAGAGACCCACGTATATTTCTATAGTGCTAACTAGTTCTTCTTTCCCTCTTTGTTTTGAATTGTTTTACCAGAATGATCAACATCATGCATTAACTCGTGGATTATTTTGATCAGTACACAGGTTAGGCTATGATTTTGTTCATTTACTTACCCAGTCAACAAAAGCTAAATAAATACATTTTGTTTACTTTAACTTGCGAAAAATGTTTTGCAGTCCAGCTGACTTTTTCTTTGGCAGACTGCATTACAGTACAACACTTCAAATACCTGATGATCTAGTGGTTATATGAAGCACTGTAGTTTGTTTTTGGTTAACCAGGAGAGAGACATTAAGCTGAAAGCTTGTTTCCAGGTGTGGCCTGGGAGCACAAGGAAGTTTAGTTACTTGCTCAGGGTCATACAGCAAAGTACCAGTCTGGCTCAGTTCCAAAGCTCATGCTGTCTTGTTAATCCACAAATAAGGCTTTCTTTTTCCATGTGAACCCCCTGCACCTAGCCTGCCTTCTGTTGAACACCCCACCATCCATACCCTGTCCCTAGTACTACCTAGGGCCGAATATGTGCTTTCGGTCTGATGAAGAGAATTATCACACCTCAGATTGTAATCATGTACCTCAGAGAGTTGTGCACACCTATACCGATACGCATCATCAGCTGACACTTTTAAAGAATGCCTCCCAGATCACTCTCCAGTCCACATTCTCAATGTTTGACTTCTGGTTCCATAGTAAACATTGAGTGGATCACCACCCTCTGCACAGTGAAGGTAGTATGTACAGTTCCCCTGCTGTGTTTTTTTCCCACCTCATTAACCAACAACTAGGTCTTCCTGGAGGGCCAAGCAATAAGCATCATGACCCACCAGAAAAACTGCTGTTCATGCCCTCATAAGGGCTGCACTTACAATGGATAACAATATTGTTAGCAGGAGAGGCATACTAATACCTGTGATCTGCAGAACCCTGCAGGACAGTTCCCAGCAATTCTTCTCCAGTACTTTTCTGTGCTCTACTCCACAATGTGAGTTGGCTGGCTACCACCCTTCCAGATCTTGAATGAGCTATACACAAATCTTTCAATACTGTCCTAACAGACGTCAGCATCCCCCCCCTCCACCCGAGGGTAATCTCCCTACTATGAATTGAAGTAACAGTTTAGGTGCAGCCCTGCCACTCTAAGTATTTGTCATTGCTGGCTACTCCCATCCACAGTCAGGTAATGATCATGATGCTGGCAGCCCCACATTTCAGATCTCACAGTGATCTGCTCAACTTCCTCCTTTATGTCTTCAACTAACCTGAATATAACTGTATCCTGCTGGAATTACCTCTTCAGTCCCTCTCTGGCATTCATTCTTCTCACCTGCTTCCCACACCACAAACTGGTGAGTTCACTTTCCGCATAATGAATGTGGTTAGTACAGTTGCCCGTGTTATTTTTACATATTAATAATAAACATAATCTTCTGGTAAGCTAGGCTGATAGTAGCATGGCACAAGTGGAAAAATAGGCTTTCCTACGAATATAAGATCTAAGTCACCTATGATCAGGCACTATTAAATGACATGCATAATGATGTGCACACCCATCATTTAATAGTGCCTAGTCAAAGGTAGCCTAGATCTTTTAAGGATAGGAAAGCCCTTCATTCCCCTTGTTCCCTGTTGCTATCAGCCTGACTTACTGGAAAGATATGTTTATATTTGATATGTCAAAGCAAAACGGGGACTGTGCTACTTGCATTCATGATGCAGATGGGTGATGAGCTCACCAGTTTTCGGTGTGAGGAGGAATAGTGAAGAATGAATACCAGAGGTGGACTGAGAAAATCACTCTTGCAAGGTACTGCTATATTCAGGGAAGGGGAAACACAGAAGGAGAGAAATATGAGCAGATTACTGTGAGAAATAAGATGTGGGGCTGCCAGCACCTTGATCACTACCTGACCTTGTTGTCCTGGCCAACATTCACCTTCCCATAAAACCAGTTCATGCAATTGTCCAAGGTTGTGTGTGGATATTAATGTATAAAATGGCTGCCATTACACGTTCTGTCACTTCACTACCAATCTTGTATTGCTTGTAAAGCACTTTGGGATACAATGTGTATGAACACCACTTATTATTATTATTTCCCATGGAAAACGAAGACAATACAAGCATATATTTGAGTTTCGAGAAAGTATGAACTCTAATATTGGACTACACAAGAACTTTGCTACAAAAAAGTGATGACTCTAGGGGTGGTGAAGGATGTGGCTGCAACACCCCCATATAGTAATGTACTTTTTTGCTGCTGCTGCTACTACTGCTGCATTTCACTTTGTTGAAGAAGTCTGATTTATTGATTGTACAAATGTTTACATTCAAATTATGGATTACATTTGTAGGTTTTGTCAAAAATGTACTAGAAAAGAATAATAGCAGAAAATATAAAGGTTTAATAAAAATGTTAAAAAGTGCATATTAAGCATGCACACCACCCCAGCACCCCATTGTAGCATCCTAGTTCCACCATAACCACTAGACCACCAGGTTATTCAAGATTTATACTGCACTGTGGTTTGCCACAGAGAAAGTAGGTTGGATTAAAACACAATTGCAGCATGTTAAAGTAAACAAAATGAACAGAAGCATAGCCCAACGTGTATTATACAAGATAATGCACATGATTTTGACCATTTGGGAGAAACAATTCTATACAAAGGGAAAAAAAGAACTAGTTAGCAATATAGAGAGCCATATATCTCTCTCTCTCACTTTGGCTCCAATGATGTCATCACATAACACATTTGGCAGCCATTTTAGGAAGCAGGCAGGACAGTTTTTTTGAAATTGGAAGGCTGATTTTATAATTTTCAAATACTCTGGAACCACATTTAGGTAAATTACATAAATGTAGTTTTAGCATTTATGAATACAGCAGACTTTCCTTTCGGCACCTACGGAGTCAGATTTTTGAATAGTTTGTTGTCAAAATGTTGTTTAGGTATCCTTTAAAGATATCAGCAAATTATATTGAGGGCCCAATGACAATGCTGTTTAACTATTCACTGGCAAATGGAATTGTCCCAAAAACCTGGAAAGAAGTTGGTGTTATACCAGTTTTTAAGGGGGGGTGGTAAATTAGTAATTTCAGATTATAGGCCTATATTATTATTAGCAACAGTAATCAAGATCTTGGAGAAGTGTGTTCTTCGCCAATAGCTGGCCCACTTGGAATGGTGTAATCTACTTGGGGACCAGCAACATGGCATTTGTAGTGGTTGGTCCACCTCGACGGCACTGGCCGGGTTTGTGGACACTGTTCTCATGGCCTCTGAAAAAGGGAAGACCACAGGTGCAGTCTTCATGGACCTGGCTGGCGCCTTCGACACAGTGGATGATAGACTATTGCTGGAAAAACTGGGGACAATGGGAGTCATGGGGACCCAGTTAGAGTGGTTCAGGAGTTATCTTATTGGCCGTAAACAAAGGGTTAAAATTCATGGCTGTCTGTCACATGTAGAAAAGGTTCAAGCAGGGGTCCCTCAAGGATCAGTGCTAGGCCCACTGTTATTTTCAATCTTTATGAATAATACGCTTTCTTTGTTTACTATAGAAAACAGCATTTTGTATGCAGATGATATAGTTGTATGGGATTTTGGACCAAGGAGCAAAGAAGTACAAATATCCTTGCAAAATAAGTACAGTGCTTCATCAAACTGAATAAAAGAAAATTGAATGCTTATAAATAAAAGAAAAACAAACGTGATGTTATTCGGAACTCAACAAAAGTTGTTGAAACAGGGTCAACTTCAAATTATGGGTCAGAATGGATTACTTTTGCCAACAGTAACTACTTTCAAATGTCTGGGCATACACTTAGACCCCTGCTTGAGCATGATACCCCACATGGACAGACTGGGCAAGAAACTAAACCAAAAACTGGGATTTCTGTATAGAAATGTGAGCTCCCTGACTGATCAGGCCAGAGTAACTATATCCAAGCAAGTTCCCATGCTCATTTTTGAGTATGGGAACATTATTTTTTATCAATGTAATGGTATCTTTGAGTCCAAATATAAAACTTTATATAACAGTATATTCAGATTTGCACCAAGGGCCCGACTAAAACCTCATCATTGTCACCTATACATTAAACTGGGTGTGCTATCTCCAGCTAGGTGGTTAAAGAGTCTTGTAGCTACTTTTGTATGCAGAGTTGCTAGTTTAGCAGAACCACGGGTTTTATTTAACTCCTTGATTCAGAAGATAAGTGAGAAGAGTACCAGGACTAATGGTCTAACACCATATCAGATCCCTGCCTTCAAACTCCAAATGAGCAGGAAGGCTTTCACATGGTATGCACCTACTCTGTTGAATGAATATGGAAGCTTGACATGCAATGCAAATAGCATTTTGCACTTTAAACATATGTTGCACAAACACTTGTATACTGAAAATTTGTGTAAATGTACTTAATTGTATTAAGTGTACTGTTTGTTGATGTTCCTTGTAAGTGATGTTTTATATGTCAGGCGTGCCTGAAAAAGAGCTGTGCCCAGACCACTTCCCAGTGAAAAAAAAAAAAATGAAAAATGAAAATAAAATTAAATAGAGCACACAAAGAGCTGTGCATCAAGGGCAGGTGGCACTTTCCAGGGTATGTCGCTGTCCCACAACAGCGCCCCTCATCCCATGCAGCCCTGGACTGGCACCACATGTCCTGGCAGTGACATGATGTGGGATGGCTGACAGAGCTGGTAGCATCAGGGTGTTCGAGACATGGTCACTGCCTGCATACATTATTACCCTGTCTACAACTCTGTGGCACTGTACAGTGCACAACTGCCCTGGTGCAACCAGTGTATCCTCCCACACCCTGCCATGCCCATGTTGCCCACTACTGGCACCACCACCAGTCCATCTTCTGTGTACCATATGCTCACGGGCTCCCCCTTCCTAATGTGGCACACTTTGGTCCTGCAGTGCAATGGCTGTTGGACCATTTCATGGTTGGTAAAACCTCAGCCTCGACTTGTGGCCACAGTGGGGCTTCCAAAGCCCCAAATAAGGGGATGCTGCAGCCCCCCATGGCGCAAGCCCCTTAGGACCTGGCACACTACCACTTCTGGTGCAGGTGTGGCACAGGGCTTGTTCGGTGCACAGCATCCCTCTTTTTACACAGCCTACATTCAAAAATTGGGATTGCCATAACATTTGCCACCAGATGCCACTTGCGTAATTTCCTTTTGGCTCAGGCAACTTGTGTCAAATGCCAGCTTTTGAAAATCCAGTCCATAGTGTACTTTGATGTAGCTGGGTCATGCCTGAAAATAGGCCTTTAGTCTACTGCACTTACCCAGTTAACAAAAACATCAATAAATAAATTACTTAATCAGTTCCCATTTATTAACATACTTTGTTGCTTCCAACAACCATGTTTCACCTGTTCTTGTATGTCAGCTAACTTCATGGGTTACAGTACTTGCTGTCAGTATGAAAGACTGGGGTAAATGGCAGATGAACACTCTTAAATAGATACTTTTAGGCCCCATTATATAATGAAAATGTAATTATAATCTGTGGTGCTTCCTGCCTAACTCTTTTTGCCTAACCATCAGTTATGCTGTTTCATTTGCTAGACTTGCACCCCCTTTTCAATTTGCTATTGTTGATTTTACCCACCTTCTTTAAAATTTCAATTTATTGTGGTTTCTCTGTTGTTGTTTACTATCTTTGGCTTTCCTTATCTTTGTACTGTTAAATTTTTGGCACTAACTGTTTGCCAGGTCTCTTCGGCAGGGCTTCTATGCTTTGTTTCTGTATGCCTTCTTCAAAGGCAATATATGCTTATTACTTCCTTGTGCTAGGGAATTGTTAATTTTTTCTTAACTCAGTATGCCATGTTATTTGCCACTCATATGCATATTTTGGTCCGTCTGTATGCCTGGCTACTGTTTATATTGTTCAATATATTGTTTCTGTATATTGAAAATCAATAAACATTTTTAACTGAAAAAAAAGTAATTATAAATATATGAAGTATAAATGAGGATAAAGAGATATAGTGGTTCCAGGAACTCAGACCCCCTTCCCCAGCTATACTTATATTCATTGTTTTATATATTATTTTTTTAATTTTTCACTGTTCTCTTTTGATGCCCTCACATCTCCTGTTCCCTTGCCTGCCATCATTCCACAGTGGGACATAACTCACACCACATTTTGTGGCCGTGTACCCCATATCTCACTGAGTGGAGGAGTGGGTCTGGTGTTGATGTCTTAATGTTCTTCAACCAAACAGCGCCCCCCACACCATTACTAGGGTGACACAGCCAAAAGAGAGGGTTGCCCTTGTGGAATGCCTACTGTCCCACTAGAACACTAGGGGAAAGCCATTCCATGGGTAGTGAAGAACACCATCCCTAGACTGAAGAAGGTTTCTCTTTCATATTTAGGCATTTAGGATGCTGGGCTCAGGATGTGAACCTGCGGACCCTCAAATGGAATGTGAGCTCCTTATCCACTAGACCACTGGCTCAGTCATGCTTACATTCTTTATGTATGCTTGTACAGCAAAGACCTAACTCTTTCACATAAACTGGAAACACAATTGTGTTTTGGGTTTCTCTTTTATGCTACTGGGCCCAGGTACTAATTAAGTAATAAGGTACAACTGGGGTTATGTTACTTTCTTGTTAATCACCCCTGTGGGCATGATGTGGCATGAGGCAAAGCTGTGTGGGAGATGAACTGAACATTACCATAACCCCCAGAGTACCTTATTATTGTTATTTTAATTTGATACATATATTCTTAGTCATTAACATGTTTTTCAAAACAATTTCTGTTATTTTAGATGTTTTTAACATAAAATTGTTCTTCCACCTTAGATTTCTTACTTAGATATATGTGTACATTAGCTTGTTGTTAAGGGAAGGGCTATAAATCAGCTTCAGTGTAATGAATCATTCCAGCCCATCAGGTACTGACAGTTTGAGCAGGGGATATAGCTCATGGCTCTAGCTACTGGTGTTGAGGTCAATGTCAGTTAGTTCTGCTGCTGCTGCTGCTGCTGTTTCCTGGCAGTGGGTTAGGATCCAGTAGCAGTCAAACAAACACAGAAAAAAATAGAAAAAAAAAGTAGACTCATGAGTGTTATAACTGCTGCTGTTCATTAGGGAAAAGGAGATCACAGGGACAATTACATTTCAGTGGACTGATGCTGTTGTGTGTGTGTTGGGGAGGGGGGAGATTGGTGCATATCTTTTCTGTGCATAAACTGAGCAGTGAGATTATTTATAATACATAGGAAATGCTATCTTTGGAGCCTATGGTGGCAGAAATGGTGGGGCTGAAACTCAGGACATTATAAAAAAGAAGGTCTAACATTGCAGATTTAATGACTCAGTCATTTTGTTGATAGCACTATTAGAAGTATGCTTCCAGAAACTTTTCAAAAATGTCACATGTGTGCAAATTTGCAGTCCCAGGCCCATGTCTTATGCAACCATAAACAAAGAAAACTTACCCCATTAACCATTATATAAACTGTAAAACATTACATGTGATATACAAAATAGGGTAGAAGAGCTATGGAATTTCCAATTCCAATGCAAAATCAGTTCACTCCCATAGTTCAATTTAGTGAAAATGAGGAAAATTAAGTTAATGATATGTCAATACCCAGAAACAATGGCCATATAGAAAATGGTGTGCAGCAAGGTGAAATCATTCAACTATACAATGAAAGACAAGGAGACCAGAATGAGGAAGAAACTTTAAATAATAATACAATGGAAGACATGGATACACTGGATACAGGAAATATAAAAAAAGAAAATTTACATTTTGGGGGATTCTATTATCAGATTTACACATTACATAACGACTAAACTTAATAAAGAAAAAGTAATTAGCAGCTGTTTTTCAGGGGCAGGAGTAAGGGACATGTTGGGTATTGTGACAGACTTGACTAGTAAAAATAGCTGAACAGTCAGTAATACTGATATATATAGGGGCTAGCGACATAAAGAGTAGTAGTGTTGAGAATATTTTTAGTGCCATTCAAGTCATATATAACATGGATACTAAAGCAAAATGTGAACTTATTATTTCAGAGGTACTTCTAATACCTAGAATTAACTGGCGTATGAATAGAAAAATACTTAAATTAAATAATTGGATTAGGCAGTGTGATCTAATGCAAGGAATTAGGAGCATTAAAACCTGTAAATTGTTTGAGAATAATCCCTCCTACTACAGTCACGATAAACTGTATTTAAGAAGGAAAAGAAGTGACACTTTGGCCCTACAGTTTGTAGAAGTTATTAAACAGACTTTAAACTAAATAGTCTGGGAAATTGGGAACACCTAAAGGAAATTAATACAGAAAAGACTGTTACAAATAATATGGAGCCTAGAACAACACCAAAAAGGAATACAAAAATGAAGTTAAAAACAGTCGAACTGTTGTTAACAAATGCCAGAAGTCTGAGAAATAAAATGGCAGAGTTGAGATATAAATGTCATCAAGATAATATATCGATTTGTGCCATTACAGAGAGCAAGTTTAAGAAGGGAGACTGGGGAACTGAAATAAATGGATATAATTCATTTAGAAAAGATCGTATAGGAAAACGAGGTGGAGGAATTGTGGTATACATTAAAAAAGAGCTGAAAGCATATGAATTTAATCCCGGAGAAATGAGACAAACCCAATGGAACAGATCTGGGTTAGGATACAGCTGCCTACAAGACAATTAACCCTATGCTTGGGTTATAGAGCACCCAATTTGAAAGTGGAAGATAATATCAACTTCATTGAAAGTCTAGAGCAAGTAAATCTAGATAGAGACTTTATTTTAATAGGAGACTTTAACTACCCAGAAATTAATTGGACTAAGCTGGAAGGCTCATCAGGAATTGAAAACAGATTCATAGAGATGACTATACATAAAAATCTAGAACAACTACTTAATAAAAATACCATGGGGAAAAAATCTTAGATTTAGTATTGTGTAATTTTGAGGACAAGGTCAAGGGTATACCAGCTGAAGGTCCTTTTGGAGATAGTGACCACAATAAAATTACAGTGGAGATAAATATGGAAAAAAAACAAGGCCAATGGTACAACTAACCTTCAGGTACTATATAGCAAAGCAGATTATAAACACATTCAAGACCATCTAAAAAAATGGGACTGGCAGAAAGAGGTAAAAGGTCTTGATTTGAACCAAACCTGGATAAAAAATAATACAAGAGATTATTGTGTCAATACCTGGGTGCCAGACATATCAAAGTATAATAAAAGAGGTAGCATCCCAGCATGGTGGGAAAGTACAGCTAAAAAAGTATAAAAAGGAAGGATAAATTACATAATAAAAACAAACACAATCCCACTGATATGACCTGAGGAAAATATTAAAAAGGCAACCAAGAAAAATAAGAATATAATAAGGAAGTCTTAGAAAAGAGCAGAAGAAAGAATGGTAACATCCTTCACAGATAACAATAAAAGTTTCTTTAGCTATGTGGGTTCATTGAGAGGCAGCCAAAAAGAAATAGGGCACCTGAAAGTTGGAGAAGAACTGATTTTCAAAGAACGGGACATGGCAAATGAACTAAATAAATACTTCCTGACAACTTTTCAACCAAAACAAGAACCACACATCAAATGTATAGACAATACTTGCATAAATAATACAACTTTTACTAAAAATGCTGCTTTGGAAAGGATACAAAAAATAAAACCAGATAAATCTATAGGTCCAGATGGACTTAGCCCAAGACTGTTGAAGGAACTTTCAGATGAGCTTGCAGGCCCCATTATGATGCTCTTCAATTCATCAGTACAAGAAAGGGAGACCTTAAGTGAGTGGAGGGAAGCTAATATGATGGCAATTTATAAAAAAGGAGATAGGAAGGAGACAGGTAATTATAGGCCGATAAGTCTGATCTCGGTGTTGGGGGAAGTAATGGAGGGATAATACTTGACCTTATCATGGAACACATGCAAACCAAGGGACTCTGATATAACACAGTATGGATTCACCCCAGGAAGATCTTACCTTGCTAATTTATTACAATTCTTTGAGCGTGTCAGTGCTACACTAGATGCTGGACTCCCTGTGGATATTATATTTTTAGATAATTCTAAGGCCTTCGAGTCAGTCTCACATAATATTCTAATAGGACAACTAGAGAAAATACAATTACATCCGAGTATAGTTAGATGGGTGAGTAGCTGGTTGCATAACAGGCAACAAAGAGTGGGATTTAGATGCTAGTTTTCAGTATGGGAACAGGTGACTAGTGGTGTGCCCCAGGGCTCTATCCTGCGTTCCACTCTGCTTAACATACTTGTTTCTGCTTAGGCAAGTATGCTGATGACAGTAAGGTGTTAGCTGTAGTCCATAATGAAGAAGCAGCAATAATACTACAAGAATAAATAACATGATTAGAGCAGTGGGCAAGTTATAACAAGCTGGATATTAATTAAGCAAAGTGTAGAGTGATGCACTTGGGGCAGAAAAACAAACAACTTGCATTCAAACTGAATAACTCTATTTTACAGACAACAGAAATTGAGAGGGACTTGGGGTAACAGTTATCAACTCCCTGTCATTTGACACACGTCAAGGAGATGGTTAAAAAAGTCATAAGATAATATCATGTATTTTTAAACACATTAAAAGCAGTGAACCCTCCATACTTATCTCACTTTATTCCTCATTGGTTAGGCCTCACTTGGAGTACTGTTCACCATTCTGTGCTCCACAAAGTATGGGTGGTAATAAACTTGTGGAAAACGTGCAGAGATGGGTAACAAAGAGGATAAAGAACATGAGACACATGAGTTACCAAGACAGATTAAATCAATTGGGCCTATTCTCCCTAGAATATAGAAGAGTACGTGGGGATTTATGTCTGGTCTTCAGTGTAAGTAAGAATGAAGACATATGGGAAACCATTGGGCTAGTAAAATATTCCAGTCAAAGGAATACAAGATCTCACAATTTGACACTAACACGAGAAGTCAACAGAACAACTAGGAGAAACAAATAGTTTAGCCAAAGGGTTGTCAGTTTATGGAATTCATTTCCTGAAGCAATTGTTAACAGCGAAACAATGGCCATGTTTAAAACATCACTGGACATGCATATGGGTGTTTAAAAATGTAGAATTTTCCACTGAAAAGTGGCTAGCTATTCATAGGTCTTTGACCTCAAAAGCTCGTATAACACCTATGAACCTATATATGTAGTCTGTTGTGAATGCATTATTTCTATATGCAGGCAGGACTCAAAGATCTTTGAAATGTAGGATTCAAGAACATGTCAGAGGAATTTATAGTGGGGGATGGACAGAATACTTTGGGCAAACATTTCAGACAGGAACAGAGTAGTTCCACTAATGACCTTATATTCAAAACACTGGAATTTGTGCCTAGAGCTGAAAGAGGTGGGGAGAGAACTAACAAACTGAACAGAAAGGAGTGGGAATGGCTGTATAAGTTGGGATCTTTTTGCTTCAAGGGGCTTGAATGAAATGTCTGACCTCAGACAATTTCTGTGATTTGAATGTTATATACTGCACATTGAGATAAGGGGCTGGATTTTCAGACAGCCTGAATGCCACAAGCCCTGGGTGCACAGAACACATGGTGCATGGGGCTTGCATTCTCTCACCCAGCGAGTGGGATTTTCTATTCCATGTGCCAGCTGCCACAGGTTAGACCAACATTTTCTGGTCTTGCTTGCAGCAACCCCAGGCACCCTTTTTATGTGGCTTGTGCCAAACATTTGGCACAAGCTGCTGTAAATTGGGTAAAGTGTCGTAACTGTGCCTAACCTACTAAAATCAGGCACAGCTGTGGCAAAAGTATTTGGTGGAGCTGTGCCAAAAAAGGGTTTGATGCAGGGCTTAATGCAAACCCCGCATTGCCAGTTGAAAATCAGGCCCCGTGTCTTATATTGTGTATATTTTTTAAACTTGTTCTTGTAGGCTATCAGTTGAACTGTATAGTTTATATTGTTATTTATTTAATTTAATTTATTTATTTGTTTGTTTGTTTTACCAGGAAGAAACTCCATTGAGCAAAACTCATTTGCAAGGAGGTCCTGGGTAGGACAGTACAAGAAAAAAACAGTACATACAGATTTGGGAGATACAAGTTCAAAACAAAATGTCAGTTGATAATACAAAATACTGTACACGGGGAAAGGCATTATACTAAAACAGAAAATAAATAAATTAATAAATAAATAAATACTGAGAAGGAGTATCAGAAACTAGGCACAATGCCAACTAATGGTAAATAATACTTAAGAAAAATAGCTTAGAGTTAACAAACAATAACAAAGCATACAATTAGGAATAGCATAGGTTATCGATAGGGGTTCGAGTCAGGAACATAGCAGGAAAAAACATTGTGCAAAAAACACTGTAAGCATATCATCGACGACTGCAGTGTCGACTAACCATTACAATGCTGCCCAGTACTGCGTAGGCAATTGGTATACAACCCTGGTAACAGGAGGGACCCCCTTCCCACTGGCAAACCATCGGCCCCAGTAACCATAATGGTAGCCCTCCCGGGTGTGATGTCTGGTCCCCCACCCCCGTGCTGTTTCCAACATCTATGTACTGATGTACAATAAAATGCAAACTATCTCTGGTGTCTAGTGGATCCCCCACCCCTGGAGGCAGATCCCCACCACCCTGCAGCCTCCCTGATGAGGAGCAGATGACCAGCACAGCTTTGTACTCAGTGCTATGGGTGGCTGCCTGACTAAGTAGAATGAATGAGCACGCACACATCTATTTGCACATTCATTCATCAGCGTCTGCAGTGTCCATCATCCTCGCTGCACCGGAGAGAAGAATCTTTTTGCCTGCTGCTATGAACTGACATCTGTATTTGATCAGCAGTTTCAGTGACATTCACCAGATCTTGACCCAATTCCCCGTTTGTCTGAGATAGTTGAGAGAGGGGGGGCTTGGTGGTGAGTCACTCTAGCCAATTGAGGCACAGAAGAGGTGAGACCAACCTGTTTAAAATCCTGCATTGGCCCGGAAGAGCAGAGCAACATCTGCAGTGTCCATCAACCTCACTGCACTGGAGAGGAGAGTCTTTTTGCCTGCTGCTACGAACTGACATCCTTATTTGAGCCGCAGTTTCGGTGACATTCACCAGATCTTGACCCAATTCCCTGTTTGTCTCAGGTAGTTGAGAGTGGGGGCTTGGCGGTGAGTCACTCCAGCCAATTGAGGCACAGAAGAGGTGGGACCAACCTGTTTAAAATCCCGCATTGTCCCAAAAGGTGTGAGTCCTCGAGTGCGAGACTGAGTGGCTGCACCACTCAATAAAACTTTTCACTTGTACTTATTTTAGCAATTCTGTGGATTGGGACAAGATTGCTGCTGCAGTTGACAGGTATTGTAAGAGGTAAGCAGTTGTATTATATTTATATTTTATTAGTATACCAATAGCAATGACGGTCTTCTCCCTCCATGTACTTATGGTTATGTTATAATTTAAATTGGCTTAATATACAAAATTGGGGGTGAGCTTACTTCCAGAAGTATTCATTTTTATATTTAAGTTTTATTTACTTTTTATCTGGTTAATTGTTGGAATTGTATGTTTTACCAATTTTTTTTTTTAACAGAATGTTGTACTTTTTTTTTATTATTGATGTGTATTGGAATTTATCCTGAAGTGCAGACAAAATCACAAACAGATGATTTTGTGCCTAGTTTAATATTGCTATGCCCAGAACCCAATGGAAAGAATACTTTGAGTTGTGGGCATGGCTTCTTGCCTGACTGGAAAGGGGGTTTGTCTCCATAGATGATGAGCACCATGCTAGAAACTCAGTTAATTAGATGGGTATCCCTTGTAAAGCGTATAAACTTTATTGGTGGGATGCCCATGCAAGTCCTTGTGTTAGGATAGAAAGGAAATACATGCATTTGATTGAGCACTTGTGTAAAATGCTTAAGATACTTATAACATATAACCTAATCATCTGTGGAGACATACACTCAAACCCCGGACCAATCATAAAAGGGGATAATACTTCACATTTACTGGGGGAACAAGGTCTATGTATGGTTCATATTAATATATGTAGTTTAACTAAGACGTTTATGCATCTCCAAGAATGGGTTATATGTTATAAACCAGACATCACTGTTGCTGCAGAATTATGGCTTAAACAAAAAATTAGTGACCAAGAGGTAGCCTTGAAAGGGTATAATTTGTGGAGACAGGATAGGTCCAAATGAGGAAGGGGGTGATAATATATGCTTTGGAACATCTAGAAATACCTAGAATAGATAGTAAACTGGATTGGGAGGAAGTGGAAGTTTTGACATTGAATTTAAAAATTCCACATGTTAAGCCACTGTTACTAGTGGGAGCATATCATCCCCCTAAGAAAGGACAAAATATATTTGATTGTTCAAGATGTTTTTTGAAAACCTACCAGTCCACTCATGAAATATACTTACTGGGAGATCTTAATGTGGACTGGAAGAAAGTGGATGTAAATCATGATTTAATGGAACTAAGCAATACTTTGGCATTAACACAAATGATACAGGAGGTTACTAGATTAAACACTAAATGTCCATCCTCATCCATGATTTTAGATTTAATATTTACTTCCAACCCTGAAGAAATTCTCTTCAGTGGAGTGTTGCCTGACTCCATGTTAGATCACCAAATGGTGTATTGTATCTGTGCATGGAATAGGCCCAAACAACAGGCAAAATTCCTAAAATATAAGAATTTTAAAGATTTTGACTTTATTCAGTTTATGCTGGATATAGAAAACCATAACTGGGAGACATTATCGTTGGTGCCTACAGTGGAAGATGCCTGGAAGCTGTTCCATGGAGACTTCAAGGAGATATGAAATAAGCATGTTCCCTTGAAATCAAGAAGAGTTAAATCGTGTAATGCACCATGGTATAACTGAGACCTTCATAAACTTAAAAAATGAAACAAGGCCTGGAAGTTAGCTAAAATAGCAAAAACACAACATGCATGGGACAACTATAAGAAACTTAGGAATCAGTACACCAGAAACATAAAAAATGCTAAACAAATATATTACAAAAGGGAACTATGGGCCACTGTCACAGGAAATCAATGAGATTTTTGGAAACATATAAGAAAAATTCAAAATACAAAAAAATCTAACATTCTTGAAAAGTTTATTATAAATCAAAATACAGCCTCCTTAGGCCCAATCGTAGTGAATTAATTTAATAGATGTTTTATCTTCATGGGTACACAATCCCAAACTACTACAAAGGGAGAGAAATATCTCAATCAAATGAAGTAAATGGTTATTCTGATCCTGAACAGACCATAGGCTGTCTGGCACAGTCACAACAGAGAGAGACATTTTCCTTTAAGGAACTTGGGATAAAAGAATTACAGGAAGCATTATTAAAATGAAATATAAAAAAGGCACCTGGCCCTGATGACATACCTGCTGTATTACTAAAATACATGGCACCAATAATTGCCTATCTATTAACCACTATGTTTAATATGTCCCTTACTCAAATGGATGTTCCTATACAATGGAAAACAGCAAAAGTTGTCCCACTATACAAATCTGGATTAAAAACACTCATTGAAAATTATAGACCCATATCGTTATTACCAGTTGCTGTGAAGGTATTTGAAAGACTTCTGGCAAACCAATTACAGCGCTTCTTAGAGGAGGAAAAGGTTATAAATAGATTCCAGTCAGGCTTTAGGCCACTGCACAGTACAACAACCACATTGTTAAAGATCACAGGGGATATCACTGTAGCGTTGGACTGGAGGATGTCAATGGGAGCTGTTCTTACAGACTTAACCAAAGCCTTTAACACTTTGGCCCATGACATCCTCCTGTCCAACCTCAAGGATATTGGTATGTCCAACTTAGTAGTTAAATGGTTTCAATAATACCTTGTAGGGAGGCAACAAATGACAACTATGGGGATTGAATTTCTGATATGAGGACCATGGTACCTGGTGTCCCTCAGGATTTGATATTGGGCCCAGTTTTATATAATATTTATATGAACAAATTTTGTAGCTCACATTGCAGGGTTAACTGTCACCTATATGCGGATAACACCATCATTTATATGGAGGGTGTCTCCATTGACAGTATCGAACACTCATCCAGATGGCATTTGATGAATTGTAGCAATTTCTGACAAAGTCAAAGTTAATATTAAATGCTAAGAAATCCCAGGTGATTCTCTTTACAAGACAGAAAAATATGAGCCCTTTGGCATCATCTCTTCGGATCAAGACTTTTGGTAATTCATATCTGGAACAAGTACATAGCTACAAATATCTGGGAATCCAACTAGATTCAGCATTAAATTGGACCCCATATGTGGAAATAGTTGAAAAGCAAGTGGAGAAATGTCTGGGCTTTTTGTACAAGACTAAGTACTGCATGATCGAGTATTCTAAGAAACACATGGTCCAGACATTAATTATGCCCATAATTGACTAGGGAGACATTGTGTATTCAGGTGCCTCAATAAGGAGTCTGAATAGATTAGACATAACATATCATAAGCTGGCTAGGTTTATATTGGATGTCCCATTAAGAACCAATAGGACTGATCTGTATGAAAAATGGCAATGGATTAGCCTCACAGAGAGGCGAGCTCTACATACAATCTTGTTTATGTCAAAATGTTCAAAAGGTAGTGTACCTGATTATATTATGGATAGTCTCATAGTAAGACCTGTTAAACAAAGTTTATGATCTGTGACAGGATTAGAATATAACCTCCCAAATATTAAAAAAACTCCTGGCAGGAAACACTTTTTCTATAATCCACCCAGATTATGGAATACACTACCTTTAATTTTCCGGCACGAAGGCAAACAAACATGTATAAGTGCAATAAAAACTTGGTTCATAAATGAAGCAAAATCCAGAACCACAGCAGAATTTGCACATTCAACATAAAAGTTTTTTCTTCATCTTTGGCACTTCTGATGACACACCACATATTTATTTTCTGGTGTTTACCATGTATTGCTCTGTCATTTTGTGATTAAATGTATGTATTGTTTTTGTCACTTTGTGACTAAATGAATGTTCGTAATTGATGTTGCATGTCCATTTGTAATTTATTGCAAACTTTGCACAAAGGACCTCACTGGAAATGAGCTTGTCTCAGTTTGAGCTATCCTATTCAATTTTGAATACAGGTTTAAAGGAAATGAAATGAATTAAATTCTGCTTAGTGTGGCAGTCAGCCATGGCGGTGAGTGGAGGACTGTGCTGGTAGTCCACTCCACATCGGGGGGGTATGTGGTGGTGGGGATCTGCCTCCAGGGGTGGGGGGGTCCACTAGATGCCAGGGATAGTTTGCATTTTATTGTACATCAGTACATTGATGTCGGCGATCAGCAACAGTGGGGATGGGGGGACCAGACATCACACCAGGGAGGGTTACCAATATGGTTACTGGGGCCAATGGCAAGCCAGTGGGAAGGGGGACCCTCCTGTCACCAGGGTTGTATATCAATTGCCTAGGCAATACTGGCCAGCATTGTAATGGTTAGCCGGCATTGCAATCAGTGATGATATGCCTACGGTGTTTTTTGCACTATGTTTTTTCCTGCGATGTTCCTGACCCGAACCATCTATAGGTATAGTATGTAGATGTAGGGGGTATATACTGAGACGTGGGATGAGTCGACAAATGTGAGCAGTGTGGATGGATGAAAAAGGGTGAAACAATGCAGTAAAGAGAACTAATTGAGATACTGTACAACAAACAACTTCCGTGCTAATGGCATTCACATTTATCTGTACAGTGTTGATTAAGAAGGGTTTGAAAGAATCAGGGCCTGACCAGTGAAGGTAGCTTGAGTATTTTCTGGAGGGCATTCCAGACTTTGGGGGCAGCCCAACTGAAAACCATCCCCCCACATTTTGAGCAGTGCCTGGGGATGTTGAGCAGAATCACATCATTGAGTCTTAGTGTATATGGGCCTTGGGACTCATAGAAGAGCTAGGAATTGTACATGGGTATAGAATTATATAAGGCTTTGAGAGACCAAAGATTTAAATGTCTTAGCCTTCTAGTATCGAGCGATGGCCAGCCTATTTCTAGAGATGGTAATGGTGTGCAGGAGCAGGGCACTCACAGATAAGGTGCAGTGCTGTATGGTACAACACATCTAATCTACCCAGCTGTGAGACTGCAGTTCTTCTATATATAATGCCACCATAATCCAGTAAGGGAAGGAATGCAGCCTGCACCAGTGCTTTCTTGTCATCGCAGTTTAGACAGGATTTGTTATGGAAGTAAAAATCCAATTTTTGCCAAAGTTTCTTACAGAGTGCTTTTATGTGTATGTTAAATGATAGCTTATTATCCACCTGCATGCCTAGGTATTTAAAGGAATCTACCAGTTCGAGTGTATCGTTGTTGAGGGTGGTGATGGCAGGTACTGAGGGGGTGAAATTGGGTTTGTGTGAGAAAATCATATATTTGGTTTTGGCTGCATTTAGTAGGAGCTTGTACACATGGAGATTAATTTGCAGTAGGTTAAATTCATTTTGTAAGGATTGCAGAGCTAAATCTGGGTTTGGGTTTGCAGTGTAAAGTACTGTGTCATCTGCATAAAAATGAAGGTCAGCGTTAGTGATGTTCTAGTCTAGGTCACTGATGTATAGTACAGTAGTAGCCACAGACATTGCCAGCTATTTCCAGATATTTTGCGAAATTTCTAAAGAGTTTCTCTCTGCTGCTCCTACTGTGGAAATGGAGAAAGCATGAGATATTTCTGGAAATATCACAAAAATTTCTGGAAATAGTTGGCAGTGTCTGTTGCTGCTACTGTATATTGTGAATAACAGAGGTCCCATTATGGAACCTTGTGGTACATCTTTGCTGATAAGTACACAAGTTGAGGTTTGGCCTTCGACTTTCATCTGCTGATGCCTGTCCGTTAGATAGCATCTGAACCAATTTACTACATTTGGACCTAAGCCAGCACTGGAGAGCTTACCCAGGAGGATGTAATGGTCTATGACATTGAGAGCCAGATATTCAAAGATTTGAGTGGTCTGCAAACAGTTTGTGCGGGAATAACGTGGGATTAGCGCGGGTCTGCCATATTCAAAAGGCCAACTAGCGCTGGCAAACAGCAGTAGCGCCGGGCTAAGCATAATGATATGCAAGGGGCATAGTGAACATGAATAAATCCGCTATGAGATATTCAGCGACTAGCGCTATACTAAGGTGTTTAGCGAGACATAACGCGGCCCATAGTGCGGTACAATTTACCGCCCAGGAAAAGCTGGGCTCAACCCTGGCCAAACAGCTTTGCATGCTTTGTGCTGTGCTATCTCAGCATTAGCATGGCTTGTGCGGCCCTAACATATGAGTATGACACTTAGAAACTGCCAGACATGGAGGACACATGCTGCTCACTGATGGCACCACCATGATGCCATCAGCTGCCACCAGTCCGAGCCAAGCACAGACAATGAGGAGTGATCTGACTCACAGGGGACAGCATGGTAGTGTGGCCATATAGCACACACCTGCAGACCATATGTCTGTGGTGTGTAACAGATGCCAGCACACACATGCAGCACTGTGGGCATGGTGGCCAGTGAGGGGAGTGTGTATGGATGGCCAGACCTCATCACAGCCCAGGTGTGGCCACAAGGCTGGGACACATCGCTCAGTGCACATGGGCCAGTAGTGGGATTACGCCACCACCTGTGTACCTGTTGGATCCTACATGCCCCCCCAGCCACCTACCACACAACTGTGCAGATGTCACAGCACACACTGCCAGCCATATACATGACACTGTGTGCATCCCATGCCACAGGTGCAGCATCTCTGGATCACACAACAGTGTGATAGTACTGTCCACTGTCAGTAATTACCTGCAAGCTGTGCCTGTCACTGTGTACAGTGCAGTGGTCATTACTGCCCTACATACCATAGGCAGTGTCGTGTCCCGCACACTACCAGCCCTCTTGCTACTGTAGTGTCTGCTGTGCACTGTAGCATGACCTACAGTGTGAAGAGTGCATGCAGCACTACCACCACCTGTGCCTATGCTGTGCTGTTCCCTGGGGTACGATATGCTATGCTACACTGTTTACATGAAGCCTACAGCTATCATCATGCACTGCCTGACTGACCTACAGGTGGAGCTGCAGTCAGACAAGGCCAGCCCCTCTACCTCCAGACTGACCTACAGGTGGAGCTGTGGGACCCTGCAGTAACACTGTGCAAACTGCATGCAAATCAGGGCATGATGAGATGCTAATGTAGCTGTTTGCCCAGAGACTATCTAATTAGGCTCATTTGCATGTCACTTTTGAATATGGCAAAGTTTAGTGTGGGGCTAACCTGTTTGCACCGGGCAAACTGCTTAGCTCCGCCCTAATGCCACGCTAAAGTGTTAGCACGGCACTAATGGTTCAGGGAATATTATACAGTTTTGATCACTGTTTTTTCATGTGTGCTGCTGCCAGCAGCTGTACTGGGTCCATGCATTTGCCAGAACACACATTGGCCACATAGTTCCTCTCTACCTACCCTCACGTCGCTGTGCACTGTGTTGTTGTTGTGGTTTGCACTTCCTGGTTGCTGTATTCAGTGCTGTCTTATTCCAGGGCTACATTTGCCCTGCACTCCCAACCCAGTTTGCATGGCCTCATTCCCATTCTACATTCAGAAGCTGTTTACCCTGGGCTAGTCCTTTTGAATATAGCTTGCTGTGTGCTCCAGGCTAAGTTTGCACACCAGGCAGTGTTAACTTAACCCAGGGGCACAGCTTTGAATATCTGGCCCACAATGTCTTACTTAAGTCTAAGAAGAGTGCTGCAGTGGTATATTAGAGGGTTGTGAACCAATCATTGGTGACTTTTGCCAGGGCAGAGGTTGTGTTGTGCTTAAGTCAAAAGCCAGACTGCATGGAATTGATGGAATGTTTCTCAAGGTGATTTTTTATTTGGTCATGTCTTAATTTCTCAAACAGTTTAGCCAACACTGGTAGGATGGAGATAGGTCGATAATTGTATGCAGAAGCTTTATCACCTCACTTAAAGATTGGGATGATGTGTGCAATTTTCCATAATAAAGGGACCTCACAGCTTGAAATTGAGAGGTTTAAAAAAATGCATGATAGGTGCAGAAAGGATTAGGTGGCCTATTTTTAGGAAGAGTGGTTTAATATTGTCTACTCCTGCACTCTTTTTGGGGTCGAGATTTTGGAGTAGATACTCCACCTCCTCTTATGTGAACTGGTGAAAATTGAAAAGGTTTGATATATTAGGTGATGAGCTTAATGGGCTATGGGATGGAAAGGTTATGTTGGCAGTATCCAAGTTTACAAAGGCATTACCTGCAGAGGCAAAGTGGAGGTTCAGCTCTTCTAGGATCATTTGCTTATCAGTAAGTAATTGAGTACCTTTTTGCAATTGTTTTAGTGGGGAAGGAGAAGCTGAGGAACCTTCAAGACTCTTGCTAGCTTTCCAAAAGGTGGAGGGTTTATGTCTATTATTATTCAGAAGGGTCTTATAATAGGCTGGTCTGGTAATTTGGGTTAGCTGTGTACACCAATTCCTTTTTTGCCTAAAACATAGTCAGTCTTGGCCGGCCCATTGGCTCAGTGGTAGCACTACCGCTTCCGACACTGGCTAACTGTGATCGGGAATGACCTCTGGTTGTTGGGGGCTGACCAGGGGGAGATGGGCAGAGCATACAGTGGAACACTCGCCACTTCCAGATGGGAGGGCTTATTGTAGCAGCATAGATGTAGTCTGCTTGACTCGCCATCAGTGGAAGCATGTGCAGAGAGGCATCTGCTCCCAAAGTGAGCACCGGGAAGGGAAGGAACTGGTACTGTAGGTGCTTGAATGCGGCATGCTTCTGCTCGCCATCCATCTGGACTTCCATCCTTGTGCTGGTGCCCTTATGGGGTTGGAGCTCCAAATTGTGGGGGTGTTGAACATGGGATCTTGGCAGCCACATGAAGTTGAATCTTAGTATGCCAGGATCATGGCCTGTCCCGATACGCTTGCAACCTACGGTACACCAGGGTTCAGCCGATGTCCTCATTGGGGGAAGGATAAGTATTAGGCAATCCCCCTGAATCTGCCATCTGAGATCCCAGGGATAAAAAAGTAAGTTAAAAAATGTAGCCAGTCTTTGTCTGTTATGGATATACTGTAGTACATTTGCATTTTATACTATTATATTACTCTACTTCATGTCCTGCTTTTATGAATTGGGGGATATTGAGTTCTTTCTGTATCACATTGAAATTGTATTAACTTTGCTGAACTTTTAGCAGTCCTATTATGCTTGTTAAGGAATTCCACCGTCCTCCACACCCAATGTTGTTTACTGATTTGTTTGATAATTGAGAATAAGTAATAGTACTGGCAGGGAAAAGCTGAGCGGGGAAATTCTTTCTGAAAAATGTTAAAACTGGTTTACATCATGCTGATACTTCATGCTCATTCATTTGAATAACCCAGTCTTCTACTGTAGTTTTAATTATTTTAATGAGCATCTTTTATCAAGGGAACTGGTGTTTGTGAATATTATGCACTTTTCATGTGATTATTTAATGCATATTAATTTGGGGAGTATCACAATCTAGTTGGATGCACTGTAAATTTGGTATGCTTTGAGATGTGCATGTCCCCTGATGAAGCCTGTTTGAGGGCGAATGTGCATTGGTTTTATTTGCACCTCTGTATTTACTTCCCAGTCTCAGTGTGTGCATCCATCTTTGGTGTTTCTAGTTCATGATTTGTGGACAGCACCTCTGGGTGATACACCTTTCCGGTGCACCGCTTTTTTTTATTTTTATTTTTTTTCATAGTGCCTGGCTCACGCACCTTTTTTGTTTATCTCAAACATCCTTCATGCTCAGCATGTGATGTCATCAACAGCAACATATGATAGCTTAACCAATAGCTAAACTGCATCCTTCCACAGAAGTGAACAAAGCATAGTGCTGTAGTAAGCAAACAGGACAGCAGTAGTCTAGGAGATCTGATGCAGAAACTAGGACTGCAATTCTTAAAAGAACTAAAAATTATAGAACCATAAAAATACAGATTTCTACAGACAGAAAAATATTTATGTTCCATCTTCTCTGCCCAGTTCCTAACTAAGGGTCATGTCCATATATCAGATCTGATCAGAAATCATTTGTTGTTCAAATATTCAGTCTTTAACAATTGCATAATCAGTAAAATTCATAGGATTAAATTCTCTATTAACATTTACAGAACAATATAGATATTAATAGGCTATCCTTGTTTTTATACAGGCATGCACATAACTAACAAGAAGAATAAAAACATATTCAGAGTTAGTGGTAAAATAGTTTTAACAAAATTTGAAGTTTTCATATTCTGCGCAGTGTTCCTAAAACATTCTCTAGCTGATAAAATCTTCCTTTACTATCCATCGCATCCATAGAATACAAACATGTGTTTGGCATACTCAATTTTTGCTAGCCGCATTCACATTTTGAGCTTGCTAATTTGTTTTTGTTGAACCCAGCTGCTAGTAAAATACAATACTTTGAAATAAATGAGAACTGTATTGATTCTGTTTGTCTCTTCTCAGTATTTTTGGTATTATAAAGTAAGTTTCAAGAGAATGGTTAATTTTTATTATTTATTTGTTTGTTTTTGTTCAACAGGAAAGTTTACTGCCCTGTGAGACTCCATTTACAGCAACAACCTTCTAGGGATAGCCACCAGTTGTATTTTGATGAGACAGCTTGAATCATATCTGTTTTCTAATGTGGACAACACATAACATTCTCTTTTTCTGTTCTTCTTGCATGCACGCGCAGTGAGCATTTTGTAAGGAGAGTGGCTTTTGAAGGGTGTGACACTGTCAGTTCAATGCAAAGTGTCTGCAAGGGGCTCGTCAGTGTCACATCAATCATCAGCCAGTCCAGTCATGACAGTGTTCTGGCTTGATTGGAGGAAACCTTGTGTATTTGAATGGAAATAGCTGACCCACTCATAGGTCGGATCTTTCCTTTGATCTACACCGCCCGGCAGGCACAGCTGATCTGTCATGATCAGCCTGCTGAGGTTGAATTACACCCTGTAACAAAGAAAACTGTTCATTGATGACTGTTGCTGCAGCTGTACTGTTCCCCCACCTGACCCTCCCACTCAGCACCCACCACCCCACCACCCTTACAAATATAACACCAACACTGGGGGTGCCCAACCCTAGTGTCACCAGATGAAATAAAGAAAACTGTCCCTCATAGTTTTTTTTAGATATGCCCTGTAACAAAGAAAACCATCCTTCAATTTCTGTTGCTGCCCCGCCATGAAGCTGTACCTGAGCGAAGCTCCAGGACAGCTGCTGTGTAGTGGGCCTGTGTCTTCACATTTATGCAGTTGTCACCTATCTGCAAACTTTGAATAAATTCCTGCAGTAGAAAATTTGGATGTGTCATTTTGTCATTAGTGGTAGCACTGTTCCTTCTCTGGAGTCCTCCTGAAGTGTTGTCCATAAGTGTTCCTGTTTGAGGTGAGCTCCTCCTTGTCTGTGACACCACTGATCCTGCAACTAGTGACCATATGCTATCCTGAAGTCTTATGTCTCCCCTCTCCTTTCTGGTCTCCAATGAGTTCATGTTCAGTTTCTGAGTCAATCCTTATAAGATGTAACTGTGCCCCCATCCAACTCTACCTCTCAGCACCCACCACCTCACCCCCCCATAAACATAACACCAACACTGGGGGTGCCCAATCCCTCAGTGTTGCCACCTGAAATAAAGAAAATTATCCCTAGTAGTTATATATATATATATATATATATATATATATATATATATATACAGTATATATCCTGTAAGAAAGAAAACTGTCAATCAATGTCTGTTGCTGCTGCAGTCCCCCCCCCCACTCAGCACCCACCACCCCACACACCAAGTCCTCACTGACACACTGGGGGTCAAACACCATAATATTATCTGGACCACAGCCATGTCTTCACTCTTCAATGCCAGACCACAAACTGAGGAAATCATGCATGCGGTTCAATGTATTTCCAATGGAGTTTTAAACTTAGTGACATAACTTGGTTATTTTTGAATATTTTTTCATAAAAAGTTCAACATGCCTTTTTTGGGACCCACCTCATGAACAATGGCAGTGACATTAGGAAAATCTGTTCCAAAAGGTGATTTCATGGTCACTGCACAAAATAGCTTTTTGGGCAGGAGTTGAACATTTTCTCCACCCTTGTTCATGGGGTAGGGTCATAAAAATGCATTGTTGAAAATTTACAGTAAAAGTATTCAAAAACAACAAAGTTATGAACCTATGTTGAAATTTGTGAATGCAGGATCATAACTTTGGTAAATTTCTATACTTTGACCCCAGATTTTCAACATAGCAATTTCTTCATAGCACCTCATGAATGTTATAGCTGTCATTTTTCAAAGCATGGCCAAAATGTGTTTTTACATCCTGAAAGATGAGTTTGTGGTCATTGCATGAAATCACCTTTCAGTTAGGAGCTAAAAATGTTCTCCTCCCTTGAGGTGGAGTCATAAGAAGGCTATGTTGAAAATTTGGGGTCAAAATTTTAAAAAACAACAGTTATGAGCCTACATTGAAATTTATGAATGCAGGTTCATAACTTTGGTAATTTTTAATATTTTGAGCCCAAATTTTCAACATAGCCACTTCTTCACAGCACCTCATGAATGTAACAGCTATAATTTTTCAAATCCTGTCCAATTGGATATGGGCAAGGAAGGAGTGGAATCTGGCACAAGAGTGCTGGACTTCAGGAGGGCCAACTTTAGGAGGATGGGGGAAGTGGTAAAAGGGTACCTGACCAGAATTTAATCTAGTATGGACAGTAACCAGAGGTGGGAGCTCATAAAGCTGGGGATAGTGGAGGCAACCAAAACCTGCTGCAAGGCCCAGAGCAAGAAGACTAGGGCTAAGAAACTGAGCTGGTTGAGCAAGGAGGTCATGGAAAAGGTAAGGTGGAAAAGAGCTGCCTTTAGGAAGTACAAGAAAACAGGGAGGGGGAAGGACAGGGAGGAGTACTTGACAGAATTGAAGGAGGTGTCAAGGGCAGTAAGGGGAGCCAAGGCATCTACGGAACTCAGGCTGGCACAAGGCTTTAAGAAGGGGGAGAAGGACTTCTTTAGGTACATCAGGGAGAAAAGGAGCTGTAATGACCACATAGTAAGGATTAGGAAGGAGGGGGGTTGGGGTGGAAGCAGGGTGCGATAAGACAGAAGCACTAAATGAGTACTTCTGCTCAGTATTTACTAAAGACAAGAGGGGCATGACACCCAAGGGGGGGAGAAATGGCAGAAACAGGGGGGAAGGGTGATAGATGGGGAAATCATGGAGGGCAGAGTTCAGGAGGGTTTGAAGGCACTGAGGGTGGACAAGGCACCAGGCCCAGATGGCATCCACCAGGGTACTGAAGGAGCTGGCAGAGGTCCTTGCAGGATCTTTGGCAGAACTATTTAATGCCTCACTACATTTGGGGTGTGTACCTCAGGACTGGAGGATGGCTTTTCCACAAGAGCGGCCCCAAGGATGAACCAGGAAACTACAGACCAGTGAGCCTCACATCCATTGTGGGTAAGCTAATGGAGACTATCCTGAAGGAGAGGCTGGTGGCCTCCTAGAGGCCAAAGGACTACAGGACAGCAGACAGCATGGCTTCATACAGAGCAGATCCTGCCAAACCAACCTGGTGGAGTTCTATGACTGGGTAACTAGGCAACTGGACAGAGGCCATGCAGTGGATGTCCTGTATCTGGACTTCAGTAAGGCATTTGACTCAGTGCTGCATGGAAGGCTGGGAAGTAAGTTAGAAGGCACAGGGGCAGGTGCAAAGCTGGTGAGATGGGTAGGGAACTGGCTTCAGGGAAGGCAGCAGAGGGTGGTGGTGGGGGGAACTCTCACACCCAAGGGTAGTGATGAGCGGTGTTCCACAGGGCTCAGTGTTGGGACCAGTGTTGTTTGGGATATTCATTGCAGACATATCATTGGACATCAAGAGCAAGATCAGTCTGTTTGCTGATGATACCTAGGTAGGAGCAGTGATGGATGACCTAGGGGGATGGCAGGGGTTGCAGGATGATCTGGCAAAGCTTGAAACCTGGTCAGACACCTGGCAACTGGGGTTTAATGCCAAAAAAGTGCAAGGTGCTGCATTTTGGGATAAAGAACCCAAGGAGGAGTTACCAGTTGGGGGGAGTGCAGCTAGCCCAGACAGAGGAGGAGAAGGATCTGGGGGTGCTCATTAAAGGGTCAATGAACAACTCGGCACAATGTAGGAAGGCAGCTGCAAAGGCCAACAAAATGCTGGTTTGCATTGCAAGGGGTATATCTTCGAGGAGGGAGGAGGTGATTCTGCCACTGTATAGGTCATTATTTAGACTGCACCTGGAGTACTGCGTGCAGTACTGGTGCCTGTATCTGAAGAGGGACATTAAGTTACTGGAGGGGGTGCAGCGCAGGGCAACAAAGATGATCAAGGGGCTGGGGGACTTATCATATGAGAGGAGGCTGAGGGAGTTGAACATGTACTCGCTGGAGGAGGGACAGGGGGGACATGATTGAAACCTTTAAGTACATGAAAGGAATAAACAAGACAGGTACAGAGGGGCTGTTCAAAGTAAGGGAGGGAAGGGACACCAGGGGCCATGATATGAGACTGGAGGGAGGAAGGTTCAGGAGGGAGATGAGAAGATACTTTTTTACAGAGAGAGTGGTGGCTGGGTGGAATGTGTTACCTGCAGAAGTGGTATCCAGTAGAACAGTAGACTACTTCAAAAGGGGATGGGGCAGGACAAGGGGGGGTCAATGAAGGGGAAGGGTGGAAGGGAGGGGCAGCTGCAGAATAAGGGTCACTAGCTGCACATTCGAGCAGACTTGATAGATCTCTAGGCCTTTATCTGCTGGCAAATTTCGTATGTTCGTATGTTCGTAAAATGTATTTTCAACCTTGTGGTGTGAAATCACCTTTTGGGCAGGATTTGAAAATGTTCTCCACCCTTGTTAATAATGTGGGCTCATAAGAAGGCTATGTGGGATCATAAGAAGGCTATATTGAATATTTAGGTTACAAATATGAGAAAACAACAAAGTTATGAATCTACTTAGCAATTTTTCAATGCATACTCATAACAATGGTAATTTTCAATATTTTGACCCCAGCTTTTCAATATAGCCATTTTTTTTCACACCATCTCATAAATGTAACAGCTGTCATTTCTCAAATCCTACCCAAAATATGCTTTTACACTTGTGGCACAAAATGACGTTTCAGCCATTGTTTTATAAATGACATCTGTCATACTCAGAAGGAACAGTCATAAAAAGATTATGTTGAAAATTTTGGGTTAAAATGTGAAACGCCAACTAGGTTATGAGGAAATGAATTATTCCAACATTTACTCATAACTTTATTTTTTGCAGATTTTGGCCCCTAATGTTCAACATATCCCTTGTGTTATCTCACCCTGCACCTCCAGAACATGGCAGGTGTCATTTTTCAAATCCAGTCTGAAACTTGTTTCCACAGTCACACAGCGAAATCACCTTTCAGATGGGATTTTAAAAATTCCACCTTTCTTGATCATAAAGTCAATTCATAAAAAGACTGTTGGACATTCGGAGTCAAAATGTGGGAGCTCACTTAAAAGTAAATAGTACTTCTCAGCTGCCCTATCCTGGGTATTTACAATCTAATAATGTGTCAAAGCAGGACACCACTGAAAATGCGATATTGCATCTCATCTGCTGTATCCTGGGTAAATCTATAGTAAAAATGTGTACAAGCAAGACACGCTACAACAGCAATACCAGTAGTAAATATTTGGCATTGACAAATGCTTGTTTACTTAGAGCACAGAGTTTTGCAAAATATAAAAAAAACAGTTTCTTTATATTTTTTTTCAACACAAGTCCAAAAAATGTACTTTAAAACCTTTATCAACGTAACTTTATCTCCCTAAGACAGAGTTTGGGCAATTAGTTATCCTTCATATAGTTGACTTTTAGGCATTACTGTAGGTTACAAACCTCTTTGCTGTCTTTTGACAATTAATGTTGAGCATAGCATGTAGTATTCAACACAAATACTCTTGAATATGCTGGCATTCAGAGCCAAAACTGGATGCTAGCATATTTTGTCAGGTATTCGTGTCCCATGGAGAGAGGTTTAGTAGTGCTGTTTTATTTTTCTATCCTGGTGTTGCTGTCAGCCTGCCAAAAGCACCACATTGTCATCTGTGTGCACATGTTGAAGAGGAAGTTGAAGTCAGGGCATCAGTGCTAGTATATGAGCAGCATGCCTCCTCCAGAGTGAGCAATACCCTACAACACCAGTGAGTGAGTATACTACAGTAGCAGTCTTGCAACCAGCAAGTAGAAACACAGAGCAGTGAAGTGCTTGTATGATGAGAGGTATGGCAGCAATGACATTGGGTGTTCAGTAACCAATCCATGTCCGGATAACACAGAGCTGCCTCTCTCCACCTGAAACAGAGACAACTACTGTATTTGCAGTGATAGTCAATGATTTGACTCATGGCTGATGTAAGACAAGGAGCAGCAGTACACATTACACATTTGATGCAGGTTTCAGACAATGGACTATCACAAGCCAAACTTGTGTTTTTCTCCCCCTGTAAATTTTACAACAAAATTATATGGCAAACTAGCCATGGAAAATGGTCTACTAACTGGGCTGTCTTCATGGACCATGCAATACCCGTGCACAAGCTCTCAAGCTAAAGACCCTGGGTCTCAGCCAGATAGACACATATGGTACACTGGACATCAGCCACATCAACCATGGCAGTAGTCTTTTCTGTATGCTGGGACTGCAACATGCAGCAGATCCTGAAGATACTTAGAAACATAGAATCTCTCTGCAGATAAGGACCACTTGACCCACCTAGTCTGCCCATTTTTCCCTGCCTATAGTCTCACTGCAGATCCCACTTGATCTATGGCCCATTCACCCACCCACACTTCCCTTTCCCTAAGATTCCTTTATGCCTATCCAATGCATTTTCGAGCTCCACCACTGTCTTTGCCCCCACCACCTTCACTGGAAGACTGTTTCTGGAATCCATCATTCTTTCTGTGAAATACTTTGTTACATCTCTCCTAAATCTGCTCCCAAGCTTCTCTACCTTTTTGTCCTTGAGCACCTTATTTTCAGAAAAATACTTCCCTCCCATAAATTATTTACTCCCATGAGGTATTTAATGGTCTCTATCATATCTCTCCTCTCTTCCAGATTGTACACATTAAGGTCCTTAAGTCCACATGCACTCACTGCCAATGCATATAGTGGCTGGCCGAGGAGGTGAGAGGAGGGCTATGCTGGTCACCTTTATTGGGCTTCACTGCATGTCCCTAGAATGACTGGTAAGGGGGTAATGGATGGGTGGTGTTCTGGGTGTGGACAAGGCAGGTGCAGTGCTGCTGGACTGCCAATGTTCACTGGCCCATTTGTTGATTGGCATTCAGGTGGTGAGGGTGAGGGTACAACTAGACAGCAGGAATAGTATAGGTTACATGGGCTAGGAGATTGGTGGGGTGGAAGGGTGCCACTAGACACCAAGGATAATGTTCCAGATACAGAACAGGTAACTGGGGTGGCACTAGACACCAGAGAGATGACTTAATATAAGGAACAGGTGATTGGATTATGGTAGGAGCCACTAGACTGCAGGTAAAACATTCTGTGTACTGTGATAGGTGATTGAAGGGTGCGGGGTTGCCACTAGACACCAGGACAAATGTCCTATGAACCAGGACTGGCAATGGGAGGATGGGGGGGCCACAAGCTAGAGAGAAAACATACTATCTACAGGATGGGTGATCAGAGGGTAGGGGATGCCACCAGATCACCAGACACCAGGAAGATTGGTAAATATACAGATCAGGGGGTTGGAGGTGCCACTAGCCACCAGGAAGTGGTACTCTATATAGGGACTGGGTGAAGGGGGTTGGGGCTGCTGCCGGAAACCAGGGAACTGCTTCACAGATATGCGACAGGTGATGAGGGTGAGGGTGCTACTAGACACCATGGATCTTTCTGACAGTCATGGGACAGGCAGCTGGGGCATGTGGTTGCAGAACAGCTGTCCTGCTATTAGTGGGGTGGGGCACAAGCTTTGAGCCTATTTAAGTCAAGGTTTGTGGAGACAGTAAACAGCACCGCTTCAGGTGTCATTTACTGCCAATGCAAACTTTTGAAATTGCCTTTGTGCCTGTATGCAGGAAGGGACCATTATTTGCATGGGTGTAGCATTATATTAGTGTCTGGGTGCTAATGAGTTTAGCCCATGTTACAGGGACCTCTGAACATAGACACCACCCCAAAAATGGGAGCAAACCTGGATAGCAGGGGAAAAAACTTAGTGCCAGCACTAACTTTTGGATATCTGGCCCCAGCAGTTTAAAAGGGAGAATTACTCAGTTCCTAATGCTCTTTCTACTGGGTCCCAGATAGATTCATAAATTTCATGTCCATGTGCAATATTTACTTTTTTTCTGTTTTTGTGCTCTGTAAAAATGAATTGCGCCATCTTGCCACTGTGGGCGGGGACTCTGCCATCCATACCTGGGCTACAACCCTTTCCTCTATTGCCAGTCCTAGCACCACAGATGTTGTTGATATTGCCTTTGAGGGGCATTCTCTGGCATGTCACCTAGTATTAGAGCTTTCAGAGTGAGAGTACAGCATATGAAAAGTTCAGTATTCTAGTGTGGAGGTCTACCACACCTGCCCAGAAAGCTGCAACCTTGGGGCATTACCGTGCAAAATGAATAAAAGTTTCCTCCCTCACTTTACACTTTGGGCAGCTTTCTGTATTTGTGGAGTAAATCTACCAAGCCAGGACTGGAGTGAAATAAACCCTGTGTGAATAGCTGAATTTATTTTTCCAATATGGTTATTCTTGGAGCATAGGGTCACCATTCTCATGGCTTCTTTCCAGAGATTGTTTTGGAGCTGTCTTTCTCTAATATTTTGAGTTCATTTTAGTTTTAGGTGTTCCATAATGTCACCTGCACTATTTGAGAGGGTGGTATAGAACTGTTGGAGTGGATGGCTGCCACCCCCCCCCCCATCAGTATACTATCTCTTCTTAAGAGGTGACTCCCTTACAGAACTCTGATTGAACTGGCTTCTATGTCATACCTCCTGGTACACAAAAAAAAGGTCCTAGGGTCTAAGTCCATACTGTTTGTACAAATGCTGGAATGATGCCAGTATACTGCCTTCATATTGGGCACCAACATATTGCAGTCCCTTGCCTACCCAATTGCCCAGTATCTTTTCCATTTGTTATGGAGGGGGAAATCTCACCCCGGAGGCCAGCATGAATAACAGCTTTTGGTGAGATCTGCCTATAGTGCCCTATCACAGTGTGTGTGTGTGTGTGTGTGTGTGTGTGTGTGTGTGTGTGTGTGTGTGTGTGTGCTTACTAATGTCCTAGTGAAAGGGTTACCCACTGGTTTAGAAAATACTGAACTGAGTACTGAGGTAAAAATGTGTGACAGTTGTGGGCCTGGCAGGAGTTCGTCCTCCATTTCTAGCCAGGCTAGTTTATTACCTCCCTCTCCCCTAAGATCTTTGAAGAAGACTAGCTGAGCAACTAAAAGGGTTACACTTTTAAGTGTCTCTTAACTATGCTGTAGTTATAGTGCAACTACACAGTAACTGAATTGCAGTTGCAAAGTAGTTGTATGCAACAAATACATAACTACAGTGTAATTACCCTATTGCATGCAGTTAATGATTACTTACATTGAAACAGACACTTAAAAGTAATGCTTAATATTGGGAAGGTTTAGACTGTCCTCAGCCAGAGGTATATGTAAGATGTCTTGTTTAGTACGTTGTCCCCCTTCTATAGAAAGAGGAGAGGTGAGCACTCACTGCAGTGATAAGTCTCAGGGGGATCCAAATCAGGAGAACCCGGAATGCATACAAAAACCTGGTAAAAATACACATCTTAGTGATGTTGACTTTTCCCATGAGTGTTAATGGAAGTGTTTTCTATTGTTCACAGTTCTGCTTGACTGAATTCAGTATGGGTTTATAATTATGTGTCCAGAATTGGTACAGCCTTCTGGGCAATGAGGCTCTGGAGATATTTAAGTTGTGTAGAGAGTTTTTAACATTGCCCCAGATACTTGGACCAGGGGTTTGCATCTTTACTAATGGAGAACAATTTGTATGTTGCCCACTTGAATTTATCACCCGATACAGGGCCATGAACAAAAACTAAGCTTGAAAGGGCTAGAGAGGCTTTGTCCTGCTGTGAAAGGTATAAGAGCACATCAGCAGCAAATACAGATATGATGTGGTGGAGCCTCCAATTGTCTCCCCTCTGATTCCCAGATTGGTTAATATAGCCACTACCAAGGGTTCAATGGTCATCACATATAGCTGTGGGGAGAGATGACATCCCTGCCAGTTTCCCCAAGTTAGGTGGAAAGGGAAGGACATTAGACCATTTGTAAGCACCTGTACTATTAGGGATCTGTTCAGAGCCACCACCCAGGAACAGAAAAAGGTCCTAGCCCAAATTAAGCTAAGGTGGAGAACATGAAAGGCCACTCAACATGGTCAAAGGCTTTCTCCACATCTAGTGCCAGAAGGCCGGGTGGAGTGACACCCTTTGACCAGCAACACATTATGTAAAGGTAACACCAAATATTGTTTCAAGTAAAGTGCCACTTTACAAACCTCCTCTGATTCTCTTCAATAAATGTGGGCAGAATTTTGTCCATTCTCCCTGCCAATGCCTTGGACACCACCTTGTGGTCTTCTTAGACTGCCAGCAGAATTAGAATGTATAGGAATTCTGGACAGATATATCAGTCTGCGGCATAATGAGGTATGCGGTCTCCGTCCCCTGACAAGTCACCTGGCCCTGATGGTTATAACCCTATATAAAAAATTTAAAACCCTTCTTGCCCCATCTTGCTTCAGTTAGTTAATTACTTGATTACTGAGGGCCTATCTGATCGCCCCCTCACAGAGGCCCTGATTGTGGTTCTGCCCAAGCCTGGCAGGGACTCACTTTTGGCCAGTAAATATAGGCCCATTTCCCTGATAAATGTTGATTTTAACATTTATGCTAAACTCTTGGCCACTCGTCTAAACCATGTATGGGATTCCTTGGTCTGCCCTGAACAAGTGGGTTTTGTGTCAGGCAGGCTCTCCTCTGATCATCTATGGAAACTCTCCCACCTTATTTCCGCATCCAGGGATTGTCCTACTCCTGCAGTTTTGGTATCCCTGGATGTGGAAAAAACATTTGATGGTTTCTTGGGATTATCTATTCCATCTCCTGTACAAATACAATATTCCCCCCCACATTTATTCGCTGGATAAAAGTATTGTACACACATCCATCAGCTTGAGTTTTTTGCAACGGGGTCCTCCAGCAAACTTTTATCCTGTGTCAGGGCACTCATTAAGGCTGCCCACTTTTCCCCTTTCTCTTTAATTTATTTCTGGAACCTCTCATCAGGAAAATAAAAGTTAAGGCTCAAATCTCTGGCATTCCGATAGGTCCACATCAATATAAATTGTCAGTGTATGCTGATGATATTCTTTACATGTGGCTCACCCAGAAATCTCCATCTCGGCGGCCTTAGATCTAATAAATGCCTTTGGCCTTCTCTCCAACTACAAACTTAATGTGGCTAAAACAGAGGTTATGCCACTAAATGCTGCTATGACTAAGGCTAGCTTGGCTCACTTAGGTCTAGTATGGATCAGCGACTAACTTAAACATTTAGGCATCTATTTAAGCACCTCCCCCATGAAAATGAAATAATACAATCTAGATCCCTTAGTTAACCAACTGAAGACGGATCTGAAACATTGGTCCCTCCAATCCATTTCTCTCTGGGGGTGCATCAATATTCTGAAGGTGAATGTGCTCCCTCGTATATTGTACCCCTTGCAAATGCTTGCACAACATCTTCCGTTTACTTGGTTTTCTCAGATTCACAGGCTAATGTCCTCCTTCTGGTGGCAGGGAAATCAGGCCTGAAGAGCCCTTTCTAAACTGATGTGGCCTAAATCAAAGGTGGGCTACATGTCCTGAACATTTTCTTGTATTACATGACTATTCACTGTTCTAGGATCTCTCTTTGGCACCATCTGGTTCAAATTAACTGGTATCTGTTGTACTCCCTACAATGGCTGGACATACAGAAGTAATGCTGTGCCCAGCTAAACCTTAATATTACCTTGCTGCTGTATATCTTACCGAAGCAAGTCCCGTCTACCCTAAAAGGTACAGTACTTGAATTCTCTGTCAGAATTCATAGGCAACTTTGTTCTTATTTCAAGGTTGATATCCATTCTGATGTTTCCCAACCTTTACTGAAAAATCTGACTTTTAAGATTGGCAGACAAATGTTGACCTCATCCTTCTGGCCTTTTGATGATGGATCCAAGGTGGACTGTCTTTTGGACCAGGGTAAACTGATTACCTTCCTGACAGCCTGGGAACGGTTCTCACTACCCCTTCTTTTTGCTTTCAAGTTTTACCAACTTTCCCACATGTTGATTAAACATTCTGGACCAGGACAATGGCACAGTTTATATGGGCAAAAGATCAATGCCATGTTAATTAGTGTATCTGCAAAACATCCCATCTCATATTTTTATTCCAAATTGCGTGAGGCTTACACTGATAAAGAAGGGGATTTTCATTATTATTGGGATTAAACTCTCCCGATGATTCACAGTACCCATAACTGGCCTTGCCTTTGGGACAATAATTATAGATTTGTGAAGTGGGACAGGTATCACCTCGTGCAATTTTATATACTCTACACAATTTATATTATACTCCTATGAAATTGCACAGGATGGGCAAACTTCCCACAGACACTTGTTCCAGGTGTGGTAAGACACCTGGCAGTCTATTCCACATTTTATGGACTTGTAATAAGGCTGCTCCCTTCTGGGATATTATACAGTGCACTTTAGACCCTCTGTTAGGTTTAAACTCTAAATTCACTGTAGATGTGTGCTTATTGGGGGATGTATCTACAGAACTACTTGGCAACCAAAGGTATTACATGGCATTGGTCTCGGCCTGTGCAAAAAAAGTCCTTCTACGGCATTGGTGTGATCAGATTATCCCCAGATTCATTGAATGGCATAGGGAGATTTTGTTCGCACTACAAGCTGCATGGACTGTTATACGTTTGACTGATCATTTGAACAGATATAAGAAGATACGGGAACCCTTATTTGTTCTATTAATCATTTAATTACCTAGTTATATAACAGCTGGCCTGACAACTCAACTACTTAAGTATAAAATATTTAATCATCTATACCATAGACTGTGCCAGAACTAGCTATGGTATAGCTTAGGTACGTACATAGTCCCCAAATCATTTAATTTTTATGACCACCGGCAATGATACTGATATATGACTGTTTTCTCTGTAGGTGATTTCTTTCTGGGGCTTTCCTTTTCCAGGATGGCAGAAGGGGGTGAGGGGTGCATTAGGCAGGGAGGGGGGTCATGTGTTGGGGGAGATGGTTGTGTGGGTGGGTTGCTTTTGGAGGACTATTTTTTTGTTATTTTTGTTATATCGGCCACTGTTTTTGGTACTGATGGATTTTTCTTGTGTGGCTGTTAAATTGCTAATCTTCACCAAATATTGTATGTTTATGTTTTCTTCTTCTTTCTTAAATTCAATAAAGTTTATTCACTTTGAAAAAAAAATAAGATAGGCTGTAAGAGCTGCCCAAGGTGGGTCCTTACCAGGATTGGAGAAGACAGTAATGGTGGCCAGGTAGTCTAAGGCAGGCAGGTTTCCAGTATACCATGCTTTCACTGTCATTGCCTTCATGGGACCACCTGGTATATTCCAAAAGCTTTAACAAAAATCCCCTGTGAGGCCATCTGGCCCCTGTGCCTTCCCAAGGGACAGAGACTTGCTTTCTCAAACTTGCTCAGGGATATATTTTCTTCCAGTTTTGCTTTATTATCTGGAGAGATAGAAGGGAAGGTGAGAGCAGCTACAAAGGATGATGGTGGTGGTGGCGGTGGTGGGGGGTCCTGAGGGACCTCAGTGGTGTAAAGTGATTGATAGAATTGAGAGAAGATATACGAAGTGGACACCTGGTCTATGCTGGGTTTGCCCTCTGCATCCTGCAGCTGATGGATGGCTTTTTGGCTTCTTTCTGTTTTAGTTGCTAGGCCAGCCACTTCCCTCCCCTTTCTCCTTCAAAATACTGATTGGCCTGAGTGAGAAGGTTTCTTTAAATTTTACCACAGACTGCCTGGATTAACTAATCTCTTAGTTATCTCAACTTAGCCAAGTCTTCAGGTTTTAGATAT
This sequence comes from Neoceratodus forsteri, assembly GCA_016271365.2. Classification (NCBI taxonomy): domain Eukaryota; kingdom Metazoa; phylum Chordata; order Ceratodontiformes; family Ceratodontidae; genus Neoceratodus; species Neoceratodus forsteri. The sequence goes on from CM057450.1 coordinate 1,605,122,400, forward strand.
TTCATATGCTCCTTCTCCAACTTTTCTAATTTATCAGTATATTTCAGATACTCTGGATTCTTCTTGCTTCCTTTTAAAGGATAAATAACAAATAGTAACCCCCTAAACAAAGGCCTTCATTGTATCCCATCTTGTGACTCTGTTGTGTCCCATCCCCACTTTTATCATTCTCAAAGAATTCTAGCAAAGCTTTCTCCATCTGTGCTCTGTATTCACAGGTTACCAACAAGTGAGGATCTATCCAACATCTAGGGCATCTCGGCTTGACCCTCCCCCAAGAACATTAGCAAGGGCATGTGGTCTGTGAGGAGGATAGGGCCTTAAAAAGCTCTTTCCACAGCCTGAGGTAGGGATGAGGAGGCCACAAGGAAGTCTCTTCTGATGTATATGTTGTAGGCATGTGAGAAAAATGAACATGATCTTTTGGTTAGAGGTAAGACATGCGAGACATTTATTACAGCACATTCTTGTGCAGTTCACTACAGGGCTGCTGAGCTCCTGAGGGATGGACATGTGAGGGGTGTGGATCTGTCTAGTATATGGTCCCACTGGGTATTAAAATCACCCCCTATTACCAATGGGTCTGGTAACCCTACCAAATTGACCACCAGTTGATGAAAAAATTCCAGGCAGTCTGAGCCTAGTTATCTAGTCAAGGGTATAAAGCTCCTGTCCCACCAGTGCCTTTACTGTGGTGTATCTGCCTTGGGGGTCTAAAGCTTGTTTCTTGATGGTTACTCCATGGTCAGCCTTATTAGTCTGGCCTTGGGATATCTGAAGCTGTGGGTCCTGGTAGTATAATATAGCCTGATTAGGCAGCTTGGGGGTGTGTGTGTGGGGTGGGGAGCCTCCTGTTCCTTGCAGCTTAGTCTGTGGATATTCCCGATTTCATATGATATATTTTTCTTCCATTCATGGACTCATACTGAGATTGTATATTGTTATTTTTTGAATGTACATTTACAACAGTCTGGATGTTGAGTTGGGTCATCGCAATGCCATCGGATTTTCTACTGGATCCTGTTTTCATCATATGAAGGACAATGTGTGTAGTGAGAGGGCCTCACTATCCTTACATATCTGGATTTTGTCATATTTCTATCATTGGCAGTGAGAGTGCCTAAAAACTGCAATTTGACTTTATACTGGATTCCGTTTTCATCGCATGAAGGATAGTGTGTGCAGTGAGAGGGCCTCACTGTCCCTATATATCCGGATTTTCTAATATTAACAACTGTATATAGACCATTTATATCTGTGTTTTTTGTATGTTTTGTCCTATTGGTAGTGGGACGAAAATTAGCTTTGAATTGTATTATTATCCCTAGAGCTGTGAGAAGGTTCATTGGGTGGGAATGTTTTATTAGTTTTGTTTTGGTTTATTTGTTTTTTGAATTATGTTATTGGGTGGGTTTTAGCTTAGTTGAAATTGTGAGTATTTTATTTAAGAGGTAATTAGGATTTTTATTTAGCTATCTAGCAGAGAGTTTGTTTCCCGCTTGTGGTATGTGTTGTTTATTTACCCCGGTCGTGCATTTTTCATCCTCTGATCTCTGCACCCTTCACCCTTTTGCCCCCTCCTCCCATTTCCCACCTACCAGCACTGTTGGGCACTTGGTATCGTCATTAGGCGGGTTTGGGGTGGGTGTGGCGGGGACGTGGACACAGTAGGGTGAATGAATGGACCTTTCATATAGGGCTGGTTAAGTCAGAAGATGCCCTGGGGTGAAATGGAGCCTGGAACGTGGTGATCCATGGCTAGTCTCCATATCCAAGGGCACCACCTGTTTGGATGGGCAAGTAGTTGGGATGGCTTCAGAGCCTTGTCCAACTCGGGCGGTGTTGTGCAATGCCAGATCTATTAAAAACAAGTCTGCTGTTATTTCTGATCTTGTTGGGACAGCAGATCTGGCTTGCATCACTGAGACCTGGCTGGATGGAAATGCTGGCCTCATTTTGGAGGCGACCGTTCCAGCCAGGTACTTGGTGATTCCCTGCCCGAGATTGGATCACGGGGGGAGGGGGAGTAGCGATCTGTTTTAAGACCAGGTTGGGGCTCACGGGGGTACCAGTTGAGGAAGCTGAATCCTTTGAGTGTACCGTAGTAGCTGGTGTGGGTTGCAGGATAGCCCTTGTCTACCGTCCACCAGGAGATGAGAGGCAATTCCTGCAGGAAGTGTCAGACTTCATCACCGATATGGTATTGGAGTCACCCAGATTGATGGTTCTGGGTGACTTCAATGCCTGGGTTGATGACGAACTCTCAGCTTTTGGTTAACACTTCCTCCAGTTGATGGCATCACTGGGCCTTACACAGATTGTTTCTTCAGCTACTCATAATCACGTTCACTCTTTGGATTTAGTTTCTCTCCTGGGGATTGAGGCCTCTGATTTGGTGGTGGAACCTGTCAGTTGGTCTGATCGCTACACCATGGACTTCAATTTTTGTGCTCCCCTTCGTAGGTCTGCCCCTGTGGAGATGGTTCGATACCGCCCTTTACGGGATGTGTGCCCTGAAGACCTGATGGTGGTATTGAAGCTCTCAGAGTTTCCTGTTGCCAGCTTGGGTACGGAGTCTATGGTCTTAGCTTATAATCAGGCCATTTCCTTGACCCTTGACTCAATTGCTCCTGTCCGTGTTCGTCCCCTCTCTCTCCGCCCTCGGGCCCCATGGTTTGATGGGTCCTTGAGGGAGTTGCGACGAGCGGGACGACCGTTAGAGCATTGTTGGTGGAAATCTGCTCTAGATGTCGACCGCCTTAGTTTGGAGGAGCATTACCAGCTCTACCAATCAGAGATCTCCTGTAAGAAGGCAGAATTCTTGTGCAGGGAGATCGCTGTTGCTCAGAATCGGCCAGCTCATCTCTTCAGAACTGTGGACAGGCTGTGCAACCCAGCCTGTCTCCAGCTCCATTGAGCTTTTTCACAAAAGGAGTGTGATGAGATCACTCAAATCTTTGCGAATAAGGTTGCCGACATCAGATCAGAGATCTGCCTGACACACTCTAAGGGGGAAGCTGTTGGTCAGCATCTGGCCATGGTACCCTCGGCCTCCTGGAGTTCCTTTGATCTGCCGATGTTCGAGGATATTATGCGGATCATCCAGGGGATGCACCCTACGTGCTGTAGTTTAGATCCGGGTCCAACCTCCCTGATTTTGGGTTGTGTTGAGATCGTGGGCCCATTTCTGGCTCAAATAATCTGGTGCTCCTTAGAACTGGGTGAGTTTCCTAGCTCCCTAAAGGAAGCTGTGGTGACTCCCCTTTTGAAGAAGGCTTCTCTGGACCCAGATATTTTTGCCAACTACAGTCCTATCTCTAACCTTCCCTTTATTGGGAAGGTTATTCAGAAGGTAGTGGCAAACCAGCTGGAGGACCATTTGACCATCCATAGTATCTACGAACCTCTCCAGTCTGGTTTTCGTAAGAGGCATAGTACCGAGACTGCTCTGGTTTGGGTGTTCAATGATCTCTTGATGGCAAGAGATTGGAGAAACCACTCTATCTTGGTTCTCCTTGATCTCTCTTCAGCTTTTGACACTGTAGACCATGGAGTTTTGCTCGAGCATTTGAGGTCCATCTGTGGACTGTCTAGTACAGTGCTCAGATGGTTTTCATCTTTTTTATCTGGAAGAACACAGAGAGTTGTGTCGGGGATTTTTTCCTCTGACCCTTTCCCTCTGCAGTGTGGTGTTCTCCAGGGTTCAGTGCTTTCCCCCATGTTGTTTGCAGTGTACATGCTGCCCCTCGGAGACATTGTAAGACGGTATGGGCTGAGGTTTCACTGTTATGCTGATGATACCCAGCTCTACCTGTCTTTTGCCCCCGACCAGGTTAGTGCTTTCTTGGTATTTAATAGCTGCCTCGCTGAAATCCAGGACTGGATGAATTCGACCTGGTTAAAGTTGAACGCCGGTAAGACCGAGGTTATGGTTGTGGACCCGGGTCATGGGATAGAGGGGTTGGGGTCTGATAAACCCTCTGGTTTATTTCTGGGGGGGAGATCAGATCCTTACCTCTGAACGGGTGCGTAACCTGGGAGTGGTACTTGATGATGGGCTGACCCTTCGTCATCAGGTGTCAGCAGTCGTTAAGTCTGCATTTTACCATCTTAGGAACATTGCCAGGGTGAAGCACCTTGTTCCGTCCAGCGATTTACCTGTGTTGATCCACGCCTTTGTGACCTCACACCTTGACTACTGCAACTCCCTGTACCTGGGGCTTCCTGGGGTTGATATCCACTGCTTGCAGCTAGTGCAGAACGCTGCTGCGAGGTTGTTGACAGGGGCAACCAGAAGGATACACATCACCCCTGTGCTGCCCGATCTGCACTGGCTGCCTATACAGTGGTGGATCACCTTTAAAGTAGGTCTTTTGATCTTCAAAGCCCTGCACGGACTTGGCCCCGACTACTTGAATGAGCTTCTGATTCCTTACAGCCCTCTACGACAGCTCCGTTCAGCTGACGAGGGGCTACTGGAGGTTCCAAGGGTTACGTTAAAATTATCTGGGGCCTGGGCTTTTGTGTTTATAGCCCCAACCCTTTGAAATTCTCTGCCTTGCCGGCTTTGGGAATGCACAACCGTGGAGTCTTTTAAGTGGGACCTCAAGACCTATTTGTGGGAGTCAGGCTTTTATGGTTTGTGGTTGTTGAGATTACTGATTTTATATGTGTATTCTTTGATTTTATCATGTATTTGTACAGCACCTTCATGCTTGAAAGGTGCTTAATAAATACAGTTTTATTATTATTATTATTATGGAGCGCACTTGCCTAAATCAGATAGTCATTCCTCTTGTTTAAAATGTGAAGCAAGAAGCAATCAGTATTCTCCCATCCCTGTGCTGTGTTTTCTGCTTCTTCAGTGGTCATATGCATTTCCTGAAGAAGCGCTACATCCCCTTTTAGTTCCTTAATACTGTAGCTGTCAGATTTTTTTTCCTTTTTTATCACAGTCTTTAGTCTATTACTATTCCAAGTGACAATGTTCTAACTGTTCTGCATTACATCTCACTCTAAATATATAGATCAATTACCATTGTGCTGTCTGGCCTGCCAACCACTCCCCTCTCCTGTGATTCTTGTGACAATTTGCATTCAACATTGTTTTTTAGAAGACTTAAAAATAAACAAAGGAAAGAGATTTCCCTGGGAACATTACAAGACATGAACTGAACATGGGGTCAGTACCTCACCCCCTCACTACCCGTTCCCTGATCACAAGAACCTAAAGGAGCAAAATGTTCAACTTCCCTAACCCTTTCCTGGCCCCCCCCCACCACAGGTAGAGATGGGTAAAGACAGGAAAATTCACTCCTTGAATTTATCTGCATACTTAGTGAATTTTGTGGAGCTTGGAGCAATCCACAAAGTGCAACGTTGCACCCGCAAAGTGTAGAATTTTGCCTGTGAACTGCGGAATTTTGTCTGTGAGTTCCAGAATTTCACCCATGAATGGTGGAATTTCACTATTCGTGGGTGTAGTTCTACACTTCATGGCTAGGCAAGATTTTAAGCTAATAGGAAAACTTTGCAAATTGCTCTGCAGAGGCAAATTTGGCGACTTTGCCGGACCTTCACTGGTGAATTAAAACTTCACATCTCTATCACCAGGGCCCACACTGCCACTTCTATTTCTGTGGTGAAGCCGTATGCTCATCCTACTCTGCAGTGAAAACACAATACATTGACTAGACCAGCTGGGTCTCTTACATTATACTACATTTTTCCTTTTAAAGACTGAAAACATGTTAGCAAAAGTAGAAGATATAGCATGAAGAATAAAAGGCTAGAAGAAACGAGTAACATCCTGAATGTGCTATCCTGCCTAAAGTTCAGTCATAAAAATGAAACTTGTCTTCTAATCAGGGTTTTATTCCTGAGGCTTTCATACACCCACTTAACATGAAGTAAAAGTTTTTTGATCAGATTGCAGGCTGCGGTTAGTTATATGGTAGATGCAGCCATGTGACTGTTTGAAGCATGATCTATGGGATTTCTCCTCCCTTCCTGCTCTCTGTACCTACCACCATGCTTAGACCAGTCTGTCATTTTAGTGGCAGTAAGGTACTTGGTGGTCATTGTGCTGAAGACATTCTCTTTCAAGAGTTTTTTTAAGTAATGGAGCTAGGCTGTCTTTGTTCAGATGGGGTGGGATAACTCCTGAAACTTGCAGGCAAAACAATCTTATATATACATGTCTGCTAAAACTGTTTGATTTATGCTGAGCATACAATTTAGAGTCATGATACTGAGCCGTGCCTTAGGAACCTGCCCCTGATTCCCCCCACCCTCAAGCCCCATACTTAATGTGTGCAGATTATGTCACCATTCCCCGACTTAAGTGTTGGGCCCAGTCATTTCATGGACCAGTGCAAATTTCCATAGCTGTTTGCTCCTGGTTGAGAAAAGCCATTGTAGCAGCTGGAACGGTATATGTTCTTATGGGCCTGCCTTATGGTTTGATTATCAGCAGTAAAGGAATACAGATGTGTGAACTGCCACCAGAGTGCAGGCACCCTTGACATAATTGAAATGCTGTCTTTTTATTTGCAGCTGATAGCTGTAGTCTGGGGGATGTGGTCCACCAAGTTTCCTATCTTTAGGTGGCCCTTGTTTCCTGCTGCTGATAGCACAAATTGGCAATCTTGGTATTTCAGGAATTTTATGAGGAAGTGGTGGTGGGGTCATCGTTTGGTACCCTCCTTGGACCTCCAGCAGCATATCTTTGTCCAGGGCCAAGACTTCAGGAAGCCAACACTTTAGGAATTGAAGAGGGTCTTCCCCCTCAATCCCTTCAGGTATACTGACCACCGACAAGTTATTTCACCTCTTGCAGTTCTCATGATTGTCTGCCACCTCTTTGAGCTCCTCTACCATTTTGTATACTGCATTGAGTTTGTTTGTTAGCATCAGTGAGGTGCTTCTCTTCTTGCTCCACTACTCTGTTTTCCAGCTCATCAAGACTCATAGGGTGATTGTCCACAGAGTTCCCCCCTCACTTTTACTGCCCTCTGAATATGGAAAAACTGTGCTGCCAGGTTTTTAAACCCTGATTTCATGTTGTTTCTGATTTCAAAAAGCAGGACTGACAAGAGTTTTCAGTGTTGGCACCACCAACAGTATGTCTGCCCCAGTTGTAGTGACCTGGTTCATGCTTGTGCCTGCTGTGGAACTGGCGTACCTTGAGGAGTCAGTAGGCCTGTCTTTGTCGCCAGCATCCCTAGAGGGTTTAAGGGTGAGCTGCATCTTGCCTTTCCCCCACTTTGGTGCTCTGGAACACAGAGACCTCTATTTCTGCTGATTGAGGTTACCTGTAGCTGCTAAATGTGCAGGATTGCCATGTTGCCATAATGTAGGGAGGATTAGCCATGTTGCTGCTTTAAAACACAGGCATCTTGCTTCCTGGACAGGCAACATGCTTTGAACTTCTTGCCTTTAAGGTGGTTATCAAGGTTGGTGTAATTTCAAATCATTCAATCAATAAAGTCTTTTGAGCATGAGCAGCAAATAATGTTTTTAATTCTCAAAGCAGAGATTTTTTTGTATTGTTCCCCCTTTACGAATGGTAGTGCATGCTTAAATGCAAAGAAATCAAAACAAAAAAAATTAAGAGAACTGCAAGCTACTTTCCAATCGCGCAAGAATATCTTAATCATTGAAACCTACTGTATATAGCTATGTATGCTATGTATATCAGCTACTGAGGCTATAGATTACATGTTTATTAGCCAATAATATCAATTTATGAACTAAGAAATTATCAAAAATAAAAAGATGGTTAATGGGAGTAATTTGATAATCACAGAAGAATCTGATGAAGAGCTCTGTGTAGCTCGAAAGCTTAAAATTCTGCAAATCTCTTGTTGGTCCAATAAAAGGTATCAAATCACCACCTTTCTTCATTCTTTTTGTACGAGGACCAATACAGCAACAAACCATTATTTACGAAAATAAAAAAAAAGATACCTTTATATGTTACATAAAAAGTTATATTTAAATCCAAAACTAAGTTACATTATTTTAAAATTATTAATGTAATGATGCAAGGTTAACCCATGCCATAGTGACAATGAAGTTGCTGATGTAAAATGCAGCACCAGCACTTGGCCGACACCAGGTACCGTGCTCTGATTATTTGCCATCTGGCAGTAGGAGCAACCTGAATTGGGGGGGCTTTAACCCCCCACCACTGATTTTAAATAACAAACTCTGGTTCACAGCCTGGTGGCAAGAAGGGTGACCCATGGATCAGCAGCATTGTCTGACGCCACAAAATCAAAGTCACACAACAAGCGTGTGACATTATTCCACTGATAACATCACGGGCAGCAATAATCATTCAGCACATTAATGGAATACAATGATGCAAGACTTTAAACTAAGGAAGGACTGAACAATAAACAATTGGAATCTCAGCTCAGTTCAAAAATGTGGCTAGGATACACTCCAACTGAGTGTATCCCAGCCACGGTTGTGCCCACCCCATACCCATCCCACCAGACAGTATCCTAAGCCCCCACCTGCTGAACTGAGTGTGGTGATAGAGGGCAGCTGGGGGGATGGAACTGATCCAGACCACAGATATCCAATCGGATACTCATGTCAGTCCCCAAGTGAGTCCCTGCCTTAGCAGGGAATGTTGAAATATGGTAGTCCTCCATCACTACCATATCACCACTTGAAAACAGATTATTTGATCCCAAAAAAGGCCCTTAATAGACAAGTTCCACAGCACTTTGCTCAAGAAAACAAGAAAAGGCATCTGTCATAGCCATCTCCACTGATACACTTCCAGGGCACATTATGACATCTATTTAAAACAAGCATTTGTCAATGCCGAATGTTCACTTGCAGGTATTTGCATTAGTGTTGCCATTTATGCAGCCCCTCCCCCCCCAGTTGTATCCATGTCCCTTTAGCATCCATATTCCAACAGAGTACCTCTCTGCAACTCCTCTTGCATTGGATCAACATTTCACCCTCTTCTTGCTTCTTAAGTGTCTGTCTTAGGAACTATAACACCCTGGGTGTGATCAAGGGTATGAGCCTGCATGGTAACTGCGCAACCCGTGCGTGTAACACAGTCATTCGGTGGAATTATTTCACCAAATTTTTAACATAGGCATTTTGTCACCTCTGGTCATGAACACTGTCACTAAGATTTTCTTACTGTGTAGCGACCACTGATTTCCCACAGCAATCGCGCTATTCTGCGCTGGAAGTGTGAAAACACATTTCAGCCAGGATGTGCAAAATGACAACTGTACTGTTCATAAGGCAGTGTGAGAAAATGCAAATGTTGAACATCTGGAGTGAAAATATGACAAATTTGTGAAGTTACGAGTGCACGTGGAAACTGCACAAGGCACGCTTGTAAAACAGCCATGTTTTGGAATTTTGCACTGAATTTTTGACATAGGCATTTTAGGATGTCTGCTCATGAACAGTGTCACTGTGGTTTTCTTGCTCTGTACCGAACAAGATTTCCCACAACGGCCGCGCTATTGTATGCCGTAAGTGCAAAACACATTTCAAGCCAGGATGTAAAAAATGACAGCTGTACTGGTCATAAGGAGATGTGGGAAAATGGCAATGTTGAAAATCTGGAGCGGAAATATTAGAAATTCATGAAGTTACGAGTGTGTGTAGAAACTGCGCAATGTACGCTTGAAACACAGCCATTTTATGGACTTTTGCCACCACATTTTCAGCATAGGCATCTTAGGACATCTGCTCATGAACAGTGTCACTGTGATTGTCTTACTCTGTTACAAACACTGATTTCCAACAGTGACCGCGCTATTTTGCGCCGGAAGCACGAAAACACATTTCGGGCAGTATGTGAAAAATGACAGCAACACCGTTCATAAGGAAGTGTGGAAATATGCCTAAGCTGAAAATCTGGAATGAAAATATTACAGATTTGTGAACTTACACGTGTGCGTGGAAACTGCACAATGCACACTCATGAAAACAGTGATTTTTTTGGAATTTTTTCACCAAATTTGAAACATAGGCTTTTTGACAGCCCACCTCATGAACATCAACACTGTCATTTCGTTAATCAGTCCCGGAAGGTGATTCCATGCAGTGACTGTGAAATCACCTTTTGGGACTGAATAACACCATGACAGTGACTGAATTCATGAGGAGGGGTGACAATAACCCCATGTTGAAAATATGGTGCCAAAATTCCCAAAAATGGCAGAGATATGCACCAAAGTTGAAAAAATCATATATATGCCATTATACAGCTTACCGGCATTTCTTCAGTTCGCAGTCGGCTTCAAAGAGTGCAGACATGTTCCCAGCCCACCAAAGATCATTGTGACAGGCTCTGGAGGTAAGTATGGGGTGAGGGGGGTGTGGGAGGTGGTGGGTGGGTCAGGTTGGTGGGAGGGCCCAAGGACTCACTGAGAGACCATTTTCTTATTTTACAGGATGTAAAAAAAAGAAAAAGAAAAAGGAGGCTTTTGGTATGCTGGGGTGGGCTCCCAGCATGCCAGCTAGGTGATGGGGGGTGTGGGGAGGTGGGAGCAGAGAGAGTGAGTGTGGGTTGGTGGGTGAGGGCGAGGGACAAAAAAACAGACTCTGCTGGCATGCTGGGGTGGGCTGTCAGCATGCCACCTACATGTTTGCTGGCGGGGGACTGGAGTTTGCAGGGACTGGGCACCCCCGCAGGCCATACAGTGTGTGGGTGGGGAAGCATGAGCACGCTGGGGTGGGCTCCCAGTGTGCCAACTGGTTATTTGTTTTTTTGGGGTGGGGTGCCTGCAGCTGACAGGGGATTGGGTACCCCCATAGGCCACACAGTGTGCTGAGGGTTGCATGAGCTGAGGGGGATTGGGCACCCCCTCAGCACACAAGGTGGGGGCTGGGGAGAACAGGGAGGGTGAGGACATTAGCAGAAGGAGGAAGTGGGAGGGCTTTGAAGCTGAGCTGTTCATGACAGCAGTTCGGCTGATGTGTATGCTAACTGCATACATGCTACCACCGCTGATTGCAGCAGACCTTTTGTTAGAAGTGAAGACCAACACAACCAAACTGCTGTCATACACAGATCGGCATGTATTGGTCCCCTAGGATCATGCCTGCTACACTGAGCACTGCATTGGGGAGGAGGGTCACACACCTCTAAAAGGCACACTGTTGCAAGACGTTTCTTGCGCATGCGTGCAAGCGAATGTAAAAATGGGAAAGAAAATCACAGTAACTTAAATGTTGAGATCTGTCGCATGACAATAAACCTCAGCACCTAAATACTTTTCCTGAAAACAAATGTGATATGGGAAAAGTCAGGCTCTCAACCTCACCGCACCCTACCAGCTCCAGCTCCCATTCTCAACAGTACCTGCTCTCCATGCATAAAAACATGAGATATTCATTATTAAGGGCAGATCTTCAGTACAGCAATTGCGGCTAACTCAGTTTCCCTCTTCTCTTATCTCTATGCATTACATACTGCACAGCATGAAACCAGGGTGCGTGACTGGGAAGTCAGGAGGAGGAGTAGTGGTATTAGTGTCATTGATGATGCTAATGCCATTCTGACTCCGGACATCCTGATAATGCACACTGCTTGCATGCTCTGCAGAATGGAGTTAAACTTTGCAATTAGATGTTTTTTCATAAAGGAAAATGACTACATTAGCTAGGATTGCTACACTAAAGACCTCTCTGAAACTGGATATTTCAGATTTTTCTACTCAAAGAGCAAGCACTGTTGGGGATAGGAGGCAGAACTTGAGAAATCATGGGGATTGAGAGGCAAGCTGAACTCATGGTGGAAAGACTACTTCAGAAAATATCCCATTTTATTTAACAAAATACATTTTTAGGACCTGATATCCAAAGATTAGTGCACCAGCAAATAGGAATTGGTGCACTAATCCAGATACAAGTTGGCACTCCTGGCCGGACTATATTCAGAATTCCCGGGAGTGCCAGTGCAATCCTACCTTACCAAAGTGCTATGATATTGCTGTGCCTATGCAAATGAGGGGGTCTGCCTGAGCATATCAGCACAGTGGTATCTTCAAAGATTTGCAGTGGTGGAAAAAAGCCCCCAAAGCAGCCCAATTTACTGCTGCTGAAAACCACCTCTTAATGGGGTGCCCCACCCTCCCAAAGGCAGGGCAGATGTACTTCAGTCGCATGTCCATGCTCCCTATTTCATATTCTGCATAGTTTTCCCTGGTGTCTATTCGCACCCCCACCCCCTAACATCCATTAAGTATACTGAAGAGGTATCCCTGGTGTCAACTGGCACACCCACCCCCGAACCACTGTTCCGTATATTGAAGAGGTATTCTTGTATCTAGTTGCATCCTTACACCCCCACCCTCAGTCACCCAAAAGCATTTTCTGTATTTTGACTGTATATCCCTGGTGTGCACTGGCAACCCCCACCCTCCAAATTGCCTGATTATAATGAGCAAGTATTCCCTGGTGCCCGTTGGTTCTCCCCATCCCCTTGGTTATCCGTTGCCAAAAGCAAAAGTAATCAGTGGTTGTCCAGTGTACCCCACCTGCCCCACCTGTTCATATACCAGCACCCAGCACACCCTGCTATACCAGGTTGTCCTGCAATGTCTAGCGATGCCTGATATGGTGACCAGCACAGCCATCCTCTGGCCTCCTTGGCTGGCTGCCGTATGAGCTGACAGTGGCTACCTGTACAGTACATTAATACTTTAGGGAAGAGACACTGGATCACTACTGATTACTTTTACTTTTGGTAACTGGTGATGGGGATAAGGGAACCACTGGATACCAGGGTCTACTTACTCATTGTCTAAAGGGTGACTAAGAGGTGGGAGGGTGCCACAGGACACCAGGGATATCCAGTAAAAATATCAAATGGGCAACATGGGAGTGCAACTAAATGCCAGGGATACCTCTTCAGTATATGGAATGGGTGTTTGAGGGGTTGGAGGTGTCACTGGACACCAGGGAATTTATAGGACACACTGCAGGATGGGCATTTATGGTTTGCTGCACTCATATGTCTGAGCCCATAATGAGCATGCCAATGGCCTCTAAGCAACTTGCATGCCCAATGGGCTCATTTGCATCTTGTGGCTGAAAATAGCCCATAGGGACTTGTCGCTATCTGTTTCAGGCAGTGCTATTACCTGTGGGCTATATATAGAACAGGAACATGTCAGGGCATAGTGATTTCACTTAGCGCTCCGCCAACATGGTCCGATATTTAGTTAGATAGCACCGGTCTGCTATCTGACTGAATATAGCAGCCACTGGGTTGGGTGCTAGCTCAACCGCAGTGCAAATATCTGGGCTGTGCTTGTGCTCCTTTTTTAGTATCAGAGCCTTACTGTTTTCTTTGACTGTTCTCCTTAGACCCATTTTATAAGTGCAGTAACACATGATGAGGTGTGTACTGAGCAATATCAGTGCAATATCTATATCCATGCACACACTGGGTTTTCTTAGGCACTTAGCTTTCGGCTATGTGCCTTAAAACCCACAGGGTGTGCACTGATATTGATCAGTATGCGCATCTTCATGCAATATTGGTTTCAATACCTAAATCAGTATATTTAAGCAATAATGACCGAGAAGCCAGTCATTTCCAAGTGATTAACAACTGATTGAGGGTATGGGTGGCCTGAGTCACAGCCAAGGAACACCTCCATCCAACAGGTCATTAGTCCAAGGAAATGATTGTCTTCAATGTTGATACTGTGATTATAATTGTAATCACAATTACAACTTTCGATTTTACAGTTAATTGTACTTACTTTTCCTTTATTAGCGGTGTGGCATGAAGCTGTGTGGCATAAATATGTTGATGTTGGGTGCTGCACATCAACAATCAACAGCCGGATCCATCATTTCTAAGATGTTAATGACAGCTCCAGTAGACAATTAGGAGCCGTGCTATGGGCTGGTCCACCGGAGCAGCAGTTGGATTTCCACTTACGATGCCAATGACCCAAATTCAGGAACAAGCCCGGGAGTCAGATGGCCAGCCAGGAGGATGATGACTGAGCATCCGTTGGACAGCTCAGCTCCTCCAGGGGGAAGGGGGTACCTGGGCCTAGGGTGGCCTGAGGTATAGCAGCCCTGGTGCCTCTACCAACTGGGGAGGCATGGTGGATGCCAGCGCATGCCGTGGCATCATGTGGCATGTCATGCTGGGGGGAGGAGAACGTACACAGGAAAAAAAAGCACCTCTCCAAGCACAACATCAGAGTGGAGACCTGATCATGGGTCCTCCCCCTGACAGCCACTGAAGGCATCCTCCAGGACCCCGACGAAGACTTGAATGCAGCAGCCCTTTCCCGGGAGGTTTGCTGCAGCTCCATGGGGAGGTCCAGAGGCAGGTGAGTACAAGGGTTAGGGGAGTCGTGTACATCACTAGAGAGTGGTGCAGGGGCAAAAGTAAATAATAAAAAAAAGGAGCCTTGCTATGCTCATTCAGATTTAATAAGACTTATAATTAATGATGTCGCTGGTTTGTGCAAAACTGAACTTCTTATAAGAGACTGGCAGTGACAGACCAAAAAGCTGGAGTAGTCTTGATCCCATGTGTTAGACACATCCAATGTAACAGATATGGTTTCCCTGCTCAGAAGAGCCTCTTCTTAAAATCTAGACCTGTTTCCTAAGCTACATTAATTTAAACAAGGTTACATATCTGTACCACTGCATAGTGTTATATCTGCACCACTGTATAGCATCATTCTTTGCTTTAAAATACATAATCTGATTAGCAGTCTTTGAAAGGAAATATCTCCTACCTAACAGTTTGTCAAGGTTGCGACTTAGGCAATCTGGGGGATGCAGCTCCTTGTAGACTGCAGAAAGCAAGATTTCTCGTTCATCAGTTGTTCTTATCTGTAGGAGGTCAAGCATATCCAGATCGATGGCAGCTATCTGGGGTCCCTTTAATGCAGTATCTGTACAAATTGCAGACAATGCAAGATTATTACAATAATTGTACCTGCAGAACCACAAACACACATATGCGTCTATGAATTTGTGAATCTGGAATAAAGTACAATTCGTATTAAACTCACCCTCTGACAAATTGATACTGAGTGTCTTTTTTTTTAAAGCTGGCAATGTATGGGCGACTCACATTATTTTGTTTTGCAACAATCAGCCAGCTCAAGAGTAACATTCATCATTTTTTTTTTTTTGTTTGCACCTCAACGGGATTGCATTTGCAGCTTTGTCCCAATGCAATGCACTAACTGAATAACAACTCTTAGGCAACCATTTTTGCAAGACTTTGTCCTGTATTTAGCAGCACTTATGCTACTCATTGGGAAAAGCAAAAGCAACTAACTGATCTTTAAGTTTACTGTACGTCTTGATGCGAGACTGCAAACTGTACTGAGTGTGGAAATCTGAGCAACTTACTTTTACAGCTGCATTGTGTCATGATCCAATGCTGATGAATTGCTATCAGAAGAAGGGGTCTGTGACAAGAATTTCTAATGCAGCACAGCTTTTGTTGTTATGAGGGAGTGGAATCAAAGCACAACTTCCTGTAAATCTCTCTGCATCCTTCCATTCACTGCAATGGGCTCGATTCAGAGAGGATGACACAGGGTGCGCATCAAGCCCTGTGTCAAACCTAGTGTTTGATGTAGCTATACCAAACACATTGCCGCAGTTTGCACCCGATTCAAAAAGGTCGCTTGTATTTGCAACACTTTTCACACTTTGTGGTGGCTTGCACCAAATAATTGGCACAAACCCCATAAAAAAGTCCCAAGTTTGCTGCAAAGTCTAACTCACTCTAACTCTAATGGCACACGGGATTGTGAATCCCGATTACCAGCCAGGGAATACCACAAGCCCCATGCACCATATGTTTGGTGGACCCAGGGCTTGCAGCATTCCCAACACGTCTCTGAATCAAGCCCAATGTGTTTTCTTCATCTTCTTCTCCTCCTCCTTCCCCTCCCCCACCATACTATTCTCTCTCTCTCTCTCTCTCTCTCTCCCCCTTCCTTGATGCACTATTTAAGGATTTTACTTAAAGTCAAAAGGAAAACAACTATATGTGCTACAAGAGGTTAACAATCGGGTGACATCAGCTAGCTGCTAATGCTGATTATATTGAAGCGATATCCCAGGTTGTTGGTCCCAACCCTGCTAACTCACCACCTAAAGAATGTAGTGTGTCAAGGTGCTAAGTGACCACCGAATGGAGAGACAACTTGAGACACCCCTCAAGCACATGATAAGCTGGGCAATGTCTGATGAGCTCCCTTATTTTTTATTTATTTATTTTATTTACTTATTAAGATATCAGAAAACACCTTTGAGCCACAAGCTCTTTTACAAAGGTTTCACGTCGCAGACAAGGACAAGTTCAAGACAACAAAACAGAGCAGTGATACAGTACACATGTAACCCCCCTGCAAATGGGGGTTCCCAAAAGACTTCCAGGAGCTTGCTTGAATGCTCCAAGCCTGAATGGTGTTTGGCATTTAAGCCATTTATCAGTGAGTGTTTTTAGAACCTCTGGTACTGTCTCTTTAAGAGCTGTCTGCTAGCAGACATAATTAGTTTGTATGGGGGACTGTGTGTTTCTTTGATTGAGTACCACTCAAGCTGCTGCCAATTCACTTCATTTTTGCAGTCACTAGGAGTGCAAAGGGAACCTATCTGAAAGATGTAACTGTTTGCCAGAAATTATTTAGAGTAATAATGAAATTACAGTTTGTCTAACCTGCTTTCTTTGCAGTCAGAACTGTGTCTGCTAGTTCCCCATTCTAGTTTTGAACTGCTGAACTGGACCAATCAGTGTGGGGTAAGCTAGCTCTAAAATGGTGCCTTGGACGAATCAGAACTTGGACTCATAATCTGAGCCAGCCACAAGAGGATTGTATGGGCAGTGACTCTGGGAGATGTAGTTTAGACTTCAGTGCCTTTTGGACCAACAGCAGCAGTCTATTGTGAGTGACAGCCAATCCAGTCAAGAACTGGGAGGAACTCAAAGGAAGTGCCCGGTTTGTCAGTTGGAGTTTCAGTTGAGCTTTGGCAGTGAAGAAGGAAGGAGCCCTGTGCTTTTTCAGTGTGCAGTTTTAGTCAAAAAACGTGTGTAAGGCCCAGAGTTCTGGTCTGCAGCTTGTGTAACAGCTTGTGAGGACTGAATCCGTCCTGTGAAAAGAATCAAAGGATCTCTGAAGAGTAGAAACCAGGCTCACCCTGTAGAAGACTGGAGGAATTGCTGAAAATTGCACTCGGTCTGTCAGGAACTGAATCTGCTGTGGTTCTCCCGGGTATTGTGCAGTAACTGCGATCGGGATACAGATGCAGCCTGCCTGGTATAGTGCTTTCTTTTATATGGATGTGTGAAGAGGTTTGTGTACCTCAAGTGAGCCCTGCTGACATTGAAGGACCCTATCTTATTTGGAGGTCGTGAGTACTAATTCAGGGTCGCTCCCTGTTGAATTACCACATTAAATCCAAATGGAATTACTGTACTGCTGACTGTTTAATTCTCCTTTCTCTGTGTGAAAGGGCCCCTACCAGCTGCCACAGTTTGGACTAGCCACTAGGGCTTGGGTACCCAGGGACAGTAACTGATAGGGATAGGCCTGTGCACAGAGCCATAGGTAGATTATTAGGTGATAAGCTAATTAACCTGATTTCCCCTGTCCTTGTTATATCCCCTAAATAAATCAGAGCTGCTTGTTTCAGCAAAGTTATACTGCCTGAGGTATTTGTCTATGCTAAAGTACTGTACTGTGATTGTTGCACTGTATCTCATTTCACAGGAGGTCCCAGTGCCGGAACCAGACCTGGGGGTAAGTGTATACTGTGAAGGTAATTCTGATATATTGTGTGGGCCACTAGTGGGAAGAAAGGGGGGTTGCAGTGTCCCAGAGGGCTGTGACCAAGGTAGTTTAACTATTGCAAGCCCTGACCTCTGGGTGGAGGCACCTGCCATTGGATCCAGGCCCCTCAACCTGTTGGTGGCAAATCAGGCAGGGGTAGTAGCCCCTGGGATAGCGCCATCTAGGGGTTACACACACATCACAGTATGGTTTTATATAAGTAGCAGCAAAAGACTTTGTCAACAATCAAAAATGTGATTGAAATAATAAAAAAAAATAAAGATAATAATAAAAAATAAAAAAAAGCAGCTCACCAGGCATTGTACAAAGTATGCCTGGGGCAGATGCATGAGGGATGGAAAAGTTTCAGGTGCTTACAAGGGCAGAGGGTAGCTTCAGGTATGAATGTAGTAGTGGGGGGAGATGCAGAGGAACAACACAATATCCAGGGGGAAAGAGAGAAAAGGGTGGTCGGTGGTGAAAAAAGGGGAGGGGTGCTGGGTTTAAGTGTGAGGTTAAGGGGAGAGGAGAGAGGAGAATGGGTAGAGGGAAGGGGGAAATAGGGCAGATAGGGGTAGTGGCGAGAGTGGCAAAATCTGAAAGAGGGGAAAGGAGTTTGGGAGGGAGGACTCATGAGCCATACAGAGTGCAAGGGAGTGACTAGGGGAGGCAGGAGTGGGATAAGGAAAAAAGCACTATCAAAGAGTGAGAGGGGTGTAAGGGGGAATGCAGTGGTGGGAGGGTGGCCAGTGGAGCATAACAGAGCTGGTTAAGAGAAACAGTTGCAGTAACAGTCATGACTAAGCTTTCCAAAAGGAATAGCTTGTAAATTTCAACTGGTTTCTTAAGTTCTTACAATTCTAAAAAGGGTATTCAAATCAGCTCATAATTGTTCATTAGATAAGTTTACACTGGCATTTTAAAAGCCATGAGGCACATTGTAAACTGCTCATCTTGAAATATAATCTAGGTGGAACCAAAAGATTTTGTAAAAAGCAGTTTTATTCAAAAACCAAACATTATGAAAAAGGAATAACTTGTAAATTTCATGCCAATTTCTCAGGTTCTTACAATTCTAAAAATGGATATGCAAATTAACTCATAATTATTCATGAACTACGCTTATACTGGTGTTTTTAAAGCCATGAAGCACATTGTAAATTGCTCATCTTGTAATTTAGACTAGGTAGAGCAAAAAGATGCCACTAGACAACAGGGATTAGAGAAATAAATATGTGGCCAGTGATCAGAGCGTGGGGGGTTCCACTAGACACCAGGGAAAGCATTTTTATGGCTGTATTGCATAGCAGCCATTGTGGCTCTGACCAGAGTTTGTTAGAGAGGGCTATGTACCTTGCAATGTGGCTGACAAGTGATGAGCTACAGCAAATACTCCTTTTGACAGCTCAGATCTTTAAAAATCAAAATGTCAACAATGTAAACAGAAAACTCACTCCATGATCTACTTCAAAATATGTGTTTTCCTTCTTTCTCTTGTTTTTTGAATTTGCTTCCCCTAGAATTACAGTATCACAGACCCCTGCTTTATAAAAGCCAGAACTTGCTGTCTTAACTCACTCATGTATCAGTTTACTGTACAGCTCAGCCACAAATTTTACTCTTGCTGTCACACATTTTTAGAGGTTTAAGACCTGACTTTTAACAAGTGACCCACTGAATGAACAGCAGTACAGTTTGCATTCTTAGATGCACCAAGACTGACCAGTCCAATATTTAACCCTACCCATGCAACCTTGTGTGAGCACGTAAGTGGGCTAATTCAGTCATATTCACATTTAACCATTAGTTTATGCATGAGCACTCCAGGACATATTCATTCCCACACAAACACTTCCCCCATTTAAATCTTAGCTAAGGCATTGCAGACCAAGAATAGACTTCTTTTAGCCCTGTGTTGTCTGAGAGCACAGAACTGGGCTAGAACAAGCCCCCTTCAAGCCTGTAGTGACCCAGTTATGGACCTAATAATCTGCCAAAACTGTGGGCTAAGGTACAAGGATTTGTGGCCTGTTCAGGACATGAGAGACACTGGTGCCAGTGGCAGGGATGCTTGCTGTATTATGTCCAGCATTCACTGTGTACCCTCTGTGCTCTCTTTACACCCAAAGCCAGTCATATCTGGCTATAAAGAGGATGCCATGTAGTGTAGTTCTGCATTGCACTCAACAGCTAGTGCAGCAGGATCAGGTTTTAAAAACTTCTCTGCTGGTGCCGGTGATTGTTCTTGGATCTCGCAGAGTGTTCTGCATGTGCAGGGGGGGCAGTCTTTAAGTTTTCACAGGTCCTTAAACTGAACATTAAGAATTAATATCTCAAACTTCACCTTTTATGAATGGAACACACTTCTGAAGTCCAATCTTTGTAAACCATTGGCACACTTCATCTGTGTTCATTTCTCCAAGAGACTTGGTATTGCTTTCATTAAAAGTCACCTAAAAGTATAAAGTAACTGCATTAAGTATAACTGGTGGAAATGTTTCCAAATCATTCATAATACCTCATAAATATGTATATAAAACTCCTATTATGCTTTCAGCCAAATTAAACTGTAAAATATCTACATCTATAGTAGTTATAATTCAGAAACCAAACTCAATTCAATGATTAGAATATAAATCTTAAGGTTTCATTACATTATATTTGTCAGAAAAGAAAGAGGCAGTGCGGTCTATTCTGACCCCCCATCATCCTAACAGCTACACCCTTGAAAACCTATCAAATCCCTTTTGCCATTAAATCCCATCTTGAATTCCTCAATAATTTCACCCTGCATATTGTTACAAAACCTAACAATTCTACTGGCAAAATAGTGTTTCCTCATGTCCAGCCTAAAGCCCCCCTCATAACAGTTTTATTTCATAGCCTTTTGTTTTCTCATCTTGAAAGCCTTCAAACTCCCCCCCCCCAAATCAATTATGGTACAGTATGACTTTACATAATCTTACAGACAACATATCCCCTCTTAATCTGGTTTCCAGTGTTTCACTGGCTACTGGTACAGACCTATTAGTCAGTCCTGATACTTCACCCCCATTCCAGTATTCATCTTTGTCGCTCTTCTTTGTATTCTTTCTATTTTACCCATATCCTTAATGAGATTGGCCAAAACTGCACACTGTACTCAATGTGCAGCCTCACACATACTGTATATGCCTCATACAATGGTAGTATCCCTTCCTTAGATCAACTGACAAAACTTCCTAAAACTGCATTTGTGGTTCTACTGACCATCGCACATGCTTTGTATGCCTCAACACTTTTGTTGCACCCACCCACAGATCTTATGCTATGTCATGCTGTTTCCTTATGCTGTGATTATTGCTCTGTATTGCTGATGGATAGAGCATTCTTTATGCTACTCATGATAGACATGGTTACTAATTTGTCACTTTGTGAATCTTGTAAATTCCTTTACTGCATTTCTTATACTGTATTGAATTGTACTTGTAATTGTGTTACCTTGCTACTTGTTTGCTTGTACAGTACTCCTGTAAACTCTTCTCTAAGTCCCTCCACTAAGGTCACATTTGGAAGTAAATTCTTCCATACCTCCAGTAACCAATCACCCAATATGTGTTGTCTTTTACAATTGGTAAAAGTATAATGCATAATCTTACACTGATCAAATGTATTCAGATCCTCCTGTATTTAGACAACATGAACTGTCTCAGTCATGTGCCCTAACTTCTTATTCATACTGTTATTCATACTGGTATATAGACAGACGGAGGCGATTTGCCTATCTAATCTGTCTACCCGTATAGATGGGTCAAGGGTTCCCATTACAGAGAAGATGTTTATCGAGTTTAGTTTTAAATATATTTTAGTTTGTACATGTGACTATCTCAGCTGTTAGTGTGTTCCAAGTCCTTTCTACCCTCTGCATAATATGTATTTAATTTTTTATTGCTTTTACATTGATTAAGTTTAATCTGATAATTGTGACATCTTAGTCCCATGGGTTTCTTTATTAGTTCTAACCCCATTTCTGATTGTAATTCTGCATAATTTATTATTCTGTACATCATAAGATGATCACCTCTCTTGCATCTGTTTTCCAGACTGTAAAGCCCTAATTCAGTTAATCTTTCTTCATCTGGTTTACTTTTTACTTCTTGTATTAACTTTGTGGCCCTGCGCTGTACCTTTTCTAACCCTGCCACATTCTTCCTCAAATATGGACTCCATAACTGGGTACCATAGTCCATATGTGGCCTTAGGTATGCTCTATAAACCAGTAATATACATTCTTTGCTGTGGGAAATGAAAGATCTTTTGACACTGTTTATTAAATAGTTTTTTGAGCTAGTTTTGCCTAATGTTTACTAAAGATTAATTCACCATCAGTGAATATTCCAAAATATTTCTCATGGTGGACTTCTTTAATTATCGTATTATTCTGTTCATAATCATGTTTATTGTTAGTCCTTCCAAAATGTATTATGGAGCATTTTTCTATGTTAAAGACCATTTTATTTTGTACAGACCATTTTCCTATCTTTTGTAGGTTGTTTTTCAGGTGTAGTCTGTTCTCATTGCTCTCAACGAAATCTCTTAATTTGATGTCATTTGAGAATTTAACTAATCACCCATCAACATTCTTAGCAATATCACTAATAAATCATGAAGAAAGTACTGGCCCCAAGACTGACCCCTGCAGTACCCCACTATTGACTGAAGCCTCCTCTGAGTGAATTCCCTTCACCCTAACTCTCTGTATCCTATTGCATAGCCAGTTGTTAATCCATTCCACCACCTTACGCTCTATATTTAAAAAATATAGCTTTTGTACTAGTATAGAATGTGGGACTTTGCCAAATGCCTTTTGAACATCCAGGTAGATCACATCTACTGGGGTATTAGCTATAATATGATTATTTACTCTCTCATAAAAGCATAACTGGTTAGTGGTACATGATCTGTTTTTTTCTAAACACATGCTGGTTATTGTCCTGGAAGCCTATATTATCAAGTATTCCTTCTAATCTGTTTTTAATGAGTGATTCCATTATTTTGCATGGGACGGACATTAAACTGATGGGGTGATAGTTTGTTACATCTGTTTTGTCCCCCTTCTTAAAGATTGGTACAACTGTTGCTGGTACCCAGTCAGATGCAATTTTTCCTGTATTAAAGGATTTGTTGTATAAATGTGCTAGAGGTGCTGCTATAAACTTTTTAATTGCTTTCAAAAATCTTGATTACAAATTGTCTGGTCCTGATGATTTATTTACTTGTAATTTGTCTAACAGCACTAGGACCTCTTTGTCTGTACAGATCAGGTTAACTTCCTGTGTTTCCCCCGATGTAGAGATGTTTCCTACACTAGCCCCAGTGTTGTGGACACTACAAAAGTAATCATTAAAGGGTTTTTGATATTTCTCCTAATTTTTTTTAATTCTTCCCTATTCACACTTATTGGGTCTAGTGTATTATATGTTCCTTTAATATGTGTTAATGTAGGCATAGAAGCTTTTTCTGTTATCCCTTTCCTTTGCTATATTGAGCTCAGACCTAATTCTGTCATTGTTTTTATTCTTTTCAATTTTTTAAGTTCTGTTTTATAGTTTATTATAGATATTTGTGTTTGCTCCCTTTTCATTTCTTTATAGGCCTTTTTTTCTTACTTTGTTTAAGTACCTTTCTTGTGCACCACATTGGTATCTTCCCCTTTTTGTTATACACGTATTTTTTTGGCACATGTTTCTTTTTGATGGTTAATATTTTGTTTTTGATTATATTCCATGTTTCATCTATGTCTTTATTTTTAACAACCCTCTTCCATTCCCATCTACTCATTTCATATGTTATCATATTGTAGTTTGCCTTACTATACTTTTTCCTTACCATTACTCCTCGTTCTCTTCTTACTAACAATTTGATTCTGAATTCTACCATATTGTGGTCACTACTTCCTAGAGTTTATTTAATTTAATTTGCTTCATGTTCTCTGGAATATTCATTATCACTAGGTCCAATATATGTTCACCTCTTGTAGGCTTATATACCAATTGCTGCAGACCTGCATCTATGATGATTGATACAAATTCTCTTTCTGGATTAGTTTTGGGTATCCAGTGTCTCCAATCTATGTATGGGAAGTTAAAGTCACCCAGAATTATTACATTACCTTTATCTGTCATGAACTCTGTTTCTTTATTTAAGGCATTGTTATAATGGTCTTTAGAAGATTGTGGTCTATAAATGTTACCTACAAAAATTTCCTAATATTTGTTGTTGAAACTGCCACCCAGATTGTTTCAAGTTGTACATCTGTTGCATTCTGTTTAAATTCTAGGCTCTCAATATTATCCTTAATAAAGAGTGCCACTTATGATCTGAAATCTTTGATATACAACCCCCAGGTCTAAAATGCTCAAAGTGAACATTAGCATCAACACTGACCCCCAAGGAACCCCACTTTCCATAGGAACTGAACAAGATGCTTCACTAGCCACATACTGTACACTATTTGCTCCCTCCTTACCAGCCACTCCTTCACCGATTGCTTCAATTGTGGAACAACCCCATATTTTCTAATTTTCTACAAGTTTTATATGTGATACCTCATCAAATCCTTACTGAAGTTCAGGTACACTATGTCCATTGACACTATTCCCCAGGTTTGTCTGGCATGAACTATCCTTCTTGAGTTTGTGTTGGCTAACTTTTTGAACTTCATTCACTTCTATGAAGTTATGCAATGTCTCTCTTATTAACTTCTCTAGGTTTGTACATACCACAGATATTAAGTTTACTGGTCTCACCAGCACATAGTTTACATGAAGGGCAAGCCAACTACTTTAGGTATTAAATGGTCTTTATAAATGTGTCCTGGAATATGAATGTCTGCTAATATCATAGCTGCATTGTTTTCTTTCAGAAGAAAAAAATTATTTTCTAAACATCATAGCTGTCCATAAAAGTTAGAGAAATAAGTACCAGCCCCACTACTGGAAGAGCTGGAGCTGCTTGAACAGCACAGCTGATCTCAGTGTGTTAATAATTAATTTCAACCATATTAAACATGTTAGTAAAACTGTGTTGTTACAGTAAAGACATGCAAAACAATGTACATTATCTGGCAGGTGGAAGAGCCATATTAAGGGGTTGTTATACAATAATGCTCGCCAGGGTGTTGTATACTATAGAGATAACACCATAGAGTGTTGGGCTTACAAGGTACTAACCAGACCAGGGAGTCAATAAACACTGAGGCCAAAGGCTGAGGTGTTTATTAACCTCTGGTCTGGTTATTACCAAGGAAACTCAACACACTATGGTGTTATCACTATTATATTGGACAGGTGACTGATTTTTAAGCATTTGTAAGAAGAAATGACATGTTGACTTGGAGGGTACTGTTTAAAATGTACATTACTATGCCAAATTTATAGAAGCAGTTCATGGCAAACAGCATAAGATTTTTTCAGGGAGTAAAATGGGCTTGCAGAGCCATAACACTGTATCATTATTCAGTCTAGCCAATGAGAATGCAGACCCCACTGTCCCATCATTCATTCTACTGTCCGGTTGTTGCAGAATAACCAGACAGTATCTCAGCATTCTGATTGGCTAAGCGTGATCTTTTCCAATATGTTATGGGATATCACCATAGTTCAGGTGTATTGTTAGGTATAAAATAAAGCACAGTGCCTTTCATCACAGAACGAGCATTTGCCAATGCCAAATGTTTGTGTCCTTTTATTTGCTGTGTAGGTGTTAGGCATTGATAGTTCAAATGCTAAAATGGACATGAAGAGGTTCACACATAACATTATTTTCTAAGACTGTGAGCCTGAATATTCAAAACACTAACTTTTATTACCCTACTATATGAACATGGCAGGTGTCATTTCTGAAATAAGATCCAAAACATTGTTTTATGGAAAGATCACAAAAACAGGTTTGGGAGGAGGATTTGATAATGACACCTACCATGTTCATTTGATGGGGGTAAAAAACATGATTATGTTAAAAATGTGGGTTCAAAAAGAACAAATAATGCAATATTATGAGTAAATGTTGACAATTGTCATTTGTTCATAACTTTTTTAATTTTGACCCCAAATAATCAACCCTGTCTTTTTATTACACCACCGTATATGAGCAATGGTTGTGATGGCCTTGAACCTAAACTACTGAGAATCAATGACCCCATCATAGTCCCAGTGGTCAAGCATGTCTTTAACCTCTCACTCATGTCAGACACTGTTACTCACAGCTGGAAGCTTGCTGGAGTTTTCCTGGTCCCTAAGGCTGAGGACACAAGGGGCCCAATTCTCAAAGCTCCTGGCACAGTGCAAGGGGCTTGCACCAAAAAGAATGGCGTAAAGTGCTCCTTGCACCAAATGAGGGAGTGACTTTCAAAGGCAGCCTGCATCAGTTGTAGGCTGCCTGCCCCAAATGGGGCTTGTGCCACCCTTGAACCCAGGAATGACCTGCAACAAGGTGCTGGGGGCATGTGGCAGATGCAAGCTGTCACAGACCCATAAATGCAATTCTCAGAACACCCCAGAGGGAGAAATTCTAAGTACCCTTAGACCAGCCAGGGTTGGTTTAAGGGCACATAGAAAATTTTCCCCTGGGAGAATTACCCATTTGCGGCAACATGCAGCAGTCCCCAATCTCATTTGTTCACATTATTAATAAGAATAATAGTTCCATGCCCTGAACCCCATGTGTACATTATTTATGCTATAGTTCCATGCCCCAATCCCTGAGTTTACATTATTAATAATAGGGTACCATGCCCAATCCCTGATCTCCATGTTTATATTAATATTAAGTAAATGTCATGCCCTCTCTCCATCCCTGGTGATGCCAGTATGATTCAGACATATGTCCCATGCCACCATCCCTAACCCCAAAGCTGCCAGGACTAATAGAAATGAACAGAGCCAGTGACCAGCACAGGCCGCCTCACACCTCTGTGGCTGGCTGCCGACTGAACTGTCAATGTGAATGCTGTATGCACATTGACAGTTCAGTCGGTGGACAGCTGCAGAGGTGTGAGGTGGGCTGTGCTGGTTGCCGGCTATGTTCATTACCATTAGTGCTGGCAGCTTTGGAGTTTGGGATAGGGGCATGGGACATATGTCTGAATCATACTGGCATCATCAGAGATAGGGAGAGGGCATGACATTTACTTAATATTAATATACACACAGGGATCGGGGATCGGTAACTTATTTTCCATATTGTACTCACAGGGATTGGGGCTCAGGGCATGACATCCTCATTACTGTCACCATCAGGGATTGTGGGGGTTTGGGGGTTCTTATTTCTCCTGGGGGCAGCATTGGGGAATGGGGAGGGGGGACTGCTTGCCCTTACACAAGGAGTCTGCAGCTACACCTTCAGTGTGCCAGGTGTTTGCCGCATGGGAGAGGTTGCCACATGTGTAGAGACTTAACCACCAGGACACTTCCTGGGGCCCTGGTGCACCAGGCTTTAGTGCAAGCTGCTGTTTGCTGCAGCTTGTGCCACTCTAAGCCCCCTTTGAGAATCGGGCCCATGATGTCTTGAAAAGTGTCATCTCATTGCGATACTCCCTGCCCTAGCAAACTACTTCAGCATGCTGTAGCTGACCAACTCACTGAACACCTTTACACCCATGATATCTTAACACCTGAGAAACATTGTTTCCATTATGACCTTTGCACCTCCACTGCTCTCACCATTGTGGTCATCGGCATTAACTCTGCAATGGATCAGGGTCAGCTCACTGAGGGCATTTTTTTTATCAGTCCGAGGCCTTTGATTTGGTTGATCACAGTCTTGTGTTCCAAACTGCAGGGCATGGCCTGTCCATTCATGCTGTTGCCTGGTTCCAGTCCAAAATGTGATTTCTCAGAGTGACTGTGCAAACATGTTTGGGGGGATTTTAAAAATTTCACCTACCTAGTTCATGCGGCGTGGTAAAAAAATGGCTATGTTATAAATGTGG
The DNA here is from genome assembly GCA_016271365.2 of Neoceratodus forsteri. NCBI lineage: Eukaryota > Metazoa > Chordata > Ceratodontiformes > Ceratodontidae > Neoceratodus > Neoceratodus forsteri. The sequence goes on from CM057450.1 coordinate 1,605,150,192, forward strand.
GATTAAAAGGATTTTTTGTGATTCTGACCCCAAATTTTCAACATAGTGTTTTCATTAACCAACCTTATGTTCAAGAGAGAGGGATTTTTTTTTTAAATTCCCCCTAAAATGTGATTTCACAGAGTGAATGAAAAAATTCATTTCAAGGGGGTAGAAAAATGTCACCTACCTGGTTCATGATGTGGTGTAAACAAAGGGTATGTTGAAAATCTGGGGCACAAATATCACAAAATGACAAACTTCTGAGAAAAAGTTCAAAACACATTAAAAAGCATAAACCAAGTCAGCACGCCCACACGGCGGTAGCACTTACCACTTGCAACATTGACAACTCAGGTTCAGAAATAAGTCCCAAGCTTCAGAGGGCTGGCAAGAGAAGGGGAGGTAGGATGAATGTTCCACAGAGTGCTCTTCTCCTCTGGAGTAGGTGTGGGCTGTAAACTCCCAGTGCTCTGACACCCAGTGGAGACTGGGTGTACACAGGCTAGTACCATGCCAAAGAGGGGCGAGGGTGAGGTCTGACGTCTGTGGGACATGTGTGGGAGCATGCAAGGCAAGGCAAGGCACATTTAATTTTTCCAGGTGCCCAATCCCAGAGGCTTTGATGCCATACACAAGCAATACAACTATCAAAACAATAAAATTATCAACAATAAAAGCAGACCATAATAATTAAATGAATAAGGACTAATTAAAAACAGTACTGGCGTGGGCTATCCTGAGCTAAGATTTAATATATAGTGTCCGGGAAGGCCAGATTAAACAGGTGGGTCTTGAGGCAAGCCTTAAATACATCCACTGAAGGGGTCTCCCATACAGATGGTGGCAGTGAATTCCACAGGATGGGGCCAGCAACACTAAACGCCCTGTCACCAGCAGTTTTCAACCTCGTCCTGAGAATTGCAAGGAGGCCCCTAGAGGAGAAATATAGAAACATAGAATTTGATGGCAGATAAGGACCACTTGGCCCACCCAGTCTGCCCATTTCCCTACCTAATGGATAAGCTACAGATCCTAGTTAACCAGCAGCCTACTTTTTCCTACCCCCAACCCCTAGAATTGCCTTATGACTGTCCCATGCATGCTTGAATTCCACCACTGTTTTTGACTCCACAACCTCCTCCGGTAGACCGTTCCATCCATCCACAACCCTCTCTGTGAAAAAATACTTCCTTACATTACCTCTGAGCCGCCCCCCCTATATCTTCAAATTGTGCCCCCTTGTTCGTGCACACCTCTTTTTCTGAAAGATGCTACCCTCTTGGACTTTGTTGATTCCCTTGAGGTACTTTAAAGTTTCTATCATGTCCCCCCTCTCCCTCCTTTCCTTGAGGCCATACATATTAAGCTCCTTAAGTCTCTCTTCATATGTCTTCTGGTGCAGACCCTGCACCATTTTAGTTGCCATCCTCTGGACAGCTTCCATCCTGTCTGTCTTTGCAGAGATTGGGTCTCCAGAACTGCACACAGTACTCTAGATGGGGTCTCACCAGCTGTCTGTACAGAGGGATAACAATTTCCTGTTTTCTACTGGTGATGCCTCTCCCTATGCATCCCAGTATCCCCCCAGCCCTCCTTACTGCCCTTTCACATTGTTTGCCCACCTTTAGGTCATCTGATATGACTAACATAGAAACATAGAAACATAGACTTTAACAGCAGATAAGGACCGTTTGGCCCATCTAGTCTGCCCATTTCCCTACCTACAAGATAGGCTGCAGATCCTAGTTAACCAACACTCTATTTCTTCCTACCCCCACAAGAATTGCCTTATGTCTGTCCCATGCATTCTTGAATTCTCCCACAGTTTTAGACCCCACAACCTGCTCAGGAAGGCTGTTCCATGCATCCACTACCCTCTCTGTGAAATAATACTTCCTCACATTGCCCCTGAACCGGCCCCCCCTCTATCTTTAAATTGTGTCCCCTTGTTCTTGCATGCCTCTTTTTCTGAAAGATGCTACCCTCTTAGACTTTGTTCATTCCACTGAGGTACTTAAAAGTTTCTATCATGTCCCCTCTCCTTCTTTCCTCAAGGGTATACATATTAAGCTCCTTTAGTCTCTCCTCATACGGCTTCTCTTGCAGACCCTGCACCATTTTAGTTGCCCTCCTCTGGACTGCCTCTATCCTGTCTATGTCCTTGTGGAGATGGGGTCTCCAGAACTGGACGCAGTACTCCAGATGGGGTCTCACCAACTGTCTGTACAGAGGGATAACAACTTCCTGTTTTCTGCTGCTGATGCCTCTCCCTATGCATCCAAGTATACCCCCAGCCCTCCCTACTGCTTTCTCACATTGCTTGCTAACCTTAAGGTCATCTGATATGATTACCCCCAGGTCCCTTTCCTTTTTTGTTGTTGTTACTACCTCCCCCATTGTGTATTCTTCTCCTGGGTTCTTGTTTCCCAGGTGCATTATTTTGCACTTCTTTGCATTGACTCCTAGCTGCCATACTTCTGACCATTCCTCCAACCTTGCCAAGTCCCTTCTCATCCTTTCCATGCCTCCTTGTGTATCAACCCTATTGCAGATCTTTGTGTCATCTGCAAAGAGGCATACTTTTCCTTCTAGTCCCTCTGCAATGTCACTTATAAAGACATTAAAAAGGACTGGACCCAGTACTGAACCCTACGGTACCCCACTAGTAACCCCTCTTTCTTCAGAGTGGACTCCATTTACAATTACCTTCTGTGTCCTGTTGTCCAGCCAATGTTTTACAGGCTACCACCCTGGGACCCACTCCCAGGCTGGTTAATTTGACTATTAATCTTTTGTGTGGGACTGTGTCAAATGCCTTGCTAAAGTCTAGGTAGGCCATGTCCACAGCCCTCCCTGGTCTACTACTTTGGTCACCCAGTCAGAAATCTATTAGATTGTCTGACATGACCTTCCGCTGTGAACCAATGCTGCCTTGGGTCCTGTGCCCCACTGGCCTCTAGGTACTCAACAATTCTTTCCTTCAGAAGTGACTCCATCACTTTCCCTACCACAGAGGTCAAACTGACAGGTCTGTAGTTTCCTGCCTCTGTCTCGGTCCCACTTTTGTGAAGGAGAATCACATCCGCCTTCCTCCAGTCCTCGGGTACCACACCATCCTCCCATGATTTATTAAAAAGAGTAGCCAGTGGTTTCACTAGTTCCCCCCTTAATTCTTTTAGAATTCTGGGGTGAAATATCCCCAGGTCCCGTTTCATTTTTGTTGTTGTTAGTATCTCACCCCCCATTGTGTACTCTTCCCTGGGTTTTGTTTCCCAGGTGCATTACCTAGCACTTCTTAGCATTAAATCTAAGCTGCCATACATTTGATCATTCCTCTAACCTTGCCAAGTCCCTTTTCATCCTTTCCACCCCACCTTGTGCATCAACTCTGTTGCAGATCTTTGTGTCATCTGCAAAGAGACATACTTTTCCTTCCAGTCCCTCTGCAATGTCACTTATAAAGACATTGAAGAGGACTGGTCCTAATACTGAACCCTGCGGTACCCCCACTAGTAACCCCCCTTTCTTCAGAGTGGGCTCCATTTACTATTACCCTCTGTGGCCTGTTCTTCAGCCAATTCTTTACCCAGGCTATCATCTTGGGACCCACTCCCAGGCTGGCTAACTTGTATATTAATCTTTTGTGTGGGACTGTGTCAAATGCCTTGCTAAAGTCTAGGTAGGCCATGTCCACAACCCCTCCTTGATCTACTACTTTGGTCACTCAGTCAAAGAAATCTGTTAGATTCATCTGGCATGACCTTCCCACTGTGAATCCATGCTGCCTTGGGTCCTGTGCCCCTCTGGCCTCTAGGTACTCGACAATTCTTTCCTTCAGAAGTGATTCCATCATTTTCCCTATCACTGAGGTTAAGCTAACAGGTCTGTAGTTTCCCGCTTCTGCCCTGCTCCCACTTTTGTGAAGTGGAATCACATTCACCCTCCTCCAGTCCTCAGGTACCACCCCATCCTCCCATGATTTATTAAAGAGGGCAGTCAGTGGTGTCACTAGTTCTACCCTTAGTTCTTTTAGAATTCTGGGATAAATCTCATCAGGCCCCATTGCTTTGTCCACCTTCAGTTTTAAGAGTTCTTTCAGAACTCTTTCTTCTGTAAATGGGCTGGTATCAACTTCTGTATCCAGAGTGTTTCTATTGTTTGGTTTAGATACCTCCCCCCTCTTCATTTGTAAATACTGAGCAAAAATATTTGTTTAGTATCTCTGCCTTTTCACTGACACCTTCTGCCCACCCCCCTCCCCTTTATTAAGCCTCACTATCTCTCCCTTGGTCTTCCTACGCTACCTGATGTACCTATAAAAGGTTTTATCCCCCTTCTTAACTGAGTTGGCTTTCTTTTCCTCGGTTTGAGCCTTTGCTGTTCAGACTGCCTTCCCAGCTTCCTTTTGCTTTAACTGATACAATTCTCTGTCCTGCTCCTTCTGTGATTCCTTTGTACTTCCTGAATGCTTTCTTTTTCTCTTGAACCTTCACTGCCACCTCCTTTGAGAACCATAAGCAGTGGACAGAGGCAGCCGGTGACAAAAGGTCAGACAAGTAGCCCAGGGCACAGTCCATGTAGGTCCTTAAAGGTGAGCAAGATCACCTTAAAGAGGATAGTCCACCTGACTGGCAGCCAGTGCAGGTCACGCAGCACTGGGGTGACATGGCAGTATTTCAACTGCCCTGTCAACAACCTGGCAGTTGTATTCTGCACTAGCTGCAGCCTATGAAGGATACCTCCCAAGACCCTGAGGTAGAGTGCACTACAGTAGTCAAGCCTTGATGTCACAAAGGTGTGCACCAAGGTGGGGAGGTCCATGGGTGGAACTAGGGGCTTGATCCTGGTGATATTCCTAAGATGATTAAAGCCGGTCTGGACAATGGATGACACCTGAGCTTCAAATGTCAATTCAGTCACACCAAGATCTCGCACCGTAGAGGAGGCCTTCAAAGGCACAGATCCCAGGAACAAGCCTGTCTCTGCACCTGAGGCCAACCTATGATGCCCTCTGTTCAACTCCATCATCAGCACCTCCGTCTTATCGGGGTTCGGTCACATCCAGCTGGAGGCCATCCAGTCATTGATCTCGGCGAGACATACATTTAGCACTTCCACTGCAATCGATGTTCCAGGGCCAAAGGAAAGATACAGCTGGGTGTCATCAGCATAGAAATGAAAACCTGGGGACACTGGAGAGCTGACCTCCAGGCAGGAAGCACTTCTAAAATGCACTGCATTTCAGCACAGCTAATCACTTAAAAATAACCTGAACATCTAATAAAACTTTTAAAATATTGTTGGGAACATATTCATTCGCTCTCCAGCTTTTGACTGCTACCAAATTCAACATGGTAAGGCAAAAGAACTCTGCTCCTGTGACTGCCAAATCTAATGCTGGAAAATCAGGAAACGCCAATGAATCCTCATGCTCTGCAGCAGTCACTGCGAGAGAGCCATCGACATCCCCTCCATGGCAGCAAAACTTGCCGCGATGCAGTCTATGGACTCCAAAATGGAGAAAACCCTGGTGAAGCTACAGAAACACTATGCAGCGATTGTTGCTCTGAATACTACAGTACAGGACTGTGACAAGGCTTCGGTCATGGCTCAGGCACCCTCTACAATGCTAACTAAGGAGAACTCGCATCTCCAAAGCTGACTGGAGGCTTTGGAAAATGAGGTTTGCACTGGGAATCTACATTTTGTGGGATGCCAGAGGGGGTAGAGGGCTCTGATTTGCTCACTTTCCTAAAGGACTGGCTGCAGACTTCAATAGTCTTACCCGTGAACTTTGACTGGAATTCACTCAGAAAGGCCTATAGGGTGAAACCCAGAGTGAGGTCTAGAGAAGTCAATACACCTCAGACAGTCCTGTTGAGAACATTGGGTTCAGAGGTCTGGGACTTAATGCTATCGACAGCAAGAGCATTCTATCCACTACTAGTAAACGAAGTGGATGTGAAGTGTTTCCCAGACTTATCATTTCAAATGCAAGCCCGAAGAAAGTGCTTCGATGGGCTTTGACAGAGGCTCCAAACCTTGAGCATCTGTCATTCTTTTCTCTTGCTGGCTTGACTCTAGATTACTTACACTGGGAAATCTTGGCAATTCACAGACCACAAAGATGCCAAGAGATGGCTGGAAAAAATAAAGAAGGAATTTGTCCCTAGAGAAATGATCACGGTGAGTGAGGAAGAAGTCAGAGACAAGTCTGATGAAGACTGACTTTATTTCTGGCCAGCTTCAGTTTTCTCTGCATATAGTTCTACTGAATGGGACTTGAGTGACATTGAGCTATTATATCTGTGTCTCTAGGGACTGTTAAAATCTCTGCTAAAATTTCTGTTATATGGCCTGGAGAATTCTTCCTAGAAGGTTTGTGGAGATGCTTATTTTGTATTTGCTGTGGGTTAAGATCGCAGTGCAGATCACTGTGATCCATATGGTGGTTTATACCACCTTCTGGTCTAATTTTCCCCTGCTTGATTCCGGGATAGAGTTAATTCTCAGTCCTACCAAACACCAATAAGGTTTAAAGTTCCATTCGGGTTGCTTGTTGCCTTGGTTGATAATTTACCTGTTTTAGGAAGCTGACTTGTCAGTTGTAGACCTTTAAGGTTGAAAAGCTGTTTGTGAAAACATTTCCTGTTAATTGTAGTATTGTTCTAGAAGAGCACAATCTTTTCTGTTATACAAATATGATATACGGATAAATAGCAGTCCGTAGGGACTGCATTATTGTACCTAAGTAAATTCTACCTTGTATGGACATTCCGCAGCCATTGAGACGGCTAGCATTTTTGAGACATTACCTCTACAAAGAATTGGGTTTCCCCCTCCTCCTACCGTCAAAGATTACAGGAAACTGTTAAATGAATATCAAATATATATATATTTTCCTGGCTGTATCTATTATCCTGCATGAGGAAAATGTGTGTGTCATTTGCATAAAATAATAAACCCAAAGTTCAACAAAAAAAAGAAATGAAAACCCAAACTGTACTTTCTAATGAGCTCACCCAGGGGCAGCATATACACTGCAAACAACATTGGTGACAAGACTGAACCCTGAGGAGATCCACATGACAGGAGCTTAGGGGAGGACAAGGAGTTTCCCATCACTACCAGTTGCCTCCTATTCATGAGAAAGGACTCAAACTAGCAGATGACAGTGCTGGTGAGTCCAAAGAATTCTCTCAGGTGGCCAAATAATGCACAATGGTCTACCATGTCAAAAGCTGAAGAGAGAGATCAAGGAGAACAAGAATTGTTCCCTCACCATGATCTCTAGCCCTGAGGAGGTCATTATGCACCCGAACTAATGCGGTTTCCGTACTATGCCTTGCACGAAACCCAGACTATTGGGGCTCATATAAGTCAAAGGCCACAAGGTGTTCCTCAAGCTGAAGTGCCACAACCTTTGCTAAAAATGACAGGTTGAAGATTGGACAGTAATTCACCTTGACATCAGGGTCCAAAGATGGTTTCTTCAGAAGGGGTCTAACCAGTGCCTCCTTCAAGGCATCTGGGAAGACTCCCTCTGAGAGTGAGCACCAGACAATCAAGGTGAACACACATGTGCTGATGCTATTACATGTCCATGCCTCCAGGGGAACCACAAAAAAAGGAGAAAACCCTCTGGCAGGTGCAGACTGAAGCCTGGGATCAACACACCCTCAGCAAAAATGACTGCATGCAAATCTCAGCTGGGACTCAAAGAGTGAGCTCGGTCTTTCTCTAAGGGGAGCCCCTCCATGAGGGAAAAGTCATGGTCCTCTCAGACTGGGAAGCAGTGGGAATGTGAGTGGGTTGTCTGGGAAAGTGGACTGTGGACTGATATGGAGGTACATTCCAGCCCTAGCCAGGAGATCCATAAATAGACGTAAAAAAAGACATTAAAGAAACATACCTTGTTTCAGTCAATTACCAATCTGGCTTCAGGACAGCAGGATGTGTTGGTGGAAGGAGCAGGATATTCCAGTGGGCCAGATAGGTAAGTGAATGTGAGTTTGTGGATGCTGAGAGGGGAGTTCAGGGGCATGGGGGTTGAAGCTGTCGCTGGTCTGTTGTCTTCTTCTTACATGTAGGGGCACTGTGGAAAGTGATTGGGAAGTGGGCTGGCTATGACAGAGGATGGAATTTGTTCATAGGACTGGGACCAGTGAAGTGACAGGGAGGCGGGTGGGCTATGGCAGAGAGAGGGATTTGTCCAATGGACCAGGAATGGGGAAGCGGCTGCGTTGTTGGAGGAGGATGAGCAGCAGGCTGATCATGATGCTGCTCATCTAGCTGCTGGGTTTCTTCCTTTAAATGGAAGGATGCAGTTGCATTCTGTCACAGAGGGTGGAATTTGTTCACATGACTGGGACTGGGGAAGTAACCGGGATGTGGGCAGTCTATGGCAGATAGTGAGTTTGCTAACAGGACTGGGACCAGGGAAGCAATTGGGAGGGGAGTGGGCAATGACAGAGAGTGGGATTTATTCACAGGACCAAGACCAGGGAAGCAATTGGGAGGTGGTTGTGCTATGGTAGAGGGTGGAATATGTTCATAGGAATGAGACCATGGAAGCAATTGAGAAGTGGGCAGGATAGGCTATGGAAGAGGGTGGGATTTGTTCATAGGACCGGGACCAGGGAAGTCATATGGTTGTGGGAGGAGGACAAGCAGCAAGCTGATCATGATGCCGCTCAGCTGGCTGCTGCAAGGTGTCTTAAAAATAAAAGTTTGCTGCTGCACTCTGACAGACGCAGCTACCTCCCTTCAGTTACACAAAGTTTTCACCAATCAGCCAGGCTGAACAGCATCAGTATCAGTCTGCTCCTTACTGAGCTGTCAGTGGCAAGCTTCCTGAAGCCTGAGCTGTACTGGATGCTACACTAACACACTGCTGCAGCCCCTACTCTCCCAAGTAGCCACAACATGTTCATTTCACCCATGTGTGTGCAAGCAAACATAAAAATGACAATAGCCCATGCTGTACCACATCATGACATATGGTATATTATTGCAGTTGTAACACGACCCTGAAATGTATGGGTATGACTGAGGTTGGTAATTAATGCTGGCTGATTTATTGAGATTTCAAAATACATCAAACATTGCATCAGCCAATTATACATGTTCATTACATACCTACAGAACTTACAATACATACATACAGATTTAGGGAGGAGAAAGTGACCCTAACCCAGTTGAGCTCCCCATTCAACCAGGTGTGTTGGAATACAGTGTTATCACTTTTTCTTCAAAATGCTTGTCAAGTCTGAGGTAGTAGTAGTAGCAGTAGATTTTATTTGTTTGGGGTGCCCTTCCCTGAAGGCTCAGGGTGCCCTTACAGGTCAGTGGTCAATGCTGTATCAGGTGATACCACCTGCCCTGGTCTAGTTTAAATATATATCACTCACTCTGTGAAGTATTCTACCTGAGGCTTTTGTCCAGTTTTCTTCTTTTCCATGAAACAGTATGTCACTTTGTATTTTCCTTCTGCATACTGAAGAGCTGCTCTTGATCTGATGGTATTATCCCTTTCAGATATTTAAAGACTTTGAATATGTCTGTGGCCTTTCTATTTGGGCTTACACACATCCAGCATTTACTGGAAATCAAACTGGGGACTCAGAATTTGAAGGCAGCAGCTTTAACCATTTAGTTAGAGGGATAGCCCCCAAAATTAGACAATGCATCTTTAAAACAAGCCAAACGTACTGTCAATGGTGCACTCTCCCCTCATAAGAATGCTACAGGGACAGAGAAGGGGAAGTGTGGATAAATGTTTTCAGCAAGCCAGCAGCAGAAGCAAAGAAAGAAGCATGAGTGGCACTCACTAAAAGCCGGCAGGAGGAGCTACCAGCTGTGAGAGGTTCAGCTAGGTATCACCGAGGAGAGGGATCTAGAGGTGGTTATAACGGGAAGCATGAACAACTCAGTTCAGTGCAGGAAGGTGGCAGCTAAAGCCAACAAGATGCTGGGGTGTATTGCGAGAGGGATCTTATCCAGAAGTAGGGAGATGACCCTACCTCTGTACAGGTCACTAGTCAGGCCACGCATAGAGTACTGCTTGCAGTACTGGCATCCGTTTCTGAAGAAGGATATGAGATTACTGGAGGGGTTACAGCACAGGGCAACAAAGATGATCCAGGGATTGGAGGATAAAACCTATGAGGACAGGCTGAGTGAGTGAAATATGTACACCCTGGAGGAGAGGAGGAATCAGTGGGATATGATAGAGACCTTTAAATACTTGACAGGGATAAACAAGACAGGTACAGAAGGGGTAATTTGTTTTCCTTCTTGTGTTTTTTCTCCTGGGCTCTGTGGGCAGGCATCCACTCCCCCTCCAGGCTCCCGTCCAGTGCCCCCCGTACCCCTGAGGCCTTATTCCTACACAGATTAACCCCCCCCCCGTGGTGGGGTGGAAGGAGAGAGGGCTGTCCTCTCCCCCTCTTGAGACACATATCCAGAAGGACAATTTTGGGCAGTACCAGGGTGGCAGCACCAGTGTGCTGGAGGGAGACTTCATAGACCCCGCAGTCGTACTTTTTCTTTTTTTTTTTCCATATACAGTTTCTTGCTTTTTACATTTTCTCCCCTTCCCAGGGTCACGGTGTACACATGTGTACATGCGCATGGAGGCACTCGTGCATGCCAGGATCCGGAGACCCCTCACCCCACCCAGACTTGCTTCACCACTACTACTGCCTGCACAGCCATCGAGCCTTCACCTGATGGGTGCAGGACTACAGAAGTGCAAGCATCCACCCCTGGAGGAAATCCCACCCAACCCTCCCCACTGGCTCCCTGGCAACCCGAGGTCATTCCAGAATCCAGGGTTGCCAGTATGGCACAAGTTGTGGCATCCAGCGCCTCAATCCTCAGCACCACTGGGCCAGCCAGCCGTACTTTTTCACATTTTTCCTTGGCCCTCCCCTCACGGATGTGAACGCGTGTGCATGGAGGTGCGCGTGCATCACAATGCCATGCTTCTTGTCTCCCTGTCTCTGGCACTGCCCCGGCCATCCACCAGAAGGCAGTTAAGGAGTGGGACAATCTACAAACCCATCCCGGGAGAGGAGAGCTGTCATCAGCTGCTCGATCCTCTCCCTCCCCTGCCAACCCCTGGTGGCCAGAGCTTGTTCCATAACCCAGGTTGCTGGCATGGCGCAAGGTGTGGCATCCAGTGCCTCAACCCTCAGCACCACTGCACCAGACTAGAAGGGGTATTTAAGTTGAGGAGGGGGATGGACATGAGAGGGCATGGTCACAGGTTGGAGGGGGGAAGATACAGGAGAGAGATGAGAAGACATTTTTTCACAAAGATGGTGGTGGCTAAATGGAAAATTCTACCCAAGGAGGTGGTATCCTGTAAGACAGTGGGCAGTTTTAAAAGGTGATGAGACAGGGTGAGGGGAGGTGACTGTGGGGGGGCGGGGGGCAGCTGCAATGTAAGGGTGCTAGCTTTGCATTTGAGCAAACCTGACAGACCAATGAGGCCTGTTTCTGCTGGCAGATTCATGTTTGTATAACAAATAGCTTGCATTTTTTTTTAAATCAGAAAACAGACAGCCTGCTAAGGGACCTTGCAGCAGGTGACCCTTTGTCTGAGGTGTCATCCACTGACACCAGAACAGATCAGGAAGCAAAGAGGGGAGGGAAGTGGGAAAGGGGTAGGATACAAGGGGCAGGTTTAAATAGGAGTTAGAACCACCCCAGAGTGGAAGAATTTATGGCCAGAGGGGAGGAGCTACAGTATGAGGGATATAAAGGAGCAAGTTTACTGGTGCCCAACCCCTTTGGTTTCTGATCTCTAGATGAGATTTTTCATCTGCTCAGCTGCAAAGCCCAGTGAGTAACAGGAACAGTAAGACAACAGAGCCAGTAATACAGTCGAGAGTTGAAGTTTCTACTAGACTCAGTTTAACAATTTTATGCTTTGATTGCTTGTTGGTTTTGGGGGACATTGCAATGTGGTTTCAAAGTGCAACTGCTGGACGTGGTAAACAGTCAGCATAGCATGTAGCCTAGAAGTATAAAAAAACAGGGTACATGTGTTGAAGTGGGAGAGAGTATAAGGAGTGGTAAGCCACAAATGCTTGTTTCCTTGTGTAGTATCAGCATCAAGTGTTAAATGAAACAGCTGTAGAAAAAAAGATGGGGCAGTGCTACAATTTGGCAGTGCCGGAGCTGGAAGTGCTCCCACATGATACGTTGTGGGCAGTGGCTGTCCAGGAATGAAAAATGCTGCAGTCGGCACTGTGGGAGCTGGGAGGTGCTCCTGTGGAAACCAGAGAAACCAGAAAAGTGCTGCAAGGCAGCAGCATGGCACAGACTTCTGGTGATGTCATGGATTGATTAGCAACTTAGGAGAAGTACTCCTGTTCCCCTGTTAGCAAAATCTCCTAAACAGCAGAAAAACTACCAAACTGTACTTTTTAAATGACAAGAGAGCATAGGGGAGAAGGTCTCTGAACGAGAGCCCGCAGCAAACAACTTAAAATGTCCTAACAGAAAGCGGGAATAGCTCTGGAAGAAGTTAACTGTAGTCACACTGTCTCTCCAGCCAGCTCCAGGGGCAGAGGAGAGAACACAGATCAAGAACTAGAATGTCTTACAAGGAGCAGATTTGAAATTCTCCTTTAGGAAATTAAAGCATCAAGGAAAGAAAATAAGCAGGAATAAAAAAAAAATGAACAAATTCATAGAGCGGAAAACAATGCTGGATGAAGCAGAACAGAGAGTTGGTTTGATGGAGGATGGAGTAATATAGCTAAGGGCTATTGTTGAGTAGAGACGGAGAAATACACAAATATTGTTAAGTGAAATATTTCATGAAATTCACGCATTTTGCTAAATATTTCACAGGTGCGAAATGTGAAATTCCACAAGTGAAATGTGGAATTTTGCCTGTGAACGGCAGAATTTTGCCACTCTCAGGTAAAATTCCGCCATTTGTCAGTGAAATTCTGCATTTTGCAGGAAAAATTCTGCATTTTGCGCCCACAATATATTTCACGGAATGAGCAAATTTCGCAAAATATTTCACATGGTGAAATTTGCGATTTCACCAGAATTTTTCCAGCGAAATTAAATTTTGATGCATCTCTACTGTTGAGGCCTTCATTAATCATATATATTCCTTGCAGGCTAAGTGTTTAGATCCTGAACCACAATCCAGGAGGGAGAATCTGAGGCTTTCAAGACTCCCTGAGGGAGTGGAAACTGTCAACATGTGTGATTTTCTTGTATATTTGTTAAAAATGTGTTGGCTGTACCGGACAGGTTAGACATCCAGATTGAGCATGTTCATTGGACCTTACTGTTCCAGCCCACCGATCCCAATGCTCAGCCTCGCCAAATAATGATGACGTTTTCCAGCTACAAGGTATAAGAGGAGGAGGTATTGTGCCAAGCATGATAGAAAAAGTAATTTAAATATAATGGATCTCACCTTTACAAGGACCAGGACTACCCCTCAGATATTCAAAAACAATGGCTACAGTATGTGGAGATAATTAAATCACTATGCATCAGACAAATTAAAGTGCAAACCCTGTATCCAGCCAAACTATGTGTCTTCTGGGAGGATGGTACGCAGCTCTATACTACACTGGTGGCAGCTTTGGATGCCTTAAAAGAGAGAGGAATGATGGTGCAACTTAGGAAACAAAGAGGAGTCAGTGGTCCATGGTATGAAGAGCACAGTTCCAAGGAAATGGACAATCTGCTGCTGCCCAAACCATGAGTGAGATTAAAGTTCTGCTGCAAACCCTGCTGGCTCATAGAGATGCCTCTGAGAAACTGAGATTGGGCACCTGAGTGAGATCAACCTGAATATTCAGTTTGGGATTTTTGTACCTGTTTATTTCAAACCCATTGATATTGAGTATGACATTTGCTTCCTGGATCCCATTACAGATGATTCAGTGATCTGGACAAAGCTATGATCTTAATATCTGCAATCTTCTTGTTCAGGTACTATGGTAGCCATTGCTAACTGCCCATAATTTAAAGTTGTTCCTGAGTTACTCAAACGTGATAAGAAACAGTTTTTACACCTCTAGTTGCCTTCCAGTTGTTCTTTTATTGGATATCCAGTATTCTGATATACTTTTGACCTTTTTTGTTAAATTAATACTCTAATTTTGTTGCTTTTGTAACTACCCTGAATCCATCTCTGCTCAGCACTTACTGCTGTCTCTTTTCATACTGACTGAATATTTTATGACATCACAAACTCCTTTCCAGGCCATTCAAATAAATGGTATGGAATGGGAGTCTGTGATGCCATAGAATGTCTTAGAGATGTGAAAGTCAAGAGCAGTAGCTGGTGAGGAGAGTACAACTCAATGTAGATCTGAGTGCACCCCAAAGCTACATTATTTATTTATCAAAAAATCATCAAAGCATATCACAATACATAACTAGCATGGAAAGGAAGATGGAAGGGCAGTTAAATATGCAAAAATAATTTCCTGTCTCCTTTAAGGGGTATGTTTTAATGCTTTAGAGTCTTGGAGCTCCTGTTTGTAGACAAAAGGTCTACTACGATTAGAGAAAATGGCTGCCAACATGCTTAAATATGCATTTATCTAGGGGGAAGTCCTTAGGACAAACCCATCACACAGGATAGGCTAGGTACCATTCAAAGGGCTACCAGCAGATCTTACAGGAAAAAATGGTTAGCATTACAGGAACATTTTAGTGTTTAGGGTTAAGGTCAGTGGTTGCTGAATGCCTTAAGTCAAACCCACTTACAGCAGATTCCCTCCTTTAAATATTACTTTTGCAGCACAGTAACTCGGCAAGTAAAAATAAAGGATCCTAGAATGAACAATTTATTTTTTACAATAGTCAGATGACTAAAAAATAATTGAGTTGCTTTTGATGAGGTGGCTTGACCTGCCCATGCTCTAAGTTTTGGAATACTTATTCAAAGATATAATGTTTACTATACTTAGAGAAATTACTGACAATATGCTTAATGCACACTTGTCTGGGGAAAGCCCTTAACATGATCCTTGTGACATACAGTATGACAGGTTGGGTACAGTTCATAGTGCTCTCAGCGGATCTCACAGACTAAGAGGGTTTGCATGCTAGGAACCTGTCAGTCTACTGGGTCACAGCTAGGAGTTGCTGAATGCACTAATTAAAAAAAAAACTGACTGGACCCTAACTACAGACATAGTTATTGTTGCATTGTAAGTTAACAAGTAATATGAAGGATCCTTGGAATGGATTTTTTATTTTACTAAATAGACAGCCGATTATAAAGTGCTTCTTAAGTTGCTTCCAGTGTGGTGGAGCTTAATTGTTTTCCAGTAATGAGAATGCATATTAATTTCAACAGACCCAAACTTAGAGTATATTGATTCCTGTCAAGGCATTGTGTAGAAAATTAAAATGCATAGCCTGCATATATTCAAATCTTTTCCCATCTAATTTACAGGTTTAGAATTAATTTTCCTATTTGGGCATGAAACATTTTGCAAGACAAAGGAAGTGAATGGATATCCCTGCAGTGTGATACATATTGGGGATCAAGGTTAAGCTACATTAATCTTAATTAGATTGCTACAACAATGACCTGACCTTTCTACTGGTTCATACTTTCTCTTTCCTTGCTGATAGAAGGGACACAAATGCAGAATAAAAATGTATGACATGTATCTTGTTTTTTCAATGTAGTAGAGGTAAATCTTTTTTGTTCATCAGAATAAGGGAAACACATTCAGTTGAGCATAGCTCATTTTCAGTGAAGTCCCATGGGTTCATAGCAGCAAACATCAGTTACAATATAGAAAAATACACAAATCAATAATTTATAAATAATACAGTATAAAATGTTAAACATACAAACAGTGGGAATCAGAAAACATCACATTCATTGCAATGAGACATACTATTAGACCAATTCAGGCACCAGTTGTTCAGATATGAGAAATTAGTCATTTGGATAATTCCACGGAAACTTAACGGGATTTTGTTCCACAGTGCAGCTCCCCTGTAAGAAACAGAAGACCTGCCAATATTTAAGTAACATTTAGCAGTAAAGTATTGTACACCCTGAGCTGACTTCAAGTTATTTTTCACACTTCTTTTTGGGAACAACTCAAGGATGTAAGTAGGGGCCTCAGATTTCCAAATTTTATACAAAAATTTAAGAAGATGTAAATTCCTACGTGTGAAAGATTTTGACAAATTCAAATTACTGTATAATGTACATCTATGCATTCCATAGGGTACCTCCAGCACAAAACATGCCATTCTGTGGAACATTGAATCCTTTCCATTCAACAGGGTGCTAGAAGCTCCACCATAAAGGATGTCCCCGTAGTCTAACACAGGCATGAATAAAGGGTTAACTACATTTAATCGGACATCTGTAGACATAAAGTTTTTAAATGCATAGAGAGCCTTCAGCTTCCTGTTCATTCCCACTAACATATTTTCTATATGAAAAGATAAAGTCAGGTTACAATCTAACCATAACCCTAAGTACTTATACTGAGCTACCTCCTTTATATCAATACTATCTAAGGTTCGGATATTCAAACATGGGTTTGGTTTAATAAAATAGTGATCACATTATTAGATGCATGCATTAGGTAATATCTTCAAATCCATTCAACAGATTTCTGCAAAATATTGTATGCACAGTCTCATGGTATAGATCTCTTGAGGAGCAAAGTTTTGTTCCCGTCAGATATGCAGATTCCAAGATCTGGATAGTAAAAAAACATTAGAAAAAAAACACTTTTATTTTTTTTTTTGTCACCACCTTGCACCCAGACAGTTTGGAATTTTAGTCTGCAATGTTCATGGTGGAAAGGACTTGGCCCACAGATGTGCCTTTCACTGGTTTGGTGAAAAAACATTAATCCATTCCAACGTTATTTTAAAATTTTTAGTTCTGAGCATACTCAGTAAGCACTTCAAAATAGCTGTATGAAATCATCATATAGGGATGAAATTTTCGTATGAACAAAAATGTCATACAAAAATGAATTTTCATACTAATTCTGAATGAAAATATCATACAAACATTTCTGTATGATTGAAAATATCATGCAAAACTTTTTATATGCACAAAAAGTTTTGTATGAAATCTTTGTTTGTACAAAAATGTAAGGATATGATTACACTATCTCAAAAAGTATGGATGGATGGGAATGCAGGGCACAGAGGTCCCTGCAGTCCCACAGGCAAATAAGGATGCAATTCTGCTATCTCAAAAAGTATGCAAATTGTTTGCAAAATAAAAACTGCATTAATGCAACATTTAGGGTTCAAGTTAAAGCAAAAAATAGGGAAATGTGGTTTTAGGGTTTCTAACCCTAAAACCCCACCTCCACACCTAAAACAAATCAGGGATACAATCTTCCTCAGGGTTGTCAACCCTAAAGCTCACCCCATTCTATACACTTCAGAAACATACACATCTAATGCGGTGAGCTTTAGGGTTGACAACCCCGAAGGAGACTGCACACCTGATTTGTTTTAGGTGTGAAGGGTGGGGGGTTAGGATTGAAAACCCTAAAACCAAACTTTTCTACTTTTTTGCTTTAGCCTGAACTCTAAATATAGCATTAATGCAATTTTTTTGCAAAGATGTATGTTGCATTAATGCAGTATTTTTGCAAATAATCTATCTACAGTATCTTTCTTTCTTTCTTTCTTTCTTTCTTTCTTTCTTTCTTTCTTTCTTTCTTTCTTTCTTTCTTAAGATTAAAGTGGAGTTAATATAATGCAGCACGTAGAAACAAAAAGAGCGGAGCTGCAGACTGCTCAGGTTCCCCACATGAAGTCCTGCAGCATAGGTAGAGGAATCAGCCATCCACTGTCTATGTCCAGGAGCAGTCAGCAGGGGCCAATGGGGATGGTATTGTGGATCGAGTACTGCCTTGTAAGCTCAGGGAGCATGGTTGGGGCCAGCATAGGGAGAGAAATTTTAGGCTTTTGTCAGTTGAGAAAATAAGTTTTGAAAACTGAGTTTCAGTTTTTTGTGATAAATTGCCTGCTCAAAAGAAATTTGTTCTTTGCAGGAATGCGGCATCACACAGATATACGAGCTGTGCATATGCAGCAAACGGGTGCTATCTTGTGCATGGTGCCGCTGTGCAGCCTGCAAAGAACCACCCATGTGGGATGAATGGCACTATCTTCGGCATGGTACCTGCTGTGCGACCAACAGGGAACTAAGCAAGTACTACACGTGCTTCAGAAATGAACACCATATCGAGCATGGTGGATGCTGTACTATGCTATCAGGAGGTTCAGAGGTCAAGCCATGCATGCAAGGTGACATGGCCACTATATTGTGTATGGCAGCTGATGGACTGCACTGGACTTCACAGACATGGCTGGATGGCCACAGTTTTGAAGGGCTGCTATAGTAGTGCAGTTGGCACTTGCTCAGGTCATTGTGCATTGGATTGCACTTGGTGGTGGCTATGTGGCCTATACTGCAGTGGTACCAAAGGTAAGGGATCTGCAAGGGCAATAAAAGGCAGGGCATTGAGGAGGGGGGAAAACGTTTTTGTTTTCTTTTTCTCTTGATGTGTGACCATTTAGGCTGCTATGTCAAGCCCTCCCACTGTGGGGATACACAGAGGCAGGTGAGCTAGGCCACATGGGATATGACTAGCAGTTCTGCCAGGGAGACCACCAATAGGCCAAACAAGAGCTACATGGTTGCCACTCTGGAGTTCTGAGAGGAAGGACCTGGTTGGTAGTACAGTGTTCTTAAACTCATAAAAAGCTGCCCCATGACTAAAAGGTGTGCTAAGAATCAAAACTAAAGCCTCTCAGAAAATCCAGCACCACCTACCACAAATTAAGGCAAAAACACACAATAAAACCTGTATTTATTACACTTACTGTGTGTTTTTGCCTTCATTTGTGGTAGGTGGTGACAGATTTTCTGAGAGGCATTACAGTGTTCTTAACCATTGGAAGCACCAAAGGCCCCAATAAAGAGGCGAAGCATTGTTAAACAAGCTGGGATGCCACAACAAGGCCCTCTCCCAGATGCCCAGGTGTATGGGACTGGGGTGAAATATTGAGGGTGAGGGGTGGGAAGAAAAATAAATCCTTTTTTAGTGGATGCATAGTAATGATATGTTGCTGAATGATATATTGCTGTCCTGGCCTGGAAGTGCACATAAAACAGAAACTGCTACTGAGACAGGACAGTTTTCTTGTGTTTTTTTGGTTTTCGGCCTGGTGCACAAAAAAAATATGCCAGGAAAGGGAAAACTGGTGCCAAAAGCAGGAATGGCAGGGTTTGAAGAATAACAGGTGGCATTAGTACAGGCCCATAGCAAGGCATGATGAGCCGACTGTTTTGGGAACCCTGAAGGAATGGGGCCATCGAATCTGGATGAAGCTGGGCCATCAGCACTTTCAACTCAGTTGACCTTCCCTGGCCAACTGACAAGCAAGATACTGAAACCAGCCAGCTGGTACCCAAGAAAGTGGACAAGGAATGGGGATCAACACCTCAGTAGTCAGTGACTAAGATGCCAGCAGCATCTTGGCAGCAAACAGTCAAAAAAACAGCCCCAGTGAAAAAGCAGCGGATGACACCACCAGTGCTGGTGTGCCCAGCTTAAGGTAGGCCTAACTTTAAGGAGAGGAGCACTGAGCAGATAAGGGCACTATTTCTGAGCACATTTGTCTGGAATACCTACGGGGGGAGCCAACTGCTAAGAGACCCAGGCAGGTGAGAAGGGTGATGGCTACTTCCCTGACTGGGCCGTTCCTGCTGCAGCTAGCTCCAGCGTATATTCAGGAGGTTGCACCCACCAGCCCCTCTTAGTTCATAACACCTGTCCAAAATCCAGTGCTGGCTCCTACACAAGCTGTGCTATTCAACCTGGTGAAGCAGGAAAAGTTCTGTTTCCCAGGATGGTGCCAGTACAGGTGGTGAATCCAGCAGGTCCTTTGGGACTATCCACTCCTACAAGAGAGATAGTGGTGGAGATGGTGAACAGCTCTGGGAGGAACAGCCATCTGTCTTGGAGCAGATTTTGGTCCTGCCTCAACACAGAGGATGGCAGCTACACCCATGCAGAAAGGGGAATGGCACCAATGGTTCCAGCTACAGTCATTACCCAGGTGGTAGCAATGATCAAGTGGTAACCCCCCCCTTCCAGTGACGGGTTTTGTGAGCTTTTGTGAGCTTGGGTTACCCAGCAGAGTCTCATCTCATAGAGAAGGTGTAGAGTCAGATTCTGAGTGCTGAGTACATAGATATCTTCATGCTCTTGAATTTGCTCAAGGAACCAGAAGATGAAGAAAAGGATAAGAAAGGGAAAGACATAGGGGTAAAGATAAAATGAAGGATTCAGATTTTCTGAACCTGGGAGAACTGGTCAGCAGGGTTCTCAGTTTTCTCAGGCAAAATAAACAATGTGAATCCTGAGAAGGTGAATTGGCTATGGGCCTATTATTGTAATAATAATAATAATAATAATAATAATAATAATAATAATAAACTTTATTTAATAGAGCACCTTTCATAATATCAAGGCACTTCACAAATACATAAAAATTCAAAAAGTTCAATAAATATCAATAAAATCACAAACATTCAGGAAAAACTTTGCCCCATAAGAAAGTCTTCAGTGCCTGCTTAAAGCTCCCCACTGTCCTGCACTCCCATAGCTGTCAAGGCAGAGAATTCCAGAGGGTAGGGGCAGCAAACCCAAAAGTGTGAGCCCCAGATGAATTTAAACCAACCCTCAGAATCTCCAGCAACCCCTCGTCAGCCAAGTGGAGCTGTCGCACAGGGGTGTAAGGAACCAGGAGCTCTTTCAAGTAGTCAGGACCAAGTCCATGTAGAGCTTTGTAGGTTAATGAACCTACCTTAAAGGTGATCTACCACTGAACCAGCAGACAGTGCAGATCGCGCAGCACTGGAGTAATGTGAGATCTCCTAGATACCCCAATCAATAAACATGCAGCAGCGTTCTGCACTAGCTGCAAGTGGCGGATATCAACCCCAGGAAGCCCTAAGTAAAGGGAGCTACAGTAGTCAAGGTGCGAGATCACAAAGGCGTGGACTAAAACAGGCAAGTCACTGGATGGAATGAGATACTTGATCCTAGCAATGTTCCTAAGATGGTAAAAGGCTAACTTGACAACTGCCGACACCTGATGATGAAGGGTCAGTCCATCATCAAGTATCACTCCCAGGTCACGCACCTGTTCAGAGGTAAAGATCTGAGCCCCCCCAAGACTAAACCAGAGGGAAGATCAGTCCTCAAACCCTCCTCTGTCCTGTGACCCGGGTCCACCACCAAAACCTCAGTCTTTCCTGTGTTCAACTTTAACCTGCTAGAGCTCATCCAATCCTGGATTTCAATGAGGCAGCAGTTAAATATCGAGACAGCACTAACCTGGTTGGGGGCGAAAGACAAGTACAGCTGGGTATCATCAGCATAGCAGTGAAACCTCAGCCCATACCATCTTACAATGTCTCTGAGGGGCAGCATGTATGCTGCAAATAACATGGGAAACAGCACTGAGCCCTGGGGCACCCCACAAGGCAGAGAGAAAGACTCAGAAGAAAATAACCCCAAGACAACTCTCTGAGTTCTACCGGTGAGGAAAGATGAAAACCATCTGAGCACTGTACCAGACAGCCCACAGATGGACCTCAGGAACTCGAGCAGGACTCCATGGTCCACAGTGTCTAAAGCTGAAGATAAATCAAGGACTACCAAGATGGAGCAGTTTCTCTGATCTCTCACCATCAGAAGATCATTGAGCACCCGAACCAGAGCAGTCTCAGTACTATGCCTCTTACAAAAACCCGATTTGAGAGGTTCGTATAAATTATGGATGGTTAAATGGTTCTCCAGTTGAGTTGTCACAACTTTCTCGATAACCTTTCCCACAAAAGGAAGGTTTGAGATGGCTCTGTAGTTCGCTAGAGTCTCCAGGTCCAAAGAAGCTTTCTTCAGAAGAGGTGTCACCACTGCCTCCTTCAGGGAGCTTGGAAACTCACTGGATTCCAAGGAGCACCAGACAATCTGAGCTAGAATCGGGCCAATGTTATCACTACAACCCAAAATCAGGGAAGTAGGGCCCAGATCTAAACTACAGCATGTGGGGCACATCCCCTGGACAATCCTCATAATATCAATGAACTCCATCAGGTCAAAGGTACTCCAGGAAACACCGGACATAATGATGGAGCACCGACCAACAGCATCCCCCATAGAACAAGACATGCGTAACTCTTGCCTGATGTCAGCCACCTTATTGGCAAAGAATCGAGCGATCTCATCACACTCCATTTGTGAAAAAACTCGACAGAGCTGCAGACAAGCTGGGTTGCACAACCTGTCCACAGTTCGGAAGAGCTGAGCCAGTCGATTCCGCACAACAGAGATTTCCCTGGACAGGAATTCTGCCTTCTTACAGGAAATTGCTGATTGATAGAGTTTATAATGCTCTAACAAACTAAGGCAGCTGGCATCCAAGGCAGATTTCCACCAGTGATGCTCTAACCTACGCCCCAACCTCTGCAACTCCCTCAGAGACCCATCAAACCATGGGGCCCAGGGGCAAAGCGGAAGGGGGTGAACACAGACAGTAGCAATCAGGTCAAGAGCTGAAGAAATAGCCTTATTATAGGCCATGCCTAACAGCTCTGGATCTGTGCTACTCTCACCGAACACCAAGAGGTCAATCACAGCAGCCAGGTCTTCAGGGACGACATCCTGTAAAGGGCAGTAACTGACAATCTCCACCGGGGCCGACCTACCCGGGGGGGGCAGAAAAATTGAACCTCACAGTGTAGTGATCGGACCAACCGACAGGTTCCACCCCCAAATCAGAGGCCTCGTTCCCCAGGAGGAAGATCAAATCAAAAGAGTGACCACCATTGTGCGTAGCTGAGGAAACAACCTGTGTGAAGCCCAGTGATGTCATCAACTGGAGGAAGCGTTGTCCAAAAAGTGAGGACTCGTCATCAACCCAGGCATTGAAGTCGTCCAGAACCATCAGTCTGGGCGACTCCAATGCCATGTCGGCAGGCGAAGTCTGCTACTTCCTACAGGAACAGCTTCTCATCACCTGGTGGACGGTAAATGAGATCTATCCTGCACCCCACACCAGTTACCACAGTGCACTCAAATGATATGGCCTCCTCAACCGGTACCCCAGTGAGGCCCAATTCGGTCTTGAAACAGACAGCTACCCCCTTCCCCGCGATCCAATGTCGGGCAATGTAACACCGAGTACCCGGGAGGAATAGCTGTCTCCAAAATGTGGGCAGCATTTCCATCTAACCAGGTCTCAGTGATGCAAACCAGATCTGCTGTTCCAACAAAATCTGCAATAAGTGCAGTTTTGTTCTTAATGGATCTGGCATTGCATAACAACGCCCGGGTTGAATGATGTTCGCGAGCCGTCCCGGCTACTTGCCCTCCCAAAAAGGGGGTGCCCTTGGGTATGGGGACCAGACATGGATCACCATGTTCCAGACACCATTTTGCCCCAGGGTGTCTTCTGGTCCTAACTACCCCTATGGTAGAGGCGCTCATTTGAACTCAATGTCCATACCCCTCTGCCCACCCCTGCCCCAAGAGCAATCCCCAGAGCCTGACATCACTGATAGATAAAAGCAGGCAGGGGAGGAGAGAACAGGCAGAGGGCACGGAGAGAGGAGGCCGAATAGCACAGGACGGGGCAAGCAGGCACATTCCACCAAATACCGCAAGAACTATGGAAAAAACAACACAAAAATCCTATTTTCATAACACAATCCAAGGCAAACCTACAATTTAAATTTAAAAACTCCTAAAAGACCTAAAACATAAAACACCCCAAAAACCCAAAACCAGCAAATAATAAATGGTACTCTCACTATCAAAATAATACAAAAATAAAAATAAAATAATAAAAGCCTAAAAAATCAAATTTAACACAGAATATGAATTAAAAATAACAACATAATAACTTCACTCCCCCCTCTCAACCCTTGCAATACCATTCACTGTACTACAATAATTTCCCCACAACCAATAAAACCCAATGTACAGGTAAGGCATATAATGGCAAAGGCGGGCAATAATTTAAACTGTAAACTGTGAAACCAGTCACCGAAAGTTTCTCATATTAATAATTTGATTCAAGGAGCTCACACCTTTACAGAACAAAATGTCCAAATGATCTCTGTCTGCACTACCTCTCACATAGGTAGGTAGAACCACAAAATTGCTATGAGTAGACTAGTTAGCCAGACACTCTCACTGCCTGATAAATTACAGAATGTCCAAGTGAGTTCAATCTGCACTGCCTCTCACGTAGGCAAGGTAGAACCACAAAGTTATTGTAGATGAAATAGACAGCCAGATACTCTCACTGCCTGAAAAAATACAATATGGACATCAGGAAATAAAGAAAAAGGTGGTCTGACTGTATCCAAGATCGGGACCGCACCGAGTTTCCAAAACAAACCTTCTTCCTGAAATCCAGAGTCCAGGGTCACCTAAAGACTGGCAGGGGGGCCCGAAAAACTCTGCCCCAAGAAACCACTGCCAGAAATATTCCACCACTGTAACTTTTGCCCACAGCTAGTGTCGGCCCACCAGCTGACTCTCTGAAGGTCTAGGAGCACCTAAAGCTCATCTCCAGCTGACTCAAACCCCCATCTCCCACACAGCAGTGGATCCGACAGCTTAGTTACAGGGACAAAGTTGGACCCCCCCCCACGCCAATGGCAGACCCCACAAACGGCCAGTCCTGGGCCAGTGGTACCTCCTGTTCTCCACGGAAATAGCAATGACAAAATTCAGCAGCAGTCCGGCCAGCAAGGAAATGATCCTAAACAGTCAACTCCAGGCACAGCACGGCACTAAATATTTGGGAAAAAAAATTCCTCCCACGAATCCTTCTCCGTGACTTGCCGGTAACACCTCCCCTAATTCATCTCACCACTCCACAAGTCAGGCCAGAATCCAGTCAGGAAACGGTACATCCATATATCAATACAAAATACTCGTAATATAAAAATATTATGGTACTTAAGTCCAATACTTTTGTGTGCTCAGGCCCTACTCTAGGCAGTGTTAGGGACTGCTGCACGTCTCCAAAAATTCCCGAAAAATGGTCAGCACACTTACTACCTCACTTTGTCCTCCCTAACTAACTATCCTATACTTTGGGACTATTTGTTCAGAATACCTCTTAAAAAACAAATTACTAAAATGAAACGAAACCGTTAAACAAAATGTTGCTAAAACAAAATACTATTGAAAAGAAAATGCTGCTAACACACGCAATTACAGCTCACATAGCTTACAGCTTACAGCTCGCCCAGCCTGGCGGGTACTTCAGCCATCAACATCCACCAAAGGTCATGGCCATGCATGTCAGCAAGCCTGGGTACAGACAGCTGGAATATACTGTAATGAAGAATTCCAGCAGTTGGAGAAGGGTGCTCTGGCATGGTCATGGAATGTGCAGAACATGCCATTGTCATAGGTCATAGGACATGGGGGAGGCATCCAACATGTGGACAGGGACTTCCCAGCTATACAAGACCCATCCTCAAGGATAGGATCCCAAGGCTTTACCTAATGGGAAAAGGAGGGGACAACCACCATGCATTGCTGTAATTTTAATCAAGGTGGGAGCAAATATGAACCCTGCATGTTTAAACTTGAGTGCATGGCCTGCGACAAGCCCCACCACTTTACCCAATGCAAAGTGAGCAGTACCACCATGTTGATAAGTGGATGCTAATGGGCTGTGCCATGGCTTGTGAAGTGTTTGAACAGTTTAGCAAGTTTCTGCATTGGGTGGTGGTGTCCAAGATGGAGCAGACAGAAGTGGTCCATTATTTGGCTGTCTTTCTGTTCATAGTGAGACAGGGTACCATAGAATGCTGACATCTGCTACAGGTGTTCCAGGAGATGTATACTGACTTCAGGGTACCATTGGAAAAGGTCAAATCAGAAGTGCCCTGTACCGCTTTGTCATTTTTTGAGCATCAAGATAGACACATGGGACACAGTGTGTCAACTGCCAGAAGAAGTTTCAGTCTCTATGGGGGTTTATGAGTAGGGCAATCATGCCCTGCTGGGGTTTCTGAACAGGAATGCTGTGGCACCAAAGATAATGCTGTGAGAGCTCCATCAGTTCCTCATACATCTCCACTTTGCATGAAAAGTAATCCTGATAGGATGGACCTTCTTATGTTACATGGCAAAGGTAGGCGCAAGATGCAAAAAAAACTCACTACAGGCTACAGGTTACTGAAAGCATGAGGAGGGACTTGCAGTTTGATTGGCATTCTTGAAACACTTCAATTTGGCATCCACTTTACTCATGGTCATAACCAGCCAGGAATTGGAGCTCTACATAGAGGCAACTGTAAGCTTAGGTTTCAGAGCATACTTCCATGGGGCATGATGCATGTTACAATGGCCATCCAGCTAGGGCAAGATGGGGTTGACAAAGAATGTTACCTTGCTCAAGTTCTTCCCTATAATAGTTGCTCTTTAGGTCTCAGGGGTTTGGTTCAGGAATCGCAAGGTCAACTTTAGAATGAATTACATAGTCAGGACACATACAGACTATTGGGGCAAAAGTTCTGATGAGGATCTCATGCAGGTCTTTGCACTGAATCACCTTTTATTTAACATCCACTTTAAGGCAATGCATGTGCCGGGTGTGGATAATGGCATTGTTGATGCTCTTTCTTGCTCACAGTGGCAGAGATTTCAAGAACTGATGTCCAATACTGTAGAGCATCCCAGGGAAGTCCCAGTCCTACACTAGATCTTGGATAGCAGGAAGCCTGGGAGTTAATCAGGAATTCTATGGCTCCTGGTACAAAGGTAGCAGACAGGAAGGGTGTTGAAAACTTCTAAATGTAAGGTGGGCCCAGGGCTGGGGTAATGTATGACTAATACCAGAGGACCAATAATACCACTACTGCAAGTAATCTAAATGAAGCAATAGTTGGCAATGATTTAGATCTAGGGAAGTCACTGAGGCTGTTATGCCAGATAAAACAAATTCTTGTCAAAGCCTATACGGCTGTGTAAGGCTCTTTCGTGCGCAAGTGTTGGAGCCACGGTTGCATGGCTATTGGAGCAGCAGAGGTGGTATTGGGGCAGTGGCAGTGGTGACCAGCTATTGGAGTGGAGGAGGCAGTTTTGGATGAGATGGCATAGCTGTCGGAGCGGCGACGGTGTACCATTCACAAGATGGTGGTGGTGATACAACCGCACATGTGCGATACTCACGTATGCACAGTTGTCATGGAAGTTCGCTCACTATGTAGTGCACCCATGGGGAGGGGGTGACCATGCTGCAAAGGGGAGCTCCATCTGCAGAGGACAGCACCAATGGAGTCAGTGCTGTCCAGACATTGCCATATCACTGTAGCAGAACACAGGGCTGTGTTCCAGACACAGCTCTGTTGTTCTCCTACAGTGATCACAAAACATCTGCAGAGCTCTGCCCATGCAGCCGTAAAAATGATTTGCAGTTGTTACAGTTAACCTAGCCAGCAGTGGTGCTGGTTTGGTCACACATAATACAAAGGCAAAGATAGTGACATGCCAGGAAACCGATGATGATCAAGAAGTCCCTTAGGATGGTCAACATGGTCATGTGGACTTTTATAGACACTGTTGAGGGAATTGTCTAGACATGATGCAATAGACACAAAGTAACCCAAGTTCTAATGTCACACTCCGAGGTGGGGGGGGTAGGGAGGGAAAGAGGGGAGGAGATAGCTTTTCTTTTTCTGAATTGTCACATTAAGGTACTTTACCTTGTTCAGTTATTGTTGTGTTAATTTTATAAAACTAATAAAAACTCTGAATTTCAGAAGTTACCCAAGTTGTATGCAAACAATGGTGTACACCTGTCAGATGCAGGCAATGACATTTTCCTAGCAAAGCTACATGTTTTGGGGAGATTGATTTTGTCATTCTGTGGCAGCACAGTATTCTCACAAGGAGTGTACAAAGGAGGTAATGTGGGGGAATCTCCTACTGACACAGATGGGTTCTTCTCAAGGCTGGAAGGATGTGAGACCCCAGTGATTGGGTGTTATGGAGGCTGGTCAGGTGACAGCATCTTCGGGGTTACCTGCATGTGTAGCACCATCTTACTGTGTCCAGTTCTGGAGACCACATCTCTAGAAGAACATAGACAGAGTAAAGGACCTCAATCTGTACACCCTGAAGGAAAGTAGGGAAAGGAGAAGTATAATAGACTTTCCAATACCTCACAGGTATAAACAGGGTACAAGATGAAAGTATGTCTCAGAAAAAAGTTGCTCAAGAACAAGGGGGCATGCTATGAAGCTGGAGGGTGTAGACTCAGGGGAAACATAAAGAAGTACAGTACTTCTTCACAGAAAGTGTGGTGGATGCCTGGAACAGTCTTCCAGCAGAGGTGATGGGGCAAAAACTGTAATGGCATTTAAGAATGCATGGGAAGCCAAAGATCAAGTAGGGTCTACGGTGTTACAGTAGATAGGTAAAATGGGCAGACAAGGAGGGCAAAGAGGTCCTTATCTGAAATCAAATTCTGTTTCTATTTTATCTCATGGGGGAAGAGTACATGTCACACATCTCTGAGCCACTCCTTAGGCCTCAGAGGCCATTGTCCCTCCAGAGGTAGTATCCTTTGGGAAAGACTGGATCTGTACAGATAGCCCCTGTGGGTAGGGGACAGACTGGCTTGATTGAGATGACCACCTAAACACTCATTGATACTCCCAAGCTGCTCATTTAATTTTATTGATGTAGGTGTTTACTTTCACTAAATACATAGCTGTAGCCATTTTCTCCAAAGCACTGTGTATATATCTTCTGTTCGGGTGCCGGGGTATAGGGCCTACTAAGACAATAATTTTTATTTTCTGAATTTGAGTATCATAGAAAGGAAGACAATAAGTCTAACAATAAGAATAGTTCAAGATTTTTGCATCTAATTAAATATGATTTCAATACATTAAGTCTTAATCCTATATTTTAAATACAGATAATAACTCTTATCTAAGGGTCTTATTTTACAGGACAACTAAACAAGCTTTTTACACTTTTTGTTTTTTAAAAAATTACTCCATGGGCTTGTAAAGAAGAGGCTGTTGTTTGCATTTATACTGAAACAGCATTTATTAAAGTAGGAGAAATGTAGTTTCACAGCATTTAAAAATTTTAAACACAGCCTCTCCTGATTCAAAAATCCTGCTCTGAGAATCCTAAAATTGCTGCCTTGATTATGTCAATGAAGTGAGAGATGCCAGCTGTGTAGATGTATTCTAGCTCCACTAAATGTATTCAAATGTGAATAACTTTAAAATGAAAAACAAGCATTTGTCAATGCCGAATGTTGGCTTGCTGGCATTAGCATTGGGAGTGCAGGAGTTAGAAATGCAAAATAGGAATGGCAGTGAAGTATTGAAGTAATGCCAACCCCCCCCGTAGAGACTGAAAGGAGTTGGGAGTGTGGCTTTGGGTCGGCCATAACGGCTGATGCCATTCCACCTCACCCCACCATGCAGGGAGCGACAGGTGTTGGGGTGTTCAGTGGGGTCTTTGGCCCTTATGCTCACCCCATTCCATAAGGAAATAAGCTGGGGTGCAATATAGGAGAATGGGGTGAATGCTAGGGTGATGGAACCCAAGACACACCTCAATGCCTGTCAGTGGCTGTAGGGTAGGGGCTAGGGGTAGAATTCTGCAACCATACTGGCTGATGAACTCAAGTTATGTGCCCAATGTCTGTCAGTCTCTACAGGGTGGATGTATGGTTGGAAACCTTAACTCCCCGGGTGTTTGTTGGTATTTCACTCCAAATTTTCAATATTGGCTTTTTGGGACCCCGCCTCATGAACAGTGGCACTATCATTTTGTTACTCAATCCTGAAAGGTGATTTTGCACAGCAACTGCACCATTGGGAGCCACAGATGTGGAAACACATTTCAGGTAGAATGTGGAAAATGACAGCTGTACTGTTCATGAGGAGGTGTAAAAAAATAGCAATGTTGAAAATCTGGAGAGAAAATATGAAAAATTTGCAAACTTACGAGCATGCGTAGACACTGCAATGCACACCAAATTTTCAACACGGGCATTTTGAGACCTCCGCTCATGAACAGTGTCACTGTGATTTTCATAATCTGTCCCAAATGTTGATTTCCCACAGTGACTGCACCATTGTGTGCCAGATGTGCAAAAACACACTTTGGGCAGGATGTAAAAAATGAAAGTTGTACTGTTCATAAGGAGGCATGACAAAATGGCAGTGTTGAAAATCTGAAGTGAAAATATTAAAAATTCTCGAAGTTATGAGCATGCGTGGAAACTGTGCAACACACGCTCATGACATAGTCAGGTTTTGGAATTTTTTCACCAAATTTTCAACATAGGCATTTTAGGACCTCTGCTCATGAACAGTGTCACTGTGATTTTTCTTAATTTATCCTGAATATTGATTTCCCACAACAATCGCGCCATTGTGCGCCACATGTGCAAAAACACATTTTGGGCAGGATGTGAAAAATGACAGCTGTATTGTTCATAAGGAGGTATGAAAAAATGGCAGTGTTGAAAATCTGGACTGAAAATATTAAAAATTCTCAAAGTTAGGCACGTGTGTGGAAACTGTGCAACACACGCTCATAACACAGTCATTTTTTGGAATTTCTTCACCAAATCTGCAACATATGCTTTTTGGGAACCCATCTCATGAACAGTGACACTGTCATTTCATTACTCAGTCCCAAAAGATGATTCCATGCAGTGACTGCAAAATCACCTTTCGGGACTGAATAATGAAATGACAATGACTGATTTCATGAGGTGGGGTCCCAAGAACCACATGTTGAAAATTTGGAGCCAAAAGTGAAAAAAATGGCCCGCGATATCCACCTAACTTGAAAACCCCCCATTTATGCCATTATATAGCTTATCTGCATTTCTTCAGTTCGCAGTTGACTTTGAAGAGTGCAGACATGTTCCCCTACCACTGAAGATCATTGCGCCAGGCTCTGGAGGTAAGTATGGGGTGAGGGGTGCGTGTGAGAAGGTGGGGTGCACAGAGGGTGGATGTGGGTTGGGGAGGGGGCACTGTGGACAACAAGGGACCATTTTCTTGTTTTGCAGGGAAAAAGAAAAAGTAACTTTGGGGGTAGTTTTTTTTTTTTACAGGTGACACCAATACATTTGGTCACACTGGGGTGGGCTCCCAGTGTGCCACCTGGGTTTTTTTGGGGGGAACTGGAGCCAACAGGGATTGGGCACCCCGTCAACAAATAAAGCATGTCTGTGTTGGGGGCATGATGCCAATGGGGATTGGGCACCCCATTAGCAAACAAATAAAACTGGGGGGGAATTATGCTGATGGGGATTGGGCACAGCTGTCAGCAAAAAATTGAACTGGGGAGGGGGCATGCCAACAGGGGGATTGGGCACCCCTGAAGTTGACTTTTTAGAAATTGCAAGAGGCAGACAGCGGGTGCCGCCGCCATGTTTATTGAAATGTTTCACCAGGAATGGCATATAATAGAGGAGTGTCAGATCTGCCGCTGCAATGACAACCCTGTCTCTCATTGCAGTGGTGGATTTCTTTCAAGTTGGTGGCACTCTCTGAAACTGCTGTCATCAGCAGCATGTTCATTGGTTGGTGGCTGAGGGACACACTGGTAAAGCATCCCATGGATTTGCCACAACACTGACACACCTTTGAAAGTGCTACTACTGCAGGATGTTGCTTGTGCATGTGCGCAAGCCAACATAATGATAGTATGGTACTTTGAGCACGAAAGTTGTTCAGCACAAAAATATCTACAAAATTAAAGGTGTTTCATTTATAGATTCTTTTTTATTTTAAATTAGTGAAAAAAGCAGCAGAAAATTCAATTTTTTGTCACTTTGGCAACAAACAAATGCAAATAGCTTTAAAACAAAAAAATGATAGTATGGTACTGTGAGCACAAAAGTTGTTCAGCACAAACATATCTACGAAATGAGTGGTGTTTCATTTATATATAACTTTTAGTTTTTTTTATAATTAGCAAAAACCAGCAGAAAACTCAATTTTCTTTTTCACTTTTTCAACAAACAAATGCAAATAACTTTAAAACAAAAATGATAGCATGGTACTGTGAGCACGAAAGCTGTTTAGCACAAAAATATCTACAAAATGAGTGGTGTTTCATTTATAGACACCTTTTAGTTATTTTATAATTAGCAAAACACAGCAGAAAAATTCAATTTTCTTTTTCACTTTTTGCAACAAACAAATGCAAATAGCTTTAAAACAAAATATGATAGCATGGTACTTTGAGCATGACAGTTATGTAGCACACAAATATCTGCCAAATGAGTGGTGTTTCCTTCATAGATACATTTTAGATTGTTTTATAAGCAGCAAATAAATGGCAGGAAAATCAATTGTTTCCCTTTTTTGGAGATATGGCATCAACGGAATATGCTGCCTCCCTATTGGAAATAATGTTGATATGTTTTGTTTTCAAGCCCTTCCTAATTAATCAAACTGCAATTTGCTTTTCAAATAGCTCCCACCTCCTGCCTTTTGAAGGGGGAGGAGTGCAAAGCTGTTGTATGCTTGGGCCAGATTTTGAACAATATTTCCAGCAGGGAGGGGACACATTCCATGCTATCATTTTTTATTTTAAAGCTAATTGCATTTATTTGTTGAAAAAATGAAAAAAAAAAGAATTTTCTGCTGCTTTTTTGCTAATTAAAAAACCTAAAAGGTATATAAAAATGAAACACCACTCATTTTGTAGATATTTTTGTGCTGAACAGATGTTGTGCTCACAGTACCATGCTGTCATTTTTTGTTGTAAAGTTAGTTACATCTGTTTGTTGCCAAAGCGACAGAAAATTTAATTTTCTGCTGCTTTTTTGGCTAATTTAAATAAAACATAAACAGTATCTATAAATGAAACACCTCTCATTTTGTAGATAGTTTTGTGCTGAACAACTTTCTTGCTCAAAGTACCATTGTATCATTTTTCATTTTAAAGTTATTCACATTTAAATACAGTTAGTGGAGCTAGAATACATCTACACAGCTGGCATCTATCACTTCATTGACATCATCAAAGCAGCAATTTTATGGTTCTCAGAGCAGGATTTTTGAATCAGGAGAGGCTGTGTTTAAAATTTTCAAATGCTATTAAACTACTTCTCCTACGTTAGTAAATGCAGTTTCAGTATAAATGTAAACAACCGCCTCTCCTTTATAAGCCTATAGAGTCATTGAAAAAATGTGTAAAAAGCTTGTTTAGTTGTCCTTTAAGATCTAATTAATTAGTTATATTCTACAAAGTAATTCTTATTATTTTTATTGACATATTTCATCCACAATTGCTTTCAAATTCTTGCCATTATTATCTGTTATCATCAGGAAACCAAATACAACACTGGAAATTTTGAGATTGAAGAAAAATAGTTATTATTGTCTGGGCTAAGGATTAAACAATGACAATGACAAATTTGGTGAACATGCTGGAATCCAACATTCTAGGCATCTATGAAGCAGGTCCAAAGGAACTCAGTTTCCCTTTAGTACATCTGCAGTTCAATTTTATAATGCCACACTTTTTATAGGGAACACATACTGAACTTATCCAGGTTGTTGGCAAGCCATATCACCTGCAGCAACTAATCAGTAACTATGAGAAAAAGAACTCCTCATGCTGCACAAATCTTAGTGCCATTTCCAGCTCTATCTCAGAGGGAAAGGACCTGAAAGTGGTTACTAAAGGAACACCTTTTATGCGAAAAAGAGGATTATACAATGGGCTCCAATAATCCTGCAACCTGATTAGCTGACTGGCACCTTTTTGCCATGGTAAATTCTAGCATTACCCATGAAAAATGTGCCAGTCAGCTGCATCTGGAAGCCCCTGTCTCTGAAATACATCTGAGCCCTCAAAGTTGAAAGTGAAACCGCCATGTTTAATCCCCCGCTTAACCACCGTCTCCCACAACTCATGCCACAACATAGAAAATGAAATACAATAAGTCCCCAAAATACAGACAAAAGTCAGAATGAGCCACAGTAAGTTACCAAAACACTCTGGCAAGCAAAATATGAACCCATACTTTTGTATTTTATAGAAATCATCTATAACCGCTTCAATGTGCTCACCTGTCAAACTTTTTCTTTTTGTTTTTTTCAGTCACCTTTGACTCCGTTGCCGCCCCGGATTGCCATGCTCCCGCATCCATCAAATGGTGGTTTGGCTAGACCAACACCTCAACTTCTCTGGTCATGTTGACACCATCCTGAAGAAGCTGCACCCCAAACTTGGCACATTATATAGGAAACATAGCTGCATCCTACTACTGTCAGGAGTGAACTTGTCCAGAAGTTGATATTGCCTATCTTTGACTACTGTGATGTAGTATACAGTGCCACTCCCATGTTCTCCTTAACCAGATTGGATACCCTTTTTAACTCCTTCTGTCGCTTTTCTCTTGAAGCCCCCTCTCGCATTCATCACTGTATTCTCTGCCACTCCTCCCTAGAAAATCGCTGCCTCCTCTGATGTGCCAAATTCATTACAAAATTTTGGTTTGGAACACTTCCCACCTATCTTACCTCATCCCTATCTATTCTCCCCTCACTGGGCCATTCCCTTAGGTCTTATGACTCTCAGCTACTAGTAATTCCTAGGCGGTCTACGTTATAGCACAAATGTCCATCTACCATCACTTCTCTAAACTATGGAATGCCCTGCCTCTCCATATTTGCCAATCCTCCTCCCCCCAATCCATCTCCCTAGCCCTTCAAAACTTTCTTGCTGTGAATTGCACCTGTGATTAAATGTCTCTAATCCTTCCCCTGCTGCTTGCCACTGCTCCATCCTCTGCTTTGCATGATGGTTGCACATCACTGTTCCATGGGGTTGATTACAACTGTTTTGTACTACAGCACTTCAGGGTATATTCCTTGGCTACATTTTGCACTGTTAATCAGTCATGACTCTCTATTATTGTACTGTGTATGTTGTATGCTCAGGATGTATGTATCCTTGGCTATTTTTTGCACTGTTAATCTGTCATGACTCTATTAATTTTACTGTGTATGTTGTATGCTCATGATGTATGTATTATATAATGTATTTTTATTTTTCACCTATTAGCCCCCCCAGGACGCACCAAGAGATAAGCTATTTGTGCTCAGTGTGCCTTTCTTTGTGAAACATTTCAATAAATAAATGGATCATTGCAGTGAGAACTCCCTTTGAGAAAAAAAATATTGGTAAAGCGTATGATATAAATAGCTCCCTTCCACATCAGCTGTGGCTACTTGTCACTTTTAAAGTCATTACCTCCTGACTGCCACAGCGCTGAAGCCCCAGAAGGGCTCTGCTCAGCTCCCATGGTCCCTCTTCACCTAACCACAATTTTTAAGTCTGTTACAAATGCTGGAGTGGGGAAACTCTTTATTAAAAATGACGGCTAAAAATAATACAAATCATGTCCGAAAAGCCCAGCCCTGATATTGGGCATACACCTATGTCCAATATCACAGCTCTGTTTCTCTGCCATGGTTTGTATAACTTACAGCCTCATTTTTAATAACGACTCAGTTGCCCCCACTCAGCACCACTTAAAGATTTAAAATACATCATTAGCTGAAGGGCGATTGTGGGACTCAAGCAAGAGCCTCTGGAGGCTTCAGCCTGTGGCAACTAAATCACTTGCACTCTTGTTTTAGGATCTGTGTTCTGCTTCCAATGCCAGCACAGTGAGTAGACTATTATACTGTGCAAGCAACAGAAGCACTTTTATCATGAGGGGGGTCTGGGCTGTCCGCATTTTATGTCACTTGATCTCTCCCCCCTCCGTAAACTGCTGATTTGGCAAAATGTTGCTTCTACCTGCATGCTATAACTAGAAGGGAACAGACATTTCAGAGAATAGTAAAACTGGGAGGAAAGTTGTACATTTAGCAGAAGCTCAGATGGGGGCAAACGGGTCAAGTTAACTAATTTCATCACTCTCCCCAATAATTACCTTTAATTTAAAGTGTTCAGGGACAGTTGACAGGTATAACTACAAGAGAGCTACTGTTTAATTTAAAAGTGTTCCCTCCTGAGGTACAGAGATTGCCTAAAATGAGTGAGAGCCCCTCCAGATACAGACAGTCTAGGAAGTATCTCCCCAGCAACAAAGGACTAATTTTTCTGGTGGAGTAATAAAACATTAAAAATTATTTAAAATACAAAAAAAATATTTTTTTCTTTCTTTTTTGACACTAAAAATAGGGGGCCACATTGTATAATCACAATAAACCACTACAAGGTGTTGGTTATGCTGGGATTTACCCATGCCTGGTGAGGTTTAGTCAGTAGTCACAAGGCCAAACCATGCCAGGCATGGGTAAACCTAGCATAACCAACACTCTGTTGCAGTTTATTGCTTAAACTTTTCATTAAAAGGCATTCAAAATCATCAAGGAGTCATAGATTATCATTGCAGTTACCTTATTATCACTGTATTTAACTGTTTTTTTTTTCAAGTAGGCAGGCTAATGAAATCAAGCTGCAAAGAAGAGGAGAGTGAACACTGAGTGAGCCTGCACTGGCAGCTGCTGGCCCTGCTACGGGAGCAGGACATAATGAATTTAATGGACTGCTAAAGGTGCAGAGGGGATTTTGAAAGATTTATTTGACACATATTTTTATTGTGTACTAGTGGTGTAGAGGGCACATAAATCCATTTTTTTACTTTATTGTATTTTCCACCTGCAACAGGGGCAGTAAATAGTGAATATAGTAGACTGGGAAAGATGCAGAGGGGATTTTGAAGGATCTGAGAAATAATTTTCTTTAATTGACTGATTGTGGTGCAATAGGGCACAGAAATCTATCTTTTTATGTTTTTTCCTGTGTATGTTAGCCCGCCAGTCAGTTTGTGAGGGAAAAATAAAGCAGACTTCTGTGTGAGACAGTGGAGTGGGGTGTGGTTTGTCAGTGAGGGTGTGTGGCCTGGTGGTGTCACTCTTCCCTGTCACCTCATGAGTCACATGGCACTGCAGCATGTGCATGCACTAGGCATGCATGTCTGATGGGCATTTAAGAACCATCAGCAACTATGGTGAGTCATCATTGTTAGCATCTGAGGGTAGCTGCGTCATGTCATCATGTATTGTGTGTGTTGTTTTTGAATGTAAAAAACAGGAAAAGAAGAAAAGGAGGAGAAAGGGATGTAGACAAAAGGAAATGAGGTGAGGTAAAACAGTTGTATTTTTCTACTTTTTATTTTGTACCAGGTCATTCACAGGAAGATTTATCTTTAATTTCAGATTACAAAGTATCTATACCAACAGCTAAGAAAATCATTCTGTTAGGGGAAGCTAATATCAGTTGGTTTGAGAAATCTAATGCTAAAGTTGGGACCAGTTAACTAACATAAATTTGCATCAGGTTATTAATTCACTGACTAGGTTTAATCAGAAGTAAGGTTCTGAAACCTAATCTGATTGGGCATCGACTTCTGAGTCAGACTAAATAGTTCGAGTATTCCCTCTAGCTGATTATTTAAGTGACCATTGTCCCATTTTCTGTTCCTGGAGTGTCCAAAATCCAAATGTTCTGCCAGTTTATATTACTTCAAAATCTTTAAAAAAATTGGATCTGGTTGTTTTTGGTAATTCTATTACAGCTATTGATTGGTCTTATTTGTACTTTATTCCTAATATTGATCTCATGCGGGATTTTGTAAGTACTGAATTTAGCAGGGTTTGTGATGTGTTTGCTCTATTTCATAAGCTTAGGGTTAGGAAGCGATTTCAGGAATGGATCACACCTGACTTAATAGCTAAGATGCAAGAAAGAGATGCTGCTTGGCTTGCTTATTTGAAATCATGCTTAGACAGACTAAATCTAATTTTTTTTTTCAGCACCAGTTCCCCTGTTCTAATAAGCAACAGGAGAACTGGGCAATTTTGAATAAGTTACTAGGAAAGACAGACACTACTTATATTCCATTACTCACCACTGGTGATGATAACAAAGTGGATCAAATGGTTACTGCTACTGAATTAAATCAAGCTTTTACTGATGTTTCCAAATTATCCCTGTTATTAGTACCACTGGATCTTTGTTAACAAGAAAGTAGACATACTGTAGTTTGTCTAAATTTGAGTTTAAAACATTGATACTTGAGCAAACCCTAGGATATCTCAAGGGAATTAAATTAAATCATGTATAGGGGCTGATATGATTGACTTACATTTGATTGGCTTAGTTTTGGACTTCATGGTTTTGCCAGTGAACATTTTGTTTAATCATTGCATATCTTATGCTGAGATCCCACAATTCTGGAAGCAGGCCTATGTTTTTCCAATATTTAAATGTGATGATTGTGCTCTTCCAAGTAATTATCACCCTATCTCATGGCTTGCCCCTAGGTACTGGAGTATATAGTATTTGATCAAGTAAAAATATCTTTATTCTAGAAACTTATTAACACCAAATCAGCATAGTTTCAGAAAATAATTATAGTACCCTGATGGCTACTTTGGAGTTCATAAATGTTCTCCACAGGACCTTGCATGGAAGAGGTATGATAGGTGTATTGTTGCTTGAGTTATCAAAAGCATTTGATTTAGTTAATCATAGCTGCCTGCTTACTCGTCTTGGGAATCTTTTTTTTTTCTGTTAATGCAATAAATTGGTTTTCATATTATTTGTTTACTAAAAGCAATCAATTATTCTTGGTTCAGTTATTTCTCCTTTGATTGACATACATAGGGTGTTATACAGGGATTGATTTTGGGGCCCATTTTGTTTAATATGTTTTTAAATCCCCAGAGTTTGATCGTGTTACCCGTGTTGTTCGCATTGTACATGCATCCCCTGGATGAGCTCATTAGACAGTACAGCTTGAGTTTTCACTGCTATGCAGATGACACCCAGCTGTACATGTCATTTGCATCTGGATCAAATGGTGCTGTGGATGTGCTAAACAAATGTCTGGCCAAGATCCAGGACTGGATATCCTCTAGCTGACTAAGACTCAGTGTTTACGCACAGAGGTTCTTTGTCTTTTAAATAGTTTTTTATTTTAATGGGTTCACCACAATATATCCCAGGCACACTGCCTTAGGGGTAGCTGGTCCATTCCACTGGGGTGTCAAACAGATGAGGCATACTGATGAGTCCTGGTAGGACGAAACACGTGTCTATGTCTTCTGTTAGCACCCTTGCAAAATGTGAGAGAGGCCTTTCGGCACCATGCAATTCTGCTTAAAGTTGGACCAGCATAACATTCTGTGGTGATTTGCATATGCAGCCCATGATGCTTTGCATCGTGACGGCATGTGTGATTTTGTATTTTCTTGAAACTTGGCTTCCCAGCCAAATGCCCTTTGAGGTAACCCTTGCCTCAGTGTTTACGCACAGAGGTTCTAAGACTCATTCCTGATAAGAAGGAGGTACTAGTGATTAAGCCTGGTCATTGGGCAAAATGTAAACACTGCTGGAATGGTAACAGAATTATTGGCCCCACTCCCTTGGCAGTAGAGACGAGTAAAATTATCCAACTTCACTCCATGGATTAATCCATGAATTCTGCAGAATTTTGGGACTTCCACAAGGTTGAAGTTCATCTGCAAAGTGTGGAATTTTGCCCATGAATTGCTGCATTTTGCCAAAATTTTGCCATTCGTAGGCAGAATTCCACAAAAACTTCACCATTTCAACTTTTCTCCACAGAGGCGGATTTTGGCTGCTTCATGGCAAATTTACCTACAAATTTAAACTTTGGCCCATCTCTACTTGGCAGCATCCACCAAGGTGAAAAATTTAGGCATCATCCTCGATGATGGATTGACATTTGAGGTCCAAGTGTCACCTGTTGTCAGGAGTGGTTTTTACCATTTGAGGAATGCTGCCCGGATTAAAGCCTTGATTCTGCCTGGTGACCAACTCTCAGTGGTACATGCTTTTGTGATATCGTGGCATGATTACTGCAACACTTTGTACCTTGGGGTCACTGGAGGGGTTCTCCGGCAACTGAT
The DNA here is from genome assembly GCA_016271365.2 of Neoceratodus forsteri. Classification (NCBI taxonomy): domain Eukaryota; kingdom Metazoa; phylum Chordata; order Ceratodontiformes; family Ceratodontidae; genus Neoceratodus; species Neoceratodus forsteri. The sequence continues at coordinate 1,605,190,225 of CM057450.1, forward strand.
AGCTGGTGTAGAATATGGCAGCCAGGTTACTGACAGGCCTTCTGAGGTCCTGTCATGTGACCCCAGTTCTGCACAAACTGCACTGGCTGTCAGTTTGTTGGAGAATTACCTTCAAAGTGGGCTTGTTTACCTATAAGGCCCTACATGGATTGGGCCCTGGCTACCTGCATGACCTCCTGACCCCTGACCATCTGGTGCGCTCACTTCACTCCTCTATCAAGGGCCTCCTAGTGGTTCCCAGAGCATGCCTTAATTCCTCTAGTGACTGGTCATTTGAGATGGTGGGCCCAGAATTGTGGAACCTGCTACCAAAATCTTTGAGGAAGGCCATTGGTACAGGCTTTTAAGTGGGACCTGAAGGCGCATCTTTTTAGGAATGTGTTTCCAGATTACTTAGAGTTGAGATAAAAACTTGCTGCAATATCTAATATCTTATTTAATTGGATTTTCAACTGTTTTGTCTCATTATTCATTTTATGTTTTTTTATTGTAATATATGTTCCTACCAACTTGTACAGCACTCAGATCCTCCAGGATGGGCTCTCAGTTAAATAAACTCTTACTTACTAAATATTTTACCTACCATTGTTCAAGATAAAAATACTTTTATAACCATGTATGCAGATGATGTAGTGTTATATCAGCCTGGAGACAATCTTCTTGATATTGGTAAACATCTGCAGCAAGATTTTGCGAGAGTGAAATAATTGTTCATGGATAATGGAATGCTGCTTAATACCTCAAAGTCCAAGGGCCCGATTCTATAAGGGTTACACCTGGCATAACAGCAGTTCCACCAAGTAGAATGGCGTATGTAGCAACTTATGCCAGCAGGTGCGACATGCGCGATTCTACAAAGTGGCCTGCGACATGTCACAGACCACTTGTGCCAAACAGCAGTTACGCCGCATAAACCCCCTGCAACATGGCACTAGGGAGTTTACGGCAGCAGTTGCACCATATTCTAGAAGGTCAGCCACAAAGTCCCCACATCGGGATTCTACAAGAACCCCAGAGGAGAGTCGGCATCGTAAGTGCTGGTGTAACCTATGGCTGCCCCCTTGGGGTGCTGTATACCCACCTGCAGACATGCCAATATTCTGCCATCCCCCCACCCATACCCTGATATCTGAGTGCATCTCTACAGTATGCGCTGATGCTGGACTCAGTCAGCGGCTGGCCATGGTGGTGAGAGGTGGGCTGTGCCAGTCACTGGCTGGGGATGGGTGGGGGGTGCAGGATGGGCTGGCATGGCTGGGTAGGGTGTGGAGGGCCACTTGACTACTAGGGAATGGGTGTACTATATTTTATGTTGATCAGGGTGCTGCTAGACTACCAGGGATATGGAGATCACTGTAATTATTATTTTACAGTTTGGGGGGCCACTAGACTACCAGGGATATGGGGATCACGGTAATAATTATTTTACAGTTTGGGGGGACCGCTAGACTACCAGGGTTATGGGGATCACTTTATTTATTATTGTACAGTTCGAGGGGCCACTAGACTACCAGGGATATGGGGATCACAGTAATTATTATTTTACAGTTCGGGGGGGCCACTAGACTACCAGGGTAGGTATGCTTCTGTCTGACAGTGTTGAGGGGGCACTAGACTACCAGAGCTACCTGGGTATCTGCTGCATTTGTAGCTGGCGACAAGGGGTCAGGGTACAGGTGGGGGGGTTGACCGTGCCGCCCTGCTGTTGCGGCTTGCAACATGCTTGCCAGGTGCGCCCGCAATTCAGTGTACCTTGTCGCATGTCGCAAGTCACAGGACTTTGCTGTGGAGACCCTGTCCCTTCTAGAATAGGGTGCAGGGTCAATGTCGCAGTTGCAGGTGGCACAAGTTGCGTTCGGCGGCAACTTGCGCCACCCTTCTAGGATCGGGCCCCAAATCTTTGTTTTGTGGTTCTCAACATAAGTTGAATAAATCTGGGCCTTTCCCTTCCTTTTGTGATCTGTCTGGATCTAAAACTGAACATGTGACACACTTTTGATATATGCGTTTTGTACTGGATCAGTAGTTAACATTTCAATATCATATTAGCTATGTTGTTAAAAATGTACATTCCAGATTAGAACAGTTGTATAGATCGGGTATAGTTCTCAGCTAGGGTTAGGGAAGCAGTCAGGGCTAAAATGAGGGCCTTTTATAAATATAATGGAAAGCAGGAGAAGCATGATAGGATGAATATCTCCAGAAAAGTAGGGGGGAAAACAGGGCTGTCAGGGAGGCAAAAGTGGACACAGAGCTGCGCATCACAGAGGGGGTGAAGAATGGAGAAAAACAGTTTTTTAGACATATTAGTGAAAAAGGGCTAAGGGGGATCCCACAGTTAGTGGAGGGGGTAGGGTGATAAAAGATGATTAGTAAAAGGCTGCAGTCCTGAATGACTACTTTTACTCAGTATTCACTAAGGAGGAATTCGGGCACTTGCCTGAGAGTGGCATCAAAGCAGCCACAAAGGGAGTCCTGGAAATGAGTCAGTGATTGTTTACTAGTGAAAGGGTCCTGAAAGGACTGGCAGCCCTTAAGATAGATAGGGCCCCAGGTTCAGATGGGTTGCACTTGAGGATACTTAGGGAGTTAGCGGTGGAGGTGGCTCTACCACTGACATCTCACTCAGGTCTGGGGAACTTCAATGGGATTGGAAGATGGCAGACATTATGCTGCTACATAAAGGGTGGGGGGATAAGGAGCAACCATGGAATTACAGGCTTGTCAACCTAACCTCTATTTAGGGGAAGCTGATGGATTCTCTGATCAAACAGGACATCATAGAGTGCCTGGAGAGCAACGGACTCCAGGACAGTAAACAATGCAATTTTGTGGCAGGAAGATCATGCCAGACCAAACTGATAGTTTTCTTTGACTAGGTGACAAAGGAGATAGACAAGGGCCATTGGTGAACTTGTTGTACTTTGGCTTCAGTAAGGCCTTTGATTCAGTACCACACAAGAAATTGCTTAAAAAATGGAAGACCTGGGTCTGGTTAAAACTCTAGTAAAGTGGGTGGGTAATTGGCCAGCAGGGAGGCAACAGAGGCTGGTGATCAATGGGGTTAAATCAGAGGAAAGGGAGGTAATGAGCAGAGTTCCACATTGATCTTCCCTGGGTCCGGCCCTCTTCTACATGTTATTTAATGACATTGAAGGAATCCAGGGCAGGTTGTGTTTCTGTGGATGACACAAAAACTATGTGGGAGGGTTGACAGTGAAGAAGGAATAAGAGATGTGCAGAAGGACCTGCAAAAACATGAGGAGTGGTCAGAGGTCTGGCAGTTAAAATTCAACACTAAAAAGTACAAGGTAATGCCCCTAGGGAAAAAGAACCCCAAGATGGAGTAATGGATGGGAGGGGAGAGACTTAGCACTTCAGATGAAGAATGAGATCTAGGAGTTATCATCAGTAACTCCCTTAAACAAACAAGTCAGTGCATCGAGGCCTGTAGCAAGGCTAACACAATGCTGGGATGTATTGGGAGGAGGACATAAAAACATAGAAATTGATGGCAGATAAGGACCGCCAGGCCCATTCAGTCGGCCCATATACACTACCTTTAATTAGCTGCCACTGACCATACTTGGTCAATGGCTTCTGCATCTCCTTCCCCCTTCCAGGGTTCCCTTATGCCTATCACATGCATGCTTAAATACCCCTACTGTGCTTGCTTCCACCACCTCCTGGTGCATGCCATTCCAGTTTTCCACTACCCTTTCTGTGAAAAAGTACTTTCTCATGTTGTCCCTTAATCTACCCCTTTCAGTCACATGTCATGTCTTCTTCTTGTTTTAGAACAGCTTCTCTTCTGAAAGATGCTGCCCTCCTGTATCTTATTAATTCACTTAAGATACTTGAAGGTCTCTATCATGCCTCCCCTCTCCCTCCTCTCCTCCAGGATATACATATTGAGCTCTTCCACTCTCTCCTTGTATGACTTCTGGTGCAGGCCCTGCAACATTTTTGTTGCCTTTCTTTGAACTGCCTCCATCCAGTCTATGTCCTTCCAGAGATGTGGCCCCCAGAAATGGACACAGTATTCCAAATGTGGTCTCACCAATGACCTGTACAGTGGCATTAGGACCTCTTTTCTTCTGCTGCTACTACCTCTCCCTATGCACCCCAACATCCCACTGGCTCTACCCACTGCCTTGGCACATTGTTTGGCCACCTTAGGTCACCAGATACAATGACCCCCAGATCTCTTTCCCATTTTGTGGCCGATATCTCCCCCTTCATCATGTACTCCTTCCCTGGGTTCCTGTACCCCAGTGCATGATTTTGCACTTCTTCAGATTGAATCCCAGCTGCCACACTCTGGACTGTTTTTCCAGTTTAGCTAGGTCCTTCCTCATTTTCTCCACCCTCCTGCACTGTCTACCCTATTGCGTATCTTTGTATCATCTGCAAAGAGGCACACCTTCCCCACCAGGCCCTCTGCCGTGTCACCGATGTAGGTATTAAACAGCACTAGTCCAAGAACTGAGCCATGTGGCACCCCACTAGTCACCATCCCCACCTCAGATTTAGCCCTGTTTACCACCACTCTCTTGTGTTATATTCCTCAACCAATTTCCAACCCAGATCACCACCTTGCGTCCCAATCCTAGACTGCCCAGATTCTTCATAAGCCTCCTATGTGGAACGGTGTTGAACACCTTGTTGAAGTCAAGGTAGGTCACATCCACTGGCCCACCTGATCCACCTCCTTAGTGATCCAATCAAAGAAATCAATCAGATTTGTTTGGCATGATTTTCCTGCCATGAATCCATGCTGCCTCGGATCTTGTTCTCCACTTAATTCAAGGTGCTCTACTATCCTTTCCTTTAGCAGAAATTCCATAATTTTTCCCACCAGCTAGGTCAGGCTCACAGGTCTATAGTTTCCAGCCTTCTCTTTCTGCTCCCACATTTGTGGAGGGGGACTACATCAGCCCTTCTCTAGTCCTCTGGAACCTCCTCTGTTTCCAGTGACTTGTGAATAGGGCTGCCAGTGGTGCTGCCAGTACCTCCCTAAACTCCTTTAATATTCTAGGCTGCATTCCATCTGATCCCATTGCCTTATCCACCTTTAGTTTTGTAAGTTCTTCTAGGACTCTTTCCTCTTTGAGTGGACTGTTGTCCACCTCTCTTCCCATCCTGCTTCTTAACTGCAGTCCATCCCCTTCCTCTTCCTCCATGAAAACTGAACAGGAATATTTGTTCAGGATTAATGCCTTATCCTGATTCCCTTCCACTCCCTCTTCTTCCTCTGCTTTTAGCCTTACAACCCCTCCAGTCCTTCTCTTCTCGCTAATTTATCCATAGAAGGTCTTGTCTCCTTTTTAACTTCTCTTGCTATATTTTCTTCTGTCCTTGCCTTTGCTCCCCTGACTGCCTTCCCTGCCTCACTCTGCTTTTCTAGATACACTGCCCTGTCTTCCTCCTTTTGAGTCTCCTTATATTTCTTAAAGCTAACTTTTTTTGCCCTTACTTTTCCTGCCATCCCCTGTGAGAACCATAGTGTTTTTTTTTCCTTTTGCCTTTGTCTATTTGCTGAATACAAAGATTGTAGCCTCCACTATGGCTCCTTTAGATGGGCCCACTGTCCCTCAACTCCCCCCCCATTTCTCTCCCCCATCTAGGACCTCCCTGAGACATACCCTCATCCTAATGAAGTCTGCCTCCTGAAGTCCAGAACCCTCACCTTTGTGTGGCATGTCCCTGTTGCATTTCTCACATTAAACCACATTGCGTGATGGTCACTGAACCGCAGGAGTTCACCTACCCTGGCATCTGTAATTCTGTCCCTGTTGATCAGTACCAGGTCCAGAATTGCTTCCTCCAGGGTTGGCTCAAGCACCAGCTGAGTGAAGTCAGCCTGGTGTAGGGAGTCCATGATGTCTCTGCCCCTGGCTAGTACAGCTGCTTGGGTGCCCCAATCAACTTCTGGCAGGTTGAAGTCATCCATCAGTAACACCTCTCCTTTGGCTGCCATCACCTGGATGGCTTCCAGTAGATCCCTGTCCATTTCCTCCCTTTGTGCTGGGGGTCTGTATATTACTCCAATGTGATTGGCTGTGCCATTGCCTACCTCTAGGGTGACCCACAGTGCCTCTGCCTCCCCCTGCATTCCTTGCACCTCTGTCACCTTTATACCCTCCTTGATGTATAGTGCCACCTCTCCTCCCTTTCTACCCTCCATGTCCCTTCTGAATAAAGTATACCCTTTTATAGCTATGTCCCAGTCATGGTTCCTATTGTACCAATCCAGATAAGGCATATTACCTTGGAGGGGAAAGACTAACTGCCTCCACCCAAGAGCACAATTTGGGAATCATTATGTCAGACAACTTGAAGGTAGGTAACCAGTGCAAGAAGGCAGCATTAAAGGCCAGTGGTATGCTGGGATGCATTGCGAGGGGAATTAAAAGCAGCAAGAGGCAAGTGATCCTGCCACTGTACAGATCACTGGTTAGGCCTCACCTGGAGTACAACGTCCAGTTCTGGAGGCCCCACCTCAAAAAGGACATTGACTGAGTGGAAACTGCAGAGAAGGGCAACAAAAATGATTCAGGGACTGCATAAGATGTCCTATGGGGATAGACTGAAAGAACTGAACATGTATTCCCTGGAACAGAGAAGAGAGAGGGGTGACATGATTGAAACATTCAAGCACATAAAAGGCATAAACCAGGTGCAGATGGATGATCTCTTCCAATTTAAGAAGGGCAACAGAACCAGCAGACATGATCCAAGGCTGCAAGGAGGGCAGTTCTCCACCAACACAAGGAAGTTTTTCTTCACAGAAGGAGTGGTGGATGCTAGGAACAGCCTGACTGCAGAGGTGGTGGGATCAAGCACAGTGGTAGGTTTCAAGAATGCTTGGGACAGATACTGTACAAGGGAGCCCTCAAACCCAAGGACAGTTAGAAGGCTAGGCTAAAAGACAATGGGCAGACTCGATGGACCTGGTGGTCCCCTCTGCTGTCAAGTTCTATGTTTCTATGTATCTATGTACCACATGTCTGTAACAGCTATAATATCCAGGTCAGCCTCTGATAACATGACTGTTGGATCAGAGATTTTGTTCCCTAGACTGTGGGCATTCGCACAAATGGCCCTCCATTTACTGCAAACCATCCTCCTGACCTCCCTCCTTTTCCCCTTGCTTCTCTTGCCCACCCCCTACTTCTGCTGACTCTAGTATTTGCTGGCAATTTGGTGTCATTATCGTCCTCCATGTTATCTGCATTATTCTGTGGGGGTGGGTATTTAGCTTTCCCCAGCTTCCTACCTCCACCATCCTTGACTAGTTTAAATGCTTGCCAATAAAGCATTTAAACTGTTCACTGCAGACATCAGTCCCCCTCATGGAAGGATGCAAACCATTACCACCGTACAGTTCTGAATTCTCCCAGGTGTGCCCCCAGTCCCCAATGAAGCCAAATCCCTGTTCTCCACACCAGCTCTCCAACCAAGTGTTGAAACCCTTGGTGTGTAGATCTCTAGCCTCCCCCTTGCCTTGAACAAGCAGCACTTCTGAGAAGGTCACTGATCTTGCAAACTGCCCCAGGATCCTCCCCAATTCCCTGAACTCCTCCTGCACTCTTCCTATCTCTTCCTTGCCAGCTAGGTCATTGGTCCTCATATGGATAATGACATCCAGCTCCCCCCTCTTCACTATTGCCCTAGCAATCCTCTGGATTTGCTTTATATCTCTCTGAGTTGTTCCTCCAGGTAGACACTTTACCTCCCTCTCCTCCTCCTCTCTGCCAGTTCCCAGCTCCACTCCCTGGATGATGGAGTCTCCCACCAGGAGTAGCTTCCTCTTCCTTTGGTGTTCTCTACCACCCACCTTTGGGGTTTCATTGTGGAAGTCACATTCATCCTCCCAGGATACAATCTTGGGTGACCCTGAGAGGCCTTCCCATTCCTTCAATACACAGTAGGAGTTTCTCAGTTGCACCGGCTGGGGGACATGCCTCTCACCCACATCCCTTACGCCTGCCCAAGCCCACCTTAGTTCAACCACTTCTGCTGCTGGGCATCCTTTTAGGTAGTGTGTGGATATGATGGCCTCTGTATTGGGGTGGAGGCTCCCTAAATCCTGCCCAACTCAGCTCGGAGACTAGCAGCCTCTGCCCTCAGCCCAGACAGATGCCTGCAGATGGGGCAGCACTGCAGCATTCAGAAAGTTTTTCTGAATACTGCTGCCCCACAGCCACTGCACTGAACCACTCCCAGCATCATTCCCCTTCTTGTCTGCTTGTTGCTACCCTATCTGCTATAAGCATTACTTATTGTAGAAGACAAGAAGTTTGATGCACTTATCCAACTGGATGAGATAATATGAGATGATGCTTGTGTAACTTGATTTGTTTGTGGCTTTCCACCTCTCTATCTGTGGGATATACCACTATGTAGGGGTATGATGCAAGGAACCCTAGAGGATGGTTCCCCCTCTACAGGTGCCGTGGGAATGATTGCATCGGCTTAAGGTAGGTTAGAAAGAAGCCCACGGGGAAGAGAGACAAGCCATTGGAGGAGGAGGGGTGGATGATGGGCAATGAAAAAAGAATCCTGGCAAAGCCCAGGATATGTGACCTTTTAAACTCAATGGGGGAGTGACGTTGTTGCTCCGCCCATCGAACCTCATGCTTAAAGCCCTCCCATTCAATGTGCTTACACAGCTGGATAAGATAATATGAGATAATGCTTGTGTAACTTGATTTGTTTGTGGCTTTCTGTCTCTCTATCCATGGGATATACCGCCCTGTAGGGGTACGATGCTAGGAACCCTAGAGGAGGGTTCCCCCTTACAGGTGCCACAGAAATGATTGTGTCGGCTAAAGGTAGGTTAGGAAGAAGCCCAAAAAAGAATATCCAAAGATGTCGAGCTTTGAAGAGATGAGGATGATGAATGAATTCTGAGAAGATGATAAGGGCTGACTCCCGAAGGAGAAAGAGGAAAGCCGGGGCCACCATCCTCCTCCATCCAACAGTGGAACCTAACTAACTAACCCGAAGAAAGCACTAACTAACTAATATTATGACTATTGTCACATAGGAGAGGAAAAACACCCTTTTTAAGGAGGAAACCTCTGGGGATCCAAGGCCTAGGTCACCTTCCCTCCAGGCTGACGATGTGTGATTTGAGGACATATGTCGTTAAAGAGAATGAATCATTAAAGAGAAGGATAGGAGTAGGAAAAATGACAGGATAGGGAAAAAAAAACCAAAAAGAAAGCACAGATCAAAGAAGGAATGTGATGCAGCAGGGACCCTAAATGGGTAGGCTCGAGTAGTCAATGGGAAGGAGTAAAGCCATGCAAAGGTCAGATGAGCGAGGGATATCCAGATGTGCTCGGAAGAAGACTGATGATGATGAGTGCTGTGACTGAGTGATGTGAGGAAGTATACCCTGAGGCCAAGAAGGCATGCCGAGAATCAGAGGGTATGCTCAGATCGAGTGGTCAATAGGAGCAAAATAGAAAATGGAGATGATGGAGCAAAGCCATGATTGGAGTGAATCCTGGATGGATGGTGTGAAGTGGGGAATGATGACCAGTTTGGAACCTGATACAGGCAGCCAGAGAGCCGATGTCACTGAGGAGGCATATGAGTAATGATAGGTATGCCCAAAAGAAATATCAAATGCATGCCAGATGGAGGCAGTCAAGACATATGAGGCAGCCTAGGTATACCAATTCAGCAAGTGAAATGAATGAGTTGGAATCAGGAACCTGATACATGCGGGACGAGGGCTACAGATCAATGAGGTGGGCATAGGAGTAATGATAGGCATGGCCAAAAAGAAATATCAATAGCAGGCCAGATGAAGTCAGCTGAGGCTGATGGGGCCCCAAAGAGCCAATATAACACTGGGTACTGCTTTTGAAACCAAGGGTAACTATAATCCAAAAGAAGAATACTCAGTGCAAACCCGATGGGAAACACAAGGGAAATGCTAAGGTTTTCACCTGGGTCTAGCATTATGAACATATTTGTTTTTTTTTTGTTTGTTTTTTTGACTCCCTGGTGCAGTAATTGCACCAGGCATACAATACCTATTGCCAGGTACAACTACAGAGAGTACAGATGCAGCATAGACACCAGATTGAGGAATACCTCAGGAACAATTTTTTTTTTGTTGTTTTAGTAAGTCAGGAGGATGGAGACAACTAAGAATACAGTGAATGCATAAGCCCTATAGGGTCTGAATATAAACAGTAGCTATAAGAAGGCCACAGAGACATTAAACCCTCACGCACCCTAGTAAGAGAAGTGTACATAACAGGAATGAAAGATGGATTATTTACTCTTCCTCATATATGCATAAATGCAAACGCAGTGTCACATAAGTTTGACCACAGTTTGCACAGTTTTGAAAGTTGTCCAGTTAGCTGATCTTGGTTTTAAAGCATCAGGTGAAAGTCTTAGAGGCAAAAAAGATGCCATATCAATCATTTACAAGGACGGGTTCAAGTTTCTTCCAGATACATGGACAATGAATACTGCTCTGATGCATGTCTGGAAAAGTTATATGTTCGATGTGCAAGACAGACCTGAATTCACCGAAAGAGCTCCATGAATGCCAGCGCTCACCGGATTGAGGCAACAGGATGTCCCCATGAAAACAAACGGAGCACATCAAGGTAAGGAAGGGAGGCTGAGGCGATACAGCAGTAGCGGGGAGCCAGGCACTGAACATTCAGAAGGGAGTGGAAGCAGAATGCTGGAAGCACCAGGGAGAAGCGGACACGGGGGGGGGGGTCAGAGCAATGCTGAAGGAGAGGGGATGGCCATGTAGCTAGTGGTGTGAAGAGAAAAGGAGCAGAGCAGCAATTCAGAAGTGCAGAGAAAGATATGGGACAGCAGGAGGCACCAGGACAAAACAAGAAATAAGGGAACTAAACAGAGTGAGAGAGACAATAGCTGATGGAGCCTCCGGCTGCAACGAAAAAATAATCCTGGCAAAACCCAGGATGTGTGACCTTTTAAACTTAATGGGGGAATGACGTTGTTGCTCCACCCATCGAACCTCGGGCTTAAAGCCCTCCAATAATTCTTCTCTTCAGATCCTTGGTGAGGCCTTACCTGAGTACTGTATCCAGTTCTGGAGTCCTCACCTCAGAAAAGACAAGGATAGGTTGGAGACAGTGCAGCGCAGAGTAACCAAAATGATTTAGGGACAGCAGGGTAGAGCCTATGAGGAACACCTTAAGGCACTGAATATGTATTCATTGGAATCCAGAGGGGAAAGGGGAGATATGATTGAGACCTTCAAATTTCCCAAAGGAATTAATAAAGTGAACTGAATGGAATTATTTAGCCTGAATACCAACTCACAATCACATGGTCATGAGTGGAGATTAGCAGACAGGAGGTTCAGGAGGGATGTGAGGAAGTACTTCTTTATGGAAAGGGTGGTGGAACCTTGGAACTGTCAGTCAGATGACAGGGGATTCAAACAGACATGGGATAGAATTAAGGGAAGAATAGTTGTCAGGGGTGACCGGTTCAGGGAAGAGAATAAGGAAAAGACGAAGAGGATTAGTACACTGGAGGAACATTAGGTTCCAAGGAAGATACCAGGAATTTAGGGAACTTGGGCAGACTGGATGGATCATTGGTCTTTTTAAGTCATTGTTTATGTTTCTATTTTTCTGCGTAACTATCAACTCATTCAAGGAAGGTTTCTGACGCAGTCATTATTTTTACCGGTAATTGATTATGGTCTTCTGATTTACTGTTCCCCTGCTATTGTTGCTCTTCAGCATGTGAAAACACTATGTCATTCAGTCTATCGATCTGCTATTTCTGCTTCTCATACTACTCATCATTGAGCCTCGTATAATGGTTTAGGTTGGTCATGCCTTATGTATCAGTTTGTTCTGATTCTGATTGTACCAGACTGACAAATAATGGCAAATTGAACCTCCCCTGCTGTAGGTCTTCACATGGTTAGAGATCTTGACTCTTTCAAGTTATTGAACTGTGGAATGACTTGCCTAATTGTATTTTATACTGCAATTCTTTAAATATTTTACAAAAATGTTTGAAGCAGCATTGTCTTATTAGTTTTACTTGTTCTTGGTCTTAACAATTAACTTGATTGTACTCTACTGATATTGTTTTTGTGTCCGGGTCACCAATGGAAATGAGCATTTGATGCCCCCGGGTTTTACCTGGTTACCAAATATTAAATAAAAATAAAAGATGCCACCATGCCAGTTTTTCCAAGTACAATTTCTGCAAGTGGTGGTGTTGAAGACTGAGCTGCTCATGGTGGGATAGGAACTGGGAGTGAATTCATGGTCATGGGGCTGTGAGGACAATGTCTAAGCACATGATAGTACAGTACATCCAAATGAACCATATTTCATTATTCCAGAGAATGATGAAACCATCCGTTATACAACCACCTTGAGCACTCCAGAAGCACACCTGTTTACCATTCTTCATCATTCAAGTGTCTCCAGTTCACCTACTCTGGATAGAAGTGATCCATCCAAAAATTAAAGTCTAGTTCAGGAACAAAATTATCTGGAATTGAAGCACCCCCATTGTCAAAAGGGGCTTCTGAAGACAGCATGGGGGAAGGCAGTCAAGCAGCAATTCTGAATCACAGGTTCACTTCTTTGATTCACTTTTTCTTGGCACATAAATAAAGTCAATTAAATCTAAAAAATGAACATGGTCATTTATAAATTATAACCTATGACATAATTTTGTATCATATTATATCTCAACTTTTCACACTGGTGGGGGGAGGGTGCAGCTGAATCCCCCATTCCAAATGGTGTAGAACTTATCATTTGAAGCCACCACCATCACTGCAGACTTCCTTTGAAACAGTACTGTTGTAGATGAGCCTAAGAGCTATTCACAATTTTTTTTAAATATCAATTTATTAAATATTTTGCAGTATGAGGCCTGCTCACTGGTGCAGCAGTAGCTTTACTGTTTGTGGAACCAATAACTTGAGGTTGGTAGCAACCTTGGGAGTCAGAGGGTTGGCTGGGGGTGGGGATTAGGATCCAGCATCCCAAGGATTGCTCTCCTCCTTCAGAGAGAGAGGAAATCAGTGGCCAGTACTAGCCTGGCCCCTAGCGGTGGCTGGGGGTTTGCAACTTGACACTACAATGTGGAGGATGGAAGTGGGGCAGACACCTGGCATGCTGCACATGGGATCATGTGTGGCACCACAATTGACACCATTGCACATCCCTTCTTCCATGCTGGGGAGAAAAAGGGAAAAACACTGCTGACCAGTAGGATAACACCAGTCTCCCATGGGATCTGAATGAAGGGGGTCAAGCTCTGTTATGGAGCAGCAGTAAACCAAAATACTTGTCATAAGTAAAACACATGGACTTGCAAATAATATAATAAACAGCATGTAATTCATTATGTCATTACAGAGAATAGAAGCGTGAAGGCCTTATACATTAAACAGAATGTATAAAATATAAAGGGTAACAGGAGATACCATAAGTGGTATGAACTAGCTGTAAATACATGTGAATTTTGATGTATAAATAAATTTTTTTCAAAAAATATAAAAAATGAAAACAGTTTTATAAAGCAAATTGTATTTTGTACTAACAGAAAAAGAAAATATTGGAAAGAATTACCCCGTGATCAAGCTCCACAAAAGAGTGAATCATAGAGGAATGAAAATAAAAAGAATTATACAACACTTGGCAGTGTATGTAATTATTGGAAAAAATGTATCTCAGATTTCCTTAGACAATATTGTCTGTGGCCATGAGGGGACTGAAACTGCAACTCTCAGTTTTACAGTTCTGTGCTTTTACTCTCTGTATCATTCAGCCAGAACTATATTTGTGAAATTCTTTCCCTTTTTCTTTATTACTGAGGGAAGTGACATCAAATCAAGAATACTTTCCATTGGACATGACATCATAATGCACTATTTATGACATCATAATTATCTCCACAGCTACAGATTGGGATATCATAAACAGAACTATGACTACAGAAGTAGACAAGCAGCCAGAGCAAATAGGGCAGAGACCCTGTTTCTATGAAAATGTCCTTAGTAATTAACAAATAAGGGCAACAGTTGCAAGAAAGGGATGAAATATAAGATAAATCATGTCTAGACATTATGTTTTTCACCGCGGTCCCAACAACATCAGTGGTTCCTTTAAAAGCCATTACACTGCAGGCAAAAATTCAGTACTGACAAATGCATGTTTCAGTGTTAGTACTGAATTTTAGAAACAACTGCTCTTGGTGCTCTCCTTAATGCTTCCTCTCCCTTTTAAGTGTTGGATAGAATATTGGGAGAGGCTTCAGAATGGGGTATAATACTGAATATACTGAAGCAGCTGGGCCTGCTTCAGTATATGATATACTGTAGTTGCAGGGTGTGAAGCATGGCTTCAGTGTTGGCTATACTATAATAGCAGAGTACTCCAATACTGGATATACTGCTTTAGCAGCCAGGGGTGCTATAGTACTAGATATACTGTAGTTAGCACTGGGGTGCTTCAATATTGCATATAGTGTATCATAGTAAAAAGAAATTTCAGCCATATTGATATTTGGAAAACTGGAGTTGCTGGATAGTTTGATCATTTTTATTGGAACAGCATGTCTCTTCATAGGTTTCATAGGTGAAGTCAAGCTTATACACAGAAGTCCTTTAAAGCTTGCAAAAGACCAGGATTAAAATTGGAATACCTTATCCCTGTAATGCCTATCCAGACTACTCTTAAAATTGTTTATGTTTGAGCTATCTACAACATTTATTGGAAGATCATTCCATGGTGCTACTACACTTTAGCTGTACCAAAATGTGCGCTGGTTATGGTTCCATCTCCTGAGTAAAAGTTGTCTGTTATGTCTCCTAGAACAGGTCCAACCCAAGTTATGCTGGAGGCCTGTCTCCACCATAAGTTTGTCTTCTTCCATTAATCTAAAGAGCAGACATAAATCTCCCCTGTTTCCTGTAGTAAATGGAGTATAAGTTGAGGGATGCCAATCTTTTGCTATAAGCTATATTTCTTAATCCTTTCACTGTTTTAGTTAATCTTTTCTGTACACCCTCTAACAGATTTATGTCCTCTCTATTCTGTGGTGACCAGACCTGCGCACAGTACTCCAAGTTGGGCCTAACCAGCACACTATACAATGGAATGAGCACTTTCTTGCCCCTACTGGCTATATGTCTAAAGATGCAATTGATGTTATGATTAGTTTTCTTTATCTGTGCCCTACAATGGGATTTAAACTTGAGGTCATTTGTAATAGTTATCCTCAAGTCTCTTTCCTCATTGATAACCTTGAGTGGTGTGTTAGCCAGTTTATGACGTTATTCCATTATTGTTACCAAAGAGCATGACCTTGCATTTAGCAGTATTCAGAACTAGTTTGTTTATAACTGTCCATTCAAAAATCTCATCTATGGCCTCTTGTAGTGCTGTCGTGTGTCCATAGCTATTAACTACCGTCCCTATCCTACAATCATCTGCAAATTTGTAAAGCCAGATATTAGGATTATTCAATTTCAAAGATTTCAATATAGATGTTAAAGAGGCTTTGGCCCAATACAGAGCCCTGCGGTACCCCACTAGTAATAGGAGCCCATCTGGATAGAACCCCATTTATCACCACCCCGTTTCTTACCCTGAAGCCAATCTGATACCCAATTACAGATGTTCCTATTGAGGTTGATCTCCTCCAGTAGAGTTAATAGTTCATAATGGGACAATTTGTCAAATGCCTTAGCAAAATCCAAATAGATCTAGTCCACTGTATTCCCTAGGTCCAACTCCCTGTTAACATTTTCATAAAAAGCTAATATGTTCGTTTGACATGATCTGGACTTAGTGAAACCATATTGTGCTGAGTCAACCAGATCATGAACTGTTAAATGTTCTAAAATAAGGTATTTGATTAAACCTTCCATGATTTTGCCTATCAGGGAGGTCAAACTAATAGGCCTGAAAGGATCAGGCTTAGTTCTTGACCCTTTTTTTTAAATGGGGACAGTCGTGGTGATTTTCCAGTCATTTGGAACTGTTCCTGAATCCAAGGACGCTTGCAGGATATAGGTAATTGGTAGAGCAGGATGTCAGCCAATTCTTTCAGGACTCTGCGATGCATACCGTCAGGGCCAGATGGTTTGTTTACTTTGAGCTTACTTAGATGCTCAAAAATATTCTTGCAGTCAAAGGTTATTTCCCCTGGCGTTGATAGCCTATTACCTCTATGTAAGGTGGGATCACAATTATTATAGACTGAGCAAAAATACTTGTTTTGTATGTCAGCCACTTCCATGGTTGTGGCTGCCTGGCCAGTATAGTTGAAAAAGCAGCCTATCGTACTGTGCCCATGTGTGTTCTTGATATAAGAGAAAAATGCTTTTTTGTAATCCTGCACTTTGTTTGCCAGTTCTACCTCAAACTGTGCTTTAGCTTTTTTTATATGTGCTTTGACCTTTTTTAGACAATCTTTATAGGTTTGCTAGATCCCAACTGATTTAGTTTGTTTTAATTTTTTATGTAACCTATTTTTTTATTAATTAAACATTTTATTGAAGCGTTCATCCAGGCAGGTTTAATTCTCTTCCTGTTAATGTTATACTTAGGGGCACTAGATATATATTTAAGGACTAAACTCTCTATTTTGGATGTCAGTGAACCTCACATGACCCGGATGGTTTTATTTTCAAAATCCTTAACCCAATCCCAGTGCAGAAGTATTCATTTGATACTGGAGAAGTCAGCTTAATTAAAGTTTAACTTGGTAGTAGTACTGGTTGGTTTGGAATGTAGAATTTCTCCAATATTAAAGTGGACAGAACTGTGATCACTGATGCCAAGGTTACTTTTAACTTGGACTATATTTACTATGTTCCCTATATTTATCAAAATCAGATCTAGTATATTATCCCCTCTGGTGCTATCTTGAACCCTTTGTTCAAGTTCCCTCTGGTCCATGGTATCCAGGTATCCAGATACTGCCTATCAAGGGGTCTATATCCTTATACAAAGATGGTACAGTACACAAGCTTCTGGGGACCCTCAGCAAACTGAGCAAAATAAGCAGCATTTAGAAAGTAGATTCTGATGTCAAGTTTAGCTTCCTTTTTTTATGGCTGCATGATGATGTCGCCATGCTGACGTACTGGTATGACTAGGAGACGAGAAGGGACTCTGAAAGCATGTGAAAGGATACTTACACCTTTGCCTTCCACTGAGTGTTTAGAACTGAACCACATCTCTTCACCTTCATAGTGTTGCTACTTGCTGTTCCTTTGTGTCCTCCTCCCCATCCCTCCCCCACCACTGCACAAGCCACACCATTTTCTTGCTCCTGACTCGAACTCTCGAGCTTACAAATGGTCACTGTCAGTGTTTTCAAGGGGAAATGAATGTTTAACTAGCACTTAGATCATTTACAGGTGTCCCCCAAGCTTGTTCTGATCATGGCAGTGTTGTTTATGTTTGTTTAGGACACAATTAAATGAGAAATTAAGTTTCTGTTATTTCACGTCTTTCTTTCAACTATGGTGTTTACTGGAGATCTGTTCAACTGAGTTCTGTTGAGCTTGGCAAAGTCAGTGACATTGCAACATGTTTTTTTTTTCCTTTGACATTTAACACTTTAGCTACCAGCACCACAGTGCTATCAGCTGTGCTAGCATCTTGTTGCAGTTAAGAGGCAGTGGTTAAACTGGACATACATATGGGGAGCTCTAAGATAGAGATTTCTAGGTGGTAGAACTGTCTTTTCTTGGTGGTGGAACCCTTCTAGTCAGTGGAGGAAGATGACAGAGGTGGTGGAACATTCATACTATTTTGTTATTAGGTGGTAGAACTGAGTTCCTGTGGGCTTTTGTTCAATTTAACCCTTGTCAAGGGGAAATTGTTTAAAAAATATTTTATGTACTAGCCTAGTAAATAATTAGTTTACCTAGTAAGGATGATGTGGTATGCTGTTTATTCAGTAACACACACAGCATCCAGAGTATGTAAGTGCATTCAGTTACGAAAGTTAGAAAGGTTTGGAGATTTGCTACAGTCTTTATTTCGTCAGTGCAAGAGTTAAAAAAAAGTTTGACTGTCAATGGCCCAACTGTGTTTTGTTTAAACCTTAATCCCTCTCCCACCATCAGCAGCAGTGCATAGTGAATCTGGATACCCAGCAGTTCCGTTGAATTTACAGCAATGGTGACATCACAGATCCTATTTGCACTGAGCCCATCTACTGTTACTATAAGAATGATGGAACATAAAATAAACATTTACTTTATGTCTGGTACATCTTTATTAAACATGTTGCCATGAAGTATTATTTAGTTTTTAAATCAGAAAGAAGTTCATACGTCTGAATTTATTCAGTCACGATATATAGTATCATGAAATTTAACTGCCACGATCAGACTAACATTTTGGAACAATATTCCTCCTTCAGAGTTAAGTAGTCTTCAGTTTGGAAAATAAATGAAGGAAAATAACATAAAACTGACTGCTAAAAGTTGTTTCATTTCCTGAAATTCCAGCACAGAATATCTTTTTCAGGTATTCCCAAGAGATGGAACTGACCTGTTTAGATTCTCAACTAAAACTTGGAATTATGATGGGGGGAGTAGCTCCAGTGGTATTTGACGTCTGTGAAATCCTTAAAAATAAAATTAAAATTTAACTTGAAAAAGATCTTATGTTATTTTATTACAGGATTTTTAATTTAATGCACTTAATAGCCATTTATTTTATAGCTGAGTTCATTTATTCAGTAGCCATTTAGTTTATAACTGAGTTCCTGTATCAGAGTTTTAACAGAAATCCAACAGTTCAAAATAAAAATTAGTCAGTGATTATAGATCTTCATCTACCTGATTTTTTAAACTAATCTTTATAGGTGTTCGCTCCTAAGAGTTTTAATTCCAGTAACTTTGCATTTTTAGTATTAAAATCTCTGCTGCGGAATAGTAAAGAATGCTCACGAGTATTGTTTACATTTTAATGTTTTCTCTATAATGGTGCTAATCCAGGAGGAATTACTTAAAGAGGAGACTGCATGCTATATTCAAGAATCATTGTACTTTACTTTACTGCTATACTTTATTCAAGAATCATTATACACTTCTTTTTTTTCCTGGGTTTTAAAATGCTATTCTTCTGCACAGTGAATCTGCATATTTTCTCTTATCAGTAGTAATGTAAAGGGCCGGGCAGCATTATGGCATGTGATGTGCTAGCCTTCCTGGTCTCCAGCTGCAGAAACTACAATACCTGCCAAGGTAGGTCTGCTGCTGAGTACCTAGTAGCCCTTTCAGGTCTGACAGTGTTTGTGCACATCAAATCTCTGAGGCACCACAAGGATTTAAACATGACTGTAAAAAAAGATGCCTAAACAGCTGAGATCCAGAAAACCTTCTCTATGGACTAACATACTGCTTTGTTCAATCTACTTCTCACATTTTTACTGTCCTACATGATCATGTTTTGAATTATCAAGACCCTTTCATTTTGCCTCTTAAAATAATGTACCTGAACTACGATTCAAATATTTCTCCAACCAACTGGTCCTCAGTGCACAAACCACTCACTTGATTTTGTTGACTTGGACAGAGTTTTGTACAGTTGTGCACTTGGCATTACCTTCCATTTCTAGCTTTGCGCTTTTTATAGTTAGTATCTTCTAAGCATTGAGCTACTTTCCTTTACAAACCTCTATCAGTCTCCTTTCTATTCCTCCCAATATATTCTAATGTATGGCAGTGCAGAGTGTTGCACAAGTTAATAAAAGAATGTTTTGTTTTATGTTTTTTTATATGCTGTGAATGTTGAATATGTAATTCTATTTTAACATTTGTTAAATTTAAATATCTGGGCTCCACTGCTTCTACAGCCACCACATTCATTGATAGCCATTTAATAACCACATAACTGTAAAAAAAACATCCAGCACTGGCTGATCTCCTAGTGCAATGCAGCTGCCTGCAGGTTAGGTGAGATTGCAGAACTAATAATATTTATTTATTAACTAGAAGAGAAACTGCTCAGTTCCATCTACTTCTCCTGTTTTTGCTCTCATATATGATCATGTTTTGAGATATCATGATTCTATTTTTGCCATTCTGCCTCTTATAACATTGTGCCTGTACCCCAATTCCAATGTCTCTCTGACTAGCTGATCCCTTGTGCACATATGTCTTATTTGAATTTTTCATATGGGGACATCACTGACTTGGAGAGAGTTTTGTGCAGTTTTGTGTTTAGCATTAGCTTCCACTTCTAGCTGTGTAATTGTTATTATGACTGCACAGCTGTGCTCTGCTGATGAATTGCTATTATGTAGTAGAAGTAGAAATGGGGGCTCTGGAATGTCTGAAATGTTACCGTATGCAGCAATTGAAAAAGCAGATTTGGTAGCAATTGACTACAAACACATCACAGCTGTGGACAGCTACGTCCTTTCACTGAAGTGGAATGTCAATCCATGTTCTCTCCATTCAAAAAAGTGTGTTGCTTCCTCCTCACTCCCAACTACCCACTGCACTATTTTCTTGCTCCAGGACCAACCTTCCATCATCTCTGAAGGCAGAGACAGACCAAGAGGCCATCTATGATCTCTGTGGGGAGGGATGAACTGAGAGTTCATCCAAAATGTCAGTGGGGAGGGATGGGCTACTCACTGTGGAATAAGTGGCAAACAGTATGATAGTCTCTGTCTTCCTTACTTCGTGAAGTTTTCAGCACAGCAGCAGCTTGAGGAAATCTTCTTACAATGGTTGTAAAAACAAAAGGGATGGTAAATCTCACTTTTTTTTATACTTTATTTTATCCCACCTTACTACCCACTCACCCCCACTCCTTGAGACTTGACCATTCCCAGTGACCCTACCACAGATTCTGCCCCTAGAGTGTCAGGCATACTCCTATATTGCCTTACCTTCCCTCTGGAGTGCCTGCACATTGGAGGTCTGCCCATGGCAGGAGATTCTGCGAGAGTAGGTCAGTCATCATCTTGACGATGGGTGGGGTGTTTTCATGTTTACTCCCTTAAGTACCACTACCCCTGAGGATGTTGGCATGCAGGACTGATATCCAGGCAGATGGCATGCTGATGCATGTTATTGCCAAGTGTCCACAATGTCCTCCCCTCCCTGGTTCAAAAGAATTACCTGTGCCCTGATGCCCATGCTTCCACAGATACCGGTGCATCGGGTGCTCAAAGCACCCCAGAAACCCACCCCTGGAGGAGGGCATCTGTTGGGATGCTCTATCTTCCTCCACTCCTCCGACCCCCAGCAGCTCGAGTCCATTCCCAAATTTGGGTCGCTGGCATGATGCAAGGTGTGGCATCCAGCGCCTCAGCCTTCAGCTCCACCGGGCCAGTGCTGTAAATCAAATTTTATTGAGAAGTCCAGCACAACAGCCATGCCACATAGTGGACAGGTGGGAAGCAGTGCATGAGAGTTCTGAACTTAATGCTCATGTGATATAGGAAACCAAAAACCAAAACAGTGACCACCAACAAATTTTTTATTTAAAAAATACCAGTAAAATCACAATCACTGAGTGTACACTGAAATGTTGCAATGCACACTTATAACTTTTGTAATTTTAAGTGGACAATGTCCCTTTATGGCAATATAGCAGGCACGTTGGTTCTGACCAGAGTTTGTTTATAGTGTAGCTGCAAGGTGGGGGTGGGGGTGCTCAACTACAATGTTAGCTGTATTATAGCAACAGCAGATGCCCTCCAATATTAGATATACTATAACAACTGGAGAGACAGTAAATTATGTTTTTCTGATTGTGGTGTTGTTTTTAGAAATGGAGGGGGGGTAAATGCTCCTCCCCAAACCACTACTGGCCATCTCAATTCTCCCCCCACTCTCTAAAGCCCTTAAAAAAATTCTGGCTGACCAACTCACTGAATACCTCCTCACTCACAACTTATTATGCAGGGAACAACATGGTTTCAGAGCAGGTCACAGCACTACTACCCCCCCCCTTACAGAATTTTCTAACTCACTACACTCTGTGCTGGTTAAAGGGCACCTTGCTGGGGCCATGTTCATTGACCTCTCTAAGGCCTTTGACATGGTCTCCCATCCCTTCTTATTGAACACACTCCAACTCATCAGGGTCTGCCAAGATCCCCTCTCCTGGTTCGCCAGCTATCTTGCCAATAGAACCCGGTGTGTTAAAATTAACAACACCCTGTCCACCACACTACCAGTGTGCTCTGGGGTCCCTCAGGGATCCAGCCTCAGTCCCCTGCTCTTTAGCATTTATCTTAATGCCCTGCCTAACTCCTGCTCCGGGAACATTCTCCTTTATGAGGACTATGCAGTTGTATATGCCTCTCACCCTGACAATTCTTCTCTCCAGCTCTTCCTACAAGACTCCTTCAAACAGGTGGAAAGCTGGTTTACTGACCACAGACTAGTTGTCAACATTAAAAAAACTAAAACCATGCTCTTTGTACACCGCCAAAACAGAGCAAAGGACTACCGCCTGAAAATCCTTTCCAGTTCTCTCCTCTCTCTGGATCAGGTCCCAGTCTATAAGTACTTGGGTGCACCATGTTATCTTACTGTAGCCTTGTGATGCAATCTCAGCTTAGCTTCCACTTGTATAGTCTTATACGTTATCTGCATGTATGTTTTACAATTGTATAACACCGTACTGTATTCAACTGTCATAATCTGTTGTTGTTATTCTATTGCTCTGTACCTGGCATGGAGCATTTGGAAATTAGTCTATGACTCAAAGGGTTGTAATTTCTATGTTCTTAAATAGATACATAAATAAATAAATGTGTTATATTTTCCTGTCCTAGAAACACAATAGATTTAAATCTATGTTTGACATATAAATCTGGGGAGAGGGCTCCTGAGTAGATTAATGAGACTAGGCATATTTTGTAATATGTGTGTGTGTGTGTGTGTGTGTGTATGTGTGGGTAGGGTTAGTAGAGGTTTGCTAATGGGCCAGCTCAAAAGAAGGAAAAAAAAACACTGTTAGCTACAAAACATGTGGGGGCAATAACTACTAAAATACTTTTGATGGTCAACAAATGATGCTGTTTTAAGGACTGGAGCCCAGAGCTGTCCATGTGAGGCAAGACAGGGTAACCAGTCTGGCATGTACAGCTCTGCAGTTAGACAGATGGCATTTGAGAGAGATAAGGCCATGTACGTTCACTGTGTTTTAGATGTAGGAGCAACTTCATAGTGGAAAATATCCATGAAGACCAGGCCACCTTGAGCACAAATAAATAAATAGCACTTAAACTAAAGGAGTGGTGCTAGCTTTTGGCAGGCAATCATCTTGCAACAGCTGCATTAGGTCTTAGTCATCTTTTTGGAGCCTTTTTCCCCTAACAGATATGGTAAACAGATGGAAGGTCAAAAGTCATTTTGTCAATTGTTATTTCATTGTGGTTGGCTTAATGTTGACATTGAAAAGAAAATGAACAGTCTTGGAGATCATCTTGGCTTTTCTTTTGAAACTGCAGATGTGTAGCTTGAGATTTTAAAACACTTCACTAAAGGCAGAGACACAGGACTATGGCCAAAGCTGAGGAGTGCAAGGGATTAATATCAGCCAAGCCCAATACAATTTGTTATTTCACATATTGTTTTACTGTAAAAGAAAGGTACTTGAGATGCAGCATCCTACTGTTTAAATAAGTCATGAATGTCTTTGCCGTAAGTGTAGTTACTGTAAGAAACAAGTGCTATCAGAAAGATCGAATTTATGGTCTGCGCTTGACTCCAGACTGGATTTCATATTTCGTATTTTACTCCCAGGTCACTGTAGGTGGAGTATCTGAAGATTTAAAAACATATGTAATACAGGTATTGGATGAACAGGCAGGGTTTATAGGGATGTCTTTGTGACCATTTCGAAACAGCATAATGTAAACAGACTTTTTGGCTTATCTTCTTTATTACAAACCAGTTACCAAAGAGAAATGCAGCCAAATTGTTTAAAAAAACTGAATTAAAAACACCACCTCATTGCACTCTCTAGAATCTCTAATTAAAAGAGGAACTACTTTGAAGCAGCACATTTATGCATCTACTATGCTGGGCTGGGCTGAGCATCATCCATTTAATGAGTCCATGAAACAGAACTACCCCTTCCCATGAAGTTTCGTTAGTTTTTGTGTAGTCGGCTGTCCACCTTTTCTTCCAACAACAGCTCTCGCTGGCAAAGAGCTCTGCACATCTGCCTTTTAACTGTGTGTAATTTATGCAGACAAATTTGTGTGAGATATCCCAGATGATCAGGCAATAGAGTGCCCCCCCCCCCCACCAGTGTGTGCTGCTGTTTCTTGTCCCTCTGTGCCATCAGGGAAGGGCAGCTATATTTTCCAATGTGACTTCAGATTCTGGCCTCACCAGGCACTGAGCAAGACAAGTGATTCACAAGCATGAATTCTTACCTCATGTAGACAGTGTGTGCTAGAACTGGAGAGCAGTGCAGCATCAACATGATGTGTGAGTTCAGGCTGATGACCAACTTGGTTTGCTTAGTGCCTGACATGTAGGTGGGGCTGCAGTCTGAAGTCACTTCAGATGATTTGCCACCACCACAGCCCTTCCTCAATTTTCGGCTGGTGCCTTATGTTTGATGTGCCTGGCCACACTGAAATGGGACCACCATGCTGCTACTGGCAAAAACAGTACTCATACTTTACCTTGGCTCCATCAGAGGCCACTTCCTCCAGGCAGGTAAGAGGCTAGCTACCTGAAGTGGTTCACTGCCTTCTTCCTTTACCAATTGTCTGACATTTCAGTGTGCATGGGAAGGGGGTTTGTTGTTATATGCAAACCATACAGTATCAGGGATTGCAGGGATGCTGAGGACTTTTACTATCTACCTCATTGCCAGCTGTAGAGAAAGGAGAACATTTGGAGTGCCCCAGTGTACATGTGCAGCTGTAGGAGTGTGTGTGTGTGTGTGTGTGTGTGTGTGTTTGTGTGTGCGTGTGTGTGTTTGTGTGCGTGTGTGTGTTTATGTGCATGAATGCACATGCATGTGTGTGAGCATGTCTGTGTGTGTGTGAGATCAGTGTGTGCTTGTTGCTGGAGCACCTGAATACATGCCATGGTGGCGGGCAGTTGAGCATGCTAGGAATGCCCCACTGCCCAGTGTATATATATGAGTATGTTTTGCTTGAGGGTGGCTGCCAAAGAATGTGTTCTGTTTGCTGGAGAGCTTGGATACGCATTGTGGTGTTTGGAAGCTAGCTTGCCCATGTTTGGAATGCTCCCAATGTATGCATGTGTAGTTTTCATGGGGGAAGGGAATGAGTGTGTTCTGCCTGTTCCTGAATCCACATAGTGTTGACCTGAGCATCATTTTCAGTACTTGTGTGTATGTGTGTGTGTGTGGGGAGAGGGGTGGAGGAGCCGAAGTCACTCGGGGGGACATTAAGTGCTCATTGTTGTGCTGAAGGACTGGATCATGTCTGTACTGCACAGTGTGTACATGTTTGTGTGCAAAGGTGTTGAAAATGCTTTAATTCAAAAGTAAAGTACTTGCAAGTGATGTGTGCGTGCATGTGCCTGTGTCCATTTGTGTCTATGTGTGTCAAGAGACAACAGCTGCTTCTGAATTAGCTTGACTATTAATGGGTTTTTGTTCTACGATTGGAATGTAAGTGTGGGATATTACTTCACACTAATATAATAATTGAATGACAATCCATGCCACAGCTATAGAATGAAAGGTAAGTGTGCAAAATACGGCAGTGTTTCCATTGAGGGAATTCTATGACGTCATAGACTTCAAGAGCAAAGCTCAAGAAGTTTATGATATCACAGAATCCCCAAGATGCAGATACAGTCTTGTCTGTGCACACTTACCCTATGTATACATTTTATATGGTACATAGTTATCCCTTATTGTACACAGATAGAAAAAGACTGACACTGTTCTTTAATTCAAAGGCTTTGCTAGTCAGATTTCCACAAAACAGCACTTTCAGAGCTCTTAGCGACTTGGCTTTGAGTACCGAAAAAAATCACGGAGGTCACCAATTGACAAACGTTTACTAAGAACATTTGTAGACATAAACTGAACACATAGAAACATGGGTTTCATGAAGGCTTCCCTGTTACTAATGGGTTTGGAAAAGACTAAAGCCCCTTTTACATGGATCCCTACTGACATCGTAGCTGTTCCCCAATGCTCGCTCTGTTCCCTCTGTGCCACTACCTGCTGGCTGTACACTGCAGAAGTGTACACCAGTCTTGTGGCCCTTATGGCAGTTCTTCCATTTTTTTGCCAGCTGAGACTCCATGGCTTTCGTGGGGGGGGGGAGTCAAGGTACATATTTTGCACCCTAGTTCAGCTAAATACATTAATAGCAGAAAGAAAGCTGAACTCAGGCAAGCAGTTATAGTAGTTTTCATAAACGAGGGCTGGAGAGAACTTTAAAAGTGCTCCAAAGGTGGAGCTGTGATACTGGCCATGTGCTTAGGTATATTCATATCAGTATAAATATGCATAAGCGATTGCCCAGTTTCACGGCTTCACTTTCAGAGCACTTTTTAAGTTATTTTCAGCCCCTGTTTATGAAAACAAACTACTTGCCTGAGTTCAACTTTCTATCTTCTAGCTATTAATGTATTTAACTGAAATCGGGTACAAAACTAGACAATGAGCAAAATCCTGGTATCGATATGGGTGCTGTGATCAGATTACACAGCCTCACTGAGTGGCTCAAAATAGGCAAAAAGAAATGGCGAACCCAAAACACAAGGAATACCAGGACAGCAAGCGTTCATTTCTGATGTGGTGCAGCTTGCTTATACATGGCAACACAGTTAACGTTCCAGGTGCTCTGCACCACTTGATGTGGTGCAAAGGCCCCCATGTAAAAGGCCCTTAAAGTTGCAGTTTATAAACACTAAACTCACAGTGCCAGGAACAGGGAAAGTCTGACCGAAAGGGAAAACAGTTTAGGTTACGTGCATGGTCAGCACAGAGATTGGGACATAGGTTAAAAAGTTGTTGCAGTATAGTAGTGATGTACCCACTATACTCCAACAATTTTTTTGACCTCTAACCTTTCTGGATGTATTGAAATATGTGTACAATAAGGGGTCACTGTGTTATATTAATGCTATTCCTTATCAGGTCAATTGTAGCAGCCATTTTGGCTCTAACTAGATATTGTTTCTGGTGTTGCTGACATCTGAGACCAGTTAACATAGTATGTTGTTAAGCAAACAAACAGAACTACATACATACTGTACCAGAGGGTCCAATTTTCCAAACTTTATTCAAAAGCTCAGTTTAAGCATAGGATGCTGACCTAAAATCCTTATGTATCACCTCACACAGGAGGCTTCATCAAGGTGTGAAGTTAGCTGAAACTGCCTCTTCTTATATACCGCAGCTATTGTACAGCACATGTCAGAAGCTGATTGACTGATTCTAATTCCTACCACCAGATCAGAAGTGCTAACAGTGGATAATGATTTTATGTACATAGATAAACAGTGCATTAATTTTTAAACTTAATTACTTTAAATAAATATAAAATGTGTTGCATGTTCAACCACATCACATTTTAGTTGTTCAACTGCGCAATTATTTTGAGTACTATTCTCTCATAATGCCCTTTAGAACAAAGTATCACAAAGATCTTGCTATTTAAACATTTCTATTTTTAAAAGCAAGTGGTATTGCCCGGTGGCATGGAGGGCTGAGGTGCTGGAACCTTACCTCGAACCAGGCGACAACCCGGGTTCAGGAATGGACTTGGGACGCCTGAAGCTGGCAGGGGAAGGAGAGGATTGAGTGTCTGCAAGACTGCTCTCCTCTCCTGGGGTGGGCAGTGGGACTGCATCGCTCTGTAGTGACCTCCGGTGGAGACCATGGGTAATGCAGATGCAACACAAGGAGGGAACGTCAGCAGAAAACGGAAAATGACTCCACATTGAGCCAGATGATGGCCACCTGGTGGTCCGATGCCGTAAATGTCCCAGAGCCATCCATCTCTCAGCAGTAGCCCAGGGCCAAGTATTGCACTGGCCTGTCTCTGGTGCCTTCCCCCTCAGAGGAGGGGGACCCACCCAGTGAAGGATTATGCCAGGTTACTCTGGGGATGACTGCAATATGAGAGATGAGGTCCTGGAACAGGATGGATTGGATGCAGTCTTGGCACTGCCTGAAGGAGTGGCTGAGGTGGCAGCAAGTAGGTGGAAAAAAGATAATACAAAAAACAATGCAAGTGGTGGAGAAAGAAAGAAAAGATGAAATGAAGAAAAGTGCAGATGTGTTGAGTGCGGGGCTGGGGGTATAGGGATGTATTGGGGTGGGAGGTTTGGAGGGATAGTAGAAGTGAAAGGGGAAGAAAAAGAAAAGGACAATTTAAGCTATGGGCTAGCAACCAGGTTATTGGCTAATTGCCAACCAGGTGACCTGCCTATGCCAAAAAGGGGGGTCAGGGAAGGGGTGGTATTGGGGGTTAGGAGGCAGTTGGGGCAGGTTTTAATATGTTTATTTGAGATTAACTGCCCCAAGGTGGAACACAGAAATTTGAATAGAGGACAGAATAGAGAAACATTTTTTTTGTTTCTGAATATCTGATTAATATTCAAACTTTTTTGACAGTTTAACAGTTATTATATACCAGTCCATTTAAAATAGTATTGCCATAGTAAATCACAGTAACTGAGAATAATGGTGAAAATGTGATGATATACATACTAAGACCTGTTAACTGTTTATTGCTCATATTGGGCCCTGTTCACAAACAAGGGGATATATGCCCGAAATGGGCAAGTGACAGGACTGGAGGCACCGGAGACATTGCCTAAAGTAAGGCTTGAGTTGGCAAGCAGTAAGGTAAAAAACTCTGTAAAAAAAGGTAGGGTACAATATACTGTGGAACATGATCAAATCTGTGTGTTCTGTTCACAGGGTATTGAAATGACCAGCAAAGAGAACTTATTAGATGTGACCATCTCCCTTGCAATGCTGAAATGGCTGCTACTAAGGGATTCCAGCACCAATCCTACCACCAAGGTGCATGATAGCTGCAAAGTGTGTAGCCAAGGGGCCCTGATATAGTAGCTAGACTCTTATGCCGGGGTGCTTTCTGCCCCCAGTGGAATGACTAAGACATCAACTTTATCCAAAGCAGGTCCTGACAGACTACTTGGTGCATCTGTGGGCCGATGACTGGGGAGTGTGGCTCTGAGAGACAAAGGTGTCATGTACTCATCCACTACTACCAGCTGAGAAGGACAACACAGAGGTGGCACAGTGGCTACTGCCATGGAGGGACATGGCACAGGGGCAGGCCCCACCAGAGCGACACCTGTGTGAAGGTCACACTGGCACACAGGCATCAACATGTGCCACAGTGGGAACGGCACACCACATGGTCACTGGGACTATCATTGTGGTACCACCTATATTGGGGCCATCCAGGCAATCATGGCCCAGGAGACATGGTGCAGTGAAGGCAAGCAGTCTTGGCACTGTGGATAGATGCAAGAAACAGCCACCACTGACAGGGACAAGGACAGAGGACTGTTACAGCATACTCAGCACCAGAAGGACCTGTGTTTGAGCCAGGACAGGCATAGAGGGGGTCATGTAGGTACTATACCAGAGTGATCCCAGGCAAAGAGATTCATCTGATGGCATGTGAAGGTGGAACACCCCAGCCATAACTATCCGTACCTCCCGGAGGTGGTCTAGGATGAGCACAAGAGATGCTACCAGGATTGGGTGTACGAGGCAGCCCTGGACAAGATCCATGACAAACATGGCTTGGGGAAAGACAGTGCACTGCCACATCTCTTGAAGGCCTGGATGCGTTATCAGGTCCCTAATGGATACAGTCTATGAGGAGCTCACTCTCGTAAAATACTGTATCCTGTTTGTGGACATCAAAGGCAACAGGACAGAGTACAGAGTGGATGTCATGAGCTCCTACAGATGGCCCTGTATGAAGATGGACCCCCTATATTACTATTAGATAGACATGGAGGATACACCTAGGCCTGGGGGGGAACATATGTGACATCCCAGACACCAAAGTACAGGCCAGAACGTTGTTGTGCAAGATATTTCAGTTAGTACAATGACACACGGCCACATCCCTTGGTTGATCCCCTGCTATATCACTATATGGAATATTAGGGACACCTCCCTGTTATTTATTATTATGTGCATGCATATGTATCTGTGTTCCTGCTGATGCTATGGCCCTGCTGGTGCATTTGTAGTAGCAATAATGTGTGCACTGTTCATATGTCTGCTGTGTTGTCTGCTTTCACTGTGGTCATGGGTGATGGCCAGGACACATGGACGCTGACTTGTACAGACACCCTGTTTGGGAGGGAACACATGGGACAATAGGGTGGGTGCACCAGGCTGCTGTACAGATGGCTGCACCACTGGGTATGGGGCCTGTGACCTGCATCAGCGCACTGTGTGTGTTGTGGGATGTCCGCCTCAACTACCTTGCATGCTGTGCCCGATGGCCATGCTGAAAGGGGCTGTCAGCTGTGACACTGACACTCAAGCAGTGTCCGCACTACTAGTCCAGAACTTCCGGCATCCGACATAGGCAGAATGTGTGTGTCGTGGGGGCACATTACGGCAGACACAACTGTGATGGTCCCTTATGAGACGGTTGCATGTGGAGCCACAGGCCTTGGTTTACAGCAGGTGTCTGGGTGGCATAACTTTACTGTAGCCTCTGCACATGCCTTTTTGGTGTATAATGGTTGAAACATCTGCATGGTGAAGAATAGAAGTTATTGATGTTAAGGACTTGATTTCTTTCACTGTCTGGTTTGTTTTTTGTGCTTTGCTTTTGTGCATTGTTTTTGCCATCTGTGTTGTCTCGCACTTTCCCCATATTGTAATCCCAAAAATTTTAGACTGTGTTATCTAGCCTAATTGCCTGCGGCATATTTTTGTTCACTACCCATTTTTCTAATGTTGTTATTCATTACTTATTGCCTTGTTGATTAATTACGTACCTTTACCAGTTTGTGCCTGAAAATAGGTATCTGCTTTTATTCCTTTTTTTTCCTTTTAAAGATGGCCACCAGACTTTGTGTGCTGCAGGTCAGAGCTCTGTTCAGCCCAACAAACTACAAAACCAATTTGTTAATGTTTTTGAACCATTTTATATTATATTTTAATCGCAAGTTTTTGTCTAGAACAATCTTTAGGAGTTGGTCCTGTGATAGAACCGGCATCTGTAAAATAAAGTAATATAAGTAAAATAAGTTGATTTAGTGTTAGGGGTCAGAGCTTTCATCTTCTTTTTTCTCTTTGGATATACCATGCTGGCAGTGAATTTTTTCTTTGGAGTTCTGTGTTGGGCCATTCAGACTGGAGTGGTATGGAGCCAAGCAGAGGTACTGAGAGGAGTAGCAGTGGTCCGGAAGTCCCGTGCTTGATCTCACATAGGAGGAGGTTGTTTTGCTGGCTGTAGACTACGGGAGGACTGATTCATCTGGTTCTGGAAGGAACTGCTGGCCAAGTGGGACTGGTGCTGTCCAAATGGGTAGGTCACCTGGACCTGTCCGTTCTTGAATTAATGGATGCCAAACTCAGGACTTTTTTCAAGGATCATTATGACTCCCAGGTGGAAGCTGGTGAGGGTCGCTGTTTTGGACTTGTGACTGAGCGGGACTCCATTAGCAGACTTGGTTTTCCAGATTCAGAAGATTATCTCCTACTGAAGAAAAGCATTTGTGTTTTAAAGCTTGGACTGCTGACCACAGCAGGAGGCTGTGGGTGATGAGAGAATCCACAAGTTCATTTTAACCATCCCCTTCTTTTCTGTACTGCCAGTTATCTTATTGCTTTAGCTGCTGTGAGAGTGCATCACAGCTCCCTCCGTCAACTGTCACATCCTGACTTTCCTTTCTGGTGAGTGCAGAGAAAAATCTTGTTACCAGTATGATGGACTAGCATAGTCAAACACTGCTACTGCACATGCATTTCTGTCACTTTAAACTGGAACTGAAATTGCATTCTGTTATTTTATAATAGGGTCCTTTTGTTTAGAATTATTTATTGGTTTGTTTGGGTATTGAGTCAGGTTTGGGAGAGTAGACTGATTTCAGTGCTGTTTGTGTGGCTATTGGAGATTGTGTTTAGATTTGGCTGTTGTATGTGTGGGTAGCTGATCTCTCTATTGGGTGAGTGGGTATACATTTTATTATTGTGGCTATTATTGAGGTTGTTTTTAAGCTTGTTGGGGGCATTATGTGTAAAGACCTGAGAACAGATAGGCTCATCTACGCTGGAGACTGCCTCAGACAGTTACGTCCTTTTGCAGGAACGCCAGTAGTCCTCCCTGTGGGTGTCCTTAGCCTCTGCAGGGAACTAGGGATCCTTCATAGGTGGGGCAATGCCTGTCATGCCAGTCCTGGGTATGATGATTTTGGGGGGGATTTGGAAAGTAAGATTCAGAAGATGCCCAAGGAGGATATGGAAGATGGAGTGGGGTTCACCCTGCCTGGTTCCCTCCCCAGTGCCCTGCCAAATGCCATCAAGCAGGAAGTTGCCTGTCCATCCAGCTATTTCCCTTCCCTTCAGGCCATTCTCTGCAATGCAAGATCACTGAGAAATAAAACAGTGGTGATGGAGGGTTTCATCATGGATTCCTCAGCTGGTCTTATCTGCATCACAGAGACCCGGTTGGGTGATGACTCAGGACTTCAATCCCGCTAGATTATTCTATGGTGCACTGCCCTAGGAGGGATCATAGATGAGGCAGGGTGGCCATTTGTTTTAGATCCACTTTGAGATTTACTGCAGTCCCCATGGGGACTTTCAGGTCCTTTGAATATATGGCAGTTAGATGTGCTCTGGATGTTAGTGGCAGGATCATTCTCATGTATTGTTCACCTAGTTGTGGGAATGATTTCCTACTGGAGTTGGCAGACTTCATGGCCGAACAGGTGTTGGATACCCCCAGATGTTTAGTGCTGGGGGACTTCAGTGTTTGGGTTGGTGATGAATCCTCACAATTTGGACAATTCCTTCAGTTGATGTCTTCACTGGGGCTAGCACAGGCAGTTGCCTCTGGAACGCATCAAGATAGCCACAGTTTGGACTTGATCTTCTCATCAGCACTTGATATTAGTACAGTCAAAGTTGATCTGATCAGTTGGTTAGATAATCATGCCATGTCATTCTTCTGTGGGGTTCCCTGATTTAATACCCCTTCAGCGGAGATTGTCAGATTCCATCTAAAATATCATTTAGAGCATCACAAATTCCAGGAGGCACTTGGCATATTGAGTATGATGTGTGCTTGTGCTCAGAGAGCTGAGAAGGCCATACAGCACTATGACACAGTTCTCACGGCTGCCTTAGACTCCCAGGCACCTTACTATATCCTTCACTTGATGTCCCATCGCAGTTCACTTTTGTATTGTGCTGAGCTTCGTTGGTTAAAGACTAAGGGGTAACAGCTGGAGCCTTCTTGGAGAAGGTAATGATCTGAGGAGGACAGGTTGGTGTTGAAAACTCACAATGGTGAGTATCAATGGGCAATCAACATGAAAAAGACAAAGTTTCTGTCAAGGTTCATAA
This sequence comes from Neoceratodus forsteri, assembly GCA_016271365.2. Classification (NCBI taxonomy): domain Eukaryota; kingdom Metazoa; phylum Chordata; order Ceratodontiformes; family Ceratodontidae; genus Neoceratodus; species Neoceratodus forsteri. The sequence continues at coordinate 1,605,223,800 of CM057450.1, forward strand.
TAAGACCAGTGCTCCAAAAATCCAGATACACAGCATAACTTCAGAATTGAAGAATGGATTTATTTTTGCAAGTGCAGACAAACAGCACACCATTTTAGATGGTATCTGGTTTTTCGGAGCGCTGGTTTTATTATGAACTGTTCTGTATTTATGGTTGGCATCTGGTGACTTAGTAACCCACTGCACTCAGGTGCAGGTAGTCTTCATTTTGAACTGTTCCTGTCAAGGTTGATTGCTGCAGGGAAGAACCGGCCAGCTCAGCTCTTTTGCACCATAGATCATTTATTAAATTCTCTCCGTCTTTGATCTATCAGAGACTTTTCAGCAGATAAGTGCTAAAAGTTTTGCAAATTCTTCTCTGACAAGGTGTCCTCCATTAGATGTGTTATCTCTTCAAGTGGCTTATCATGGGCTGGCCATAGTCTTCATTCTCGTAATATAGATTTGACTACATGAAGTGAGTTTTGACTGGTTTTCGTGGATGAGGTGCTTTGGGTGACCTCTAGTTTGTGTCCCACCTGCTGTATACTAGGCCCAAGACCAATTTGACTGCTATTGGGTTGCAGAGACTCCCGGGGTCTGGTGATCACTGAGGTCATCAGTAGCTACTTGAGGGAGGGAGTTTTTCCATCTGCATTAAAAAAGCTAGTGGTCTGACATCTCCTTAAAAAAACTTCCTTGGACCTTGATGTTCTGGTGAACTATAGACCTGTTTCTAGCCTTCCCTTTTTGGGGAAGGTTATTGAGAAAGTGGTAGTCGACCAACCTGTGGCTTGCCTGGAAGGTTCTAACATCTATGAACTTCTCCAGTCAGGTTTCAGTCCCTCTACAGCACTGAGAACTCACTTCTCCAAGTGACCCATGATTTCCTCCTAGTGAGGTATCATGGATCCTATTCTATCTTGGTCTTTCTCAATCTCTCATTGGCATTTGACCTAATACACAATGGTATGCTATTGAAGTGCCCAATGACCTATGCATGTATCACCTGCATGGTTTTGGACTGGTCTGAATCCTACATATCTGGAAAAATGCACCAGGCTGACCTAGGAAATTTCTTCTCTGTGGCTTTTTCACTCTCCTGTAGGGACCCTCAAGGTGCCCCTCTGTTGTTTTCCATGTGCAATGTTACCTCTGGACAAGATCATTAGATGGTAGGGCATTGAGTTTCACTGCTATGTAGATGATACTCAATGCTACATATCTTGTCCTCTGGGTGAGGCTCATGTGGTCTCAGTGCTGGGGTGAGCCTTGCTGAGATAAATGACTGGCTAGCCCCTCAGACTGGTTATGCCTCAACCCAGGGAAGATAGAGGTCATGGTGATGGGTCTAGGTTAAGATAGCACAGATAAAACCATGTAGGACAAAACCATGGCACCGATATAGCACCAGGCACAAAACATAATTAAAATATTGTTCTTCAGAGGGCTTTTCCACCCGCACCCCCAGTACAAATTTATAACAAACTTCCGGGGGAGGGCACATGTGGGGGAAGGGAAGACATTCAGGCAGGTGGGCAGGGAAGAGGAGGAGCCCCACAGCAGATGCAAGGAGGGCGGGGGAGAATGAAGGCTGGGGGGGAGTTGGTGGGGTGCCACAGTTTGGGAACAGGGGAGTTACAGGAGGGAAGGGAAGGGTGAGGTGACAGCAGGGCAAGTGATGGGGAAAAAAAAGAGAATTGCGGTCAGTGAGACCCAAACCTGGGATAGCCGCAGGCACCGCCACCCTCCAGAGCATGTGGATTTATCTGCTGAGCCACAACAATGGCACACTGGCAACCACACATGTTGAGAGTGAAAACATTGAAAGAGGTAGTGCTGTTATGCCCGAGCTATACATTCCCTGTCACTGTTTTTACTCTTGCAGTTTTGTCCCATGCTAAAAAATCTGTCCTATATAAACCAGATACCCATGGAGATTGAGCGGTGTTGACAGGGTCTGACAGTGACGGGAGATGCAGTAGCCTTCCCTGTGTTGGGTCTGACCTATCTGGAGCACTACTGGAGGTTTAGTGTGATGCCTGCAACTTGTCCAAAATGCTGCAGCTCAGCTGGTAATGTGAACTTCTCATAGGAACCACATCACACCATTGCTGTGTGCTCTTTATTGATTGCCTTTGCACTGGTACAAAATCTTCAAGATATGCTTGTTAATATACATGGCCCTGTGTGGTTTGTGACTTGACTATTTGAAAGATTTTCTGGTTTCTTACCTCCCAAGTCCCAACTTGACCCCTCCGCTCCACTGATGCTGGCCTCCTTGTTGTACCCTCATGCTGTTTGAAGCAATGGGGGACAGAGCTTTTGAGGTTATGACCCCAGAGTTGTAGAACTTCCTCCCTGGATGTATCCACTTTGCTGGCACAGCGGAGGCCTTTAAAAGTCTACTTAAAATGCACTTAATTGAGCAAGCCTTCCCCAGCTAGCAAGTCTTTTAAGCTAAATACTGTATACTCCATTTATGGTTATATTTTAATATGTCTGGTTTGTTTTATATGTTAAACCTTGTACAGCAGCCTGAGCCCTAGGAAAACAGGCTCTATAAATAAAATTGCCCTGTCTAGTCTCAGTACAATTAACTGGTAGCAAAAACAAAAAATACATATGTTAAAGGAGTGATACATTTATTTATTTTTTATTTATTTATTTATAGCATAGGAATTACAACCCTTTGAGTCATAGACTCATTTCCAAAGTCTCCATGTCAAGTACAAGGTATTACAAAGACAAATACAACAACCAGTAAATACAGTTTGACAGTGGGCTTAGTCATATAAGTGAGTCTGGCGTACGTAGAGTAATTGCCTATACAATTGGTTGTGAAAAGAGAAGAAGGCAAAATTACATTCATACAGAATGTACAGATGCGCAGTGAACAAACTTTATACATGCAGAAGCTAACAGATGCGGCAATACAGGTCATGGTTGGATGCCAGGGTGATGTCATGAGTGATGTTTTGCAGTGTGCAGCCTACTGAGGCATTGTTACGAACTGACTAGGCGTGTGCTATGGGCTAGCTAGTATAGGTCTAGGGCATAGGGCCCCGGGTGCAGGGGAAAGCGAATCAGCCTCATTAGAGACCTTGTCAGTGCCACAATAGCATCTACTGAATGGGCAGTGCCTAGGGTGAGTCTAGCAGTTGCACTGGCAGCTACATGCAGATAAAATGTGTGCTTTTAGGGCCATCTTAAATGGACCTAACTTGGTAGTTGCGGCAATGGTAGGGGGGGAGGGCATTGTACCATGTGGGGGTTCTGAAGAGGAATGATCTTTGTGCTAATGAGGTCCTGACCCTGGGTTCCTTCCAGATAGTATTGGAGGCAGTGCGAGTGGCCATAGAGAGGGTGGCCGACTGGAGGGAGGCTGCAACACAGACTGAGGTAAGGCCCAGCTGGATACTGTCAACCCCCTTGGGCCTCAAAGTATCCCTAGTTTAAAAAACATATTTTATGACTGTTCACATTCTATAGAGACTGCTGATGCAGCTAGTAGTTTGATTCTGATTCTTATTTTCTTTTAAAAAGTGAACAACAGATTGCCCACCATACTGGCATTACCACAGAAACACAGGTTTGTTTATATTCCTTGATCAGCTTCAGCATCTTTCCTGGAATTGGGAACACCCACAACACAGTCTAGCCACTCATGATGCAGTGGGATTTTAGGAGGCTACTGCCTCATGAGTGACTGCACTGTTTGGGTGTGTTTCTAATGCTCAAGAAGTATGCAGTAAGAACAGATCGAGGAGTGTAAACAAAACAAGGTTGTTTATAATTATACATTAGCATGCATTTCAGTTCTACTAAACAAGGAGGCAGACAAAACAAACAACAATATCAGTGAATTTTAGAGAAGGTAAGCAATCAAAAAATGTAGTTTTTTTAACTAGAAATAATATGATGGAAAAACAAGTTGACAGTGTCCCTTTAATACATCATGAGCATATTTTTCTGGTGTTTCTGAAAAGTTATTTTCAATGTTAGAGTGCTGAGAAAATTATTTTGTTGATGCAATTGATTAGCTTTTGAAATAGTTCTGAATTGTGTATGTTAATCAGTAGCACCTACAAGTGGAATGGCTTGTAAAGTGAAACCAAAAACATTCAAGTGATATACCTCATGGACAAAGTGCTGATATTTCATTTAGATGGAATATTGACTGACCAGCTCTGTTTGAGGAAACTGGGTACCCTTTATTTGAAAAAGATGTTCACATTATGTTATTTTTTTCCATCATCTAATTTTCTGCACTGGCACGGCAGGCTTGGGCTCCACTGACCCCCACTGTCAACCACCTCTCCAGACTCACCATGACTGGTCCGAGTACCCCATGGCTTCCTCCCCCATGGTGCAATCAGGAGAGGAAGGGCCATCCTCCCCGCCAAAGTCATAATCCAATTTTGCCAGCAGGTGTATCTGATGGTAGGGTGGGTGGAAGCTCAGTATACAGAGTGTTATTGATGCCTTCCCCACCATAATTTTCTCCATATTTTCTTTCCCCCCTAGCCACAGCGGCACAGGCTGCACATTTGCATGGAGGCATGCATGTATCCTGAAACTGTAGCTTTACCTCCTACCTTTGGCTGCCACTCACGCTGTGGTGCTAACACCAGGCCTCCACTTGGTGGCGGCCAAGAGCTGAGTCAGCCAGCCAACACATCCAGGAGAAAAGAATTGCCTGATGGCTGCTCAATCCAATCTTGGTCCTCCCTGCAGCCAACCTCCAGTGTCCTGAGCTCGTTCCCGGACTCGGGTTGCTGATGTGGTGAGAGGTAAGGTGCACAGTACCTTAGCCCTCTGTGCCACTGAGCCAGCATGATCACATTGTATTTTATACAATAAAATTATTCCTGAGACTGAAGAACAAGCTTGTTTCTCACACCTCATAGGGAAAGTGCTATCTTAGGGCACTCAAGCTTCCCCCTAATGCTTTATGACATCACTTTTCCTACTCAGTGTGAGAACCAGCTTACAGTGTATAGTGAGGGTTTGTTCTGCATGGATTTTCATGCTAGCTGGAACCTCGTAGTACCACAGTTCAGAAGTAATGGAACAGGGTTGTACCTTTCTGTGGTACAACAAGGTTCCAGCGGATCAGAAATCCTCACAGTAGCTAGTGTTTTTCACAATGCTCCTGCATGCATAACACTGAGTTTAAGTTCTGAAATGAAACTGCCAGCATGTTTACTGCTGCTGTGGAGTGCTGTGAAGCACTTTTGTTTAAATAAGATGAAAATTAAACAAAAAACTATACACTATAAAAAATAGTGGTCAAACAACCACATGCCCAACTAACCTGCACCACCACCTTGGGTTTCTGATTACATTAGACTGCTCGAGCTTCACTCTCAAGATCTGATGTAATTAAAACCCCTTTGTGGTAGTACAGGCTGGTTATGCATGGCTGCCCAACCAGTATTATCTATGTTTTTCATGGTCGGGTATACATTATTCTCCAGTTATGATTTCCAAATGTATGAGAAAAATGCTATTGCACACTCAAAATGGGGGAAAAGGTGTATTTTTTTTCAAGACAGGTGATAAGGGGCAATAAAAAAATAGAATCAAAATGTATAAGTCAACATTTTCACCTTAAGATGCACTGCTGCTTTAACATTAGTACTATCAAGACTGGTGGAAACAGTTACAAGGGAGCATTGTTGATCATTCCAAAAAAAACAAATCTTATATTATCAAAATGTGGGCTCCAGAATGGGCAGTCTGAATCATGGCACAAATATCCAATTTCCTTCACAGTGTGTACCATGCTGTTGTGCTGCCCCTTTCAATTCCTTCAGTCTCCAGTAACTGCAAGTACAATTTATTTTATTACATCAATAGTGTGACACAGGTTGTCTTCCTTTCCATACTTTTTATAACTACTGTTTCTAGTGGCAGACTGAGATGTCAGAGATTTTATGTGGGTGGGAATCTTGGTACCTGGTTAAAAGAACGAATCCTGAATCACATGGTTGTGAGGCGCACAGTCAGAATAGCGAACTGCAATACAGTGATAGGGACAGAATGCCACAGGTCAGGTTAGCACTAGTGCTGTGGCTGTATTGCAGTCAGGGGGTGGGTGGAGAGGAGAAAGGGATGAAGCCTTTGCCGGGAGGGGTTCTACCAAGCAGCTACCATGGCACAGAGGGTAGTGCTACAGGCAGCAGAAGGCGGAAGAATGCTTGTGGACCGGGAATTGATTCCCAGTCCCTGGAAGTATGCTTCTTTTTTTTGTCACCCTGGGACATGGTTTTTTTTTGTTTCTCCCCCCTCCCAACAAGTGAGGGTACTGTGTCTGCCCCCCACCCCTGGTTGGCCTGTGCCATTCCCCTTCCCCTCCATAATGCCCACCCTGAGGTTTCACCCCTTACATGAGTTGCCTCCCCCTTGAGGTGATTATATACAAATGGAGGGGGGTTGAAATCTGTGTGTTTTTTCTCTGGTAGTGGTCCGTGTCTTCGGGGACTGCTACCATTGCAGTTGTTTTTGAGGTCAGTGTTTTGGCAGGCACTGTTGTGGAAAGCAACGTTTTTACTTCACTCTTGTGGACCTCGCTGTTTTGGCATGCGTGATCCTAACCTAGTGCCAGGAAACTTAGCCAGAAAATGACAGAGGTGCAGTTTACAGTTATTTAAATATCTAGGTATTTATCTACATCCGAACCTTAGCATGGTTCCGGACATAGAGAGGTTGAGCGGTAAAATACATCAAAAACTTGTTTTCCTTTATAGAAACATCAAGTCCCTGACAGATGAGGCCCAGCATGTCATAGCCAAGCAAGTTTTGCTTCCAACTGTGGACTATGGTAGCACTGTATTTGTGCACAGTAAGCAGATATTTGAGTCTAAATTCAAAGTTCATTATAATAACATCTGCAGGTTTGCCCTCCATGCCCCGTCTAGAACCCACCATTGTTAGTTATACGTAGAATTGGGGGTACTCTCCCCAAAGTGATACCTAAAATGTTTGGTAGCTAATTTTGCTTTTCGTATCATAAGTTCAGGAGTTCCTTAAGTTCTATTAAATGCAATGCAAAATGGTTATATTAAATGCATGCTGAAAATAGAAAATAGAGTTAAAAATCTACTTTTCGACCTTAGATCTTCTTCAGAAAATATCTAAAAGAGAAAAAAAACAAGTTAGTGTAATGGTTATTAATGATTGCTGTTGAAGCGCAAGACGAAACTGTTTGACCCTTTATACTGCTCCTGTTTTTAAACATCAAATGAGTAGGAAAGCATTTACTTGGTATGCTCTCTCTATTTTAAATGCGTATGGAGAGTTGATTCAGAAAGCACAATCTGTATTGCACTTTAAACATTTATTGTAACATTTTTGGTATTGTGATAATGTTTGTAAATGTGATTAACTGTTTGTTCATGTGAACTGTATTGTAATGTTCAGTATCAGGCATGGCTGAAAAAGGGCAGTGCCCAGTCAATTTCCTGGTTAAAAATAAAACAAACAGTTAATACTTCCCTAAAGCTGCAGCACTGCATAGGTAATCTCTTCTGGGTGTGCAGTGTGTACAGAAATGATCAGTAACCAATAATTCATGCTTAGACAAATCAGTATATGTATTAGAATGAGGCCTAATTATACCCTTAACAGATATCCATGGACATAGCATGGTTGGCAAAGCCTACAGGGGTTTGCATCACCAATAAGCTGTATCTGTGTTTCTGTTGCTGCACCACAAAATAATAGTAAAGTGGAATTATGAATTGATATGGATGTAACGTGACAAGTGTACAGTGTTTTTATATTATAAATGCAGCTGTGCATGTTACAGGGACAATTTTGACTAAGAAAGATAGAAACATAGAATTAGTCAGCAGAAAAGGACCACTTGACTATGCCCAGCTTTCCTGGGATATGAGGAACAGGCAGAATACTGTATTCCTTTTTAAGCTTAATCAAGAATGTTTAGAGGGGCATCATAATCTTTCTTGACCTTCTTATGAAGTTTGTCTTGATGTAGGTCATGATTACATTTGTCTTGCTAGCTGATGTCCCAAGGTGTTGCTCTCATTTAAAGCTGCTGCAAATCATCACACCCAGGTCTTTTCTGGCTAGGCTCAGTAATCTTGATGCCATTGTCCTTGATACTTCACATTGCATTTTTCAACACTGAAATTCATCTTTCATTTGCACTTCCCACACCTGCACAGATCCTAGCCGAGATTCAGGACTGGATGAGTGCCAGCCTGTTGAGGTTGAATCCGGATAAGACTGAGGTTCTGGTGGTGGACCCAGGTTGTTGAGTAGAGGGGTTATCTCCTGGTCAGCTGTCCGGACTTATGCAGGGAGGCAACCAGTTGAGATCCTCTGAATGGAAGCGGAATCTGGGCATTGTGCTTGATGGCGAGTTAACTCTTCAAGTCATCAAGTCCTCTTTTTATCATCTGAGAAACATAGCTTGAATAAAGCACCTTGTTCCGCCTGATGACCTTCCAACATTGGTCCACACTTTTGTGACCTCATGCCTTGACTACTGCAGTACTTTATATTTAGGGCTACCAGGGGTGGACATCTGTTGCCAATGTAGCAGCCAGGTTGTTGACAGGTTTGTTGAGATCTAGCTATGTCTCACCTGTGCTTCGTAAATTGCACTGGCTGCCTGTGCAGTGGAGGATCACCTTCAAGGTCGCTTTGCTGACTTACAAGGTCCTACACAGACAGAGACCGCGTTGTCTGCAAGACCTCCTTTGACCCTACTACCCCCTCCTTCCACTCCACTCCTCCGATGAGGGATTGCTAGAGATTCCCAGGGTCCGCCTTCAGACCTCAGGGGCCAGGGCTTTTTCTTTCATGGCCCCGAACCTGTGGAATTCTTTACCTCATCGTATTAGGGAGTGTCTGTCCACTGAGACCTTTAAGTCCATATTGAAAACCTTTTTATTTGATTTAGCATTTGCGGATACTGTTTAGAGGATAATTTATTGTGCTGCCTGGTTTAATCTGCATGTTTTATCTGTGAATATTTATGTTTTTATGATGTACAAGTGCTTTGGTATTGGAAAAGAGTTTTTTAAAAACAAAGTCTGACTTGACTTTAAGATTCATATGTAATATCAGCAGTTGTAAAGCAACTTTTTTCCTATTTATTTACCCTAGATAGCCAAACTGAGATGCAACATATTTTCTTTTTATTGTAATGCATTACTGAACTGATCTATCTAGGATTCCTTTCTTAAAAATATTTGGTCCCATGAATTCAGCACATCTAGATAGATAAGCTCAGCACCCCACCAAGGCAAATCCAGTAGTTCAGTCCTGATCTCTTCCTAGTAGATATCTAGTAGATCTCTTTCTCTGAAACTTGGCTCTCCCCCAGGATCTCCGATGGAGAGATAGAGCTCCGAGGTTACACCATGGTCAGAAAAATAGACTCAAGAAAAAAGGGGGCTGATGCATGTTCTATGTCTCCAACAAATTCTCCTTCACTGAATATATCTCCAGAACAGATTTTTCCCTCCTAGAAACCCTCTCCATCCACCTCCTTGGCCCTAACAAAACCCTTACACTTACCACTGCTTATCTTCCCCCGGGTACCCTGCTTTCTGACCTCGAGTCACTCCTAGCCCTCAAGAACACCTCCCACTCAATACAGAGTGGATCCTCCTCGGTGACTTTAACATCAACTGGGCCTCCAGCCAAGTCGACTCCACCAAATCTTTCCTAGCAAAATTAGGCCTCCACCAGCTCATCACCTCACCCACTAGATCTAACTACAAAACAGGTACACAAACACTTATCAAATGGATTATTCTTTCCCATCCATCCCACATTATTGACTCCGGAGTCCTGCCCGACTCTATCAGTGACCATTGTGCTGTTTTCTACCTGTGATCAGTCTGACTACCCAAACTGTCCCCCACCTTTATTTTTGCCAGGAGACTGACCAATCAGAACATCAAACTCATTACTCATGACTTCAGCCCTGTTGACTGGTCCTTCACCGAGGGGCCAGATGACTGTGACTCTATTCTGCAGAAATTCTCCAGCATCTTTGTCAGCAACTGCGACAAGCATGTGCCACTCAAAAAAATGAGGGTTTGAGGTAAAATTAATGATTGGGTCACCCCGACCTGGTCAAGCTTATGATATCAAGGGACAAAGCCTGGGTCTGTTACTCAAAGCACAAAGTCCTTTCTCAGCTGTCCCTTTACAGGTCCATGTGCAATAAATGCAAGTCCGCCATTAGAAAAGCAAAAACAGACTACCTGTAAATAAACAACTTGGTAATGCCCCAGACCCCCGTCAGCTCTGGGGTACCCTTAACTCGCTCCCAGGTAAAACCAAAAACTCCAATCCCATCACCCTTCACCATAACGGAAGTCATATCAACAATCCAACAGAAGCTGTGAATATTTTTAACTCTTTTCTCAGTGACCTAGAAAAATACAAACATCACCCCCACCTCATCACCCTATCCCACCCATCCACCTCCACCTTGGTTCTGCTCCCCCACAATTTTTACTTTGAGGCCCTTAAACCCAGCTACACCATCAAACTTATTTGCAAGAACAACCCTAAACCCTGCATAGGGGCCGATAGTATTGATTATAAAATCCTGAAGCTCTCCATCCTGGCCCTTGCAGTCCCAGTTACCAATCTTCTGAACCACTTCCTCTGTTCTTGCTCCTTTACCAACACCTGGAAAACCACCATCATTAAACTGCTCTTCAAGGGAGGGTCCAAAAATGATGTCAGTAGCTACCGACCTATCTCCCTTCTCGCCCCTCTCTCAAAAATCATTGTGAAAGTTGTACTCTCCCAGCTCACCGCCTCCCTCGAAAACAACAACTGTCTCTCCAGTGCCTAGCATGGATTTAGATCTGGGCACAGCACCAAAACAGCCATGGTAAGGTTCACCAGCCACATCCTTAAGGCAAATGACAAAGATCAGTACACTGGATCTGTCTTTGCTGACCTGACCAAGGCTTTCGACCTTGTGGACCTCAGCCTGCTTCTCAACACCCTATGAGGTCTGTACCTCTCCAATAATGCAGTCAATTGGGTTGGCAGCTACCTTTCAGGTAGATCCCATTAAACCTCCATTCAAGATCATCTCTCCACAGCATGTCCAATCAAATATGGAGTCCCCCAGAGCTCCATCCTGGGCCCCCTTTTCTTCTCACTGTTCATCAGCAACCTCCCCTCTATCTGCCTAGCCACTCAACTTGTCCTTTATGCCGATGATGCTGCCCTTTTCTACATCCACAAAAATCCTGCCTTTATGCTCAGCAATTTGCAGTCTGACTTCCGGAAACTCCACTCCTGGTTCTCAGGGAATGGCATGGTCCTCATCTCCAAGAAAAAAAAATCATGATCTTCTCCAGATCAAGGAATCCAACATCCAAACTAACACTATTGAACAAATCTGGTAACCTTATCAAACAGGTATCTGAATTCAAATACCTCAGTCTCCACCTGGACCCCCACTTATCCTACAACCATCACATTAACAACCTTATTCAAAACATTCATATCAGGCTTGGGCTTCTTTACAGGATCAAAAAGTTCCTGCTCCCCTCTTCCAGGTTATGCCTGGCCACCTCCCTACTCCTGCCCCTGATCGACTATGGCTGCATAATCTACTCTCCCCCAACTTCTTCATTGCTCTACTCCAAACTTAGAGTCACCTACAACAGTATAGCTTGTTTTGTCACTGGGCTCCCCTAGAAAACTCACCACTGCACCCTCTACTCCTCCCTCAACTGGCTCTTTGAAGGGAGATTCCACCTAAAAATGCTTTCCTTCCTACATAAAATCCACCTTAAACTACTTCCACCTAACATCAATTCCGTTTTCCCACTTTCCACACCTGGGCATTTGACTAGAGTTGCAGCAATTATGGTCTTCGACACCCTTTTCTATAGGACCAAGCAAGCCCAGAGCTCCCTATCCTTCCTCGGGACAAAATTGTACAACAAGCTGCCCTCTGGAATCCAAGTCTGCAAGTCCATCCACTCCTTCAGCTCCTCACTCAAGGATCATCTCCTTATCTTCAACACCTGCAGTTGCCTTGGGGGGTACCGTCTCTGAACCCCTGTGTTCACCCCCTTCCCCATTACATCTCCTCAGCCCTTCTCTCTCCCCCTTCCCTTTCCCCTTTCCTTCCATGTTTACACACACATCTTCCCTCTTTCCTCCCATCTCTCCCACCTGTCAGCCTCTCTGACCCCACTTTTCTCAAACCCCAACAGATGTGCACTTTCCCTTTATCCCACACTTATGGGTACTTACCTTCCCTCTTCTATACCTCCCTCCTTCTTACCACTGAATCCTGCTTCTCTACCATCTCTCCTGTTTACCACTGACTCCTATTAATCGTTGGACACTCTTGCTATCTCCATCCTAAGCTCTGTTACCTACTTCACTATATTTTTATGTACCCAAAATATTTGCCTTTGCATTTCTACTCTTGATATTGTAACCCTTTCTACTGTGTTATTCTGCATTTTTATTCTAGATATTGCAACCCCTTGTACTGTGTTATTCTGCTATGCTTTACACTGCATGTTCATATTACCTGTATATTGTTTTTCCTTACTGGATGTCTGAAAATGGGCATTTGTGCTCACGTATTTTCCAGCATATAAATAAAACTGATTGATTGATTGATTGATTGATTGATCTCTCACACATTGTTCTGATGAATAGCAGAAGTATTACCTTTATTACCTGCTTCATCCCGTATCACCCTGAGGCACCTGCACTTCTGCAGACAGAAGTAGAGTTAAATTTAGGTATCATGGATTTTATGGGATCTGCACCTCTGCAGCCAGAGGTCAATATTTATGTCTTATATTTGCAGTGGCAGATCACTTTTATAGTGAGCAGTGTGTGTATGTCTTACAGCGTGCATGAGTATCTGTGGCTACAGAAGCACTGGCCCCATAAGGGCCTGTTCTTTTGCAGACAAAACAACTCTTGTAAGTTGGGTAGCCTGGATTTGTATCTGTTGCTCTAGGGGGCTATTCTTCTGTGGAGAGAAGTGGTGTGATTTGAGTATTGTGGATTTCTATCTACAGCCAGAGTGAGTGTGCAAGTCTTGCAGTATGCATGCTGCAGATGAAATCCATCAAGACTGCACATTAGTGCTGCTGCATTTGTGTCATTTGGAAGCAGATGTTTGTTGTTTGTCTTACCTGATGATGGCAAGCTGTGGTTTCTTGTGTGGTGTTGTCCTTTTGTTGTTTGGGGAGGTGGGGAGTTTTGTGGCATTATGTTGAACCCTAACTGGTGCATTAATGCCATTGTTTGCAAATATATATATATATATATATATATATAGAGAGAGAGAGAGAGAGAGAGAGAGAGAGGGAGGATACATGCTGGGCAGGAGTGTGATATGGAAAATTTTCTCACTCCTTCAGAGTAAGCTCTGGATACCCTCAAGTGCCGAAGGCACAAGTGAGAGTATCCAGAGCTCACTCTGCAGGAGTGAGACTATTTTCCATAGCACACGATCTGTGTACTATTTATACAATGGGGTGGGAGTTTTTGAAATATTTTTTTCTGTGTGCTTTCTACTCTTTTTGTGTGTGATGTGAGCGTGTGTGAGTTGTTCTGAATGGGCTAGGAGTCTTAGAAACACCATGGCACACATGTGGGTTTCCTTTGCAGTGGTAATTGAGTAACTTGTAGGCCTCAGTGAGAAAAAGAAACTGAAGCAGTTTCATTTAGAATGTAGGCTGTAGTGAAGCTGATCTGCACATGAATGGGCTGGGTGTCTCAGAAACACTACAGCACACAAATGAGTGTACTTTGCAATGCTAATTGAGTAACTTGCTGTCCTCAGTGAAAAAGAGAAACTGAAACAGTTTCATTTAGAATACAAGTTGTAGTGAGTGAGTGGTGACATCAGCACAATATGGATAAATGGCATTTATCATCACAGTACTGATGTTGTCATCATTTATCATACTCCAAAGAAGATATCTCCATTTATCACACTCTAGAAGGTCCCACCCCTATTGTATAAATATATCTATCTATATATATGTATATTTATACAACTTATGTGCTGGGATACATTCCAGTATAAAAAGTAGTATCTGTAGAAGCCAGTGAAGATAACACTGTTATCTTCATGTTCCTATCGTCATCATGATATCTTCACACTCCTGTACGTCAACTGTTATCTTTTAAATTCCTGTCATTTGTAAGACATCCTATTGGCCCTCAAGAAACTCATCTGTTAGAGCAGCTCTGCCTCTTAATTACTTGACCCCGTCCCCTACCAGCGTGACTCACATCTGGTTGACCCTGCCATTAGTTTAAAACCATGATTGATAAAAAATGTATCTGGTTGATCCTGCCGTTTCTCCTAGTCTCATCAAAACAGTTTAATTCCAGGCGTGCTTTATTTGTAGTGTGACGGCGGCTTCAGTACCTTACTGTGAGGACCTCACACCCATCTAAAACAAACCACTGCCTCTTTAAAATTATAGAAATGAAGTCCCTTTTTATCAATTTTCTTGTGCTTGCAAAGTAAAAAATAGGGTGCAGTTAAAAGCGAACAGAGAGCGAGCAACTCGGCATGTCGGCAGCTTCAGAGAAGTAAAAGGGACTTCATTTCTATAATTTTAAAGAGGCAGTGGTTTGTTTTAGATGGGTGTGAGGTCCTCACAGTAAGGTACTGACGCCGCTCGGTCACACTACAAATAAAGCATGTCTGGAATTAAACTGTTTTCGTGACACAGGGGAGAAATGACAGGATCAACCAGATAACATTCTCAACACCTTAATAAATTTCTAAAAGCCACAGAGCTTTTTGATAATTTACAAAGAGAGTTTTTTTCTTTTAAATGTCTGCCCACTCCTCACTGAAAACCCTTTGGTCAAGCTACATTAATACTACAACTCCTCAGTGAGACCTGGAGGGAATAACAATCAACCAAATAACTGATTTTAATAATCATATCTTTACTAATTATAACAGGACCAGTGCAGGGGAGGGCGCTCCTATTCCTGCCTTATAATTTTTTGCAGTACTGTTGTAAGTGTCCGATATTGGTCAGTTCTGCGGGGTGGGGGCCAAAACATATCTGAGGGATCATGTTGGGGCCAGCACATAAGTTGTATAAACCCGAACATGACATGGCCTGACTGAAGATATCATATTTATCTTCACCGGGGCCAATGACATCAGATATCTCACCGTGGCTTCGCCACTCGTGAGATATCATGATATCATTGGCCTCTCGTGAAGATAAATATGATATCTTCAGTCAGGCCATTCATATCTATATATATATATATATATATATATATATATATATATATATATATATATATATATATATATATATATATATACATATATATACACATATATATATATATATATATATATATATATATATATAGGCATGAATACAGTATTCGAGACTACCATTACCTACTGCACATTGACACCCTGTAACTTTTTGCTGAATTGTTAAAAGGTTCACGTGACACACCTAATTTGTAGTCCCACATTAGGAGAGATAGTAAACATAACATGACCCAGTTTGGTTCCACTGTGCTCTTTCAGTTTTATCACAAACATCAATTTACCCCTTCAAATAGGGTTCCATTTTGTGACATTGCTTCCATTCTCAATTTAAGTATTTAAATACAGCCCTTTATTGTGCCTTAGAAACCCAACTGTTGTTAATGTGTTATCTAATTACTTCATTTAAGCCTCCCCCAAGAACTCCCTGTATAGAATAAAAGTTTTTGCCTTTTATTTAATCATTTTATACAGCTGTAACGTTCATTACATGTAGTGTCCATCTAGTACCTCATCCTAAGCAGACTGCCTTTAATTTGCATGAACTGTGGTCCAAAAGCATTATTGTGTCTGGTGACCTTCTTTTTGTTACTGACATGCTGCCAGAACCTTGCAGTTTGTTATAACTCATTTATTTAGAAAATTCCCTTTTTCCATGGCGTGTTATTTTCGTGTCCTTTTGTTACCCACGTTACTATTGGTTCCTCCACCGGCCCAGAATGTTCAGAACCAGAAATGCATGCTGACACCTTCAATCATCACCCCATGGCTCTTTAAAGCTGTGGACCTGGTGGGTCTGTATTATTTGTACTGCCACCTACATCCTGGACAAGACATGTTGTCCTCCTGAAGTTTGGAGTTATGCACGTTATGGGCACTACAGTGGGCTTTTCTCTCTGCATCTCAGCTGCTCTTTTGCTCCCCGGTGTGTCAGATGTCTGCAGATTGTAAAGGTACACATTTGCTTTTTGGGAAACACAGAGACATGTAGTCGGACCTTGCCTCATGGTCCCAAGATGCTGAGCTTGGGGTATGAAGGGTGGGGTAGGGGCAGAGAGAGTTGATTATAAAGCATTTTAAAGTTGAACAACTGCAGGTTTCCTAGATTAAATGGTTATACATATTTACCTATTCTATTGACCAAGTCTCTACATAGGGATCATTCTGTGTGGCCTGGTCCCTGTGGGGGGGGGGGGGCATTTTGTGTGATCATATTCTCTATCAGGGGCACCTTTAATGTTACTGTTGCTAAATAGTTTGTTCTGTACTGGGCAAAAAAACTGCAGTTTTGGGGAGTATATCAATTGGACCTGGTTAGTGCTGAGGCTCATTTTGTATAAGGCATCAGAACACCATATCTATAGTTTGGAGAGTTCTGTAATGAGAAATAAAATACATGTTGTATTGGGGAGTAAATGAATAGGACCTGGTCTCTGCAGGTGCTCAGTCTGTGCAGACCTAATCTCTTTAGGGGCTTATATTGTGTTGGAGGCATCAGAACATCAGAACTACTTTTAAACTACCTGCTTATCTGCTAAACTTAAAAAGAAATCCTGGTTAATATCATATTTATTTTTGTAAAAACACTTCTGTAGAACAGAAAAGTGGTCAGCACTCCAAACGTACTCACAGTACTTATTTATTTTATGTGCAAGTGCATCAAAGCCATTTAGCAGCAGAAAAGCAAATAACAGTAAATAACAGTAGCAGTAAACAAAGCGTTGGGTAATCCACAAATTTCTCAGATCCACAGGAATCTATAAGATGGCAACTTTTTTAAAAAACATATTGCACCCACTGACTCAACACTGAGCACCCAAATGCCAGCACAGAACCATTTACATTTCAGCAATATGTTTTGTGATCATTAGGCGTACCATGTGCTGCATGTTAGGCCAAGAGTCTAGCACGGCACATTAAACAATTACTGAGATTCACTGCAACAGTAAAATGAGCCTAAAATGGCACAAACACCAAAAATGGATGTAAAATGACTGTAATTGATAGTAACCGGGTTGCAGTCACCAAAAACATCAACCCTGTTCATTGTTTTTGTGCAGTTTTAGGCTCATTTGGCTGCTGTTGTAGTGTATCTCAGTAACTGGGCTATGTGCTACATGGTATGCCTTAAATGGCTTCCATGGCAGTATAAGTGAAGAAAAATACTGTTTTTTCCTTACTGGGATGATTGCTGTCAGTGACTGTTAAAGTGTTACCCTTTGTTCTGTATTTTTTTTTCATTCTGTTTTTTTGTGCACTTTTCGGCTTACTTTGCTGTTGCAGTGAATCACAGTAATTGTTTGATGTGCCATGTGCTGCATGATAGGCTGAGGGCCTGGCATGGCATATCAAACAATTACTGACGTCTTTCTAATAGCTGAAGAAACCTAAAAGTGCACCCTCTCCCAAAATGCACTGGTTGCCATCTGCACCTGCAGGACCATGCTGTGGACACAGTGAGTGACGGTACCATGGAGGGGTCCATTTGACAACAGAAAGGGGCTGTGTCTTCAGTTGTGGCTGTGATCTGCGGGATTGCATCAGTAGTAACAGGGATAATTGTGTATATCTGCACCATACAAGGGGACCATGCAAAATTACCTTGCACTCTGTGATTACAGGACTTCATCAGATTTCAGGTCCATGACTTTCCATTTGTATTGTGCCAGCCTCAGAAAATCTCCTGGACACAAACCTTGTTTGCCCATAACAGGGCTTTGGAATACGGACATCTGCGCAAATCTGGGTTTGTGCAGAAAACAAGAGCTTTGCACATGGGCAAGCTTTTGAAGATCTGGCCCCTGAAGTCAGTTTTAATTTCATTTTAATTTCTTAAAACACATTTTAAGATTGAAGCAACCCACACAGGGCATAGTTCTATTAGTAGGAAGTAACCCACTCCAGGGTGTGCAGTTATTAGGATTAATCAATACCCGAGTGCATTGTGAAGCAAGGAGGCTGCTGGCTGAGTGTCCTCACAACACCCAGTGTGTTGCTTAATACTCAATAACCGCACACCTGAGTGGGCTATTACACTTATAACAGAGGGTGCACTACAAAACAAGGAGAAAGCAATATACATGTTTTTTCTCCTTTTATAAAAGACAAGCAAATTACTGTATTCTGCAGCCTAAAAAAATAGTCCCCAACAAAATGGCTGTCATGCACATACAGATGTCAGAAGGAAAATGTTGCTATGCTTTCTCTGACATTTGTTGTGCATGATATACTGTCTGAGACAACACAGTAACTCTGAAGTGCAAAATAGAGTTGCCTCTTGTAGTACAGACACAGTGTCTATACCTCCACTGGTTTAGCTGCACTGTCTCTCTGTCTGTGGTTACATTAATGCATGGCAAGCAAGTAAACATTTTCCCCAGCAGTGCAGTCACACAGTCTACCAGACTGTATTCTACCAATTAAGAAATGGCAACTAATGGGACTCAGAGCTTGCAGGTCTTTCTGGAACTCTGTTTCTCTGTCCACCAGCATAAAACTCACTTTCAGGTCATGACATCAATGGGGAGGGTCTCCCTCTCTTCACACTGTTCCATCTGACTTTATGCCACAACTATGGATTTACCTGTCAATCTGGCTGTGCAACAGAAAATGACCATGGGGACCACACTTCACTCTGGGAACAAGCTTGGGTAGAAGCAAGACTACAAACTTTGAACACTACAGCTACTGTTGCTGCACTGCCTGGGACTACATGGCAGGCCTCGCTCTCACTCACTAAGCAGGGATAGTAATGGCTGCCCACAGACTGCAATTTTGCACTATAACAAGATCAGAACAAAACACAGGCTGATCTCTCAGAGGGATGGTTCACCACTAGCTGTCATATATTGTGGAGTAAGCAATGGTCACCTGATGGTTGTTTACCACTCACCTGCCTTTATCTACCTCATGTTATAAGTCACTAATACACTTTCAATGTTTTGCCTTCAGCCTTGAATATCACAAGCAGCAAGGGCATGCATTAATCCCAAACACCCCCATGCATCTCCTAAAGATATAGTTGGTTTCCCTCTCTCTTATTGTAGGCTTGGGACCAGCTGGTATATGTAATAGACACACCAGGTGAGATTCAATACATACTACACTGTAACATAAAACATTTGTGAATATCTTAAGTTAATATAATGTTGTGACTACAGTACAATCTTCAAAATGTTCAAAAAATGTTATATCAAATATCCATAGTATGACAATCATTTTTTTGGTTGAACATTAGCAATAACTTTTGGTATGACTTAGTGAGACACTTGGTATGATATTGATACTACTGTTCTGGTGTCCATGTTACTCATGTGACTTCTTGTGTTGTGTCTGTGTTACTCGCGTGACATCCTGTGTAGTCTGAGTTACTCACATGACATCCTGTGGAAAAAACCCTTGTAAATAAAGTATAATTCACTTTCTGAAAATTAAATGATTTCTGTCTTTTCCTATGAGGGTAATATAGTTGTGCAAAAAACAATGGGCTAGAAAATCAAGGACATGAATGTGGTAGCCAAACTTAAACATGTCCAGATTTGGGCATACTGTGATCAGTAAACATACTGTGGCATAATTACCAACAAGTTAAGTTTATGATAAAACTGAAAGTTAGATATTATGCTACCTAAATAGATACCAGTAGACATAGTAATATCAAAAATATATGTTTGATAATATGACAAATTTGCAGTCAAGGACACGATGTTACTCACATTACGTTGCCTTGTGGGAACTTTCAATACCATTTTTTAGCACCTCTGAACTACAAAGTATCTTTATGTTGGGGACTAAAATACTACCACATGCACCCAATGTAAATATGATATGGTTATGACAATTGGCCCAAATAAATTTTGGAACCTGATTGTCACACTTTGTCTCTCGAGTAGCATATTGGTACCTATATATATATATATATATATATATATATATATATATTCATGGCAAAAAAACTATATGTAATGTGTCAGTTAGGGTTGCTCCACAGTGACAAAAGTGAGGAAATTTGATATTAGGGTTCCCACCCCTTGCACCCCACTCCGCCCCCACCAACAGGCATCAGGGTGTGCGTTGGGGTCATTGGTCCTAACTCTCACCCTATCCCATGTGTAAACAAGCTGCAGTGGTGCAGTACAGGAGAATGGGGTGAGAGTTAGGACCGATGATCCCAACACACACCCCAATGCCTGTTGGTGGGGGCTTGGTGGGGTGCAATGGGTGGGAACCCTAACGTCGAATTTCCTGACTTTTGTCACTGTGGAACAACCCGAACTGATGCACTAAACAGAGTTTTTTGCCTTGAATTTCCTTTCTTTTTAAGAATGTGCAGTATAAATAGTGAATGGAGTGTGGTGGTGCACGCACGGGGCCCTACGGTAATGCAAGTGGAAACGCAAACGGTTATGGTAACAACAAGGAGGACTCCAAAGGGAACAGTAACAGAAATGGAAACAGAAATTCGGGTGCATAATGAAATGCAAATCATAACATGCATGGTTACGATAACACAATTGGAAATGCAAACACTAACGGTAACAGCAAAGATGACGCCAAATGAAACAGAAATGGAAATGGAAATGGAAGCGCATATGCAAATGCAAATGGCAATGCACACGGTGATGCAAAAGTAAACACAAATGCAAGAAAAAACAGTAATGAAAATGCAAATAGTAACAGTAATGGAAACGCAAGTGCAAACGCAAAGGGTGACGCACATGGCTACGTAAACGGAGACACTAACGGAAATGGCAGGGAAACACAAGTGCAAATGCTAACTGTAACAGTAACGTAAATGCACCGACTTTTTGTCCCCAAAAATTGCATTCAGAAGCACAGTGAAAACAAAGAATGTATGCATAACAATGACCCTTAGAGCAGAAAATGAACACTTGGAATACTAAAGTGCTTATATCTCAGGAACCATACAACGTAGAAAAAAAATTAAACTTTCGTATTATTTATTACTTACCTGGCTAGTTTTGTACTTACCCTTCTAGTGGGGGCCTAAGCATTTTTCTGACAAAAAGTCTGTATCTCAAAGTGTTTTCGAGATACGGGCCCCAAAAGGCACGGCTGATGCTGTAATTTTAGCCTATGGGAACAATAGTTAACTTTGGAGTGCTGTAACTTTGCACCCCGCTAATATTTTGTCACCAAACCACCAAAAGGCACATCTGTTGGATGTTGGCTTTCTTCCCTCCAAATTTCAGCCCCAAAGACCAAACTATTCTTTTGCAGCAGGGTGGCAAAGATTCCCTACTGTTTTGGGCATAGTGTCGCAGTGTAGTGTCGCAAATCATGACACTTTCACAAACAAAATCATGAAAGTGTCACAAGTGTGACACTACTTTGTGACACTACAGTTTACAAAAATTTTAAAAACATATTTCTGGGGTGTTTAGCCCTCCAAAAAAGACATGACTAGCATCACCAGGTCTTGGCTAGGTGAACACAAAAAGAATTGTGTCCCTAAAGGGTCCCAAATTTAAATGGCAAGCATTTCTGTGACCAGTAACTGAAAACAAAATGGTGGATTTGCAACACTACTGGGGTCATTTGTGACACTAAAAACTGCATTTGCAACACTGTCGAATAGTTTGTTAACTTTTCCCATTGACTATAATGGGAAACTTGTTTTTGGAATAACTTTTGAACTGTTTAATATTTTTTCACAAAATCTTCAAAAGGCACATCAGGGACCCCATCTACATGTTCCTTGAAGGTTTCAGACTGGTCATGCAAACTGTGTGACCTGTAGGCATGAGCAAAGAATGCGCAAAAAAAGTGTAAATATGACTTTCTATTGTGCTTTATAGCTCCATAACAGTATATCTGACCATTACAAAACTTTGCAGATCCAGAGATCTGTTGTACTGCTCTGCATCTACCAAATTTCAGGCAAATCCATAACACAGTGGCAAAGTTATTAAGCTGCAAAGTTTCAGACTTTAACCTTAAATGGGGTACTCAACCCTAACTATAATGGCACTACCGCGCCACTGTAATATATATATATATATATATATATATATATATATATAGGATATGCAATGGAAGCAAGTGTAATAAATGATTTATCTGCACAAGAGCAGTTTGGCCTCAGGTAACCTCACGAGTGGTGTAAGCCACGAGTGAGGTGTCTGAGATCAAACTGCTTCAGTGCAGATAAATCATTTATTATATGAGTTTTCCATTGCATATTCCATTTATGCAATTCTTTTTTGTTTTTGTAGGAGGCATTTGTTAGTCAAAAAAGTGAATACAAATTTAATTTTCTGCCATTCTTTGCTAATTATAGAAAATCTAAAAGGAATCTAGAAATGAAACATCTCTTATTTTGTAGATATTTTTATGCTGAACAACTTTTGTGCTCAAAATACCATACTATCATTTTCTGTTTTTAAGTTATTTGCATTTGTTTGATGAAAAAGTGCACAAAAATAGAATTTTATGCTGTTTTTCACTAATTCTGAAAAAAAATTAAAAGTATCTATAAATGACACACCACTCATTAAAAATAAACTTAGTGCTCACAGTACCATGCTATCATTTTTCATTTGAAATTTATTTACATTTGTTTGTGGACAAAATAAAAAAATATGAATTTTCTGCTGTGTTTTTGG
This sequence comes from Neoceratodus forsteri, assembly GCA_016271365.2. Taxonomy (NCBI): domain Eukaryota; kingdom Metazoa; phylum Chordata; order Ceratodontiformes; family Ceratodontidae; genus Neoceratodus; species Neoceratodus forsteri. The sequence goes on from CM057450.1 coordinate 1,605,246,711, forward strand.
TAATTATCAAAAAAATCTAAAAGGTATCAATAAATAAAACACCATTCATTTTGTAGATATTTCTGTGCTGAATAACTTTCGTTGTCACAGTAACATGCTATCATTTTTCGTTTTAAAGTTATTCACATTTGAACATGGTTAATACTGCTACTGAGGCCGAACATTCTAAATGACATAAGCACTGTATAGATAAATGGCTGATGACATAAACACTGTGTGGATAAACGGCTGATGAATAGCACTGTATACATAAATGAAATTTATGTACACAGTTACTCAGATAAACTGATTTATTACACTTTGTTTATCTCTCACCCCATTGCATAAATATATATATATATATATACATATATACATATATATATATATATATATATATATATATATATATATATATATATATATAGTATATACTTTTATGTCTGTTCTAGATAACAGTCAACAGATCTGTGAACAATAGTGCAGGGCACCTCATTGCTTGGACAGTAGTGATGTGTGGAACTGTAAAATGTATCTTCTTTGGAATTAACTGAAATTCTACTTGAGGCAAAATAGGCTATGGTCACCATGGAAAACCATGGGAAATATAGAATTTCACCAACTGATGTGGAATGTGTTGAAAAATGGCAAAATGCCACAGTTTCTGTAGTTTATCTACAGAACGTTTTTGTGATTTACAAACAAAAATATGACTAACATTAAACACGTGAAGTGTGCTTTAAAATATCATGGTTCACATGGGTGAATTCTGACAACTTCCCTGTAAAATTCTACTAAGCTTTTAGGACATTAACTTGTGATTCCACTGGAATTCCACCAGCGGAATTCTGCATTCTACACTGCACTATTAGGCAGTGCTCCTTTTTGTTTGTAGAGTAATATTATATATAAAAAAAGTTTGTTTGGCTCTGCCAGACAACAGTTGGAATTATTTGTGCATGTCTGTGAACTGAAACAAGTCTTAAGCACCTTAGTGCTAAAGCTTTGAAAGTAGTTTTTTCAACAAAGAAATATTATAGAAAAATATATTTTTTTGGCTATACTAGACAACAGCCAATTATTTGTGTAGCACGGTGAAACACACCAATACAGATTACAAACATTTTTTTTTCAGGATGTCCAAAAACCTCCAAAACATGAGCCACAACATGAAAAACCTTTCAACTCCCAAGACAGCAGGCTACTGCTACCCCATCCACATCCTTACACTGGAGTATTTTATTATTGTTCCATTATCAGAGACAGCTTTCAATCTTTTTCAATTAAAAAATAAATACAGCCCTCCCTCGCTATAACAAACTAGTTGGGAGCCATCAGGGTGCATGTTATAGCAACTAGTTCATTGTAGCGAGGGATGCTATTATATTCACATGGTCATATCGGTGTGCATTGCAGTTTACTTAGGGAGCTGGTTTATGGGTTAGTGGGTTGTGTTTATTGATCTAACCAAGGCCTTCAACTTGGTGGACCATGGCCTGCTTATGGACAAACTGAAGTGCCTTGGCTTAGACCGGTATGCCCTGAACTGGTTCTCCAGTTACTTATCCAGCTGCTCTCAGCCGGTCAGATGGTATGATGCCATATCTAACCCGGCTCCCCATTAAGGAAGGGGTACCTTAGGGATCTGTCCTGGATCTCCTCCTGTTTACACTATTTGTAAATGACCTTAGTGCATCCTGTGGGGGACATTCTGTCATACAGTATGCAGATGATGCCATGCTTTACAAGATATCAGTCAGTGTAACTGACTTTGGTGGGTGCCTGCAGGAAGATTTCCTGTCTCTGGAGAGGTGGCTCCAGGCTAATAGGCTTCTTTTAAACACCACCTAGACAAAAGCCATGATGTTCGGCCCGAGATCTCTTGGTCCTGACAGAAGTACCATGCTCCCACTCATCTCCTCCTCAGGGTTGGTAATCGAGGTTGTGATCCAGTTTAAATACCTATGTATGGTGCTGGACCAAGGCTTCACCTTGAATCCCCACATTGACAAGATCACCAAAATGATACATCAAAAGCAGGGGCTTCACTACGGGCTGAGCCCACAGCTGATCCCTGAAACCAAGAATGCTAGTGCACACATTATCCTACTCCCCAGCCTCACTTATGCTGCCCCAGTATTGTACTCACTCCAGAAACAGGATCTCAGTAGGTTACAAACTTTGTACACAAGATAGCCAGGTTTGCAGCTAATGCTCACCCTCAAAAACACCACTGTGATGTCCTGGCCACCCTCAAATGGCCTTCCCTTATCCTTAGCTTCAGTATCCATTGCTGTGTTTAACCTACAAACTAATGCAGGACTTTCTGCCTGAGGGACTTGCTGGCCTACTTAAGCTCAAACACTCAGCAGACAGCTTTGCACCACAGGCTTAAGATTACTGGAGGTACCCCGACTAAAGTCTGCTGCTGAAGGGAAATCCTTTGCCCATGTGGCACCAGTGCTCTGGAACAAACTCCCTCATGACCGTCAGCACTCTCTAGCTCCCTGGGATCCTTTAGAAAAGGGCTACAAGAGCACCTGCTAGTAAGCAGTACTTGTTCCTGTCCATAAGCACTGTGCCTCCTTGTCAGCCCACACAGGATCCCCCGGCCTAACACCCAAAGCTATATTGTCAATGGTTTATCTGATCTGCCCCCACCCTTTTTATCATTCTTTCTCTCTCTGTTAAGCTTGAATGTCACCCTGCTTTGTATCTTGATGTCTGCCACCTCATGCTTGGTATTTACTAATGAATTGTACTGTATGATTGTACTTTTGGCACTGTTCTGCTACTCTTTGAACTGTATGTGCATCTGTTATCTACGTTATTGTGCATTTGTTATGGTACATGTAAAAACTCCAGGTCACTCCTGAAAAAGGATCCCTCAGGACCCAGTGGGCCAACCCGGTTAACAAAAATTTACATAAATAAGTTTGGTAATGACTGAAATATGTGCACTGCTAAAAAAAATTATTTTGGTAATTTCAGTCATTGTGCTTGTTTTTGGTTTAATTTGGTTTAATTTCAGCTTGCTCTTCTTGCAAGGCAACGGCATAGGTTCTAAAAAAGTCTGTCATTTTCATTTGCTTATGTGGTTTGAAGCATATATATATTTAGCACATAAAATCAGCAGTATCAACCGAAACACATGAAGATGGTCGATATCCTGGCATTGCAGCGAGGAAAAGGCCATGCTCAAGCCCATGTATAGCTGTGTTTGTTGTTGGTACCAATGCCTCTTCTTTGTCGGCATCCAATTTCTTCTAGTCATTGGTGATGTCAGTGTCATCACTCTCGGGATGGCATCAACAATTTCTGTGTCAGTCAGCTTCTCATGTGACTGAATGTTGTCCTGAGATAGCTATTTCTTAATAATTGGTTCAGCCTGCGAGGGATCTTGCACTAGGTTCAGGCTTGTTGCCATCTGAGACGTGCACAGGCAGCAGGAACAAATGACTGACAAAACCAGGCATGAAAAATATCAGTGGTCATTCAAGCATTTCTGCTGCTAGAATATTTGACTGGGAAGGCTTGCATATTGCAATGGTGGAAACATCATGGATTTTGATATTTCCCAATGCAGAGTGATTTGAACTTGTGAGTTCCAATGGCATTACAGCACAGCAGCAAGGTTATTTGGTCCTTGTTAATTTTGAACCCCTTGTTGGCATTACTCTCAGACAAGATTTCCAGTGTCACATTAGTGAGGCACTGCCAGAGTAGACCAGTTTCACTGGTGTTGTACATCTGTTCTGGCAGGTATCCCCCATCTTGTATAACTTATCTTATCTTGGGCAGGGACTCAATGGTTGCCAAATCATCACATGAGCACTGTTTCCCTGTTGCACATACCTTGCATATGCCATGCTGCCTTTGAAAACACCACAGTCACCCAGTTGAGGATTTAAATTTATAATGTTCCCCATGGATCTCCTTGGTGAACTGTTCGGCTTTCTCTCATACTATTGACCCATCTCAATACTCCCGCCTTTGTCTAAGGCTCTTGAAAAAATAATTGCTGACCAATTAACTGAATACATAGAAAAGTACAATATACAGTGCCCACAACAACATGGGTTCTGCAAATGACACAGCACCATTACTGCATTGCTAGAGTTTACCAGTTATATTCAAAGTTCCCTGGATCATGGCTCGATAGTCAGCGCTTCTTTCATCAACTTGTCAAAAGCCTTTGACATGGCTAATCATGACCTTCTAGTTGAGCAGCTTGCATCTATTGGTCTACCTGCTGACACAGCTACCTAGTTTAAGAGCTACCTCATGTTAGGATTGGTAATGTCCTATCTGATAGTAGACCTCGTTCTCTCCGGTGTACCCCAGGGCTCCATCCTGGGTCCCATTTTATTCAGTTTGGTCCCAAACAGGCTCCCTCTTGCCAGTAGCTGTCCGATATTGCTCTATGCAGATGATGCAGTCCTGTATACAAGTAACCCTGATCCTTTTAACTCGGAACACAATCTCCAGGACAGCTTTACTACAGTGGAGAGATGGTTCAGAGAACATAAACTCATTCTGAAGTATAAAAAAACAAGACCTTGTTGTTTTCCAGTCCCCAGAGTAGGCATCAATCACATCCACTCAACATAACAAATGAATCTGGGACTACATTGGAACTTGACCAGCATTTCAGATATTTGGGGATCACAATAGATAGCACTATGTTATATGCCTACCACATTGAAAATGTTGCAAAGGCTGTGAACATCTGTATTGGTTTGCTTCACAGGCACAAGCAAAGTCTTACCCCAGAGGCCCTAAATCTCGCTATCCAGAGTTCAGTGGTCTTTCTTGTTGATTACGGCATTGTAGTCTATGGCTCAGCTATGGACACAGCCCTTCACCATATAAAGGTTGCCCTAAATAAAGCCTGTCGACTCTTAACTGGTTCCCCATGCCTTTCACATACATGTGACCTATATGACCAGGCTAACTGGCTCCAGTTTACAGATAGGCTCAGGTTCCAGTCGCGCCTTCTGGCCAAAAAAGTGAGTCTGAGCCTCATGCCAAAGGGCATACAGAAGCTCCTTACTCCCTATGGTAACAGCCGTTCCACCAGAAGCTCAGATAGCACAGTTTTTAAAATTCTTAGGTGTCGCACCACTCTTGGTGAAAGAGCTTTTGCTGCTGTGCTTCCACTTGGAATAATAGTCTTCCTCCTGCCATCTCCTTAATAACAGCATTAGGCCCCTACAAATGTGAGCTCTGAAAACATCTCAATGCTAACGCTATCTGTGACTGCGTGCCTTAGCCCCTCAATGCTGTTTTTCCATGTCCCTAAGCAGCGCTCCCTCATAACCACATGGCCCCTTAAATCCTACACTTGTTACTTCCTTCATCATGTGCCTAATGTAATCTATCCCTCCTCCCTCCCTCCTTCCTTCCTTCCTTCCTTCCTTCCTTCCTTCCTTCCTTCCTCCCTCCTTCTCTCCCTCCATCAAACTCACCTCTTCCCACCACCCCTCTTTCTCCTACTATCTTCTCCCATCTGTCTTCAGCCCAAACCTCCCCAAAAAAAATATAGCTTCAAAAGGCCTTCCTGGTCTGATGCTTCCCACTTCTTTAGTGGGTGTTGGGCGCCCTGGGCTACTGTAACCCCCAAACATAGCCCTCCATCCTGACAACTCAGTCTGCTGCAGTAACTCCCTCTGCCTTACAGGCACCCCCCGTCTGAAACTGCCTTAACCCTCTCACAAACTTGTGGTACTTATAATAGCCAGCTGACTTAGTCTGTTTGCTTATGTTTATATTAATACTTAGTCTCATACTTGCTATTAGCCTGCACTTACAGCTCTATTGTATACCTATATGTTTGTGTTTTTTTATTCACTGTTAATGTAATTCTGATGTGGAACCTATGTAATGAGCTTGTTCTCAAAGGTGTTAATCCGAGATCACAACAAATAAATAAAATAAATTGACCCAGAGACAGGGACTCCAATCATTCGCTGCTGTTCATACCAAGCTGGATAGCCATATCCACCTCAGCCTCATCCGCATTTTGGAGTTCCTTCTATTTAAAAGAACTCCCCTCTGAGCATTCTAAAACAAAATCATGGAGGGCTCCCTTCTGCTTCTTCCAGGTGCTGGTGGTGGATTTTGAATAACCTGTTTCATGACAAACGTCAGTTAGGCTTTCACCACTTGTCAGCCTGCCCAACACTACTAGCTTTGTATCAACAGAATAACAGGAGTGCTTCATTGCTGACAGCTGACAGCTAGGCTTTGGTCGCAGATTTTATTCCACCACCAGTAACAGCTGATCGGCATGATTAATAGCTGATCAGAATAGCATTTGTAAGAGAGCCATGGTTATCATTTGTAAAATTCAATTGTTTGCTATAACAAGGTACATTATAGTGAGCGAGCAGTGTGGTGTATATAGGGGGCTGGATATTCAGAGCAGTTGTACATGGTGCAACTGAGTTATGCCAGCACAATTATGGACATGCCACGCCGAGCAATATTCAAAGATTGAGGCTGTGCAGCACAAGTCACACTGCGCCATGGCACAAATATTATGTATGCAGAGCAAGAGCAGGGGGGCCTTCCCATGAATAAGTGTCGCAACAGTGTATGCAACCACAATTCATGGTGCAAGTCCAGAGCAAAACCCAAGATGTGTCACCTGGACTTGAGTCTATAAAAAACAGCCTCAAACACACAGACAGGGAGGCACAACTCTGTGCCCAGAGAGAGAGTGAGAGAGAGTCTGGGAGCCAGTGTGATACACAGCCAGCTAGAGATGGACAGTGCACCTTTCCTCATGGAGGCAGTAATGAGGAGTGTAGGAGGCAGGAGTAACACCAATGTGGCCGATGAAGGGACCCAGCAGTGGTATGCCCAACACAGGTGGTACAGTGTCCATATAACATATGAGAACTATAGTGATACGGAGATAGTGGGCTGGTACTGCCTGAACAGGGCAATTCTGAGGCAGCTCTGTGAGCTGTACAGTGAGGAGATGCAGGCACCCACCAGACAGAGCCATGTCATGTCAGTGGAGACTAAGGTGACTACAGTGATGTGCTTGCTTGCCACGGGCACCTTCCAAAGACCAACAGGGAATACCATTGGCATCACCCAATCGGCCACGTCCCGCCTCCTCACAAGTTTCCTCAATGGTCTGCTGCCACATGCTTTGGAGTTCATACATTTCCCCATCACACAGGCTGAGCATACAGCAAACATGCAGGACTTCCATAGGATGGCATGCATGTCAGCCATGATTGGGTCCATTGACTGCACCCATGTGGGCATCCGCATACCACCTGGCATGGGTCTACATAAATTGCAAAGGCTACCCATCAGTCAACTGCCAGCTGGTGTGCGATGCCACAGGGCGCATCATCAATGTTTGTGCCACACACCCCGGGAGGGCACATGAAAGATTCTTCTGGAGCAGCCCTGCACTGTGCCAGAAGTTTGAACATGGGGAAACCCCCATGTGCCACCTTGTAGGTGAGTAGGTCATGGGCCAGGGGGCTGGTGAGTCACAGCTGTGGGGGTGAGGGAGGGCAGGCAGGGCAGGCATGATGGAGTGAGCAGTGGGTGACAGAGACAAGGTGGTGGCACAGCACAGCACAGGGCTAACCATGTCCATTCTCACACAGGTGACAGCGCATACCCGCTGAGGCCTTGGCTGCTCATCTCCTACCGGCGATTGTCATCCCCCACAGAGGAGAGATAAAATGAGGCACATGCCATCATGTGCAGTATCATCAAGCATATCTTAGGCATGCTGAAAATGCATTTCTGATGCCTATACAGGTCAGGCAGTGCCCTACAATACAGCCCATAAAAAGCCTGTGGCCTATTCTTGGCCTGCTGTATCCTGCACAACATGGCCATTGACCGTGGGCTAGCTGTTGAGGCAGATGAGGGTGACAGTAGTGGGGATGAGGGTGAGAATGGTCCAGAGGGTGGTGGGCAGCCACCACCAAGAAGATGGGACTCCCGTCTGGCAGTGCAGGCAAGGCGCCACAGGGATACAATCACACAGGAGCATTATGGAGAATGCAGGTAAGTGCACTGACACAGGGGCCACACAGAGCAGCACACCACACGCAGCCCTGAACATGCACAGCGGGAGTCAGGCAGGGAATGGGGCACACAGCAGCCATGGGGAGGCACTAGCACACAGATGCACACACACACACACACACACACACACACAGCACAGGCATGTGCGCATACACATACATGCTGTGGACCATGGCATGGATCAGAGGCATGACACCAGTGCACAGGCACAACCAGCAAGGAGTGGAGTGGCCATCATTACACCCCTGCCACACGTCCCAGCAGCCTGGTCAATATACATGGGGGTCACGGCATAATACACATGCGCGCCAACACATGCATGCCACACCACCACCACCCACGTGTGCATGGGGCAGCAGCAGATGGCGGTGCAGGGCAGCACACACATCAGTCCAACCACACAGTCCCTCAGCCACCATGGCCACGTGGGCAGCCATGCCAGGGCCAATCAGGAGATGCAGGCTGCTCATCGGCCACGGGGGGTGTGTCCAACACCCCCAAGGGTTGATATCCGGGACTGCGACCATGTCCTCGTAAGGGTATGAAGGTGGCCAAAGAGGCCAGCCCCTGGGGTGCCTGGGATGCCTACATCAGAGCCCAGCATCTGCTGTGATGGGGTTGCCAGACACCGGGACCGTGGGGGGACAGTGCACTGTGGGGGGTCCTCTGTACATGGCAAAAGCCCAGTGGCTGCCACTGACTCAAGCCCGGCAGCGATGGCACTGGTCATGCGGTCCATTGATGCCACAATGGCACCGGTCATGTGGTCCATTGACATGGTCGTGGCCTCCTGCATCTGGCAGAGCCCATCCATGAGTCATGCATTGCCCTGTCCTGCTGCTCAGCCAGCTGGTGCACCTCTGCACACAGTGCACGCACCTCTGTGGCAAGCAGTGCCTGGTTCTCTACAGATGCCTGCAGCAATCGGGTGTGCTCTGCCAGCTGCTCAGCATCCTGTGCCTCCTGGCCAGGATGCTGGGCTGCTGAGGGTGACATGGCACACTGCCCAGCCTCCTGCTCTGGTGGATGCTGCACAGGGGACTGTACCAGGGGTACATTTTTGTCAGGTGCACCGGCGGTGGACCCCGTGCCATGCTGCCTGCTGGAACCTACATCCTGCTGCCGCTGCTTGACCGGCCACTGAGCAGTGCCATGTGCTGCCGCCACATGAACACCACCACCCCCGTCAGGCACAGCAGTGCCTCCACACACCGCCATACCTGCGGGGACAGGTGGCAGCTGTGCAGCCACAGGCACAGCGTAGTGCCCTGATGTCACCTGTGATGCGTCCATGGGCCTGTCAGGCAACATGTCTCCTACACTGTCCAGGACCAGCATTATGTCATCATCAGAGCTGGACCAGGCCCTAAGCTGGGTCTCCACACACAGCATACTCAGGCTATCATCTTGCAGGAACCCAACCAGGGTATTGTCCGACCCCAGGCCAAGGATATCCACCTGCTCCATGGTGCTCACCTGAAGCCTGTCTGGGCGAATGCACACCAGTAGAGGTGGATAGTCCATCCTCTGTGGTCATGGCTGCAGCTGACCATGCTCCGTCCTCCCCACGGATGCGTGATGGTGCTACAAGAGAGGAACAGAAGGTTAGTGTTGCAGTAACGCCCACATGGTGGCCCCTCCCAAACAGTATGCATGCAGCCGATGCCACATGCCACCGTGTTGCCATGCACACCAGCGGTGACACACACAGATGGCATGCAGCACAGCAGAGGCACTCCCACATGTCCAATCCCACCTCTGCCGGACATGTCTGTCAAGAGCATTACTCACCATGCAGGGTGAGGCTACCACCTATTTGAAATCCACCCCCAGGCACACCCTTCACCACTGTGCATCTGATGGTGGCCACCACCAGCTCTTCAGTAGCCAACAGGGTAGGTGCGGTGGATGGGCCACCACCAGTCGCACTGTGGGAGGCCTGTATCACTGCCACCTTCTCTTTGATCCTCCACCTGTCAGTGCCGACCATTTTGTGACTCCTGTGCACTGTGCTGGTGCCTTCTGTGCAGGTTCACGTACGCCGCCACCTCATCCCACCCTGCCGACCACTTTTGGTGTGTGTAAGTGGCACTTCTATGCAGTTCCTCCCTGTTGAGGTATGCCTCAAACTGGGCATTCTGCTCTGCCATGGTGAAGTTGGGCCTTCTCTTCTGGGCAGACCCATGCACCTCCTCCCCTTCATGTCCTGAAATATTGCTACCTGTGGACAGTGACAGCATGGTGGGTCAGTGTCAGCATGGGCCATGACAGTCCCCCATTGCAGTGTTGTTGCAGGACTCTGTTGCCCTGCGATATCATCTACTTACCTAGTGAGGTTGCAATACTGGTCGTGGTCTGTGCTGTCCAGTGGTGCTTATCAGGTGCATCGCATGCAAATGAGCTTGTGTGCAATGGTGATGATATGCTTAGAACCCTACTGCACCGAGCACTGGCTGATGAGGTGCTTTGCATATGGTGGCTGAATATCATGAATATGTGCCATGCACAATGGAGTTGCACCAGAGGAACCCCACAGTGCATGTCAGGTGCATGCACACATTGCGTGTTCCCACAGTGCACATGTGCACATGGCATAGCACATGTCTATCACATGACTGGCATCCCTTGCATGTTGCTGTGCCATTGTGCATGTGGCGATGTGGAGGTATCGCACATGCTGGAGCTTCCCAACACTTGCACATACTGTGCACATGAGCACTGTGCACGATGTGGCATGTAGGGCACATACACGACTGAGTGCAGGGGTCATGACCTATTGCTCTGGGCTGTGTACATGACCCCATGCATCCTCCAGGCCATGGCATTGTGTGTATGTCCAGAAATGCACAATTCACCCGCATCCTGCATCACCATGATGCGCGATTGCATCTTGCCATTCCCGATCAACGCATCCTACATGTGTAGCCCTCATGTGCAAGATCTCCTCACCATTCACCCAGGCATAGTGAACCTTCAGCAGCCATGGTGCAGAGGAGAGCATGATGACCATTTAATTGGACCGGTACAGAAATCATCAATCTGGTCACAGTGGTGCAGCCCTTTGAGAGACGACTGTTAGGTCAGGTGCCACTACAATAGGCCACGGGTGTTGTGTGGCAGCAAGTTTCCAGGGACCTAGAGGGGCACACGGGAGTGGCCAGGACCCCCGAGAAATGCCGCCACCATTATGGGGACCCGAGGCACAGGGATCCCAAGAGGCTGTGCAGGATGCAGGCATGTGTCCAGCATGGGGCGGTGCCACAGCCAGGTAGGTGTGTGTGTGCAAGTTTCATGCATGCCCAGATGCTCATCAGTAGTGGGTGTAGGGCTGTGTGGTACACTCTGCAGCTGGGGTCATCAAAGTCCTGTTGGCAGCTTTGCTTCATGCATGGCTGCTGCATGTGTTGCAGTCATGCAGGCATGGGGCCACAGGATGGTCAGGGACATACCATGCTACAAGCGGGCTGTGCAGTGATGGGGGCTTACCATGCATGCTTGTGTACTCATGTCCTCCTCTCTACATTCCTTCCACAGGGCTGGAGGACAATAGGTGGGCCAGGGAAGGCACGACAGGGGCAAGGGACCATGGTAGGCCACTGAGAGCAGCAATGGTCAGACGTCACATGGCAGGTAAGTTTGGCCACATTGCCATTATGTGCCCCTGTGCTATTGCACTGGGAACAGGGTCTTGGCATGGTAGCCATGGCCATGTGTCTGCATGGCCATAGTCAATGCACCACCGTTGTTGTACGTGCAACTGTTGCAAGTACTTTGGCGGCATTTGTCCAGCCAGTGGAGGGGATGTGGACACAGCCTCCACCATGTGTGTTGTGACAGTGCTGTTGCTCTGTGCCATGTGTCCATGCTCATGCACAAATGGTCATACTGTGCTACACCATCTGCCTGACTGCTCCACTGTGGTGTACTATGTGGATGGCTGGTGTGGCCTTCCAGGCATGGGTCCATTGTGGTCCTCCAGTGGTGTGTGCCTCTACAGTCCAATGCATGCTGTCGGTGGGCTGGGTTTTTTGGGGCATTGCACTGACTGGCTGTCCTGTCCCTTCCCCTAGGTGGTCATGTGATGGTAGCCGGGAGGGCTGCAGGCCCCCATTTCTGTGCACTTGGGCATATCTTGGCACTACAACAGAGGCTCCTAGTGCTGCAGTGAAGGCACCTGCAAGAGACAGTGGCATTGAGGAGGGCCATCCAGTGTCTGTGGCAGTCTGTCAGGGGACAGTGATAGACCACCTGTACAGTACCCCCTGTTGTATATAGCCCCCATTCATTAGCCACACCTGTTTCCCTGCTGTCCCACATCATGATTATAGAACCTACACCCTGTCCCCTTCCTCCTCTCCCCCTCCCCATCCCTGCCCCTTATTTTATGACTGTTTTGTACATATCTTTTTGATAAAGCTTTTGTTTTGCTACAGCCCTGTGTCTGTGTTTGCTTTGCAGGTGGCGTGAGGAGCTATGCTGCAGATGTGTGATCATAGTTCATCGGGTCCATGCAGGGGCAGGTCAGATCACAGATTGTGTTCCTGTGGGGTCCGTGTTGTGTTCAGCACTGTTTCACATGTTCATGGTGTGTATGACTGGGGGGAAGATATGTTTAGTGTGTCACTGTGTGGTCAGTGTGGGGCTCTGCACTGGGGTGGGTGACTGGGGGTGGGGGCCTTTGCACGGGGACCTTGTATTCTTCAGGCCTGGTCCACCTGGTGGCACATGGACCTCAACATACACAGGTGCACTCCTATGAACCTGGGGAGGGGTCACCTGCCTGTGTCTTATGACCTGGGGGGTCTAGCACTGGTGGTGACAGGGAGGGCAGGGACCTGGGTAGTATTGTTTCCAAGAACAAATGGGTTGCTGGACACTGCATGCAGGCAGTGGTCAAGGCTGGCATGTTGCTGGGCTGCATGGGGTGGGTTTTCACTTGTAGTATGGGAGGGTCATTCTTCCCATATCCCCACAGCTGGTCAGGCTGACTTTGGACTGTGGGCTGCAGTTCTGGGGATCATTCCTGATGATGTGCCGTGGACCAGCTGGTGGTGTGCTGACCAGTGGGACTCTGCTGGTGGCAGGGCTCAGTTACCTGACATGCTGGGCTAGCTTGAGTGGACTGTGATTGTACTCACTGGACCATGGATGGGGAAGGAAGATGTGCCTGGGACTATTCATTGTCTGGGATGGTTGGACAGGGGGGCGGGTGTGGCCCTTCCTGGGCTGTGGGGGCACTGTTGGCCCAGGGGTGTGTGCTACTGGTGGTGGATGGCTGTTGTCGGGTACACATCTGGTGGCTTCTGTCACTGACAGGATGGTGGACAGCTGATATGTGCTCCTGGAGGTGGTGCTGGGGATGGGTACAATACAGGGCTTTTTGTGGGCATGAGTCAGACACGCAGTACTGGTATCAGGAGGGGTGCAGAAGGAGGATGCCACAGGGTTCTGTAGGTTGATTCATCTGTCCTGACCATCTGCTGGGCACCCTGGGCAGTCCTGCTGTGTCTGGTGGTTATTTAATGTCTTCCTGTGTCTGTGGTTCTGAATGTCTGTGTTCCTACTTTTGTTCCGCTGTGCGTTGCAATGACTCTGGTTGTCCCCCACTCTCCCCCTGTGCCATTGCCCCAGAGGTCACTGGGTGTGTGGGCCTTTTTCCTGTCCTCTGCATGGCCCTGTGTGCCATTGTGGCCAGTTTCTGCCCCAGTGCCTTGTGCATCTCTCCGCTTGGACTGCCGTCTGCTCATGGGGGGTGCACATGTCCACTGTGGTAAGAGCTGCAGTGCCCCACCCCACTTTGGAAGATGCCCTGTGTGGCACTGTGTGGCCTGAGCCTCACTCACCACTGGTCACTTGCTCTTTGTGTTTGCCTCGTCCCTGGCATGGTGCATGCAACACCCTGTGGGCCTGCCTGGTGGGTGTCTTTGCATGTGCCTGCCATTGGCATGGCTGGGGTGGCAGGCCTTTAGAAGGGAGCATGTTCCATCGTTGGTGGGCTAGGGTTGTCTGTGCACCATCCACTGGTGCCCTGTGTGCCATCCAGGTCCATGCTTCTGTGAACATGGGTGTGCCCTGCTGGGGGGGGGTCCTGTGCCCATTGCCCTATATTTGCTTGTTATGTATCTCTGCTTCCTGAGGCTTTTGCTCTGCTCACTGGGTTTATGCTCAGGTCTGCTCCGCGCATCCATGTTTGTGCTGGCACTTCTCTGGTTGGGCCATGGCGCATCTTTGCCATATTCAGCTGGCTTGCGCTGGAGCATTTTGGGTGCCACATCTTCTGAATATGGCTACTGGTTTGCCATGGCGCATCTGACTTGTGCTGCACTGGACTTGCACCAGCCTTTGGCACATTTCTGAATATCTGGCCCAGTATGTATTGTGATATTATTACTTCGTAAGTGTTCCTTTCATACAAAGAATATTCAATAAAGTATAACAAATATATTTAATGTTTACAATTACAAGCCTTTTATATAAATACACGGCAAGCTACTTTATTCATGTCACATTCTTTCATTTTGTTATGCTGATGGTGTGGAAACAAAACCTAGTTATTAAAATATTTTATTATATTTTTATCACATTATTATTTACATTTATATTATTTTTATTTGTAATTGCTATTTTATATTCTTTATAAATGCTTAATTATTAAGTTAAGGGAAGTCATATTATAGACATCTGGTTATCATGCTATCTCTACATGAGTTTTCTAAAAGCAAGAAAAAAACACTGCTCAAATGAGACTTAAAAAAGGTTTGCTTTAATTTTTTTAAGTGCATCTTGTCTAACTAAAAAGCAACAGAACATCCATGCCCATTTAAGGAAAAACAATTTTCACTTTTCTGAAGCTACAGCTAAGAAGATAGTTACCATGGACACTTGATAGGTGGTAGATTTACAAGGTGTTACAGACTGGTACAAGCCATGATTGACAGAAAAAAAATGCAAGACTTGTCTTTTGAAAGTACATTACCTTCAATAGAGGTAAAAAGTTATTTTACCCATTGCAAAGCTGTTCTAAATCCAACATGAACCAAATTTCACTACCTAATAGGTAATTTAGTTGTCTGATAAATTACTGAATTTAAAGACTGCATCATCTATGCCAGCCTTGTTATATGCAAAATATTGTGGTGTCCAAACTACTGTACCTTGAGTAAATAAGATTGTTTAGTCTTGAGTGAAAGCGGGCATAATGACAGGTCTAAAGATATAATTTTGGGGTATGCAACTTGATGCTATATAGAGATAAACCATCTGAAAAGAGGTATGAAAAACAAGTTTTATATTTTTTGATTTATGGACTCTCTTGTGAGGACAAAGAAAAATGTGCTTGCAAAGGAATCTAATGTTTTAAGGACTTTCCTAAAGAGTTTTATGGACAAATCATGCATTATTCTAAAGCCTAGAACATTTAGAACAAAAGTATTGCTTTACTTTAAGAGACTTTGCTAAAAAATGAAGTTATAGTCCTTATTAGCTTAACTCAGGAAATACTGGCCCTATATTTATTCATTTATTTATATAAATGTTTCACCATGAGGGCACACTGAACAACAAGATGCTCATCTCATTTTGCGACCTGGGGGGTTGGGGAACATCAGGATAGTTTAAAAAGATTAATATAATAACACAAATTTTACAATAGATTGTGTACAACAAGAGACACGTAGGATGTATATGAAAACAATGACTATCAAGGGTAGATAAGCAAATGTAGTAGCTAGAAGGCATACATTACATGGGATACAAAACAGTTCTTGGTCTGAGGCAAACAGGTTTGCAGTGGCAAACCGACAGTGCAATAAGCTTTGGCACAACAAAAGTGCAAATATTTGACAAGTGTGAAGGAGATGTAGGGGCAAGCAATTTAGTGCAGCTTAGTGAGGGAAAACAGGAGGAAGAAGAGGGAGTAGAAGGGGGAAGTAAGGGGAGGGGAAGGGAGGTGAAAAGCATACCAAGATTTGACCCGTTCAGGATGCTGAGAACCCTGCTAGGGGTTGGAACAAGGCAAGATAGATGCAGGAGGAGAGAGAATAATAGGATAAGAGATGCATGCCAAGACCTGACCCCTTTAGGATGTTGAGAACCCTGCCAGGGAGTGGAGAAAGGCAAAGTAGAGGAAGGAGAGAAGACAAAAGATAGGGAGGACAAGAGAGGGGAAGAAAGAAAGGTAGGTAGTGGAAATGAGAGATAGAGGCAGTGGGGAATAGTTTTAGGGATGTGAGCTGTTAGGTGAAATAAACTGGAGCAGAATTATAGAGGAGGTTAAGGGGGATTAAAGCAAGAGCAGCTAGAGGAGAAGTAGTTGTGTAGAGAAGATCTGAGGGAGTAGGAGGAGGAGGAGGAGTGACATATTTGAGTGGGGAGGGAGTTCCAAACTTTAGGGAAGCAAAAGAAAAAGCCAGACTGTTCGATAAGTGTGGAGCATCGAGGACCACCAAAATGTGAGTGTCAGTAGGTCTGAGGGAGTGAGGAGGAGGGTGGGGTTGAGAGAGAAGAGGTCAAAAAAGTGGGAGGTGACACAGCCAGTATTTGGAGGTGAGTTTGGTGCAATGGGAGAGGCACCTGTTAGCAAGCAGGGGAAAGGACAGGACATGATAAAGATCACAATGATGAGTACAAGAGGGAGCATAAAGAATAAAGTGGTAGAAAGAGTTAAAGAGAGTGTCCAATCTGGCCAGGGAGGACTTGGGAGTGGCACCATAGACTATGTTGCAGTAGTCAAAAATGGGGAGTATCATCTTCTGGACAAGTTTACATCTGACCTTAGTAGGGATGCAACTACAGTTCCTATATAAGGCACCAAGCTTGAGGCGCATTATTTTCAGCATGACATCAACATGTCTAGAAAAGTTAAGGTATTGATCCAACTAAACCCCAAGGTATCTGAATGAGGTGGTGTCCTCTATGAATGTTCTGCACAGGGTGTGGAAAGAGGGCAATAAACATAAGAGACACTTTAAAAGACTGGTTTCAGTGATTGAAGTTCAAATACGTTTGCTTGAAAATTGTATTATTTTGTGTAAAAAAGATAGAGGAAAAAGTCATTTCTTGTTTAAAACTTAAACTCTGCTCAGAGGGGCCATCCTCAAAAAAGGGTGGTGACCCACACCTACATCATTTGCATTATCCAATCAAAGTTGGGAAAATTACAGGAATTGATGTCAGGGCAGTATTCTAGCAAAATAAATAGGACTAAAATTTTGTAACCAACCCTGAATTTCTTAAACTTCTGAGCTGTGAAGATTTGTGCCAAGTGGACTGAATATTGTTGTTGTTTTTAAGACTTCTACTAGGCCAAAAGCCTAAAGCCATGCCTGTTGATGTTGGACCAACAAGGGGGTGAAACCATTGATGTTTTCACCAGAGATGCTGAGGTTAAGCTTGGAAGAAGACACACAATTGCAACAAAGCTACCTACAAGAACACAGCTTGTTACAAAATAACTTTTCCAGTACTGAATGGAGCAAAACCTGTGGTATAAGTACTGGACATACTGACTGAAGTAATGTTTTAAATATTTCTGCTAAACTCAAGCATGGACAGAGACTAACTGTTAAATTCATTAGCCAATGCAATCCTGCAGTGGTGTTTGACAACAGATGAGTTCAAAGTGCTGGATTCAAGTGGAAATGAATTGAAAAACAGAAACAGTCATAAAATCCAGTTACCAAAAAGAACTTTGCTATCCAGAAAAGGAAAAACTCTTCTGCAACCAACTGAGATGGTGGAAGAATCTACTGCTGTGCAGTTAAACTGCTGATGTTTATCTTGTCTGATGTGCCTGCCAAAATTGGAATAAAGGACCTTTAATGCTCATTTGACATCTAAGTCGGGAGGAGCCAAGTCTGCTCTGCTGAATTGATGCCAGAGAAGTCCAAAGTCGAGTGTGAGCAGGAAAAATACATAGCCTACAGCAAAGCCAGCTACTAAAGAACTTTTATCATCCAGAATCAGAAGTTCTCACCAGGATTTTTGAAGTTAAAAGGAAAGAAGACCATGCCTCTACAAAGAACCAGAAGTTTAAGTATTATTTTAATTATTTTAATTTCTAATATTTTAATTTGGCTTATCTGGAGAGATAACACAGGTAACAGAGTAAACTTACTTTTAATTACAAAATCTTGGGATGTAATTTAAGCTTGAGTTTAATTAAGAGATAAACAGTATTGCATAAGAAAAAATATTTGAACAAGTTACAAAGAAAAGTCAATGTAATAATTGAACAAAGCCTTTTGAAATATGTTTATAGAAAAACAATTTTATTGTTTGCAAGTAATCCAAACTACAAATTGTCTTGTTTTGTTTTTGTTTATTTCTTGGTTAGTTTATTTGAATTTTTAAAACCATTGTTGTTTTGTGTTTGCATTATTTTTATTATGCTTGATATTTATGCAAATTAGGGATATTTAAAATGTGTGTACAGGAATTAATAAAGTTTATTTTTCATACTTCTTGGTGTGGCAGAAATGTTTTATCATTCTCTAGAACCTTAACAATATGGATAATATCATATTAGAATTTTATAATTATTTATGTGACTTTTTGAAAATGTTGTGCTAAGGCCTGGGCAGGTCAAAGTACCCATAGTAAAAACTGATATTCTGACTTACTGTTACAACAATGGTGAATGTTGAGACAATAATAACCATATACCACAGCTGAGGTTGTAGCACTTCCACATTTTTGGAATATGGAAATTTTATTAATTGTTAGCAAATATTTGAAATGAGAACTACAATAATTATAATAATGAATCAATTTACAATAATTAACCAATTATAAAAATGCATAGCAAGTTTCTTTGTTTAAATTTCTGCATTTACACTATTTTACATTCCAAGTACCAAGCAAGAGAGCATGTTTAACAGAGTAATATGAATGTACATGACCATTTTTCTTAATTAGTGTCCCACTTCCAAAAAGTAGGTTCTCTGCCCCATCATTAAGCAGCAAATGATGCAGCAAATGGCATGGAGGGGCAGATGCATAGTAAAATATGAAGTATCAACTGCTTAATTGAAATTTGTGTAGGTCTGGGTGGCAATTGGCATTCCATGGATTACCTGGATCTGATGGCATATGGCTTAGGGTAGACTAAGGGTGCAAAGTCTTTCATTGGTAAATTTGGTTCAGCTACGATTCAGGGCCCTTGAGTTTGGCTTTGATTTGAGAATGTGGTTGAGCCTCTTCAGATTCCATTGCAAAAACTGACATGAGGTAAACTAGACTACAAATATGAGGATAATAAAAGCCTTGAGGTAAACAAAAAATATTTATTACTCTAGCTTCCTTGTAGCATGTGGCAGTGCTACAGATTGCTAGGTTCTTGGTATTGTGATATTCAAAAGGGTTGCACCATGCGCAATAGGGTTGCTCCAGTGCAAGTCCAGAAATACACCATTCTGCGATATTCAGCGGGAGGCAGATGCGCCCCCCAAGCACGCTGAGCAATAGTGCAATGATAAGGAATGTATGTGCAACTGAAGGGGGAGGAACCATGCATAAAAGGCGCCGTGCGATATTCAACAACAAGTGCCATGCGCAATAGAAGAGCAAGCGGAAGTTGCGCGATAGCGGAAATGAGCCAAAATAAAAAGGAACAAGGGAGAGGTGCAAGAATGCTACAGGGAAGGCACAAGAGGCTGAACTCTAGCCACACAAACAGGGCAGGAGAGACACACAGGGCAGGCCAGGGAAAGGACAGTCTGAACACACAGGCACAGGGAAGGTGTGGGAGCCACAGCCAGTGCAGAAGGGGGAAGTGTCACACAGCACAGTGGCCACCACAGGAAGGTGTTCCCGGTGCAGAGGAAGTAGCAGCCAGGACAGTGGGGGGAACACAGAAACAGCTGCTGGGGGGGTGAACACAAGCTAGGGACATGGCCAGTGCCACCATCCAGATGGGGGCAGTAATGAGGGGGGTGAGAAGGCAGGCAGCAGGGGGCATGGCCGTGGAAGGGCCCATCGGCGGTATGCCTCCAACAGACAGTACCAAGCCTGCACCAGCTTTGAGCTGTACAGCGATACTGAGATCGTGGGCTGGTACCACCTGAATCAGGCAATTCTGAGGCGGCTCTGTGAGCTATACAGTGATGTGATGCAGGCACCCACACGACAGAGCCATGCTCTGTCAGTGAATACTAAAGTGACAGCTTGCATGTGCTTGCTCGCCATGGGTACCTTCCAGAGACCAACAGGGGACACCACAGGCATAACCCAGTCGGCTGCGTCAAGCCACCTCACCCAATTTCTCAGCACACTGCTGCCACATGCTGCGGAGTACATCCATTTCCCCAGCACACCGGCGGAGTGCATAGCAAACATACAGGAGTTCCACAGGGTAGCACGTATGCCTGGCATGCTAGGGGCAATAGACTGCACCCATGTGGCCATCCACACACCACCTGGCCCTGAGGGGGCCACACATATCAATCAGAAGGGCTATTCTAGCATCAACTGCCAGGTGGTGTGTGATGCCAGGGGCGCAAAATCAATGTCTGTGCCATGCAACCTGGGGGAGCACATGATGCCTTCATCTGGCACCAGTCAGCACTGTGCCACAGATTCGAGAATGGGGACATCCCCACTGACCACTTAGTTGGTGAGTATGCAAACTACATGGACAAACATGAAGCTTGGGAGGGGCATGGTCAGAGGTGACATGGGTAGTGCCCTACATGGCCCGAGGCAGGGCGATGCTGATCACCAAACTAACCTCCACTCTCTACACACAGGTGACAGTGGATAACCACTCCATCCCAGACTGCTCACACCATACTGGCAGCCAGCAACCCCATTGCAGCAATGCTACAATGAGGCACATGTCACCACATGCAATGTCATCGGGCGGGTGTTCAGGATGCTGAAGGCACGTTTCCGTTGCCTGGACACCTCTGGCAGTGCCCTACAGTATAGCCCCTCAAAGGCCTGCGGGCTATCCCTGGCCTGTTGCATCCTGCACAACTTGGCCAATGAATGTGGGATAGCCATGCAGGTCGAAGAGGGGGACAGCGATGGGGATGATGAGAACGCTGGTGACGATGGTGATGGGCAGCCCCCCTTGGTGACGCGACCCCTGACTGCTCCAGCTGACACAGCTGCACCGGGACACCATCACAGAGGAGCACTTCAGCCAACCCTGGTAAGTCATGGAGCCAAGTGCAACCACCAGTGGCAAGGGCACAACTCACAAACACACATGGACACACACCAGGGGTGCATGCCGTCAAGGGAAGTGGCCGGGCATGGAACCACACACACCACCAGGGATGGGCAAGTTCTAACATGGTACGCAGTCATACACACACACACACCTCACCAGACATGCACAAAGGGTAGGAGGCACGCCGACCCAGACTGCCACTCCTAGCCACACACATGTTCACAGACCACCACGCCCACTGCCTGTCATTGTGCATGTGTCAGACGCTGGGCACCATTGCACAGTGGTGTACAGCGCAACGCAGGCATCATCATGCACATGCAACTGCGGACAGCAGCTGGGAGGGTGTGCAGATGGAATGTGTGTGTGTGTGCAGGGACGGGTACCCACCCGTGCATTGCCCGCTGAATGACACAATGCACACAGGGCAGCATCAGACAGTAGTTGTGCTAGGAGATAGGTCAGTCATGCACCACAGTGCCACGGCCACCACGGATGCATGGACGGCCCCATCGAGACCCACCAGCAGTGACAGGCTGACCACTGGCCTCATGGGTTGGCACCGATGGTCCCCCAGGGGTTCCATTGCGTGAACGTGACCGTACTTGCACAGGGTTCTGCAGCACACTGAACATGCCTGCGCCAGGCGTGCTCAGGATGCCCACAGCTGAACCCAGTGCCGACAAGGATGGTGTTGCATGACTCCGGGAACGGGGGGGTGGACATTGCACTGCGTGGTGTCTGCGACGCATGGGCAAATAACTGTGTACCCATTATGGCCATGACAGCTGTGAATGCCTGTGTTCGTTCGTCAATGGCAGCGGTCACATCCTCCCGCAACTGGTCCATCCCTGCCAGGTGCAGAGCGGTGTCTCTGCTGCGCCGCTCCTCTGCCTGACGCAGAGCTGCACTAAGTGCATCCACCGCCATCACAAGCTGCATCTGCTGATTGACTGCTGCTTGCAGTATGCGGGTGTGCTCATCCAAGAGGTTATCTGCTTGATCAGCATGCTGTCCCTCAGGGTGTTCACGGCCCTGATGCTCATCACCCCTTGAGGGTGGGTGCTGCACACCAGGGCCAGGCCTGGGCATGTCCACAGGCGGTGCACTGATGCCACCCCCTGACACTGTACCCCCATGGCCATTGGCTGACTGCTGATGCTGCCCCTCCAGCTGCCGCTCCCCAGGGCTCAATGGTGCCGCCGCAGTGGCCGCAACAGTCGCACTGTCCTGGACACACACCAGTGCTGCCCCACTGGTGCAGACAGGCACAGGCTGGGACTGTGATGACATGCAGGCCTCCACGGTGGCATGACCCACAGCAATGGCCGCGATGTCACCTGCTGAGTGGCCATCCTGTGGCACACACGTGTCACTGCCCATGACGTTAGCTCCATAATCATCGGTGATGGATCCGGCACCAGCCCGAGTCTCAGCATGCTGGCATCCATGGACGCTGGCACGCTGGGACATGGGCAGGGCCTCCTCCGCACCTGCTCCACCAACATCAGTCCAGACGTCCAGGTGGGCCCACTGTCACCCTGACCCCCATATTCCTGTGGAGGTGGATGGGCCCTCCTCCATCTCCATGTGACTGGCCTCAGTGGAAAAGCCCACTGCCGCTGACCCATGCAGACGCTCGGGAGCTGTAAGGGAAAAAAAGTAGCATTACTGCATGTGACTTACCCTGTCTCCCCCCCAATAGGCAGACCATGACCTACCATGCAGTGACAGGCTACCACCCATCTGGAATCCACCACCCAGAACACCCTCAATGGTGCAATGCTGCATGTTGCCATCAACCCGCTCTTCCTGTGGGGTCAGGCGTAGCACCTCCGGCTGTCCCCCACATGTCGCAGACTGTGCTGCCCTGATGGCAGCAACCTTCTCTTTAATCTTCCGCCTGTCTGTGCCCATCTTCTTTTTGCACTCCTGCATGGAGCGCTGGTGGCTGCCATGCAGGTTTACAGCACATGCCACCTCCTCCCATGCAGCAGCATGGGCCTGTGGTGTTCTCTGGTGTCCGCTGAGAAGCGGCTCCTGGTCAAGGTAGGCCTCAAACAGGGCATCTGTCTTGGCCTTTGTAAAATTTGGCCTCCTCTTCCTTCCACGACTCTGTTCCTCTTCCTCCACCACACGCTCAGTCATGATTCATCTTGTGAGAATGACAGGTGTTACCTGTGACTGTGCAGTCCCATGCATGTCCAAAAACACCACAGTCCACACTCCCAAACAGCATGCAACTCACCGCAATAGACTGCAGTATCCGACTATGGCCAGTGCAGCCCAATATTGCATTTTTATAGCGCAACCCATGCAAATGAGGCGAGGCGCATCTTTAAGTGGATGCAGATGCAGTGACTACACCATTGAATGGCTGATTAGATGATTTGCATATGCTGGCTGAATATCGCGCTGTTGCACTTTGCGCAATTGTGTTGAACGTGCTGAGCCAAGAGCGCAGTTCTGTGACATGCGCAGTACACACCTAACTGCACATGCCCGGGTTGATGACACAGGCACCTGCCGCGCTGCTGACGTGCTGTGTGAGGGAGGCAATGCAGGGCACGGCCACCATTGTGCCAGTGGCACTACGGCGCTGTTCACCTATATGGCGCTGTGGCACTGGGGTGTCGTAGGTGCACTGGGGCAACAGTGCTGTAGTCCACTACAGGAGGTGGCACACAGGCACTCAATCGCGCTACATGCATTGGGTTCCAATCGTGCTGTGGCTGTCCATGCGCTAGAGACCCTTGACCCTGTGCCCGACCTTTGCCCCCTAGGCGCCATGCATCGGGCATGGGTGCACCACTATCGCACTGTTCGGTGACAGCACGATAGGGAATGGCAGCACTGTACCGTGTAGCATCTGCACATGGCAGGACCGTTCTGCAGAGCACCATTTTGCTTGAACCGGGCAGCAGAGATGGCGCGGAGGCATGCTGTGGTTTGGAGCCAGATACAGCTCACCAACCTGGTGGCGATAGTTGAGCCCCATGCTGGGGCTTTATTTGGGGAGGCACCCCGGGGACAGGGCTAGGAGTGTGGTATGGCAGGAGGTGGCCGACACCCTGGAGGAGGCCACTAGTATGGGGCGGATGGCGGAGCAGTGCCGCCACTGTTATGGGTACCTGAGGCACAGGGACCTGGACCTGCTTTCCCACCTGCAGGCACATTCAAGGAGGGGCACGGTGCCACGGCCAGGTAGGTGCAACATCCATACACATTTATCGTCCATACGGGTATCACAGTTGCATGTGTCTGGCACATGGGGGGGCATCCGGTGTTGGCCATGGTGGTGGTGGATTGGGTGTGGGGTGGTGGGTCTGGCTGTGTGGATTGCACACACATGGGGGTGGGGGACTTTGCTACCAGATTGTACTGATGTTCCTCTCTCCATGTTTGCACCTTAGGGCCAGAAGAACAGCGGCGCAACAAGGAGGGGAGGCGCCGCATGTTGGAGCAGAGGGACAGGATGGGTGATGGTGGTCCACAGCGCATGGACCAGCCTGCTGATGGTGAGTGCCTTACATCCATGATTACTATTGCATGCTGTATAACTGGGTGGGCAGTGGGGCATGGCCACCATCCATTGACACCACTGTCATGCACGCAACTTGTTACAGTCAGCACTGTCCAGTGGCACTGCATGTCTGGGAGTGCATCAATAGTGGTCCATGTGTGTGCCAGACACATGGCTGTGGCACTGCCTTCACACCACATACCCAAGTCACTGTATGGCCATGGTGGTGCTGTGCAGGACATGGGAGGTGGGTGTGTGCAGTGGTCCACATGGCTGTGGCTGCCTGGGTGGGCAGGTCTTGTGGACACGGTCACTGTGGGTGGTCGCACACCATCACAGGGGCGTGTCACATGGCTGTATGCCTTGCACAATTGGTGGGCTGCAGGGAGAT
Source organism: Neoceratodus forsteri (assembly GCA_016271365.2). Taxonomy (NCBI): domain Eukaryota; kingdom Metazoa; phylum Chordata; order Ceratodontiformes; family Ceratodontidae; genus Neoceratodus; species Neoceratodus forsteri. Next base: position 1,605,271,839 of record CM057450.1, read on the forward strand.
GGACAGTCACACCTATTGACTTTGCTCCCTTGTCCTAGGTGGCCAGCAACTCCTGCAGATCCAGCAGGACATTCAAGAGCTGCTGTGGGTGGTGAGGGAGACGTTAGAGCTCCTGTGCCGAATACAGCACCACGGGGTCAGAAGGAGGAGGAGGAGCTCGCATCGGCGCCAGGAAGAGGAGGACCAGGGTGGTCATTGAAGTCCCCATGCCCTGACTACCACCTTCCCCCCTTTGACCCACCCTCACACCCCTTCTTCCCTCTCCCATATGTTCCCCCCCACCCCTTACCCACTTCCACCTGTTATGTGGCCCTTCCCCCCTCTTGTATATAATTGTAAATAGTTTTACTTTACATTTTTTCAATATATACATTTTTTTATGACAACTGTGGTGGTCTCTGATTTGCAGCAGGCTACAAGTGCTCAGCTGCAGGGGTGTGCATGGCATCAGGGTGGTACCGGATGTGTGTGTGTGTGTGTGTGTGTGTGTGCAGAGGTGAACCACCTATGGTGTGGGCAGGGGGATCAGTCACTGTATGTGGTTTGTGTGTTGTACTTTGTGCACTGGATGCCTGTGTGCAGTAGTTCACAGGGCCTGCACTGTGTGCATGGCACCCCTGTCAGACCGTCCATGGCCTGTGCAGCTGACACCCTTGCATGTCTGTGATATGCACATCTGCTGGCGTGTCAGTGGTGGCTGTTCATGCTGGATAACAACTGTACCCGGCACAATGCCAGGTTGACTGCCATCACCACTATGGTGCATGTCTGCCTCCAGTAGCACTGTGGCCTCCGCTGTTGTTGTCCCCCATCCATGATGTCGCTTGTGTCTGTTGCAGGGGATGTGCTCCAGTGTCTGTCACTTGTGCTTTGGCAGCATGCTGGTGGCATACAGCTTCATGGTGCCTGTGCAGGGTGGCTGGCACACCTGTGCAATGTAGGGGTGCTGGCCGTGTGTACACATCAGCCGTGGCCACACGCCAGTGGCTTAGTTGACCCGCTACTGTGTCCCTGTGTTGGTGTGCCCTTGGGTATGGGTGGGTGTTTGTCCATGCACTGTGTTGCATCCTGTGTGGTGCATGCCTCCATGCTACACTGTGCATGTCTGTGCTGGCTGTTGTGGCCACTGCTGGGACAGGATGTGTCCTTGGGAGGGTGTGCAGGGTGCTGTACCACTGGAGGTGGGGTCTGGGTCATGCCTTGTCGCATGTGGGGTACCTCGTGTGCTGACGCATGGTCAGTCTCTCAGCTGTACCTCGGGGAGGGGACATGCAGAGCAGCACTGTGTATGCATCTGTTGCATTGCTGTCTGCTGCCACCCACTGCAGGGTGTCTATGGTGGGGCTGCCTTGCATGGCTCCATGGTGCACAGGGTTGCATTCTCACAGTGGGGGTGGTGGCATGCATGGGGTGTCCTGCACTGTTGGGTGCTACTCCATGGCAGGATGTATGGGGATCATGGTGTAGGGTGTGCTCTGCATTGGTGGGATGGTGTGGTATGGGGTGGTCGGCCATCCTTGTGTGCCGGTCACAGCATGCCAGGGGGTGTGCTGGGGCACTATGACCCGGCTGTGGGTTGGTTGCTGGTATCCATGGGCCAGTGGTTATTCCAGCTCTCCCCCAGTTGTGCAGTGCATAGGGTGTGGGGGACAATGTCTGTTCTGCTGTGTGTTCCTCTGCCCATCTGTGGTATGGGTGCTGGGCCGCTGCATCCCTGGTTGTGCTGTTGCATTGCTGCCCTGCTGCTGGGGGCATCCCTGGTTGCGCTATGGTGCATCAGATATGCTCAACTTCACCTCCCTAGTTATGCTATGGTGCAGGTGGTGCGATATTCAGTCGTCAGCCATAGGCGCATCTTGGCCTGCGCAGTTTTTGAATATCGTGCTTCTTGCGCATGGGCGCAGTGGACTTGCGCTTGCTCCTGCTGTTGTGCACTTTTTGGGCGCAGTTTGAATATCTGGGCCACTGAATTTAGGACATTATACCATCTATTGATGGACATTTAAAACTATATATATATATATATATATATATATATATATTATTTGTATGTATTTTTATGTTTATGCTATTGACCACAATCAGTGGTTGTAGATGAAGATAACTAGGTGGAGGAGAAAGATGAAGAAGTAAAGCAGTGGTACACTGACTAGTGATAATGACCTATGAAGTAAACAGTCATTCATCATGTTCATTTACGGTGGAGTTTTGTGGATTCTGATGCTGTGAGACATACATCATGATTAGCTGATTGGTGATAACAACATCATTGTCATAGTGTCATCATAGGGACTTGTGTTAATGGGCATTTTCATAATAATGTAACAATAAAAAAGTAATATGATAACAAGACAGTAATATGATAATTAGTATTAGTTTCCATTCATATTGTATTCACATTATTTCATTAATATTCCATATAAAAAAAAATCACAGAAGAAGAAGGGAAGGAGTTCTATATTGTCTATAGTGTAATTCTGATAGGACATAGTAATAATATAATATAACAATATAATATAATATAATATAATGTAATATAATATCATTCCTAACCATTCCCTGTACAAATGGGATATGGCATATAATAATATACGTCATTTTGCCCTAGTCAGTGATCAACTTGTCTACCACTGTACATTATACTCCAAACTGGGAAGGCTGTCCCCTGCTGGTCAGTGGGATCTTACCCTTGGGGGTCTCATTTATAGTATCCTAAACAGCCACCCTCCCTCAACTCTAGCCTTTTACTTAATGCAGTATAAAACTTCTTACCCTCTTTAGTCCACTGACCAATGACTTGCTAACTAGGACAAAAGACCAAGCTAGGAGAGCCTTATCTGCTCTAAAATTGTGGAATATTGTCCCAGCTAATATCGAACAGTGTCCAACTGCATGTATTTTCTGAAAACAGTTCTGAAGTCACCTGCTACAGTTATATGCCTGCCCCTGCCTCTGGACCTCTAAATGATGGCCCTATGGCAACCTGTTATCTAGGCCAACTATCACTTATGTGTCTTAGGTCTTCTTTTTGACCTGTTATATGACCTGTTTATTATATTACTATATGCTGGTTTGCACTCATGTTTACACTATAGTCAATTATACTATTAGTGATATTAGTGTCCTGGAATTCATAGGCATATGTATACTTTTTGTTTGAATAATGTTCCTTGTATACAAATGTTGATACTTCATCTTGGAACTTGTATGTCATTTGGATGTTTTCTCCCAGTCATGTCTGAAAACAGGCAAATGTTTGTCTAGCACACACCTTATCCAGTTAACAAAAAATAAATAAATAATACAATATAATACAATAGCGACATTATTTGTATTAGCTTCATTATGTTTATATTGTAATTAGATTAATACATTTATATTTCAAATAAAGCATTCATAGAAGAAAAGGATATGGTATATTTTTGCTGCAGTGTAACTGTGATAATAAGTAGAACTGTAATAATAAAAATAATAAGACAGTAATTTGACAATTTGCATTCATTTTTATTTATATTTTTACTTTTATGCTGAGAAAATGTGAATCATGACTGAATGGTGTATTGGTATTGACTTCCTCAAAGAGTCTGTGAAGGCTAATGTCTTCCACTACGGAGAATTGCTGGAGATCATGGGCCATGATCTCACTAACGTGTTTCAGCATTTACACAAGTGTTGCTTAATTATGTAGGATTGGAGTACTTCTGAAAATTTGATCAGAGACTGCTAGATGATTGTGTTTTGGGCACTATGGAATGATGGTGCTTGGTATAGGGAGAAGTAACATGTGGTACGGTAATTAGGGGGCTAATATGGGGGCTTGGGCTTGGCATTAGATTTCAATGGCTGAAAAATTGTTCCTTGCCTCCTACTCCTCTCATAGACATGCTTCCCCCAACATCTTCTCATCCTCTCATGAACAACTATACTCTTTCCTCTGCTGACAGGATTGAAGTGGTGTCCTGCTAGAGCCAGACTCAGTATCACCGTCTTCACTCATAGTAGATGAATGAACAGCAGGGGGCTGAGTGGTGCTTCTTCATTACATGAGGAGGCACCTTATAGTGGTTCTAGGAAGACTGACAAATGTTACCACCCATGCACAGGTGGTTGTGGCAGCTGTTATCATGCTATTCATGGGAGACAAACAAGGGGAGTACTTGTTTTTCATTTATGGTTGGATAATTTCTATCTTGCTTTCATTTTGGGGACATGAAACCGGCAGCACTTATGGAGATTGAAAAAGTTTCAGTTTGCTTTTGGATAACCATAGAAACATAGACTTTGATGGCAGATAAGGGCCGCTTGGTCCACCTAGTCTGCCCATTTCTCTACCTACAGGATAAGCTGCAGATCCTAGTTAACCAACAGCCTATTTCTTCCTACCCCCCACAAGAATTGCCTTAAGTCTGTTCCATGCATTCTTGAATTCTCCCACAGTTTTGGACCCCACAACCTCCTCAGGAAGGCTGTTCCATGTGTCCACCACCCTCTCTGTGAAAAAATGCTTCCTCACATTGCCTCTGAGCTGTCTCTTCTCTAGCTTCAAATTGTGCCCCTTGTTCTTGCACATCTCTTTTTCTGAAAGATGTCACCCTCTTGGACTTTGTTGATTCCACTGAGGTACTTAAAGTTTATATCATGTCCCCTCTCTCCCTCCTTTCCTCAAGGGTATACATATCAAGCTCCTTCAGTCTCTCCTAGTATGGCTTCTCTTGCAGACCCTGCACCATTTTAGTTGCCCTCCTCTGGACTGCCTCCATCCTATCTATGTCCTTGCAGAGATGGGGTCTCCAGAACATGATGCAGTGCTCCAGATGTGGTCTCACCAACTGTCTGTACAGTGGATAACAACTTCCTGTTTTCTGCTGGTGATGCCTCTCCCAATACATCCCAGTATCCCCCCAGTCCTCCCTACTGCCTTCTCACATTGCTTGCTAACCTTAAGGTCATCTGATATGAGTACCCCCAGGTCCCTTTCCATTTTTGTTGTTGTTACTACCTCCCCCCCCCCACGGTGTAATCTTCCCCTGGGTTTTTATTTTCCAGGTGCATTATTTTGCACTTCTTTGCATTGAATCCAAGTTGCCATACTTCTGATCATTCCTCCAACCTTGTCAAGTCCCTTCTCACCCTTTCCATGCCCCCTTGCATATCAGCCCTGTTGCAGATCTTTGTACCATCTGCAAAGAGGCATACTTTTCCTTCCAACCCCTCTGCACTGTCACTTATAAAGACATTAAAAAGGACTGGACCCAGAACTGAACCCTGTGGTACCCCACTAGTAACCCCTCTTTCTTCAGAGTGGACTCCATTTACAATTACCTTCTGTGTCCTGGTATCCAGCCAATGTTTTACCTAGGCTACCACCCTGGGACCCACTCCCAGGCTGGTTAATTTGATTATTAATCTTTGTGTGGGACTGTGTCAAATGCCTTGCTAAAGTCTATGTAGGCCATGTCCACAGCCCCTCCCTGGTCTACTACTTTGGTTAGCCAGTCAAAGAATTCAATTAGATTCATCTGACATGACCTTCCCGCTGTGAACCCATGCTGCCTTGGGCCCTGTGCCCCACTTTCCTCTAGGTACTCAACAATTCTTTCCTTCAGAAGTGGTTCCATCACTTTCCCTACCACAGAGGTCAATTTGATAGGTCTATAGTTTCCTGTCTCTGTCATGCTCCCACTTTTGTGAAGGGGAATCATATCCACCCTCCTCCAGTCCTCGGGTACCAAACCATCCTCCTATGATTTGTTAAAAAGGGTAGTCAGTGGTGTCACTAGTTCTCCCCTTAATTCTTTTAGAATTCTGGGGTGAATTCCATCAGGCCCCATTGCTTTGTCCACCTTCAGTTTAAGGAGTTCTTTCAGAACCCTTTCTTATGTGAAAGGACTGGGATCGACCCCCTATCCAGAGTGCTTCTGTTAATTGGATTAGGCACCTCCCCCTCCTCCTCTTTTGTGAATACTGAGCAGAAGTATTCATTCAGTATCGCTGCTTTTCCACTGTCCCTCTTTGCCCACCCACCGTCCTTTCTTTTCAGCCTCACTGTCTCTCCCTTTGTCTTTCTACGCTCCCTGATATACCTATAAAAGGTTTTATCCCCCTTCTTACCAGAATTGGCTATCTTTTCCTCAGTTTGGGCCTTTGCTATTCTGACTTCCCTCCCTGCTTCCTTCTGCCTTAACTGGTACAGTTCTCTGTCCTGCTCCTTCTGTGTTTCCTTATACCTAAATGCTATATTTTTCTCCCTAACCTTCCCCGCCACCTCTTTTGAGACATAGTGCCTTTTTCTTTCATTTTGATTTGTTTATTTGCTTCACACAAAGGCTTGTTGCCTCTGTGATGGCAGTTTTGATGTTTCCCCATTGTTGCTCCACCACTCTTTCTAGCCTGTTTGCTAGTGCTTTTCTAAGGCACTCTCCCATCTTGCCAATGTCAGCCCTCCTGAAGTCCAGTACCTTTACTTTTGTATGGCTTGACTCTGTAGCTGAGTTTATCTTGAACCACACTGTTTGGTGGTCACTTGTTCCCAGATGGATACCCACTTCTAGATCTGAGATCCTCTCACTGTTCAAATTTGAGAGTACAAGGTCTAAGATTGCTCCCTTACGAGTGGAGTTCAAAACTAGCTGTCTGAGGCATGCCACTTGTAGGGCATCAAGAGTGGCCCTGCTCTTGGATGTGGCTGCAGCAAATGTGCTCTAGTTAACATCTGACATATTCAGGTCCCCCATCAATAGTATCTCCCCTTTCTCTACCATCCTAAGGATGCCTTCTATCATACCCTTGTCCATTCTCTCTCCCTGACATTGGGGTCTGTATACAACCACTGTGAGGACTGTGGTGTCATTTCCAGTCTCTAAGGTGACCCACAGTGTCTCCTCTCCTCCCTGTTTACTCTTTTGTTCCATTGCTCTTATCCCTTCTCTTATATAGAGAGCTACTCCTCCTCCCCCACCCTCCCTGTCTCTCCTGTAGGTTGTGTACCCTGGTATGTTAACATCCCAGTCATGGTTCTCTGTGTACCATGTTTCTGTGACTGCTATGATATCCAGGCATCCCTCTTCCATCAAGGCCACAAGTTCAGGGAGCTTGTTGCCCAGACTATGGGCACTGGTATTCATTACCCTCCATTTCTTGATGGCCTTACCCCTTTTTGCCCCATCCCTGTCCTTATTGCCTTTGTCTTTTTCTCCATTTACGCCTGCCCTTCTCCCTATTGACATCTCTGTCTTGGTGTTTACCTCTCTTACTACCCTGATTTTTTGGGGGGGCTTAGGATTTTCCTTCACCATTCCAGTGCCTCCCCCTTGGCTAGTTTAGATGCTTTCCAATGAAGCATTTAAACCTATCACCTAGAACTCTTGGTGGTGTCATCCTCCTCAGATACACTTGATGACCTGGGAAGGCTGCTAGAGGGAGTGGAACCAATGATCATCTGGGGACTACTGCACCAGTGTTTCTTTGGCAGTGCTGTCATATAGTCCTAACAGCCCCATGGCTCCCAGACACATCCCAACATAACCATCTCCACCACAACCTGTTCCAGATGTTATATTTTAAAACGGCATGGTGGAGCCTTATCTGCACCTTCCTCCCTAACTGTTTTTCCTACCATTCATTTTCTTTATATTTTCTACAAAACAAATGATACTACAATGTAGGCAGCTGCAGGATGTAATGCAAAGAATGATGACAATGATTTGGGCTGTATGTTGATGATTAGGCAACCACATGATGTCTCAAAATATGACGCAGCTTGCTAGGCGCATGACGGAGACAACAATGGAGAATCTTGCACCATGTTTTCTGCATAACAAATAGTACTATGATGCAGGCAGTGGCAATATTTTCTGCAAGTGATGGTTACAATAATGTGTATGTCAATGATTAGACAAAAGTATGATGGTCAAGTGACATGTGACAATATTACAAAATTAGGAACAACAAGGCTATTATCATTGAGAAATGTCAAGTCTTTGTGGACAAATCACCTTACTGGCTTCTAACTCTCCTATGAACCCTATGACTTGCAAGACTTGAGAGGGAGTCAACGAGAGTGAGTGAGACCACCACCTACCCCACTTACCGATCCACTTAGATAAACTGACTCAAGGGAACTAACACACTTTCCGGTCCTGCGCAGCTGAGTACTTCACTTTAACTCACTGTTAACTTCTATGAGTGAGTGACTGACTGACTGACTGACTGAGTCATACAGAGGAAAAAAAATAAAAAAAGGATTCTGCATCCTATACCACAGCATTAAATAAAATAAAAAATAACTGCATACAGAACTTCCCCATCTCATGTTTCAACCCCCTGCTGGACTGGTCATAAGTCCCTATCTTGCTTCAGGCTGCAGTTGATGAAAACACCTACTGTGTGCTCTTTCTACGGCAGCACAGAAATTACTTTTGCCCTGTCCTGCTAATAAATTACAGTGAACTAGCTACTGTGAAGCTGGCCAGGATACAACACAATACTGCAGCATACTGCAACAGAGTTACTGTGGTACACAAGACAATTTCAGTGACAGTCAATCCCTTTTGTCATTCAGTAACTAGAGACACTCATTGCTTTGCATCTGACTGTCTCCACTGTAACTACTGTACAATAATAATTAATTCTCTATTGATTTCAGTCTTTTTCCATCAAAAGCAGTTGCTTTTCAACAGTACTGAAGAGCTTTGTCACTCAGAGCACACACGTCATCCTCTGCTGCGACTGAGTTCATAATTGTACCGAGACATGCACAGTGTAAAAAGGTCATGATCTTCAGGGTTGCAGGCTGGCAATTGCAGATCAGGTAGCTTGCACAAACTCAGTGAGTGATTCCTGAAGATAACACTATGTCATGACATTGAAATGCCAAAGAGTCAAGGGGAAGGCATAAAACTTCAGACCCTGCTTGTCGGAGTCAAATGTGCTGGTAACCTGTGATGACAGTGACTGAAAATGAGTGACTGTAAAAACAGTGACTCCTTTTCAGTGATATCATCAAGGGCTACCCTGCAAGGGTAGAGACCCTACAGTGAAAGCCACTGTAGGGAAGAGTGACTGGAATGGAGGGATAGCGAAGGGAAGGGGAGGGATAGGGGAAGGGTCCATAGGGGACTGCTGTGCTAGCTCCAGCCAAGCTAGCCCTGTGGTGTGGTGGTGAGGGAGGCTAGCTCTGGCTGAGCAGGTGTGGGGTTCAGGGCTGGGGACTGGGAGGGTTAGAATTTTGCCACTGCCTGTGGGTGCAGCACTTAATTTTTCCCGAAAATGTGGGCTGTGCCACTTCCCCGACATGCACCCCACCAGAGTTAGTTATCTTTATTCAGGGGAATGCATGCCCCCCACAAAAACACTTTTTCTTTTTCCAAATGTTGGGTCGCTGGCAAGTGTATATCGCCAATTTGTATATCAGTGATATACTCTCGCCATAATAGTGATTGCTATTTTGCAATCACTATTATGACATGGAACCAATGTGCTGGTTTTTAGCAGGTCTACTGAACTCCACTTTCTCATCAGATCATCCTTAGGGTAAACATGATCATACTCTATTCAGTGAAGAAGTCTTGTAGCTCAGAACATGTCAGGACATCCCAGGCCTCCTGCTGATCAATCTTGTGTAGCTGAAAACCCATGTCCCTCTAAGAAGTTGTAGATGACCACATGTGGCCACACAGTTAGCATGGAGGGGTCATGTTCCTTATCAAAATGAATAAGGTTGATGCATATTTATAATAATAAATACATTTTTTTGTTAATGATGTTTCTCTCTGTTACAAGCTGTGGATCTGGCCAGAATCCCCCATCATCTGGCACCTCAGAGGCTTACCTATAATCCCTGGTGTGTTTCTCCACGGCTTGCCCCCCACTCCATGGCAAGGCTTGATGGGTCCTCTCAAACCAGCCAATGGAATGGGTCCAGTGTCACCTGGGGGAGCACTCTGCTGAGGTCAGATCCATCATAGTGCACTACCCAGGGTTTGTCCTTCCTCTTTTACATGGGATGATGATTCAGGGGTGTCACAAGCTCATGCATGAAAGCATGTGGAGCATGATGCCATCAGACATCCCTTTCCCTACTGCAATGCTGTTCCTATGTGCACTACCACATGTGGTCCCCCAGGTGGCAGTATAGCACCAGGACCAGCCATACTCCCTTCCTGGAGGAGGAGGAGGATAACATCTTCTGGGATGCTTAATTCTCCTCCCACTGGCTGGCCCTTTGTGGCACAGGCTTTTTCCCAAACCCCGGTAGTAGGCATCATGAGTGGTAGTGCTTCAGATGCACTGTTGGGCTAGTTACTCAAATAATAAATTATTGATAATAAATTAATAAACCATTGAGAAAAGAAATGTATGCTTATTTTGTTTAAATTGGCACAGCTTGTTGTTTATTCACTCTTTCACATTCAGTGAGTAAATCCTGTTTCAGGGAGAATAACTATAACCCAAAGTCTCTTAAAGGAATGGGGTTCAATAAATTACCAAAACCTGTTGGCTAGAGAAGTCACACACTCATCCTTAATTTTTTGCATAAGAGTTGCACATCTAGCAGGCCTGGATGGTGACACATTAAAAAGCCACTGAACACATTTTCTCACTATTGCCTTAATCATGAATAATTTGTACAAATTAAAAACCATTTCATTATAATAAAAAACAAACTACTGTATTTAATAATTAATACAGCACATTTTAAATGTTATTCTTCTTGCAGATGCTTTAGCAACACAATATGAGCTGGTACAGTTTCAAATTATTCCACTTCATGCTTGTCAACAATACATTTTTGCACTCTTCTGTGCTGAAACAAAAAAACAATTCCAAACCAGACAAGATTTCCTGTACGTTAATCTTCACCCAGGTTAAGTAAACCAATAAAATAGAACCAGAGTCAGTTTTTGTTCTTTTATTGCCAGCTGAAGTATTGAAGCTTGAGCTATGTGGGTTTTTTTTAAACAGTCTCTGCCTCAGTATTTTCTGTGGAGCAATCTTATTCATCATTCACATTGTAACAATTAAAGAATCATTAATAAAAATAAATACACAAAAAATAATATTAATTTAGTTTTATTTATACCACAAGAGATATACTTTCTGTACTTCACAGTTTGATAGGATGCAGTTTTTTTCTTTATAATTTTTCAGTTGGTCTGAACTTCATACTTTTCCTCTTACTTTTCCTCCTCCTCAAGGGCCTATTCCAGTTTGCCTAACTTCAGTCACTCCAACCCTCATCCTTCTTTGTTGTTTTTTGGTTTAAATAAATCATAATAATATAAGTTGTAAAAAACTTTGTTAATGCTCCAGTTAGGGTCAAAGCAACAAAAGATGGGAAATGAGAAGTAAGGGTTTCCCTAACAGCCCACCCTCCCAAACCAGGCAGGAGAGCAGGTGTGGGTGTGTCTTGGGCTTCTTAAGCCTAATGTTCACCCAATTCCATCTGTAAATAAGGTTAGATGTCTAGACTTTATGAGAATGGGGTGAGCATTAGGCTTGAGAAGCCCAAGGCACACCCCACACCAGCTCTGCTGCCTGGTTTGGGAGAGTGGGGTGTTCAGGAAACCCTAACACCTCATTTCCCAACTTTTGTCACTTTGACCCTAACTGGAGCATTAATAAGTTTTTTGCAACTTATTTCCCTAATTTTTGAGATAGTATAATAGTATCCTTATTTTACTGTGGGAGCGCAGTGTCCTTTGGACCCTGCACTCCTATCCCTATGTAGATGCATATATGTATGTAGCTGTGGAAGCACAGGGTCCTCCAGGCCTGCACTTCCATTAGGACAACAGTGACCAAATTGTCAGCATAGTCATCTTATTACCCCACCTAATGTACCCGGTAGAGAAAATGTTTAAATCCCTGCCAAAACATAATTCTACAGAACTGCAATGCCACACAGGTGTGAAAATACATTTTGGCCAGGATTTGAAAAATGACAGCTGTGACATACATGATGTGGGGTAAGAAGAAGGCTATGTTAAAAATCTGGGGTAAAAATATTTAACATTTTCGAAGCTACGAGTGGACATAGCAAAATTGCAACGAATGGTCAAAATGTTTATTTTTGTTTCATATTTTAACTCCAGATTTTCAAGATAATCTTCTTATGACCCCACCTCTTAAACCTCATAGGTGAAAATGTTCAAATCCATACCAAAATGCCACAGGTGCAAAAACACATTTTGGACAGGATGTAAAAAATGACAGCTATACTGTTCATGAGGCAGTGTGAAAAAATTACCAAAATTATGCACATGTGTAGAAAAATTCCAATGAATGCATATAACTCTGCCATTTTTAGGACATTTTTCACCAAATACTCAACATGGTCATTTTGGGACCCCAACTCATGAACGCTGGTGGTGAAATTTCATTACTCAATCCAGAAAGGTGATTTCACACAGCGACCATGAAATCACCTTCTGGGCCTGATTAATAAAATGACAGTTGCGGTGTTCATGAGGCAGGGTCCTGAGAAGGCCATGTTGAAAATTTAGTGAGAAAGTACCAAAAAATGACAAAGTTATGAACATAAGTTCAAAACACCTTTGAAAAACATTATAGGGCACTTAACTTTATTCTTCAGTTCACAGTTCAGCTTTGAAGAGTGCAGACATGCCCCAGTCCACAGAAGATGACATCATACAACCTCCAGAGGTAAGCATAGGGTATGGGATATGTGGGGTGCTGGGTGCTCAGTTGGAGGGTTGGGATGGGGAAGGGGGAAGGGGAAGGGAAGGCAGCGATGACGAGGGACCGTTTTCTTTATTTCAGGTTTTAAAAAACATTGGGGGGCGTTTTTATTTTGCAGGTACATATAAAATATAAATCTATTTTAGGACACTGGGGTGGGTTCCCCAGTGTCCCACTCTGCTGGGGGAACTGTGAATGCCAACATGGGGATTGAGCCCTCTATTGTCAGCAACCATCATTAGAGCAACAGGCTGCAGGGGGGCATCCGACGGTGGGGGGGGAGCATTCTGGTATCATGTTATATAAATATATGTTGAAAAAACAGTGAGGCAAGGTGGGGTGCCTCTAGACACCAGGGAAATACATTGCAGCATGGAGAAATTCACAATAAAGGATCCTTTTTCATGACTCTTGATACAAAAAAATGTTCTTTTTTCATCTCACGTGGTCACGAAAAAGGATTCCTAACAGTGAAAAAACAAAACACTTTTCTTTGGCATATTTCCAACATTGAAGTACAGATTGCACCTAAGGGGTTACCAATCAGCCAGCTAGGTGTGGTGGTCTCTCTCCAAGATGTCATTTTTGCGGCTTTTGAATTTTTTTTTAACAGAAAACAAAATGCTGGCTGGAAAAAAAAGGATTTTTCTCTCAGTAAAAAGGATTTTATTCTCATGAAAAAGTAACAGACAGAATCCTTTTTTGCAAGATCAAATCCTTTGTCGAACTTTCTCCCTCTATCCTGAAAAGTGATCCTCCCATTGAAAACAATGGAAAATGAAAAACTGAATAACTTTGCAACAGATTAATATTTTTTCATAAAACAAAACATGCCTGTTTTGTTGCCTAAACTGTTTCTACCATAAAAAAAATCACACAAAAATTCCACAGTGTCTGGACACAAGGCGATGAGGAAAAAACTGCAAAAAGTGGTGACTTTATGACTTTTTGTACTATCCGTATCTCCGAATCCACACATCCAACTGGAATTGAAATTGCCATGTCAAGAGAGCTGCCCCACAGAACAGTGCATGGCAAATTTTTTGCAAATCTATTGATTGGTTGTAAAGTTATTAAAGTACAAAATTTGAGGTTTAACATTAACCATTCTACTCAACCCTAACTATAAGGGTGCTACTGCACCCCTATAATAATAATAATATTATTATATTATAATAATTCTATTCATACTTTGCAAAGTAGAGCTGTCTTGACTGTTAAATCACCTCACCTAGTTTCACTAAGTGCAATATGCCCTAAATTTGTCAATGTGGGGTTCCTTTTCGCGGGCCATATCTTCATCACTGAAGAAAAACTTTGCAACATCTCCACAAATGACACTTCTGACATATACAGTGGAATTAACCATCCTTTTTTATTGCTTGCTCTATCTTCCTGAATTGTTGGAAGCTGTCTACTGTATCTTCATTCCTCACAGGTCTTTCTCAGCCCACCATATTGCTCTTATTCCAAACATTGAGTTAGTTCTGAAGATGAGTATGGTTTTTAATGCTGATATAGTAATATAGTACTGTGAAGAGAGCATTTAAGGTGTATCTCATCCAAACTACCTGCCAAATGGCAGTGACTATACCCAAACTGAGTACTGACACTCATCCAGGAATCCCTCCCCTACTCATGCTGTGTAACACCAGAGGCCATTATTCTTCAGACTGTAGTCCTATGCTGAAAGTCTAAGCACACTAGCCTCCACAAACCTCACCTGGTAAGTTATTTCAAATGAAAACCAACCTCAATTTGAAGTGAAGCTTTCTAAAATTTCCTCTTATCCTACCTCCACAGAGTACATATCTGTCTTTTAAATGTGCTTGTTTTCACCAGTTCAGACATCTGTATATACGCCACTCTATGTCTTTTAGTGTTCAGAACAATGTGATCATGTCCATAATGTTATACCAATATAGTAGATTCCATGAAGCGTATATAGAACCCTTGACATGCAATATTAACTCATCTGAGTTGGTGAGGGGACTAGCCATGGATCAAACTGAACTGAAATTGTCAACTTTTGGTGATGATATTTTACTCCATATTTCTCAGTGGCAATCCTCTTTACAGGTAGCCCTTAAGAGTATTTCTCATTTAAGCCACTTTTCGGGATATAAGCTTAATTTAAATAAAACTATGGTACTTCCGCTATCCCCTGCTTGTTCTAAGGAAGTCATTATTCAATTAGGACTCCAATGGACACCAAAAGCTCTGATGTATTTGGGCATTAAACTCACTGGGACCTCTTGCTTCTTTCTCTTTGGGGCAAGGTAAACATCCTTAAGATGTGTGTTTTACCTCATTTGATGTATCCTTTAGGCATGATTAATATAATGCTCTTCAAGACCTGGTTCAGCAGTATGCAATCTATATGCTCAGTGTTTCTTTGGTTTCTTTGGTTGAGTAAACCCCCAAGGAGGGCCTATAATAAACTTTGTAGGCAGAAGCATTTAGGTGGTCATAACCTCCCTGATTTCTATATTTGCTATCTGTCCCTGCATGGTGTTAAATATTTTCAATGGGGCATGTTGGACTCTACTCGTTCTTACATACTAGTCTGGCTGTTAACTGAGAAATCATTGGTTGAGCCATGTCATATTTCTTTGCTCTCTTTGTTGTATATCTCTCTACCACAGTTACCCAGAGAGGTACAATCAACACCAATTGAATGGTCTATAAAAGCTTACTCTCAACTTTGCAAGTTTGTTAAGCTTTTTCATCACAAAGATCTTAACCAACCCTTTTTTAATAATCAGAACCTCTGTATAGCGGATAAACCTTTTGAAATTGGCCATGGGATAGGGCTCCAGATTGCTTCTATATCTGATTTAGTTAAGAATGGCAAGATTCTTTCTTTTACAGAGTTTCAGTGTCATTTTAATCTCTCACCACATTTCTTTAAATATGCACTGGCATATACTTTCTTTTTTTAACTCTCAGCAGCCTCTTTTCAGGAAAAAATGATTTCTCGATTTATCAAATCATTAACCAGCAAGCCTGGAACAAAATTATTCCTACAGCCTTTTCTTGGGATAATGCATTGGGTCTACATTATTCTTTGAGACAGTGGACCTCAATTTGAAATTATGTATATCGATTCATTGAACATGATCGCCTTAGGTTATTGCAATTCAGTATTCAGTGTCAGTGGGTCAACAGGTAGCACACTCGCCTCTGAGGCCGGGAGATCAGAAGGCTGTAGGTTCTATCCCCACATCAGGTACCTGGGATAATATCCTAATACTGACACTGCAGTGCAGCATGAGGGGGGTGCTGCACTCCTGAGGTGCTGTCTTTTGGATGAGACATTAAATCAAGGTCCCATCTACCTGTTCTGGTGGTAGTTCAGATGGATGCTAAAGATTCCATGGTACCTCTCGAAAAGAGTAGGGGAATTCCCCTGTGCCCTAGCCAAATTTCCCCCCATTCACTAAAATACCACTAACAGCTTAATCTGGTTCAAAGTCAGTTGGCATTCCCCCCAGGTCATGCCTGAAAATAAGCAGAATTTGTCTAGTTCACTTACTCGGTCAACAAAAACTAAATAAATAAAAATTAATTTTACATAACCTATATTATTTGCCAAGTAAATTGTTCAAAATGGATAGGGCAACATCTTCCATGTGTGGCCACTGCAACAAGGATGAAGGTACTTTATATAATATTTTGTGGACTTGTCCTAAAGATAAACCTTTTGGGGTCCTGATTCAACAGCTACTCTTCCATTTTTTTGTCCACATTGACTATTTTACACTTGAGACCTGTATCTTGGGGAACTACTCCTCGATTCCAACTAATACAGGCAAAAGATATATGGCAATGATTTTGTTAGTCACAAAGCTGTTAATTATGTGGCATTGAAAGGGCAATTGGACACCTACATGCGCTAAATGGCTTCAGAAATTTTTGACATCTTTGAATGCTGAGCGTGCAATCACATCATTCAATCAATCAGAACTAATTAATAAGAAGGGTTCTGATTGATTGATTCATAGCTGGTACCAGTTCAATATGTCTTTCCTGGTGAAACTTTTGAAATAAGTAAAATCATTTTGCCCTGGGCTGTCCCTCCCCCCCACTACCCACAACCGTTCTTTTTATTCCAAACTTTAATTTCCTTCCCTTGCTGGCAGATACCTTTGTCACTTCATTACATTCATAGCCAAATTCCTTTCTTCCCTTCTGTCCTGCAATCTGTCCATACACCTACCCACTCCAACCCTTGTCCCTCAGGAACTCTGACTCTCACTTGTTCCCTCTCCCTTTTCCAATACTGCTGCTGATGGTTTGCATCCAAAAGTTCTTGGAGAGTTGAAGGATGAGCTGGCATCACTTCTGACAAAGTTATTTAATTTATCCCTGGATACAGGGGTTCTGAGTGACTAGAGGACGGTGAACGTAGTACCAATTTATAAGGGGGTACTAGAGGGAGGAGGCAGAGAATTACTGCTCTGTCAGCCTCACATCAGTGGTGGGTAAGGTGATGGAGGTGTTAATAAAGAGTGGTAGAATACTTAATAGACAATAGTCTATTATATGAAAATCAACATGGTTTCACTAGTGGGAGATCCTGCTAGATAAATCTTATGAAATATTTTGATGGGATAACAAAAGTTATTGATCAGGGGGGGGCAGTTAATGTGGCCTACCTGGACTTTAGTGAGGCCTTTGACTCTGTTTCTCACCGTAGACTAATAAATAAGACAGAGAGCCTGGGGTGGGACAGAAAATAACTAGATGGGTGGAAAACTGGCTGAAGGATAGAAGTCAGAGGGTGGTGGTAAATGGTGGACATTCTAGGATAATGAGGGTGATGAGCAGTGTTCCGGTCAGTACTGGGAATAATCCTTTTACACACACACATATATATATATATATATATATATATATATATATATATATATATAGATATATCAGTACTGGGAATAATCCTTTTAATATATATATATATATATATATATATATATATATCTCAATATCAGTGATATATCAGTAGAACTTGAAGTGAAAGTGTGTCTTTTTGCAGATGATGCAAAGTTATATAATAGGGTTGAATAGCAGGAGGGGTTGAGGCCATGAGAAGAGATTTGAGCACCCTAGAGAAGTGGTCGGACATTTGGCAGATGAAGTTCAATGCTAAGAAGTGTGCAAGGATGCAAGTGGGGTGTAAAAATCCACTGACTGAATACTCACTGTGGGGGAGAACTGACAAAGCAAACAGAACAGGAAAGCGATCTGGGGATTATAATCTCAGACACCCTTAAGGTAGGAGACCAATGTAGTAAGGCAGTAGGTAAAGCTAATAGTATGATGGTGTGCACAGGAAGGGGTATAACAAGTAGGAAGAGGGAGGTGTTGATGCCTTTATATAAGACTGTATTTGGACCACACCTGAAGTATGGGGTACAGTTCTGGAGGTCTCATTTAACAAAGGATATAGATGGGTTGGAGAGGGTTCAGAGAAGGGCAAAAAAGATGGTGCAAGGTATGCAGGAGAAGCTGTACAAGACTAGGCGAAGACAATTAAATATATACCTGCTGGAGGTTAAAAGAGATAAAGGTGACATGATAGAGACATTTAAGTATATGAAGAGAATAAATAAAGTGACTGAAGGTAGATTATTCAAAAGGAAAGTAGGAGTTAAAACAAGGGGTCATTATTTAAGACTGGAAAGGGGAAGCTTTAAGAGCAATGTAAGGAGGTGTTATTTCACTGAGAGGGTGGTGAAACCCTTGAATAGATTACCTAATGAGGTGTTGTGTGCAGAAACAGTGAAGAAATTCAAGAGGGCATTGGGCAGTCACAAGGGGTTGGCAGGTGGGCAGAGGAAAATATCCCTGGGAAGTGGAAGCAAATGGGGGCCGGTGGGAAATGGGCAGACTAGATGGACTAGGATGGTCCTTTTTTGCTGACACATTACTATGATACTGTGATACAATGAATCAAATTTGGCATATGTTCCAGACTTGCTGGTCTACATTATACTTGTATGTTATGCTGTGGCATTAAGTGCATTTAATACACCCCTTTACTCAAGACACTTTGTTATTATATTGAGAACCTTTCTTGTTATGCTGTATGGAAGAGATGGAGTGTCTTATATTTATGGTCACCAACTTTATTCACTGGCCTTCTTATCTTATCTTATAGAGGGACTAGCATGAGTTGGAAGGGGGATAGGTTGGGGAGTGGGGTGTTAGACTGTTTATTGTGTTAGAGGGGAGGACTAGGTAGTCTATGTCTGTTTGTTGTCCTTGGTTGTTGTCTTCTTTTGCTTTATTTTTAACTGTTGTAGACCAACATATGGTTTGCTATGTACCTGACATAGTTTTGTAATTTTTTTTAGTGTGTTATTGTATTTGCACTTTTCATATGTTAAAAATTTCAATAAAGCTTCTTTAATAGCAAAACAAAAAAAAATCCATGAAGCATTCATAGGCATTACTCATATTGATTCTGATGTAACATTTTATGAGGTTTGAAATAATTAACAGGTTTCCTTTTTTAAACATGACTGCTCTCAGGCTTTTAATCAAGACAGTATATGCTTAGGAATATCCATTGTTTGATATCATCATTTCAGTTATTGAGCAAGACTTGGAGTCAACAGCTAGTGCCGCCTGACCTTGTGGGTCACTAGGGAACATGGTTGTAACTCAAAGTCAAACATTCACAGTTCCAACAAGGAGGTATTGTAAAAGAAACTTCAGTGAAACATGGCATCATATGAACTGATCTGGAAAACAAGACTGGGGAGTTGAATAGAATTTAACTGTTTAGAAAATGTTTTATTATGCACTACTCTAAGAGGTAACTTCAAATTATATATAAAAAAAGCAACAGTTTTACCTCAAACACATTTCAGACAGTTTGGTAAGGAACCTCAGAATCCCAGCAGTCTTCTACAGTTAGTTAAAAACAGCTGGAAAAGGATTAGGCATGGGAAAACTTTCAAATGTCCAAGATCAAATTGGTTTGTTCAAAAAGGCTTGCATTTTGGAACATTTTAAAAGCAATTATCTGCAAGCCATTTGCATGCTAATTTCCCAGTTTTCATTCTGAGCCAAGTAAACATTTTTTAAGTATTTTATTTCCTTACTACCCTACCGACTCTATTTTGGAATGGTCCCTCAGCCCCATCACCCAGCATCTCAGGGACTTACTTATTTGTCCAGTTGTCCTCTGCCAGATGGCCGGAGAGCCCAGTTAATGGTATGGGGCCTGCAGGGGGTAGGCCTTTTGTCCTGCTGGTCAAGGCTTTTTCTTCCATTTCCTCCCTTGGCGCATGGCACATGCAATGATACATTGTGTGCACTCCGTCTCTGGAGAGATACCTCTTGGCATCAAGTGGGCAGGACACCTTCCCTGGCATTCCACTGCACTGCCACCTAAAACCTCCAGTTGAACAGACACCCCTCCATGAGGGAGAAGAGCTGTCCTTAGGATGCTCAATCCTCCCTCACCTGACTGGCCTGCAAACTACCTGTGTCTGTTCCATTACTGGGGTCACTGGAGTGGTAGTTGATGACACCCAATGTCTCAGCCCTCCACTGGGCCAGCTCAATAAATGATTTTTTAACAAAAAGTCCTGCTTTGTATAGAAGCTTCAAACTGACCTGATTTTGAGGGGATGGTGTCATATATTTCCCATAAACTGTTCACAGATCAATAAGAAGAGTTCTGATTGACTACTTTAAAAAGCTGACTTTTCCCCATCTGCTGCATAAGTATGTTTTGATTTCACCATTTTGCAAAATCTTACCTTTTCAGGAAAGTTTCCATTTTGATCCGTGGAAGGAGGCATGTATGAGGCTGTCAAAGAAAAAAAAAGGATCTAGTTGTAAAATAATCAAATTAATTTACCATAGAATTCCCACAGTACTGCACGTCAGTGTTATTGCTTACAAAACATTTCATTATAAAATATCTGATCCAGTAAGCATCTGAACTCTATTAAAAAACATTTAACAATGAAACTATTAATTTATTTTTAATCCTAAAATATGTCATGTTTAGAGTTCTTGGAAAAATGATGATTTCCAATGACAATGCACTTTATAATGAGCTTTGACTCTCTGAAGTGAATGTTGAGTTGGCTCAGTTCACATTTATTTATTTATCTAAGGGTTTTACCAGGGAGGCACACTGAGTAGAGTACTGCTTGATTCTAGATGCACCCTGGGGGTAAGGAACAAATGGAAACACATTCACAGATTTGCAGATTGATAATGGACAAGACACACATCAGTACAGACCAGGTAAAATACTAGCAGAAAATTTACATTCGACATTTAGCATTTGCAGACAAAATTGCAGGGCAGTAGGAAACAAATCAATTAAGCAAAAAGATATCTGCATAACATTTCAGAGTAGGCTAACAGAATTCAAAATTAATAAGGTAAGTGCAGTACTGCCATGCAGTACAGGGTGTGAGGGCATCACCTGAGTGCAATGATCCAGGATCACTGATGAAAGGACAGCCAGTACAAGAAGCATGTGAAAGAACAGTTTTTTTTTCACATGACCAACATGATAACCTAATAGTTATGTACAGTCTCAGACAGAACACCCATTTATTAGCAACTGGTATGAATTCAAATTGGAATATGCAATTGTTCTGTGTATAATAACATTTGGATTCATATGTGGAAAAAGAATATCTACTATAATCAGGTTAAAGTATTTGTAACTATGTTTGTTGCTTTGATTGCAGTGGGGAAGTTTGTAGTATCCTCTTTAGGCTACATTTCACTCTATTTTCTTATGGTAAGCGGGGTACAGTATATTACTGCCCCATCCTATGCCTGGCAACCTTATTGACATTTTTCCTCCATTTCCTCCATTACCTCATTTACAGAATTCCTGCACTTAGGTGACTTTAACACAAACTGGGCCTGCCCTCCATCCCAAAAACTAATCAAGGATATCCAAGGCCTTCATCTTACCCAACACACAATGTTTTGGAACCTATCAGGCTCAATGAATGAACCAGAAACTAATCTCCAGTGCAATTTCAACAAAGTCCAACATTAATTTCTTCACGGAGAGGGTGGCGGAGCCCTGGAACAGACTACCAGACAGGGTGGTGGGGGCTAAATCGGTGGAAGAATTCAAGAGGTTATGGGACAAGCATATAGGGCTGAGTATCGGTGGGAGGCAGGGAGGGGGAGGTATGGAGGGGAAGGGCAGACTAGATGGGCCAGTATGGTCCTTTTCTGCTGTCAAGCTTCTATGATTATATGATTAGTTCTGATTTAATCAGCTCTACAAAAATTCAATTAAAAGAAGAAGAAGACAGAGACTTGCAAAGGTCCCATTCACCCCCTGTATACAAGACTGTAAATGGCTCAGCACTGGAGGTAGCCCCCTTCTTCAAATACCCTGGATATCTTGGTAGATACCTTAAATTCCCCAGACATATTGACGCCATGCACTACAAACTCCTCCTTAGCTTGGCAAACTGTACTGGAACAAATCTGGCATCCTTTCCCAGCTTGTCACAAGAATTTTTATAATAATGGTTCTCCCGTCATTGGAATATGGTGATGTAAACTATGGTTTTAATACAAATTCACCATAGTTTGACTGGCCCACCTCTTCCATTTTTATTGCCATTACTCCATACCAACAGGACACATCTAGTAATTAGCTGGTATCAGTTCAATATGTCTTTCCTGATGAAACTTTTGAAATAAGTAAAATTATTTTGCCCTGGGCTGTCCCCCCCCAGTACCCACAACTGTTCTCTTTTTATTCCAAACTTTCATTTCCTTCCCTTGCTGGCAGATGCCTTTGTCACTTCACTACATTCATAGCCAAATTCCTTTCTTCCCTTCTCTCCTGCCATCTCTCCATACTCCTACCCACTCCAGTCCTTGTCCCTCAGGAACTCTGACTCTCACTCGTTCCTTGTCCCTTTTCCAATAGTGCTGCTGAACGGGCCTCTTTCTCCTACAGACTCCCCCATGTCTGGAACAACCTCCCTCTCTCACTTCACTTGGCAACCTCTTTTTTTTCACTCTGAATCATCTCCTCTGGGTCCACATGGCTTATTCTTACTCCTATCACTAAACACTTCCCCCCAGAGTGTAGGTTATGGCTATTTAGCCAGTCTGTTGCTGGTGGCCTTCAGTGGCTGTCTTTTTGCCACATGCTGTCCCAGTAGTTATGACTATACTGCACCTTGAGAAACTACTGTATGTTACATATACTGTATGGTACTACACATTGTCTCATGCACAGTAACACCTTGTGTAATGTTTCGTGGATATAGTTGATAAGTGTTATTACTAGCTCCTTGTTTACCAATGTTTTATTAATCATACTATCTCATTATGCACAATTGCACCTTGTATAATGTTTGCTGTTGTTACAGACAATTGATAGCTTTGTAATTCTCCCCTATTATGAACCTGAAAATGAGTTTTTGCTCAATGTGCCTTTCCTGGTCACTGAATTTTATATAAATCAATACAATTTCACTCCATTTGCTTCTCCAGACATTGCATCATCAGGTGGCAATCCTCACCTACAGTAATGCGTCTTTGCCTGGGTGATCCATCTTCTTCAGCTCCACAGCCTGAAGCCATTCCCAGCAGTTGCAGATCCCTGCCTGCAGACTTGACATCCTCCAAACTGTATGTTCTAATGGCTGGTTTCTACATCACAGAATGAAAAACAGAGATCAAAATTACTGTATGCATCTTTGCAAGCAATGTCCTTTTCTATTTTAAGAGATATAAAAAGTTTTTTATTGTCATTTTGATTTTATAATAGCTTTAAAAAACAAAATCTTACTTAACTGCCTTATAGCACAGATAACCATGTATACAATAGGCTACAGTGGTGGCTATCACCACAATGAACAACACTGGATGTTAAAGCATGCTGTGGTGCACAAGGCTGTGAACAGGACATCCAACACTGGAGCAACAAAATGGCTGTTATAATATTTCTGTCTGCCTCTAAGGTGGCTTGTGATCTTTTGTACTGTTTGACATTCTTGCTGAGCTGCTGAAAACAGGGAATATACATTTACAAGCAACATCTACATCAACATCAGCCTTTTGTTGTGATAATTTAAGTCTGAATTGCCCAGCAGAAACGCTTGTTCCTGCCTAAATATTAACTCCCGTACCATCCTCTGTCTCTTCCCAGTTGAAGCTCCCTGTTGGAAGCCCTCATTGTGAGCCAGGGCTACGCTCTGCCAGCGGGCGGGCAGCAACTGCCTAGCCACCTCAGGGACCAGAAAAGCGAGGGACAGCCAGGAAGGTACAGGAAAGGCAAAATTTATGCCCACCCGCCCCTGCCCTCCTCGGATGTTATTTTTATAGGCATTTTCCGCCAAATTACAATTCCTACCCCAACGCCACGCTATCCAGTAATCTGTCTCATTGCCACTGCTGTACTGCCAAATCAGCAACCCTTCCTTATTGTTCTCCCTGCTACTACACTGTTGTTTCCTAGTTCCATTTAATCATCAACCTTGCTTTCATAATGGGGGGATCCCTTTGGATACTCCTGGCTATGTTCTTCATGTTGTTCAGGGAAAAAGACATCCTCCCTGCCACTGTCACACTGAAAAGTGTGTCCCACCTTCCTAGTCTCACTATTTCACCATTATTAAAGAAGGACCGGATCCTTATCTATGCACTACCTATGCCACAATTTAACCAGTGGGGTAACCTCCATGTAGGGACACAAATTGCTCTATCAACATATCGCTCGGTACCCCATTATTGGGTATACAGTTCCCCATTATGCCTGACCACCAGATTGCTATTGAGTGTATTGGCACGAACCCATAACCCTGACTGGCTTATCTTAAAACAGAAGCCCCTGAATAGAAAAAGGAGGACCAAAGATAGTCTCCTCATTTTCTCTCTTGAAGCCCTTATGAAACTTAATTTTTTCCTGATCTGTGTTGGAAATGTGGAAATTAACCCCGGACCTCCACAGTGCATTACCTCACCAGCAGACTTAGCCTCGACCAAAGGTCTAAGCTTTACATATCAATGCCTGCAGTCTGCTAAAAAATCATGTTGATACAATCCTGGGTTGCCCATACTTTGCCAGGACTTTCTTGTGGTATCAGAGACATGGCTCAGACCCGCCACAGCAGACAGAGACATAAACTTACCCAATTATCAAATATTCAGAGCCGGATCAGCCAGACAAGGTGGTGGGGAGTTGCTATATATGTCAAATCCAATATATCTGTAACTTGCTTAGATGCAACATCTATGCCCAAAGAATTGAATGTCTATCCTCAAAGTGGCTCTCCAACACTGCAGCATTTTGGCTAGTTGGCTGCTACAGGCCCCTTCAGCGGATCATAAGCTTCTAGCCCACCTGGGGAATCAAATCAAAATGGATACTGAAGAGACCATAATCCTAGGTGATCTAAACCTTAATTGGCTATCCAAGGCCGCTGCTCCTTTAGTATCATTTTGTGATACATATGGTTTTTCACAACTTATATATGAACCAACAAGAATCAGCAAAAAAAATCTGAGCAACAGCACATTACTTGACATCATGCTGGTGAACAAATCCCACCTCTTCATGCACGCTGGAGTGCTGTTCAGTGACATAGTGACCACTGCCTTTATTGCTGGAATAAGGTAATCCGGTAAACTAACACCCCAGCTAAATTCCTACTGAGGAGATCCAAGAAAACTTTCAACTCTGAGGCATATTCATGATCTAAATCACTCTACAAGATGGCAAGAGTTCTACCTAGCAGACTCAGTGGAAAAAGCTCATCAGGTGTTAAATAGCATAATACTAGATGCCCTTAACACTCATGCACCAATTACTAGAGTTCAATTAAAACAAATCTTGTCATTGGTTTCACCTGACCTTAAATCAGCCCTGCTTGAGAGAGATAAGCTTTGGAAAAAGGCAAGGAAGACTAAGAACCCAAATGACTGGTTGATATTTAAGAAAGCCAGGAATAGCTGTACCAAGAAAGTACGGGATGCTAAGGCTGCCTACTACATGGCTGAACTCGACTCCTCATACCACAATCCTGCCAGATTCTGGAGCACTATTAAGGGCATAACGGGACAAGATCCTAACACTTCACTACCAGCTTAAATGCACCACAACAAGGTGACAATCTTGGACAGAATGGAAATACTGGATGCATTCAATAATCATTTTACAACCGCTGGCCTTGCATTTGATACCTCTCCAGCCAATCTGCTACTTGCTCAGTTAAGCTCCCAGTATACAGGATCTCATTTAGCGGAATCCTCCTCCTTCAAACCGATTCTGTTGAAACAAGTGGAGGATCTAATCTTGCAGATGGATATAAAAAAAAGTGCAGGTGCTGACTCCCTTGACCCCTACTTTCTAAAGATTGCAATGCATGCACTTGCAGTTCCTTTAACACACCTTTTTAACTTGTCCTTAAGATCTGGTTCTATTCTGCAACTTGGAAAACAGCCCAAGTTTTCCTTTACTGAAATCAGGGGACCCCATGGACCTTAACAACTATAGGCCAATCTCTATCCTTCCAGTACTATCTAAGCTGCTAGAAAACTGGTAAGCATCCAATTAAGAGATTACCTTGAAGAATCTAATCTTTTAAATCCAGCACAATCAGGGTTTCGGCTCAAGCATAGTACTATTTCTGCACTGGCTAAAGTTACAAACGATTGAGCAAACCGAACTGGATAAAAGAATAGCGTTGTGCTGTATTCCTGATCTAAGCAAGGCATTTGATACGGTGGACCATGAGCTGCTACTCTCTTCCTTGCACTTCATAGGTTTGGATCCATCCTCCTTACATGGTTCAGGTGTTACCTAACAGGAAGAACACAGCAAGTGAAAGCTGAAGGAGACCTATCTCCACTAAAACCACTTCTAAGAGGAGTTCCACAAGGACCTATCCTGGGCCCTATCCTTTTCGCCATTTATATTAACAATATTGATTCGAATCTTACAAAGCCACTGTACACTTGTTCGCAGATGACACTGTTTTATATGTCAGCAACCCATCGCCTGTTACAGCTTGTGAAGTTCTACAAACAAATTCCTATACTACAACATCAATTATTGGAAAAAAGCTTTAAATGCAAAGAAACAAAAGCAATGTTTTTCTCCACCCAAAGCCATACAAATCCCTCATTACTAAACAATCTCCCCCAGCTATCCACTATCCTTGGTGAAAGCCTTGATTATGTAGAAAAATTCAAGTATTTGGGGGTGTGGATAGATAGCAAACTTGACTACACAGTTCATACTGAAGAACTTTTAAAAAAGCTTCGCCAGAGACTTGGTCTATTTTTTAGAATAAGGCACTTTCTAAACAGAGATTCCAAAATGAGGTTGGTCCAGGCCACATTTCTTTCAGTAATTGACTATGCAGACTTCCTCTATAGTCACTGCCCTATCTCCTACCTATGCAAATTGGATACACTATACCACAGAGCTCTGAGGTTCATAACAGATCTACCATTTAACACTCACCATTGCTCTCTCTATGCAGCAGTCGGTTGGACATCTCACATCTCAGAAGAAACAGAAATGCTGCAGTGTGGACATACAGAATTTTGACTAAGATGCTTCCAAACTATATATTAGACTGCTTCACACAGGCCACAGCTGGCACCCTACGCCCTAAGAAGCTACAATTTCATTATGCTCAAAGTGCCTTAAAGTCAACACCCGGCATGGGAGATCTGCTATCAGCTATAATCTAGTATATCATGGAACACGATTCAGAAGTCCTTGAAGCTGATCAACCGGTATCCTTAGCATCCTTCAAGCATCTATACCTAAGTCTCTTCCTGAAAATGCAATTGCTTCCACAAGTTCTAGTTTATTCGCAGTTCTTCCTTCCCCTCTCAGGTTGCCATCATATCATGGCACCACTTCCTAGAATTCATCTCCACAGATACCTCACCCCTGGCTATAATCTTCTCCCATTAACCCAGGCTCCTACCTTAGCCTGTATCACTGCCTTTCACCTCCCAGTTCTAGCACCAGCCCCTGCTCTAGTCATGCACCCTTCCTACCATGTCACTTGTCTCAGTCTATGACCACCTCTTTCAGTCATCCAATCACTATTTCCCTTTGTCCACATTGACTTCCCTTGGATCTTTGGAATCTTGGGTATATCATGTTGAATGTATGCCATGTTTACTGCCAATGTAGATATGTATATACTGGTTTACCTAGAGTGCATCTCATATGTTCCTACCATATCCTGTTGTTTAAACAATTTCTGTTCTTGATTTCTGTATATAAGTGTTTAATTATTCATGTACATATACCAATTATTGAACCTTGATTACTGTATATAAGTATATACGTATTTTAAATCTTCCTATACATGTACCAATTATTGAACCTTGACCTTATCAGGTCCATCTTGCAAATGAGCTGTGCTCAATGATGTTCGCCTGAATAAATAAAGATTTGATTGATTGATTGATTGATCTAATACTTCTGTGTCTAATAGCACCAAATTCTATATTTTATGTAAAGCCATTCTTGCAACCATACCCCCACATGCCCACAAGCACACCCAACATAAAACAGATGCCATGCTACAATAATTAGCATTGTTCCCTTATCACATCCTGTCCCACCCTCCTCTCACATATTTAGTACTATACCTCAGTATCACAGATTTTCTTGTTAATGATTGGAATTTACAGTATTTATTGTTACCTTTTGACATTTTTAAGTCATAATAGAGATGGCGTTCATGAAACCACCTATTTTATGTTCTGAACCACTGGACAGAATGTTGCCAAAATTACAGAGAGAAGTAATTTTATTTTTGCCTTTATTTTCCAAAAACAAAACTGTATGCCACAATGTATTGTATAGGGCTGTGTAAAATAAATATTATTTGAGGTAAAAACACATGAACAGTGCAAGTCAGAGCAATAAAATAAAATATTTTGCAGAAATGAATATGTGAATGAAACCATGTATATTCAAATAAAACACACAACTATCTGCGCAAATATATGCATTTTATATCAGTGAGTGCCCTGCACCATTGCACACCATTCTTAGCTGTTTGTTTATGCTATCCTGTATTTTCCTCCAAACAGATGGGGTCAAGTCAAAGTGCTGCCTGATGTCTTAGTATAACATTTATCAGGTTCCTGGACAACCCTTTTTTGCCCCATGTACTATCATAGTTTACATTATTTCCCCATTGTACAAATGAGTCAAACTACACAAGCGCATGAAAAACCAGTGCTGCAAATTGTCTGCCTTATGAGAGCACCAACAGCATCTCAGATCCCATTCCTTTTCCCTTCTGAGAGGCACAATGTCTGTGTCAGGTAGACTGCCCGTGCAACCCGTAGTTATGCCCATGTCCTGCTTGCACTGGCCTATGCACTGCAGACTGAGGTACCTCTGCCTGAACTGACACAGGTGGGGTACCTGCTGCCATTGCTTCCATTACAGTTTCCCCTTCATCTACTGATGGTGGGTTTTCCTCCGCTTCTCACACATTGGTCTCACAAAGACTGGCTGTTGTGTGCTTCTCCATATGAGAACATGTCCATGGCATGGGCATTGGCAGCCATAACTCCCTAGACTTCCTTTTCATCCTGTGCACCATGAACAGCAACTGGATTTGCCCCTCCCTTACAGCCACCTTCATCCATGCAAAGAACATCCGCATCAGCAGAATGTGCTGCCTCCGAGGCCTTGAGCAAGCTACATTACATAGCAATGAGATGGTACTGTGCTGCATCAGAGGCCTTGACCAAACTGTGTTACATAGCAGGGAGATGGTACTGTGCTGCCTCAGAGGCCTTGAGCAAGCTGTATTACATAGCAGGGAGATGGTACTGTGTTGCCTCAGAGGCCTTGAGCAAGCTGTATTACATGGCAGGAAGATGGTACTGTGCTGCCTCAGAGCCCTTAGCAAGCTGTATTACATAGCAGGGAGATGGTACTGTGTTGCGTCAGAGGCCTTGAGCAAGCTGTATTACATAGCAGGGCGATGGTACTGTGCTGCCTCAGAGGCCTTGATCAAGCTATATTAAATAGCAGAGAGATGGTACTGTGCTGCCTCAGTAACCATAAGCAAGCTACATTACATGGCAGTGGAATGCTACTCTGCTGCCATAGTGGCTTTAGGCAAGGCACATTATACAGCAGTGAGATGCTACTTTGCTTCCTTAGTGTCCTCAAACTGAGATGGTACTCAACAATGCTGTGTTGTCATTGTTAAAACAACATAATGTGTTTTACTTTCTTTTGCAGTGATGTTTTCAACACTGTGGCTCAGCTTACAATGTCAGATGATAAGAGCAGCCAAAGAGGTCCATCATGCGATCATGGAAAGTGTGTATTCTGTGTACAAATAATCAGTCTGTATTTCATCTAACTGAACAGTGAGTAAAATGAATCAAAGAAATAGGAATTTGTTTTGCCTTGTTTTTTGTATCCCACATCATTCGAGCATCATGCTACAACACCTAGTCAGGCAACATCCAGAGGTGTAATTTCAAGTTTGATAATCTGGGCTCTGGGGGAGGTACAATAATACAAATACATTGCAACTGAGCATCCCATTAAATGTTCTGTAAAGTGTGCATTTTCCCATTAAATATTTCACAGTGCAGAACATGCTTCCCTGTGTCATGGGGTGCTAATTCTTTTACATCTTTAGCCGATGCCAGAATGATTCAGAAGACCAAGAAAACATGTTCACCAGTGCCAATGCATTATGCCCACCACCAGCTTCACCCTATACTGTACCAACAGCCCTCCAGCTGGAGGCCTGCCTGTACAGGGATCTGGATGGTTGATCTGGTACAGTGAGCTTCCTGCTCCACTAATTACTGTATACAACCTAACATTCATTAAATTCTTTAGTATTCAATAATTTAATGTTACTTAACATTGGCCTTAATATTTGATTTGTACAGCTGAACGTGAAACAATGTGGTTAGTGATATTGCTAGTACAGTATAAAATAGCTGCTACATTGTGTCAGTAAATGCTTTACCTATGTGAAATGATTATACACATTTACTGTTTATCTTTCTTATTCATTGCAGAGACATGTAGGAGAGGTGAGAAGCATATTCATGCACTAGCAGGAGTCTCTGGTGTTCCTGTATAGATTTCAGCACCAACAGGAACTGCCCCACCCCCACTTTGCTTGCCCTTGTGGAGTTGAACTTGTATGAGGACTGGGCAACTGGGACACTTTGGGTGGCATACCTGCATGGAGTAAATATTGTCTTATTATTGTTTACTGAATTGTAATCAATGTTCTGATATTGCACTTTTGAAGCTACTAACAATTTATTTGGTTTGAGTAACTGTCTAGAAGATGTATTATTAGGCAGGGTTAGGCTGACAAATGTACATGAGCTGAGCAATAGTTCTGTACTGTACCGTATCTGTTCTGTAGCACATTACTGACATTTGTTTGATTGCTGTTTTTATAGTCATGCACAGTCTTGTACTTTTGAATTTATTCACTAAAATAATAAATATGTCTCTGACCTACTATGGCCGCACTATGCACGGTACTGTACAGTGGTAGTTATTGAAAAGTTTCCTACTTCGAGGTACCACTGAGGGAATTTGCATTGACTGTAATGTGATCCTGCCTCATTCTGCCTCAGTATACCTAAGTATACCTCAGTACTGCAAAACTTTTCTAAGACTACCACTGCATGTACAACAGTACCACTGCACTGTTTTTTTTTCTTTTGTCTTGCGAGAGGAGAGAAGATCTATGGCCATGAAGTTGTCAGCGAGGAGAATGGCAGAGGCTCTGAGGTGGATAGTCACTGACAGGCCCCTGGATGACATAGCTGGATCCATAGGGCAAGCAATGTAGGGATCAGGGTAGAACTGGAGCTGGAACAGCTAGTCCATTGTCACAGGCCATCAAGGCAGTAGACAAGCTGCTACTGGGAGAACACCAGAGCTTCCATGGTGCACAGCCCCACCCCCCACAAAAATTAGGTATTAAAGTATTAAAATATTAAGTGCTTGAAATAATAAAACAATCTGAAATATTAAGCACTTAAAAAAATTAAGAAATATTAAGTGCATGAAAAATAATAAAACAATAAGAAATAAGAAATGAGTGTAGAAAAAATTGAAACTAATATTAAAGTGGATTACTGCTGTCATACTATTGATTATTGCAATCATGCTAATGTTCAATATTATCAAAAAGGAGTTCTAATTTTGAGGTGTGCAAACAATGTGGAGGGTTATGTGGTTTTTGAGGGGTGCATCTGTGTGGTGCTTGGCAATGTGCAGGATGACATATGTTCTCCTTTGAGGCCCTGGCTTTGTTTCACAAATATTACACAAAAGCACTTATAACTTGGTCATTTCTTGGTGCATTAATAAGAAATTCAGAATGCACATTCCTTAAAAGGTACACTGATGACCACCAGATGACCAGGCTACAATGTGTAGGATGTTTTGTGAATAGGTGTGAAGAAGACTCAAGACTCCAAGGAAATGTTTTAACTCCTTATTTTCAATTTCAGTAAGGTATAGCTGTGCCACCTAAAAGGACCAGCCAATGCTTCATGGTCATGAGAGTCACTTCTTCAGGGCTCATGGTGGTCCTATGCTAAAAAAAACTGAAAAAGTTGTTTACATTTATTCATATTTTGTGTAGATATTTTTTGCAGACAAACCACAACCTCTATGAGCCTCCAGCTTTCACCAATTAGTTTCAGAAAACTATAAACAATAAGTAGAATAACCTATATAAAAATAACCCGTTAAGTGATTTACATAAGTTATACTTTATATTCCATGACTCAGGGCTTTCACTAGAACTGCTTTTAGGCAAACCTTGCTGCCACATAGTGATGATACTTCTTCAAGATAGTGGTGATTTGGCATGCTGATATGCTTTTATACTATAGGCAATATTATCCAAAATCACAGCATGCTACTGTAACACCTGTACTGAAAACTTAATATTTATAGAAAATAATTTAGATCCCAGTACTGTATCTGGCAAACTTACTAGATGATTGCTTTAAATATTACCTCAACGGCTTGGTGGTTACCCTTCTTTATGGTTCCTAAAACAATTTATATGCACATTTTGTGAAGTGTAAATTTTAATTTGTACCAGTAACTTAAAACAATATTACTTTCTTGATTTAGCATTAAAAAAAAAACCTGCATTATAGCACAAGCTTACTATGCTCTATCTGACTTTTAGCTCATGTTAGCTATTTGGAGTACTCTGCATAAATGATAAAGCACACACAAAGACAACTTTCAGCAAAGGCATATACCACTTAATATAATGTGCTCATTATCTTTCATGGTTGCTTAGTATCTACTGTATATACAGAAATAGCCTCTAAAATATCAACATTGTTCCTCAGTTACAGCTAATGGGAAATGCAAAGTTGATATCTATACTTTAGATAAAACCACAAGCTATGAAGCTTTCTTGAAAGACAATACAACTTAATCTGAAGCTAGTAACCACATTATCACACAAGCGTCATTATATACAAACTAAAGGGCCCTATGCTCAAAGGCACAGAGTGCCTCTGCACCTCATATGTGAAGCATGGAGACATTCTGCACCCATTGTGCCCCCTGTGCGGGATGCACGAAGGTGGGGCATGTAACCCCCACGCACCTGATCCCCCCACATGGACTGCAACATGCAGGAGGTGGGTGAGAGGTGTGCCAGCACTACACAGCATGCAGAAAGCCACATAGTGCTGTGCACCTGGGCATGTGGGGGGGGGAGCAGCCAGTATGACAGGGAAACCCTGCCGTAAGTCCCCTATGTGCTCCATGCCTCTGCCCATTTCCAAACCACAGATCCTTGATGGACACATGACAGTCCACCGAGGGGCATGGGCACCCAGCCATACAGCCCACCTCCCCCGTGCATGCCAACCCCCACACATGAACCTGGGGGCACTGGACCCTGACTGCAGCCCCCCCACAAACCCCTGCCAGCTCACCTCTGTGGTCCCACGCCCCACATCACAGTCCTTTTGGTGTCATGGGCTGTGTAGCAGGTACACATCCCTCCCCCAATACACACCCATGTGCCAACCCCCCCCGATCCCAGGTCCTCCCCATTTGTACAGGAGTATCGCACAGTTGGTGGCACATCCCACCTCTAGCTTCCATGGCCACCAGCCATGCGGTCATCTGCAGGGGAGCACTGCCAATGTGGCCCCCACCATGCAAGAAATCTACTGTCAGACCCAGGATGGGCATCTGATTGGATGCCCAGCCCCAGGTCTGCGACTCTGTATCCGAGGAATGCTGCACACTGGGGAGTGTTCCTGTGGACAGGTCACAGCAGTTGGGGAATACCAGTGGTGTGCACCTGTCTGCAGGTGCGATAAATGCCTCATGCATATAAATCCCACCCAGTGGAGCATAGGCCGGTAAGACTGTAATACTGGTAACATGACCACTCTTTCCAGTCAAAAATTATAAATGCTGTTTGATTTAAAAAGAACAAGTTTAACATTGCAGTAAGAGTTAAAAAAAAATGCTTCTTACCAACCACATAGAATTTTCCAGCAGATAACTCCCTGTATCTAGGGCTTCCTGGGGTTGATATCCGCCACTTACAGTTGGTGCAGAACACTGCGGCCTGGTTATTGACAGGTGCGACTCATGCCTGTCACATTTTGCGGTGCTGCATGATCTGCACTGGCTGCCAATTCAGTGGTGGATCACCTTTAAAGTTGGTCTTTTGACCTACAAAGCCCTACACGAACAGGGTCCGGACTACTTGAAAGAGCTTTTGGTTCCCTACTGCCCTAAGTGGTCTCTCCGCTTGGTGGACTAGGGGTTGCTAGAGATTGTGAGGGTTTCTTTAAAATCATTGGGTGCTTGTGCCTTTATGTATGCTGCTCCGACCCTCTGGAATTCTCTACCCCGTCCTCTTCATCAGTGTGCATCCATGGGGGAATTTAAAAAGGCCCTGAAGACCTTTTATGGTCAAAGATTTATTTTAATTAATATTGTGATTTTAGGAGCTCAGATTATTATGTATTGGTTTTATTTATTATGTTGTCAGATATAGTAAGGCGCCTTGAATTTAGAAAGGCGCGATATAAATAAAGTTTTATTATTATTTATTATTATTAGATAAGGGCCACTTGGCCCACCTAGACTGCACATTTTTCCTTGCCTGAAGTATCACCTCAGATTCTACTTGATCTCCAGCTCATTCACCCCCCTTCCCTTTCCCTAAGATTCCCTTGTGCTTACCCTATGCATTCTTGAACCCCACCACTGTTTTTGGCCCCACCACCTCTGCTGGAAGACTGTTCCATGAATTTACCACTCTTTCTGTGAAGTACTTTCTCACATCGCTCCTGAATCTACCGCCTCCTGCTTCTTATCGTGTCTCATTGTTCTTAAGCATTTTTTTTCTGTAAAATAATTCCCTTCTGTACATTATTTCCCCCATGAAGCATTCGAAGGTATCTATCATGTCTCCACTCTCTCTCCTCTTTCCTCTCTTCCAGGGTGTACATATTTAGGTTCTTAACTCTCACCTCATAGAGCTTCTGATGCAGACCATACACCATTTTATTTTCCCTCCTCTGAAAAACTTCCACTCTATGTCCATCCAGAGATGTGGTCTCCAGAACTGGGCACAGTACTCTAGGTAGGGTCTTACTAGCAATATGCAGAGGCAATACCACCTCCCTGTTTCTGCTGATGATACCCCACCCTATGTAGCCCAGTATCCTACTAGTCCTTCCAACTGCCTTCTCGCCCTGCCTGGCCACCTTTAGGTCATTCGATATGATCACTCCTAGGTCTCTTTTCTGCTTGGTAGTTGTCAGTATCACTCCTCCAATTATGTACTGTGCCCCAAGTGCATTACTTTGCACTTTTTCACATTGAAATCCAGCTGCCATACCCTTAACCACTCCTCAAGTTTTCTCAGGTCTCTGCTCATCCTTTCAACACCCCCCACCCCCCTCCGAGTATCATCCCTATTGCAGATTTTGGTATCATCCCCAAAGAGACAGAGCTTCTCTTCTGGCTCCTCTGCAATGTCACTTACAGTATAAAGACATTAAAGAGGACTAGGCCCAGCACTTATCCCTGACACACCCTGCTAGTTACCCTCCCTTCCTCTGAGTGAACTCTGTTTAACACCACCCTGTGACTTCTGTCCCTTAGCCAGTTTCTTACCCAGTTTACCACCTTCTGATCCACTTCAAAGCTTCCCAGCTTGATTACTAGCCTCCTATGTGGAACAGTGTTGAAAGCCTTACTGAAATCTAGGTTGCGCATGTCCACTGCTCCACCCTGATCTAATTCCTTGGTCACCCAGACAAAGAAAACTATCTGATTCATTTGCACGATCCCACACCTCATGAATCCATGCTGCCTCAGGTCTTGTAACCCACTGGATTCAAGATATTCCATAATCCTTTCCTTCAGCAGTGACTCCATTACCTATCCCACCACCAAAGTCAGACTGACTGGCCAATAATTGACAACTTCTTCCCTGCTACCACTTTTGTGAAGTGGGACTACATCTGCCCACCTCCAGTCCTCCATGACTGCTCCTGTTTCCAATAAGCTGTTAAATAGGACTGTCAGAGATGCAGCCAGTACCTCTTTGAGTTTGTTCCCTCAGTACCGTTGGATGCAACCCTTCTGGCCCCGTTGCTTTTACACTTTCTGATTAGCAAGACCCTTCAGCACACATTTTTCTGAAAACAAACTAGTGTCCACCTCCTACTTCCAATGCTCTTGTTGCTTGTTTGTTGCCCCACCCCTTCTCCTTCATCTGTGAACACAGAACAAAAATATTTGTTCAGGATGTCTGCCTTTTCCTAGTTCCCTTCTGCACAATCTCTCCCCTTATCTTTTAATCTTACAATCCCACCCCTGGTCTTTCTCCTTTCTCTTACATACCTAAAAAATGTTTTGTCCCCTTTCATCACCACCTGGACCATTTTCTCTTCAGTTTGCACCTTCATGCTTCTTACTGCTCTGCCTGCTTCCCTCCATTTCCCCTGGTACACCGCCCTATCCTTCTTCTGCATCTTCTTATACCTACTGAATGCTACTCTTTTAGCCATTACCACTTCTATCCCCTCTTTCAAGCAGCCTCTTGTGTTTGCTCACTTGCTTGACACAGAGGTTTGTTGCCTTCCCTGTTGCCATTTTTAGCTTTTCCCACTATCTCTGTACCTCACCCAGGACATACACACCCCCGCCAGGTCACCCCTGAGGCATTTGCACATTTTTTTTAAATCTGCCCTCCTGAAGTTCAGGACTCTCATCCCTGCATGAATGAGTTCTGCAGCTGTACTTTTATTGAATCACACTATACAGTGATCACTGTTCCTCAGCTGGCCTTCTACCTTGATGTTTGCAACTCAGTCTCTGTTACTGAGTGCCAGGTCCAGTATTTTCCCATCATCAACACTGTAGGACAGCATAGTTACAGATGCCAGTTCACTACTCAGCCTCACGCAGTAGCAGCTGGCTCCCATGTATGCCTACTTGTTATGCAGTTTTAGCTCCTGGGGGATGCGGCCCTGTGTCATGATGTGGTGATGTCATGATCACACTGCCAAACTAATGTTCCTGCCCAGCACTTGTTCTGGTGGTCAGAGGCATGGGAAATCTAAAAGGCAGGATCCCTTTGATGCCTCTTTTAGGCAGTTCCACCCACAGGAGTTCTGCCTGGAGATGAAAAGTTATAAACACTTAGTGTAGTGCTTCTTTGAAATTCATACAGTGACTTGTGTGTCAGTCCAAGGTTTGAGTCCCACCACCAGTTGCTTTTTTTATGTGAATTGCTATGTGTACAACTTAGAACATACACGTTTTTGTTTAGAGATCTCAAATAATAAATATGAACTAGAAAGAAAATGGAAAAGCTGGAAAGAGAAAGCGGAAGGAAAAGAGAGGAGGTTTGAGGTTGGAAAAAGGGGGGGGTCCAGTACGGGAACTAGGTGATTATAGTGCTGTAATAACAGTGCAAACCAAAACAGTGCAGAGAAAACAGTGAGTACTATCACAGCAATGGTACAGAAGCGTGGACAGGGAAAACGGCAAGAGAAGGAAAGTCAAGCAGAAACAGCAAGTGACAGGTACAATGCAGGGACTTCAGCCCCCTCACCCGCCTCCTAAAATATAAACATACTTCAGGTCATACTTATAATGGGGGACAGCAGCTCAAGTCAGAAATGGTGCCATTGTTGACCTGTACTGTCCCACCGAATATGCTACTTTTCCCCCACACTCTTTTCTCTGTGCTGTTATTCCTGCACTGTTATTACAATGTTATTTTCACCAGATAGCTTCAGTACATATATAAAGCTTGATCACTCTACTAGTACATGTAATAGAGTGCATTTGAAACTAAAAGCTGTTACATAAGTAGGTAAGCCCTGTATGTGTCATACGTTATTTCACCAATGTATGCCATTGTTTTTTTTTGTTTGTTTTTCAAGCTAAAAAAACTTAGTAATTTATAAAAGACCAGTCTCCAGTTTCCCTTTTTGAGTATGTAAAAATAATTATATACAATTACGTACTAGTGAACTAAAGTAGAGAAACAACTCATTATGTTGTAATTGTGTTAACATGAGAGTAGTGATTCCTATGTTAGTAATGTTGCAGTGGTGTCACCGTGCAAGTGATATGTTTCTGTTACTTCTTTATCTTATTTTTATATTCTAGTTAGCTGTTAGGTGGCCACTAAAGAAGAGTTTGTTGCAGTTATTCAAATACACGTCACTTGTCAAAATGTTAAAGAAGAAAATAGGAAAATGGGGTGAAGAAACAGGAAAGAAATAGAAAAAAGGAGAAAAACTAAATGCATAACTGAAAGCACCAGGGAATAAAAGAGAACAAAAAATAGTAACAATATACATTTGCCTAAAAATAGAAACAATGCATCCTGTTTAATGTACTGACTCATGGATTAAATGTTCTAGCCTGATCTTTTTATCAAAGTTCTCCTAATTTATTCTCAGGTCCTTTGAAGAAGAGTTGGCACTCTTCCTCCTCATGCATTCCCCTGTCATCCTCCAATGTCTCCAAGGTATATATCTCTTACATCTCACATCATTTTAGGTTCAAGTCCCAGTCTGCACCACACAGTGTTTTTTTTGTATTAGTTCTAAGGCAAAGGATTTCAGGAATGTTACAGTATGTCCAGTTAGATTATGTCTAGTGACTGAAGACTTCGGATCCATCTGTTGATGCACCCTTTATGTTCCTGTATGCAGTTTTAGATTCTCTTGTCATTTTTCTGAAATACATCTTGTCACAGGGACAAGTAATCAAGTAAATAACACTGTCACCAGTATAGGTGATGTGTTCTCTTTTTTAAAATACTTCTCCTGTGAAAGTGCTTCCGAAAGATTCCCTCCTGGTAGTAACACACGGAGTATCATTCATATGAGTAGTTTTCTTTTTTAAGAGGTCCCAGCAGGTACTGTTGTGCTTTTGAGTCTTCCACTCTTTTGTGCATAGTATGTGCTACTCTGCCCTTTATTGTAGGATTCTTCTTAGAAGCAACCAGAGGTCTCTGGTTAAACTGATGTACCTGTCTCCTACAGACCTGCAGGGTGTGCCAGTGTTTATTTATTATTAATCAGATTTTATTGGTTTGTGCTGTGTCATGGGTACAAAATACTATTCTTTCTGTCCCCTGCTGTCATTTGTTTCCCTCAGTGCTTCTTGTCTTGTTACATTCTGTACCCTTTTTCTTGAGAGTTTTAATGTTCTGCATTTATATCCTTATTGTTTGACACTATTCAGTATCTTTGTCTCTTCTTGTTTGTAATGTTCTTCTTTGCTGCAGTTTCTCTTGGAACATAGAAATTGGGAGTATGGAATACTGTTGATTAGATTAGGATTGTGAAAAAAGTACTGTGTAATATTGTATTACAATCAGTAGGTTTGTGATATCGAGTTGTGTCCATTTCTTCAGATGTACAGTATTCATCACTACGATACACTGGAATCTACTGTTTGACAAAGTTTAGGGTGAATCAGAGATTTTGTTTGATGCCATTCATGTATTCATGAAACTCTTTCAGTTCAGTATCTGTTCCTGTCCACAGGGCAAAAATGTCATGATATAATACCCACAACTGTTGATATATCGATGATAAGGTTTACGTACTGGATCCAGGATGTGTTCCTCTTCAAAATCCTCCATATGTAAGTTGGCATATGATGGGAAGTGCTACGCATCATTGTTACTCTATTCTGATCGGAATAACTGTCTTTAAACACAAAATAGTTTCTAGTGAGGACAGTGTCAGCTAATTGCTCAAGGAATTCATTGGTGGGTTTGTTTCCTGGTGGTCTCTTCCTAAGAGCTACAAAGAAGGAGGAGTGTGATCCCTCCTCATGTGGGATGCATGTGTACAAGTCCTGGATTTCAAATGTTACAAGACTTATACCACTGTAGTCTACAATCTTTCTGTTCAATTCCTCAGTGTTTTCTATGAAACATCTTGAATCCTTAACATAGGATTTTATGATGGGTGCTAGTGGTTTTATGAAGTAGTCCATGTATGATGACAATGGTTCTAAAACCAAATTAATACCAGAAACTATTGGTCTGCCAGGAGGACTTATTATATTTTTACGAAATTTCAGTATGCAGTAAAATACTGGTGTTCTAGCATGTATTTCTTCCAGTATTTTGGTCTCCCAGACTGAAATCCATCTCATGTCTGCCCCTTGATCAGAAAGTTTAAACTCTGCCTGTATATCTGGTAAACAGTCTTCATCTAACTTTTGGTTCAGTAGTTAATTTTGTTTGACAAAAGTCTCAAATATTCCAGTCTGTAATCACAGTAGTTCATAACAACAAAGCCATCACTCTTATCTGTGAGTTTTATGAAGATGTCTATGTTGTTCTCCAATTGCTTAAAGAGCTAGTGTACTGCCTAAAACTAATACTAGTGTTTAAAAGCAATCAGTGATCACCTTTTATAGCTGATATACTTTTCCCTTTGGATAACAAGAAGATTGTTTACCTGATGTTGATGGTGTGCTGTGTGGAACAGCATTGTACCTGACAGCTGACATATCTAGCTCTGTTCCGCCCACTACATCATCAGCACTGTGACCTCACTGACTGTGACATCACTGCTGCTTAGGAACAGCCACTCAGTAGCTGCCAGGTCAGTCAGCTGTGATGTCATTGCCAATGAGATCACAATGCTGATGATGTAATGGGGGGACTAGGGATATATATGTCAGCTGCAAGGCTAAGAGCTATTCCACACATCCAACACAATATTATCACATTAAAAACTTTCTAATGATGAAAAGGAAAAAGAAAAATACTTTAGAAATAAAAAGTTACAACTAACTACTTCTTAGAATCAGAATCATTTTCCTGTCTGTATATTTTGGTTCCACTAGCTCTTTGATGGCTTCTTTTTGAGCATTTGTTAAATTTTGATAAAGTGTGTGTGTGTGTGTGTGTGTGTGTGTGTGTTTCTAACTGTTCAATGCCCTGGTTGACTAGATTAACAAAAGTTGTTATTGTCGATTTGATACCTACTGTTATTCATAGTTCTATTTTTCTCTGGCTTTCTACGCTCTCAGATTGGGCAAATCAGTATTCCAATGTAATTTTTTTGTAACATTTTTCAAGATCAATTCTAAGATTGAAAAAACTAATATTTGCTGTAGATGAGATGGCAAGGACTATGGCTGGGACTTCTACTGTGTGTGAGGTTTGCTGCTGAGGTTGAAAACTACCTTCTGCACCCTCTGTAGACTCCCTGGATCAGATACAGTCCCCTGCCTCTTCCACCTCCTCCTCCTCCTCCTCCTCTTTCTTTCTGTGTCTCCCTCCCCATATTGTCCCCTCTGGTTTGACCTTAGTTTGTACCTGTGTGGCTCTCTGTATGTGCCCCTGGCCTGGCCTGATGTGATAACTTGTTGTGTGGCATCCTGGTGCTGTTCTAAAAAACGTTGTTGATCCTGATTGCTATCTGAATCTTGTCTACTGTACTGACTTGTTAGCAAACTTCCCGAGCTGTCACTATTAGAATTTTCTTCTTTATAGTTGTATCTTGTTCTCTGATATTTCTTGTAAGTGTATACTTTGCTCTCATGAGAGTCGTTCAGATCTCTCTGAAACTTTCTTATTTTGGTGTTTTTTATTTGTTTTTAAAATTCCTTATGTTCTGTTTCTTTTCTTTCTATTATGTTTTTATATCACATTTCTTCAATATAGTGGTGTTTTTGCATGCCAACATGCTCTTGTACTATAGGTAAGCAATGAGACACGACAGGGTGTAGTGAGGTATGAGGCTGCATGCTGAGTGCCTTCAGCCTCTGGAAGTGCAGTCAGATCTGTTCAGTGTGTATTCCTGGAGTATCTGATTATGTTTATCAAATGGGCTACCTTATGTTTTTTTTTTGTTGCTGCTAATGCATTTTATTGAATTTTTTATACTTTAAAAGATACATCAGCAATGCCAGAGTGCAATATGCAACAATAAAAAAGTATCACAAGTACAGAAGGGAGAAAAAAATCATATTATGTTAGTCATATGACTATTTTGTACTAGAAAGTGCAACATTTGTAGGACTGTTACCAAGCAGGAGTATTGTCAAAATGGTACATTCAGGTCAAAGGGTTTATCTGCACTACATCTCATGTGGCCTAGTCTTCCAGAAGCTTTATATTGTTGCAGAGGAAATGTTGACATACACACACTTCATAGGCCAGGTATGTAAATACTAACAGCTAGTGACACAAAAAAAATTGTTCAGCTAACTGGGTAGATACTACTTGTTCTCTAATCAGGACATCTATTGCAAGATTGAGAGGAAAGAGATAGAGAGACCAACATGCTGACAAGGGCAATTACCCTATACCTGTTCTTGGTTTTTGATATGTGATGAAGGGAGCCCAGTATAGGAAAATCTTAAGAAGGGTGCTAGCTATGACATGTGACATCCAGTCTAAGGATGTCATTTTGTGAAAAGAGGTTATAAACTCAAACATAGATGGGACATCTGTAGTCCTCCACTGACTTCAGAGCAGCCGTTTGGCTTAGAGGCTAAGCAGGGCCAATCATCTTTCTTGTACTTTAGGGAGCTTCATCTGTCCAGATGGGATATCTAGCATACAAAAAAAGGGGTCCCTCCCCAGTTGCAACCCTATAATATGAGATGCCAGTTCAATCGCATAGGACAAGAAGGGGCCAATCAGGGGGCAAGTCCAAAGGATATGGAGCAAATGCCCCGTGTGGGTCTTATATTTCCAGCATAGGTCATCATCCAAAAGCTTACATTTATGGAGCACCTGTCTTGTCCTATAACAATG
Organism: Neoceratodus forsteri; assembly: GCA_016271365.2. Taxonomy (NCBI): domain Eukaryota; kingdom Metazoa; phylum Chordata; order Ceratodontiformes; family Ceratodontidae; genus Neoceratodus; species Neoceratodus forsteri. The sequence continues at coordinate 1,605,314,861 of CM057450.1, forward strand.
CTGAAGAATGCTGCTTTGAATGAGTTTGCTCCTCATATCCGGATAGGCAAAATGGGCCTGCTACCAGCAGTATTTCCACTGGTCATCTGTTATTGCGATATGCAATGCTGTTTCCCATTTTACTTTCACGCATTGAGTCTAGAAATGGAGGGAGTCCCGGAGTTCAGCATAAATTATACTGCCTTTTCTTTTAGGGAGTGAGATCCAAGATGACAATTTATCCACTGAGGGATGAGCCTGAGAAGATGCTCTCAGGTAAGCTATGATAGAACTATGAAGTTGTAAATATCTCCTGAAGTTGGTTTTGCCCAACCCATTCTCCCTAGTTAGCTCTTGGAATGCCTTCACGTCTTGCCCATCTCAAATCATAATGTCCCCCACCATGTTAATACCTCAGTCTTTCCAGTGGATCCAACGAATAGCCTTTCATTCAATCTGAATTTGCTCATTGCCCCAGATGGGGGGCCAGACAAGAGGAAGCAGGTCTGCTTGAAGTTTTGCATGCACCTTTTTCCAGATTTTGATTGCTGGGACTATACTGGGGTAGTATTTCAGTGCCCTAGGTAGTGGGTTGCTAAGCAGGAGATGCAAAATGATGACCTGAGCCTGCCCCTGATCCATAGCGATCCACTGTGGGGTGTGTGTGGTCCCATGGGAACAAACCATTTCAGCATCTGTGTGATAGAATAGGCCCACTTGTAGCCTTCCAACCATGGCAGAGACCATCGACACACCTGCCAATGGGACCTCCTCTTATTTCTGCTATATCTAGGAGTCCTGTTATCCCATATGAATTTGCTCAGGAGTGCATCAATAGTATGAAATGATTGCACAGGGAAATCTAGCAGGATATGTGATGTGATATAGAGATGTTTGGATGCTGATATCATTTTGATCACTGCAGCCTCCCCAGGCAAGGTGAGGTGCAAGGATTGCCACCTGTCCATTTCAGCACCAAGTTCTGCCACCAGGGCCTCATGTTTATATCCCACTTCTTAGTGAAGTCAGGGGTGATCTGTATCCCTAGAGAGACAGTCTCCTCTGGGGACCAATGCAAGCCAAAATGGGCTATAAAAGCAGAAGTGCAGAGGGTGTTAAGGGGAAGAACCTCCATCTTAGACTGATTCATTTCCAGGCCAGAGTATGCAGCAAAATCCATCAGTAAGGAAAGGAGGGATGGGATAGAGGCCAGGACATTATCCAGGGGAACTAACAAGTCATCAGCATACTTAAGAGTACTGTATGAGGTACCTTCCAATGGCAGGCCTTGTATACCTCTCTGCTGCCATATCGCCACTGCTAGTGGCCCTACATCTAGCACAAACAACAGTGGAGAAAGGGGGCATCCCTGTTTGGTACCTCTGCCCAGGGGGAAGGGGCCTGACAAGGTGGAGTTGGTATGTATCCGGCCAACAGGCTCTGATACAGTGCTGAGACCATCCCCTGAATTGTTCCCCAATACCTAGATGCTGTAGGACCATGGCTAGATAATCCCACTCCAGGGAATCAAAAGCTTTTTCAAAGTCAATGGCAACTGCTGCCACTGGAGTGAGATTAGTCTTGGCATGGTGAAACAAGTTCAGTAGAGCTTGAATATGGTCCTTACTGTACCATCCAGGTATGAATCCTACCTGGGAGGAATGAATAAGCTCTGGGAGCAGTGGGCCTAACTGTGCTGCCAGTATTTTCACAAAGATTTTGCTATCTGTATTGAAAAGGGATATGGGGCGATAATTAGATGGAAGAGTGAGGTCTTTCCCCTTCTTAGGAAATACAGCAATAATAGCTTCTTGTAGGGAAGGTGGAAAGCTCCCCTTTTCTAGTGCTTCATTAAATATGTCACTAAGATGGGGAGCAATTTGCGAGTGGACTAGCTGCCAGATTTCGACCGGGAATCCGTCCCCTCCCGGAGTCTTCCCTGAGTTCATGGTTTTAGTGGCCCATTCTACTTCTTGTAGGGGAGATTGGGGTGTTCAGAAGAATACCCTGCTGGAGAGTCAGCTTAGGAAGATTTAGGGAGGCTAAGAAACTTTGTACTGCATCCTGATCCATGGACCTGGAGGGAGCGCACAAGTTAGTGTAGTACTGCTGCATGATGCGATTAATTTGGTCAGCAGCTGTGTTAGTTATCCACTTGCAGTCTCTTAGCCCTGGGATATACCTTTTGGCTTGTTGTTTTCGCAGTCTGTAAGCAAGCAACCTACCTCCTTTTTCCCCTCCCTCCCAAAATTTGTGCTTGAGGTGGAGGATCGCAACCTTAGCTTTCCAGGCCAAGTCATTGATCTCCATCTTGAGTCTGACAATTTCCCAGCCTAGCGGGGACTGGTACTTGAAGCAAGGGGATTGTTTTGCCTCCAGTTCTTTCACCCACAGTTAGTCTTCAAGTGACTTAAGGAGTTGCTCCCTTTGTCTACATCTCCTAGCCATGAAGCCCATAATGGCTCCTCTAAGTGTAACTTTCAAAGCTTAACAAGTATTGACAGGTGAAGTGTTGGTGGGTGGGTTATTGACCAAAAAGCTAGAGATCTCCTGGGTAAACCACTGTTTAAAATCATTATCCCTAAGGAGAAGTGGGTCCAGCTTCCAAGAGGTACTAGATGATGCCTGGGGTCCCCATAAAATATGCTGAAGGACTGGAGAGTGGTCTGATATGGCCATTTGTGCAATATCAGATCCCATGGTTACTTGTGCAATGGACACTGAGATCAGCCAATAGTCTAGCCGACTAAAGGTGCTGTGCACCAGCGAGAAAAAGGTGTAGTCTCTCTCCCAATGATGGAAGATCCTCCAAATGTCTTAAAGACCCATATCTGACATGACTTGTTTTACAGCGAGTCTTGTTTTGGGGTGGCTGTCCTGCATTGCTGAGCTGCGGTCCGTCAAAGGATCCAGAGGCAGATTAAAATCTCCCCTGACCACAATGGAGGTTAGAGGCATCGCCAGAAGGTTAATAGCTTGGGCGATCTCATAGAAGATCCCCGAGGCATCTTCATTTGGCCCATAGACATTTATTAACATAAGTGGTCCTTTTGGAGTATTTAGGGAAACCAGGATCCACCTCCCCTGCGTGTCCCTCTTAACTTGCATAGGGGTCAACTTCAAAGTCTTGTGCAGGAGAATCACCACTCCTCTTTTCCTGAAAGGGTTGGAAAAGGAGAAAACCTGTCCCTCCCAGTCCCTGGCAAGCTTGTGGTGGTCCTGTTGAGTTAATTTCATTTCTTGAAGGAAAGCCATGCTGGTGCACAGCCTTTTTAAGTGCGATAGCACCTGTTTGCATTTTACCGGGGTGTTAAGACCTCACACATTCCAGGTATATGTTTGTAGGTCACCCATTTTCTCACTGATGAACTGTGCATATCTGAAGGACCATGTGTGCAGGGACCCCAGAGACTGTGGACCACCATGACAATCTACTCTCTCTACCCTTATGAAACAAGTCTAACAGAAACGGTAGCTGCCCGTTAAGTGTACATGCTGCTTTAAATAGCTTTGCGGCCTGATGTGTTACATGTTAAACCATCCAGGCAAATGGCCCTGGCCTTCAAACTACATACATCTCTAAAAATAAGCATTATAGGAACATAGCACTTTTTGACAAGCTGGAGGTCTAATACCAGCTTGGGTATGCCAAGGTTGCCTCCTTATCTCGGGGACGTTATCCCTTTATTTAGAGGAGGCAGCTGCTTGTGGGTGTGTTGAGACTTACCCACTCAAACACTGAGAATTGATGCTATGAGGGGCTGCTATAGGTGGAAGCATGAAAGCGCAGGGGAAGGTATACTCCTCACTATTTGCACTTTTGCCCATGCATTTAGAGAGGACAGCCCATGGTCACTTGAAAGGAGTAGGGAGAAACTCCCTGATTATGCATTCCCCTCATTTTCTTCCTGAGATATAAAGAGGGTCCTCACTGTATGGGAAACTCCCCCTGCAGCCAGGGTTTAGTATGGTAATGGCCTTCTTGGGTAAGGGTCTATGTCTTGACCTTTCACATCTCCTTTAGCACCCGCAACAGGCCGAGCCCTCATTTATAATCCCCAGGATAGTGAGTGATCATGTGAAATACTTTGCTACCAGATTCAGGGGGCCATATCTCATGTACATTTCCAGAGCCCTTATTTTAGTCTACATATAAACAATGAACACACACTGCTACAGTCCAAACCATAATCCGTAGAAAACTTCCAGCTGCCTGATTTCAACCAGTCAGGGGTATAGAACCCTGTGTCTGCAAAGAATGTCCAATACAGGCCATTTACCACCCTGCATATTTCGTAAGGGGGGGAACCTATAAACTGCCAGTCTAGCTAGCATTAGGCCACAGTCATTTACTCCTTCCCCAAAAAAGCCCCCTCCCTAGTCCTCACTGACTCAGAGAAAAAATCAGTACCTCTACCCCGATTATTCAGGTGGGGTCAATCTGCGTAGCTATTTCATCATCGGTTGAGAGCCACCACTCCTCCACTCGCTCCTGGCATGGTTTCAGAGAAGACAGGATCTTAGCTGGGCTATGCAGCATCATTGGTATCCCTGCTGCAGTCATTTCCACCCAGAATTTAGAATGTTCTGAAGTAGGAGAATGCTGAGCGGTCACGGGGGAAACGTTGACCTCAATAGATTCGCTGGCCTCCGCGTCATCCTCTTGGAGAGCCTAGTGCCTATTTGGAGAGTAGAAGGCTTGGAGATCCAAAGGGGTCTTTTTAGCAGATGATGACACATTTTTCAGGCTTTCCTCTCTACATCTCTGCCTGGTGGGTCCTACGCTCATGTCTGTGAGAGCTGTGTCTCTTCTTTGTCCTGGGGGGGTATGCCCCTTTGAACGCATGCACCTCCACTGATTCTGGCTGGCTTGGGGTGGGAGTGTGTCTCTCATGAACTAGATTTGATTGTAGTGTACTGCCCTCCCTGTGTTCTAGGCTCCCCGCCATGCGAAACTCTGCCGGAGACATTTTTGGAGGTAGTCCATAAGGTTGTCTGAATGAGCGAACAACATTGGGGCTCCATTGTGTACTATTCTCATTGTGGCTGGGTATCTGAGAAAGAATGGAATACCCACTTTGTGGAGATATTTGCTCCCTTCCGTATATGCTTTGTGGCACTCTGAAAGTTCTCTTGAGTAATCTTGGTATATTTGAATTTTGATCCCCGCCAGACCCTTTTGTCCCCACAGCTGTTGAAACATCCTCTTTTTGGCAAGGCCTGTCCCCCAGTTTAGGAGGTGGAACAAGTGAGCGATGGGCCCACTTTATGTGTACAGAAGCTCCGGGAGGAAGATCTAGCAGCTGGGGGAGCATGGATTGAAGAAATCTAGCACAGTCCTTCTGCTCCGCTCCCTCTGGGAAACTGACAAATCAGAAGTTGTTCCATCGGCTTCTATTTTCAAGATCACCCACTTTGACTTGCAGGTATGTTATGGCTCTTGCTTGTTCTCACATTGTGGCAGTCTTATGTTGAATTGCTATGTCATGGGAACCGCTCTGCCGCTCCGATTGAAACAAGCTGCATTCAATGTTCTGCAGTGTCTGCATATTATTATTGGCTGCTAGGGTCAATTGAGTTATTTGCTGTAGCAGCTGGGTGAACATCTGCTCCATTTTGGCTGTTTTGAATGTCGCAGGCATGGAGAAGGAGATGTTGCAGGCCCTGTGAACTTCCACGTAAGCAGCTAGAAAAATGCTCTGATCAGGGAATCCAATGCCAAAAAGTACAGAAAGTGTTGTAGAAGTTAGATATGTTGTATACTGTGTCTCTTCAGTTCAAAAACAGGCCCTCTAGTTGAGGCGCTGGATGCCACACCTCACGCCATACCAGCAACCCGGGTTCAGGAACAAGCCCGGGTTGCTGGGTTTCAGCAGGGGAGGAAGATGATTGAGCATCAGGAGGACAGCTCTCATCTCCTGGGAGGGACAGGGGTCCCTGTACGGCACTTGGCTGCCCTCTGGCGGAAGCCAGAGACACACTAAGTGCCAAGGAGCAGAAGTAGGAGTGGGAGGAGTGGCAGATGTCGGAATCAATGCCTTGATGTCAGGGTGCCGGCCACTTCACAGAAAAACGGGAAAATGTATCTCGGTTCCGGCAGACACGGAGCACCCGAGCATGTCCCAGATTTGCGGCCGCCCTCCTGGCACCCTCCCGATCGATGTTACTGCAGTGCTGGGGTGTTGGGGCCCACCTCATCCCCACCCAGGGGGTAAACTGAGGCTACATGGGTGAAGAAGGATTGACCAGGTAGGAGCGGACTGCAGGGGGATGACTCCTTGGTGCTCCCGAGGAGGCCGGATCCGAGGCGGAAAGGATGAATAAATAAGAAAATAACAAAAACAAAACAAACAAACAAAAAAAAACAGGCCCTCTAGTTCACTGGATGATGATGACAGATAATCTCAGTATCTGAGGAGCTGAAAGACTAGGCAGCCATATCATTCAGCGCAAAGCCACGCCCCAGCTACCTTATGTTTTTACTTTTTTAATGTAAGTAAAAGCTAGTTGGTATAGCTATGTGTGTGTATATATATATATATATATATATATATATATGGGATACATGATGGGCAGGAGTAGAATATGGAAAATATTTTCACTCCAGCAGAGTGAGGCATGGATATCTCATTAGTGCTGAAGGCATGAGTGGGATATCCATACCGCACTCTGCAGGAGTGAGAATATTTTCCATATTCCATGATCTGCACATCATGTGTGTGATTTATGTAATAGGGCCACGTTTTGTCTGTTTCTTATTGAGGTGGAGTTAGGTCGATTTTTTTTTTAAATATTTGAAATACTGTTTTTTTTTATTTTGGAATTATTTTGTCTTGTAGTATCCTTGTGTGTGGTAACTAGGAATTGCAGCGATGCGTCTGACATAGGCACGTAACTCAGTGAGAGTTATGCTTGAGATTGGCTGTGACTGTTTCTGTGGGCGGGTTGAAAAGTTTGCAAAATATGGTGGCAGTGCTTTTCATTTGTGAATGACTGAGGTTTCTACCGTAGGTTATTTTTAGAATTAAACATTGTGCAGTAAAGAAAAACTGTCTTTGTTTTGATTCCATATCCAGTATTTGAAGTGCATCTTATGTTTAGAAATATGTGGGCTTTTTGTTTTTGACAATAGTAAAGGGATGGTGCCGTGTAGAAGGAATGAGGTTGTGTTTACAAGAAGCACTGCAAACAGCATGATGGATGTGTTTATCTGTAAAAGGTGAGAAGGGTAGCTGGTATTTCAGGAGGAATGCAGGAACAGAGGTAGGATTATCGGGGAAATATTACAGAAGGAACGCACTGGACTGTAGTGTACTTGTGGTGACTCACACTGCAGTTTGGTGTACTGGTGGTGACTGAACTTAGCAGTGAATAATTTATCAGGAGTAAAACTGAGTAGACGGTATATGTCATTTTTGTGTCATTGGAAGGTACAGTGGCGTGAAAAAGTATTTGCCCCCTTCCTGATTTTCTCTATTATTGCATATTTGTCACACTGGATGTTTTCAGGTCTTTAGAGAAAATGTAATATTAGATAAAGGGAACCTGAGTGAACAAATAACACTTGTTTTTTTTTTTAATTTCACTTATTTAATGAAAAAGTTAACCAACACCAACTGGCACTGTGTGAAAAAGTAATTGCCCCTTACACTTAATAACTGGTTATGCCACATTTAGCTGCAATGACTGCAACCAAACACTTCCTATAATTCAATATCAGTCTTTCACATCGCTGTGGAGGACTTTAACCCACTCTTCCTCGAGAACTGCTTTAATTCAGTAACATTTGGTAGGTTTTAGCATGAACTGCTCGTTTCAGGTCCTGCCACAGCATCTCTATTAGGTTTCAGTCTGGACTTTGACTAGGCCACTCCAAAACTTTAATTTTACTTCTTTTAGCCATTCTGATGTGGACTTGCTTTTGTGTTTTGGATCATTGTCTTGCTGCATGACCCAACTACACCTTCAGCTTCAGCTGACGGAAGGATGACTGGACATTCTCCTTAAGAATTTTCTGGTACAGAGCAGAATTCATGGTTCCTTTAATTATGGCAAGTCATCCAGGTCCTTAGGCAGCAAAGCATCCCCACATCACACTACCACCACCATGTTTGACTGTTGGTATGGTGTTCTTACTGTGGAATGCTGTGTTTGCTTTACGCGAGACATTATGGGATCCATGTTGTCCAAAAAGTTCCACTTTGGACTCATCTGTCCATAGAACATTTTCCTAAAAGGCTTGTGGATCATCCAGGTGCTTCTTGGCAAATGAGAGATGAGCATTTATGTTCTTCTTGGTTAGCAGTGGTTTCCGCCTTGCTACTCTCACATGAAGCCCATTTTTGCCCAGTCTCTTTCTGATTGTGGAGTCATGAACACTGACCTTAGCTGAGGCAAGAGTAGCCTGCAGTTCTTTGGATGTTGTTTTAGGATCCTTTGAGACTTCTTGGATGATTTTACACTGTGCCCTTGGAGTAATTTTGGCAGGCCGCCCACTCCTGGGAAGGTTCACTACTGTTCCAAGTGTCTCCATTTGGAGATTATGGCTCTCACTGTGGTTTGATGGAGTCCCAGAGCCTTAGAAATAGCTTTGTAACCCTTTCCAGACTGATAGAGGGCAACAAATTTTTTTCTGATCTTTTCAGGAACTTCCTTTGATCATGGCATAATGTGCTTGTTGAATCTTTGTGCTGGCAACATGACTCTGATGGTAAGGGCCAAAATAAGTGAGGTTTATATTGAGCAGGGCTGGCTGTAATCAAGCCTGGCTGTGTTCAATCAGCTGACTCTAATTATCCCTTTAATTGGGTTGATTTAACTAGGGGCAATTACTTTTCACACAGTGCCAGTTGGTGTTGGTTAACTTTTTCATTAAATAAATGAAATAAGTAAAAAAAGTGTTATTTGTTCACTTAGGTTCCCTTATCTAATATTATATTTTGTCTAAAGACCTGAAAACATCCAGTGTGACAAATATGCAATAATAGAGAAAATCAGGAAGGGGCAAATACTTTTTCACGCCACTGTATTTGGAATATATTTGTCCTTTAATGCAAGTTGTTTAGAGGCATCAGCTACAGACAGAGTGTGTTGGGGCAAGTGGAGTACTCTAGGTTTAATGTAGAAGAAACTCTGGCAAGAAGTGCTGGTAGGGAGGGAAGGAGGGACGCTGACATATCTACTATGTGAATAAATGTTGATGACATACAGTATCTACTATAGGTATAAATGTAAGATTTTACATTTATACCTACAGTGTCTACGTCATCAGCCCCTTTATTCCACTTGGGTGAAAATAACAGTATTTATTTCAATGGTTATTCCTTCACCTCTATTGTATAAATATATATAAAAATATATATATATATATATATATATATATATATACATTCTTTGCATGCACCAGTTAGAGTATCTTAATGCCAAAAACACAGGGACATTTTTTAAACCCTATCACCCAACTCCCCCCCAAGCAGCAAAAGGAGAAAACATTAGGGTTTTGGGTCTCCGGAGTCTTAGCGAATAAGTGGTGGGGTCTTCCTTGTGGGTTGTCAACCCTAATGCCACCCCATTCTGTGAGCAAACAATGTCACACATTATCTCCTTTTTTCACGTGAAGAAAGGTGCAGCAAACTGTGTTGGCAACCTCTGGTGAGACATATTTCTCTACCTTTGAAGAGTGTATCATTATGAGACAGTGGCTTGGAGCTGTACCTTGTGATTTGAATTTGAGGCTATGGGCCTGGGATAAGGGGTAAGCATTAGGGTTGACAACCCCCAAGGAAGACTCCACCACTAATGTATCAAGACTCTGGAGACCCAGTACCCTAATATTTTTTTCCTTTTGCTGCTTGGGAGGTAGGGGTGGGGCATTAGGGTTGGAAACCCTAATGCCACATTTCCCTACTTTTGTGGTGTTAAGTTACCCTAACTGGTGCATTAACAATGTTTTTCATATATATATATATATATGTCTAGATAGATACTGTATAAAGTGTAGAAGCAAGATCCAGTTCAACGGCAATGCAAGCAGTAAACCTTTGGCACTGACAAATGCTTCTTTCTAATTTTGCTCAGTCTGCATTTCAGACTTCCTTCCTGCACTATGTGTGCATATTTCCCAATGGGGTTGGTGTCTGGTAAGGCTAAGAGAGAGAGGTTAGTCATGTAGCCCCAGTGACGCAATCACTGTGAGCAGTGAATCCTTTTATTTTGTTTTTACAATTCAGCTCATAATTGTCATCCTACAAACTGAAATACTCTGCTGTACCAGGAACTCCCTCCTCCCAACCCATCCAAGGCAGAAATTCACAGACTCTAAAGGCAGATTCTGCATCTTTAGTAGCAAAAATGAAACTACGGAAAATTCATGTTATCAGTGGGATGGGTGTGGATAATTACTTCCTGCATGTTGGCTGTGAAAGGGCAGTTGGTATCCAGATTGGGCTGTTATGTGCAGGATGTCTCTGCTGAACTCCACTGACTATTGCAAAATATAAGAGTCATCTGTAAGCTGGATGATTCAGTGTGCCACTGTCCCAAAACCACAGCTCGGCTGAGATTCACTGCTCAGTCCACTTATTGCACATGCAGCCTGAATTACACTTTTCCAATGGATTGCCTTTTTTGTTCAAATTCATACAGCTTAGCAGTGGACAGCTACTGTGCAGCTGACAGTGACTGGTTCCTGCAGCAGCTAAAAATCAGATGCAGAACTAAATTTACTAGTGTCTGCCTTTATATTTGTTTTACTCCAATTAATTTGATCTTGTTTGACTAAGCTGAGAGATGCATTGCAATTGTGTATTTTATAAACTTACTAACATACTATTTGCCAGCAGATTAGGCCTTATGGTCTATCGAGTCTGCTCGAACCTTAGATCTCTAGTGGGGTGCCGAGGCCCTCCCCTCCCTTGTGTTCCAGAAACCCTTATCATCCATCCCCACCCCCTGGGACAGGCCATCATCTGATACATCCACTTTCTGTGTCTGTCCCACCCTGTCTTGAAGCCCTCCACTGTGGATCTCTGAACCAGCTCACCAGGCAGTGCATTCCAAGGGTCCACCACCCTATCAGTGAAAAACCACCTCCTCTTTTCCCCCCTCACCCTTCCACCTTCCAACTTCAAACCATGCCCTCTGGTGATACCTCCCTGCTTTAGTCTAAAGATCCCCTCCATGTTTACCCTATTTATTCCCTTGAGGTACTTGAAGACCTCAATCATGCCCCCCCATATCTCCTCTCCTCCAATGAAAACAGGCAGAGCTCCTCAAGTCTGTCCTCATACGTCAAATCCCCTAGCCCTCGTATCATCTTAGTTGCCCTCCTCTGTACCCTCTCCAGGAGCTGTATGTCCCTCTTCAAGTGTGGTCTCCAGTACTGTACACAGTACTCAAGGTGTGGTCTAACCAGTCCATTGTACAGCGGCAGAATCACTTCCTTGCTCCTAGAAGTGATCCCCCTTACGATGCATCCCAACATCCTGTTTGCCTTGCTAGCCACTCTCCTGCACTGCTCAGAGTTATTCATACATGCATCCACCATGACCCCTAGGTCTTTTTCCTCTATTGAGGCCTCCAGTGCCTCCCCTCCCAGGGTGTACCTGTGTTTAGGGTTTCCCTGCCCAAGATGCAACACCTTGCACTTGGTGACATTGAAATTTAATTTCCATGTGTGAGCCCAGCTTTCCAGGGTGTCCAGGTCCCCTTGCAGGCCAACCTCCCTTCTTCTCCCTCAACTACTGGTCCTATCTTGGAGTCATCAGCGAAGAGACTCATTTCACACCCTATACCTTCCCTGATGTCCGGATATGTATGCATTAAACAGGATCGGACCCAGGACTGAGCCCTGCAGTATCCCACTACCAACCTCTCTAGGGTTTGAGAGCTCCCCACAGACCACTACTCTCTGGGTGCATCCAGCTAGCCAGTTTTCAATCCATCTGACTATCAAAGGGCCTACTCCTAACCCCATCAGTTTCTCCACCAGACCATTGTGGGGGACAGAGTCAAACACTTTGCTGAAGTCCAAGAATAATACATCCACAAGCTTTCCCCTGTCCAGTTCTGATGTTACCCATTCTTAAAACTCCACAAGATTGGTTTGACATGATCTACCTGGCACAAACCCATGTTGCGGACTATCCAGACCTCCCACCTCCTCCAAGTACACCCCCAATCATTCCTTTAGTATACTCTCCATTAATTTTCCCACCATCGAGGTCAAACTGATGGGTCTATAGTTACCTGGTACTTCCCTCGACCGCCCTTTATGGATTGGCACCATATGTGCCTCTCGTCAATCCCTAGGTACCCTCCCTGTCTCAAGTGACCTGTTGAAGAGCTCCACCAGGGGTCTAGCCAGTATGTCCACCAATTCCCATAGTACTCTCAGATGAATGCCATCTGGCCCAGGAGATTTGTCTTTCTTTAGGGCCTTGAGGGCTAACCACACCCTTTTGGCAGAGATAGCATCATCCGTCCCCTCCACCATACTGACCTTTTTATCCTTATCCAGATATGACACCCCTGGGGTACCTCTCCCTTCCTCTTGCTCCATTTCTGTTGCTTCTCTGATCCCACTCACTGCCACTTCTATCCCCAACGTGCCTTGCTTTGTAGACATCCCATCCCCCTCCCTAGTGAACACAGAGGCAAAGTACTCGTTAAATACCTCTGCCTGGTCCCTCGCCTCTTCCACCCACCCTCCTTCGGATCTCAATCTGCTGAGATGGCCCTTAGTTTTTCTCCGCTCCCCAATGTACTGGAAGAACCCCTTTTCCCCTCCATGTATTCCCTGTGCCAGCCGTTGCTCTTTACTGGACTTTGCTCCCCTCACAATCCAGGTGACTTTTCTAGATGCAAGATGGTACATTTCCTTATCCCAATCCCCTCTTGTTGTTTTATATTTTTTGTAGGCCGCCTTCTTTTCTCTGACCGCTACCTGTACTTCACTGGACCACAAGCATGTTTTATGTGACCTTGCTCCCTTACATTTCAACTTTGAGCAGATCCTGACTGCCTCATGAAGTCCCCATTTTATGACCTCCCATCTCCTTTCCACACTTGTCATTGATGTAATCCCCTTCAAGTGATCCTTGAGAATATTTCCCATGCCCACAAAGTCTGCCCCCCTGAAGTCCACTGCCAGTGTCCTAGATCTCACTCCCTCCCTCCATGCTTATTTGAAACCAGACAGTATTGTGGTCACTCCCAGTCAGGGGGTCCTCTACAACCAGGTCCCTTACCAGATCCCCATCTGCCAGAACCACGTCCAGGACATGCCCCTCCCTTGTGGGCTCCATCACATGCTGTGTTAAGAACACATCTTGGAAGCCGTCCAGCAGCCTCTGCTCCTTGGCCACCTTAGTGGAAATGGTTCCCCAGTTTGTACCTGGCATATTAAGGTCCCCCATCAACACCACTCCTTCCCCTTTTGGTTCACACTGGGCAATGATGTTGTCCAGCAAACCATCCTCTAGAACATCACTCATCCCGGGGCCTATATACTACACCCAGCTTGACCTTATCTCCTGCTGGGGATCGTAGGTGACCCATAAGGCCTCCACGTTTCCTCTGCCTCTTCTACCCTAGCAATTTCTATATCATTTTAATTAACATAGCGCTCCACCCCTCTGTCCTCCTTTCTATCCTTCCTAAGCATAGTGTAGCCCCGCACGTTTAGGTCCCAGTCATGGTTTCTGTTGGCCCACGTCTCTGTGACCGCTGCCACATCCACCCCCACCAAATAGCATGGCCTGGAACTCTGGCAACTTGTTTCCCAAGCTCCTGGCATTTACTAACACCAACCCCCACCTCTTATCCCTGATCCCCTTTGTTGAACCCCACCCAGGTTCCTTATACTTCCATCCTCCCTCCGCTCCTCCTGAAACCTCCACCCCCAGTCTGTTTCCTCTCCCCCCTTGGGTTTGAAGGCTACTCCCCTCATCTGGAGGAGAGGGCTTCTGGTCAGCCCCTTCCTTATCCCTTCCCCCCCTCACAAGTTTAAACCCCACCTTTCTTGAATGTAGCCAGCCATCCCCTGTTTAAGGACTTCCTTCCCTAATGGGGCAAGATGAAGCCTGTCCTTGGCATACAGTCCCTTATCCTCCCAAACTCCTTTCAGGTTCCCTAACACCCCCAACCCACTCTCTTCACCCCACTTCCTGAGCCAGTCATTAACCTCTGTGATCTTCATTTTTTTCTCCACTGAGGCCTTTGGTACTGGCAATATCTCCGAAAAGGTGATATTGCATCCATTATCCCGACAGACTCTGGCAAGTTCTTGGAACCTTGCTTGGATTTCCAAAATGCTATTTCCCTCTAGATCGTTAGTTCCCAAATACACCAGGAAATCCGGTTTCCCTCCACAATCCCTAACCAGTTCATACACCATGAACTTTCCTCTGTGCACTGTCAGCCCAGAGATACTCACTACCTTCACCTGGCTATGGCATCCACCCCCTCGTCCCTCCCACTGGATGCCCCTAATCATCGAGTCTCCCAATAACAGAACCTTAACACCGCCATCATCCTTATGGTCATCTCCACTATGCCCTCTCAGCCCCCCATCTCCCCCTTTATTTGTGCTCTCAATTCCATGGGAGTCTTCCTACCTTATTAGAGACCCCCTTGTCACCCTCCCCTTTCTGCCTCCTTCGTTATTTTGCCCACTTAAGTCAGACCACCTCTGAATAGGTGTCCCCTTTAACCCTCTCTTATCCGAACCATTTATCCTGGCCCTGATGGTTTCCCCTTCCCCCACACTGCCATCTTCCCCCCTTGTAATAGTACCCCTGCCTCCAGAGGCTCTCTGTGGGTCCCCTTTAGGAAGGGCCCCATCCTTGGTACTGACCCCCCTGCTGAAGGTGGGGCTCCTCTCCCACCTCCTTGTCTCCCAGTTTCTCTCGAGTCATGCTCTCCTCCCTCATGTCTGCAATATGTTGCATCTCCCCCATCTGCTTAACACTTATGTTTCCCCTTCTCCCTCTGGGACTATTTCTATCCTTTCCATTGCTGGTCTGTGATGCCCTATGGGTATCCAACTCCCTCCCCCTGGCCTCTGTATCAGTTTCCTCATTTCCACCAACCCCTTCCTCCACCTCCAGGTTGCTTAGTAGCTCAAATTTATTGTGACACTCTATGTCAGTCTCCATCAAGAAACCCGATTTTCCCCTGACTGCACCTCTAAACTGACCCTCTTCTTCTTCCCCTCTTGCTCTGTTCTCCTTAGGAGCTCCCTTCCCACAGTCTGCTGTTTTAGACTTCCCCCCAACAGCCCCTCCCTTCTCAATGTCTGCTCTACTAGGCTTCCCCACAACAGCCCCTCCTGACTCTTCCCCCTCCACTCTGTTTGTATTCAGAATATTCACCCCGTACGCTTTCCCCTTAGCGTCAACATCCCTATCTAAGGGTCCTCTGTCCCTAATACCCCCCCTCCTGCTTGCTGTAACATAACGTCCTGTAATTTCAGAGTGTTGGCCCAGCCTCCCCTCAGCCCCACCCTTCTGCTGCCCATATCCACACCCCTTATCCTTGGACAGCCCCCCCATCTCCCCCAGCTCACTCTTTAACCAATATTCCTCACTCTTGATACAAGATAGCTGTCTACAGAGTGGGCAGCCTCCATCTCTC
The DNA here is from genome assembly GCA_016271365.2 of Neoceratodus forsteri. NCBI lineage: Eukaryota > Metazoa > Chordata > Ceratodontiformes > Ceratodontidae > Neoceratodus > Neoceratodus forsteri. The sequence goes on from CM057450.1 coordinate 1,605,330,473, forward strand.
CAGGACCAATTGAGAATTATTGCCATACCACAGCCTGTGCAGCCTACAACCCTTCCAAAGATGCCTGCCATGGTGGAATATGGCCACCCTGTTTGCCCCCCTTTGTTTATAATGGCATACCCCCTTTTCTCAGTCCCTTTCCCCTGGAATACAGTTTCTTTCTATACTGACTGCAGTTATTTACAAACCCAATTTCAACCCCACCAATAAAGTTCCCACGTCTCATAAACACATACAGTCCAGTGTGTGTCCAGTCCCACTAACAGTGTGTGTACGCAGACATCAGGTACCGTATGATGTCACAGGCCCACCAGTTCCTGTTGCTTCGAATTTCACTCCCAAACAGAAATACACAGCCCTTCAATCCCAACCCCCAGAGCTTTTCAGTATTTAAGACACCAGACAAACATCACATTTAAATTTCACTCTAATTATCACTGCCAAACAAGTGTTCCCAAGCCTCAAAAGTTACAATATCACAGCCCAAGTAACAGTTCTAACTCAGAGTAGTAATTTTTAACACATAGAACTAATTTCACATACAAAACTATTCAAATATTTCAGTTAAAACAGAATATAACCCCAGACCTCTGTCCTTACCATCCTACTGCCTATGTTCCCAAGTGAACAATGAAAGACAAGGTGATTTCTGTTAAAGACAAGGTAATTCCTGTTAATGTCCCCTTCCCCTAACACCAGGCAAACATCACATTTAAATTTCACTCTAATTATCACTGCCAAATAAGTGTTCCCAAGCCTCAAAAGTTACAATATCACAGCCCAAGTAACAGTTCTAACTCAAAGTAGTAATTTTTAACACATAGAACTAATTTCATGTACAAAACTATTCAAATATTTCAATTAAAATAACATATAACCCCAGACCTCTGTCCTTACCATCCTCCTGCTTATGTTCCCAAGTGAACAATCGATAGGGCAGTCCATAGGAGCAACAGAGAAAGTAAGGACAGACATAGACTCAAGGTCCATCAACTCCATTTACTTAATGTAAATTGGCTCAGCACCTCCTCATCCACCACCAGAGACTCATTTGCTGCCCAAGATATGACGTAACTCATCACCCAGCCCACGAGACTTAACCCTAAGAGTGGTACCAGCACCCTTCTGGATGTTATTATAACTAACCGACCCCATAAAATCCAAAACATCCAGGTCCTCCCAGACTCCCTGAGTGACCACTCCCCTATCCTATTCCACTGGGTAGCCCCCAATCCCAAACCCAAAGCCCAGATCACCCTCCAGGCGCGCCTCCCCCTGGTGGGCTGAAGAAACTTAAAGCACTCCTCACCCAGATAGACTGGTCCCATTCAGCAGGCAACCAACATTGACACTGCCCTCACCTTCTTCACTCACACCTTCAACATGGCCTGTGATCTCTTTGCACCCTTAACCAAAATCCGGTCCAAAAAACAGAACTCACCCTGGGTTAGCCCGGCCCTCCTACAATTACTTAGAAACCGGGATAACCTCTGGCACCTTGCCACTGAAACAGGTCGTCTGTCTGATAGGCAAGCATACAATGCAGCCCGGAATAAGTGCTCATGGGCCATCAGGAAAGCCAAGGCAGACCATTACCAGGCCTCCCTTACCTCCTCCTGGGCTCAGCCCGGACCTTCTGGGATAATATTAAGCAACTCAATGGTAAAGCTTGCTCCCCTGCCCCATCCCAGCTCACTAGAAATGGCACCACCTCCACCGAGCCTGCCACCATAGCTAACTGGTTCAACACCACTTTCACTGACCTTAGCTCAGTCCTCCTAGTATTTCTTTGACCTCCCCAGCCAACCTCCCCTGTCCTCCAGCACCCCAGCTTCCTCCTCGAAAGATTTCCACCCGGGAAGCCAGACCCATCTAATCAAAGCTCTCAATGGCAACAATCCCAGCAGTGACTCACTGGACCCCAGCATCCTCAGGCTGGTGCTAGATGAAGTCCTTGCACCACTCACAAGCCTAATTAACCAGTCACTCTGCCTGGGACAATCCCCACAGCTTGGAAAACAGCCATTATCACACCTATTCATAAAGGGGCAACAGGTCATTGGCCAACAACTACCGGCCAATCTCCATCCTCCCTCCTCTCTAAAGCCCTGGAGAAAGTGGTGGCCATTCAAATCACTGATTATCTGGCTAAGCATAACATCATATGCCCAGAGCAACATGTTTCCATGCGGTCACAGTACCAGCACTGCTCTTATTGGAATTCCTCCAACTTTCATCCTCCTTGATACCAGCCCTAGCTGGTGCAGTGTTCATTGACCTCTCAAAGGCTTCGACACTGTCTCCCATCCACTTCTGCTGAATGCACTCTGCCACACTGGTCTCGGCTGGCCCCTGGCATGGTGCGCTAGCTATCTTACTTTCGATCTCCAGTGTGTAAAATTAATAGCTCACTCTCGATACCCGTCCCATTCTCTCTGGGGTCCCCAAGGCTCCATCCTGGGCCCCTTCTTTCTCACTGTATCTAAACACCCTGCCCAGTGCATGCCCTGGCAAAATTCTACTATATGCAGATGACGCTGTCCTTTTTGCCACCCACCGCAATCCCATCTCCCACAGGACTCCCTACAGCAGTCTTTCAACAGTGCCGAGGCTTGGTTTAGGAGTGCAGACTCATCATCAATCTTAAGAAACCCAAACTATGCTCTTTCCCACCCCAAACAGAGCTAGCAACCACCCACTCTATATCCTTCCAAGTACCAACCAGCCACTAGAACAAGTCTGCCCTACAAATACCTTGGGGTTACCTTCGATTCAGCCCTCACATTTCACAACCACATCGACGCCTCTAACATCCGCCACTAACACACGCTGGCATCCTATTCCCATAGAACCTGCCTTCCCAAATGCTCTCCGCTAGCTGTTACATCATCCGTTCTGTCCCTTGTAGACTATGGTCTACCAGTATATGGTGCTGCCGACACCACTGCACTCAACAAAATTCACCTAACCCTGAATAAAGCTTGCATATTGATTACTGGTGCCCCCAGGCTCACACACACACCTGTCAGCTGTATGTCGATGCTAACCTGCTTACCCTGGATGAACGGCTCCAATACCAAACCTGTCTCCTCACCAAAAAAACCCTACATGGGCTCTCCCCCCCGGGGTAACGGCATCCATCCACCACAGCCCTCCGACCATTGCAACACGGTCTTCCTACAAGACCACTCTAAAGGTCCCCAGATCAAGAAACAGCCGTGGCCAGAGCTCCTTCTGCTATAGAGCCCCAACCTGGTTTAACTCTCTCCCTGCCACCATCACCAATGCCATCACCATCTCCAAGTTCAAAACCACACTTCGGAACCACATCTTCAGCACTCATAACTGCTCCTGTCTCTGAATATAGCCTCCACCTCTGCTTCTCTTGACAATGCCCCCCGGGCAGCTCTCCACCTAACCATCCCCTCCACCACTTCCCTGTACACCATGCCTATGTTTAACCTGGCCAGTGCCAGCTGTTTCAGTGTTTACCTACCAGATTGCTCACTTGATACCGACTAGTGTAACACCTGTTATCAATTACATGTACCCTGTACCCAGTTGTATTTGTCTGACCACAATGTGACGTGGCGCCTCTGTTGAACACCGATTGTTTTGCAAATCTTTGCTATGTAACCAAAAACACAATGTACGTCTTTATGTGACGAAGTACCTTTGGAAATGAGCCTCTGGCTCAAAGGTTGTAAACTGATTCTTAAATAAATAAATAAAATAAATAAAACTCCATAATATATACTGTTTTAATTGATAAAGCAAGCCAGTAAAGTATAATGCGCTCTACATACTTTATGGATAAGAAACATAGAATTTTGAAACATAGAATTTGATGACAGATAAGGACCACTTAGCCCACCTAGTCTACCCTTTTTCACCTTCCTACTGTATCACTGCAGACCCTACTTGATCTCTGGCCCCCCTTGTCTTATCACTAAGGTTCCCTTTTGCCTACCATTTTGCCCCTTCCACCTCCACTGGGAGGCTTTTACAGGCATCCACCACCTTCTCTGTGAAGAAGTACTTCCTCATATCTCCCATGAGTCCAGCCACCTTCAGCTTCATAGCATGACCCCTTGTCCTTGAGTGCCTTTTTTTCTGAAAAATGTACCCCTCTTGAACCTTATTTATACCTGTGAGGTATTTGAAAGTTTCTATCATATCCCTCCTCTCCTCCGTTCCTCCAGTGTATACACATTAAGGTCCTTCAGTCTTTCCTCATAGGGCTTTTGATGCAGACCCTGCACCATCTTGTCTGCACCTCTGAACCACCTCCACTCTTTCTGTATCCTTCTGGAGATGGGTCTCCAGAATTGGACACAGTACTCCAGGTGAGGTCTCACCAGTAACCAGAGTAGTGCACATATTGTGCTGTATTATGAAATTGGTACTAAAAATGGTGGATTTTGATTGGTCCAGAGCTACTTTCAGCTGGGCCATTATCCCAACACAACAGCCTGACTGAAAATACTCCCAGACTAAAAGACTGACCACTTAAGTTTGGAGTACTTCACCTCAACTCACCATTGCCTGCTGCCTGCCACACAGCGAGTGTATCACACCTTCATTTTTTTTTAATCATCGCATGGTTACTGTTTTCTAAAATCTCCTACTACCATTCCCCTACAGGTTCACTCCAAAGAGCTTGGAGCAGCAGGGTACAAAGACAGCAATGGACAGAGGCGTGGGGATACTGCTGGCAACCATCACTAGCAGGAGGTGCAGGACAGCACTATAGCAAGAGACCTAAGAGCAGCAAGAAATAATGGCAGCCATGGACAGAGGTGTGGGGATATTGCTAGCAACTTCCACTGATGGAGAAATAGTTTAATAGAGAAAACTGTGCCACTGGCCTTGCAGAAACCTTCTTGGCAACTGCATTTTCCAGGATCTGGTGGCAGCAACTGAATTCAGAATTGTCCTCATCTTCATCATTCTTCCCCATTTCCAGGAAGAGGATGGCAGGGTTGAGTAGTCCATTGGGGGTGGGCAGCACACAGCATCAAGGATTTGAAAACCATGCTGGGAAAGCAGGGACTGTCACAGGAAGAAGGTGAGAGCAACAGCTAGAAGAATAAAATATACAATATTATCTGTTTCATTTTATACACCAGGTGGTACGGGGGGGTGTTTAACTAATTGTATTCCTTGGGGACAGGGATGGGTGGGAGAGGTGGATGGTGGATGGTGTGTGACGTGCACAGGTGGGTGAAGGGCTAGTCTGTGAGACACTAGTGTATATGGAGTTGGATACAAGTTGTGATTGTGAGACGGATAAAACTTTGCTGGGATTGTGGATGGAGAAGAAAAAGGAGGGAGGTGGGTGCTAGAGGGTAGGGGTTGTTGCCACAAATAACACAAAATGTTGCTGCAGACCTGTCCAGCTGATGTAGACCAGGCCTACTTAAAAACTCAAATGAAGCCACAAAAGACACTATATGATTGCGTAGACCAGGTCATCTACAGGACTGGTCTGTCCAACTTTAGAAAAAACTATAGAATTAATTACTTCACACAAAGAGCAGTTAACATGTAGAATAACTTTCCTTGTGAGTATGTGGAAGCCAGCAGAGTACAAGTTTTCAAAGCAGGACTAGACAGACTCCTGCGAGAGAATGAAATGGAGTTTTATGTAGTATAAGTATGCATAGAATATCAGCTGATAAGCTTGGATATGTGCCCATACTTAGTTTGGGTACAGTCACTGCTATGCAGTAAGAAATGTACTGTAAATTACTTCCATCTGCACAGTACTATGTGATTATTTTCTTTATGTTACTTAGAAGTTGTTGAGAGGGAAGGCACACTGAGACGAAACTTATTTCCAGGTTTGACCTGTGGGAGGAGGGTACAATGCAAATGAGATAAATAACAGTAGTCAGAGGAAGTAAGATGCAGAACAAAGAAACAAAAATTATAAGCATGATGAAATTGCAATTTTAACAAAAGTAACAATTTCAAAAAATAAAATGCAGTGAGTAGTGAATAAACAAGTTAGAATAGGAAGCAGTATGAAATAATGAAAACATTATGACAACATAAACTAATGTGGAGCAGGCGTGAGTATAATGATACTGTATTTACAAATACTGTAGGTAACATGGTTTAGGAGATGCAGCAAACTGTACAGTGGTGACACTGGAAGGGTATCAGTGCCCGTATGCATAAGGACCCAGAGGACAGAAAGGAAGACAATGGGAGAATTAGGCATAAGAAGCCAGGGGGAGGGAGGGAAGGAGGATAGATTGGAGTGAGGCTGCAGAAGCAGATGTGAGAGAAGAGAGATTAGGTTACCAGTGTTTGGTTCCATCAAGACTAAAAATATCCTTATGCTACTGTCACAATGTCCTTAGTTGTTACTATTTGTAATGCTTGGTTTCGCTAAGGTTCACTATTTTTAAATGCCATAAATGTATATTTTTCTCATGATACTCATCAGAAAGACCCAAAAACCATATTGCAGTATAGCATTTTTGGTCTACATCAATTTCCTTAATCTACCTGAAGATGAAGTAAAATCATTAGGCAGCTTGATCACTTATAAAGACGTACACAATGCAATGTGTAACTTACTGTACCAACAGGTAAAAGGCCCTAATTCAGATGGTATTACTATAGATTATTTTAATTATTTCATCAGCACATTAACCCTTACTTAACAAATATGTTTAACTACCCATTCTTAGATAACATCCTACCACAGCCTTTTTTATGAGACCACCATCCTACTGTTTTAGAATAAAAAAAGATCTATTACAGCGTTCATACTACTGCCAGTCTCCCTCCTCAACATTAGATTTTTAAGAGTCATTATAAAATGGGCAGGGAATTTCCTGCATTCTGATTGGCAGAGAGGGTTCGGATTCCAGTGCCATAAGGAGCAACAACCACTGTTATGGGAATCCTTTCAGTAATCAGTAAGCAGTTCAAACAGAAATAAATTTTTTTTGTGTTCTAAAAAAGAATGTAAGGAAGATATTTTAGTGCAGTAAAAACACTGAAACACCTCAAAGCACCATAACCCAAATGCTTATTTAATATGATAATAAAACAACAGTAGATAAAACACACAAACACTGTCACGTTAGCTACTAGTTTTTCTTAACTACTGACCTTTTAAATTTTCCTTTTGTCTTTTCAAATTGCAGGCTGCAAATCCCCAGGAAGCAAGTGAAAGTAATTGTCATTCTTTAACGCATCTACCAGCTCAGCTCACCACTGACCGACCTCTGTCACTGCCATCACTTCTAGAAATGCTAGCTGGATCCATTAGTTAGATAGACTAACCATGTTTTTTGTTTGTTTGTTTTTTGGTTTTGTACTTACAAAAATTGTTCAATGTTACAGAGCAGGCTGGTCCAGGTGAGAAAACAGTTATCTACTGGAATCAGTCCCACTGACAATAGTGTCCATGAAGCAACAGCTAACAGTCCCTTCCCCTAAAAGGAAACACAGTGGCAGACTAGGTATGCATAAGGGTGGGGTGGGGAAAGAAACCAGGGAGCAGAAAGTTTGTAGACAGCTCCCCCCATTAAAAATATAAATAACACTGCTGCGAGACATGTACTACTATGACATCCCACCTGAGGCTGAAAGCAACAGCAGCAATGTGCACTCTGACCATGTTAACTCCTTCTTAGTTGTACGATGGTCCCTGCACGATGGTGATGGTGTTAAAGCTTTTTGGCTCTCACATTTGTTCAGCTGCTTTCACAAACCTGAATTATTCAAGCAGCAGATGTAATGCAGTAATGTAAAAAAGGTACTACCCCAGTTTGTAGAATGAGATTTTCAAAACAGAAATTCTCCTTAACCTATGGTGCCTGGCTAAAGGCTACCTCTATGAAATCTAATGCACTGGTTCCATTCTTATACAATTGGTTACTTTCCTTGTCGGTCAGCCCTCGTCAAGATTTACATCTTGATTTCTATTGGCGGTGGAGGCCATCAATCAGAGAAATCTCTGTGCTAGGCTTTAAGTAAGTAATATATATGGAAAATAAATAAAACATTTTTATGTTCATTTTTTTATTGAAGAGAAACAAACCAATATAACACACAACATTCAACAATAAACCATAACAAAGCAATGGCACAAGTGCACAATAGGATATTGCTGTCTTAGCTTGGCTACAATAAGGGTCTGCTATGTAAGAAAAATAAAAAATACATAAAGGCAAGACTACCATTCAATAAACACGTAAGCAACTTTATAACAAGCATGTGTCTTAGCCGAATGTTTGCTTGCTGGCATTGGCATTGCTAGTGCAGGAGTTAGAGAAATGCATAATAGGAATGGCAGTATTGAACTAACGCTGACCCCCACCCCACCATGCAGAGACTGAAAGGCATTAGAGGTGTGCCTTTGGTCATTGGCCTTAACATTTATGCCATTCCACCTCACCCCATGCTGCAGACACCGACAGGTGTCACGGTGGGCTTTGGGGTCTTCACCCTTTATGCTCAACCCATTTCATAAGGAAATAAGATGAGATGGGTGCAGTGTAAGAGAATGGGGCGAACGTTAGGGACAAAGATCCCAAGGCACACCTTGATGCCTGTCAGTGGCTGTAGGGTGGGGGTAGAATGCCATGAGCATCATGGCCGATGAACCCAAGTCACACCCCTGATGCCAGTCAGTCTCTACAGGGTGGGCATTATGGTTGGAAACCTTAACACCCAGGGCATTTGTTGGTATTTTCACTCCAAATTTTCAAAATGTGCTTTTTGGGACCCCGCCTTATGAACAGTGGCATTATCATTTCATTACTCAATCCTGAAAGGTGATTTCTCACAGCTGTTATGCCATTTGGTGCCACAGGTGTGGAAACACATTTTGGGCAGGATGTGAAAAATGACAGCTGTACTGTTCATGAGGAAAGGTTCTTACAGTTGGTCATTGAACAGCTCTCAAAGTATGTTATAACTGAGTATCTTTATTTTTTCTTTTAGTTGTTTTGCTTGTTTATTGTGCATTCTTTTACTACCTCTGTATGTATGTTGACCCTCATCCTTTGACGAGGAACCTTTGTAAACGAGCAGTTTCTGCTCAAAGGTATTTGTAATCCAAGAATTTGTAATCCGAGCTAAAGCTTTGCCTATCTCCCATTTCACCCTCTGGCAGTATTAAAGTACTGCCCTGTAAGACCAAATGTAAATGCCATTTACACATGTAGATGCAATAACAGAATTCTATTGATCAGTATTTATATATTGGTGTTTCACTTTTTATATATCAGTTATACAAATGTGACTTAAATATACAGTATATTTCATTTCTCAAAATCAAGGTGTCTTAATTTTTTTGGGAAGAGTTCATCAAAGTAGCGTTGGTTAAGTGCACAGTAACCAATCAGAATCACATACCTATTTGACATTAGCAACCTAAATATTGAAATCTCTGCATGTTATAATACTGAATACAAGACACAAAATAACACATGGTTATTTAGTCTAGTGCCACAAATCTGAAGCAAAAATGTTACTGTGTTACAGTATATTGTGTTGCTTGTTATTCACCTGTTTCTGATTTTTTTTTAACCAAAACATTATCTTCAACTCAAAAGTTTAGGGGCTCAACAAAGTGTTGTGCTGAAAATGTTGTAGAGTCATCGGGCTGGGAAGGGAGGGTAGATACCAGCAGTGCTACCGACATGCCTCCTTCAACACATATGTTTACTGGAAGTTTACTGTTATACTACTTACAAGGCTGACATTCCTTTGCTTCTGAGTGCTGAGGCAATCGGGCTTCAAGATAAAAGGGCTTAATTTGGTGCCATGACAATATAACCCCACTAAGATACCTTTTGACACAATAAAATAAAGACTGACCCTGAGGTCAACCCATTTAGTACCTTACCTAGGCTGCAGCACTGACTTAACGTCAGAATTTTTTTTTTGTATGAACTAAAGACTGTAAAAAGGGAGAAGAATGATAAAAAAGGCAGTGTGAAAATGGCAATGTTTAAAAATAAGTGATTGTCAGAAACAGAGTTGCAGCACTGGTTCTTTTCCTATACAACTGCAAGTCTGGTTGAGCTTTGGGGCTTGCTTGCTTGCTCCGTTCTTCATATCCTGATAAACTAGTCCTCTAGGTTTGACACCAATAGCAATATATTGTTGCTTTTATCTTCTTGTGCCATGCCATTCACACCTGGATATTTTATTATTGAAAGTAAGCCCTCGCAGCTCTGGCCTGCAAAGTGAATGTTTACTGCTGTACGATCGATCAGCTATTCAGCACTCAGCACTTTCAGTCAGCATGGTGGGTGCATTTTTGCTTTTGTTTTGCCTGAAATATATTGGGGTGGGACAGAAGGGATGGCATAGGCAAGGACAGAAAATTGGGGAGGACATGTCCTTTTGGGGTGGCATGGGGAGAAGAGAATGTGGTGCTATACACGACACAAGCTACACTGCTTAAAGGAATCCATCAACTCCCTTTCGAAATCATCGGCAACATTGACTTCTTCAGAGAACTATTTCAATATCAAAAGTGTTGTACACAGTGCATGACATTTTATGACGTTCCAGTCCCCCCATAATTATTTATTATACGCATTGTGAGTGTCAAAAAAAAACAGTACTGTCCTGCAGTCTGGCTTTTAAAGTCAAACATATGGTAGACAATGAGAAGTTGTGCTGCCTATGAAATGTTTTTATTCTGTGCAGTGCTGCAGAAAATGTCGGTAAGGAAACTAGATGGAGAACTCAGTAGCCACTATAACAAAACCAAAAAAAAGCATCTGACTCAGAATCCGTCATTACCAAAGTGAAGGTAAAGTGTTTCAATGTGGATTCTGGAAACTGTAAACTTTGCCCACACACAAACCTGTGTGGGACTGAATATTCAATTTTCACTGATGTCACCGTGGCAACATAACAGAAGAGATGCTGGTTTACAACTTTGAGTGGGTGCTACTACTTTTATTCTACAATCTCCTGCATGTCAAAACAATTTTTTTAAGGCACAGCTGACAGCTGATATTTTCTTTGACCAAGACCAAGTTGTTGAAAGTGTGCAAACATGCTGGGGCTGATGCAGCAAAGCCATGATGTGGGGGGGGGGGTTACCTAGGCTGTAGCACTGACTTAAAATGTTTTTTCCCTATAAAATAAAGACTGTGAGAAGGAAGAAGGTTGATAAAAAAAAGGCAGTGGGAAAATGGTAATGTTTAAAAGTAAACGACGGTCAGAAACATAGTTACAGCATTGGTTCTTTTCCTGTACTACTGCAAGGTCTGGTTGAGCTTCCGAGCTTGCTTGCTCCATACTTCATATCCTGATAAACTAGTCTTCTAGGTTTGACACCAATAGCAATATATTGTTGCTTTTATCTTCCTGTGCCATGCCATTCACACCTGGGTATTTTATTATTAAAAGTAAGCACTCACAGCATATTCTGTGTAATATTCCAGAAAATGTTGGGGTTTTACTTAGCACAAAACAAACATTTCCCTTCCTGTACTTTTATTTTCATGGTACATGGTCACAACTAGTCCTGAGTGAAGTTTTTTTTAAGGCATAGTTATGGCTTAATTTAAAACCGTAACATGTCTGATTTGTTTACCAATTAGAAATGAGTGTGTAACTCTTCCATTTGAGCAATTTTTTAATTATCAATAGTTGAAAATACTGACTGGAAATACAGTAAAAGTTGCATTTCCACCATTGGCATGAATTAGGAGAGGGGTGGGGGAGAGGGAGAGAGAGAGAAAGAGAGAACATAAAGGTTCCATCTGGGATTAAGAGACTATCAAACAGTCAAGAGGATTTCTTGAAAAGACCCATTTATTTTCTGTAGGTTTTGATGTAATACATACATCTTGAAACATATGGGTATTGGTACTTACTTGTGTCCTTCTCTCTGTGTGTTTTTGAAATAATCCAAACATTGAGAGAGAGAGAGAGAGAGAGAGAGAGAGAGAGAGAGAGAGAGAGAAAGAGAGAAAGAGGGTGGGGAGAGGGAAAGGGAGGGGAGAGAGATTGAGAGAGAGAGGTGAGAGAGGAGAGTGAGAGGGAGGGAGGGAGGGAGGGAGAGAGAGAGAGAGAGAGAGAGACAGAGATGGAACACAAAGTTTCCACCTGGGATTAAGTGACTATCAAATGGTCAAGATAACCCCTTTATTTTGGGTAGGTTTTGATGTAATAAATATATCATGTTAAATATGTGGGTGCTTACTTGTGTCCTCTCCGTGCTTTCTGATATAATTTTGCCCAGTGTATGATAATGGCTCTTGCACAATGGTATTGCCTACTGTGAGGTGTGGCCTAAATGGGTCTCTGACTCGATCACTTATAGTAAAGCAAATACAATAAATGAGCCATACAATAGGACACTGCGTGAAAATTTACATATGCCACATAAAGAGGGATTTGCTGTTCCTAAGGTGCTACCCAAAGCAGAAAAGGTATAGTTCAAATCGGGCTTTTGTATTTGTACTTTGTGTCCATTGTATCAGGAATAAGTTCCATTTAGCAATGTTCGCTTATCCCAGAGGTCCTGGGTATGAGAACCAAAGTTACAGCAATAAACACAAGGCTTTAAAGCAGAAAGCCCCAGGGATCTATGGTGCTAAATCAAAACTAAGCTTTGCTCAATAAAAACAGTTGTTTTCACAATGTCCTGAATTTTTATCTTCTTGTTTGTTGATGTGTACGTTGAGGATCAGTTGTTGCCCACATTTTCCCACATTCTGCCTATACATACATACATATATATGTACATATATATAGCTAGATATATCTATATATTGCATATGATACATGTAATTACTTATGTCCCTTTCCCAGTGGGTATGACATACAGTATATGGCACATTTAAGTGATCACAGGTATGTTCCTTTCTAAATGGGTTATAAAGCTTCTGTATTCCTATTTTTGATGTATAGTATAGATAATGGCACAACTGTGCTCATTTACGTTATGTCCCTTTCACTTGGGTTTCATATACTACACATCATTTTGCATGTGTGCTTAATTCTGTTTTAATATTAGTAGGGGTGATACATCTTGGAACCCATACGTGTGCTTACTAACATCCGTTTTTTTCTGTTATCTCTTTTATGGTACCAGAGTTCTGTGGTCAAGTCTGAATGTTTGAAAAATCTGTTCCTTATGGCTTTGTACAACCACTTGCTTTTGTGTTATGTACCAACTGGGTGCCTAAAAGGAGAGAAAAATGTTAAATAAATAGGGTTTGGTACATACCCATTGTCTGTCTGTCTGCCTGTCTCTGTCTAGCTATCATTTGTTGGTACAAAGTCTTTGCACTGGTGGGCTATCTTGTCCTTTGTGGATATAATGGAAACTCAGATTCCAGTGAATAGTTATTGAATCAGTGGGAAGGAGGACACATGTCATTCCACAGAAATAGGAAGCTTGCCTTGTGCTTATGTTTTCAAAAGTCTTTTTTAGGATATCATTGAATTCCCTGAATATATGACAGATGTGTTGTGCATGTATTTGGTTTACAACTTCGCACATGTGGTTATCCCTTTGCTATAAGACAACTGTTTTCTTCAAGAAGTTGTAATACTCCACACAAACCTTTTCATCACCAACTCCGCTAGTGAGGTTCATCAGAGCAGGGCTCTAGCCTAGCGAATGAATAAATGAACCTGGAAATCATGTTTGAAATGTAGGAGCTGATTTATAATTTCCATCAAAGGATCATTCTTTTATAAAAAGATGTTCTGACTCCCACATATGATTCCATGGAACTTAACATTCTTTATCTATGGATCAGAGAATGCTAAGGTTTATAGTCTACAAAGAACTAAAGACCATACACACACATATATATATATATATATATATATATACTATATATATATATATATATATATATATATATATATAGATATTATGGTAGCACGGTAGTGCTACCATGGTTAGGGTTGAGGAGCCATTTATAAGTTAAACCTAAAATTTTGCACCATAATAACTTTGCAACTATTCAACAGATTTGCCTGAAATTTGGAAAACATGATCAAGAACCATACATCTTGGGATTTGCCAACTTTAGTACTATTCGGATATACGGCTGCGGAGTTATTAAGCATGATCTGCGCGCATTTACACTTTTTGGGAATTTTTTGGTAATCTCTAGAGGTCGCACGGTTTGCACGACCAGTCCAAAATCTTCAGGGAAAGTGTGCACAGGGTCCCCGATGTGTCTTTTGAAGATTTTGTGAAAAAATATTAAATGGTTCAAAAGTTATTCAAGAAACAAGTTCCCATTATAAGTCAATGGGATAAGTTAACAAAAAGTTCAACAGTGTCGTAAATGCAGTTTTTACTTTCGCCAATGGCCCTTTTACTGTCGCAAATCCACCATTTTGTTTTCAGTTGGTCATCAGAAAAATGTTTGCTATTTAAATTTGGGACCCTTTAGCAACCTAATTCTTTTTGTATTCACCTAATCGGACCCTGAGGATGCTAGGCATGTCTTTATTTTGGGGTAAAACACCCCAGAAATACATTTTTCTAATTTCTGGAAAAAGTACCTTTGCACTTGTGACAGCGTTGAATAAATTTGCGAAAGCTTTCGCAAAGTTCAACAGTACTTTTTCAGGCTGCGTGAAAATGACAGCAATTTTTGCCACCCTGTTGCAAAAGGACAGTTTGGTCTTTTGGGCTGAAATTTGGAGGGAACACAGCCAACATCTCCCAGATGTGCCATTCAGTGTTTCAGTGAAAAAATATTACAGGGTGGCACAGTTACGACACTCCAAAGTTGACACTTTTTCCCATAGGATAACATTAAGGCATCTGCTGCATTACAGGAATCCTCATGTACAGGAATCCTTTGCCGTCCTGCTGCAAAATAACAGTTTGGTCTTTTGGACTGAAATTTGGAGAGAAGAAAGCCAATATCCCACAGATGTGCCTTTTACTGGTTTGGTGAAAAAATGTTATAGGAAGCCAAAGTTATGGCACTCCAACTTTCTCTTTTTCTTCCCATAGGATAGCATTACAGCATTTGCCGCGCCTTTCAGGGCCCGTATCTTGGAAACGGTGTGAGATACAGACTTTTCATTGGAAAAACACTTAGCCCCCACATAAATCATATGACTTTTAAATTTTTTTTCTACATCATACGGTTCCTGAGATATAAGCAATTTACTATTCCAACTCCTCATTTTCTGCTCCGAGACCCATTATCATGCATACATTCTTTGTACTCACTGTCTTTCTCTGTGCAGCTTTTGGCAAAAACTAGCCTGTGTGCTTACATTACTGTTACCATTACCACTTCTGCTTGCGGTTCCGTAACCGTTTCACTTACTGTTCCCGTCTATGTCACCATGTGCATTACCCTTTGCATTTCCAATTGCGCTTGCATTTGCATTATTTTAACCATTTCTGTCTACAGTACTGTTTATCTTTCTGTTTTGCTTTGTGTCACCATGCACATTACCATTTGCGTTTGTGGGCATCGTGTTACTATGTGACAAGATATCACTACATTCACTATTTCTCAGTATAATTCTCAAAAAGAAGGGAGATGAGAGGCAAAAAACTCTGTTTAATGCATTAGTTAGGGTTGTTCTGCAGCGACAAAAGTGAGGAAATTCGGTATTAGGGTTGAAAGCCCCCCTTGGCCCCCCCACACCCCCAACCAGCACTGGGGTGCATGTTGGGGTTGTCGGTCCTAACTCTCACCCCATTCTCTTGTACCTCTGCCTCTTCACACATCTGATGGGGTGAGAGTTTGGGCCAGCAACCCGAATGCGCACCCCGATGCCAGTTGGGGGTGTGGGCGGGGGGGTCCAAGGGGGGCTTTCAACCCTAACACTGAATTTCCTTGCTTTTGTCACTGTGGAACAACCCTAACTAATGCATTAAATGGAGTTTTTTGCCTCTAAAATATACAGTATATATTATTTTAATTTTTTTTTTTCAAAGAGAAGATGTATGATGGCGTGGGTATGACTTTCACAAAAGCAGGAGCTTTGTATGTTATTGCAGTTTTATGTTTGGTCCGTAACTGAGCTGAACTTCATGTTTTGGATAGACAAGCCAGTGTTTGTGTAAGGGAGCCAGTTCACACAGTGCAATAGTTTACAGTATGTGTTCGTACAATGTTTCCCACTTTGGGTTCCCAGATGGTTTAAAATATCTTGTGTTGTGGCTGAAGAATCTGGGGTGCTGTCCCCTCCTCCAAGGTACAGTCTATAGCAAAATGAGTCACAAATCTGTCATCTGCATGCAAAATATGCTTTTATTTCTGTGCTGCAAAAACCTTTTCAACTTCTCCCTCACACTTTTTCACAAGTACTCGCCAACAGCAACAGCACACACGCACCAAAAAGAGATGATCACAGAGCTTTGTCCTTGTACCCAAGCCAATGTAAAGAGGCTGTCACAGCAAGCTGAAGAAAAAAAAATCACAGATCTCTCAGGGAAGAAATAAAAGTTACAGGACCAACTCTCTGTATCACTTTTAAACCAGAATACTATGTGTTCTTTCTTCTTGTAATTGGCAGAGTGGTGAGAATGGAGCTCAGTGGTCTTGTAAGAACTCTGGCTGTCAGAGGAAAACTGGGAGAGGCTCACATATACTGTAAGCTGTCAGGATAGAAAAACAAGCACTGCACAATGCTTTTACATTCGTTGCACACTGGTTTTAGTAATACTGCATTTATATTTTAGTTATCGCTGTCATGCCATGTGCATTTCATTTCCTCTGGTGCACATATTTAGACTCTGTACTGAACTATGTACTGTGGTATCTATGGGGATGCTGCCTAATGGCCATCCGGTGGGTGGGTGGGGACAGATATTTGTTTTAAGAACTGCACAGTGTGTTTATTCTCAGTTTCAAACCTGTGGTACATGACAATACGCATTGACGGATGCTACAATCAGCATTGATGACTGTAGGCAATTTGCATACTCTCAACAGCAGTATGCAGATTGTCTACACATTACCACCACTGATTGTAGCGGTTGTTTTCTTTCAGAGGTACACCACTGCATCTGAACTGCTGTCATAGACAGCTTGGACATCCATTGGTACGTTGTGGCTGTGCCTGCAAAAAGGATCAGGGCATTAGAAGCGGGGGTGGCACACTTCCAAAAACTCATATGGCTGCACTATGTTTCTTGCACATTCGTGCAAGCAAACATAAAAATGGCCTTTTTATTACTGTTGTAGATGTTTAAATAATACAGATTTACAGGACGTAGACTGTTTAGTTAGGGAATATTTCTTCTCTTCTTTAAATGCATTCTCTATTTTAATAAAAATTACACAGTTTTGATTGTTTTACAGAGTCATTTCATATGTTCACCCTGTGCGTGTGTGTGCAGAGAAAGTATTGGTATAGTAGTGCCTTTTGATGGGGGTGACACTATGCATCCAATGCACAGCAGTGTTTTAGAGGTGATTCAATGTCACACCAATCATCAGCAAAGCTTAGTATGACAGAATTTTGGCTTGCTGGGCAGAGACAGCACAAACTTGAAAAGAAATAACTGATCCAATCAGGAGTCAGCTATGCCCTTTGATCTGCCCTGCCCAGCAAGCCAAGCTGATCAGTTAAAGTCAGACTAGAATGCATGGAATGTCTGCCAGCTATAAGGGGAAACCATCCACTGATGTCTGTAGTGGCGGTCTTTTGACTGTCCCCTGCACTCTAGCCTCCCTCTCAGCCCCCCCAACCACAAACATAACACTGACACTGGGGCTGCCCAATCCCCCAGTATTGTGAGCTCCTAAATGAAACCCCCATGATGCACTACTGTGCTGCTCCCAATGCACTGTCACATATTTTTTTGTTATTTATTTATTCCTCCCCCATGACTGTGCTGCACACACAACCATCCCTCTGAGGAACTCCCCCCAACAAATGTAACAGTGACACTGGGGTCGTCCAAGCCCCCATGTCACCACCTGCTAAGTGAAACCCCCTTAGTCCATTACTGTGCAGCAGGCAATGTGTGGTCCCATCTCCTCTGCTGGGATTTGTTTTTCTTTTTTTTAATACTCCCACCCATCTGACCCTCCCTGCCAGCCCCCCCACCCCACACACCCCACAAAAACATAACAGTGACACTATGGGTGCCCAATCTCCCTGCGTCACAAGCTGAAATAAAAAAAACCTTCCCTCATAGTTTTTTTTAGAGGGGGTTCAAGAAACCCTGTATTAAGAAAACTGTTCATCAATGTCCGTTGCGGCTATTGCTGTCCTCCTACCAACCCTCCCACACAGCATCCACCACTCCCCCAAGCCCTGACTTACACATCAGGGTCCAACACCATAACCCTCTGTGGACCTCAGACACATCTTCACTCTTCAAAGCTGGACCACAAACTAAAGAAACAGGTATGTGGTTCAATGTATTTCATTGAGGTTTTGAACTTAGTGACATAACTTGCCATTTTTACATATTTTTGTCTCAGATTTTCAACATGCCTTTTTTGGGACCCCACCTCATCAATAATTGCACTGACATTAGGCAAATCTGTCCTGAAAGGTGATTTGACGGTCCCTGCATGAAAAAAACTTTCGGGCAGGAGCTGAAAATTTTCTCTGTCCTTGTTCATGAGGTGGGGTAAGAAGAACGCTATGTTGAAAATGTGGGGTAAAGGACTTCCGGTGACTTAACTGATGGGACACCAGCTTAGAGAGAAGAGCTCCTTCCTTCTTAAGAAACAATATCTCCTAAACATAAATGAACAAAAAATGACTGAGAAGGACAGCAAAGGATAAATGAGATACCAGAACTACTAGATTCATAGCTGAATGGATAAAATAGCAGATGATGGCTCTAGATACCAGGATCTTAGCTTGGAGGGAGCCGAAGCATTTCACCAGTCAGTAGACAAGTCCATGGCTATGAGATTGACCAAGAAGCAAAAGATAAACTGATTTGAAACATTGTTACTTGAAATAAAGGTCTTCCAGTTGGAAAATAAGGCTCAGTTTCTCAAAATCCAAGATTGCTTTACAGGAATGGAGAAACAGGTCACAGAAGCAGAAGACAGCTTGGAGGAGATGGGGCACAATGCAAGAAAGTTGTGCATGGTAGCGGATGCACTGCTATCACAGATTAAGGCACTGGGGAAGAAGTGCCTGGACCTGGAGGCCAGATCCTGGAGAGACAACCTGAGGATCTCAGGATTACTAGAAAATGTGGAAACATTCAATATGTGTCTATTCCTTCAGGATATGCTTGAGGAGATATTAGATTTACCAGCAGGCATGGCCATAAGGATAGAATGGGTGCATAGAGGCATATATCCTAAGCATACAGATCATACTGCAAGACCGAGGACAGACATAATGAAATTTCCAAGCTACTGTGTGAAAGAAGAAATCATATGCAGAGCTTAACAGAAAGAGGATGTACGTTACAATTGGGCACATCTCATCCTCGAGCAGGATTACCCCCCCAGTAGGAATCCAGAAGCAGTGAATCTAATATCTAGACATAATTAGAGCATTAAAAGCAAAGCAGGCAAAATTCAAACACCCCACCCTGCGAAGATCAGAGTGTTCTGGGAGGAGGTGGTCAGAATATATTCTACACCAGAGGAGGCCACTATCACATTGCAGGACCACGGAATACTGTTAGAACAAAGGAAAAAAAATCAAGCAGCAACAGAGCACAATGGGGACTCTTAGAGATGGCAAACCATTTCTAGACAGAACACACATACTGCGGGAAGAGGCATAGCAGGAAAAGCAATGGAGGATATCTGAGCCACACTACAGCAGCTTACTAGCACCTTGGGACAGCACCAAACAAGAAAAGATGCACCGTGATCAGATAAGTGTAAAAAACCTTTCTGAAGGGGCTATTTTAAGTCTGATTAGACTTGGGTTGGAATTTGATGAAAAATAAAGATTCCAAACTTTCACTGTGCGGCTCTGCATGCATGAAAACATTGACTTCCTATTGTGCTAACATTCCCTTACATGTTGACTGTTGAGTTGGACTAAAATGAGTTGTTTAATGTGAATATTTAAAAGTCCTGCCTTTCTTCATTTATTCTGTCCTTTTAGCAAACAGATAATTGGAGCAAGAACCAGAGAGGCTGGACTGAAGAGGCACTTATCAAGAAAGGCTGATACCCTGAGGGTGCATAACAGAATGAGAAGCATTGTCTGGGGTTACTAAATGAAATGAGGCACCTCCAAACTATAAAATAACAAGGTGGTAAAGGGGGGTGGGGTGAAAAGAATAGCAAACAAAGAGGGAAGGGGAGGTTAAAACCATAGACGAAAGAAGAACAGATAAACAAAGAGACAAATTAATACATAGATTTGAATAAACAAGGCTTAAAGTAATAAAAGGGGACTTCCGGTGTGGAGGGCTGCAAGATGGCAGCTTGAGGAGAAAGCTCTGCTACTTGCCTGCTTCATTTTGAAATGATTGCTGCATTATACCCTTGTTGTGGACTGTTAAATAATTTTGGATTCCTGTGAAACTCCCATGCTATTATTGGAAGTCTTTTATGAATGGATTTAGGACATTTTCCTTCTTACCAGACTGTGTGCATTATGGTTGTTCGGAGTTGGTGGGGTTCTTGATCATGGAGCCCCTGGAGGTCATGGTGAGCTGAGAAGACCTCTCAGATATTTGGGCAATGCTGCACACACTAGTTCAAGATATTCCTGTTATTAAAACGTCTGTCTCGCAGCTGGAGGATCACACAGAGGAGGCAGAGCAGAGTATAGCTGGGGCGGAGTTGTTTGTAAAGCAAGTGGACTCTGCTACAGCCTGGCAGAAAGATAAGATTGTAGCCTTGGATGAGGAAGTTAAACGACTGACTCTGAAAGTTGATGACCTCGAGAATGGAGGTTGTCAAAACAAGCTTAGAATTATTGGACTGCTGGAGGGATCTGAGGAGGATAATATTTATTAGTTTCTTCAAGCTTTTTTCCCCAGGCTCTATAACTATGCTTGGGAGCATCATTGGAAATAGAGAGGGTGCATCGCTCCCTAGGGCCTCATCCAGTTAGGGGGTTCCCTCCTCAACCAATCCTGGTATACTTCCTGCAGTTTTCAGTCAAATAGCTTATTCCGTGGTTGGCCAGACAGAGGGGACCCCTGAAGTGGAATGGCCACTCTGTATTTTTATTTCAAGATTTCTCGAAATCTGTGATGGACCAAAGGAATTCATTTGCAGCTGTAAAGAGGAAACTGTATGCCAGGAAAACCACTTTCCATCTGAACTATCCTGCTGTGCTAAAAGTTTGGTGGTCTGAGAGGTGGCACAGATTTAACTCATTGCAGGCTGCCCAGGATTTTCTTTGATCTCTGAACAGGGGCTATCAGTCTGCATCTCACAAGGTGGCTCCTGCTCTGATTCAAGATTTCTCAGATTGCTCTACAAATAAGCTTGTTTCCTGTGAAGGTTTTTGGTCAGAGATTGACCAGTCCTCCATCGATACTAACATAGGCCCTGAGGCTGGTCTTAAAGTGGCTGATTGGGGGTATGACAGTGCTTACCTCAAAAGACAAAGGGAACACCAACAGGCTATGGCACTGGAGAAGCCACGCTGTACTGATGTGTATGCCATAACTTCTGCCTCTGGAATGAAGTCTGTGGTGGTCACAGTGGAGCGCTCAAGTACCCCTGACCCCAAGCATCCAAAGCTGTCTGCCGGGCTCCAGATTTCATCTCCAGATTGTGGTAATATGGAGTGGACAGATTAAGGGGAGAGGGGATGAGCTGATTGAAGCCTTCCAGGTTACTATGGGGTCAGAATTTACAGCACACAGATCTGTCCAGGAGCAGGTGGATTTGAAAGATGGGGCTGTTTTGAAGCAGGGTGCAATGCTGGAATCTGCTCCTCCTGCTGCTGGACTGCTGGCTATCCCCTTTATGTGAGGTAAGACTGTCCTGTTGATTGTATTGAATGCTTCATCAGGGAGGTGACAGTTTTTGAAAACTCCCCTTGGCTTGTCTCTGCCTGCTTTGAACTGTTTCTGAGGAGCCTTAGAAGAGCCCTGGTGTTCATGATATGGACTTTTCTGGTTGGATGCTTTGCTGTGATGACAGTCCACTGTTGGGAACTTGCTGACAACTTGGATCCTTTATTCCAGCTGCACTGGATTCCTTTCATGAGTGGGACTTTACTTGTTATGTACTGGGTCTCAGTATGAGGGCAGGGATTTCTGTTCAGAGGGTATATCTTCCTTTTTTTTCTAAAGGTTCCCTACATGGCCCTGTACTAAGTTCAGGGGCTTATTATTCTCTTTGCTTATTTTGAATGTATGTTGCTATGCTTGCATAAGCTAAAGGGGCAGGTGGGAGAGAGCTTAGTCCGGAGGGCAGACAACATGTTAGCACTACCTCCTCCTCACCAGCTGAGCAGTGGGTGGACATTGGTGGAGTGTTTCACTGGCCTTGAGGTTTCCCTTCCTTTTGCCTGCTGAGAGAGTTGGGGAGTGTGGGGGTAGGGATTTGGGGTAGCTTGGATGAGGATATTGGGGGTTGGGCCTCCCAGTCCCCCAGCTGAGGGATTGTTTTTTGACAGTTTTGTTCTGCTTGGGGGGGGGATTTTGGATGGGGGTGGGGGATCTCTGGGTTGGATATTGCTTTTAAGGATTTTCACTCTTGTATGTTCCCTCTTCAGTAGACAATTTGGAGGTTTGACGTTCTCTGCTCTATCTATTGTTGTTTATCAGTTTTTAACTTTGGAAAGTTCCCTTATTCAGGAGAGAGGGGTGGAGGTGGGGTGAGGGGGTACATGGAGGGTTTGGTGGATTATATTGTTTTGGGATTTTTGGGGGTGGTATGTTTCTATTGTGAGTAGCAGTTCGCTGGGAGTTGTATGGCAAAATGGGATATCCACCTTTGTATTCCTTAATATATCTTACACAGCTGTATGTTTACTCAATACAGCTAAGTTACACCTTGTTATATGGTACAAATTGCCTTAATGACCTGGAATGTTCAGGGTTTAAATATCCCCGTGAAGTGCAAAAAAAGTATATTTTTTTCTGAGGTCTTCAGGCTGTCTGGATTGATGGATCATTATTCGGTCTATCGATCTGTAGAATTCCTGTCCAGGGAGATTGCAGTTGCTCGGAATCAACCAGCTCAGCTGTTTCGAACTGTGGACAGACTGTGCAACCCAGCCTGTCTGCAAGTTCGGAAAGCCTTTTCGCAATTGGAGTGCGATGAGCTTGCTCGGTTCTTCACAAATAAGGTGGTCGACATTAGGGCGGAACTGCTACCATCACACTCTAAGGGAGTTGCCTTGGATTGGTGTGAGACCACGATGCCCCGGTTTTCTTGAAGCTCTTCTGGTCAGCTGGAGTTCATGGACATTATGAGGATCATCCAGCATATGCGCCCTATGTGCTGTAGTTTGGACCCTGGACCAGCATCCCTAATTTTGGGTTGTATTGATATCATCAGTCCCGTCCTTGTGCATATAGTCAGGTGCTCCTTGGAATCTGGTGAGTTTCCCAGCTCCCTGAAAGAGGTGGTGGAGACACCCCTCTTGAAGAAAGCTACCTTGGACCCTGACTGTCCTGAAAACTACAGACCTATCTCTAACCTTCCCTTCGTTGGGAAGGTGATTGCGAAAGTAGTGGCTGCACAACTGGAGGGCCATTTGACCATCCATGATATCTATGAACCCCTCCAGTCTGGATCTCGTAAAAGACATAGTACCGAGACAGCACTGGTTCAGGTGCTCAATTATCTCTTGATGGCTAGAGATCAGAATAGCCATTCCATCTTGGTTCTCCTCGACCTTTCTTTAGCGTTTGACACTGTAGATCACATGGTGTTGCTAGAACGCCTGAGGCTGCTTTGCGGAATATCTGGAACCATTTTAAGATGGTTCACTTCTTTTCTCACTGGGAGATCACAAAGGATTGTGTCCAGGTTTTTTTCCTCTGATTCAACAGCTTTGTTGTGTGGGGTGCCTCAGAGTTCAGTATTATCACCTATGTTATTTGCGGTGTACATGCTACCCATCGGAGGCATTGTGAGGAAGTATGGGCTGAGGTTTCATTGCTATGTAGATGATACCCAGCTCTATCTTTCTTTTGCCCCCGACCAGGAAGGAGCTCTCTCAGTCTTTAATAGGTGTCTAAGAGAAATTCAGGAGTGGATGAATTCCAGATGGCTGAGGCTGAACACTGATAAGACTGAGGTATTGGTTGTGGACACGGACCGACAGATGGGGGGGTCGGGTGGTGGTGGTGCGTCTTCAGAAATTTTTCTTGGCGGCGTATCTCTCCCGACCTCTGAATGGGTGAGGAACCTGGGGGTAGTTCTTGGTGATAGGCTGACACTGCATTCACAAGAGTCTGCAGTTGTCAAGACTTCCGTTTATCATCTTAGGAACATCGCCAGAGTTTGGCATCTTGTTCCGTCTGCCGACCTGCCTAGTTTAGTCCATGCCTTCATGTCCTCGTGCCTGGATTATTTCAACTTTCTCTATCTAGGGCTGTCTGGGGTTGAAATCCATCACCTGCAGCTAGTGCAGAATGCTGCAGCCCAGCTTTTGATGGGTTCTAGTAGATCTTGTCATATTACTCCAGTGCTGCGTAAACTGCACTGGCTGCCAATTCGGTAGTGGATCACCTTTAAAGTCAGCTTGCTGACTTTCAAAGCCCTACATGATCTGGGCCCAGCCTATCTGAAAGAACTTCTGGTTCCCTATCACCCCGATCGATCTGTCCACTCAGCCGATGAGGGGTTGCTAGAGGTTCCAAGGGTGAATTTGAAATCCTCGGGTGCTCCCGCTTTCTCGTATATTGCCTCCACCCTTTGGAACTCTCTATCCCATCGGTTGTGGGAGTGCACCTCTGTGGAGGGTTTTAAGAGGGGTCTGAAGACCTTTCTGTGGGAAACTGTTTCTCCTGAATACTGATTGTTTTAATTGTTTTGGTCTGGTTGGATTTTTTAATGATGTGAACTGTTTTAACTGTTATGTATGGCACATTGACAATCGAAAGGAGCCCTATAAATAAAAATTATTATTTTTATTATTATTGTGATATTATTTTTTTACAAGAAACCTACATTCTGAAAATGGATGTAGGGTGCTTGGATTGGGGTTGTTTTAGTAGGGTTTACTTTAGCTCTTTTAGTTCTAAGAAATGGGGGGTATCTATTTTGATTGAACGGGGATGACCGTTAGTTGTAGAGTGGTGGGGTGAGGATATGGAGGGATGGTGGGTTATTATTATGGATAAGTTAGATCTGGTGCCGATGCTGTTGGTTAATTTATATGCACCCAATGATGTTGCCCAGGAGTTCTTTTCAGCTTTAGCCTAGCAGTCAACTGAGTGGTATTCTCCTCCTATGACTTCATTTTTGGGGGAGGCTTTAACTTAGTGTTATATCTGGTTATTGATAAGCAAAATATTGAAAAGGGGGCTTCTTCACATCATTGGTCTAGGGCAGTATTGCCTCAGATTATTTCGGAGTTCAGGTTGATTGACAGATGGAGAATTGTACACCCTACCACTAAGGATTTTACCTTTATATCACCTAGATTTCAGTCCTTCAGTAGGCTGGATTATTGTCTGGTTAGCTCGTCCATTGTGTCTGGTCTGTTGCCAGTTCAGTACTGGCCAGTTCTGCTATCAGACCATACCTCGGTTGATCTGGTTTGGACTCCTAGGTAGGTTATAGATAGAACACCTCACTGGAGGTTCAATTCCACATTATTAGGATTGGAGAAATTTAAAACTTGGCTAAAGGAGGAAATAATTTTTTTTTTATTTTCAAACTAATTTTATTTATTTATTTATTAATTTATCTATCTATCTATTTATTGTGATCTCGGATTAACTCCTTTGAGAACAAGCTCATTACGTAGTTTCACATCAGAATGACATTAACAGTGATAAAAAAACAAAAATATATATAGGTATATAATAGAGCTGTAAGTGTAGGCTATTAACAAGTGTAAGACTAAGTATTAATATAAATATAAACAAACAGACTAAGTCAGTAGGTTAGTATAAGTACCATAGGTTTCTGAGAGGGTTAAGGCAGTTTAAGGAAGAGAGGACAATTCATACTGGGGGGTGCCTGTAAGGCAGAGGGAGGTACTGCAGCAGACTGAGTTGTCAGGATGGAGGGCTATGTTTGGTGGTTACAGCAGCCCAGGGTGGTCAACACCCACTAAAGAAGTGGGAAAGCATCATCCCAGGAAGGTCTTGTCAAAGCTATTTTTTTTTGGGTGGGGAGGGTTTTGGGCTGAAGGCAGATGGGATAGGAGAGTAGGAGAAAAGAGGGATGGTGAGGAAGAGGGAGTTTGATGGAGGAATAAAGAAGGAAGGAAGGAAGGAAGGAAGGAAGGAAGGAAGGAAGGAGGGAGGAAGGGCGGGAAGGAGAGATTTTACCCCTGATGGCTCAGCTTTGACAGTTTGGGATGCTTTTAAACCATACATCCGGGGCCTAATTATCTCATTTGCATTCCATATTAATGGGCAATGCCGTAAGGAGGTAGATGACCTTAATACTCAGGTTCGGTTGCTGGAGGAGTCTATTTATGCCTCTTCCACAAATAAAGATGACAAGATTGCTGAGCTTCTCCAGTGTAAAGAGTGTTTGAATAGTATTTATCAACAGAAAGCCATGAGAGCCTTATTTTGTTTTGAGACAGACCTATTGGGAGTCCGGGGATAAGGTAGAGAAGCTTATGGCTTATCGCCTGAAGAAGAAAACACTGGAAGCCCAAGTGCCATTTCTTATGGGGGGGGACCTTATAATGGATGCTCGGCAGATGGCGGAAGAGTTCAGGGGATATTATGCAAAATTGTATACCTACTCAGTAGATCCTACCCTGGTTCAGCTTGAATCCTTTTTTGCTAATATCTGATTACCTTGTTTGCCACTGGAGGCAATGGCTCTGCTTGAGGAGGATATTACTGTTTTGAAAGTTAAACAGGCCATTAAGGCATGTCTCATGGCAAAGTCCTGGGTCCTGATGAACTCAGTTCAGAATTCTATCAAGAATTCAATCCCCTTCTTTCAGGATACTTGTTGACTGTTTTGGATGAAATTGAGCAATCTGGCACACTACCTGACACTATGAAAGAAGCAACTATTACTGTCCTGCCTAAGTCTGGGAAAGACTCTACTTAATGTAGTAATTATCATCCTATATCTTTGCTGAATGTAGATTGTAAAATATTCACAAACATTTTAGCTATGTGTCTAGAGTGAGTTCTTCCCAATTTGATTAGTAACTCACAGTCAGGTGTTATGAAAGATAGGCAGAACAGTGATAATTTGTGGGCAGTTATTGATTTTATTCAAGTGGTGGTTGGTGGTCCAGATTCTGCAACTCTTATTGGATTGGACACTGAAAAAGTGTTCAGTTCTATAGAGTGGCAGTATTTATAGTCTGTTCTCACCCAGTAGGACTTTGGTCCGTGATTTCATCGGTGGGTGAGCTGTTTATATTCTGAACTTAGGGTGAGAGTTTTGGTTAATGGGGTGCTCTCAGTTTTTTCTCTGCTTCAGGGCATGAGGCAGGGCTGTACCCTGAGTCCACTTCTGTTCTTATTAGTTCTAGATCTCTTAAATGTAGCTCTCTACCAGCAACTACTGATCTGAGGAATTCCTGTGGGAGATAAATTTTATACTACTTACTTTATGCTGATGACATGTTATTGATGTTAACAAAGGTAGAAACTTCACTTCTGGAGGCTTGGAAAATTATTTGGTCTTTTAGTGATGTATCTGGGCTCTGAATTAAGTGGGGGAAGACAGAGATTTTGCCTCTTTATGCAGTTGATCCTGGATGGGTGACTTTAGGTTCTTATTCCATGAGATGGTCCCCTGAGGGAAAAAAAATCTTGGCATGTCTATTTCTGGCAATCTCAGGAGCATGTGTTCTCATAATCTTGATATGGTGCAGGAAAAGTTAAGGGTTGAGTTTCGTAGGTGGATCCAGCTAGGTTTATCCCTTCTAAGTCAGATAGCCACCATTAAGATGATGGCATCCCCCCGAATTTTCTATAAACTCAGTAATCTGCCCTTCTGGATATCTCAGGGTATCTGGACAAACTGAACAAGTTGCTTTCCAATTTTATTTGGGAAGGGCAACTGCCAGTATTTAGTAGGAACATTTTACGTGCTCCTGGGATTGCTGGTGGCTAGAATATGCCTTGGTTATGGGCCTACCATCTATCTATAGGGGTTAAACATGCATTGGGGTGGTTATCTCCCATTGGTAGAACAGTTCCTTTATGGGTAGAGATAGAGCAGACACTGACTAGCCCTACACCTTCGGAGATTTATTTTACACCATCCAAAGTTTTGCTTAGTATGACTTCATTTCCGATGCAGTTTTCCAAGTGGGCATTGTTTAGGTATTGTAGGATGCTGGGGTGGGACTCTTCATTTTTCAGTAGGTATGAACCCTTGGGTAACATCCCTAATATTCAGGTGGGAGATAAATCAATTTCTTGGCCTGGTTGGGAAATGTGGAGCATTCAAACAATAGGGGATATGACTGACTCTGTGTCTGGTATTCTTTACTTGTTTCCTGAATTGCAGGACAGGTGTCATATCCCCTCTCAGTACTTGTGGCAATATTTACAACTGAGACACGTTTTATTTTCTAAGTTTTTTCAACATGCCTGTTTAAGACAGGTTCCGATGCTCATGTATATTCAAAAATGGTTTAAATCCTCTAAGAGCCATCTTAGCTTATTGTATAAAGAATTGCAACAGATGTGTAACCCCCCTGCAACTCTGGGTTCTCAAAGGTCTCCCAGGAGCTGGCTGAATGCTCCCAGCCTGAATGGTGTTTGACGTTTAAGCCGTTAACCTGTGAATGCTTTTAAAGCCTCTGGTGCTGCCTCTTTAAGAGCTGTCCACTTGCAGACATAATTAGTTCATATGGGGGGACTGTGTGTTTCCCTGCTCAAGTCCAGCTCGAGCTGCTGACAAGTCGCTCCGATTCTGCCGTCGCTAAGTGGGCAGAGTGAGCACTTTTCAAGAATGTAACTGTTGGCTAGAAATCATTTAGAGTATTAGTGGAAATGTAATTTGTCTAACCTGCCTTTCTTGCAGCTGGGACTCTGTGTGTTTTGCCCCTCCATTTTGGATCTGAACTGCTGAATAGATCCAATCAGGAAAGGGGGGGCCTCTAAAATGGAGTTTGTGTGGACCAACCAGAATCAGGACTCTCTTGGGAGCCAGCTTGCCATAAGACATATAGCTAGTAATTCTGGGAAGTGAAGTTCTGGACCTTGGTGCCTATTTGCACCAACAGAGGGAGGTTTGAGTGACTGACAACTGAGTCCACCAGTTGGACCGGTTGGTGCCCGAATGGAATGCCCTGCCTTGTGGCTGGAGAAGCAGATCCATTGTGACCATGACAGGAGAAGGAGCTCCGAGCTCTGCACTACACAGTTTTCACGCGGAAAGCACGTGGGAGGCCTAAACTCAGGCGGCGCGTTGCCATTTTGACTCGGACTCAATCCATGGCTACCAAGAGGAATGAGAGGCTGAATGAGTAGGAACCAGGCTCACCCTGTAGAGGACTGGAGAAACTGCTTAATCGCGCTTGGTCTGTCAGGAAAGTGAAGCTGCAGTGTGAACTCCTGGGTTAGCAGTAAGTGCGATTGGGACTGGAACGCAGCTGCCTGGTATAGTAATTTCCTTTACATATAAATGTGTGGAGTGCTTGTGAAGGACAGCAAAATGGGTCTTCTTGTCCCTGTGTGGTGTAGACTGAAAGCCAAATGCATGTATGTGGACTGAATCCGTGGCTGATCGAAGCAGTATGCCTGGCTTGTTGAATTTCTTCATTCTGCAGTGTGAGGGAGTCTGGCAATCCAGAACCCCATCTGCGCCAGTTTTTGGCATTAAGTTTGTGAGTACAAATCAGGGTAGCTCCCTGCCATCTGTTTATCAAAATTGCAAGTGTTTCATATGATTTCTTTTCCTGCCTTTCTTCATGAACTGAGCCATCCGGCTCTGGATTATAGTGGGTATTGTGCAAGTGTTTTTTCCATCCAGGGCCCCAACCAGCTGCACCGAACCTGGCTAGCCCCCCACCATCCTGGGTACCCAGTAAAGTGACATTTTAGGACTCTGAATATGCGCACAGTACTGTGATTATTGATGTGTCTAACCTAATTAACCTGATTTCCCCTTTGCTTGTTACAGCTCCTTAAATAAATCAGATCTGTTTGTTTCAGCAAAGTTACACTGACTGTGGTGCTTGTTTATGTTAAAGTATTGTACTGTGGCTATTGTATTGCATCATCTTGTTTTACAGGGGGTCCCCAGAATCAAGCTGACAAAGCCAGTCCTGGGGGTAAGTGTAAATAGTGACGACACTCATGGTGTACTGTGTGGACCACTAGTAGGAATAAAAGGTGGTCTCAGTGTCCCAGAGGGCTGTGACCAAGTTAATCTAATTACTGCAAACCCTGACCTCTTGGTGGAGGCACCCGCCATAGAACCAAGGCCCCTCAACCTGTTAGTAGTCAGGCAGGCAGGGGTAGTAGCCCTTGAGATAGCGCCACCTGGGGGTTACAGACGTATTTGCTGGATTGGGACCCCCAGTGACTTAAATGGGAAGAGGAGCTTGGCACGGAGTTGAATCCAGATGTATGGCTAAGATGTTGGATTGAGACTCATAAAGCCTCTACCGATCCTAGGCTTCAGTTAATCCAGAAGAAAATCTTAAGTAGATGGCACCATACACTAGTCCATTTGGTAAAAATGGTGGTTGTGCATTCTTATTTATGTTGGTGCTGTTTGCAGGTACCTGGAACAATATGTCATATCTTACAGGACTGTTCCTTAATTCAGGGGTGGTGGGAAAATATTATTTTGAATTTGGAAGACACTTTACAGTTATCTAATCCCAGATCCCCTGCTTTTTTGGATTTTAGGGGATTATCACTTTTCGGACCCGAAACTACTGGTGTTTAAAGAGTTTTTGTTTACTGTGGCTCTGGAGGCAAAGAGACTTTTATTATTGCACTGGAGGTTAATCAAAGTCCTGACCTTATTATGACAGAAGCAAGCTCTGTATAAAGTGATTGCTTTCTATAAGGTTATTTTGGGGCAGAAGAAGCAGCTTAAGCATTTTCTTAGAGGGTAGGAAAGTTGGATAAAGGTGCAGAGAATTTTCACTGGGGATACTGCAGTGTCTTTCAGATTCACCAGGATGGTTTTATTTAAGAATATTTGTATTTAATTTTATTTCTGGGGGGGGGGGGTCCTGGTAAAGGTGGTTACTGTTTAAGTGTTATATTTATTGCTTCTTTATCATGTTTATTAGATTTTGTCCCATTATAATATTAATTTCTTTTGAGGAGCTTATGGTTTTTTGGATCTCAGTAGTACAGAATGCTCCCTTTTCTCACTGTTACCATTGTCTTGGGATATTTACTATGTTCATAATTTTGTAATTTCTGTGAATTTTCAATAAAATGTTTATATACAAAAAAAAGTAATAAAGGGTAGAGAGTAAAGAGGGATAACAAAGGAAGAAAATACTCTGATAGAGGCAGAACAGCACCAAACTGCATCTGGGTCTCACACAAATACCAAATTCTGAAATATATAAATAGATGTGAATGATTATTGGTCATAAAGTTGATGGAAATGTATGACACAGAAATAAGTATTGTCTAAACTTTTCTTTTTGTAGCTGACCCACACTGAAAGAAAACGACATGGAGATGCTATGACTGAAGGTGCTGTGAAGTCTGTGATGATGCTCCCAGAGAAAAGATGAGCTATGGTACTGATACCTGGACAACACCGGTTCATGAGGTACAGGGAAAGTGGAGGTTGGAGGGAGAAGAAAAAATAATATAATAGCTAGGGGAAGGATATCATTGATTGCTTTAAGATATGGGGACAAAGGGGGGGCAGGGAAAAGGTGAAGACAGGGTACTCCAGTAAGAGGAAAGAGACATATAAAAAGGACAAGATAGGGGAGGAAGAAGAGTGAAAAGGATTAAATTATAAACACAGAACTATAGGGAAATCACAGGGCTGTCCACAGAAAACTAGGGAAAGTCAGGACATAAGAGTGACTGATGAAAAGTAGACCAGAAGGGAGGCAGAAGGGGAAATGTGAACTGGATACAAGGGAATAGGGCAACACATAAGATACGAGATCTTGAGAGGGAGGGGAGGACAAGAGGGATTGTCAAAATGAGCTAATGTTCTGAATGTGGTGGTTCTTATTGATAATGGTGAGTCTTGTGAAGAGGGATGGCACTAGTTTTGAAGCCTCACATTTACCAAGAACCCTGGTAGTGGCCCCTAAGTGTGGAGGAAGTGGCAACACTACCACTCAGGGAGGCCAGGAAGAGAACCTCAGCTGGAGAAAATGATTGTCTGAATACTGTCCTCTACCTTGGAAGTACAAGCTGTTTTCTTTTCAAATGTTTGACTGGATAGACTGCCTGGTTGGCAAATCTGAAACTATTAAGAAGTTTATTTATACAGATCATGCTGATACAAAACTGAATTGATCCCCAAAAGGAAAGAGAGGCAGTCAAGATAGGAAAATGAAGATGCAGAAACAGAGAGAGAATACTATCATAAAGAAATGATGAGTAAAAATGGTACTAAAATACTGACTTGTAATGTAAATGGTCTGTCTAACCCAATTAAAAGAAAGTAAACTATGACCTAGGTTAGAAAAACTAGGGCATCAGTAGTGTTTCTACAGGAAAAACACCTGTTGGAGAAGGAGCACCAGAAACTGGTGCTTCTTCTCCAACAGGTGTTGGAGAAGGAGCACCAGAAACTGGGACAGTTTCGCTACGTGGACGTATACTCCTCTTCCTACAAAAATGGGAGAAGTAGGGAGATGGCTATATTAATTCTGAGATGGTAAACGTTCAAATGCCTAGGGTAAGATATAGACAAGAAAAGCAGATATATGGTTCTAAAAGGGAGGCTAAATGAAAAAATAGTGACCCTGGCATCAATATATGTACCCCCAGGATTCGCATATGGACTGTACAGAAACATCTTAATGAAACTGATAGAAAAGGAGGAGGGCACTATCATATGTGGAGGGGACTAGAATTTGACCATGGATCCAAGTCTAGACAGCATATCACAGATCCCTAGAGTGACACATAGAGTAGCAAAGCAGATGAAAGCCCTGTTGATAAATGTAGGACTACAGGATGTATAGAGGTACCTAGAAGGATCCAACAGAGGGTTCACTTACTTCTCACAAGTATATCAGATGCACTCCAGAGTAAACTTTTTTTTTCACATCCATAGAAGCAACAAGTAGTCTAATTCGATGTTAAGTAGGGATACTTGGACTATCATAGCATGCTCCAATGCAATTAACTGTGGGATACAGTTAAGGCTATTTAATATCCTACAAGACTCTGAATTAACCAGGGATTGTAAGCTAAATATGGCATGTAAACCAGATAGTTTGAGACGTCATAATAGACAAATTAGTATTCCCCAGGTTGTCACCAATAAATGAAATAATTATTTCACCATCAAAGCAAGTAAACCATGGAAAATGTTGCCACAATATATTGTTAATATTGAAGAATTTAACAGGTTTAAAACAAAATTGGGCAAGTACTTGCTGGGAATAGGGGCCTAATACCACTCTGTATTGTGTGGGGAAGGCTGTTATGATAGGTCACTGGCCTGCTTCTGCCTTTGCAAACTGAGTAATACCAAGATCTACATACAATAAAGAAAATAACATTCTGGAGACTAAATCTGTCCTCGCTTCAAGACAGGGAAGTAGTACAGCAAATTCCTAAACTACTGGAACAGACTATTCAGGAACACAGCACAACCGAGGTCAGTAAAGGGATACTGTGGGATAGAGTTAAGGCAATCCTCAGGGACAAACTAATCTCAATAGGGACAGCCAGGAAAAAACAGAGTATGCAAAGACAGAAAGAACTAGAAGAGAGCATAAAAATAATGGAGGAGCTACAACTGAAGTTAGATAGGCAAAGAGGAAAAGATCTTCTGAATCTTAAAAATGAAATTAATTCAATATTAGATCAAAAAGTGGAACAAAATTTGAAGTTCCTGAAATAAAAATATTATGAGGGAGGGTCAAGGTCGATAAAACTACTAGCGTACAGACTCAGGGCTAAACAAGCCAAGGCACAAATAGTAAAAATCCAACATCCAGGGATGGGGGAAAGAACACTCAGAGTGGACAAAATATTAGATGCATTTGTGATAAACTATAAGAAATTATATAGCCAAAAAAAAGAAATACCTTTGGAATGGATTAGTAAATTCCTACAAAATCTCAGGCTACTGCAGCTAACAGAGGAACAAAACACAATGCTTAATAGACAAATAACAATAGGTGAAATCAAAACTGTTATTGGAAACATCAAGACAGGAAAATGCCCAAGGATAGACAGTTTTCCAAATGAATTTTATAAAAAATTCTCTAATACAGTGGCACCACTGCAACAAGAGGAATTACAGGATGTGATGGGGGAGTGGGGTACTACACCACCATCTTAGAAACAAGCGGTGATCTCTGTGATCCCCAAGCCTGGCAAGGATCCAGGCACATGTGCCTTATACTGCCCCATATCCCTCCTTAATGTAGACTACAAATACCTAACAGCCATAATGGCAAAGAGATTGAAGGACTTATTCCCACAGCTAGTAGATACAGACCAAACAGGATTTGTGGCAGGGAGACAAGCAACAGACAATGTTAGATGCACATTGCATTTGATAGACCACTTAAAGCTTAGGAAAGTCTCAGCAGTCATTATGAGCTTAAATGCCAAAAAGGCATTTGACCGAGAGGACTGAACATTCTTGTTTGGGGTCCTTGCCAGGTTTGGATTTGACAAATCATTTATAGAGATGGTACAGTGCCTGAATAGTAACCCACAGGCATATGTTAGGGCTAATGGGCAATAGTCAGGCAGATTTGAATTGGGGAGGGGAACACACCCAGGGTTGCCCTATGTCCCCACTGCTATTCACATTGTACACAGAGTCACGGCACAGTGAATCAGACAGGATCCAGATGTTAAGAGGACACACATAAAAGATCAGGCATATAAAATGGCTCTATATGTGGACAATGTCCTCATATACATAACAGACCCGGAAATGACCATATCAAGGATATTTACTATGAGAAAAGAATTTACTTGTCTGGCAGGATACATCCTAAATTCAACTAAAACAGAAACACTGCTGTTTAACTACACTCCCTCCCTTAAAAAAAAAAAACAGTATCCATTGAAGTGGACACTGTCAAGCTTAAAATAATTGGAGATTATCTTAAGAAACACTAATAAACTACTCTTTCAAGACAACCTAGCGCAACTGGTAATACAAATAAAAGAAGATAGTGCACAATGGGCTCTCATACCTCTACCACTACATGCCAGAATACAAACAACCAAAATGAACTTGCTTCCAATGTTTTTATATCTGTTTCAGTGTGTTTTTCATTTATGAGGAGAGACACACTAAGCTGAAGCTTGTTTACAGGTGTGACCTGGGAGCACAAGGAAGTTACTGTAAGTGACTTGCTCAGGGTCACACAGTTTGCAAGTGAGGACTGTGGGATTCAAACCCAGGTCTCCTGGTTTGCAGCTCAGAACCTTAAACCACTATGTTATACTGCCTCCATTGTGTGCCTGTGCAGTTACCAAAACAATGGTTAGTGGAAACACAGAAAATACAGAGAATAATATATAAATGCACATGTGCAAGCAGGAAACCCAGGGTAAGAAGTTAAATCTTAGTAATAAAAAAAAGAAGGAGGATGGGCAGTACCAGAACTGAGTGAATATTGGCTAGCTGCACAAATTAGATGGGCCTTGCTGTGGAGACATCCTCAGGTAGCAGCACACTGGCACAGACTGGATGAGATAGAAAGGGGACAAAGACCACTGAAACCATTCCTTTTTAACCCCAGGCAGGTGCACAAAGAGATGAGAGGAAATTCTTGGGAGCAAGAGTCACAGAGCAGGCCTGGGCCTGATTCCTGAAATATCAAAATGTGAAAAAAGATAAGTGGAGATACAGGTGGTGTATCTGCAATGCAGACTCTCCACCAGGAGACCTGTTAATTCAGAAGGAAGTGGGGAAGGCAGTCAGAATAGCAAAGGCCCAAACTGAGGAAAAGATAGCCAACTCAGTTAATAAGGGGGGTAAAATCTTTTACAGGTACATTAGGGAGTGAAGAAAGACCAATGGAGGGATAGTGAGGCTTAATAAAAGGAAGGGATAGTGGGAAAAGGGGGACTGTGAAAAAGCAGGGATACTGAATGAATACTTGTGCTCAGTATTCACAAAGAAGAGGAGGGGGAGGTACCTAAATCAAAGAATAGAAGCACTCTGCATAGGGAGGTCAATACCAGTCCATTGACAGAAGAAAGGGTTCTGAAAGAACTCTTAAAACTGAAGGTAGACAAAGCAATGGGCCTGACGGGATTCACCCAAGAATTCTACAAGAACTAAGGGTAGAACTAGTGACACCATTGACAACCCTTTTTAACAAATCATGGGAGGATGGTTTGGTACCTGAGGACTGGAGGAGGGTGGATGTGATTCTCCTTCACAAAAGTGGGAGCAAGACAGAGGCAGGAAAGTACAGGCCCTTTAATTTGACCTCAGTGATAAGGGAAATGATGGAATCACTTCTGAAAGAAAGAATTGTTGAGTTCCTAGAGGCCAGTGGTGCACAGGACCCTACACAGTATGGATTCATAGCAGGAAGGTCATGTCAGACAAATCCAATAGATTTATTTGATTGGGTGACCAAAGTAGTAGACCAGGGAGGGGCTGTGGACATGGCCTACCTAGACTTTAGCAAGGCATTTGACACAGTCGCACATAAAAGATTAATATACAAATTAGCCAGACTTGGAGTGGGTCCCAAAGTGGTAGCCTGGGTGAAAAATTGGCTGGACAACAGGACACAGAGGGTAATAGTAAATGGAGTTCACTCTGAAGAAAGGGGGGTTACTAGCGGGGTACTGCAGGGTTTATTACTGGGACCGGTCCTCTTTAATGTCTTTATATAAGTGACATTGTAGAGGCACTGGAAGGAAAAGTATGTCTCTTTGCAGATGACACAAAGATCTGCAACAGGGATGATACAGAAGGTGGGGTGGAAAGGATGCAAAGGGACTTGGCAAGGTTGGAGGAATGGTCAAATGTATGGCAGCCTAGCTTCAACACAAAGAAGTGCAAAGTAATGCACATGGGAAAGAATCCAGGGGAAGAGTACACAATGGGGAAGGGGTGAGACACAAACAACAACACAAATGGAAAGTGACCTGTGGGTAGTCATATCAGATGACCTTAAGGTGGGCAAGCAATATGAAAAAGCAGTAAGGAGAGCTGGCAGGATACTGGGATGCATAGGGAGAGGCATCACCAGTAGAAAACAAGACATTGTTATCCCTCTGTACAGACAGTTGGTGAGATCCCATCTGGAGTACTGCATGCAATTCTGGAGACCCCATCTCCGCAAGGATATAGACAGAATGGAGGCTGTCCAGAAGAGGGCAATTAAAATGGTGCAGGGTCTGCACCAGAAGTCATACGAAGACAGATTAAAGGAGCTTAATATGTATACATTCGAGGAGAGGAGGTGGGGGGCATGATAGAAACTTTCAAGTAACTCAAGGGAATCAAAAAGTCTAAGAGGGTAGCATCTTCAGAAAAGAGATGTATAAGAACAAGGGTACAATTTGAAGATGGAGGACGCCCAAAGTTAATGGAGAAGTATTGTTTTTACTGAGAGGGCTGTAGTACATAGAACAGCCTTCCTGAGGAGGTAGTGCTGGAGTTAAAAACGGTGGGGAATACAGAATGTATGGGACAGACATAAGGCAATTCTAGTGGGGGTAGAGGAAGTTGGCTGTTGGTTAACTAGATCTGCAGCTTGGTCCATTAGGGTAGGGAAGTGGGAAGACTAGGTGGGACAAGCGGTCCTTATCTACCGTCAAGTTCTATGTTTCTATCCCTGGTTGGAGAGGCAGGTACAAAAGGAGATGAATTGTCTGACACAGATATTGAAAGGAGATACTACGTCTATATTTGAAGAAAGCTGTAGACAGTATGGGTGGGTAGGGACAGATACACTGAGGTATTTGCAAATCAGAAATTATGTGCAAACTCAACTAAGAAAACATGACACAGTACAGACTACTTTGGAGGAAACACCTAAGCTAGAAAACCTACTGAAGATGGTCTCCCCAAAGGAATCATATCAAAAATGTATCAACTTATGAACTCACATAGAGAAGAGAGATCTAGACACATACAGTCAAAATGGGAAGGCGGGGGGAGTTCCATTTGACCAAAAAAGAGTAGCATAGGATCTGGGAGGGTACCTTCAGAACCACCTCATATTCAGGATGGCAGAAATTATTCTGGAAAATAAAATCTAGATACTTTATAACTCCCAGTAAAAAAGCCAAACGGGAGGTGAAACCAAAAGCCACACACGAGCATATATTCTATCAGTCCCCATCTATCACCACATTTCTAACCAAGATGAAGACAAAAATACAAGCACTGTTTCAAATTGGCATAACTCTCAACTTACACCATGTAATTCTGGGATTCCTACCACAGGAAGTAAAGGGGGCCAATGTAAAATACTTATGGAATACATGTGTAGTGGTGATAGGAAAGACCATAACAAGGAGATGGCTTAGCCTGGAAACACCAACAGTACAGGAATGGGAAAAGACAGTGAATGAGATCCAAGAAATTGAAAGATTAACATACAAGATACAAGATAGAGGGGATAAGTTTACGGAAAGATGGACTAAATGGATTATAGAAATGACTAAGAAAAGTAGGGAGAGTAATCTATACATGAAAGACAAGATGAAGATGACAGAAGGACAGATTACAGGATAAAAACATAAATTCGAAAGAGACAGAAAATGGTATTATGCAGAAAACACAACACTTCTTGGAACTGATGGGGAACACGTTCAGAAAACATAGATAAAAAAAGAAGATAACTGAAGTATTTAGATACGCATGCTCTAGTTAGTTTGGAGTTAATAAAGGTTTTATTTCCATTTGTTATTTTACCTGTCTTTGAAATACTTATTAATTACAAATCTACAGTAATAACAGAAGAATGAAGTGTTACACAACATAAATTACAGTATAATGTACAGATTACAAAAATGACTAAATGTATTAGCAACAAGAATATATGTGTAAACCAATGCTTCTCAAAGTACAGTAAAATGAAAATATGGAAAAATAAAGTACAGTATATATATAAAAAAAGAAAATGTGATGTACGATATAAAAAAAAAATAAAGTTATGAGCCTATATTGAATTTTGCGAATGTAGGCTCATAACTTTGGTAATTTTCAATATTTTTACTCCCAGATTTTCAGCATAGCTATTTCTCTACAGCACATCATGAATGTGACAGCTATAATTTTTCAAATAATACTCAAAATGTGCTTTTGCATCCCAAAAGGTGATTTTTCAGTCCCTGTACTAAATTACCTTTTGGGTAGGAGCTGAAAATTTTCTCTGCCCTTGTTCATGAGGTGGGGTCATAAGAAGGCTATGTTGAAAATTTGGTGTGAAAATATTAAAAAACAATACATTTATGAGCCTGTGTTGAATTTTGCGAACACAGGTTCCTAACTTTGGTAATTTTCAAAATGTTTACCCTAAATTTACAACATAGCCATTCTTTACAGCACCTCATAAATGTGACAGCTGTCATTTTTCAAAACCAGGCCAAAATGTGTTTATACATCTCGAAAGGTGAGTTTGCAGTCCCTACACAAAATCATCTTTCAGGCAGGAGTTCAAAGTTTTCTGTGCCCTTGTTCATGAGGTGGGGTCATAAGAAGGTTATGTTGAAAATTTGGTGTAAAAAAAATATTAAAAAAACCAACAAAGTTATGAGCGTACGTTGAATTTTGCAAATACAGGCTCGTAACTGTGGTAATTTTCCATATTTTTCCCCCAAATTTTCAACATAGCCATTTCCTCATAGCACCTCATGAATGTGACAGCTGTCATTTTTCATATCCTGCCCAAAATGTGTTTTTGTATCCTGAGAGGTGATTTTGCAGTCCCTGTACGAAATCACCTTTCACACAGGAGTTGAAAATTTTCTTTGCACTTCTTCATGAGGTGGGGTCATAAGAAGGCAATGCTGACAATTTGGGATAAAATATTAAAACATAACAAAGTTATGGGCCTGCATTCAAATTTGCAAATGCAGGCTCCTAACTTTGTTAATATATAACCCGCACAGAGCACAACAATGCATCTACTACCCCAGGGCGTCTGTACCAGTGGCAAACATCTGGCATTGACAAATGCTTGTTCATATGTGTTATGTTGTTGTTTCATGCCTGTTACCCATTTAAGAAGCACAATAGACACTCCAGGTTGTTGGTTGTTATGTGATAACTGCATGCCTATGTGCAGAAGAACACTCAGCCTGCAGCCTCCTGCCTTACCACACACCAAAGTGTGTGGTTATCAAAGAACAATCAACACCTTGCCATATCTTATTGCTTACATGGTGGCATTCTACAGAAATAGTGCAGTGCTGCATATACACTGTATGTGTCTCTGCAAGCCCGTTAGCCTGTGGGCTCTTGTGTTCTGCTGGCAACTTGTAAGAAGTCAGGCAAATGGAAAGTTAAGGCCTTGACTATTCTTGAGAGCTGTTGTTGCTTGGCCTGTCCTTCCACCGTGTAGTGTGTCGTGGTCCCGGAAGCGGGTTCCACAGCGGCAACCTTTTTGGAACCGGAACCCAAATCACGGATGTACAATTGGTACACTCTCTCGGTTTTCCGAAGGATATCGGCAAACCTATCCATATTCGGGTATGTGGTTGGCTCTACTCTCTCTCTCATGGCTGGGATCATGTTTCTAAGGAACAGGGTCTTATATTCAATAAGATCTACATCCGCGGCTTCTTGTGCCAGATGTTTCCCTGCTCGATAGGCCATCCAGAGTCTCTGGTGGTAAGTCGCTGTACTTTCTTTAGCATTTTGCTTCATGGGGTATGCTAGCATTACTCCAACCACACCAGGGCTGTGAGCGGAAATGAGCTCAGCTGCGACTTCATCAAAGGTAGCGTTCCCATCTTGGCGAACTACCTCGGCGAGTTTTGCCCATAAACCAGGATCGATGGTCTGGCATAGTATTTGGACCTGGTATTCTGCGGCGAGACTAAGCATCTCGCACTTGGAGCGCACCTTTTCCAAATGGCAGCTGAGATTGTCGGACGGGTTCATCCGACCGATGCTGTCAGCAATTTGCTGAACAGAGTAGGCCATTTGCAGGGGATTAGTTGGTGGTCGATCAGGCAAGGGCAGCGCATCTCGCGCACCATCCAATGCTGCGCGGGCTGCAGCTTCAGCTGCTGTCCGAACAACACCTTCCTGAGTGCCAGCTTCTTGAAAAATTTGTCGAATCTGACTTTTAATGGCTTTCATACTTCTTTCAGGAAGAGGAACACTTTCTAGTGCCCTATCAATCGTGGTTTCAATCTCTTGCCTGTCTTCCACACTAATAACGGCTACCGGAGGCGCCGTCGGGACCAGGCTTGGGCCTGCTCCCCCCATCATGGACGCCGCCATGATGGCGTTTCCCATGATGAGCATCACGACCTCATCTATGTGTGACCTGGGGAGTAGTGGGCCGGGACCCGCCATGCTGTGGATGGCTGGGTGGGGAATCTGGGCCACAGTAGGGGCGTGACTGGGCATTGTACTGCGAGATATCGTCATCAGATGGCTCCCCCTCTGACGACGAATGAAAGGCAGGGGCTACACCACCCATTGCCTTAACATGGCCAGTCAAAACCTCTCGCTGATGGCGCAGTTTGTCCATCTTAGCTCTACATTCATCATGACTCACACTTGCAACATCCATATCAACCTGATCCTATTTCTGTTTCTGCAAAACACGGTACACGGCGCTCAATTCGCGATTGTCCCTATAAGCTGTTTCTAAATCATTACGTACCTGATTGATCTCGTCCTGCAGTTCACCCATTTCATCACTCAATTGTGCATTCACGGCACTCAACAAATCATTCATTTGTACCACCTGCCTTTTATCCTGTCTTAAACTTTCACACTCATTCTTCAGAGTACACATTTCTTGTTCATCAGCCTGTGCAGAATGATGCAATAGTGAATCCTTTTCATTACGCAGAGATTGGAGTTCTGACTCCAAGTTCTGCTGTATCTGAACACATTCTATTTCCTGCAGACCCATCTCCTGCTTAAGAGATGTGATCTGCAGATCAAGGGTTCGAAACCTCACTTCGGAGGCTTCCAAGGCAGTGTAAAGAGCAGCGACCATCAACCCTTTAGCACAACGCCTATTGGTTGACTGTCGCGCCTCTGTGTACTGGGTTGAAATCCCCAGTACAGGGTTTTCGGATTGACTTGCGTCCTGCGCAAAGTCAGACCATCCTCCATGGGAGGTAAGAAAGTTCGAGACATCGAGTCTCAGTTCTGCGCAGATATCTGATACAGTAGCCATTTATGTGGGAGGGAACGAAAAATTCAAACTGTGAAAAAGACCATGCGTTGCGTATCGATCCACAACACGGGTACTTTAAACACAGCCGGGCTACTGTATAAGTTGTAGGCTTGCAATTCAAAGCTGCTATGGAGTGGGTCGAGACGGCATCAACCACACCCGAAAAGTAAGCCAGACCTTGCAAGTATCTACAAACTGGTAGAAAAGACGGGAGAGGTGATACGGAAATGTACACCTGCAGTCCCCGTGGGAAAAGGGAAATTTATAGCAACAAGTGAAAACTTACAACACCCAATATCGCCTGCACACGGTCGCCAATTGTAAGAGGTCTAAACCTCACTTTCAGGTTCTTGGCAATATTGGAGATGCAAATAATCACAAACAAGTTGCATTCAAGTAATAAACAAGTTTATTACTACAAACAGGGATGAATCACAGTTGCCCTAAGCAGTTCTTACCAATACAAACTGGGAGCCAGTGCTAAGCGTTCCCTACACCTTGAGGTTTCTTTGTAGTCTCTTGGGATCTCTCGGGTCTCTGAGGTGTAAAACCTGTGCATAACATTATATATCTATGATAATTTCTATGGTTACTGAAAGATAGAAACATTTCTAGTTACAGAGATGAGCCCTATTGGCTAAATTAGAGGTGGCTCCATGGTCCAAGATAACATTATATAATTCTGTAAAGTCATCAGTTTTAGAACAAAGACGTTCTTATACAAAGTCTTACATAGCACAGTGAAGTGGTATCCATCACAGAAAGATGGCAATGTTGCCTTACACATTATAATTACTTCAAGGACAGGTGTCTTGGCATCTGACAAGTAAGAAATAGACAGAAAATACATGGTATAATGTGTGTGCATTAGCAAGCAAAGTGAGTTACAATAATATGTATTTATATGCTGACATCTACTCTTGTACGGTAGATGCCTTTAGCCCTATGCATTAGTATAGCCTATGCCTAAACATTAGCTGTCTACGGTGTACCCTTGAGGGTATCAATTAGGGTGCAGGGACCTCGTGTAACATTTCCCCCCCCCCTTGTTGCCTGAAAAGGGCAACACAGGCAAATGTAAGGAGTGGGCAGGAGCAGTGGGTCTTTACAATCCAGAGGCACGAGCCTAGTAAAGAAACTCAAGCTGCTCACGGTGTTGGTGAAGAGTACGTTGTAGGCAGCAAAGCATAATAATCAAAGTAAATATCAAAAATGCTTGTATTATAACAAAATCTTTAAAAGTAATCTCTAACCAAGTGTTAGTCAGAGCGTTATTCATGTCTCCATCATTCATCAGGTCAAGAATGGCTTCATTGGCTTTGGTTATATTATTGCTGATGTGGATGAGGTGTGTGTCCTTTCTATCTAAAAGTGATTTCAGAGTAAGTGTCAGTGGATCTATGTGTACATTAAAGTAAGGTAGGTATTCCTCAAGTGTAAGTAAATAGTCTGGATTACCATCAATAATATCTGCTTCCATAAGGGGAACGGGGGTTATGACAGTGTGTCCAATAACAGTTTTCTGATGGGGAACAAAACAGAAGTTGGGGTAATCAATTGCACAAGTAACAGAACCATAAGAATACATTTTGACATTAGTGACTATGCAATATTCACCGTCAGAGTTGTAC
This sequence comes from Neoceratodus forsteri, assembly GCA_016271365.2. Taxonomy (NCBI): domain Eukaryota; kingdom Metazoa; phylum Chordata; order Ceratodontiformes; family Ceratodontidae; genus Neoceratodus; species Neoceratodus forsteri. The sequence continues at coordinate 1,605,374,593 of CM057450.1, forward strand.
TGCGATCGTACAGTAGGCAGTCTCCATTTTTGCAACTGGACAGGGCATGTGTAGGTCGTCTTGGAGATCCGTGTTGACAGGCGATGAGCTTCCTCACGATAGAACTGGTAGAGCTGATCCGGTGACTGCGTTGATTCAAAAGCGTTGGTGCCATTCTCAGTGATGTCAGCATCCATAGTGAAAGTCCAGTCAATGTTGTCTGGAGAGTAGCCACAAACAGGGCGTATAACATCAAACACATCACATCAGCACAGGTAGATGTATTGCTTTTTCGCACAACAGTCCGTGTGCGGTGCCACCCAGGCATCCAGGAAGGAATGGTAAACCAGGAGAGGAGGTAGAGCCAGACGTTCTAGGTAGATGTCTTCATCCAAATGCCCTATGGAATACGCCAGTGCCAGCTTGTTGAACAAAGCTGTAGTGGGATCAAAACGTGGTAAGGAGACAGTAAAAGAGACAAACATGGTATCTGTTATAGAACATTTCTAGGCTGAAAAACAAGGACCAGTATTTGGATGTCTGGTCACAAACCCCAAATTTCAAGCTGTGGAGAGAGGAATGGACAGAGTTTGTTGCATACATAGGGAAATACAAGATGGAGATTTACATTTAGGACAATACCATTTAGATAGACGTCTGTCATGTATAATATCAGGAATCCTACCAGTTTCTAGGTCTCTGAAAAGGTTGTTAATGGTAGTGAGTATGTATGAACCATATGCAGAACAAAGTATTTCCTACCAATGTATTGTCTATCAGCTTCTCTATTATTCTGTTGTATGAGTGCATTAATCTTATCTTTAGAATCAGTGAAGGCTTTTGCAATGTCGTGCATGTTGTATACAGTGTATCTTTCTTCCTGACTAAGACCATCCACACCATGCAATAAAGGTGGTAAAACATCATTAACCAAACCAGTGGAGAACTTTGCAGAATGACTTTTGATAGCAGCAATGTCTGCTTTGATCCAAATAGACATAGCAGTACCAAAAAAAGACCTGTGACAGTTCCCGTGGCACCCGTGACATCAGAACTGTCAATTTCATGTTTAGTACGTTTATGAGTAAGAGTACTAGGAGGAGGTTTCCTCCTTAAAATTACCTCTGTTTTCAGTAGAATAAAACCCAGTAAAGGGATCTTTGGTACGTATCTGAAATGCAGCTAAACTGTCAAGCAATAAAGTACTGTAAAATGCAGATGTATTGACATTGTGACACATACCAAATTCTTTCATATTCCAATAAGTAAGGTTAAATAAAACAGGTATATGCATAAACTGTAAATTGTTAATCAAAGAACCTGGGAGGGCAGTGGCTGTGAGACCACTATGGGGACCAGGGGTATGTTTTGGACATTCCAAAAGCTGTTTCTCAGTAGGAGGTAGCACAGATAGATACATGGCAGCAGAGGCCATGTGGTGTACAGCACAAAATCTGCGGGCAGCATCCTGAGAAAGAGAGTTACAATAGGAAGGGTCAATTAAGGCAGTAATGTTATACAAACCAGAGTGTCTTAATGCAGTTTGTAACAAGGACAGTGTACCATTCGAGGACAATTTAGCGTTGTGCCAACCCTGGAAAGTTCCCTTACAGAGTTTGGCCACAGGGAGAACTTGTCCTTGTGATGTGGTTTGCCACTCAATCTGAAGGGTAGATTTGTCAGGAGCAATGACCGAGGCAGTGAGGTATGCATCGGAACCTTCCTGGACAGTAATCATAGTGTCTGGAATTTTGATGGAAACTCCCTCTGTAGGAGGTGCTGGAGGATCAAGGTGTTGAAGGAGGTCCGTACCGTGCTCTTGCGAAAGGAAGTACTCCTGCAAGGAGTAGAGATAGGAACAAGATAGCCATCTTGTCAATGTATCTGAAAAGGAAGATGAAAGATTAGTATATTAGTACAGTTCCGCCCAATGGGGTTAGGAAGAGTAAGTTGTAAGCTCCTTTGTACAGTTTCAATTGGTTTGCATGTAACCATTTGTCAGTCAGTTTATTGTTGTGGAGGAGTCTAACTTGATAGACTGCTGGACTGAGCTTGTTGACAATGGGGTAAGGGCTTCCCACTTGTTGGAGAAGGAGTGGGTGGGATGTGCAAATTGGAGTACCATGACCTGATCTCCAACTTGCCAATCCACTTCTTGTGCATGTTTGTCAAATTGTATTTTGGACTGTTGCTGGGCCTTGCCCATGCAATTTGCAGCATACAAGTGTGTGTGTTTGAGGTCTTTTCTAAGTTTTTCCACATACTGATCTACAGACACTCGGTCCACAGTGGGGGTGTGCAGGTCAAAGAGCAAGTGTTCAGGTAGTCTCATTAGTCTGCCAGTCATTACCTCAAAGGGTGTAAGCTGGGTAGTGGCTGAGGGCGTACCCCTAATTGCCATAAGGAGTAAAGGCAGTAGGGAATCCCAGGTCTTGGGATTGTCCTCAATGAATTTGGAAAGCATTTGCTTAATCCGTCTGTTAGCTCTTTCTACTTGACCTGAGGATTGAGGGTGATAAGGTATGTGGAACTTTTGCTGAACCCCTAGGAGTTCAAGGGACTCTTTCATCAACTCACCTGTAAAACTGGTTCCTTTATCGGAGTCTACCTTGAGAGGCAGGCCCCACCTGGAGAAAATCTGTTCTACCAGGATTTTGGCAGTTGTCTTTGTAGTGCAAGTCTTGGTGGGGAAAGCTTCTACCCACTTAGAGAATAGATCGGTTACTACAAGGGCATACTTGTTGTTTCTGCTGGTATTGGTCAAAGGACCAATAAAATCAATTTGGATGGCATGCCAAGGGCCAGTATGTCTCTGTGGTAAAAGCTTGGCATTCCGTTTTGTAGGTATTGGATTGTTTTGTGCACAAACAAGGCAATTATCAATGTACTGTTTAACATCTTTGGTAATCCCAGGCCACCAGGCTGTGGTTTTGAGGCGTTGGAGGGTATTTCCAGCCCCCTGGTGCCCACCAGTGGGTGTGTCATATACCTGGTGCAAACATTCAGCTCTTAAATGTCTGGGGACCACCCACAATGTGGTGGTAGTATCCTCTGGCTGGAACCAAATGAGTTTATCATCAGGGGATAAGTGTAATTTACTTTCATGCCTACGGTAAGGGTTATGTGTGGGAAGTCTTTCTTCAGTACCCTTGTCCAAGAATCTGAACACTTCTTTGAGTTCAGTGTCCAAGTGCTGGGCTGCTGAGAGGTCCAAGGGGGAAAAAGATTCAGATTTCTTTTTAAGAGCTGCAACCTGTACAGCCGCATTGGCCTCTGGATGTTCCATCGCCCAGACATCCCCCCTCGGGCCCCTTCCTTGGCAAGGGTGTCTGCTGTGTCATTGAATGCATGGTAGGGATCATGTAAGGAGTGAGCTTTAACCTTGTGTACATAGAGTTTGTGTGGGTATTTCTGACCTAATGCGTGTATGTAAATCACCAATTCTTTGTATTTCACTGAGCTGCCATCAGAAGAGAGGAAGGAGTTCTTCCATCAAAGGAGAAATTCTGTAAGGGAACAACAAACCCAATTAGAGTCAGTAAAAATGATGGTGTCTTGAGTTCCATGTTGGATAAATTCTAATGCACAGGCCACTGCTGCCAGCTCTGCATACTGTGATGAAGCTACAGTACAGCGTTTAAATATCTTGACAGTGTTCCCATAAGGATACACCACCATGATACCCATCCCCGCAATTTGTTCACCTTGATAATATGATGCTGATCCATCGGTGAAAATGCAGCACAAGGAGGTGTTTTCTAATACCTCAGGGGTTGCAGGGAAGAATGGACCTGGATCTGGAAGATCAGGTAACTGCAAAGCGCAGTCGTGGGGCTCCCTCTGAAAGAGGAGGCCATGTGCTAAGAAAGATGGAACTTCGGTTTGGTGGACCTGAATATCCCTATCCTGGAGGAGGAGTGACCAATTTGTCAGCCTGGTGTTAGAGACTGACCCATCTTTCACTCTGTCTGAGAGCAAAAAGGTAGTAGGAGTATGATTGGTGTTAAGAATCAGTGGAGAGTACCCAATGATATACAGGAAGTGCTTGACTGCCCAATAGGTGGCCAGAAGATTCCTTTCACAAAGGCTGTACTTCTGTTCTACTGGGGTCAAGAGCTGCGATGCATATGCAATAGGTCTCAAAGAGCCATGTACCTTTTGGGCCAACACTGCTGACATAGCAATGTCAGAGGTGGCACACTCTAGGTGGAACTGTAATGTTGGATTGGGGTTTACCAGTGCTGGGGCGGAGGCCAAGGCCTGCTTCAGTGACATCACAGCCTGGGTATGGACAGGGCCCCAATTCCATGGAACGTCCTTTTTGAGTAAATCGTACAGTGGAGCGGCTTTCTGTGCAAAATCACAAATGAAATCTCTGGAGTAGTTTACCATACCTAGAAACCTCCTAAGAGTTGCCACACTGGTAGGTAATGGCAAGTCTTGCAACCCTTGAATCTCCTTCCAAGTAGGACTCCAACCTTGATCTGTTATCTTCAAACCCAGAAAGAGCACTTCTTTCTGACATAGTTGTGCTTTTGCAGGATTACACTTCAAGCCTGCTCTTTGAATAAGAGTCAATAGTTCATCCAAGAGATCCAGCTGTTGTTCCTGTGTGGCAGTAGCCAACAACAGGTCATCTACATACTGTAAGAGACATTGTGGGGGTTGAGAAACCTTGTAGGGCATCCATCATATGGAGATGGAAGAGGGATGGGCTGTTATGGAACCCCTGTGGCAAGCAAGTCCATGTATATTGTCGCCCTTCAAAAGTGAAGGCAAATTTATATTGACTCTTGAGGGCCAATGGTAATGACCAGAAACCATTGGAGATATCCAGAGCACTGAACCATTTCTGATCTGGTGTTAAAAGTCAAAGCACATCCGGTGCAGACGCCACAGTTGGGGAGCAACTGGGAGTGACCTGATTCAGTTTTCTGTAGTCAATAGTAAGTCTCCAGGTATCTGTGGGTTTCTTCACAGGCCAAACAGGAGAGCTGGCAGTGGAAACACAGGTTCTGATTACTCCTTGTTTAAGAAGTGACTTGATTGTTTCTCGAAAAGAGGATAAGGCTTCAGAGGGAAATGGATATTGCCTTTGTCTCTTGTGTGCCGGGCCTGGCACCTCAATAACGGTATGCATTCTGCCACAATCGTGTTTGTTAACTGCAAACGCTTCCAAATGTCATTGCAGAATAGGTAGAAGTTTTGGGAAAAGTTCATGATTCTTGAATAAATATATGACGTCATACTCTTTGTTGTTAATGGATATTGTTGCCACAGCATGTGAGTCAGGAATTAAGACAGTATGGTATTGACCCTGTATCTGTATCAACAGCATGTTTGCTAGATCCACCACACAGCCGTGTGGTGCAAGAAAGTCAATCCCAGTGATGCTAGGGTGATCGTGCAACACCATCAGCTGGAAAGCATGTGAGGCCTTCAAATGGCCTAGTTCTACCAGTAAAGGCAGAGAACGGTATGCAGGTAACCTAGCACCATCAACTCCTGACATATTGGTCTTCCGTCCGGTAGACCATGGAGACGTTTCAGGGTGGTCGTCGTGTAACACAGATACAGCTGCACCTGTATCTAACAAGACAATTAATTGCGCCCCTGACTCGCTCGTGCAGGGCCTTCCGTTTGTATCCAAGACCAGCTTGTTTACAATGCGGACTGGGGCCTGTAATTGTCAATCCGTATTGCTGGAGGCATGCAGAGGTTGGGCTTGGCTTGCATGGATGACTTCACCGTGTTGCACTGATGCAATGTAAGGCGGGCTTCGGGTTTAGGCTGGTATGGGTCTGCGCACCCATACCTCCGGTGTCTCCATGGCCAGTAGTGTCATGGGTCGCCGGTTGTACTGCTGCAAGTGTTTGTGCGGGAACGGCATCCGCTACAGAACGCACTTGCCCCAGGAGCTCCCGAAATTTTCGGTTTTCTTCAGCTATCTCTTTATATGAGGGACCTGATCTTTGTAATGGCTTCCCTTTGCCTTTGTACCTTCTGTTCTTAGGCCAATTCCGGTTCCCAGCCCACTGCTGTTGTTGTTGTTGGGGGTTTTGTTGGGTGCTAGCTGAAGGGGCCGATGGAGGTTTGGGCTGTTGTTGCTGGGCCTGTCCTTCCACCGTGTAGTGTGTCGTGGTCCCGGAAGCGGGTTCCACAGCGGCAACCTTTTTGGAACCGGAACCCAAATCACAGATGTACAATTGGTACACTCTCTTGGTTTTCCGAAGGATATCGGCAAACCTATCCGTATTCGGGTATGTGGTTGGCTCTACTTTCTCTCTCACAGCTGGGATCATGTTTCTAAGGAACAGGGTCTTATATTCAATAAGATCTACATCCACGGCTTCTTGTGCCAGATGTTTCCCTGCTCGATAGGCCATCCAGAGTCTCTGGTGGTAAGTCAATGGACTTTCTTTAGCATTTTGCTTCACGGGGTATGCTAGCATTACTCCAACCACACCAGGGCTGTGAGCGGAAATGAGCTCAGCTGCGACTTCGTCAAAGATAGCGTTCCCATCTTGGCGAACTACCTCGGGGAGTTTTGCCCATAAACCAGGATCGATGGTCTGGCGTAGTATTTGGACCTGGTATTCTGCGGCGAAACTAAGCATCTCGCACTTGGAGTGCACCTTTTCCAAATGGCAGCTGAGATTGTCGGACGGGTTCATCCGACCGATGCTGTCAGCAATTTGCTGAACAAAGTAGGCCATTTGCAGGGGATTAGTTGGTGGTCGATCAGGCAAGGGCAGCGCATCCTGTACACCATCCAATGCTCTGTGGCTGCAGCTTCAGCACGTCCGAATAACACCTTCCTGAGTGCCAGCTTCTTGAAAAATTTGTCGAATCTGACTTTTAATGGCTTTCATACTTCTTTCAGGAAGAGGAACACTTTCTAGTGCCCTATCAATCATGGTTTCAATCTCTTGCCTGTCTTCCGCACTAATAACGGCTACGGAGGCGCCGTCCGGGACCAATATGGGCCTGCTCCCTCATCATAGGCTCCGCCATGATGGCTTTCATGATGAGCTGCCACAACGCCATTCACGTGTGACCTGGGGAGTAGTGGGCGGGGACCCGCCATGCTGTGGATGGCTGGGTGGGGAATCTGGGCCATAGTAGGGGTGTGACTGGGCATTGTACTGCGAGATATCGTTGTCGGATGGCTCCCCCTCTGACGACGAATGAAAGGCAGGGGCTACACCACCCATTGCCTTAACATGGCCAGTCAAAACCTCTCGCTGATGGCGCAGTTTATCCATCTTAGCTCTACATTCATCATGACTCACACTTGCAACATCCATATCAACCTGATCCTGTTTCTGTTTCTGCAAAACATGGTACACGGCGCTCAATTCGCGATTGTCCCTATAAGCTGTTTCTAAATCATTACGTACCTGATTGATCTCGTCCTGCAGTTCACCCATTTCATCACTCAATTGTGCATTCGCGGCACTCAACAAATCATTCATTTTTACCACCTGCCTTTTATCCTGTCTTAAACTTTCACACTCATTCTTCAGAGTACACATTTCTTGTTCATCAGCCTGTGCAGAATGATGCAATAATGAATCCTTTTCATTACCCAGAGATTGGAGTTCTGACTCCAAGTTCTGCTGTATCCGAACACATTCTGTTTCCTGCAGACCCATCTCCTGCTTAAGAGATGCGATCTGCAGATCAAGGGTTTGAAACCTCGCTTCAGAGGCTTCCAAGGCAGCGTAGAGAGCAGCGACCATCAACCCTTTAGCACAACGCCTATTGGTTGACTGTCGCGCCTCTGTGTACTGGGTTGAAATCCCCAGTACAGGGTTTTCGGATTGACTTGCATCCCGCTCGAAGTCAGCCCATCCTCCATGGGAGGTAAGAAAGTTCGAGACATCGAGTCTCAGTTTTGCACAGATATCTGATACGGTGGCCATTTGTGTGGGAGGGAACTAAAAATTCAAACTGTGAAAAAGACCATGCGTTGCGTATCAATCCACAACACGGGTACTTTAAACACAGCCGGGCTACTGTATAAGTTGTAGGCTTGCAATTCAAAGCTGCTATGGAGTGGGTCGAGACGGCATCAACCACACCCGAAAAGTCAGCCAGACCTTGCAAGTATCTAAAAACTGGTAGATAAGACGGGAGAGGTGATACGGAAATGTACACCTGCAGTCCCCGTGGGAAAAGGGAAATTTATAGCAACAAATGAAAACTTACAACACCCAATATCGCCTGCATGCGGTCGCCAATTGTAAGAGGTCTAAACCTCACTTTCAGGTCCTTGGCAATATTGGAGATGCAAATAATCACAAACAAGTTGCATTCAAGTAATAAACAAGTTTATTACTACAAACAGGGATGAATCACAGTTGCCCTAAGCAGTTCTTACCAATACGAACCGGGAGCCAGTGCTAAGCGTTCCCTACACCTCGAGGTTTCTTTGTAGTCTCTTGGGATCTCTCGGGTCTCCGAGGTGTAAAACCTGTGCATAACATTATATACCTATGATAATTTCTATGGTTACTGAAAGATAGAAACATTTTTAGTTACAGAGATGAGCCCTATTGGCTAAATTAGAGGTGGCTCCACGGTCCAAGATAACATTATATAATTCTGTAAAATCATCAGTTATTGAACAAAGATGTTCTTATACAAAGTCTTACATAACACGGTGAAGTGGTGTCCATCACAGAAAGATGGCAATGTTGCCTTACACATTATAATTACTTCAAGGACAGGTGTCTTGGCATCTGACAAGTAAGAAATAGACAGAAAATACATGGTATAATGTGTGTGCATTAGCAAGCAAAGTGAGTTACAATAATATGTATTTATATCCTGACATCTACTCTTGTACAGTAGATGCCCTTAGCCCTACGCATTAGTATAGCCTATGCCTAAACATTAGCTGTCTACGGTGTACCCCTGAGGGTATCAATTAGGGTGCAGGGACCTCGTGTAACAGAGGAGAGGAGAGGTGTAGCAGGTTAGGGAACTGAGCCCAAATTTGGATAGAAAAGTGTCATGGTGGGAAAGGCACAAAATGTATCAAGGGAGATGAAAAAGAGGTTGATACAGGGTGAGTAATGATGTATGCAAGGAAGAAAGCTAAGGGTGAAGTGACAGAAACAGAATAAAATGTGGTTTAGTCTAACCAATGTGGATTTGGGATAAGCACTATCCACAACAAGTGGATAGGTAAACATTGGGGTGATCATTGAGAGAATGATTTGACACTGAGTCGAGATATGCCAGGCTTCACAAAACTCCAGTCTTCATGACCCTGGGTTATTCTTCTCTTAATGAAGTTTCCCTCTTTCAGTACTTCATTGTGTTTCTCCTCCCATAGCTATTCCAACATCACTAAAAACTTTCTCCATACTTGGCATACTGTACTCCAACACTGCCTCCCACTCCTTGTTTATCAAAAAAATAATTCTCTAAAATATTTTACTTATATTCCTGATCCACAGCCTAGAGTGGTCCCACTGGAGAAGTATGATCATAGCATATATGTAAACACTCCAACCCTTGGGAGGGGAGAGGTAGAGAGATGATCAGGATTCAGCTTAACATCTCCCTAAGGCAAAAGCAGCACAGTGATGATAGGCTTAAGACAATGTAGTTTCCCCACAGTGGGGAAGAAGAAAAGTGGATGGGGGAAGGGAGAGCAAGAGATAAACCTCAATGGGATTCAAAGTTAAGTACAGGAGAGAAATGGAGGCTGCTACTGATGAATAAATGAAAGGGGATGGAGGACTGAGAAAAGGAGAGAAAGAGAAAGTAGGGTGAATGGAGGACAAGCAGATTAGGGGAGGATGAGACAAATAATACAGAGTTGTATGATCATGGTAAGAGCAGGTATAAAATGAGGGGCAGAGAACAGTGAGGTGAAGGGGTAGTAGTAGGTAGGCATGAATGGAGCTAGTCAGTAGGCACAGGGAAGCAAGGTGAAGGGCAGAAAACAAAATAAAATTAGAGAGATGAACTGGAGAATACAAAAAGTTATAAAGTGAGGTATTGCAATAATGGATGCTGAATAGCCCAAAGATAAGAACAGAGTAGGAGGATGACAAAAAAGGAGGGAAAGGGCGACAAGAGTGAAGGAGGGGATAGTGAGTGGAATTAAATGTAGCAAGCAGCAATGAAAGGCAAGGCTGGAATGAAGAAGCTGATAGAAGAGAGGACTGGTGACCAGAGGGGAAACTACAGTGGGGAAAGTAAGGAAGGAGAGTGTCTGACAGGTGGGCAAAGAACTGAGGGAGGGGAGGAGGATGTTTCATGCAGGCAGTCTGGTCTGAATTAAAGATGGTGGCATGTGTGAGCCACAGACCGAGATACCAGCCTAAATTACCTCTCTGTGTCTCCCAGCTAATAATTCGTACATTACTACAGCCAAACAGCAGCAATTTCACTGACTAAGGCCTCATTCAACTGGGGATAATTTTCTTAAATGAAATTCTGCAGCCATAAAATAAATAGTGCCATGGCCCCTGGCAAAACTGCAATAGACCTGTGGTGGTAAGCTGTGCTCTGCAGACAGGAAATGGTGGACAGAGCAGCAGCCCTGGCACCAAGTAATGGTGCTCATGAAATTAAGGGTCTTCTTCAACAAGTGCTGAAAAATCACTACATTTAAAATATTGTGGCAACTTTAGAGGAAAAAGTCCATGAATTGCAGCAGAAATCCCGAGCTGAAATTTACTTGTCATTCATAGATGACAAAGTAGAAAAAAGCTGGGTACACACCAGAGCTGCTGAAATTGAAGTTAAAGTTTTATTTTAACTCATTGCATGAAAAGCATGGCTGATATCAGTACTAACACCCCTACGTATCGATCCAGTCATATGGGTCTTCCTCAGGGGGTTGTATCAAACAACTTGTGTTTCATTCATGGCCACTGACTCACTTTGTACCATCCCCCCCAAAACACACACACACACACAGAAAGCCAACTCAGTTAATCGCCTTACTAATTTTAAAAATTGCAACCATCATTTTTTTCAGCAACCGACTTACTAAACCCCCCTTCCCCCATTGCCACCATGCATATTCTTGATCAGTGTTTAGAAGTCAGGCAGGATATTTGTAACAGAAAAAAAAAACAGTTTCTGGTGTCTACAGATCCACATTTATTTAATCGTGCTGACTTTACCATAACCCCCACTCTCCGTTGGAAGCCTAGCCTACCTTTACTGACTGTTCCTTTTGATCAGTAGAAGCACCAACAGCCTCCTCTGTAATCACCCCCTTTAACTGCTGCCAACTGCCTGTGTCTTCACTACCCTGGCCCCGTGACAAACATAATGTGAGTCATGGACCGGTGCCATGGAGCACATGAAAAACTCTAGTTTACTGCCCTAGTTATATTGTCGAATGACTCGTTTACTGCATATGACATTAGCACCTGAGGACAACGTTGCATGTGCTCACCAGCCCTGGTAGCCAACTCAGATTCCATTCCACACAGGCCGAGGTAGTGAAGACATACAAAGGCAGTTGGCAGCTTCCTCCACTGTAATCACCTCCTTTAGCAGCTACAATGGTGTGATGCGCCTATTCTATTTCTATTGCATAATCAAAAATTAAGTTTTTGTGGCAGCCAGAAGATTTAAAATCTATTTAGGGCGGGATGTTCACAGTTCTCTGGAAATCCAGAGAGAAACAGGCACTACTTGTGTCCTGTACCTCAGCATCCACTGCACATTTAGTTCCTTTTCTCACTTGCATGCTGAGGTACAGTATATAACAAAATGTTGCCTACATTACTACCCTCCTCTCTGGTCTCAGAAACAGCTTCCTCCATGACTAGTGTGTCACTTAAGCTCGGGGCCGGGGAGCACATGCAACTCTGTCTTCAGGCTCAGGTGCTAATGTCATGTGTGGTGAAGGAGTCATTTGACAATATAACGAGGGCAGTAAACTAGAGTTTTTTATGTGCTCCCTCGGTGCTTCTAATACTTCTCAAAAGTAACAGTCAGTCAAGGTAGATTAGGCTTCTGACGGGGGGTGGGGTGGGGATGGTTAATGTACAGTCAGCATTATTGAAGAAATGTGGATCTGTAGACATCAGAACTTGTTTTTTTTCACAAATATCCTGCCTGACTTTTAAACAACTGGTCAAGAATGTGCATTGGGGGGGTTGGTAAGTTGGTAACTGAAAAAGTTATAGTTGTAATTTTTGAAATTAGTAAGGCAATTAACTGAGTTGGCTGTGTGTGTGTGTGTGTGTTGTATGAAGTGAGCCAGTGGCCATGTATGAAACACAAGTTATTTCGAGAGTGTACTTATGTACACAAGAGTGTGTCATCATACACTGAAGCTACGGTTCAAACGATTCAGTGTTCTTGTATGCAGACTTCAGCAGCTGTCTAAAATCGGAATCAGTGATGACAGCCTTTTGAAGCTTGGCATGCGCTGACTCAGATTTTAAGAAAAAAAAGCTGTGAAACTGATGGGGGGTCCAACCTTGAGGAGCAGCATGTTAATATGTATTTTAAGCATATAACGTAAGGACAAACACACATGGAGGCCAGTTCTTAATGTTTATTATTTATTTAACAGATGCAAACAACATTAAACTATTTCCTATCTCCTTTAAGCTTACAAGGAATATGTGGTCTAAACTGGACATTATACCCCTCTGACAATTACCCTAGATTTCCTTATTTATTTATTTATTTATTGAAATCTGTTGACTGGGTAGGCCCACTGAGACAACAAGGTCCCTTTTACAGGGGCCAACCTGGAGTTAATTACATTTAAACATGCACATAAGCATACAGGAGACAACGGCAGAGCATTAATTACATTGAGTATATACATCAAGAGCATACAGTAGACATACCACAGGTAACAGTAGAGTAAATTGTTATACAAATAAGTGTATAAGGCTAGTTAGCACTAGTCAATTTATGAGGTAAGGCATAAAAGCAATCAGAAACATATCAACAAGCAGAAACCGGGGGGCGGGGGGGGGGTGGACAAATTGCAATACCATTGCTGGGAGTTGGACACCAACTCGGCAAGAGGTGTGCTTTTGATGGGTGCTAGTCTGTGGATGGCTTGGCAAGGGGAGGAAGGCCCCAGAGTTCAGATGGATACTCAGAAAGTATAAGGCCTCAACATTTCATGTGCTAGCACACTGATTTACTATTAGCAATGGGATTTTAGAGCAAATTTAAATGAGTTTAGAGTAGAGCAGTTCATCACCACTGAAGGAAGGCTATTCCAGAGGGCCTAGGCGAAGATGGCGAAGGACCTGTCACCAGCTCGGGATCTTGTTCTAGGGATATCCAGGACAGGATGGGCAGCAGACCTTAGGTCACATTTAACTGACTTGAATTGGAGAAGTCCATTTAGGCTAGGGGAGGCTGATAATTTAGCCATTTTGAAAGTAAGACAGAAGTGTAGGATATGCGAGTCTAGCCTTGAGTGATGGCCAGCTCGCTGAGGTAAGAACATTACAGTGGTGATCTCAGGGATGAGCAGCAGCTGTAAAGTGGACAATTTTTTGATAGAGGACTCTGCATTTGGTAAGTTCAGTGCCCCAGAGAGGTTGTATTAGGGGAGCACCATAGAGAAGTACTAGAAGGATGGTACCTGTGGTGATTGCCATGCGTGCTTCACTGGCGAGGTACCCACCAAGTCTGTATAAAAGACTAATTTTTTGATGGAGGATCTTGGTGGTAGCCTCAATGTGCAGACTTAGGGTTAGCTCCTGGTCCAGGAGTAATTCAAGATATTTTGTGGACGCACAGACCTCCAGTCTAGTGCCACTGAATGATGAGATTTGGAGGAGGTTTGATCTATTGGCTCCCAGGCGTTTGGGACCGAAGAGCATGGTCTTGGATTTATTTAGGTTGAGGACCAGTTTATTATCCATGAGCCACTTTTTCAATGATCTGAAGTCCATATTGAGGTTCTGATTTAATTGATTTATATCTTTTGAACTCCTGTAGATGATCGCATTGTCTACATATAATTGGATGCTGGCCCCTCCACAATGATTTGGCATGCTGTTGATTAAAATAGTAAATAGCAGGGGTCCGTGGATGAATCCTTGTGGGACTCCTTGGTGCACTGGCCTAATGTTCGAAGATGTACCCTTCCATTTTACCAGCTGATTTCTCCCAAAAATGTATTGTTAAATCCAGGAGGAGGCAAGTGAGTCCAGACCAAAGTTCCAAAGGCAGGTAACAAGGAGATCATGGTTCAACAAATCAAATACTTTCGTTTGATCAAGGAATAGAGCTCCAGTGACTAGACCTTGATCCACAGCCCCTAGTACTTCTGATGTGAGCTTGACAAGGGCTGTGTTGGTGCCATGTTTTTTCTTGAATCCATGCTGCACATCTGAGAGTCAAGATAATGGGTTTCAATACAGTCAAGGATCTGATTATGCACAAGCTTCTCCTATGTTTTAGCAAGTACATTGAGTATGGATATAGGTCTATAGTTTTCAATATGGTCTTTGATACCACCTTTGTGTATAGGGACTACTGTGGCCATTTTCCACTTAGTGGGGAATTGTCTGAGCAGAAGGGACTTGTTAAACAGGTTCCTGAGTGGAGCTGCAATAATTAGGGCAGCCATTTTTAGAAACTTAGGCTCCAGCTTGTTGAATCCTGGACAGCCATCTGGTTTGATGGTGTTTAGCAGAGAGAGGACTTCCTTCCGAGTAACCAGGCAAAAGTGGAAATTGGGACCAGTGTGAGCCTCAGAAGGAGAGAAGATAACGTTGCCAGTTGCAGGGTTAATGTATCTGGCCAGGTTAGTAAAGAAGCTGTTGAATGTATTTACTAACTGTTCTGGATCTGACATCAGGTAACCTTTGACTGAGATGCTCTGGGGGGATTCTGCTGAGTGTCCCTTTAGGAGGCAATTTAGTTGTGACCAGAATATTTTGGGGTTAGTCAGGTTTGTGGTTTGAAGGTGCCTAATGTAATCCCTCTTAGCATGTTTGAGCTCTTTCTTACAGCTGTTTCTCAGGGTCCTGTATGATAGCCAATCAACATGATCACCTGAGCATTTGAATTTGCCCCATGCCTTATCTCTGAGCTTCATTTGTTTTCTTCTGTCTCGATTCTACCAGAATGCACATTTGCCTTGGACTCTCCATTGTTTTAGTGGGTCATGCTTATTAAAGACACTTTAGAAGTCATGGGTAAATCAGTCAAGAGCCATGTCGATATTGAAGAGATTGTTGAGGTCCACCCAGTATATCTCTCTCAGATCTCAAAGAAAATCATTGGGAACAAAACCCGATAAGTCCCGAACAAGTAGGATCCCGGGGGAACTTTTAGTGAGTTGTTCCTCCAGATACAAAAGACAGGAGCATGATCACTGAGACAGTCTAGCATCAAGCCAGCCACTTTACATCTGTCTGGTTGGTTAACCAGTATCCAGTCTAGAAGAGTATGGTTCCCAGTCTTAGGATTAGGCTTCATGGATTCGCTGATTAGCTGCGTAAGGGACACATCGGTTAGTGAAGATTTGTTGACTGCGTAGCTCAGCCAGTTTAAGTTAAAGTCACCCATGATAATAAGTTCCCCCACAGGGTTACTGGCCAACTGATTGATGATGAGTTCTAGTTCACATTTTGCCACCTTGGGCAGATTGTAGGTGCATCCAATGGTTATTGATTTGGTCCCGCCTAGGGTGAGTTTGACTAGGAGACACTCAGAATCCCTATTATACAACCAAGATGGACAAATATTAAGAGCAATTAGGAAACTCCAGATGTATATAACCACTCTGCCTCCTTTTCTGTTTGTTCTGTCCTTCCAGAAAACAGTGTATCCTGAAATATCTATCTCATGGATAAGTATGTAAGGTTTAAGCCATGTTTCTGTGATTCTGATAACATCAGGAGAGTAGAGAACTACCCAGGCTTGAAGTTCCTGAAATTTGGGTGGTAGGCTGCAGATATTCATTTGAACTATTTTTAGCCCTTTGGTGAGGTTCCACATAGGGACCGAGGGGGAAGAGATTCTGCAACTGGAGTGTCCCGGGTTCATCTCAATATCTCCTGAAAGATGAAGAACACATTTTCTTAGGTACCAGGGCAGGTAGGGTGTGGGCCATCGGGGCCGTATCGGTACATCCATTAAGTAGGAAGCCAGTTTGTAGTAGTTTCCCATAGCCCTAAGACCCAGGAAAGTAACCAACCTAGGAGAGTAGGTTGTTGCCGAATAAAAAGAATCGGTAAGTGGTCTGCACTCATTTAGCTTGCTGTAGTCAGGTGCTGGGCAGAGGGAGAGACTTAAGTCCAGGATGACAAGAGAGAAAAAGATGCTGGCAGGAGCCAGCCAGCCATAGGACGGCATGATTAGGATATGGTTCAGGGGTTGTCCAGGCTAAACCAGAGACAGTGGTTGCAATACCAGACAATATTAAGTCTTCAGCAATCCCCTTTGCTGGACCCCAGTAAGATACAAGCAGCCCTGTCTTTTACAGAGAGAGAAAAATTACAGAGAATCAACAGAAAATGCTCCCCAAGACTGGCACTGGTTCCAAAAGCAAACAACGGGGAAAACTGAGCTATCAAGTCTCCACAGGATACCCACCTAGATTACAGGGAAAAAATCTTGTATAGACAGGAAGTATACTTACAGTACAGTCAGGGAGTAAGCTACTACAAGGATGTGTTCTAGAAATAATCAGTCCTTAAACTTAGGCATGGTCCAATTACACTTTAGGTCATATCAAGTTCCACCCCCCAGGGGTGGGGTATAAGTCTATGTAATATGTTGAGGAGGTGGGGGCTGGGTGGGAGTGCAAAAATCCAACAACACTAGTCAAGAAGCCCAGACTGGCAGAGTCTTTGTAAATTAATTAAACAGAGCTCAGGTTCCAGCAGACTGTTCAAGTTCATTTTTTTGCAGCTCGGTGTGCTGCAGCAGAAAAATTGCATGTCATCCTCAGTGAGCTCCGATGAGCTCAGTCTGCAGCAAATGAGAACAGAAGCAGCCCTTTAAATAGCCAAACAGGGTAAGCTGGGCTGAAGGAACTTGGGGCCTTTTTTTTTTTTAAATTAAAAAAAAAATCCAGCAACACTAGTCAGGAAGCCCCTACTGGCACAGTCCTTGTAAATTAATTAAATGGAGCTCAGGTTCCAGCAGACTGTTTGAATTCACTTTTCTGCAGCTCAGTGTGCTGCAACCAAAAAATCCCACATCGTCCTCGGTAAGCTCTGATGAGCTATGGCGGCAGGACTAATAAAATGGGTGTTCTGGAATGTCAAAGGTCTCCTTTCTCCAGTTAAATGAAGGAAAATCCTGGACCATCTCTGGAGAGAAGGGGCTGGTTTAACCTTCCTACAGAAGACACACCTCACCCCAGAAGAGACCAATAAACTTAAAATGGGCTGGGTTGCACAGGTATATGGCAGCTCATATACCACCAAAAGTGGAGGTGTGGCGATACTTATGCATAAGAACATTGCCTTTCAAGCCTCCTTGACTATAAGTCATCCTAAAAGGGAGACACGTTGTCATCCAGGGTACTCTGGATAATCAGGAGGTGACCATATGCAATATTTACAAGGCCCCTAGAATTCTGCGGCCGCAGAATTTTGCGCAGAACTTGCAATCTACTGCAGAACTTCT
The DNA here is from genome assembly GCA_016271365.2 of Neoceratodus forsteri. Taxonomy (NCBI): domain Eukaryota; kingdom Metazoa; phylum Chordata; order Ceratodontiformes; family Ceratodontidae; genus Neoceratodus; species Neoceratodus forsteri. The sequence continues at coordinate 1,605,392,176 of CM057450.1, forward strand.
GCGGTGCCACAGAATTCACTCTTCTTGTTGATTTTTTATTAATATTTCTGTTTTTCCATAGAATCTGGTTCCCTTCCCCTCTTTTTATGTCCTAAACCCCCATATGCTCAGAATGTGATGTTATCATTGCTATATCATACATTAGCTAATGAAATGGCTGCATTCTGCAACAGAAATGAACAGTCACTTATCTACCACAGCTCCCACTGCCAGAGGCGGGTGGCACAGCACATCAGGCATGGTGATATTTGCTCAACTTGCACTACTGCCTAATAAAATTTTCAGTCTTACATTATTGCACTAGGGCAAACTTAAAGAAAACCTTGTCAATAGCACAGACCTGTTAAGTCCATACCTCACTTTCTACAAGCTATTTGTGCCATTAAGGTATAGAGATGCCATCTGAAATGAATAACTGGTAAAATGAATTTAACCGTCATTTTTAAGAAAAATAAAGTAATTATGCCCAGAAAAGTGGAATATAATAATGTGTACACCTGTTGAAAGAATAGACCTGTTAAATACATAATTGCACTGTATGCATTTTTGCCAGGGTTATTGATTACATATTGTCATTGGTTGATAGAATCACCTAAAAGTTATTGAGAAATGTTGTGTGCAGGGACAGCTGTTGGGCCAGAGGGTAGCATGCTGCATTTCCGTTCCGGCAACTCAGGTTCAGAGATTAGCTCTGGAAGCTGGCTGGGCAGCACAAGGATTGGTGGAACACATCATTGCTCAGAGTCTGGGAAGGTATGGTGCAGTGTTCTGTTGCATGGCAGACACATTGTGCTGGTCTGGACAGCTCTATCTCACAATTGGTTCACATGCATGTCATGGCCTGATGGTGTTATGCAGTGTGTCAGGGAAAGCAGGTTGACATCAAAAATGAGTTTTGCAATAACTCCTCTATTCCTTTTCTAATGGGACTTCTATGAATGAGGATGCAAGTTCATGGAAATAAAAAAAAAAAAATATATATATATACACACACACACACACACACACACACACACACACATATACAGTATCTCAGTTTCTCTCACCACACACACACACACACACACACACATTTGTATGTATGTAACAGATTGCATATAAATATATGTGATAGACAGTGGAAACCTCATTAGTGGGATAGATAGCATGCATATAGAAATACCTTATTTATCACATACGATCCCCTCTGCATATGTCATTTATTTAACATGCTAGGACCTTAAGGGAGAGACATTTGTTTTGCTTTTTTAGGCATAAAATTATTTGTATAATTCTGTTATTTTTTGAACTAGTGTTACTGTGCTTTCCACCATCCTGATTGCTATAAAAACTGCCATGAAAGTGAAGTCAGGATGACAAGCTGTCACTGTGATGTGGTAGTTTGTTAGTGCCGCAGAACTTCCGCAGAAATTACAAACCACCGCCGCAGAAGTTCTGCGGCAAATGGTAGTCTTGCCGCAGAACTTGGTCCCACTGTGCCACAGAAAAGTAGGAACCCTGAATATGTATGACCCTAACTTGACTGAACCTGACTTCTTTACCAACGTGGCACAGACCCTGCTAACTCATTACAAAGATTCTATTGTCCTGGGAGGTGATGCAAATATCACCTTAGATGACTTCCTAGATAGGCGTACAGCCCCAATAGGCCAAAACTTTCCAGCTTAACAGGCTTTTGGTGACATGGCAGATGACCTAGGACTCATGGATATCTGGCTCGGAAGTACCATGGGAGGTTGACAGTGAAGATGCTGACAACCCACACAGCGACGGCACAATACCAATGCAGGTATTGTGCCACCCGATCTATGAGTGTTTTCTGCGAGAGGCTGTGCCCCCCACACCCCCGGACTTTAAGATTATCAACTCCAGGTTGGAGCCAGTCCGGGGAGGGGGCAGAACACTGGGGGAAAGCAAAACACAGAAAAGGACTATTACAGTGACTGTCGCCATAATGGACTTTTTTTGTGTTTCGCCAATGGGGTGTTGAGCTGAAGGGGTGCACTGTCTGGCTCCTGGTGCACCCTAGTGGCAGGGACAACACCTTCTTTTCAAACCCACATCATATTTATTCCTGCATTGACCTGTGGCTGACATTGCACCACCACATGCCAGAAATACTCCAAGCTTCTATATGCATCATTATTGTATCTGATCATGCCCCAGTGTCCTTTACATGGCTCTCTGTGGCCCCAGACACATCCCCCACAAAGCAATGGAGATTTAATACCTCCCTACTACAACATCCCACATTCTGTGCACTACTAAAGAAGGAAAGTGCAGCCTTCCTGGAGACTAACTGCCCTGGTAACACTTCTGATGCTACCAGGTGGGATGGTTTCAAAAGCTTATATTAGGGGTAGATGTATCAGCTACACATCCCACATCAAAAAGCAAATGGCAAAGGATCTAGAGGAGCAGCTGCTTGCTCTCTGGGAACTACAGGAGAAATACAGGGAGCTTCCTGTCACTGTCCTGAATTGCTGGCTAAGACTGTGGGCATGCAGTACAAAATAAATTTACATTTGCACCAGAGATCTGAGTTCACCCTTTTTAGGCTCCGCCAAACCTTTTGAGAGAGTCCAGGGAATGACCCAAGTAACTCCTTGCCTATCAGCTCCATCAGTGACAAGAAAGATCTAAAATTCTAGGGATCAAGGATGCATCTGGGGAGGTTTGCAGAAGGATGGAGGACATTAATATGCAAAGTAAAAAATTGAGCCAACAAATAAGGACAAAGCAATAACAGCCCCTGCAAAAACAGCGACCAGCACAACAGCACTCTACTAATGCAGCACTGCTTCTCTTTGTTTTCTGCAGGAGCTATGCCTCCTGCATCCCCCCATTGAAGGTGGCTTCACCCCCATACCCCCCTAATATAAATAACTAACACTAGAGGGGGCTGACACTGAGGAATGGAGAAACATTCAGGAGGGGGGCTATGGCACTGGGGGATGCAGGTCGGGAGTGGGAGAACATTGCAGGGGGGCATGGGGTAGAAAGGAAAACGGTCTGGAGAGCGGATGGAACAGAACTTAAGTCAGAATGTAATACAAATATTGAAAAAAGATTATCCCCACCAGCCAGTCCAAAACCTGGGTCCCCCAGCCAGAGAAAGTGAGTCTCACTACTGCATCAAATGGCCAGCTCGGGCAGCACTCCACCAACATCAACCTACATACTGCAGGTATCTCTGACTCCTTGCCTACAAGAAAGCACTGAAATTCACAGGCACTCAAAAATCTATGTAGTCCAATTTGCCTTGCTATTTTGAATTTGCCCATATGTACTCATTCAAATGCACTCACTCATATCATGGGATACCCATTAATATAGCTTTGTGGAAGTTCTATGAGGCCCTCTATGTGCAAGAAGTGAATCCTACCTCAGAAGAGTTGGCCTTCTTCACATTCACACTGGGCTTGCCCAAAATAACCTCAGAGGTCTGCAAGCAGTTGGACAGGCCTTTCAGTCTGAGGGAGCTAGACAAGGCAATCAGCTCAATGCCAGCTGGTAAAGCCCCTGGAAGTGACAGCATCCTGGCCGAATTCCTCAGGCACTTTAAACAAGTTCTCCTACAGCCCTTGATTGCCATCCTCAATGAGGCCACCCAGATGGGGCCCCTTCTACCTCTATGTGCATGACAGTAATCTCCCTCATCCCTAAACCTGAAAAAGATCCCCTTCAATGTGGTAGTTACAGACCTGTTTCACTAATCACAATGGACTGTAAAGCATATGCCAAGATGATAACCACTAGGCTTCAGGGTGTCATTATGGAGCTGATCAATGAAGACTAGGTTGGTTTTGTTCCACTCCGGCACAGCACAGGCGACACAAGGCGTCTTCTTAATCTGCTGTGGTAGACCTCTCAACTCCATCACTCGGCAGTGCTCCTCTCTCTCGATGCTGAAAAGGCATTTGATGTGATGGAGTGGCTGCACCTGTTCCATGTGTTACAGGTATTTGATTTCAGAGGGACAATCATCAAGTATATTCGTACCCTATACAATGGGGCATGGGCCTCGGTGCTCACTGTCACAGTGTGTGGGAATAAACATCAGAAGAGGCAAATTTACAAGTTTCAAGCACACTGTGGTGTGATATTTATTTTTCAAAAGTTCAAAAAATAATAAATGAAAACAAAAAAATTGCAGAGAAAATCACTACTTAACATCAGTAGTTTCTCACATAATACAGTCCTGGATCTTAGATCTCCTAAGACCGTTCTTATCTGCATTCAACAGCTTGTCTGTACAAACAGCAGAACCACTCTCCTCCTCTCTCAAGACTGAGCCCCAGTAGACTGACTGAACTGCCCTCCGTGAAGAGGTTTTATATCTTTTGGTGGGGTCACCTGCTGTTTCATGTCTGTACATGTTGTTTCAAAACCAAGGTTTTTTTTGTTTCAGGGGACTTCCTGGTTCAGTTAAAGATACAGTGTATATCTCCACAGATATTGACACTCTATACCTCTGATCCACAGTGACTAAGCATTTTTATAACCTTATACAGTAACAGGGTTATAGTGTGAGTTTATGAAAATACCTTAAGGATTTCTTATAACTATATTAATCATGGAATTATTATTGTTTTTTATATGGCTTCTGAATCCTTTTATTTAAAGAGGCTTTATTAACTGTATTTATTCCTATTTAAAATAGCCTTCATGTTTTTTTGTACACAAAATACACTTATGCACTTTACACAACACCTCTCCAGTTGTTTGGCATCATTCCAGGGACTGAATGGAAGGAAATGGAAACCACACTCACCAACTCAGTGCCTTCACCATCCTTTTCATTAGGGAGAAGGACATGGCAAGGCTTTCTACTCTGCCCTCCCCTTATTAATTCCTGCCTTAGAACCCTTATTACAGGACATCCAGAACCATCCAGATATTCATGACATAGAGATGGGAGTGGAGCATAAAGCCTTAGCTATGTGGACAACATTGCTGACACATACAAAGCCAGAAGAATCCATCCCTGCTGTACTGTCCCTCCTTCAGAAGTCTGGCTGTCTGTCCAGTTACAAGGCTAACATGGCCAAATCATTGCTCTTACCACAGTCACCGGAGATTAGGCATGTACTGGGTTTCCAAGGGGGCTCCAGGAGGCTCAGGGCTCTCTAAAATATCTCAAAATAAATTTAACCTGGGATCTTTGAGCTCTGGGAGGGCTTAAACTCTCCACCATACTGTCTTCCCTGACTAAGAATTAAGCCAGATAGAGCTGCACCCCCTGTCACACTAGGGAAAAGCTCAGGTGTTTAAAATGGTTGCAGCTGCCAAAATTCGGTATATTCTTGATAACCTCCCTTTAAGAATGAGACCTGAAATGATTCAGCAAGTGCACCAGAAGATGCTTCAATTATTTGGGGGGAAAGGACTGCAGCAGATCAGCCACAGGAATCTAATCTTCTCTCTAGAAAAAGAGTGACTAGGGCTTCCAGACTTCAAGCTGAGGCATGTGGCGCATATTTTTATGCAGTTGTCTCAGGCCTCATCCCCTCTGGCACTGACAACACAGCCAGAATAGGCCCAATATGAAGCTCACTTACTAGTCAGAGACCTCTAAAATGCAGTAATGTATGCTTGGATCCCACCTAGCCTGCATACCCACCCCACTATCGGGTTCTTGGTGAATAATTGGGTCAGTATAGCCAAACACTCAGAGTAGTACCCTGGAAGCTCTCCCAACCTTCCCGTCTGGAGGAATCCACTCCTTACAATCAGCAGCACCCCAGTGAACTGGCAAGCATGGTCCTCCAGGGGTATCCAGAAGCTATCCCATTTAATTGATACTAGGATGGGCTATATAAAGACCTTCTGGCAGCTTCAACTACAATTTGGGATAGAAAAGCATAGGCATGGGCACTATCTACAGCTTCGATATGCACTAACTCCTCTTCTTGGGCTCAAGTTTCAGCGTGGCAATAAAAATGTATTTGAGAAACTCATTGCTCCAGAGGAAGGCATGCTCCCCAAGGCCAGCCATAGTTACAGAAAGCTGTGCACTATGGATACTGTATATCTGGAATAGAAAAGCTCCAAGTGAAATGGAGGGAAGAATTGGGTATTGATCTCTAACAGAATGAGAGGCACTCCTGTTGAAAGGACCTAAACAACCATGCTAACAGACACCCAAAGTCATTTCACTCAATTCAAGATCCTGCACAGGTGGCATAGAATCCCGCCTAAACTCCACAAATGGGACTGGCACCATCAGACACCTGCTGGAGGTGCTCCTCCTTAAAAGGAGATATATCTCACATTCATTTGATCCCGCCCGAAGCTACAGCTGTGTTTGTCCTAAGTCCAACAGGCCTACAGAACCATTGTGGGTATGGTCCTGACCCTCACACCCTCCTTAGTCATACTAGGCCTTACATGTGATGCAGAATTGGGCCAGCAGGTCCTGGCTGCAAAACTACATTGGTACCAAGCTGCCTTGGTTACTGCAAAAAGATTATACTTAGGCACTGGAAGGATGGCAACCCCCTTCCCTTGTTACAAGAGAGCTCGGTATTCCACTAATCAACAACTTGACCTTTACAATAAAATCTGGGATCCATATCTAGCTTCTTCCTACTTCAAAATCCCACAAGGCTGTTGTAGGGTTCTACAGTCCTTTGTAAATTGATGGAGAAAATAGTTAAATCCCTATTAGAAAAAGAAATGATATCTTTGAACATCTTTGATCTTTCCCAACATGGTTTTAAGCGAGGATACTCATGTACTTCCAACCTTATAGCTTTCTACAGTCATTCAAGTCAGGGACTTGACTCCAACACCCCCATGGATGTAATTTTGTTAAACTATAATTGAGCGTTTGACAAGATGTCACATGACAAACTTAATATTAAACTATAATGTATGGTAGAACGTTGTTAACCTTAGGAAATCATAATTTCCTAAGGTTGTTAACCTATTGTTGTGACGTAGAAATGTTGTTAACCTATCTATGCTATGTCACATTGATAGGTTAACAACAGCGATTGGTCTGCGCATGTGCGCGCCTTTTTTTTTTTTTACACAGGGAACCGACGGATGAACGCAGCGGTTAGGGAAGGACTGAACAGCTGCAGCGGTGCCTATTTTTCAAAAAGTAAGTGCTGTTTTACTTTTTGTGGGACCATACACTATAAAAAATAATGTATGGTCCCTCTATCAGCAACCAGTCACTGTTAACTGTCTTGAGGTTGCCATGGCGATGTAAACCTCTCAAGCTTTGCTCTTGAGGTTTACACGGTCGCCCTGGCAAGCTCTCAACAGTTAACAGACTGGTTACCAATAGAGGACCATACATTATCCTCTATATCCACTCTGGGTTTCTCCCCCAAATCTGGCTAAATGGGTAGACAGCTGGCTAACTGATAGATGCCAGCAAGTAAGAATAAGTGGAACCTTGTCAGATAAGGGGCATGGGACTAGTGGGGTTCCTCAGGGCTCGGTCCTTGGACCTATCTTTTTTAAAATTTTTATAGTGACATGCAGATAGGCCCATGTAACATATCATCCAAATTTGCTGATGACACCAAGTTGGGAGGGAAGGTTGACTGTTCCATAAATATGACTACACTTACTGAAGATCTGCGTATCACTGAACACTGGGCTCACTCTAATGGTATGGTCTTTAACACTGAAAAAGGCACTGTTTTGTATTTTGGTAAGAATAACCCCAAACAGACATATAAACTAAATAACACCCCTTTGAAAGTATCTCACTGTGAGAGAGACCTGGGTATATTAGTTAATAATAAACTCTCCTCAACTTTGTGGCTAAATTTTCGAATATGCTTCTTAGGAGGATCAATTGTGCATTTGTCTCAAAAACAGAAGAATGTATAATCCCATTATACATGATACACATTAGACCATATTCTGACTATGAGTCTCCCTTTTGAAGCCCATATCTTACAAAAGACATTAACAGGATTGAGCAAATTCAGAGAAGAGCAATTAGGATGGTCCCCCATTTGGCACTTAAAAATTATCCTGAGAGACTCCAAACAACAGGCCTCCATTCCTTAAAAAGTAGAAGGTGTAGAGATGACCTCCTCTTTTTATTTAAAATCCTACACTCGCCAGAACAGATGCAGCAATGTGGACTTGCCTTCTCACAGAGGAAGATAGTTCCCAGACTTCACAATAAGCAACTCAAAGTTAATAAGGCTAGAACAAACAGAGGCTTAACTTTTACACCATAGGAGCACCTAGATTGTGGAATAGGCTTCCACAGGAATTGATGGACATTAATACTTTCACTGCCTTTAAAAAGACATAGATAAATGACTTAAATTAAATAAAATTTAGGAACAGTGGCCTAAAATTTTGTGGGGGAAATCCCGATGGGCTTCGGCCTTCTTTTGTCCTAATCTATCAAGTAAACCAAGTACAGCATACACCCTATCAGCGCTAGATTAAACAGGGGCATTCCATAACTGATGGTTTGGGCCCCTCCAAGATCCCCTCTAAGACATTGTCCATGGCCTTCTCCCAACTTCCCATGTGTAGTGTTCTTATCATAAGGCATTATAATTATGCAGTTAATTCTTATCTGCTTAATTAATTATTGGTAATAAACTGCATTATTGTATCTTTTGATTGGACAGTCACATTTTTGTCTTCTTGATTAGATCAGTCTTTGATGTTACAGATACTATATACACACTTTTCAGACCACACTTAGAGTTATATAGAGTCACAGATCCTTCCCCCCTCCCGCCGAGGAGCCTGAGGTCGTGAGGGCTGCACCTGGAAGTGCCCTCCCTGCCACCGTGATCGCCGCTGCTGGTCGCCTGGGACACCCCCGGCCCCCGAGGAGCCGACGATCGTGAGGGCCGCTGAAAATCACCGCCCTGCCTCCCACGGTGCTCAGATCCTTCCCCTCCCGCCGAGGCCTGAGGTCGTGAGGGCTGCACCTGAGTGCCCTCCTGCCACCGTGATCGCGATGCTGGTAGCCTGGGACACCCCGCCCCGAGGGCCGGCGATCATGAGGGCGCTGAAAATCACCGCCCTGCCTCCCACAGTGCTCAGATCCTTCCCCTCCCGCCGAGGAGCCTGAGGTCATGAGGCTGCACCTGGAAGTGCCCTCCCTGCCACGTGATCACCGCTGCTGGTGCCTGGGACACCCGCCCCCGAGGGCCGAAGATCGTGAGGGCCGCTGAAAATCACCCGCCCTGCCTCCCCACAGTGCTCAGATCCTTCCCCTCCCCACCGAGGAGGGCCTGAGGTCGTGAGGGCTGCACCTGGAAGTGCCCTCCCTGCCACCGTGATCGCCGCTGCTGGTCGCCTGGGACACCCCGCCCCCGAGGCCGACGATCATGAGGGCCTCTGAAATCACCCGCCCTGCCTCCCCACAGTGCTCAGATCCTTCCCCTCCCGCCGAGGGAGCCTGAGGTCGTGAGGGCTGCACCTGGAAGTGCCCTCCCTGCCACCGTGATCGCCGCTGCTGGTCGCCTGGGACACCCCGCCCCGAGGAGCCGACGATCGTGAGGGCCTAAAAATCACCTGCCCTGCCTCCCACAGTGCTCAGATCCTTCCCCTCCCGCCGAGGAGCCTGAGGTCGTGAGGCTGCACCTGGAGTGCCCTCCTGCCACCGTGATTGCCGCTGCTGGTCGCCTGGGATACCCCCCGCCCGAGGAGCCGGCGATCGTGAGGGCCGCTGAAAATCACCCACCCTGCCTCCCACAGTGCTCAGATCCTTCCCCTCCCGCGAGGAGCCTGAGGTCGTGAGGGCTGCACCTGGAAGTGCCCTCCTGCCACCGTGATCGCGCTGCTGGTCGCCTGGGACACCCGCCCCCGAGGGCCGGCGATCGTGGGCCGCTGAAAATCACCACCCTGCCTCCCCACAGTGCTCAGGTAATTTCAAGGCCTAAACCCACCGCATTGGCCCGCGAGTAGCCTACCTGGGGACACTGAAGCGGATCGCTGCTATTTTTGGCGCCTTTCTTCAAGTGGCGCACCCGCACCGCCGTGACTTTGCTCTTGCTGTTTCAGACGGTGCCCCGGAGCAGGACAGCGTGTTTGATGCGGTCTTTGAGTTGACTTGAATTGTTTTTAATGAGGGCAGGAGCTGGACAATGTAGGCAGTTTACAACCAACAAAGGAGTTAACCGGAGACTCGTATGTGAGCAGAGGAAAACGTGGCACTGGCTTAAAACAGAAGCTACGTGTTTGGTGCTATAATGCATGTGGTGTCTGGTGACTGGGATTGTGAAATGTCTGTAGCAACTTAGGCAATTTAATCAGTAGTTGTTGTTTTTTTTTTTATGTCCCCAGATATCTACATTACAGTGAAACTCTAAGTAAAATTAATCTAAGTTATCTATACTGTGGATGTATAAGGGAGGCGCTGCCTCACATCTCTGAGGGTAAACGATCAGACCAATTTTTAGGGACACGGATATGCTCCTAATGCTTCGTTGTACAGCCATTGTCTAGCCCTCGCGTGCTCCAGTACCGCCCACCCCCTAAGGGTACTTCCCCTACCTGCCTACTTAACCTCTTCTTTCTCCCCCTCTCACAGATCCTTCCCCTCCCACCGAGGAGCCTGAGGTCGTGAGGCTGCACCTGGAAGTGCCCTCCTGCCACCGTGATCGCCGCTGCTGGTCGCCTGGGACACCCCCGCCCCCCGAGGAGCCGACGATCGTGAGGGCCGCTGAAAATCACCCGCCCTGCCTCCCCACAGTGCTCAGGTAATTTCAAGGCCTAAACCCACCGCATTGGCCCGCGAGTAGCCTACCTGGGGACGCTGAAGTGGATCGCTGCTATTTTTGGCGCCTTTCTTCAGAGTGGCGCACCCGCACCGCCGTGACTTTGCTCTCGCTGTTTCAGCCGGTGCCCCGGGGTAGCCCCGCCGAACGCTGCGCGTTCGGCTCCCCACCCCCACCACCACCCTTGGTCAGCTCTCGCTTATATTGAGTTTCTGTATCACATGACGCTCGCCAGAACCTATCAGCCTACTTTCCCATCTGCATCTCTCCAGCACTAGAGGGAGTCTGCCCTCACTTTCTACTTTTTCTTTTGGGAAATGTCTCTACTTAGCTTATATCTTGCTACGCTGGCTCACCTCCTATCCCCACCTTTACCTGCTCCCCACCCCCCTATATCCCACCTCTACCTGCCATCGACTAAAACACCCTCCCTCCGCTCTCAGTATTCTGCTCTCCCATCAGACTGCCCAACAACTATCTCCCTGGCTATCCCTCCATATCCTTCCCATACCCTGGATCACCTCACTACCCCCACCCACCCACCACCTAAGTGCTACTCTCAGTATTGCGATTTCTATCACAAGAGGTCCCTCTCCTCGCTCAGCAGTTCTGTTCTCCCTTCCCATCCCATGCACCTCCCGGGTACGGTATCGTCGACCACATAGATACCCCTACCCCAGCAACCAGCACCTTGCGAGGCGCCTAATTTTACTGCTGCTTCTGCTCTCCGGCAATGTGCACCCGAACCCGGGGCCCGCCGCCTCTGCCATACCTCAGCCTACCGGAGGCAAAGGCCTCCGTATCGCCTTTATCAATATATGCAGTCTCCCTAAGAAAACTGCTGCCCTCCAGTGCTGGGTCTCCAACACGCCCAAAATTCTCATGCTTGCAGAAACCTGGCCTCCTCCCACACGCCCCGACTCTGCCATCTCTCTCCAGGTTTTTCCTGTTTAGGCCGATAGGATGGGCAGGCGTGGTGGGGGTGTGCTATTTACCTGTGCGACTCGGCCTCGGCCATGCCCTCTCCAACCCTGAGCTTAGCTACCGGGCGCAAGCCATTACCTTAAAATCTCCCCACCCAGGTCGTGGCCTTTATCTAACCGTGGCTACCTACCCCCGGGGCCTAAAAAAGATCTTGCGGTCGCCTCCCTTCTTGACTACCTATCCACTCTACCCCAGAAGGCCGAACAACTAATCTTGGGCAACTTAAACACCAACTGGCTCTGCCCATCTTCTGACAATATTAAGAACGAGCTTGCAGCCCTCGACCTGTCCAAATTGGTCACCCAGTCCACTAGGATTAACAAAGTAACAGGTACTAGTTCCCTTCTGGATGTAGTCCTCTCCAACCGGCCACATAAAATAGGGTCTGTGCAAGTCCTTGCGGACTCGCTCAGCGACCACTCCCCTATCATCTGCTCTTGGTCATCCCCCACTCTCAGCCCGGTGTACTGCAGGACCCCACGGGCGCGTTTTCTCCCCAGAGGTCTTGTGAACCTCAAGCGGCACCTGGCCCATGTCAACTGGACCCCAGTGGCCTCGCACCTGACATCAACTCTGCCTAACTTACCTCACCACAGTTTTCAACCATGCTTGTGACCTGTTTGCCCTTTCTGCACTCCCAAGTTAAAAAAATGGACTGCTGCATGGATAACCCCTGCACTGATCCACCTACTAAAAAAAAGGGATGACCTCTGGCACATAGCTAATGACTCCGGTAGATTGGCCGACAGGCAAGCCTACAGGGCAGCCCGCAATCAATGTACCTGGACCATCAGGCAGGCTAAAGCTAAATACTACCAGGCTGCCTTGACATCCTCCTGGGGCTCGTCCAGAGCTTTCTGGGACAACATAAAAGAACTGAATGGGAATGTCCGCTACCCCCCCATCCCAGATTGTCATAAATGGGGCTGTCTCAACTGACCTCCGTGTGTCGCAGACTGCCTTAATAAGACTTTCACAGATTTAAGTGCTGTCCTTCCTGCCCACTTTTTGACCGGTTGCCACACCTCTCTTACTCCAACCCCTGGCCACAATTCCAATTCCAAATGATCTCACCACATGATGCCAAATCTTTCCTACTAAGATCCTTACCTCTCAGAACCCAAGTAGTGACCTCTCGACTCCAAAATACTTCACCTCACGCTTGATGTCATGCTTATCCCCTCACGCTTATCATAAATAAGTCCTTATACTAGCCAATTCCGGAGGCCTGGAAGCATGCTGAAATAACTCCATCCACAAGTCTGGGGACCGTACTCTGCCTAACAACTACAGGCCCATCTCCATCCTCCCCCCTTATCCAAAGCTTTAGAAAAAATCGTAAACACACAGCTCATGGAATACCTATCCAAACACAACCTCTTATGTCCGGAGCAACATGATTTTCGTCCTGGCCACAGCACATCTACTGCCCTCCTGGAATTCTCCCACCACATACACTCCGCGACTGACAATGGCCTGCTCGTGAGGCGGTTTCATAGACCTTTCAAGGCCTTCAACACGGTGTGCCACCCCTGCTCTTACTCTCCTGAGCAAACTGGGCCTCTCCCACCCCTTAAGTGGTTCACAAGCTACCTTCACAACAGGACCCAAAGAGTCAAGCTCAATGGAACCTCTCCTCCAACCTACCTGTACTCTCTGGGGTCCCTCAAGGCTCCATCCTTGGACCAACTCTTTCAGCCTATTCCTGAACACCCTCCCTAGTTCCTGTTCCAGCAAAATGCTGCTCTATGCAGACGATGCCGTAGTCCTAGCTACTCACTCGGATCCTCTCTCTCTCCAAGGCATATTACAAAACGCGTTCCTTCAAACTGAAAAATGGTTCAACAGCCATCGTCTAGTCCTTAATCTAAAGAAAACAAAGTCCATGCTATTCTCACATAGGCAAAACAGCGCCAAGGACTTTCCCATCCACATCACCACCAGCATGCTCCTCCCAATTGGGCATCACCTTTGACCCCGGCCTTACCTTCCATGTCCACCTCAAAGCCTTGTCATCTGCCATGAACTCCAGGATCGGGCTTCTCTACCGCCACAAAGACTGCCTCCCTGAACCCGCCTTAAAATTAGCCATTGCCTCATCGGTGTTATCACTGGCCGACTACGGGCTCAATCTCGCAACTGCTGACACCACTGCCTATCTAAGGTCCAGACCGCTATTAACAAAGCCTGTAGGCTCCTTTATCGGTGCCCACAGCAGAACCCACACCTGTCTGCTATACTCCAGCACAAATATACTCACTCTTGAGGAAAGACTGAAATATCAAACCTGCCTGCTGGCTAAAAGTCTGTGTCAGGCCTTTGCCCTCCTGGGGTCTCTGGACCCTTGCAGCTGGCTACTAGGTCCCTGCCCACCCAAGTCCTCCACTGCCACCTTTGTTGTTCCGAGGGCCAAGACCTCTCGCCGCAAGGTCCTTTCACCACTGGCCCGCGTTTGTTCAACTCCTCCCGAATCTATCTCAAGATCCCGGGATTGGCCGTTTAAAACCACCCTCCGTAAGCATATCATTGACAGCCGATGCTGTAGATGCCTGTAGCTAATCCGGTCCCGCCCACCGTTTTTAAGACTAGCTACTAGTTGTATGATGTATCTATTGCTTTGTTACAATGTGTGTAACTCTACAAATGTTGTACCAGTATAGCTGCTGCCTGTAATCTTTATTTTAAAGTGTGTCTATGTATTTTTTCACCCATGTGTTCATCCCTGTCTCGACTCACCTAATTGTTGTCTCCCCCCCCTTACGACGAGGTACCTTTGTAAACGATTCCATGACTCAAAGGTTGTAAAACTGATTGTCTCCAATAAATAAATAAAAAAATAAATAAATAAATATATCTCCAAGAGGTATCCCCCCAGCCAGGGTTTTAACTTGATCTGGCAGTGGTCATTTGTTATGCTCATTTTTATTAATTTTAATAATATTTAAATCGTAAAAAAGAATAACTGGTGGTACTACTGTATATTACTAGCAATTTTTGATATTCAGCAAGAAATGGCCCGGGGTAATGATCAGCCACAGCATTAGAAAGGAACAATAATGTCCAATAGCAGCTAGCATAAAAATAAATGCATGGCATGTATCCAGAGAAACTTCATAAGCAGATGAAATTATACTGAATGACCCTTGACAGATCACCCTTCAGATCCCATCTTGACTACACCATGTATTTATGTCCTCTATATCTGAAAAAGAATATAGGCAGGATTGAGAAGATGCAGAGAAGAATGGCAAAAGTTGTTGAAGGCTTGGCAAAGACACCTACGAGGACTGATAGGCAGAACTCCATGGAACAGAGTAGCCCCAGAGCAGAGATCTGAAAGGGTTAACACCATCACTGCTAATGTAGCTCTTTAAAATATACAAGAATGAAAGGACAAAGGGATACTAAATGTCTTTTAAAGGAGGAAGATTCAAGAAAAATAAAAAAAATAGAACGGGTACGCTAAACGGGGTCAAAATTAAACAATTCCATTTTAGGCAATTTTTGGAAAATGCACACAGTTTTTACACAGTTTTATGTATTTTGCAAATACTGTACTTTTAAAGCATGTAATTTGCTAAAGTGTGCTGTTTTGGAAATAGCATCTTTTATTGTGAAAATGTGCATTTTCATGTAACTTACATATAGAAATTTCAGTCTGTGCATTTACAGTTACCTGTGGCCCAATAATGAGAAAAGGGCAAAAGTGGAATGCAAAGGTTTGTGCTGCACTTGCACTTGCCCACAACCCAGAGGGTGTTATATTCAGTCTGGTAGCACACTGGCACTATCGGATTGAATATAAAGGCATGTCGATGCAATGCTAGGTCAAGTAGCACTGCCCTGACATAGATCTTGGAAGTGCAGGCAACAGCGCCCCCAGACCCAATAGTGCCAGGACCCCCCGGTGTGATATTCAGCCAGGAACCATGCAAATGAGCCATTTGGGCATGCAATGTGTTATGGGGCCATATACATGCCCATTGTGGGCTAATTTGGAGGGGAAGTGGTGGCAGGTTTGTGCCCTGCCTGTGGCCAGCCCCAACCACTCTGATCACCCATTCCCCTAAAAAGTAAAACAGGCCCTGGTATTCAGTAGTTCCCCTCCCTCCCTGCCTTCTGCTCCCAATTCCCATTAAAATTAAATATTTCCTGGTGTCACTTGTCCCCCCATCCTCCAATCCCCATCTTCATTACAATTAAGTTATTCCCTGGTGTCCAGTGGTCCCCCCACCCTCTGATCCCCATCCCTGTTACAGATTAATTATTCCCTGATGTCCAGTCACCCACCTGCCCTCTGATCTCTGGCCCCAATAGAAAGAAAACCTTCCCTTTTGTCCAGGGCCCCCCCTCCCCGATTGTTCACTGCAGTTTCATAGAAGAAGTTCCTGGTGTGTGGCAGGCCTCTGCATCACCCACAATGGGTACACCATCCTGCCAAGCCCCTTACCATAATCATCAGCATGTACTGTACACAGGACCAGCCTCAGTATACAGTAACAGGGAGCTTGCATCATGCATACTATAAAGGGAGTATGCATACTGTCTACTGTAGGCAGTACACACTCTCCCTTTACAGTATGCAGGATGTATGCTCCCTGTCATTGCATATGGCATCCGGCCAAAGTGGTGAGAGAAGGACTGTGCCGGTCACTGTATGGGCTCCCCATAGTGCTGGTGATTATGGTATGGGAGGGTAGCAAGGTTGTGTACCCAGAGCAGGCAGTGTGGGTGGGGCAGCTAGATTCCAGCAACTTCTTGTATGAAACTGCAGCAAGTGATCAGAGAGTGGGGGTGCCACTGGACACCAGAGGAGGTTTTCTTTCTACTGGAAGCCAGGGATCAGAGTGCAGGGGGGACCACTAGAAACCAGGGACTACTTTCTTCTTAACATGACAGGGACTGGAGAGTGGGGGGGGGACCACTGGACACCAAGGGATACTTTATTTCGAACATAGCCAGGGATTGAGGGGTGGGAGGGATCACAGAACACCAGAAACACTTAATTTCTAATGGGGCTAGGGATTGAAGGATGGTGAGGGACCACTGGACAACAGAGAATGTTTTATTTTGAATGAGGCCAAGGATCAGAGGATAGGGGGTGTCACTCAACACAAGGAAGCTGGTGTGTTCCCCCAACTGCCAACATTGTTGCTGGCTGCAGTACTGTAGCTCTGCCAGCCACTATGATTGCCAAGAGTAAGCTATGTTTCTTCTTGGCAGTAATTGCACAGTGTAAGGTGGCCTGCACTATTCCATTTGCACAGTGCTAATGGGCGGAATATTGTGCTGCGCCCATATTCATGTCCCCACCCCTCCCTTTGCACACTGATCCTTATACACATGCTTTACTCGTTTAGTGCATGCACTTGACTCCTTTGAATACTGTACATGAATGCAAACCCCAGGCAAATGGTAGGCAATCACTTTGACCAGTGGACAAACTTTTGAGTATTGGGCCCTTAATTTTCAAAAAAAATGCACAATTTGGGAAAAAGGAGTACTTTTAAGTAGTTGGTACATGAAACTCCATACTGCTCATTTTAATATCTGTTTTTCATAATATTAGCAGTTTGGACAAAAAGGAGCACTCGTATGTTTTGCACACACTGTAAACATTCCAAACTGCTCGGCTTTATAAAATGACCTATCCCTGTTTGAATGACTTGCCCCCAGTCCCTGGACCATCTTGGTTGCACTGCACTGTAATGCTTCCACTTTGTTGCAGCCTTTCTTTATGTGTGGACTCCAGTACCTTGCACAGTACTCAAGATGTTGTCTCATCAATGACCCATATAGTGTGAGGATCACCGTGCGACTTCTGCTGCTTATCCCCTTCCCTATACATCCCAATATCCTGTTTGTATTTCCCTGTTACAGTGTGCTGTGGATTTTAGGCTGTCTGATATCACGACCCCTAGGTCATTTTCCTCCATTGTGCTTTCTAGTACCCCCCATTTTGAATTGCACCCTTGAGTTTATTTTCCAAAATGTGCATCACCTTACATTTATTTGCATTGAAACACAGATGCCAGATCTTTGACTAGCTCTGCAACCTGCCAAGATCCTTCCTGAGTTCTCTTATCCCTTCCTTCATGTCAGCCCTTACATAGATCTTTGTGCCATTTGCAAAAAGGCAGACCTTCCTCTTCATGCCTTCCCCATGTTGCAAATGAGCACACTGAAAAGGACAATGCAGAGCATCAATCCTTGCAGTACTTTTAATTGTAACTTCTCGTACTTCTGAGAACTCTCCATTTACAGTACTACAACCCTTTGAGTCCTTCTCCTCAGCCAGCTTTCAATTCAAGCTGACAGTTTTCCCTTAGCCTTTTGACCAGTCTTCTGTTGAGGACTGAGTCAAAGGTCTTGCTGAATCAAAGTACACTACTGTTTCTTGCCAAAATCAAAACACACTACTGTATATCGACAGCCTGTCCCTTATCGACCACATTGGCCACTCAGTCAAATAAGTGAGTTAGATTCATCTGGCATGCATACAACCCCCATTTTCTTCTTCAAAAGTGTCACCATCTGCCTTCATACTGCCTCATATACAACGTGGAGTGCATGCCATGAAATGTGATGCATGATGAAATGTTGTATTTGTGCTTCACCACAAACTGCAACACTTGAAATAGACTGCCAAAGCCTAGGATATTGGTTGATGCTGTAGTAACCTTCAAGATCAGACCTGACAAGTACTTTAAAGAAAATGTAGTGAAAGGGTATCTCCACAGAGCTAGTGGGAGGGAGGAACTTTATTGAACACTAGCCTTCTTTTCTTACAGATATGTACTGTGTGTGTGTGTGTGTATCTGTGTGCACATGCATGTGTGCATGCTTGTGTGCATACTTGCATGTGTGCGCGTGTGTGTGTGTAACCATACTGTATAGCACAGAAGAAATGCCTTAGCAATACCATCCGATGCTATACCAGGTACACCACAACAAGGGTAAAGAAACAATCATTTCAGAACAGTTGTGTTCCATGGAACATATAAGTAGGCTAAGATCAAACTGGATGAGCCTTGCGGTCCACTTCTGCTGACAAAATCTGTTTTCTATGTTAGCATTTACAAACTCACCTGACAAACTGACTACTACAGTACCACACTCACACTATATTACTTATACTATATGTAGACACATCATCACTGGAAAGAACTACAACACCCCCCCCCTCAAAAAAAAAGAAAAAAAAAGAAATGAGAATAGTCCAAAAACCAAAACATGGCCTTCTGTGTCAGGAAGTTATGTAACTTCATTACACCATCAATGCAAATATTAATGTATCTTATACAGTACAGTATGTAAAATCTAGCGGTGCTGGTTACTCATTGAAATGCAGTACTTTATCGAACATTATGCTTTTCCACCCTATCCTTTGAAATAAATATTCATATGAAACTCATCTGTTTTTTTTTAATACTAGATTGTGCTTGTGATTAATTGTTGTGTTTTTGTAATATATCAACTTTAATCTGCCTTTCGGATATTGGCAATATACATTGATGTGGCTGGAAAATAAGCTTGCCTTGCTTGCTGAGCAAGCATTAGTGTGAAAACGATACTTCAGTGGCCATTTAATATGAGAAAGCAATGTCTCAGTGAAAATCTTACTAATTAATGTAAGTTAGAGCAGCATTTTTCAAAACAGCTGGGCTGTCTAGCCGCTTGGAAGATGTATCCATTATGACTGCTGTACAAGCAGCAGTTCACATCACGGTATGGTGACTATTTTGTACATGTACCTTGTTATTCCATTTAGATTCCCCTTTTTTTCCTGTCAAGTAAGATGCCCTTTTCCAGTTTTGAATCTGATTTAGCATTGTTTAGATCTGGCATAACTAAAGGAGTGTTTCATTAAATTTGGCTGCCCCAAGCTTTCATCAATTTTCCTGGGACTAACGTGAACTAGCATGCAATTAAAACTACTCCCTTAATTTACGGGACATCTGAACATCAGGAATAACTCCAGGCCACACAGCTTATAGAGAGACTCTTACATTACATTTATGATGGCCTGGAGATATTCCTGATGTTCTTGGGGCCCCAGAAGGTAAAGAAACAGTTTTTAATTGCATGCTAGTTTATTTTAGTCACCGGGGAAAAAATGATGTTATGGAACGAGTGCTCAAATACTGCTTTGAAAACTGATGAAAGCTTGGGGCAGTCAAATTTAATGGAGCACTCTTTTAATTATTTCAGATCTAAACAATGTTAAATCCACGCACTACTTCATACCTCTTTACTAGACAGACACCTTTGGAACATATTCCAAAGCAATACCTACCTGCCTTGCCACCACCATCAAAACATTAATTCATACTAGAGGTGGGCTGAGTAAGGGATAACACATAACAGGGTGTGCGGTTGTAAGGGACTAATATATGCCTCGCATGGTTATTAGGCATGAGGCATAGGCAAATGCCACAACCACCTGAAGTGCATTATTCCCTTATAACCAAACACCCTGGAGTGTGTCATGTAAACAAAAAGACACAACAAGGTGTGCCCCTTGCCATGAGCTAGAAATCTAGTGACAATCCTGGAGTGTCTTCTGACACTTGTAAAAGGAAATTTTTCTTTTAAATGTCACTATGGAGTAAGAAAACGAGTTTCAAAATATGTTAAAACTAGCAAGAGTACTTACATTTTTGATAAAATAGTCCTACCACAAGCTACATTTTTTGTTTGCTTTTTGACTTTTGTCCATTGTAGGCTGCCATAGTTCATGGTGCACACCTCACCACCACCTTCATCTGTAATCAGTGTGCTGTTTGATACAACTCAAAAGGGATTTCTTATGATTTCTTTTAATGGAATGGAGGAGCAGAGAGCCACTGTGGTGGTGAGAAACAGGAATAATACAGATGATAACGTTAAAGCAAGGAACATAGATCAGGAGCTTGTGCTTCAAAAACTTAAAAAAAAATAAAGATAATGAGTTATTTCATTTCATTAGTGGCAGGCACACTAGACAAGAAAAACAGGGTGTCAGGAAGAGATCATGCTTCAGTCAGTTTTATGAATAGGAGAGTGACTAATGGGGCATAAGTTTCATGAATGGGAGACAGAACAGGGGGTGGCAGTGAGTGAGTGAAGGAGCAATCAGTGAGGACGGGAACTGCTGAAAGCAGAGGACTGAAATAAAACATTTTAAAGCCAATCCTATGAAGGTAAACTACAAAAAAACCAAAATTATGCACCTAACTTTGCCACATGCCAAGAGGAATGCTGAACACCTATCTATAGCCAAAATGGGGATGGCATTGAACAAGTCTCCACGTTTAAATATTTCGGGGTACACATTGATGACACTCTCTCCTTCATGCACCATGTAGACCATGTTGTCAAATCTGCTAATATTAAGCTAGGAATCCTCTATAGGCACAGGCAAGCCATGACCCCTGAGACTCTAAGCCTAGTGGCTCGAAGCTCAATTCTCTCGGTCATTTGACTATGCCCTCGTCATATACAGTGCTGCCACTGACTCAGCCCTAAATCGAGTTAAAGTACTAATCAACAAGGCCTGCCGCCTGGTCCTGGGAGCTAAACGATGAACCCATACTTGCGCCCTCTACTCCTCTACTGATTGGCTCCTGTTACATCTTAGGGCGAAGTATCAAGCTTGGCTAATAGGCAAAAAAGGCCTACTGGGACTCACTCCCAACTCCAAAGCCGCACTGTTCCAGTGCCCCAACTCCTCTAATGTCACCAGGAGCTCAACCAAGGGTGTTCTTCATGTCCCATTCAAAAGAACCTGCCTTGCACAGCATTCACTCTCCTATCGTGGGCCCACCTGGTTTAATGAACTCCCTATTCCCACCCTGGAGCACACAAAAATTGGACCTTTTAAAACAGAACTCCTAACCCTACTGACCCAAAAGAAACATAGAAACATAGAATTTGACGGCAGATAAGGACCGCTTGGCCCACCCAGTCTGCCCATTTCCCTAACTACTGGATAAGCTATAGATCCTAGTAAACCAGCAGCCTACTTCTTCCTACCCCCACCCCCCAGAACTGCCTTATGACTATCCCATGCATGCTTGAATTCCACCACTGATTTTGACTCCACAACCTCCTCCGGAAGGCCGTTCCATGCATCCACAACCCTCTATGTAAAAAATACTCTTAAATTACCTCTGAGCCCCCCCTCTATCTTCAAATTGTGTCCTCTTGTTCTTGCACACCTCTTTTTTGAAAGATGCTACCTCTTGGACTTTGTTGATTCCCTTAGGTACTTGAGCGTTTCTATCATGTCCCCCCTCTCCCTTCTTTCCTCGAGGCTGTACATTAAGCTCCTATAAGTCTCTTCATATGTCTTCCGTGCAGACCCTGCACCATTTTAGTGCCTCCTCTGGACAGCTTCCATCCTGTCTATGTCTTTGAGATTGGGTCTCCAGAACTGCCACAGTACTCAGATGGGGTCTCACCAGCTGTCTGTACAGAGGGATAATAACTTCCTGTTTTCTACTGGTGATGCCTCTACCCATCCCAGTATCCCCCAGCCCTCCTTGCTGCCCTCTCACATTGCTTGCCCGTCTTTAGGTCATCTGATATGACTACCCCCAGGTCCCTTTCCATTTTTGTTGTTGTTAGTATCTCACCCCCCATTGTGTACTCTTCCCCTGGGTTTTTGTTTCCCAGGTGCATTACCTTGCACTTCTTAGCATTGAATCTAAGCTGCCATACATTTGACCATTCCTCTAACCTTGCCAAATCCCTTCTCATCCTTTCCACCCCACCCTGTGCATCAACTCTGTTGCAGATCTTAGTGTCATCTGCAAAGCGACATACTTTTCCTTCCAGTCCTTCTGCAATGTCGCTTATAAATACATTGAAGAGGACCGGTCCTAATACTGAACCCTGCGGTACCCCACTAGTAACCCTCCTTTCTTCTGAGTGGACTCCATTTACTATTACTCTGTGTCCTATTCTCCAGCCAGTTCTTTACCCAGGCTGTCATCTTGGGACCCACTCCCAGGCTGGCTAACTTGTATATTAATCTTTTGTGTGGGACTGTGTCAAATGCCTTGCTAAAGTCTAGGTAGGCCATGTCCACAGCCCCTCCCTGATCTACTACTTTGGTCACCCAGTCAAAGAAATCTATCAGATTCGTCTGGCGAAGCCTTCGCTGTGAATCCATGCTGCCTAGGGTCCTGTGCCCCTCTGGCCTCTAGATACTCGACAATTCTTTCCTTTAGAAGTGATTCCATCATTTTCCCTATCACTGAGGTTAAACTAACAGATCTATAGTTTCCTGCTTCTGCCTTGCTCCCACTTTTGTGAAAGGGAATCACATCTGCCCTCCTCCAGTCCTCGGGTACCACCCCATCCTCCCATGATTTGTTAAAAAGGGTAGTCAGTGGTGTCACTAGTTCTACCCTTAGTTCTTTTAGAATTCTGGGATGAATCCCATCAGGCCCCATTGCTTTGTCCACCTTCAGTTTTAGAGTTCTTTCAGAACCCTTTGTTCTGTAAATAGGCGGTATCAACTTCTGTATCCAGAGTGTTACTACTGTTTGTTTTATGTACCTCCCTCTTCCTTTGTAAATACTGAGCAAAAATATTTGTTTAGTATCTCTGCCTTTCACAGTCTCCCTCTGCCCACCCTCCCTCCTCCCCTTTATTAAGCCTCACTATCCTCCTTGGTCTTCCTTCGTCCCTGATGTACCTATAAAAGGTTTTATCCCCTTCTTAACTGAGTTGGCTATCTTTTCCTCGGTTTGGGCCTTTGCTGTTCTGACTGCCTTCCCAGCCTCCTTTGCTTTAACTGAACAGTTCTCTGTCCTGCTCCTTCTGCGATTCCTTGTACTTCCTGAATGCTTTCTTTTCTCTTGAACCTTCACTGCCACTTCCTTTGAGAACCATAGTGGTTTCTTACATCGTCTTGTTTTGTTTATTTGCTTCACACAAAGGCTCGTTACCTCTGTGATGGCAGTTTTTATTATTCCCCATTGTTCTTCCACCCCTCCTTCCTGCCCATTTGCTAGTGCGCTCCTTAGGCACTCACCCATTTTGGCAAAGTCAGCCCTCCTAAAGTCCATAAAGAACATATGTGATTGCAAGTAAAAATTTCCATGACTAGTTACCTTCATAAACTTTTACCGCTCTGCTTACATAGAAACATAGAAACCTAGAATTTGATGGCAGATAAGGACCGCTTGGCCCACCAAGTCTGCCCATTTCCCTACCTAATGGATAAGCTGCAGATCCTAGTTAGCCAGCAGCCTATTTCTTCCTACCCCCACCCCCTAGAATTGCCTTATGACTGTCCCATGCATGCTTGAATTCCACCTCTGTTTTTGACTCACAACTTCCTCCGGAAGGCCATTCCATCCATCCACAACCCTCTCTGTGAAAAATACTTCCTTAAATTACCTCTGAGCTGCCCCCTCTATCTTCAAATTGTGCCCCTTGTTCTTGCACATCTTTTTTTGAAAGATGCTACCCTCTTGGACTTTGTTGATTCCTTGATGTACTTAAGGTTTCTATCATGTCCCCTCTCCCTCCTTTCATTGAGGCTATACATATTCAACCCCTTAAGTCTCTCTTCATATGTCTTCTGGTGCAGACCCTGCACCATTTTAGTTGCCCTCCTCTGGACAGCATCCATCCTGTCTATGTCTTCTGGAGATTGGTCTCCAGAACTGCACGCAGTACTCGGATGGGATCTCACCAGCTGTCTGTACAGAGGGATAATAACTTCCTGTTTTCTACTGGTGATGCCTCCCTATGCATCCCAGTATCCCCAGCCCTCCTTGCTGCCCTCTCACATTGCTTGCCCACCTTTAGGTCATCTGATATGACTACCCCAGGTCCCTTTCCATTTTTGTTGTTGTTATTCTCACCCCCCATTGTGTACTCTTCCCCTTGGATTTGTTTCCCAGGTGCATTACCTTGCCTTCTTCCCCACCCACTTCTCTCCATCCCCCTCCCTGACATAGACCTAAGGCGGCTGCCCACCTAACCCTGCTCTTCCCCTCACCCCCACCTTCTGTATTCTGTGATAAAGCCCCCTCAGGCTGCTCCCGCCTTGCTGTGTGAATAACATCTGTTTGTCTCCTTTCCGTGTTTTTAAATTGAGGCCTATTTGCCTGCTACCTGTATTGCCTGTAACCTATTGTGTACTCCAAATATTCTGTAACCTATTGTGTACTCTGAATGTTCTGTAACCCATTGTGTATACTGAATGTTCTGTAACATGTTTATGTAAATTTGTCTCTCGTCCATTTGACATGGAACCTTTGTAAAAGAGCCCTTCCGGCTCAAAAGTATTAATCTGCACTCTGAAATAAATAAATAAATAAAAAAATGTTTTCTGAAGGGTAACAGGTTACTGTATGGAGGCATTTGTGATCAAGGTTTGATAAAAAAAAACTGTGGTTAACATTCCAAATTTATTTAAACATTCCAAATAGGCATTTATTTATTTGTTTGTTTATTTTTGGTGTTGTGTCCAGACTGCCGCACTTGCTTTTAGATGAGTGCTGGACATTATTAGTGCACAGCTAACAACCAATCAGGGTGCAGGATTTTCCCTTCCCTTTTTATATCCCATTCATAAAATGGACTTTTATTGTTTTCTTTTTTAATATGTAGTATGTCGGAGGTATGCAGTTGACAGAAAACAATCAATGGTCATGTAATATCTTTCAATTAATGAGACTACAAGATTTTAGTCTCCAATTTCATAATTATAACTTAGGCACTGAAAATGCTACGTGCTGGAGAGCAGCATTATTGGATCATTAAACTGTACTTCTCTGTATTTTATCTATTTAGAAGATCTGGGGCCTTATTAATAGATTCCATTTCTGGGACTAAGTGGTTTCGCTGGACACCTAGTGGCAGTCATGACGTCGCACTTCCAATTGCTCAGTGGAGGTCACAATGTTGTCTTGCATGGGCACATGACAGTTTGCCATCATGCAGGGAAGGTTTGAAGACACAATATAAATGACCCATTGGGCCATTCACAGAGCACTGGGGCCCTTAAACACCTATTGCAGGATCATGTGACCTCACCCCCACCATAGACCTTCTGCAAGCAGCTGATAAAAGAGTGGCAGTGTTGCAAAAAAAACACAGGGGAGGGAGGGAAAGGATTTGCACACAACATGGTGGTCAGGCCACTATTGTGGAAGACCAGCGACAGAGAGGGGCACAACAGGGAGTATGTGATTAGTTCATAAATTGGTAGTCGGGGGGGGGCACTGGACTGCCAGTGAAACAACTAATGGCTTCAAGAGAGGACTTTAACAATTTTCCAGGAGGGGGCCTTAAGGTAAGAAGAGAGCAGGAGATGGAGACTTCTGGGCAGCACCACCCTTGCACACAATGTTGCTACGGTTGACTGGACTGTGTGCGATAACACCCATGTGGGGGAGAGCACTGGTATCATGTGTTGGAAACAGATACACAGTCATTTTACTGCTGGAGATGTGGTAACCCAAATGTCATGCATGTGGGCAAGACTGCATGCCAGGCCTGTTCACAGGACAGCATGGTATGCCAGTAAATGTGTGAGTGCATGTGAACAAATCCCTATATCCCTTTGCAGGAATGTATGTGTAGCAGGAAGGACAGTACACACTCTATGCCCCTAGCATATAGTAGAACACTCCATACCAGTTTGTAATCCAATGGCCATGTGATAGCCAGTCCATAGTGGTGTGGTGGCTCACACGTACGGCAGGTGACATTGTCAGTAATAAATACAGCTGAGTGTATCTCATCCCCAAGGTCCCTATGCTGTGTATGCATCCACATGCAGCACATGGATTACTGTACATCAGGCACCAGTTCCCAAATTTTGGAGGTGGCTGGCACCATCCATTGATGCCCCACCTGTACTGGGTTTCACCAAGAGAACCATCAAGTCACATAGACTATAGTCAGCACGTCTGGGGCTGGGACTACTGCGATGTATGGGTGTCTGTCAGCAGCTGGCACACTACCCAACTGTAGGTGTGGTTGGCATGCAGCTCTGCCTGGTCTAAACTGTGGTGGCCCTGCCAGGTTTCAAAATTCAAAAGTAGGTAATGGTGCAGCAGGGTTCAGAAACAAGGCCCCTTTCCACCATGATACAGCCCTGCAGCTAGTGCAGACATGGCACAAGCCCCTCAGGCAAAGGTGGACCCCAGTATGCCACAAGCATTGTTCAAAAACCAGGAATAACACAAGGTGTGGCACAGTGGACCCATCCGTAATTTTTTTTATGCAGATGCCTTGCATCATTCCTGAGGCATTGAAAATGGGTCCCCCTGTATGCAACATGAGATCATGAATCTCTTGGTGTAACTGATCTTGGAATTAAACATGGTTGCTCCATCATTTATCTAACAACAACTGTCCAAAATCTTGAAGTTGTTTTTGGTTAGTCACTGCACCTGGATTCCCATGCTAGTTATATTGTCAGCTCTGCTTTTATTTTCCAGGACCACCTTGAAAATGAGCTAGCTCAATTGTGTTTATCCCTGGTTAAATAAAGTGATTGATTGATTGATTGATTGATTGATTATTATCTTCATACCATTGATAAGAACATCCCTAAGTCCTAAAATTGCTTCAACTCTGGTTCACTGTTTTATTTTTCTGATCTAGACTACTGTAGCTCCTTTATAGCTGTTCTCTCAGCCTGTATTTTACATAGCCTCTAACTTGCTCACAAACAGTAGCCCAAGCAAGTTCTTACTGGTTACAGTAAGTTTGATTGTAGTAATTCTACTAGTGATACTGTGGTTTCAGAGATGGAATAAGACAACTTATTCATGCAAGTCCAACTCATAATTTACAGTAAGTCAGATTTGTATCTTGTATTCAGGAGTCCATTCCCATTTTAAATGTTTTCAGCTGGAACTGTTTACTATACACTGTGGTAGATAATTCCACACATTCACTATCCTTTGTGTATAAAATAATGTTTTAGTGCTTTTATTTTAAATGTATAGGTTTTATTTGTTTGTTGTGTCTCCTCAGTGTTTATACTTCTTGTTCTTTTCCAATATTTAGTGCTCAAATCAACTCATTATCATTATACATGTCAAACAGTATGTTAAACAGTAATAATAAGTCAGTCTGTGTCCTTCACTGTTCTAAAGTGTGTAGGCCTAGTCTAGTAAGTCTCTTTTTGGAGCCGCACCCTGGCAGCAAAGCCCCTGCTCCCCCCTGGTCCCCACTCACCCCTGAGACCTACCTTGGCCGGAGAGCCTCCCAAACTTGCCCCCCCAGGGCAGGGCTGCCTAGCTGGTGTGCTCCCAGTGAAGACAGACATCAAGGTTCCTGACAGATGCTCACAACTGCCAGTGTTCCTCCCTGGCTTACTCCCCAGGGTGGGCCATGGAATCTGGCTGTGCCCAATGGAGGACTGAACTCAGTCACCAACCAAGAGTCATGGTGGGTGGAATGGGAGTGGGGCATCATCAATGGGGCTGGCATTTTTTCAATGCTTTGTCCCGGGAGGCATGGTATGCAATGACGCAAAGGTGCCGAAACACTGACGTCCGGCACACCTCCTCAACAATTCAGCTTGGGTCACTGTACCCCCTGGCCTTCACCAGGGGTCGACCAAGCAATGTTCACTCACCCACGCTCCCCCTGGAGAAGGAAAGCAGTCCATGGGATGCTCAATTCTCCTCCCCCAGCCTGGTCTTCTGACTCCTCAGGTCTGTTCCCAAACCCGGGGCGTCAGTGCCATAGATGGGAATCCTACCATTGCATCGGCGAGCCAGTCAACTTCTAGTAAGTCTCTGCTCATAAGGGATGTCTTCAAATTCCCATATCATTGAGGTAGCCATAAACTGAACACATGCAGTTTTTACACTTCCCCCATACTGATCCCTCCCCAAAACTGAGAGCCATAATCTAATAAGGGCCTGACATATGATCTGTATTGTGGCAACAGTATATGCTCAGATCTATGATTAAAATATTGTTTTATCGTATTCTTTAGATGATTTGCTTTTGCATAAATGGTGGTAACTTGATTTTTGGGTTTAAGGTCTTCCCTAACAATAAACTCCTAGGTCCTTTTCACATATCTTCTTTTTTAATTTGACCTCATCCATGTAATACTATTTCTTCATATTGTTTTTCCTCAGTGCATAACCACACATTAAGTGGCACTGAATTTCATTCTCCATTTGTTCACCCATTTTACAATGTTGTTAAGGACTGTTTGTATTTTATTTACATCCTCATCTGTGTTTGCTGTACTTCCAATTTAGTATCATCAGCAAACTTATTTCATGTACTAAACATACCGTTCCCAAGGTCGCCAATGACCAGACTGAATAATTCCAATCCCAAGACTGATCTCTGGAGTACCCTAATTGTGACATTACCATCCTTAAAAATATTGTCCATTATTCCTACTTTTTGTGTTTAGTGTGTGAGACAGTTTTTAATCCATCTTATTAAATGGCTCTTAATTCCCAGCTGAGTAAGTTTTTCAGTTAATTTATTATGTGATACAACATCAAATTCTTTGCCTCGATCTAGAAAGATGACATCAATAGCATTCACATTATCTACATCTCTAATGATGTTCTCATACTGTAGAAGGTTAATAGATTCATAATGCATGACCTGCCAGCTTTGAAACCATGTTGCAGTTTGTCATGTATGCCCAGTTTCACTAATTCTTCTTCTGCTATTCCCTTTATCAATGTTTCCATTAGTTTTCCTATAATTGAAGTTAGATTGTTCTATAATTACCAGGTGATTCCCTAGTACCATCTTTGAATACTGGCACCACTTGAGCTGCTCTCCATGCTGCCAGCACTTCCCCTTTATTGAGGGACATGTTAAATAAGTGTTGCAGTTTTAGTTACAGCTCATTTGATGTTTCTTTGATAAGCCTTGGTCCGATGCCATCCAGCCTTGCTGCTTTGTCAGCATTATGTTTCTTGATGTTACTTTTGATTTCTTTGTTAGAAATGGTAATTGTTTGATTATCCTTTATGGTGATCCGGATACTACTGTCATCCTTTTGGAAAACAGAACAGAACATTTGCTTTGCGATTTTCTGGTCATTCTTAATTAGTCAAGGCTAGGTCAAAGAAAGACAATTTTATTTATATGATACCCAATCCTTAGGACTCTGGGTGCCTCACAATAAATAAAGCAAATTGATAACAAACTTAAGAACAAAATACCAAATTCAAACAATTGAGTCACAAAGCTGGGCCCAAAACTTAAAATTAAAAAAAAAATGGATTTAAAAAATGTTTTTGAAATGGTCAGTGAGGAAGCCTCTCTTATCTCCTGGGGATGGTCACTTCACAGAATTGGGTCTGCCACCCCAAATGCCCTATCTCCTGAGGATTTCAAATGGGATCTTGGCACCAACAAGAGATCTGCCACTGCTGACCAGAGGGGATGGCCAGGAGTGTAAGATATCAGAAAGTGTTTCCAGGTAGCTCAGATCCAGACTATGCAGGGTTTTGTATGTTGACAAGCACACCTTGAAGCTGATGTGCCACCACACCGGCAGCCAGTGAAGACAATGGTGAATCAGCATGATATGCTTGAACTGCGTGGACCCAGCAACCAGCCAAGCTGCCATGTTCTGAACTAGCTGCAAATGGTGTAACAGCCTCATGGAAAACTCTAAGTAAAGAACGTAAAAGTAATCCAACCTACTACTTGCTAAAACTGAACCAGACTGACCCAGTTCCACCAGTAACACCTCCACTTTCAAAGGGCTGAGTCTAAGCCAGCATGTTGCCATCCACTCCTGAATTTCTCTATGACACTCATTCAGTTCTGATACCATTGCAACATTATCAGGGGCACAAGACACATACTGTATAGCTGGGTATTATTGCTATATCAATTAAAACCCAATTCATAGTGTCTAATGATCTCCCCCAAAGGTAACATGTACATGGCCAGTAACATGGGGACCAAAATCAACCCCTGAGGCACACCACAGCAGAGTGCAGCATTTCTCAATGTAAATGAGCCAAGTATCACCTGCTGCACCCTGTGGACATGTAAGACTTAAACCACCACAACACCATTCTTGAAAGTCCTACATAGTGCCTCAGATGAGCCAATAACACTCCATGATCCACCACCTCAAAAGACAAAGAGAGGTTTGCAGAACAAGAATGGGACATTACCCACTATAGCTTGCTTGGAGGAGATCATGATGCACCCTGATTAACATGGTCTGCGTGCTATGGAGAGGATAAAACCTGGATTGGAAGGGACCATAGATGTCTTATTTTCAGGATGTTGTTTCAACTAAACCCCCACTACTTTCTCAATCAACTTTTCTAAAAAGGGACTGTTCAAGACAGGCCTGTATTTGGAGAGATCATCAGGGTCCAAAGAAGATTCTTATGGAGGGGTCTCACCACTGCCCTTTTAAGGGAAGATGGGAAAACTCCCCTCCCCAAGGGAACACCTCATGATCTCAACCACAATCAGGCTGAGTGAGTCCCAGCATTTTAAAGGGAGCTGGGTTGGCCCAGGGTTCATTGCAAAGGAGGTGGGATGCAAACTAGACACCACCCAGAAAATGACATCTGACCCCACTGGCTCAAACTCTTCCCATAAAAACGGAATGCCTCTGTCTGACAAAGTTTGGATACTGTCAGTCGACAAGAGACTGATTCAGGATATCTCAGCCAGAATAGAGGACATCTTGTTTAGAAAGAACCAGTTAAACTCCTCACATTTATCAAGAGATAGACTCTGCAGGACTGGAGACAGACTAGATTTAGTAGTCTGTCCACAGAGTTGAAGAGCTGAGCTGAACAGTTCCTTCCAGCAGCAATCACTAGTGAAAGGAACGTTAACTTTTTCAGGGTGATTGCCCACTGATACTCATTGTAATGGGCCCTCAGCGCTACTTTATCCTCATCCATTTGGGATCATTGCCAACAATGCTCCAACCTCTGCCCCTTAGTCTTCAGCATCCTCAGGTCAGCATCATACCATGGTGACGTGAGGAGGGAAATCAATGGGTGGACACAGACATGTGCTAGGGAATGAAGTGCAGTTGCAAGGGCCCAGTTATATCCTTCAAAAACTATCTCAGCTCACATTGAACAGGCTATCTCCATGTCCAAGATGTACAGTACCACCAAGAAGCTTTGAAGCTCCAGATTTAAGAGCAGTAACTGATCATCTCCAGAGGAGCAGTAAAGTGAGGAACCCAGTAAAGGAACTCCCTATCAGGTCATAATGTCATTCGCTTAATAGCATACGACATTATAGCTAACCCGTAAGAGCGCTGTCTAGGACAGTGAATGGTACAATACCGTGTACACTGCTGTACTCAGTATTGCACCATTCACACACTCCCAGGCAGAGGATAAGACCTCTGCTGGGAGTGGGTTTCGTTGAGCAGCTGCCATGGCTCATGGGACAGAGGCACAGCAGCAGGAACCCAGGCACTGCGTCTGGGACCGGGTTTAATTCCCAGTCCTAGAAATTTAATTTTTTTTCGGTCTTTGTGCACTTCCGAGTTGGACCCCGGAGTTAGAATCTTTAGTAGGGGGTCGGAGAGTGCAGCCCCTAACAGGGTATGGGGGTGGAGTCCAGCAAGAGTTATGCTGTATGGCATAAATCGTGCTGTATTGGCAGCACGATTTAGACATGTGGCATAATGTCTTGTGACATTATGACCCCATGCCAAGGAAGTCCACAACATGATCATCTGGCCAAGCAACAGGATCAGCCCTGACATCACTGATCTCAAGACCCAATGACAAGACCAGATCCAAGGCATGACAATGCTGGTGGGTACCAGAGGCAACCACCTGTACAAAGCCCAGAGAAATTATCATCTGGAGGAAATGCAGTTCAAAAAAATAAGTTTCATCATAAACCCAAGCATTAAAGTCACCCAAAACCAAGAGACTCGGAGACTCCACCACTAGAGTAGCCATGAAATTCTCCAGTTCCTGCAGGAATTTCTGCCCTTATCCAGGGGGATGCTATATGAGCATGATCATGCACCTTGTACCTGGCCCACCCTTAACAGCAACACATTCAAACAATCTGGAATCTGCCAAGGCTTATGCCATCAGTCACAAAATGGATCTAAAACTGCTGGTTACCCCATCCCCCTGTGCTCCTGCCTAGTGTAATGCACCATGGAGAACCCGGTGGAATGGATGGCTCCAGCACAGGGCCTGTATCTTCCCCCACCCAGGTCTCTGCAATACATGCCAAGTCTGCAGAGGAATCTGCAGTGAGTGTCTCCATTATGGCTGTTTTATTCCTAAGAGACCTGGAGTTACCTAAAACTGTCCAAAGGGGAGCATCTGAGTCAGCCAGTCCATTAGTCACCTGCTGACCAGGAAACTCAGGGGTCTGAGGAATAGGTATCTTGCAGGGAGGACCCCTCTTCTGTAAAGGACTACTCCCTGGGCACATCCCAGATACCACACTCCTAATTGAACTCCTGTCTACCCATGGAGCAGGTCTATATTTTGAGTAATGCCCCTGGAGGATCCCCAGCCCTCTGATGCAGTTGATGACAGCTGCAAGTAGAGTGCAAGGGAATCCTCCAATGGGATGCCACACTTGTAGTTGCTCTGCAGACTCAGAGTAGACTAAAAGGGGCCTGGCTACTACTAAGCACATAGTAACAAAATAACCCACCCACACAATAATAATAAATGCAACCTGACAATGATAACCACACTACACCCAATATAAGACAACCTAACCTCAGTAAAACAAATATCCATCCCAAACTTCATACAACAACCACCATTTAGGTTATAAGATAACTAAAATTGTACAATGGCAAGAAAAATTGCTGGACTCTGGTCAGACTAGGAATAGACCCATGCTGTTATCCTGGTATAATATCACGGATCTAATCCCAACACACACATGACCACATCACACATACAAGCATTAAAAAGAAGTACTGCCCACTGCCAAGTACCTGCACTGCCTTGTGTACTTATAAAGCCCTCGTGCATCCCTTCAGGGGTGAGATTCAGTTTTTCCAGCACTAATAATGCATTCCAGACTTAGCCTCAACAAGTTCACAATGCAAGTTTATAAAAACACATATTGTACAACAAAAATGAAGTGAAAAGCTGAATGTACCATGTCTAAATCTCTGTTGAGGTATTCTATGAGTGTCTTCTGAGTTCAAAACTGCCGCGCTCGCTCCTGAAACAACGGGCCGCATTTGCATCAATTAGGTAAACAACCCCACCCCATACACTTTATCCCAACTACTTGCATAGATTTAGTCACTTCAGCTAATTAAACTAAGAAAAGCCACTCTATATGAGTGTCTTCACTGTCAGCGAGCGTATCTTCAAACAGCCACCACGTGGCTCTCACTAGCTTGCTCGCTCTTTGAATCACTTTGTCCTTTTTTTTAATGTTAAACCTTACCAAGTAAAACAAATATTCTTCCTACCACCTTCCTGCATCCTTTCCTCTCATTTTGAAAGTATCAAGGCAGCAGGTAAACGGTTGGAACGAGCAGTGAAGTAGAGGTCAATATCGCATTAATGACAGCACCAGGATGAAAGGCAAGTTAGCGGAATACAAACATATAAAAAAAATTAAAACAACTGAAAACCTTCTGCTGCACAAAACATAAACAGTGAGGGTACAGGGCACATGATGACCAAAGATTAGCAGCACTGACAACACGTTCCTATGGGAACTACAGAGGACATGAAAACACAGCAGCTCCACCTATTGGCTTAAACAAAAAATCTGCTCTATTTTTCTATAAAGTAACCTTACCCATTAGAAATATGACAAAAAATACTTTCATTGTACTTTTTCAATCTTTTTTTTTCCTTTTTTTACAAATGAGCCATTGTATAATAGCAAAAATGCACTCCAGGGTGTCTGTTGTGCTGGGATAATGTCACTTCTGGGGTGATTAGTTGCACTCAGCCTGCAGCCTCGTGCCTAATCACCCCAGGTGTGATGTTATCCCAGCACAACACACACCCTGTCATGCATTATTGCTTAATTAACTCCCCACCAATCACACACCATTCACACCATGTACATACCAAATCCTAACACACCCAGAGGCACTCCAACTTTACAACAAATAAAATAAACATTTAAACAATAAAATGAATAAAATAAGTCCAGAAACCATATCCAATTGGTTCAAAAGTCTGAGACTGTGCAATGATGCAGAATACACAAATATGAGAAATTGATAAAACACCATTCCTGCTGCCACCAGGAGAGGGATTACTGTATGTCCCAGTACAAGCAGAAACTGATCACAGATGGTTTAGGGTAGAGTATAGGAAAAAAAAGAATGGGGGAGCGCTCTCACTGTAGCTCCACATCCCAGTGATGATCCCCAGAATTTCAAGGAATCACTCTCTCACAGTGACCCCAAAAAGGCTGTCATAAAACAAAGCAAAGTGCTCTCACCACCGTCTCCATTCTTGATGGATCACATCAGGTGAAGGAATAGTCCTCATCATTAAATAGGTAGATACTCTCCTCACCAGGTTCTACTTGCAGTTGGAGGACCACGGAGAATTGTTAATAAGGAAAGAAAACTTTCTTCTCACCGAGAGACCAGCAAGCAGTTCCCACAGGCTGCCCTGTGGCTAAGAAAAAGACTCTAAAGGATGCCCAGCTTCTCAGACACTGCACCCCATCAATTTACAAAGTAGGGCATGCTCCTGCAGGCAAACACCCATCAGTCAGAGGATATACTGCAACACAACAGGAAACACTGGACCATAGTCTTAGTTTTAATGCTGATATGGAGTGAAAAAGCCTTTCCTCTATCCAGGTGTGGCAGCTGTTACAACATTGCCCAACTCCCGCTACTGGAGAAACCATATCAAAAGCTAAAACCAGCAATGTTATAGGCATGAGCAGGCAGCAAAATAGCAGGTACTGTAAACTGGAATGGACTAAATGTACTATAAGGCTATAAATTATAGCTCTGTTCTTGTGTTCTCATGTTCAAAAGATACCAGAACCACAAGCATGTTGAAAAAAGCCAGCTAGAACACACAAAAGAGCTCCCAAACAGAGAGCTCAGAGACAGCCGCCCAATGTGGCAGCCATCTTGTATTCCCTTCGCTAGGAACCAGCCAATCTTGATGGGCCTATATTGTTGTTTTCCCTTTTTTTGGGGGGGGAGTTGATGTAACTGTACAACTCCTTAAATGTTTTGTTTATTATTTGCCAGTTTGACCTCATAAGCATATTTAGCATTTCTTATTTCCTTCTTTATTGATTTTGTTAGGTTTAAGTTGCTCACATTCCCTGTACATGGGTGTCTTATATTTAATTTATACATTTTTCTTATCATATTACCTATGCTGTTAGTAAACCAGGAAATATTTTACAGTGTTTGTTGTATACTCTTTTACATGGTATGTACTGATCCCTTATTTCTTTAAATTTGTCTATTAAGATTAGCCAATACTTGATGGAATTGCTTCCCCTGAATTCTTTCTCCCTTTCCAATTTGCAGTTTCTTTTCTTATAGTAGTTATTTTCTTATTATAGTAGTTTTTTTTTATTTATTAAGTACCCAATCCCACAGGCTCTGGCACCTTAGAAACACATAAAGCAATTTACAGCAGCACAATCAATAAATACTGTATGGAATATTTCAAATAGCTTTTTTTGTATGTATATACTATATGTCATTGGGGTAGGCCATTGAAAAAAGATGGTATTCAAAGCCTCTCATAAATATCTCAACTGAAGTGGCCTCCCTATGCTCACAGGGCAGCTGATTCCAGAAAACTGGTGCTGTCACCACAAAAATCCAGTCCCAAGATAGCTTTAAATGCGATCTGGGAATCTTCAATAGTCCCACCTCAGAAGAACAGAGGGAGCAATCAGGAACATATGGAAACAGGATCTCTTTTAGGTAGCTTGGACCCAGACTGTATAGGGAATTTTATGTTAACAACCCTATCTTGAAGGAGCTGTACCACCTCACAGATAGTCAGTACAACATCTGCAAGGCAGGAGAGATAGTCTTGGAGCAAGGAACTCTGGCGATCAATTGAGCTGCAGCATTCCACACTAACTGCAAGTGATGCATCAAACCTCCAGATAGCCCATGATAAAGAGCATTACAATTGTTCAGTTTGGATGTAGCAAAGGTATTCACTAGTGTCTTCAGGTCCCAAGAGCTAAGATAGGGACTGATGTGGGTGATATTCCTAAGATGGAAAACCCCACCAAGGATCACATCTGACACCTGATGCTCTAGTGTTAGCTTATGGTCCATGATGATGCCCAGATTCTTGTCTCTATCTTTGGGAGTAAACTGAGGGAGGCCAAGAAGTAATAGAGACATGGCTTCCCTCGATCCACCACACTCCAGATACTAGAATCCACTAGTAACACTTCAGTCTTATCTGGATTCATTCAAAGCCAGCTGGAAGCCATCCAATAATTGATCAGAGTCAGGCACCCATTAAGCAAAGAGGTTGCATTTCCCTCCCCAGGGGCAAATGATAAGTACAGCTGAGTCCCATCTTCATAACAATGAAAGTGCATACTGTACCTATGAATCACCTCTCCTAGTGGCAGCATGTGTATCGCAAATAACGTGGGCAACAAGACTGAACCAATGGGACTTCACTGATAGGGCAGTTGGACTTGAAAATAAATTGACTCACACAACCAGCTATATCCTACTGGAGAGGAAGAACTCAAGCCACCACAACACAATGCCTCTGAGTCCCATCAAATCCCTCAGTCATGCAGTCCATGTTCCATCATTTACAGTGTCAAATGGTGATGAGAGATTGAGTAGATCCCAGATAGAACACTTACCTCCATCTCTTGCTAGGAGAAGATAATTTTGCACCCTGACATATGCCATCTCTTTGTTGCGTCGCCCCCTGAAGCCAGATTGGAAAGACTTGTAGATAGAGAAAGCCTTCAAGTGCATTTCCAGCTGTGTCACCACTACCATCTTAATCACCTTTCCCAAAAAGGGAAGACTCGAGACGGGCCTGTAATTTGCCAAGTTGTCCAGGTCCAATAATGGTTTCTTCAGGAGGGGTCTCACAACAGCCCTTTTCAGTGCCACCAGAAACATACCCTCCCCAAGAGAACACCGGACACTGTCAGCACTTACCTGATGCAAGGACTCCTGGCAGTCCAGTAACAGCAGGGTAGAACTTGCATCCAATAAACAGGCTGAGGGATGCCACTTCATGACCGCCCAAAGACTCTCCTCAATAGACACAGGGTGAAACTCCTCCCAGACAGACCAAAGGCCTCCAATAGCCACAGATTTGGCTGTGTTTGGCCCTGACAAACCACTCATGGAGACTGAGGAGCAGATAGTGGATACCCTATCATGGACTAACTGGCCAAACTCGTCGCAATGTTTGAGTGTCAAATTTCCCTTGCCATGTAGGCAGGTAAGATGTAGCAACCTATCCACAGTGTGGAAGAGCTGAGCTGGTCTGCTCTTCACTGCAACTATCACCCGTGACAGGAACTCTGCCTGACTCAGGGTGATTGTCCCCTGATACTCTCTATAGTGAGCTCTCAGGGTTAGCTTATCCTCTACTGATCCCAGTCTCTGCCAATAATACTTAAATCACTGCATTTTGGTCTTCAACTATCTGAACTCTCACTAAACCAGGAGCAGCTCTGTTGGGAGGCTCTTAGGCATACACAACAGGGTACAACTGAGTCAAGAGCCACAGTGATAGACTTATTATAGGCCCCCACCACAGTCTTGGCCCCTTCAGCTCATACCTGCAACAGGCTTGAGCAGTCCAGTACTTACAGGAATCTCAAAGGCTCCAAATCTCTTAAAGGTCGATACAGGGCTAGCTCCACGGGAGGGGGGGTTGTATGCTTTGGGGAGGGGGGCCCTACATTATGTTGATTCGACCAACTAATGTGATCAACCTCAACATTGAACATATTGAGCCCCAGTGGGAAACCAGATCTAAGGTGTGACCAGACTGTCTGTCCACAGCTGCCAAACCCCATTGGCTTACACTTGAACACAAAATTGATTGCAACCCACTACTGTTTGTATTTAAATGCTGAAATGGATTTGTTCCTTCATACTTCTCTGAGTTACTGCATCATTACCTTCCAACTCAGTGACTTCACTCCTCTGATGGACTTCCCTGCAATGTACCTATCACCGCACAGCTCCCACATTCAGCAACACAGCCTTCTTGGTATGTGGCCCTACTCTTTGGAATGGACTTCCTCTGGTAATCTGAGCATGTGCCAATATTGAGCCCTTCAAAAGTTAACAAAAAATCCATTCTATCGAATAGTTTTTAACACTCCTGTTTGTATCTTGACTTTGTTCAAAGCCTTGCAATTTGTAAAGGAGCTATTGAAATAGTTCTGTAATGAATAAAGAACTTAACAGTTTTTGACTCACTAGTGTACACATTTTATAGTTTAAAGCAGTGGTTGATGTGGATATGAATATGGATTTGGATATGGATATGTTGTAGTTAATGTGAGGTTAACAGTTCCATCTGAAATCAATCAAAGCAGCAGAGCACACCAGTCTGTTGATAGTTAACTAATTTGCATGGCAAAAGTTCAAGTATTACTTACAACACTTTCAAAACTAAAAAAAGTGATACTTAATAAAAACAATTTACAGTGGGCAAAAAAAACATCAAGCAGCCGAGTCTGTCATATGGTCCAAGCGTATCACATTGGTGGTTTATAACCTGCACTGGCTTCCAGTCTGGTGGCATATTTACTTATACATATTTGTTGATACCGGCTCAGTGATGCTGAGGGTTGAGGCATTGTATGCCACACCTCACTCCACACCAGCGACCCTTCTTCAAAAATGAGCACGGGACACCAGAGGTCAGCTGAGGAGGGAGAGGACTGAGTATCTCAGTGACTGCTCTCCTCTCCCAAGGACAGAGGACTTCTGGTTCTGCCAAATGATTGCCACCAGGTGGAGGCCTTCTTGTAGTGCAGGATGGGAGACTCAGTAAGTGGGAGGTGCTGCAGTACTCTGAGGCGTGCACATGCCTCCACACATGCATGCCGATGTATACACCCCAGCAACATGATCGGAGAGAAAACTGGAGGAAAATGACAGTGGGACAGGCATATTTAAAGCCCTGCCACTGATCCCTCACCTGCCTCTCCATCAGGATGCCTATGGCCAGAACTGGATAATTGATCTTGGGTGAGGGGACAATCCTTCTTCTCCTGACCCCATGGGGGGGTGGGAGGCCATGGGGGAACACGGACCTGCTGGTAAGTCCAGGGAGGTTTAAGATACTGCGGGTTGGTGAAGCAGGATGGAAGGGAGCTTAGTTTGTCCAGGCCACAAAGGAGGATAAAAATCTATATAACAGAAAGATCTGTTTGTTGAACAACAGAGCCCTACATAATTTGGGTATTGGCTATGTGAAAGACTTTCTGTCTGAATACACTCCTGTCCAATGCTGTGTTTTGCTGATGTGGACCTCCTTACTCTTCCATGTTCCCAACTGAAGTCTTCTGGGGATCAGACCTTTGGGGTCACTGCCTCATTGATGTGGAAATCTCTTCTGCTTCATATTCAACATCAGTAAATGCTTTTACAGTTCTGTCAAAAGCTTATCTTTTCAATTTAGTTTTTGGGTCTGACTAAACAAATTAACCAATCAACTGATAGTCAGCATTGCTATTTTATTATGTTTTAACTAGAGGTAAGCAAAGTTTACTTGGCATTTCGGCAGATTTGCAGAGCTGGGGACTGCAATTTGCATTGTTAGTCACCAGGCAGATTGGCCAAATTTGTGTGCCAAATGGACAATTTTCAGGAGAATCCCAAGGCAAATTGGGTGGAAATCATAATATTCCCTACCCCCACCCTGCTGGGACACTCCTCCTTCCTGGCCCAGCAAACATCATTAAGATACAGCTGCCTGTAGCTGTTACAAAAGGGAATCCTTCCCCCCACCTGTGTGCCAAATTCACTCCCCTCACCTCCCCCCACCTGAGTCCCATTGTCTTTAATACATACATGCAGTCCACCACCCAACCCTACTCCATTCCCTGCCACTGTCCTTCCCCACCAGCATTCACAGCATTCTTCACTATAAAGATAGACTAAAGGAGCTCAATATGTACACTCTGGAGGAGAGGAGGGAGAGGAGGATATGATTGTGACCTTTGAATACCTCATAGAGGTAAATAAGATGTATGAGGGAAGTATTTTTCAGAAAAAAGGTGCTCAATAACAAGAGTACTTGTTATAAAGTTTGAAGTGAGTAGTTTCAGGAGAGATGTGAGGAAGTACTTCTTCACAGAGAGAGTGATGGATTCTTGGAAGAACCTTCCAGCAGAGGTGGTGGGTACTAAAACAGAAGTGGGATTCAAGAATGCATGGGATGGGCAGAAGGGAATCATAGTGGAAAGGAAGGGAGAAAGAGTATAGCTCAAGTAGAGTCTGTGGGAAAATGTAGGTAAGAGAAAATGGACAGACTAGGTGTGCCAAGTGCCCCTTATCTTCCTTCACATTCTATGTTTCTATGTAAAATCAACCTGCAAAGACAAGAAATGGTCCCAAAGTGCAGAATGTCTGCTCTGTTCAGTGCCAACTCCTGTCTCATAATGGCTTTAATGAATGAATGGTGATGTCTTTGCTCCTTGTAAAACCTGATTGTTTGAAATTCACTGTGGTGTTCATTGTGGTTCAATGATTGCTTGAAGCACCACTGCTATTACCCTAACTTCGGCACTGCCCTTTAAGGCATTGGTGTTTGAGTATATTTTCATTCCTTGAAGGACAGTGCCAAAGTTCAGACAAAGCCAATGCTGCCTCAAGCAATCATTCAAACCCTGAGGAACTAATCACTACATAATCAGAATGATTTAGGGGACTTTGTACCTTAATGTCACAATTCCAGACTTTTGTGGCTTTGTGCTCTAACCCTAACAAATGCCTAAATGTTGCTTTTTGCAAATAATTCTATACATACATCACACTGGATACTTAAACATTGTTGGAATAAAAAAAACAATCATAGGAACCATGGTGTCTCACATCAACTCCATATATAATAACTAAAATATCTTATTGGCCAAAACTAATTTTATTTTTCCTATAATAAAGTATGGCGCTGGTTGATGGTCTGGCTGAATATCAACTTAGTTGACTATTATACCAAGAATTCTGTTTTAAAAACATTGAATGAAGAAAAAGTGAGTAAGAAAATAAAATCATTTTAAAGTGATTTGTATGCTTCTTTGAGCAGCATTAGGGAGAACATGCACTAAATACTGCATGTTTCAAAATACAGACTAGTCATACGTGGGCTATGGAAATTATGAATAAACATTTCCAGTTAATATATTAATTTACAGTTGCCAGTGGCAACACGATAAATGGGTCCCTCTGTCAAGTAATGCTGTTTGTTATTTTCTGTTGAGAACCCTGTCTCCGGCACTCACTGTAATCTGCAGTCTGGTGTCCTCCCATCCCAGACACCAGCCTACCCTTGACATTAGCTGTTCATGGTTGGGCTTATGAGATGTCATCCCCTTTGGTGTCCATAATGCAGTGAGTCCACAAGGTAACTGACAGCTGGCGATGTGTCACGTTTAGGACATAAACTGCAAGGAGTTTTGTGCTTGGGCTTTCTTTTTACTTACTGATTAAATTTAGTTTCTACTGTTTTTACCTTTTGTGCATTATATGTAAGGCTGTGACCCTGTGCTCAAGGTCGTTGTTGGTTCAGGACCCAAGAGTACCATCTGTGGCATCCACTTGGCCTGGAGTATTTCCACTACTGTTCAGCTCTCAGCTGGAATGTCAGCAGCCAAGGCTCCAGTGTGTGAGCACACAGGCAAGCTCCTCAGCTGCTTCACCATTTGCAGTAACATTTGTGGTTACTCAAGTGGTTCTAACACGGTGGAGAATGGTAATCTCCTTCCATGGAGTAGGATCCGTTTCAGTCTTTGTACCTTCTCCTCCAACCAGCCCTCTCTCATTCCCAAACTCAGACTGCCTGCACAGCGAGCAGCAGTGCTGCCTCTGCACTGAGAGTCTGGCTCCCTCTATCCAGTAATGCTTTTCAGTCATGTTTAGGATTGGAAATAAGGTTGTGTGATGTAGTAACAAGAGCACTGATCTGTGAGAGAGGAGGTATTGTTTCTTCTTGCCACATTCATTGATTCACCAGGTGTTTTTCAGATGGTGCTTTGACTTCCCTGAGCTTTAGTTCTCTGAGTTATGATGTTAGATAGAAGGAGGGCCTAACTATAAACAAGATTTTGCTTCTCAGTTGGGCTATCAATGGTAAATAAAAATGTTGGTAGCTCTTTGACCACATAAGGTTTGGTGAACAGTGGAACTTGTTGGTCATCAGTCACCTGATTGCTGAGTTATATTTTGCATCCCGGTGGCAACACTAATAAAAAAGGTGCAGAGGTTCCAAGCATCAGTTTCCATCATGACTAAAAATATCCAGATACTATAAGATTCTCCCACCTAAGCATTTCCAATTTAACCACTGTGTGTGTGTGTGTGTGTTGGGGGAGGGGTCACCACCTTCAGCACACTGACTTGTAGACTGGTGAACTGGCATAGAAACTGGCTGTGGGGCAGGAAGTAGAGGGTGGTGGTAAATGGAATCCAGTCCGAGGAAAATGGGGTGACCAGTGGGGTACCTCAAGGATCAGTCCTGGGGCCAGTCCTTGTTAATGTCTTTATTAGTGACACTGCAGAAGGGCTGGAAGGGAGGGTTTGCCTATTTGCAGATGACACCAAGATCTGCTACAGGGTAGACATTCCTGATGGGGTGGAGAAAATGAGGAGGGACCTACGAAAACTAGATAAAATGGTCTGAAGTGTGGCAACTTGGGTTCAATGCAAAGAAGTGCAAAATCATGTACCTAGGATGCAGAAACTCTGCAGAAAGTTACTGGATGGGGGGGTGCAGACAGTCACCAGGGAAGAAAGGGATTTGGGGATTATCAACCCAGATGACTTTAAGGTGGACAGTGTACAAAGGCTGTAGGGACGGCCAGTGGCATGTTGGGGTGCATTGGTAGGGGTATCACTGGCAGAAGAAGGGGGTGGTGATACCATTATAGAAAACACTGATGAAGCCTCATCTGGAGACTGTGTGCAGTTCTGGAGACCACATCATCATAAGGATGTAGACACTGTGGAGGCAGTTCAGAGAAGGGTGACTAACATAGTGCAGGGCTTGCACCAGAGGACATATGAGGAGAGATTAAATTATCTCAATATGTATACGCTTGAAGAGAGGAGGGAATGGGGAGATATGATAGAAACCTTCAAGTATCTTAAGGCCATTAACAAAGTGCAGGTGGGTAGCATCTTTCAGTATAGGAGGGGTACAAGAACGAGGGGGCACAATATGAGATTGAAGGGGGAGGACAGGGAGCAATATGAGGGAATTCTTCTTCATGGAAAAGGTGGTGGATGCTTGAAATACAGCACAAAGGGTCTGGCAAGCTCAACCCATCACATTTACAATACATCTGTATAAGATTTATTGGGGTGCACCTCGTGTGTGACCAAATAAAAACATGTAATTAAGGTACCAGTGCCCCCACTCTGCTGCTTAATAGCCTGCAATTTATTCAAATAACACCAGTATTTTTCCTTTTTTTAGATTGTTAGAGGGGGTTCTTGGTCTCATCTTTCAGCTGAAATTGGTTCAAGCCTGACCACTGTGACAAAGTGACCACCTCATCAGTCAGGAAAGGCATCACATTTTACCTCACCATTCTGAGCTGTGGTTCCTCTGCTTTCTCTATATCTTATGGGGAATCAACACTCTGGCTTCCTTTTTTATATCATGTGCCCTGGCCAATGAGAGGTTCACCTGTAAGCTCACCAATTAGGAGAAGGCCACAGTTCTCCTGCACGCAATTCAGTACAAAGGGTTTGGCAAGCTCAACCCATCACATGTACAGTCAATGCCATTTATAACGGACACATTCATGTATACAGATTGTGCCTGTTATAAAGCATTGTCGCTGTAACCCAGAACTGAAAAAAACAGTTGAGTAATATTTTATGCTGGTAAAACACAGTAATCATTTATTAAGTGAATTAAGTGCATTACATTACTGTTCCCCCGAAACTCAAC
Source organism: Neoceratodus forsteri (assembly GCA_016271365.2). Lineage (NCBI taxonomy): Eukaryota > Metazoa > Chordata > Ceratodontiformes > Ceratodontidae > Neoceratodus > Neoceratodus forsteri. Next base: position 1,605,436,958 of record CM057450.1, read on the forward strand.
CCCAAGTTAGTGTCCAGAAACAAGCAGTGTCACAGCTCTTTTTAGGATGTTTCTTACTTTATGTTGAAGAACTCCTCGATTGTCATTTGGCATCCTTGTTTTATATCATAGGGGGCCCAGACCTTCTCTGCTGTTGCTAGGGCATTCCACTCCAGAACCATGTCTGGGTGCTGCTCCATCATTTGTCTGAGCATCAGCAAGGTGTGTTTTACATCCAAAGTTGTAACTTTTATTTCAGGTGTCAGAGTGGCTCAGTTGGTAGCACATCCGCCTCTGGACCAGAAGGTCATGGGCTCTCATCCCACAACAGGATTGGGCTTGCACCTAAAAATCGCTGGCATCCGAGTGCAGTATTGGGGGGGTGCTGTACTGCTGGGGTGTGCCATCCTTCAGATGAGACGTTAAACTGAGGTCCCTTCTACCCGTCCTGGTGGGTGTCCAGGTGGAAGTAAAAGAACCCAGGGCACTCTTCGCAAAGAGTAGGGGACATTCCCGGTGTCCTGGCCAACATTCCCCTTCCTATAAACTGGTTCATTTCAAACTTTATTGGATTTCAAATTGAGATTAAATTATCTCTTTTGCAATTGAATCCACATTTAACATAACATCATATAAACAAACATACATACATAATTTCAGTTTCAATATAATATTGATTCATTTTAGTTATACACAAACTCACATATCAATAATTCATTCAATTATCAATAGTTCATGCAATTATCCAGGCTGTGTGTGGGTGATGATGTGCGATATGGCCACCACTACACATTCAGTCACTTCACTACCAGTCTAGCATTGCTTGTAAAGCACTTTGGGATACACTGTGTATGAAAAGCACTATATAAATGCTGATTCTTCTTCTTCTTCTACCAAGTCTTCACCCTCTTCGTCTTCAGTGTTTGGTTCTTCCTCTGTACAGAGTGTCTAAAGGACCTGTGCCATGTCATCTACGCACGGCTCCTCCTCCACATCACCAAGGTGACAGACAGCCTCGAACTCCTCCTCACTCAACCTAGCTGGTGCACTTATCAGATCCTCTACTGGCAATGGATCTGTGTCCGCTCCCCCTTGTTCACCTGATTGATGCACAAACCCAGCTTTTCTGAAACAGTGGTGAATGGTTAGAATTGTGACTGAATCCCAGGCAGCCTTCAGCATTCTAACAGCATCAAGCACGTTGATTTTTTTTCAAACACTGGGCAGCAGTAATGTGAATGGGAAGTGCAGGGGTATGGTCACTAGCACTTGCACTGGCTCCTTCTCTGTCATTGTCCAGTTCATCCAGGATGCGCTGCTGCATGGCTTGAACATAGTGTTGCTTAAGGCTGTAAATTATGCCTTGGTCTAATGACTGTATGATACAGGTGGTGTTAGGAGGCAGGAACACCAACTGTATGTTATGCAGCCCTTGAACAGCTGGATGACCAGAAAAATGATCCAATATGAGGGCAATCCTCCTTCCTCTCAGTGCCCTAGCTCACTGACGTAACCAGTTGGGGAAAATGTCAGCAGTCATTCATGCTGACCTGTTGGCATGGTAAAGGACCAGCAAGTGGTTTACACCATGAAAGCAACAAGGCATCAGTGACTTCCCGATGACAAGGAGGTCTGACTTTTCGATGCCTGTCATGTTGTAGCGTGCAAGCACCGACAAATGCTCCTTTGCTTTTTTTGCACCAGTAAAGCTTCAGCTTTAAAAGTCATGGTTCCTGAGCTGACACATCTGAAATAATCCCCGACTCATTACAATGGAAGATGTCCTCAGGTGAAAATGATGAAATTAATCCAGACAAGACTTCCTGGACCCAGTGCTGAGCTGCATCTTCATTTGCATTCTGCTGCTCACCATGTGCACATTTAAATACAATATTGTGCCTAGTTTTCCATCTTTGGAGCCACCCATCTGAAGGTGAAAAATCAGGGTGGTCCAGCACTTCTGCAAGCTGCTTTGCTTTTTGCATTAGAAGGGACCACTGATCATAGCATCATGCCCACAGGTATTTGCAAGCCAGCGGAGGAGAGCATCCTCCACTTCACCATCCTTGCCTTCCCTTTTACGCTTCCTGTCAGGGTTTACATTTTGATGCCAGTCATGCATAATCTGCTTCTTCTAGTGCAATAGGTCACCAATTGTAGATGCAGGAAGGGAAAAGTGCATCTCTAGTTCTCACTGACTCATCTTAGGCAAGCTTCCAATTTTGTTTAAAAGTTCAACCTTTTCAGTAAGGGACATTGCCTTATGCTTTGCTATCATTGTCCTACAAGAGCTATGAATTTACTGCAAATGAAGTGCGACTGTAAAAATTGCTTTATCTAGAGGTAAGGTCAGTTAAGGGCAGTTACATCAATTAACACCTACGAAGGTGAGGCAACTCTTACAGTGATGCTTCAAAGAAATGACAGAAATAGGCGTCCGGTAAGTAACGTTATAACCATGGGTTTTAACATAGGAGTCTGTGGAGTGTGACAAGTGATTACTGAGAAGTGCCCTATGTATCCGATTGCACGCATTAAGCGTGGTCACTATAGCTGGAGCAGACTATACAATACATCTTTATAAGATTTATAGGGGTGCACCTGGTGTGTGACCAAATAAAAGCATATAATTAAGGTAACTGTACCCCCCCCCAACTCTGCTGCTTAAAAGCCTGCAATTTATTCAAATAACACCAGTAACCCAGCAGTCATTTTTGGAATAACCTTTAACCCAACAAGAAATTCTAGATGCCATCAATTCTCAACTTGCTGATAAGGCCCCTGGGCTGGATGACTTCTCTCCTAATTTTTATAAAGTTTTTTCTATATAACTTGTGCCTTTATTGTACCGTCTCTTTTCCCTCTGTGAACATGGTGCAACAGACCCTTCTCTTTTCAAAGCCATGATAGTTGTATTGCCCAAACCAGCTAAGCCTCCTATCAAAGTTGCCAGTTATTAGCCCATATCTCTTATGAAATACGATGTTAAAATATTATCTAAAATATTTGCCACTAGGATTGTTCAGATCTGGGAAGGGCTCATTAGTGATGAGTAAGTAGGTTTTATGCATTCCTGTTTTTCAGCAGACCGCCTCTGTGAACTGTTCCACATATTCTCTGTGTCCTTGGAGGCCAGAGCCCCTTTGGCTCTGGTCTCCCTGAACACGAAGAAAGCTTTGGATAGGGTGGACTGGGCTTTTATGTTCACAACTCTCAAAAAGTTTGGGGTTCCATCTAAATTTACTGATTGGATCAAGGTTTTGTACTCTTGCCCTAGTACAACAATTTATTGTAATGGGGGGTTTCTTCAATTTTCCCTTTATGTTCCAGAACTCGTCAGGGATGCCCCCTTTCCCCTCTCTTATTTAATTGATATTCAGATCCTTTGTTGCTCAAACTTAAATGGTCTCCTCATCTGACAGGGGTACGATTAGGGCCATTTAACATGAAACCTGCAGCTTACACAGATGAGATATTATTGCATATTGTTAACCCTTAGACCTCTATCCCAGCAAATGTGTCAATTATTAAAGAGTTTGGGAAATGCTCCAATTTTAAGCTTAATATTGACAAAACTGCAGTGATGCCTTTAACTCCCAGTGTGCTCAAGTTGGATATCTTAGAAATGGAGCTAGCTTGAGCTCCTCGTCTTAAGTGCCTTGGCATTATTCTTACATGAAGTGTTGCACCGCTCAAAAAATTTAATTTGAACAATCTGGTAGCTACTATTCAGCAAGCTTTAAAAAGGTGGGCATCCCTGCCGTTGACCCTCTGGGGTGGAATTAATATTATTAAAATGTCCTTCCCCATGTTTTTTACCATCTCCTCTCTTTAAATATTAAACTTCCTTTGTTCTGGTTTAAACGTACACGTAGATTAATTTCTGATTTTATCTGGCAGGGTAAACTTCCGATAAGGGTGTATAATTGACTATCAGTGCTGAATACCCTGAGGGGACATAGACTACCTAATGGTTTCCTATATTATTTAGTCTGTCATTGATGGAAAGTTTTTACTACTGAATGCCATGAGCTTTTTTAAAAAGAAAGATGAACTAAAACACATCTTTATTTGTGAAGTAATCCAAATACGTGTTTTCACAGAGACATGGTGGCATGCTCAAGATGAATGGGGAAGAAACATTAAAGGGTACAACTTGTTTAGCAAAGACAGAAATAATAAAGTAGAAGGAGGAGTTGCCCTGTATATTTCTGACTCCATAGACATGGAATCTATGAATATACTAGAAATGATGATGACTTAGAGCAAGTATGGGTCACAGTGTATCCTAAGAAGGATAGGAAAATAAATATTGGTGTGGTTTATAGACGATCACGAAGCTGATACAGAATTTTGTAGCAGTATAAATAAAGTGAGTCCAGATAATAAAATAATTCTCATGGGTGACCTTAATATGCAAGGAATAAACTGTCTTAACTTAAAGGGCAGAAGCATCTCAGAGTGTCACTTTTTGGGTGTAGTGTGTGACATGACCTTGAAGCAATATGTGACCACAGAATCAAGGGGAACAACATCTTAGAAATAGTCCTTAGTAATATGGGGGATCACATTTTAGAATGTGGAATGACTCCCCCAGGTAACAGCAACCATAATATGGTTAGGTTTGATATCAATGAATGTACTATTATGGTTACTAGTGGAACTAAAATGAAATGTTTCAATAGAGCTAACTTTAACAAGATGAGAGAAGAGCTCAGCTCCTGAAACTGGAAGTCAGATTTTATGAACTTAGGCCATAATGGTATGTGGGAAGTACTTGTTAGTAAACTGATTGAGATTGAGATTGAGCAGGCAACAGGGCAGGACACACGACAGCAACTTATTTAAACGGCAGATCCAGAAGCACATTTACATGAGATAAAGCTGTGGAATGTTAGGCACTCACTCACTCCACGCTGGTACAATAACTGAATCCTTTCTGACTAAAGAGTGAATTTTAGTAATCAAATTTATTTCTTACACTTCTACAAAAGTTGATAGTCTCAATAACTTTGTCTGTGCAGCAGAGGAGTAGTTGGGGGAATGAGCGGGTCTGATAGACGCAAGGTGGGGCTAAAACTTTTAATTCATATTACATCCAGAACACAATGTATATTAAATAGACAGTCTACTTAAACTTTAACACATTAGCAAAGATGTTGTCACAAAACAATGTTCTAATACTTCTATGGCTCGTCCAGTTGTCAGGCAGCATGGCAAGCATGGGTAAGTATTCACCATGCTGACTGCAGGTGTCTGATGGAGCCCATCACTGATGTCAGCAGCAACACAGCACTATCATAAGTGCTATGAAATGGAGCCTGCAACTGGCCAGCACCACAGCTAGCAGTGGTTGTAAATAAACTATACCTCGGAAGCAAGAAACATGACAGTTACCTAGAATAGGTATTTAGGGAACTACTGAACAACAACTAAGTGCTCCAGTATGTGAGAGTTTCCCTTTAAAAAAATGACAATTGTCATGTTTATGAGGTGGTGTGGAAAAATGGCTATGTTGAAAGTTTGGAGTTAAAATATTGAAAATTAGCAAAGTTGTAAGTAAATGTAATATTGCAACCTTCACTCATAGTGTGGTTATTTTGCCATATTTGTACACCAAATTTTCAGCATTGCATTCTTATTGCCCACCTCATGAACCTGTTAGGTAAATTTTTCAAATTCTCACAGAAACGTCATTCCATTTTATAGGTGCAAAAATAAATTTTGGTGAGGGTTTGAAAAATAACATCTGTCATGTTCATGAGGTGATGTTAAATAATGTTTATGTTTAAAATTTGGTGTCTAAATACTGAAAATTACCAAAGTTACAAATATTGTGACCCACAATTTTCAGCATAAACTTCTTATGACCCCACCTCATGAGCAAGGGCAGTAACAATTTTCAAATCCCACCTAAAAGGTGATTTAGCAAAGTGATTGTGAAATCATTTGGGGCCAGATTTGCATAATTCCACCAACACTGGTCATGAGGTGGGGTTCCAAAAAGCCCATGTTGAAAATTTGGTGTAAAAACATTCCAATGACAAAGTTCTAAATAAAGGTTCAGACCCCATTGAAATATGTTAAACTGTACTTACCTGATCTTCTTATATCACCATTGCCAGTTCCAGGAGCAAGACGTGTCTTCAGTCGTAGAGTGGAGCTATACCCTGGGACATGTTCAGGTGGTGGAGGGTGTATGGGTGGTGTGGGGTGATGTGGTGTGGTGGGTGCTGAGGGAAGGTTGGGGTGGAGTGGGTGTGGGGTGTGAGGGAAGGTCAGATCAGCAAGGGATTGTTTTCCTTTTTATAGGATAAAAAAATCATAAGGGATGATTTTCTTTATTAAAGGGGATATATTCTGACACTGGGGATTGGGCAACCCACTGTCGGATAATGTTTGGGGGTGGGCACCCCAGCGCCACCATGCATACATTGACAATAGGGAGGGGCAGGCATCCTGGATGGGGGTCAACAGAAATGGTACCAGGGGTGAGGCACCCCAGTCTACTAACTTTAACATTGGAAAGGGGAGTGGGCAACTTGGAAGGGAAGGGAGAGAAAGAAGTGGTACTGGGGGTGGGCACCACAGTTAACTCAAGAAAAAAACAGCTAGGTAGGTAGATAGGTAGGTAGACAGACAGACAGATACAGTAGATAAACAGATAGACACATACATAGTAAGTATGATATCAATCACGATGTTACATACAATATCAGATACGATTTCAAACATCAGGAACAGTTCTCAGAAACTGTTCTCTGTAATATACAAAGAACTGTTTTTGAGAACTGTTTCTGATGTTTGAAATCATATGTGATATCAGAGTAATCACTCAGAATTTGGTACTCTCAAAAACACATGATCAGAATGTGGAACATATAGCATGTGAGTGACATAATATTGGAATGGCTGGGAATGGATCAAAGAGCACAGCACTGATAGAAATCATGACTGACCACTTGGCACTCTGAGAGAATGGCACTCACAGTATTTGACTCACTGAGTGTGGCACCATATAGAGCACAGGACTTACTGGGTTTAGAACATTTATAGTGCATTACTCAGAGGACAAGATTCACAAAGTGGGGCTCACAGAGTAGTGCACTGACAGTTCATGACTCACTGAGCGAGGGACTACATGGTGTCTTTTTTTCATTGGGGTTGGGGGGTTGGGTGCACAGTGGCATCTATGACTTAACATGCTATGCCCTGAATTGTATGTTATCTTGGGTGGGGACAGGTTAGGGTGACGTGCAAAGTCATATCTGCCAAAAACATTTGGTATTAAATGATACCCATCATCCACCTGGGAAACAGTATGTGCATTATGCACCAGTTGTATGTGGTTATTTGAACAGTCTAAATAATGTAAAAGATATGAACTGCATAACTGCTAACTGCTTACAAGACGTTGTAAAGTTATAAACCACTGTATGTTAGGTATGTTCCCTTCTGCCTAAACTGAATTTGTGATATACTTCACATTTAATTAACTTATTAAAAATTAATAGTGAAAAAAAAAATGATGAATTTCAAACATATATACACCTGTGTGTTAGAAATTATAATGTGGTACATACATACCATGTGCACCAAAAATCTTGTTTGTTGCGTATATAGTTGGTCTATACATAAGGGCCCAGATATTCAGGCTGTGCCGGGCAGTGGCGCAAGCCTGGGCGCAGAGCAACTGGGATGTGCTGGGACCAGGACCAGGACCAGGTAATATTCTATGGTGATGTGCCATGGCACAGCACCATTGAATATGGCCAGGTTGGCACACATACTGTGCATGGTGCAGTGGCACTGCACTGGTGCAAGCCACAGATAGGGAGCATGGGGATGTGTCTGCGCATGTGCAGTTGTGCTAGGTGCATCACCTGCGATATTCAGCAGGGGCATGCAAATGAGGCCATAATATGTGCAAGGTGCAAATGGGGCCATTTGCATGTCATTATGGCCCCATTTGCATGCCTTGTGCAGGAAAGCCCGGCGACTTGTGCCTGATGCCCTGCACAGCATGACGTGTACACTGTGGGAATCCCAGGGCATTCTCCGCCCTGTAGTCACGATCTGGTGGTATATGTGTAAAGATAAATCCCTGGTAGCCTAGTGGCCCCCCCAGTCCCTGATTCCCTGATAAATATAACATATGACCATCCCTGGTGGTCTAGTGGTCCCCACATCCACCTGAGTCCCCAATTCCCTGATATATGTCAATATGACCATCCCTGGTGGTCTAGTGGAACCCCCCCTCCCATTGCCGTGATCACGGTAAACCTCTGTAATTAAATGCCCTGGTAATCCAGTGGCATCCCCCACCCTCCACCACACATAACCCCTTGCCCAGCCGCTCCCCCATCATTGGCAGGCAGCTGCATCACACCACATACCACCCAGCTGCCAGCCGAATGACAGGTACAGTATGGGATGTAAGCCCATTGGTCCCCAGTGTGGACCAATGGGCTTGCAGGGCATACTGTACTAGACAGTCCCAAATATGTGAATGAAGTCATTCACATACATAGGACTGTCTAGTACAGTATGCCCTGCAAGCCCATACTGTACCTGTCATTCAGCGGGCAGCTGCGCGATATACGGGCAGGATGCAGCCACCCACTGATGACTGGGGGGAACAGAGTAGGCAAGGGGTTCTGTGTGGGTGGGAGGAGTGGAGGGTGCCACTGGCTCACCAGGGCATTTAATTACGGAGGTTAACCACGATCACGGCAACAGGCGGGGGATTCCACTAGACCACCAGGGATGGTCATATTGACATATATCAGGGAATCGGGGACTCAGGTGGGTGGGAGGACCATTAGACCACCAGTGATGGTCATGTATAATATTTATCGGGGAATTGGGGACTCGGGGGGGCACTAGACTACCAGGGATTTATCATTAAACATATACTGCACGATCGCAGCTACGGGCGGGGGTTCCACTTGACCACCAGGGTTCACTGTGAGCTTGTGGACAGTGTTCTGGGTGTGCAGGTGGCCACCCACAGCTGGGCTGCTGTGTTGCACCCTGCAATACTACAGCCCACCTGTGGGTGGCCAGGAGTTGTTCCTACTCTGCACAGGCTCAGCTTTGAGCCCCCCTATGCGGCGCAGTGCAGGGTTGCACCAGCATATGTGCCACACATCTCGGGCTGAATATCGGGATGTGCCGCATATGCATGGGCACGCCCCATGCATCTGTGCTACATACAATTACATTGCACCCCAGGGTTTCAGGATTTGCACTGTGCCAGGCAGCCTTCTCAATATTCCACTGGGGCACAATGTGTGGTTGCACCGGCACAACCCCTTTGAATATTCGGGCCAAGGTATACATCATCTTGGTGCTGAAATAAGTTGAAATGAAAAAATCACATCCATTAATAGAGATTCCATTAGTCAAGTTGCACATCCTCCTTGTCTAATTATACACAGGGGGCTTTGTTTTCAAAGGTGAGAGAATGACACAAAGGGTAAATGACACAAAGTGTTTGTGACAGAAAAGAATGACGAAAGGAACAAGTTGTGTCAAAGCTTGTGTCAATTCTGATTTTCTAATGCCGCTTGCATCAAAAGTGACATTGCCTGCACCAAAGTGGCTTCAATCAGGCTTGCATCAAAAATATGGGTGCACCATGTCACAACAGGGCTTGCATCATAAAGATTGTGCACCATCCCTTTATTTGGATTTTCAAAGCTGGAAGCTGTTGATACTGTGCCGAAGATGCATGCCGCTGTTAGAACAGCTGGAGCTGGTCTAAGTGAGACTGGAGCTTATAAAGATGAGGGTAGATTATGTAGTTGGTTGGTTATAGAGTCAATATTCCCTTGTGGGAGTAGTTGACAGTATTTTGGGGGTGTCTCATGCTATTGCCTTGGCCATTTGGTCTGCAGTATTTTTTGGCTTGGCTTGCATCATTTTTGCTCCATGCACCGTTTTTTTTTTTTTTCACTCAACTGGATTCATTTTTTTAACTCAGCTTGCTTCACTTTTTGACTTCATTTGCATCATTGTTAAGACTCGACTTTGTGCCACTTTTCTCTATGAACACGCTTTTGACTCAACTTGCTTCATTTTTTGGACTCAACTTGCATCATTATTAGACTTAGCTTTGCTTCACTTTCTCTATGCATGCCGTTTTTGACTCAACTTGCTTCAATTTTTGATTAAACTTGCTTCTTTTTTTTGACTCAGCTTGCATCATTTTTAGACTCAGTTTGTCTCTCCTTTCTCCATGCATGTGGTTTTTGACTCAACTTACTTCATTTATTTTACTTAACTTACTTCATGTTTTTGGCTCAACTTGTGTTATTTTCACTATGTATCGTATTTTTGACTCAACCTACATCATTTTTGCTCCATCTCACTCCGTGCATGGTATTTTTACTTCAGGCTTGCATCATTCTCAGCTTTCGTCATTCTCACCCCATCTGTCATATGTTTTACACAATGGACCTCTTGGAGCATTTGGGGGGACTTTGACACAGAGAGCTCATTTCTTACAATATAGGGTGCACAGTCTTTAGTGCACCTAGATTTGATGCAAGGTGGATTTTTGGCGCACCTTTCATCATTCTAAGGGCCCTTTGAAAATATGGCCGATGGTATCAAACAAGAGCTCTAACAAACAAATAAAGCTATTTAAGCTGTTAAAAGACACTATTCTTTACCTGTGTGATTATAACATGTATACAGTTATTCATTTATACCCAATTAGTAGTGCAACATTTATGTATATATAGGCCCAGATAGTCAAAGGGGTTGTGCATGGCGCAACAGGGCTGCACCATGCACAATCCCCCAATGCACTCTGGCACGATATTCAAAGGGGCAAGTTGCACTGCGCAAATACCAATTCACTGGGGAACATTGGTAATATATGCGGCGCAAATGCAGGGGGCATGCCCATGCATATGCGGCACATCACGATAGTCATCCCGGGATGTGCGGCGCATATTCTGGCACAACCCTGATGTGCACCGCATACGGGGGCGCAATGTTGAGCCCGTGACAAGGAGGAACAAATCCTAGCCACTCACAGGTGGGCTGCTGCATTTCAGGGCTCAACACAGCACCCGCCAGCCATGGGTGGCCACCCACCCTGCAGGGACACTGTCCAGTAGCAAACACAACCTCCCCATTGCCCAATGTGACCCTCCCCCCAGTATGCAAAATCGTGGGCTTATGTAAAATAAAGTATAACTTGGTGGTCTAGTGGCCCCACCTCATCATGCCCAATTGCAGGCATCAGTGAATTAATATACTACCTGGTGGTCTAGTGGTTGCCCCTCCATCATGCCCGATCACAGGCATCAGTGAATTAATATACTACCTGGTGGTCTACTGGTCCACCCCTCCATCATGCCTGATCATGGGCATCAGTGAACGAATCCCATTACCTGGTGGTCCAGTGGTCCCCCCCAACCTCAGAGGACCCCTGGCCAGCCAGCTCCCCCTCCAGTCATTGGTGGGTGGCAGCACCTTATCTGCATACCACCCAGCTGCCTGCTGAATGACAGTGTACAGTACAGAATGTTCATTCACATATTCATGCCTGTGTAGTACAGTATGGTCTGCATGCCCATTGGTCCACACTATGGAGCAATAGGCATACAGCACATACTGTATGCTGTCATTTGGTGAGTGGCCAGGTGATATGTGGATTGGGTGTTGCCGCCTGCCGATGACTGGGGGGAGCTGGGTGGCCGGGGTTCCTCTGAGGGTGGGGTAGGACTACTAGACCACCAGGTAATGGGATTCATTCACTGATGCCCGTGATTGGGCATGACAGAGGGAGGGACCACTAGACCACCAGGTTATAATGTATTTTACATAAGCCCATGAACGGGCATACGGGAGGGGGGGTGCACTAGCCCACCAGGGAAACTACCTGCTGCAAGCAGCTATGCAGGGTGCCAGGCACATTTTGCCAGCTGCCCTTGCACAACGCATGCAAATGGGGCCATAATGACATGATAATAGCCCCATTTGCACAATGCATATATTATGGCCCCATTTGCTTGCCCTTTTCTGAATATCGCAGGTGATGCACAGAGCACAACTGCAGTTGTGCTGGAGCATTCCCGGTCCTCCCTGTCTGTGAAATATGCAGGTGCATTGTACTTGTGCCATGCGCATTCTGTGTGATATTTAATGGTGATGTGCCATGGCGCATCGCCTTTTAATAGCACCCTGTCCTGGCCCTGGCGCAGCTCAGTTGTGCTGCGCCCCCACTTGAGCCATTGCCTGGCACAGTCTGAATATCCATCCCATAGTGTATATAAGTTCTGACCATATCTATATGTAGTACTGATTACTAGGTTCATGATTCGAAACCTGCTTCTAGTTGGCTGGTTCAAAACCCCTTTTGTCTGTATACACACAGTTAACTTGACTTATCAATATGATCTAAAAATCAATTCACAGCAGAACAGTTTGACTGTCAATATCTAATAGCATGAAATATTTATCAAAAATATTTTATTTTTGCAGTATTTTCACAAAAATGAGCACAGTTTTATGGCATAATTTGTGTGTGGTTTTAATAGATAATTGTAAGCAATTTTATCAAATGTTGCGTAATACTGCAACATTAATATCCTAGGGTTGCACAAGTGCATTATATCAGATCATTTAATTTCTACGACATACTCAATAAATGTTATAGTCATGCCCTATGTATTATATAGGAGAAATAACATTAAATTTGCCATATTTAACAGAAATAGAAGACACTGTTCTGAATGTTGGCATTTCTTTTCCTCAAACCATGACATTTATGACATAGATTGAAACAGAAATGACAAGACAGTTTGTCAAACAGAAGGGGTTCCCCTTGAAAGAAAATTTACCTGCAAGATCCGTCATTTGAAATTGGAAACCATCCATGTGTATGTGCGGAAGATCAGATTTAGGCCGAATGCAATGATTCTTGCAATTAACTTACACATGATTTTCACATGCAGACCATGTAGTGCTCCTCTTGCAAACTATGTTGTGAGGGGAGGCACAGCCAGAAATGACATTATTATATGTTGTGGGAGGGGGGGACAGCCACAAATGACAGTTATGTGACAGTGTTATTATTTTACAACAAATGGAGCACAGGCTCTGAAAGGCTCTTTAATTTTATCCCCTGAAACATGCCTCTTGGTCTCTCAAGCCCCAAGGGGAAAACTATTTGGGACCTGCTATGGCGGATCTCTCAAGCTATGGCCAGGGAGAGGCACTATGACTCAAGATTCATTATTATCTAGCATCGGTGTACTGTACCAGCACTGCACTGTAACTCCACCTGCTACCCAATACTAGTACAGTACATTGATGTCAGATAATGAGGAATCCTGAGTCACATTGACTTTCCTGGATCGCAGCTTGAGAGACCTGCCATAGCAGGTCACAGCACAAGTTGCCCCTTTAGGTTTGAAAGACCCACCAAGCAGGTCACAGCAGAAGTTACCGTTCAGGGCTTGATAGACCCGCAAAGTGGACCACAGCCCAAGTCACCTCTTGGGGCTTGACATACCCGCCAAGCATGTTGCAGCACAGGTTGTCTCTCAGGGATCATGAGACCCCCTAAATAGGTACTCTTCACTTCTCTGCAGTACTGTGGGTAACTGGGTGAATTCTATCACTTTTTCAAACCAGTGACTGCAAATGAGCTTTTCTTTCCCACTAAAACACCACCAGCTTACCACTCCACCAGAGAAGAAGGAAATAACTGTGATCCCAAGCATCAGCTGAGTAATCCCTCCACCTTGTGAACTCCCAGGTGTTTTTTGTGGCTAGCCTCAAGGACTCCAGCCCTAGCAAGTGAACCCCTGCCTTTTTTGAACTGTCTGCAGTCAATGAATGCTAGTCTGCCGAAAAACATTGGGCTCATATCAGAGTCTGACATGACAAAGCAAAGCCTTGCAATTATTGCCTTGTGAGCATGGGCGGATAAACAAAAAGATTTTTAGACCCTTCCCTCAGTTTTTTTTTAAATAGTAAGTCAAGTAACTGCATTGTGTGGCTGTGCCCCTCTCCCAATGACACACAATCAAACTAATAAAATAAGAAAAAAAAAAAAAACAGATAAAATAGCAATCGTTCAGTTGACTGGTATGCAACCCATAAAAGGAATGATTTTAATCAAATAAATAGTACTCACTTTCTTTACAAAGTTCAGAGAAAAAAGGCAGAGTTACATCAGGTTTACTATACATCAGCAGTCAGCATACATAGCCCTTTGAAAGATAATTTGCTGTATGATTGCAAGGCAGTTAATTATATAGCAGTCAGGGTGATTTATTTATTTATTTATTGTACTACTACTCACATACCTCAAACTAAATGATGTTTCCTAAGGGATGTAACATTTAGACATTGACTTCAAGTACAAAGCAACTGACATGACATTGTAAATAAACATCAAAACCCAACTGATTTTACAGAAAGTGGATAGAATGAGCAATGCAAGAAAAAATTAATAATGACCATTCAGTTTCACTCACTTCAAACAAACTCTGGTTAGAGCCAATCAGCTGCTTGTGCTTTAACCTGATAAAGGATATCCGAAAAAGTGCACAGGCCCATCAGATCAGTAATATACAGGGCCATATTGACCTTTTGTGGGCCCTGGCTTCAATAAGTTTTTTGGGCCCCCCTTCCCTGACCCTTCTAGCACCCCACCCCCAGTGCCCTCCCTGCACTCCATCCCTCATGCTGCCCTGTCCTTTTTTTTAATTCTCTGGTAACCAGATAAGGCCCACTAGGCACAGATGCCTGTTTTCAGTGTGACCTGGGTGCAATGGCAAGGTGAAGTGACTTGCTCAGAGTCACACAGTATGCAACTTGTGCATGTGGAGGTTGTGGGAATCAAACCCAAATCTGTCTGCTGAATGTACCAAGCACATTCACAGCTTGTAACTCTAATCTGTAGGCTTTTAAAAAAAATCAAGACAGCCAGCCTGTCGGTGCAGCGGTTGGATTTCCGCTTGCAACGCCGGCAACCTGGGTTCGGGAATAGACCTGGGACATCAGAGGGCCAGCTGGGGGAAGAAGAATGGAGCATCCTGAGGACTGCTCTCTTTCTCCAGGGGGAAGGAAGGAAGTGACCGGTATTTTGATGGACCCTCGCCAGAGGCCGGGTACCGCCGCACCAGAACGTCCAGTGGGGTGGGGTGAACACCAAACCTCACTGCAAGTCCCTGTCCCCAAGAAAAACCAAGAAAAATCTTCAACTGCCTGTCGCCCTAGATGAAGTCTGCTTCAGCTTCAATTAGCCTTCAGGTCAGCCCTCTGACCTATCCCGTCGCTTGCGGCACCGTTAGGGGGCCTTTGCCACAACCCTGCCCTGGGGGGATAAGCCAGGGGGGGGTATCGGAAGATTGCGGCCAATTTGGAGGAGGAAGCCCGAGGTCCATGACTGGGCTGAGGTACCAGGTGGCTGGCAGTAGGGGGAAAAAGCACACTAAATAAAAAATACAAAACAAAAAAAACATCAAAATTGCTCACAGATCCCTTTACCTGAGAATATGCTGGTGGGGGGGGGGGCGGTCCTCATTGTGTCAACCCAAAACCAAACCCAACTGCTAAATTTCCCTAAGCCTGGAGAGAAAATGTCAAAAGTGTTATAACCACCCAGTCCCCTGGGGTTACTAGAATCCCATCAGTGTAAGTTCTAGGTAGGGAAGGCAGCTGGTGAATAACTGGTTAAATTGATTTTTCACCTACTCACTCTCTGTTTACTTGGTCTCAGCTGAGATGAGAGAGATGAGGTCATTTAGAACTCTCACAGCAGCATAAGCTACAGCAGCTGGCTGTGAGTGGGGAGTTTTAGAATCTTCAGAGAGTGTGTGTCAGCAGTTGAAGTGTGAGGAGTGAGAGCTGCAGTGCGCTCTGAGAGGAGAGCCTATTTTCTCACCCTAGTCCTAAAAGTCATGTGCCTGCCAATAGAAGTGGTGGAAGCCATTGCCTACAGCAGGATCTCCTGATTTTCATCCCCAGAGAGATGAAAAAGACTGTTACAGAATGGATCCTAGGGGCAATCCCCTATTTGATCCAGGACCCTTTGAAGCTGCCTGTTCTGTTTCTAACAGTGAGTAAATTTGACTTTGTGCTTCCTGAAGAAAGTACCTGTACTTGGGTGTTTCTCTGACTAAAAGGGAAAAGGTACACCAGTTCTGTTCTAAGTTTGATACTTTTCTCAAGTTTAAAGTTGGCTGACAATTGTGAGGTCCAGAGGTAGATTAGTGCACATTGTTCAGGACTTTAATTTCTACACTCCTGGAGTAGTGTTTTCATATGTTGGATGTGAAAGCTCATTCCAAGATGCATTTTTCTAAGTGTTTTTCAAGAAGTTTTAAGGTGTAACTCTGAAAGTTGGCTGACAATGGATGTAGAAGTGAAAGGTGGGCAGTCCCCATCTGAAGTGACCAGTGCAGCACTACAGGTTCCATAAGGGTGCTTGGTTATTCAGGACATGGTAGCCAATGCCTGAAGAGAAAGTTTACCCCCTTGTGTGGGTTGTGCTAATTATGAGCCCCAGTGTGCTCCATTGTGGCCAGTGCTGCCAGAAGAAATGGACCAGTGGTGGCCAGTTGCCACTTGAAGAAGTTTTAAAGTCCTATGCCATATGAGAAATGTGTGCTCAGTTGTGGCCAGTGCCACTAGAAGAAATGTGTGTTCAGTTAGACCATTGCCGCTGAAGAGAATTCAAGATCCTATGACATATGGGATATGTAGAGTTTCTGTTAGATACAGTTGTTTTGTTGTTCTGCAAATTCCTTGTGCCAAGTTGTGTAAACCTTGGGGTCCACCATTGCTTTAGAGAACATCTTTTGGAATAAAGTCACACTCTAGAACCCCACCCTGGTTTGGACATTTACGTTTTTGCTTCCTGTGTGGACTTACTGGGTACCCCTCCAGACAGAAGTATAGATCTAGCATAGCCCTAGCAAAAAATTCTCTCCTCAGGACCTGGGTTATTGGTCAAATTTGTATTTGCTTTTGTACACCCCACCCCATTTCTGACCTCTAGAAATAATGAGCCTGGTATACAATCCCAAAGCTAGGGATGGTACCATTTCTGAAGTAGTTTGTGCCCAGTCAAGGGTACCAGGGGTAGCTAACTGTGTAAAGTAGTGGGGGGGGTTTTACAAAAAATAGGTGCTCGTCCGAAGATGTTGTTTAATTTGGAGAGAGAACCAGAGTTTTTTTGCTGAGGGTTTGGCTAGTATCTGTCTGTCTGATAGCATGGTAGCCCAAACAGAAAAGGAAGCTTTGGACGAGAGGATTTTTTGCCCAGAAAAGTGCCATCCAAATGTGCTGCTTGTGTGCCTGCTAGAACAGGAAAAGAACAGAGTGGTGCTTGTGTGTTGTCAACTTGCAATGGACAGTAAAGCCTTGAAGTGTGTGTCCTAGTCTCAGCATCAAAAATTTTACAGAAGGGGCATGATTAAATAGCAACCAAGATGGTGACTTAATTTACTAGCTCCACAGACCCAGAACCCAGAACCTGACTAAACCCTCCCTATTGTTGAATCCCGACTAGAAAACTTCATTCCAGTGGCAATCAGAAGTATTTCTCTACTCTCCAGCTGAAATTTGGGGGAATTCGAAGGAGGATTGCTAACCTAGTGTCTCTGGAAATCCGGATGACCCTCACCGACAAGGCTGCATGGTGCAGTCTGCTACAGGAGGCAAAGAACCCTCCATTAGAGAAATGTTTGCATCAATAATCACCAGCATCGATGCTTTAGCTCTAGCAGCTAACACTTCCGCAGTGTTCATTCAGCAACTTGACTCAAGAGTCAACCGTGCAGAACAAAAATCGATTGCTCACGATGACATTCTCCAAGGCCATTGTGCCACTATGAGAGATCAGGCTGCACAAATCCGACAAATGCAGGACAAATTAGAGGACTTAGAAAACAGGAGCCGCCACAACAACTTGCTGCTCCTTGGTTTCCCAGAGGGGTGCAAAGGAGGGAAATCTCTATATTCCTATAACAAGCACTCCCAGAAATCCTTAAGCTTCCCCTGGTCACCAGAATCATGACTGAACGGGCACACCACTCTCTACAGCCCAAACCTGCTCTAATTCTAAATTTCACCAAGACGGAAGCCATCCAGGCTAGAGCTAGGGAGTTGGGTCAGCTCCGGTGGAGGGAACACAAAATCATGATATTTCAGGACTATTCCACTGACTTAGCAGCTACACGCAAGACCTTCACTGAAGTCCATCGGACACTACATACACTGCAGGTTCCTTTCACTCTATGCTATCCTGCTAACTTAAAGATCATGATTAATGGCACACCACACCAATTTAGCACCCCAGATGCAGCCATTGCTTTCATTGACGAAATGTGGCTGGAAGGACAGGGTCCCTCACACAGCTCAAACTTAGATACAGAAGAGGACCGCTGTTCTCAAGTAAAGGGAGACCTCCCTAATGCCTTTCCTATGACACCACTTCAGTCCTCACTGAAAGAACAGGAACCTTGCAACTCCAAGATTCAGAAAAGGCCTCCGAAGACACCTCACTCCAAGCGCGAACATCCCCAGGACCGAAGACGCTCATCTGATAAGCAGGACCAGAAGCACCACTGCCTCGACAAGGAAGAACCGGAACACATTAGCCCATACTTTGCTCAAAATCACTACTCTCTACTGTGTGACCACCCTGACATGGATTCCCAGGAGGAAAGGGACACCAACCCTCCAACCCTCGAGAATGCGACACCCGGAGAAGCATACAACTCCTGGGCCTCCGCCACAGAGGCCGCCCTGCCACTACAGGACTTGGACTGGCACACCGATGCTTCCTGCTCCTCACCAGGCCACAGCCCAGAAATCAACCCTGCAGAAAAGAAGCAGTCTGCCCCAGAAGATCGCCCCGGCTGATCGCGCTTTAGTGATTCAGATAAACACTGATGCTTGCATGTCTCGGGGAGTAATTTGGCGATAGGGAGGGGGAGAACTGGGAAATAGTCGAAGGGGGGGCCGGAGCTAAGGCCCAACCTGCAGGAATTTATGCAGGGCCATCCTCACCATCTTAGCACCCCTCAGTATACTCTATAAGATGGGCTGAACCTTAATAGGCCCCCCAGAGACACCCTGCCTGGTGGTATAAATGTTCTCTTTGCTGACCGTTAATATGTTAATGTTACTGCTAATTATAGTTTTGGCTAAATGTTGCTAGCTGGGATGTTACTTCAGTGAATTGTGATAGCATCTATGGGGCACACTCAGACTTTCCTAAACTGACTTCCCAGAACAACCCCTCCCCCCCGGTATCGGATTTCACGCAGTGATGGGAGGGAGCTATTACCAACATTTTGCAGTATTTCTAACTGCAGCTGTCTCCCATAACTCCCAAACTGCCCCCCTTATTAAACAGGCAACCCTCCTCCAATTGCAGGTTATAAGGTTCCTAAGGGTCCTAAGACATTACCCCTGGGACCCTATACTGGCCGCTTGCTGGACCTCTCATCACTCTTAGTGCAGGGGATTCACAGGCCGGAAGGTCCCCATATGGCTCTGGGCAGTGGCTTAATAAACTGTCTAATTTTAACCAACTGTGACAAACTCTTGCAATACCCATTATACGACCACTTATAATGGTAGACTTGAGGATATAATTCCCCTTCGTTGCCATTTCACCTGTCCCACGCCTCGCAGATGAGTCCGGCATACCATTGGCTGGGGACCCAGCCGGTTAAGTCCTCTCTCACTCTTCACTGTTGTTTTCTTTAAATAAGATTAATCAGATTTAGTGTATCTGGTTAAATGTACAGGTATAAGTATAGTTTCTTCCTTTTTTTTTTTCTACTGCCTTAAATCTACTGGTATTTTGATGAAGATTGCCTGACCCATTTGGACAGGTGTCGTACTGCCCACATATGTGAGTGTTTGCTGCTGCCCCTCTCTGGCATAGAAGGGAAGTGAAACTATGCTTTAACTCTGAGGAGCACTTTCTTAGTACCCTATCTGTATTTGCCTTGGTGTCTAAAGCTTATCCTTAACAGATTTCTTACCCCTCAGAGCAGAATGTCTGATATTGCATTCCACACTTGGAATGTCAGAGGGCTGAACTTGCCGGTAAAACAGAAGAAGGTACTGGCCCATTTGAAGGGCCTACACTCTAAAGTGACATTTCTACAAGAGACAAAACTAACAGGAGAGGATCGCATTCATATGTCCAAAGACTGGGTGGGACAGCAGGTACACTCTAATGCCCCCTCCAGAAAACATGGTGTCCTTATTCTTCTACACAAGTCCCTACCATGGACCCTCATCAAGACACATCCCGGCCCTGATGGTAGGTGGGTGATAGTGACATATGACACCCCCTCCAGCCCGATTACCCTCTGCAACCTCTATGCCCCTAATGAAGATACCCCACAATTCTTCCACAATATTGCTGAGGTAATACTGGAGTTTAATCCCCCAGACTGCCCCCTCTTCATGGGCGGCGACTTCAATCTGACATTAATCCCCTTCCTGGACAGGAACGATAGAGGTAAGGAATCCCACCTTAGGAGTGGGAAGGCACTGCGCCAGTTGATTTCAGATCAGGGTCTTACAGATATCTGAAGACTCTTCCATCCCAGAACATGGGACTATACCTTCCACTCTGAACCATATGCTTCATATAGCAGGCTAGATTTCTAGCTTAGCTCACCTACTTTCACTACAAGTCTTTGACGTCTCCATCCTTCCATGAATCATATCTGATCATGCCCTGTTTCAGCTCCTGGTTCAGTGAGACCCTTAGCCCCTCCACCCAGATACTGGAGACTAGATCCCCTTCTAATGAGGGACCCAGATTTTGTCCCCTGGGCTCAAAATGAAGCCTCCCTTTTTATCGCTGAAAGTCCTATATTAGACATCTCAACGGGTACCACCTCGGAGGCTTTTGAGGCTACAATGCTGGGTAGCATCATGGGATTCACAGCCACTAAACACAGGGAAAGGGAACATCAGTTGCATGCCCTAGAGCAGAAACTGGCAGCAGCTGAGGCTACCTTCAAGTCTATGCCTTCCCTCTCCATCCCCTCGACAATAGGTAGAACCATTTTAGGCCTTCAATTTGAAATCAACCAGCTTCTTAATAGAAAGGCAGAAGTGGCCATCCTTCGCCTACGACACACCTTTTGGGAAGGCGGAGGTAAAGGGGGAAAAGTACTTGCTTACCAACTTCACAAACAGCAGGCCAGTAGATATATCTCTAGACTGAAAGATAGGCAAGGGGTACTGGGAACTTATATACCTTCATGGCCTCCTTCTATAAATCCCTTTATTCCTCCTCACACTCAGAACCAAAGAGACTCAGCCATTTCTAGATACTTTACATTTACCTACACTGAATCCTCAGCAAATACAACTCCTCCATCTCCCTATCTCCCAGGATGAGGTAAGTTCAGCCATCCAAGGTCTGAAGCCGGGTAACAACGGTTATACAGCAGACTTCTACCAGGCTCTAGCCCCAACCATTTCACCTCTTTTAACCAAGGTTTTCCAAGGGATAGAGCTCAAAGGCACCTTTCCTCCCTCCATGTGAAAAGCTACCATTGTAGTCATCCCCAAAAAGGGCAAGGACACCACAAACCCGGGAAGTTATCGCCTGATCTCACTTATTAACCTTGACAGTAAATTGTATGCCAAAACTTTGGCAACTAGGCTTGATACTTTACTCCCTTGACTCATACATCCCTCACAAGTGGGCTTTATCCCTGGCCAACATAGTTTGAATCGCCTGCACACCCTTATGAATCTTATGCATTTCTCTAGATCTATCCCTACCCCAGCTGCTGCTATAGCAGTGGACTTCGAGAAAGCATTTGACTCTGTTGAATGGGACTACGTATACCTAGTCCTTACACATTTTGGGGTGGGTGAACAATTTCTTTCCAGGATACAAGCCATATATGCTTCTCCGTCAGACAGAGTCAATACAAACTCTATCCTCCCCCCTCTCCATTTCTACTGGAGCATGGGACAAGACAGGGCTGTCCCCTTTCTTCCCTCCTGTTTGTTCTGGCAGTGGAACCACTAGATAGCACTATATGAAGTTAATCTGATATTGTTGGCCTAACAGTGAGCAACACAACATATACAACCCTTATGTACGCTGATGACCTCCTCCTCCTCCTCCTTCTCCTGGCAGATGCCCAATGCTCCATACCCCCCTTGCTCCATCTTTTAGATGTTTTTTTACATACTCTGGCCTAAAGCTGAACCAGAACAAGACCGAATTACTTCCCCTAAATGCCCATTGTACCCAACAGATGGTGGCCTCAGTTGGCCTCCTCTGGGCCCCTAAAGGGATCACTTACCTGGGAATTCTTATGACTCCATCTCTGGATACACTCTGGTAAGTTAACATACAACCCCTTCTTTCCTCTATCAAGGTAGAGTTTGACAAATGGAAACTCCTTAAACTTACCCTGGCAGGGAAAATTGCAGCTATAAAAATGGTCTCAGCCCCTAAACTCTTTTATCTACTGATGCACATGCCCATTTCCCTTCCCAAGCACTGGCACATGGCCATCGATAAATTAATAGGGAACTTCCTCTGGGAAGGCTCCAAACCCAGATACAGCCGCTTTAAGCTTAGGGCTCCCAGGAAACATGGGGTCTGGAATCTTCCCTGGTTAGAAGGATACCGTCAGGCCTTCCTTGTAGTCCAAACTGTTAAATGGATGCAGCCCCCCCCCACCCCTTTCCCCATAGTGGCTCCAAATTGAGCTAGACATCACAGGGACTGTACACCCCTCTTCACTTCTGCTTTCATGTAACACCACCAAACTCAGACCTCCCCACAGACCGAATTTGGGTTGTACCTCACCCATGATAGAGGTGTCCAGAACTAACTGGTTTGCCACAAACCGGCAGATAAAGATGGACCCTCTTCCACTCCTTCCTATTCCTCTGTGGCAAAACCCCTCCATTACTACAGGGGGATTCTGGGTCTGTTGAAGCACTGGGCTGAGTTGCGTATTTCTAAACTGGGAGATCTAATGGATCTAAATCACAAGGTTCTTCATACATTTCAATCACTCCGACAATTATGGGGTATCCCCCAGTCAGATTTTTGGAGATACCTCCAACTCAGAGAGGCAGTACACCACTTCCTGAGTCCACCCATGACACAAAATATTTCATCAGCTCTGCAATCCTGGATGCGACATCCAAAGGGCCTTGCAGGACGAATATATGATATGCTCCGGGGTACTTTACGCTTTCAATCTGAAGAAGCTAAGCACAAATGGGAAACAATGCTACAACTTCCTATTTCATCTGTGGCCTGGGAACAGGCCTGGAAGAACACACACAGCTGGTTGAGGGATGCTAGATCACGGCTAATTCAAAACAAAATCATCCACTCATGGTACAAAACCCCTGTGGTTCTCCATAGAGCCAAACTTCTAGAGTCAGACAAGTGTTGGAGATGTTAAGGAGCGGGGGAAGACGTGTTGCACATATTGTGGTCTTGTCCATGGATCCAACCTCTATGGCAAGAAATACAAGATGTAGCCTCCAAGGTGCTAAGCCACCAAATTCCTCTTAGTCCCCTTTTCTACCTCCTGGGAATTTGTAATGACCTCCCTAAGCTATCCTCGCCTGAGTATAGGTGACTCGCCCTACTGGCACTGTAAAGCAAGAGAGCTTTGTTCAACAAATGGAGATCTACACAGGTCTCTACAACTACAGGGGTATTGGCATCTCTTTTAACCCTTGCCAAGCTAGACAGAATTTCCCACCTTCAAACATATCAAATTCACACATTTAGATGTTTCTGGTGCCCCTTACCTAAGGTATGTTCACCCCTAGACAGGAGTAGGATGAATAACCCCCAACCCTGCTGGATCCAACCAGATTGTCATTTTGCCACTCTGAATGAGGTTCAGTGTTTTTCACTGGGCAGTTACTGGCCAAACACTCCCAGTACCTAGGCTCAGTACAGCTTCTAGCTTGTTACTTTTGGATATATATATACCTGTTGTTTTCTGTAGCTATCTGTGTATGTGCTTGATCTCTCTTCCTACATTAGAACTGTTACCCAAGTCAAGAACTAGAATCTTTGGGATATATTTTGTCTATGTTCTAGATTAAAGACAGGTTTTGCAGAGCATATACACACTGGCAGCTCAACTCTTCTCCTGAGACCTTGAAAAGGGATTTGATTGACAACACCAAACACAGAGGATACGTCTGGTGTGCTTATGTCCAGCAAAGACTCTTGATAGAGTCTTCTCTCTGGTGAGTACAATAACTTGGCACACATCCTGATGTATGACTGGATAGCTTCAGTATACCCCTTTCTTTATTAATTCTTGCCACAACACTCATCTCTGCACAGTCCCATCCCCCCCTTATTGGTAGTAAGGGATGGGTGTTAGGCAGGCCCTGTATCTATACCACTTGGCAGTCATGAATGTATGTAAACTCAGTGTTGGACTCACCTGTACACATTTATAACTGTAACCTGTGGATCCCTCCCTTTGCTCTTCCCCCTCTGTCTTTTTTGTCCCTTCCTCACTCCCTCCCCCATTTCTTTTCCTTTCTTTTCTTATTGGTTTTAAGTACCTGTACAATGACTGTTTATATGAAGGCTTTGGCCTTATTGATGTATGTTATGTCAAATCTTTTGGAAAATAAATAAACTGTTACAACAAAAAAATGTTTACACAATGTTTAAATTGCAATTTTCAAGTGCCAAAAGTAGTGTGGATTTAGGAAACAGACTGAGAAATGTGCCCTGAACGTTTTATGTGCTTTGTGTGCAAATTGGGGGAGTCACTAGAGAAATTAACAGAAACTGTGGAGAAAATGGTCAAAACGGGATTCCCACCACTGAAATTGCAGCCAAGAAAAAAAGTTACAGTTTGCAGTTTAAATTTGCTCCTGCTCAACGATTGCCATAAAGCAAGAGCAAGCAAAGACAGACAGAGGCTTATTTTCATGGCGTCTAGTTATTGGTGCAACTGCAATCAGTTCTACCCCTTGGCCAGTGTCTGTGCACTGCAGAGTGTTAGAGGAGGAGAGAGAGAGGGGCGTGTGAGCTGGTCAGACCAGGATCAACCATCGAGGGGCTTGTGAACATTCTAATCTGTAGTAAACAGACTTTTGCTGTGTAATTTCAGGCTCAACCTGTTTTCTATGTTATGTTATGGGAGGCAATATAGCGCAGTGGGTTAAGACTTTGAGCTGCAGATCTAGAGACCTGGGTTTGAATCCCACAGCCTCCTAGGTGCATATTGTGTGATCCTGAGCAAGTCACTTAACTTCCTTGTGCTCCCAGGTCACATCTGGAAACAAGCTTCAGTTTAGTGTGCTATTCCTGGTTAAACAATGTCCAACTGACTGGAAAGTGAGCATGGCATTCGTGGCTATGATCAGCAGGACTGCCAGCTAGTTTCATCCCAGAGGCCTTCCCAGGATTGGCACCAGGCCGAAAATTTCCATCGGAGGAAGCCAGTTGCTGAATTCAGTGAGTAAAACCAGTTAACTGTGCAATAAACTGTGTGTGATTATCAAGCCAGCTGAAGCTGTGTGCAAGCAATGTGATTGTTTTGCAAAGGACTGTGCATTGTTAGAGCAAGCACAACAAACAAAAGTTCTGAGCATAGACTGTGAGCAGTGATAATAAGTTCAGCAACAGTACATGTTTCTAAGCAAAAAGGGACTGTGAGTTGTATAGGGAAAGATGCAACAAACAGGCAATCCTGTGCAAAGAAACACTGTGGGGCTTACAAGTGACTTTGAGCATGTGTAAATAGTTCTCTGAATTGGTGCTGATTGCAAAGTCAAGTTTAAAATCATATGAATGTGCCGAAAGATACCAGCAGAGCAATTGATTACAGTTTTGAGTAAATTCAGTAGCCAGAAAAGGTCAGAAACACAGTTTTGAGTCAGTGAACAAAGTTTGATGCATGAGGAAAGTTTCCAGCGCCATTACAGTACATGGCAGGGTCAGCAATGTAAACACAGCAGCAGGGAGCCATTTTGTGAGACTGTAAAGAGACTAGTGAGCAATTCAGTAACAACAAATGTTTGTTTGTTTGTTTGTTTGCTTTCAGACATGGCTTTGGGAACTCCCCGCTACCCAGATCATGCCCGAGCTATGATTGCAGAGGAGGTGGCAGCACTAGGAGAAATAGAGAAAAATCTTCTATGCTGAAAGGTTGCTTTCAGATGTAACAATTTTGCTTAGCTTTTAGCCACAACCACAAACCGGGACTGTCACTGTGGTTGGTATAGGAACATGACTGCTTGGGAGAATAAAATTTGTAACATGTTAAAAATGATGGCATTTTCAGCTGAACTATTGATAACAAAAGGATCAAGAATCACTCAACTCAAAAGACCTCAATCCAAACGCTGATAGATCACGATGTTCCCCCAACAGAAGTGGCACAAGTGTCAGGTCACAAAAATCTCCAGTCCATAAATGGCTATTCCATGATGTCAGAGCAAAAACAGAGAAGAAATTCAGCTGTTTTTTTACGTTCGCTTGTGCACATGCGCAAGGAACGTCTTGGGAGAAAAGCACACTTTGGAGGTGTGACTCTCCTGTGCAATCCACTGCTCCGTTGAGCAGGTGTGGCAGTCCTGCACCAATGGATGCGGGTGCTGTGTATGACAGCGGTGGTGTTCAGTTCAAAGAAAACCACTGCTGTTGCTGTCCTGGCCGTTCTGAGCGATCCCCCAAAGCTTTGGTGCCACGCTGGGGAGCCCACCCCAGCGTGGCAATCTGTTTTACGACGGGGTGCCACCCCGTCGGCTCCATGTGCCCCCAAACAGCTTTTCTGTTGCCACGCTGGGAGCCAATCCCAGCGTGGCAAACGCCCTGTGTCGCCTGAAGTAAAAAAAAAACAACCTGTAAATAAGAAAACGTTCCATCGCTGTCTCCCCACTCCCCTCCCACAACCCGCACCCACCAACTGAGCACCCTGCCTCCCCACACCCCCCCTCACCCCATACTTACCTCCGGAGCTCAGTGCGACGATCATCGGTGGGCCGGGAACATGTCTGCACTCTTCAAAGCTGACCGCGAACTGAGGAAATGCCGGTAAGCTGTATAATGGGCTAGATGGGGTTTTTTCAACTTTGTTGCATATCTCAGGCATTTTTTGGAATTTTTGCACCAAATTTTCAACATGGGGTTTTTGGGACCCCTTCTCATGAATGGTGTCACTGTCATGGCGTTATTCGGGCCCGAAGGGTGATTTCACAGTCACTGCGCGAAATCACCTTTTGGGCCTGATTAATCTAAAATGACACTGCCAGCGCTCATAAGGTGCGCCTCAAAAAGCCTATTTTAAACATTTGGTGGAAAAATTCCTAAAAATGACCGTTTTACTAGCGTGCGTTGAGAAGTTCCTACGCAGGCTCGTAAGTTCGCGAATTTTCAAGATTTTCACTCCAGATTTTCAACATTGCCATTTTACCACACCTCCTTATGAGCAGTGCAGCTGTCATTTTTCACATCCTGCCCAAAACGTGTTTCCGCCCATGTAGCGCACAATGGCACAGTCGGTGTGCAAAATCAATGTATGAGACACATTAAGAAAATCACAGTGTCACTGTTCATGAGCAGAGATCTTAAATGGCTATGTTGAAAATTTGGTGAAAAATTCTAAATGACTGTTTTATTTAGCTATGCCATGCAGTTCCTACACACGCTGTAAGTTCACGAATTTTCAATATTTTCACCCAGATTTTCAACATTGCCATTTTACCACACCTCCATGAGCAGTACAGCTGTCATTTTCACATCCTGCCCAAAATGTGTTTACGCCATGTAGCTATAATGGCGCAGTTGGTGGCGAAATCAATGTATGGGACACATTAAGAAAATCACAGTGACACTGTTCATGAGCAGAGGTCTTAAAATGGCTATGTTGAAAATTTGCGAGAAAATTCCTAAATGACTGTTTTATTTGAGCGCAGTGTTGCGCAGTTCCTACGCACGCTCGTAAGTTCATGAATTTTCAATATTTGCACTCCAATGACGTCCAAATACCTAAACAGCACATAGAAGCAAGCAACATTCAGCATTGAAAAATGCTTGTACTTCTTTGTCACTGATTTTTTTAAGCCATGTCCAAGTGCCAAATACCACTGCAAATACCTGCAAGCGAACGTTCGGCATTGACAAATGTTTGTTATGGGCCTATGACAGCTTCCTCTCAAGTGACCAGTAATTAAACTGCAACCAGCTCAGCAAATGACAGTGGTGCCTTGCCTCCTGTCCATCCAAGAAATCTGCTCACAGACACGAGCAGTCTGAAGATTTTTGGAGACAACAGTGTTTTCCAGCAAGGTGTCAAAAGAAATATTAACAACTATGCAGTTCAGCCTCAGAAAAAGCACAGATTTGCTGTGATATCTGACTCTTCTGATTGCGAATAAGTAGGATTATTCACATCAGTTTTGTTGTTATGTTTGGGGGGCGGGGGGATCTCACTGTGCCAACTGAAGATTGTATTTTTTTTTACTGTTTCAGTTCAGATCTTCAAGCAGGCAAGCCGTTGCCAGATAAGAAACTAAGATAAAATATCTATGTTATGGGAATTATGTTATGTTTTACTCATGGGTGCCATTTGAGACTGGATTAGAGACCGTCTGTCCATTGAGGCCTTCATATCTGCCCTAAAGTCTCATTTATTTAATTTTGCATTTTCTGATACTTAAAGTCCTGCTGCTGTATTATTTGTTTTATAAATAAGATAGGTATCTATCTCTGTTTTTATTGAAGTTTTTAGTGATGTATGTACAATGCTATAGTCAAGCTGGAATAGTATTTCATAAATAAAATTTGCTTTGCTTTGCATTTGTCATAAATGTATTGCTTTAGTTCTTACACTGTAACCTAAATGAAATGCAACTGAATGTTGCCGTGAATTGAATGTTTACACTTGAACTGAACTAACCATTTTAAACTGAGTACAGTAAAGCCTGATTTATTAACAAAAGCAGAGTAGTTTCTGTTTTGCCTTTCCCAGATTTGATTCTGTTTTCTCAGCTGATCTAATAAGTGGTCACTCTGTACTATATAAAATAACAGGATAAGCATGCACAAACAAGCCCGAGTTTCCATCTCAGGGATTCTATAACATAGACCTTTCGAGTTTGAGTCTTAAGGTCTATGATGTCGTAGAATACCCTTGATGGAAACACAGCCTTGTTGTGCACACTTTCCTATTATTCTATATTTTATATAGCTTGCCTATACAGTAACCAGATGTGTTTTAAATTGGCAAAATTAGCATCAGGCTACCTATGCAACTTTGTTAACTAGCCTTTGTTTGCTTTTGTTACCTGCTTGTGTTTAATTCTACTGTTGAATGCATCTCCACATCTGGGGTTCTAGGTATCTGTGTGTTAGCCTCAAAAAGAAAGAAGCATTTTTGGTTCTGAGAATTACTGTATAATGTACAGTACCTAACCCTTTCTTGGTGCCTGACTTCACAATTTGCTTAATTTACTTAATATGTGTTACCAGTCATTCTCCTCCTCCTTTCCTCTCTGCCCCGCTCCACCTTCTTCATCCTCCTCCTTCCCCTCCTGCCCCTTCCATGCCTTCCCTACACTAGTTCCTCCACCTCTCCTCATCTAACCCGGTTTCTTGCCCACCCCCTTTCAACTTTGAGTTCTTCCATAGAGCCCTCTCTCTCTCTCCCTCCCTTCTCTACTCCCCCCACAGATGCAAGTCCTATTCTACTCTTTTTATTCTCATCCACTTCTTCTACTGTGCAGTTAATGTTGACTGAAACCTACCTTTACTAACCTTGGTTCTTCTCTAACTTTTCTTTCAAATGCCCTTGGCATTTTACAAATTAATACTAGAAGCCTCCTACCCAAATGAATTGTAGACTGTGATTTGTGCAGCATGCTCCTGACGTTCTGTGTGTCACCAAATCTTGGCTCACCTCTAGAGTTCCTGACAGTGGTGTAGCCATCACCTTCTACAACCTCCACAGACAAGATCATGTTAAACGTGGTGGTGCCATTGCCCTCTACGTCCATCAAGGATTCACCTGCTGAAGTCTCTTGGGTGATGCACCCTCCACATGTGATTTTTGTTCTGGCTCTGCTCAAATTTTCCTAATACTTATCTTTATTGTTGGAGTTTATGCCTCCTCCAAAGCCTCTTCCTCTTTGATGTCTGATGCAATCACCTCCCTGGTTTATACTCCTCTTCTGGGGACCTGATTCTTCTGGGAGGTTTAACTATTAAGTCACTCTCCCCTGCTGCCAAACCAGCAATTTTATAAGACTGAATCTCTTGATCTCTCCCAACTCATAACTGTGCTGACTCAACTGAGTTCCCACTCCACCAATCACTTTCTTCTGGACTGGGTCCTTCCCTCCCACCCTCACCAGATAGATGCTGCTGGTATACAACCTGAAACCTTCAGTGACCACAATATGACCTATTGCATCAGAAAAACTTGACTTTCCTGAGCCCCCTCGAAATGTATCTGGTCAAGGCTGAATCACTTGCTAGGTCTTGACTCCATCCTCCTTGACCTCTCCAAAACCGAATGGTCCCTTATCCTTACTGACATTGATAAGGCCCTCCCCGTTCCACTCTAAATTCATGCATGTGTGGGACATACATGCCCTTAAAAAGTCCTGCATGAAAGTTCCCACCTCCTATGAACTCTAGCCTACCTTATCAGTCTTTTCAGGATGTGGTGCATTGCTTGGTATAGCTTAAAATTATCACACTCCCCATCAGACCTTTTTAACTACCAGAGACTTGGAAATTCCTGTACCAAGATCACAAGGGCAGCCAAAGTTAACTCTTTTGCATCTAACCTCATGAATAACCTTAAGTCCACTGTTGAATTCTGCAAGTTAATACACTCTCTCTTTGATCTTCCCTCCCAGTTCTCCTTCCCCGACCTGATTGAAAATGGTTCCCTTATCTCTAACCTCTATCAGGTTGCTTCTCATATTCATAAATCTTATACAATATGAGCCTTCCTTTTGCCTTAACAGCCTTCAGCTGCCCCCACCTCAGCAAACATCATCTCAGCCTTCACCTGACCTCTGCTTTGACTTCTCTCCCATCTCTACCCTGGAGAGCTTATGTGCTCTTTCCCCCACAACCTCTACAAAGGTCACAGTCTGGATGGGTCTGACACTCAACTACTTAACTTCTCTGACTCTGCTACTGCTATCCCACTCAGCCATCTGCTTAACCTCTCATTTTCCTCAGATCTGCTCCCCAGTCCTGGAAGTTTGCTAAAGTGCTTCCTCTCCACAAATGTGGTGACCTCACTCCCTTGGCAACTTTCACTCTGCCTGCCTTTACCCTACTTTTGCTATGCTGATAAAAAATATTGTCTACTGTCAACCTGCTGACTTCTTCTGCTCCACTTATTTCTCTCCATTTCAGTCTAGCTTCCACAAAAAAACATTCTACAGTTTCCTTTCTCTTACATACTACTAAATCTATCCTCAACAGGATAGACCTGAGGCACATCACTGCAGCCATTTTCATTGACCTTGATAAGTCCTTTGATATGGAAGCAAACTTCCTCCTTCTGGACAAGCGGAGAGACATGGGACTTTCTGCTCCTTCCTTCAGCTGGGCAGATCCTACCTCTCTGGCTACCTCCAGTTGGTACAGATTGGCAATGAATTTGTCCCCTCCAATGCAGTCTGGGGTTTCCCAGGGCTCCATTCTGGGTACTATCTTGTTCTCAGACTTCCTCAATGACACCTCCTCTGTCAGTGCAAGCTTCCATATGAAGATATATGCAGATGATACTGTACTTCTTGCCATAGGTGCTCAGCCACAGCCTGAAACATCACTGCAGCATGACCTTGATAATGTCCAATGCTAGTTCCAGTCTCACCAGCTTTGGGTTAGTACCAAGAAGATGGTGGCCTGAACTTTGATGCAAGCTATAAGCTTGCATGGCTCCCCCTTGTCTTTTCTATCCTGTATGGCACTGCACGTAAGGTTGTTCCCAACTTCAAGTACCTACAGTAGGTGTATGCAAGACTCAGCTCTTCAACCACATTGACACCTTCCACAGAAAGCTTCACCCTAAATAGAGATGTTGCAAAATTATGCCAATTTTGCAGCAGTTTCACCACACGAAACATTTCGCAAAATTCCATCGTTCCGGGAATTTTTTGGTGGGTGCGAACTTGCGAAAATTTGCCTGTGGAATGCAGAATTTCATCACAAAATGCACAATTTTTCCTGGAATGGCAAAATTTCATCCACTCGCAGGCAAAATGTTGTCATTCCACGGTCAAAATTTTGCATTCCACAGGTGAAATTTTGCATTTCGCAACCGCAAAATATTTCACAAAATGTGCAAATTTTGCAAAGTATTTCACGTAATGAAATTTCCTAATTTCACACATCTCTAACCCTAAACGTGGTGCTCTCTACCACAACAAGAATTGCCTATCACTTCCAGTCCACCATAAAATAATTACCAAGATGGTGCTTTTGACATTTGACTTATGTGGAAGTGGTCTATGAAGCTGCCCCTTCTCCTCTCTGGTCAGACTGGACACTGTGCAATTCTTTCTGCTTTTTACTCCTAATCCCCTCTCTTGTACCAATCATTCACTCTGCATCCTTCATTTCTAAATACTGGTTCTTGTCTTTCCCTCCTTACCTCTCCCCTCTCCCAACCCTTCCACTTCAAATGCACTTCACTCCATGGACTCCCATATCTTCTCCATACTTTTTTCCAAGTCTGCTTCTGGGCAGTCTGCTTTCTACTCCCATCTACTGTACCATACATTCAGAATAATCTCTCCTCAAACTTTGTATTTCTCCCTGCTATCACTCAAACATCAACACAAATGCCTGCCCCCCCTTACTATGGATAGTTTGTCTGATGCGTTTCCCCTTTTCTTTTGTTGTTTATGACCTCTGTGCTAACTCATCTAATTTGCATTGCTATCTACTAGCCTGCCATGGTTTGGGTAATTCCAAATACCCCATCTCACTTCCTCATGACTGCTCCACAACTGTTGAGTATATTTTTATTATACTTTCAGTATAAGTTACCTACATTCTTTGTCAGTACATTGCTCTTTGCACATATTACCAAAGACTGCCATTATTGCCTGATTCTTAATTTTAAATCATTATCATCGGTATCTTCCTACTGTCTGTTTTATCTTGGTAGCTCATACTTTCATGTATATTGTTTTGATAACATGGATTGCACTTTACAACTGTATGCATTTGTCTCCCTATACCCCTCCCTCGGGTCGCACCTGGAAACAAACCTCAGCTCAATGTGCTTTTAAAGGTTACCAGTTTTCAATCAACCAATTGATCAATCAATAAATCAATCAATATCATAATATTCTAGTGTGACATCACAATCTGTTGATCTGGGACTTACTGGAGTGTCACAAACATAGGATTGTTATATAAGGTATATACAAGCAGTCAAAGCATAGGAAGTCTATGAGTCAAGTGATCCTGTTTCTATTGTAATATACAGAGTTATGAAGAAAAAAGCAAAGCTAAATCAACGGCATAGATGAAATGTATGCCTCGCTGGTTATAACAATTATGTTTTTCAATGTTTTCTCTGAATTGCCGTGGATTTTTCAATGTTTTAAAGCAAGTGAGTTATTTCATAAGAGTATAGTGAATTTTGTTCATTGTTATATATTTTGCAAGTTTACATGGCCATGTGAAGGAGACACTAAAAAAATGATTAATCAGGTTACAAAAGTAGAACATGGCAGGAACAAGCACAAAAATGACAAATGCAGAATTGGCAAGCATATTAGTATCAAGGACCACAAAATCAGCACAGAAGCTGCCAGGCCAAGAGTCACAGAATCAATGTAATGTCCTTTTCAGTCTGCAGTTGTAGGTGTTTTCAACAATACATAGGATACAGTACATGCTATAGTTCTTTCCACAAACTGATGATATAAAAAATTAAAAAAAAGAAGTTGTTCTCACTTTCCCAGGCAAGTCTATGGGGGTCATTAAACAAAATTAATGATTTGAAAAAATCTGAGATGTCTTACCCATACATGAAATGAAGAGTCAAGTCTGGCGCTGAAGGGTAGCAGTCTGAGTTCTGCTTTTAATATCTCCTGTGGTTTTGTTTCTTTGTTGTTAAGATCATCTACAGGCAGCAGAGAAACAGGGCTTTGTTAACATCAAATATTGCAATAAATTGTATAAGTTGTATGCCAGAGAAATGGCATAACTTTCTCACTGATGTTTGTTATTGGCATGTCTCATCAAATAAAAAATTCACAGTAATATATTGTGGTGTGAAGTCTGTTTCAGCTCCCTGAATGCTTAATTCAGTAGACAATCAATTGCCCCTTCCCAGATCATTAAGCATTTTTTTTTATCAATAATGTTCTTAATTGGCATGTCTAATTTTCAAAAGAGGCTGATGCAGACACAAAGGCATTTTCAAGCTGCATATGTGTCAGCCTGATTACTACAATGTACAGGAGTAGTACCGGATGGAAACTGTGAATTCTACATTTGTGGAAAGTTCCCAACATTTTGCAAATTTCACATTTTCTGAAATTCTGACTTTGACATAATCCAGATACTTCACATGTATTTGGTGAATTTTTCACCCTACTCCACAATATTTTCTGGCTGAATTGCAGAATGATACACATGAACTACGGAATGCCAGATCTGAGGAATTCCATTCCACAGTTTAATACATCAGTCTGCATTACATGAAATCATTCTGCAGTTCAGTGATCAGTTCTGCAGAAAGTCTTTCC
Source organism: Neoceratodus forsteri (assembly GCA_016271365.2). Lineage (NCBI taxonomy): Eukaryota > Metazoa > Chordata > Ceratodontiformes > Ceratodontidae > Neoceratodus > Neoceratodus forsteri. The sequence continues at coordinate 1,605,471,701 of CM057450.1, forward strand.
ACAGTTTAACACATTAAATACATTAATCTATAATTCATATATTCATTCCACAGTTCTTAGATAGAAATTGATGAAAGTCACCAAAGAACATTCCAAAATTTCATTGACATGAAATTCTGATTTCACAATAATTCTGCTGGTGGAATTCTATTTTTGCACAGCACTATACAGAAGCCCAATTTTCAAAGAGTCATGATTTGTGTTACCATGTGCATGATTTGCTGCAGCTTCTATCAAAAATGATACATGTGTCAAAACAAATAGTGCAGGTGTCAAAGAAAATGCTGTATGTACCAACACAAATGGTGAATACTTCGAAACAAATGGTGTTGCATCAAAACAAATGACTAAGTTATCAAACCAAATGGTGCATGCATCAAAACAACTGGTGCATGCATCATGGCAAATGGTAACTGCATCAAAACAAATGGTACATTCATCAAAACAAATGGTGAATGTTTTAAAAATGGTATGCATCATAACAAATGGCAAATGCATCAAAACAAATGGTGCATAAATCATAAAATGGTCAATGCATCAAAACAAGTGGGGAATACGTCAAAACAAATGGTGACTGCATCAAAACAAATAGTGCAAGCATCACAACAAATGTTGATTGCATCAAAACAAATAGTGCATGCATCATAACAACTAATGTTTGTATCAAAACAAATGGTGACTGCATCAAAACAAATGGGGAATGCATTAAAATGAATGGTGCCTGCATTACTTCTTTGATGAAGCCTCCAGATTTTGGGCACCATGTTCAAAGGTTAACGTGGCTGCTAAAAAGTTGGTTTGCACTAGTGCTCTGAACAGAGCCATATTCAGAGGCCCTGGAGTGCCATCCAAACTTAGCCGTGCACCCACATTACCTGTACCACTGCATATATGCAAATGAGGAAGTCCCTCATGCATAATGACACAGCAGTGTATTCAAAGGTTTGTGGTGACATGACCACATCTTATGGCAGCACTCAGGCTGCATCCTCAGCCCCCAAAAGCAGGATGGCTGTAGTCTAATGTTCCCTCCATTGCCCCTGTAATAATAATACAGAACTATCCCTGGTGGTACAGTGGCCTCTCTGATTGCCCCTGTATCATCATATAAACCCTTCCCTGGTGGTGTGGGGCCCCCAACTGCATACCAGCACTTACCTGCTCACCAGCGGATGATCCCCCATCCTGCAGCCCCTCTCCCAGGTATTGATTCATTATACACAGATGGCACACAATAGTACAGTATGCCTGATCACACTTATTGACATTCAGATGGTGGTCAGTTGAGGATGTTTCCCCCAGAAGAAGCCAGATCCTGGTGAAACATTGGGGTATACAGTACATGAAAAATAAAGTTGAATAAGAAGAATGAATAGATTGTTTGAAGCGTATGGTTATTTACCAGAGTCAGGGCTTATCTACATATAGTTGAGGATGTTAGCATGAGCTGTATCAGCCACCATCTGTAAATGATGAACCAGTTCCTGAGGCGAGGTAGGGTGCAGGGCAGGAGGCCAGTAGCAGATGAGTGGGTGCAGTGGGTGCTAGCACATTGTCTGGTGATGAGGGATCTGTGATACCACCAAGGAAATGTTTATTATGTGATGGATTCAGGGCGATTGGAGGAGAACAATATACCACCAAGGAATAGTTTATATGGTTGATACAAGGGTGATCAGGGAGCCCACTATACCACCAAGGATGGGTTCATATGGTTTATACAGAGCCAATGAAGAGAGCCACTATATCACCAGTGACAGTTCTGTATTATTATTATTACAGGGGCAGTCAAGGGAGGGGTGAAACACTATGACAACCAGGGATACATTAGGTGTTGCTAGACATGGAAGCACTATGGAGCTGCTGCACACATACACATGAGCCCATAATAGGCACGCAGATGGCCCCTTAGCATCTTACATGCCAGATGAACTCATTTGTATGCACATGTTGAATATGGCCAACAGGAGCCCCAGCACAATCCTGTTTCAGGCAGCACTATCTCCTGTGGGCCATATGCAGCCCTGGGCTGTACTGGCACAATACATAGTCACTTTGCTCTGTGCCAGCATAGCCTGATATTAAGACATTTAACAAGCTCCATCAGTGTACACTAATTGGCTGAATGTTGCTCAGAACCAGACATGCACTGCTGCAAGTGCAGTGCACTGTGTTGCACTGTGCTTGTGGCTGACTCTGAATATGGGGGTCCTTTGTGTTCAAACTGCTAGACCATCAAGTAGATGCAGACAGAAGTAGAATTTGAAAATAAGTATTGAAAGATCCAGTTCAAAAATCCTATCCATTTACAATTATGCAATGTGCTTTAACATGCTTTCCATTTCATGTATGCCTCTGTCAGAAAATAAAAATATCCATCCACTACCCAGACCAAGTCTGTTTCATTTTATCTCTCATTCTGTACTAGTGTGCACTCCAACTCTGTATAAGCATGCTCCTGAGAAATATTACATATACTGTGCCACGTGGTTTCCTTAGGTTACAGAATTAATTACCCTTGGAAAATATTATTACTACTAACTATAATATCCATTTATTCTCAAAAGCATACTTCTGCAGTTGAAGCCATTATGTTTTTTTCTTGGTTTAGATTTGGGTTAATTTTATATTTATCAATTCATGTAAGGTTTCCTTCTACCGAGGTACTCAGATCCCATTACAATACATAAGAACATCAACTCAAAAAAATATAAAACAAAGACAATCACTTTCAGGTTAATAATTAAAAACATGTTTGCAGCAGTTAACATTAAACATTAATGTTGGAATTTTCAACCAATGATTACAGCCTACCTTCAGGTGGCAGGACATTCTAACATCTCCAAAATCCTCCAGCCAGTGACTGAAAAGGCCAGCTCCCAAAAGCATCTGTACACACAGTATCAACAACAAACACTAGTAGCAGAAGATTGATTTTGGTGGGAGCCTAAATCAAAATGGAACTCTGGAAGGGTAGACTTACAGTACCAAGCTCACTTAAAACCTTACACAGTGTGAACAGTAACACCTTGAACTTGATTCAAAATGGACAGGCAACCAGTCAGTTTGTGAATACAGGCAAAATGCATTCTAAGCAACCAATCTCAGATAACAAGCATGCAGCCATGTTCTAATACAGTTAGGCCAAGGGGAAGACTCATGTAGAGCACATTTAGTTAGTTAGTTACTGTAGTTAGTTGTCGCTGCAGGAAGATTGAGATTAAGAGGTCTGGGCAGACTGGAATGACCGATGGTCTTTTTTTGTTTCTGGGTTTCTGTCTTTCTAACATGACCATTGTTGAAGACCATCTGAGAAAATAGAAAGCTAGTTTTGCCAGTACTGGCCAAATGACTTTCCTATTTTGCCAGAATTTTATGCGATAACTAATTTGACTAGACAGTAGTTCTCCTTGATAAGCTGCCACATGTACTGTGGTGAGGTGTCTGTGTCATCCTCCAGGTAGTCAGTGTCAAAATCTCCCAAAAGTCCTTTATTGTCTCTGGAACATCACTATCCAAGTTGAGTTTCATGTTGTCTTACTGATGCCTGGCACTGGAAGCATGCAAAGTGAACCAAGGATATGGAGCCGTACAAGCAGTAGGATGAGGATGTTTAGTTGTTTCTTTATGTTGTCTGTGTTCCATTTGAAGAATGCACAACAGTTTCTGCTTGCTATAATCCATTCATCTAGGGGAATGCACATATCTTTATATCTGGGATCCAGTAATATTAATATGCAAAATCATATGCCAATGAAATGCTTTTAAATTTGTCTTTAATTTGTGTCAGAAACATGTCTGCCACTTCCTTAATAAGTGTTGTATCCTTCTTGGGCTGTTGCTGAGATGACTCAGATGAACTAGTGGTATCACCATCATCATTGGTGTCATTTTCACAACTGCCACTAATGTCATCGCCTCAGCAATCACCACCATTAACCCTGTCATGTTGGGTTCTGTAGAAGATCACAAATAATGATGTGTGTCACTCAAGTAGACTGCCCAAGGAAAGGGCAATGTCAAGTGTTGCTGATTTAGCACCAACATCTTTGGTGGCCTGTTCTTAAGTTTTCAACAGGGGAACAAACTTTTGCAGCACATGCCACTGCACCCAGGACAGATATTCCCCACAGGCCACATCATTGAATTCCTGTGCCTGGAACAGTTTTCTGTTCCACCAGTCTCTCCACCATATAAACGATGAAAGTTCCACCTTGTCATCACACCTTTAAATAAGCAATGCTGCAGAACATTGTGCTTCTGCTGATACTGCTAGAGGAGCTTAGTGTGTTTGGGGAAATTATTTAAATATCTAATGATGTTCCATACAGTGGTAGGTATTTCTTTTAGCTGTGTATGTTTGTCAAGCACGTAACTCACCACCAGACTGTGCATGTGCAAGGAGCATGGCCCAATTCCCATCATTCATGGCCTTCAGGATGTTATTTTAAAGCAGCTGTGCAAAGAAAGTTATTCCAAAAAGCTAATTTTCTGCTATGGTTCTGAAAAATATTGGCAGAACTGTTGATTTGAGTTTCCTGGATGCTTCCTGTGCTGTGTACTGTACATTTGAATTTTTGTCAGGACTCTTACACTTCTCAGGTCCTCAATATTATTTCAATGCAAAAATGAGGAGGCCATCTTTTTTTCTTGAGAAATGATTATTTTAGAAATTTCATAAAATTCTTAAATGATCATGAAAACTGAAAATGTTACCACCAAAATAAACTGAAAGACATCTGGCATTGATAAAGAAGAAAAAAAAGGTGGGGTCAAATTTTAACCCATTTTCGTTGAGAAGAAGAAAGGCTCAACTCCTGATATTTATGATGCATTCAACTTATTCCATCCACCAAAACATGTACTTTGATGTTATGTCCCAATGACATTTCATCAAGAAACTGATTGTTATTCTGAATTAGTAGTCACAATGTTAACAGAAACCTTCCAGAAAACCCAAATGCCACGGTAAATGTTACTGCCATATCTTTGTGCAGTGAGTATTTTAAGCTGCGTTACAGCTTGAAGTGGCTGTCTCCTCTGGAACAAGCAGGATCCTGACAGCAGAGGAGATGGCCTTTCCCAGCTGTATTACAGCTTAAAATACTTGCATACAAACATGTGATAGTAACCTTGTGGTGAACACGAGGTACCGGCAGACACAGAATTGAGGCAAGGCACCAGTGGTTTGTTTCTCTAAAGGTATGATAAACTAATCAAATGGAGCAATGGAGCACTCACGAGCACTGCTGGGTCTGTAGCAAAAGGCATAAACTAAAATATGAAAAATAAGGCAGTGACTCATAAATAGTTTAAGCAAAAAGCAAGAGCATTTATTGTGCCAGTGGCATTCCCAGGGCTTCGAGGGGACAACCCCTCGAATCCTTGGAATGCTACTGGCACAATAAATGCTCTTGGTTTTTGCCTAAACTGTTTGTGACTCACTGTCTTTTTTTTGTATGATACACTGATCCCCTGCCTCTACACTACCATTTCATGGCTCTACTTACAGATGTACCAGCACCAGACATTCGCTAGGAATGAAAATAATGGGAGGGAGTAAAGTGGAGGGACAAGACAGAGATGATGGAGAGAATGGAGGGGGGTTTGTTTCTCTCTGTACACAAATGAGCAATATGGGATTGCACTTCAGGGAGGGAAAAATTGGGTATCCAAATATCGTAATACAATTTCATCATTACTTTTCCCTGGAAACATTTTACCTCAGTTGTAGAGAACATGTTTTTCTTGCCCCTTTAGGGCATAACAAGTGTGAATTTTCTGTCCTAAGTGGGACTGAGTTTCTAATGTGTGCACTGATTGTCTATTATGCAGTGTTGGGAGCACAGTCTTTGCCCAGCTGTGAGATGCCTTGCCAGCAGGTCATGGTTCATTTACAAAGGCACCTTGTCACGGGGGGGGGGGGCAGACAACAAGACAGTTATTACAGTGCAGATTAAAACAGAGGATAACATTACAAGTGCAGTAAAAGGAATATTTAACATAGATACACTTAGGTTACATAATGTAACAGTTTGTATGTTACTTAGGTTACATAATGTTACAAAATTGTGAGTTACTGTCATGGATATAGTAGGTCCTCAGAGAAGACAGTGGGTTACATCCCTGTTTGGACCTAGTAGGGAAGGGGTAGGTCTAGGGGAAGGAGAGGCTGTCACTCATATTTACACTCGTATAACTATCCAGAACTTCCTCATTTTGAGTTTCCTCCAAAATTACAGTACTATTTATTTTAGGTCCTCTCTGCAATCTATCTCTTATGCTCTGATTCTGTTGTTAATACATGTTCACTCACTACTAGTTTCATGTATTGAGATATCCTTTGCTGCACCTTGCTATATTGTTTTGTAATATTGTCCTTTTCGTCACTTTTCTTTTCTGACCAATCAGTTCTCTCCTTTTTATTCCTCTCATCTATAGATGTATCTGCTTTTATTCCTATTTCCTGTAGCTGTTCTTTTGCCTCCAATAGCGGTTTACTAACATTTCTACTTTTTACCACCACACAAATCCAACCTTTTTCTTTACCTCCACGGTATCTATAAGTAAAGCTTATGTCATTCCATGAAAATCTACTTCCCAAAGTACCTTTATATACATTATATACTACTAATTTTAAGTTTTACATGATTTTCATTTTTTGCTCGTGGTATGCCTTTAAGAAATATTGTGGTCAGTCTTTCTTTTTTTTCAATCTGTTTCTCTCTCTCCCTTCTTCCTACACTTATAGTGTCTTCAGTCTTATCTCTTATTCTTCCTTCCTCACTAAGGTTCTGTCTTTTATCTTTATATCCATTCACTTCCTTATATCTCGTAATTGTACCTTCTTCCTCATGCTCTCTATATTCCTCATTCTCACTTTCTCCTCTCTTTTTTTCCCTTCCTCATCTACTCTGATCCTGATTCATCTCATTCTCTTCTTTCCTTTGTGTCCTTTTCCAAAGTTTTTTACTATTTTCAATTGGTTTATTTCCCTGTAAACTACTCTGTACTAATTGCTCTATTTCCCCCTTTTCTTTATAACCTACTTCTATCATTGTGGCCTGCCCATTTTTCTTTTAATTTTTTTCCTTTCTATCCATTTTTCCTTGTCTCTTTTCTGTTTTCTCTTCCAGAATAATATCCTTATCTCCCTCTACATTCTTTAACAAATTGTTGTAAAATTGATCAGTAATTCATTATTTAACAAAATCCATTTCTTTATTTCCTTCAGGATTTCCAATAGGGGTGACTCTCTCAATTCACTTTCATTCATTCTATTAATTTATTTATTTATCTTTGTACCCTCCTGTACATCTTCTAGATCTTCTCCTGTTCTGTTCTGGATTAAATGTGATATATCTGGTGGAAATCTAGATGAGGGACTAATTTCAATCTTTGCACATATGGAGTAAGGAAAGCATCAAAGTCACATAGAAATGAAGCACTGGAACATTGATGTGAAACATCTCTAACATTTCCTTGCTCCAAATCTATATTTTGATTTTGCATCCCTTTCTCCTTTCCTTCTCTGTTTTCTCTATTTTGTTCTTTTTCTGCTTCTGAGTATACATCAGACAGTCATTTATTATACTTCCCCACCTGTATCTGAGTCTGTTGTTCCTTCTGTTCTATCTATTCTTCTTGTGGAATCTTTCCTCTATTCTCTTCTTCAAGTATCCTTATAGATCTCATTAGTGGGTGATCATTTATACCAAGCTGCAGTTAGATTGGTTTATCCATTATTGTAGGTGATGAACTTAAAGGGGGAAGGGTTGAAACCTGATTCTCAAGGTTTATTTTTCCCACACAAGATTTATTTGACTTCTGGGGCTAGAATATAACTAGTAATTTTCCTCTCTATTTTCTTTACTTTCCCTTCCAAACTTTTCTTTGGTTTCTTTTTCTGTTTTTTATAACATATAGGATTTGTATTTTTTTAACAACCTAGTTATCATTGTTCCCTATTCACTTTCTTTATCTTCTATATATTCTTATGTTTTCTAAGATGAGCAAATACTGAGTAGGTACTATACAATATACTCTAAAAATACTCTAAAAATAATTTATGCAGTAATAAAATAGTTCTCCAATTATAGTCCTAGCAGTAATAATCTCTGAGTTCCCTTTTAAATCACCTCTTTACTGCTTCTCAGCACAAACCAGCATTCAAGCTTCGCAATTTCAAATACTCTGATCACTTTACACAGTCCCTTTAAAATATATATTCAACTGTGCCTGCTTCACAAAACCAGTTCCTAGATATAAACATCTAGTAACCCTTTTTTCCAATTATTATTATACTTAAATGTTTTTAGTTTTTTCTTTAGTTGTAGCTATAGCTTCAGTTTACTTCAGTTAACTTATTTCTGGCTTCATTTTATGATGTTATAATTCATTGTTTCTTTATGTTCCAACTTTGACCCAGTGGCACTGTGGTTAAAAATAAAAATTCTTTACTATCTATTTTATGTGTATTTTAACTTAAAAGTTACAGAGTCACCAATATAGCAAAGATTTTGTTTTCATTAAATTCTCTTTAAAATGTAGCTGTGTTTCCATTTCTAATAGGCACTTAGGCCAATATCTGGTTATTATCCCACTTATATTGTATGTAATCTTCTTACTCCTGTTCTGGTCAAGTTTGGGCTCCAATGACATCTATAAACAAATCAGAATAAAAGAGCTCTTTATATCTGTCTCTAAGTATTTTAGTATTATACAATTGGTAGAGAAACCGAGAAGACAAATTTCTAATAACCTTGCAAGCTGTTGTTTATTGGTATTAGGATGCTGTTTCAAGGTTTCCACCTTCTACCACCGTTTAGTTTTTAAAATGGTACTGTGGCATAGCACTTAGCTTACTTTAGATCTACCACAAACGGAGAACACCTATCAGAGTGTTAAAACACCAAATGAAAGGAAAACAGTCAGCTTTTCCGATTCATTATGGAGTTTCAGTCCTTTAGTTAGCTGATTCCCTTCCTCTAACGGCTAAAAGAATGCCAGTCCTGCGCACTAGATCCACTGATGGCAAGCTCTAGGCTTCAACTAGGGATTCAATTTAAATTACTGCCCACGTCTTGTGTAATACATATAGGGTGCATACTATTAGTCAACGTGCCAAGACGGAGTAACATCATACAACCAAGGTGATAAATTTCAAAACCCAGAAATCTAATTAACCCTTCTTTCCTTTCTAATTTCTATTATTTAAGTATATATTTAAATATATAGTCAACGTTTTACACTAATACTCCATTGGAATGCCACTTTAGCCCTTGCAACAGTACCTATATCCTTTTTAACCTTAAAACTTTTTCCATTTTTCTCTATTACTTATTACTTTTTACTTTTCAACTCTGTTTTACTGTAATAAAAACCAACAGGCATAAGCCTATGCCTATGTGAACTCTTTCCTTTTCCTTCAGTCTAGGTTCTCTGTTGCCCAAAGTCTCCAAGCTTTATCAGTTCTCCACTTTCCACTCTCTGCTTTTTCTCAGTTCTCTCAGATACCCAAATGTTCCCCAATCACTTGAGCACTTCAGCATATAACACACTAATAGGACTCTGTCTATGACTCTGCAGCTCTTCAGCTCCTCAGTTCACAAACTTCTCTTTTCAGAATCCTTCTTTTCTCTGGCACCTTCAGCGCCACCGGCACCTTGCCTCACACCCTGCAACCCCTCTCTCACTTCCAATCCACCCTAAGGACTTTATTCTTGGTGCCATCCACCTCGCTCCTCCACTGTCAGGACTTGTTGCAACCAGTGGCTGAAAAACAAAAGAGAGAGAGCCTGGGGAGACCAAAAGGACCACACAAGAAAGTCATGTAAGCACTCTAAAATGAAAATTGTTGTGGCAACAGTGGCATACCTTTTCCAACCTTTCTAAAAGTGTTTTAGAGTGCTTGCTCTACCTACTCCTCTTCAACAGGTATAGCGTGCAGCAGCCATCTTGGAAATCAGTTCAGGGAGAGTACTTACAGTGCTGTATCATCCGATTCATCTGGAGTGTCAAGCGATGGTCCAGGAGAGCAGATAACATTAGAGCAATTAATTCAGCTGACTCCTCACATAGAAACATAAAACTTGTCAGCAGATAAGGACTGTCAGGCCCATTCAGTCTGTGTGAAAGCCCTAGGCACAGGGTCATAATGTCATATGACATAACGGTGCAGCAATGTACTGCGCTGTAATTACAGCAGATACATTGCTGCCACTCAGATATACTGCTGAAACATGTCGGCTAAAGAAGCTAGTGGCTTCTTTGTTTTCTGTGGGGGGGGCTCCACCCCAGACCCTGAACCCTCTCCATTACTATAATCAACTCTGGGGGGGTGAGGGTTCAACACAGAGACTGGGAGAAACACTGTGGTAGGAGAGAAAAAAGAAACCGCACAATGTGTTTTCGCAAAAGTCTAGAACCAGGATTCAAGCCCTGGTTCGCAAACACATAGTGCCCCTACACTGCCATGGGTCATCCCATTGAGCCACAGTGGCTGCTCAGTGGACCACCTCCCTAACAGAGGTCTTGACCTCCATGTCACTCCTTCTCCCCACCCATGCGTGACAGGGTACAAAACCGCATGCAACATATGTGCCTTGCAGGGTTTTGTACCCTGTCACGCTAGTACACCATGCAATATGTTCCACATGGTATTCCATGCACAGATCTGTACATGGCATCTTGACCCAGTAGGAAATCCCTACACTAGTTTGTGGCCTCTGACCTAACTGGTCAATGGCTTTTCACCACACCTTCCCATCTCTAAGGTACCCTTATGCCTGTCCCATGCATGTTTAAAATCATCCACTGTGCTCATCCCCACCACCTCCTATGGTAGTCTATTCTATTCTATTTGTCCACCACCCTCTCCAAGGAAAAAACTTCCTCACATTTCCCCTCAGCCTACCACCTTCCAATTTCATATCATGTCCCCTCTTTCTTGTACATCTCTTATATTGGAAGATGTCTCCCCCTTTCACCTTGTTTATTTCCTTAAGGTACTTCAATGTTTCTATCATGTCACCCCAATCCTTCCTCTCCTCCAGTAAGTACATATTGAGATCCTTTAGTCTCTCCTCGTATGTTTTCTTGTGCAAGCCCTGTACAATCTTAGTTGCACTTCTCTGGACTGCCTCTACCCTGTCAATGTCCTTACAAAGGTGCAGCCTCCAGAACTGTACAGGGTACGCTAGGTGAGACCTCACTAGCGTTTTGTATAATGGCATCACTACCTTCAGCCTTCTGCTAGTGATACCTCTGCTACTGCACCCTAGCATGTCACTGGCTCTCCCTGCAGCCTTTGTACTCTGTAGACACCTTTAGGTTGTCAGAAATGATAACCCCATGTCCCTTTCTTCCTTGGTGATCATCAGCAACTCCCCCCCCCATCTTGCAGCTCTCACCAGGGTTCCCTCTTCTCAGGTGCATTATTTTGCACTTCTTGGAATTAATCCTCAGTTGCCATACCTCAGATCATTTTTCAAGCTTCCCTGGGTCCCTCTCCATTCTCTCTACCCCATCCGGAGTATCTAAACCCTAATGAAAATGAAATATATTTTAAAATATATCATTAACAATATAATAACATATAATGAAATATATTCCAGTCTACTTGTTTTATAATATATTGTAATGTATTAGAAAATTAATATATTTCAATATATTTTAAACTTTGCAAATATATTACAATGTACTGAAAATATACACAATAGTGCCACTTTAGTATATTATATTGCAAAAGATATTGATTAAATTCCAAATATATTGAAGTAAGGATGGTAAATACATATTATTGGTATAATGCCAATATATGTATAAATGTATATTATTAAATTTCAAATGTTTCCTATATTTACAAATATATATAATATACATGTGTAATAGATATTAATTATAACTATTAACTTACCCAGACAAAAACAAAAAAAAATATTTATGATTTACACGTACCTCTATCTGTACAACATTTGTTATTAATCATGGAGACATTTACATTGAATTATTGTTTTACAGTGCAACTTTAACTCAAACATACATTTTATACATTTATATTTATACATATGTCTTACCTCACAAGCTCATGCTTGTTACAGGCTCAGATTGGTATTTATACCACCTCATTTTGTTTCACTTTTAGGTCAGGGTGAAATCCTATATGTACTTGCTTTATAACTTGTACCTTTCTTTTCAGTCTATTAGTTATTGTTGTAAATTTGAAAGTATTGTAAAAACAGAAATTATCATGATTTAGGCTGATAAACTACATTTTTGAAATATGCAAATAAGTTATGCAAATGTACACATGGGATGAAACTAAGCATTTACAAACATGCATGTAACATGTATATATAAATATATGTAACATATAAATATATATATAACATATATAAATATATGTAACATATATAAAAATACATGAAACATAAAAAGAATACAGTATATATTTTGAAATATACCAATAATATATTTCAGACAATGTATTACTAAGTAGATTGACATGCTTTCAAGCAATGCATAAGGCAGAATACATGGTTTCAGTATATTCTGAAATACGATGCGTATTATATTTCATTGAGTCAATGTATTTCTCAATATAGTGATATATATTTTGCATACTATGGGTTAGAAATATATTATGTCAGTATATTTAAAAATATATTTCATAATATATTACATTGGGATAATGTTTTTCTTGGTATATTGACATACATTAACGCATGTTTTTCAATATATTGCAATATATTTCAATTTCATAAGGGAAAGCAGGAAAATGGTGGGACCGGAACCTGGACAGGCCCTTTCAAGATGAAAACAGCAGCTATCCAAACTTGAAATAGCCATACAAAGAATTAATTCTGACATTATTTAAATCAGTGACCGCCTCAATGTAGCCAAGCAGTGCATGCCAACTACCGAATACCTGTCAGCCAAGGTGGACGGGCATCTCTGTGGACAGTACTGGATCCTCCACTTGCTGTGGGAACAAATAGAGGATATTGAAAACCACAGCAGATGAAATAACTTGCAGTTCATGGAATTTCCAGAAAGAAACAAGGGAAAGGACACCATTTGATTTCTTCAAGCTGCACTGATCACTATGTTTGCTCTGAACTGCCCACCGAACATTGGGATCGATCGGGCCCATTGATCTCTCCCCCCCCACCGAAATGTGGCGACCACCCTTGGCCCCTACTAGCTCGGTTTCTTTGGCATCAGGACCAGGAAAAGATACTTGCCTGGGCCTGGGCCAAAAGGACTGTTCTGTGGAAGGGCCATATGATCAGAAATTTTCAAGTTTTCTCCATGTACTCTTCGACTGCTGACAGGTATACATGCTGGCCACTGTACACTCATGGACTTGGGGTCCAGTATGCCTGAGATACCAAGAAATCTCTCTGAATATTTAAGAATGGGGTGGTCCATCAATTTCAATCTCCAGACATAGCTGAGGCCTTCATTGAGAAGAATTGGCCCCAGTCTCCAATCACATCAGGCCCCCTCTAATGCCTTCATGCACTCCATGGACTATTCCCTCCTGCTTAGATGGGGAAGTACAGCCTGCCCTCGACCCTGACCCTCCAATTCAGCAGCCCCCTTTACAAGTTGACCCATGGCTGCCAGCCACCCATTCAGAGAAGAAGAATGGTACCCTTATGGTTTTCCAAGACTCACTATCCCAACACTGACCTGCCCAGGCAGTATTGCCTGACAGGTTCAGTATCCAGATAGTGAGTATCCCAGCAGTAGAAAACACAATG